>OX637536.1:98122521-99620021 GCA_951800035.1 Linnaemya tessellans | reverse complement strand
AAAATTAAAACTTTTGAAAAAATGGGGGAGAAACAGAAATGGCGAAAAGGTTAAAGTAAATTTGCTTGAACAAATAACCCTATTGATAGACAAAAGAAACGCGGCGTTTTAATAAAAACCAATTCAACTTGGTTATTTAACTTTAAGATTAGCATAAGTTTTTTTTTATAAATTGAAGTGATTTATATAGTGTTTTGCAAAAGACCAAGCGGATTCCACAGGAAGGAAACAAAAAAATTTTATAAAAAGGACTGTTAGAACAGGATAAGATCCTTTTAACTTTTTTTATATACTTTTTTTTTATTTAATACTTTAAGCAATTACTTGCATATATCTTTTGGTGTCGAATATTTTTCCTTAAATATTTCATTAGTGATACAAAAGTTGTCGCCATTAATTAAGAGCAAGACGCTTAAAAATAATATTTAATTTCATGTCCAAAAAAAAAAGCAATTTAAGGATTATGGTGGAGAGTATTTTTGGTTTTCTCAATTCTGATTTAACAAAATAATGTTTCGATTTAGATTAGCAGAGTCTCTATTTCATATCCACGTCCAGAGGATTTAAAGACTTAAGTTTTCTAAAGCAGTCGGCAATCCACACATTTACTTATACGAAGGAAATGGTGCACCTTAAGGCGAAATTCGTCCCTTTCTTGCATCTTTACATATGGTTGTAGTCTTTGCTGTTTATCATTTGGCCTACGATCAACTTGGGGAAATTCAAAACGAATATCCAATTTTCCTAGTTCCGTTTCAATGCATCCCTTATTTAGAGGTTATTCTCTGAGTGCTGGTTCAACACTAGAAATGGAATAAAAATTAATTAAATTTTAATAAAACGGACGGTGTTGATACAATTTTATCAACACTGGGGGTAGCCAGTCGATGGATATCAACTTTTGTACTTAACAGAAGCAATTGTATAGGTCTAATAAAAATTTTTATTACTTAAAATATTTCCTTTTAATGTTTTCCGCAATATATTCAAAAACAATGTTCGATGATTATTATTAACTACTACTTATCTAACGTTTTATAGTCTACATTTCTCTAACACTTCATTTTTCTATTTTTCTTTTCAGGTAAGAGCTCATGATTAGCACTTTGAAAAATAACTACAAGTGCTTATAAATCGTTATCCTTAACCCATTAAGAAATATGTCTGTGATAATTCAACTGTAGGTAAGCTTTCAAAATATTTTCATAGTAAATTATTTCAAGTTTATTTGAAACATATTCCGTAAAAGTCAGTTAATTTTATTTCCTCTTTTGAATTAAATGAAAAATATATACTCCAGCTTTCGTACACTTATTGTGTTTACCTGCTTAGTGTTATGCGTGTAAGGTTTTTAATAAATTTAATATGTTCTACATGATTGTATTTCATATGCTGAAGGTGTTGCTGCAGCAGCCCATATATTCATTTATTTCAATCAATTTCTATTCACAGCAAAGGTTTATTAAGAGTGTTATATGCGATTATTGTAAGTGCTCGCACTTAAATTAAAATATTTTCTAAGAGTTTGTAATCGCAGCAGTTTTCATAAAACATGAATAATAAGAGGCAGCTGAGTGCAGGTAAAATGGAATATAATAAATTCAAATAGGAATTAAAGTTGATTGTTAGTCTATTCAAAACTAATGCGAACACTAGACTACAGTAGAGTCTAAATTGTATCATATTCATGCATTCTAGATGAGCAGTGTAGCATTCACTATCTCGAACGGATGATCAGGCTGATCTTGCTTACAGCACACAACAAGTTCCCAGGTAACACCACATCCGTGGCATTAAATGTGGCCATTTAATGCCACAAGAAATTATATTTTCAAGCGTTAACTTCATAAGGTTGGGAATAGATGGCCAGGTCTAGTCTGGTCTACTCTAGTCTGATCTAGTCTAGTCTAGACTTGCCTAGTGTATTTTTGTGTATACATGACTGCACTGGTCTATTCTAGTCTAGTCCACTCTATTCTAGTCTTGTATAGTATAGTATAGTCTAATCTAGCATAGTCTAGTCTAGTGTATTCTAGTATAGTTTAGTCTAGTCCAGTCTAGTCTATTCGAATTTATTACAGTCTAGTGTAGCCTACTGTAACCCAGTCTAGCCTGGTGTAGTATAGAATAGCGTAGCCTAGTCTAGTCTAGTATGGAATAGCCTAGTCTAGTCTAGTCTGGAACAGCCTAGTCTAGTCTGGAACAGCCTAGTCTAGTCTGGAACAGCCTAGTCTAGTCTGGAACAGCCTAGTCTAGTATAGTCTGGAACAGCCTAGTCTAGTATAGTCTGGAACAGCCTAGTCTAGTATAGTCTGGAACAGCCTAGTCTAGTCTAGTCTGGAACAGCCTACTCTAGTCTGGAGCTGTCTAATCTAACCTAGTCTCGGAAATTCTAGTCTAGTCTAGCCTAGTACAGTCTAGTCTAGCCTAGCCCAGTCTAGCCCAGATTAGTCTAGCCCAGTTTAGTCTAGCCCAGTCTAGTGTAGCCCAGTCTAGTCTAGCCCAGTCTAGTCTAGCTCAGTCTAGTCTAGTCTAGCCTAGTCCAGCCTAGTCTAGTCTAGCCTAGTCTACCCTAGCCTAGTCTAACCTAGTCTACCCTAGCCTAGTCTAGCCTAGCCTAGCCTAGTCTAGCCTAGTTTGGTCTTGTCTAGCCCAGCCTAGTCTAGCCTAGCCTAGTCTAGCCTAGCCTTGTCTAGCGTAGTTTAGCCTAGCCTAGTATAATCTAGTTTGTTGTAGCTTACTCTAGTCTAGCCTGGTCCAGTCTACCCTGGTCTAGCCTACCCTGGTCTAGTCTAGAATAGCCCAGTCTAGTCTAGAATATCCTATTTTATTGTAGTCTAGCTTAGTGTAGAATACTCCAGCCTAGTCTACTTTAGCCTACCCCAGTCTGGTCTAGTATAGTCTATTCTATTATAGTCTAGTCGACTTAGTGTAGTCTAGTGAAGCCCAGTGTACCGCAGTTTGTTCTAGCTTAGTTGAATGTAGCCTTGTGTATTCTGTACTAGTTTAGTTCAGTCTAGACTGGTTGCTAAATTCTAGCGTAATCTACTCTATTGTGGACTAGTGCAGTGTAATTTTGGAAAGGTTTGTGGATAGGCTAGTGTTGCTTTCTTTATTGAAAAATTAAGCTGGTATATTGTCGAAACTGGCATCTTTACAAACCAAATATTACGTTAGATAACAAGAGGTCCTTCCAAACTTAAATATCTTAGCGAAAGGAAAATACAACACTAATAATTCAGTTTAATAGATTGTCTATATTGATTATATACTTGAGACTTGTACGAACCATTTTATGCAGAGCACTTGCAAATTTAAGCATTCAAATGAAAATCATAAATATGCAGTATCTTAACTTATTTATGTTGGCAGCTTTTAACTTACTACAAATATGTACAAACAACTTCGAAGACACATGCACACAAACGATAGATAATATCCTTGAAAATAAGAATGTGCACTCAGGAAACTGTTATGATGCACTTTCTAGAGACTTAATACGTGAGCATTTGAACATAAAGAAATTCAATAAATATTTTAAAACCAGATGGCAGAGGGTGATTAAGATGTGGGTGCTTAAAGCAGGAGCATTTACTAACAAACAGCAGAGAGAAATTTTAGTTTATAAAATTTATTTATGTTCTGAGGAATTCAACTTAATGCAACTTTTAAAGCTAGAGTAGCTTTCAATGTTCATAATGGTTGCCCACACGCACGCACGTAATATGCATATCGACATGTCATGACAGGAATTGAAATATAAACCGCAAAATATTTAAAATCTTGTATGCTGGAAATATATTTTTGAAAATAGCAATTTAATCGATAAGGGAAATTTTGCTGAACTACAAACAGACAGATATAAGCACGCACTACAACTAAAGTGGTTTAATATGAAATATTTATGAGATGATTTTGTTGTGGTAACTTTAGCTCTAGCAAGAAGTGGGGCATTTAATGAAGCAAATTATAAGTGGAGAGAATTAAACAGACTGAGCAGGACAGTTTAAGAATTTTAATGCAAAAAGTTATAAATGCAAATAATAATTCATTTTCAATATATGCATATTTATCTAAGCCAAGGATAAGCTAAAAGAAATTGCTATAACAGATTTTTTTTAAACGCTTTAAAATTAAAGCATATGCTAAAGCATTTGGAGTATTTTAGAAGTATAGCATACTTTTTGGGGTACATACACTAATGCGAATTATATAAATATTATTATGATGCTTAATACTGAAAGCAATTATTTTAAGGAATTGTACACAAACCCTGCATATATTTTTAGCTGCTCTTCTCCCCCTCCTCCTCCTTGTTAAAGCTTTCATATCAAATTATCAAACTTTTTCTTTTAAACAAAAAAATTTTTTGGCCACATTTTGTCAATTGCATTTTCTGCTTTGTTTCTCTTTTCAATTTAAATATATAATTTGATTATTCTTAAAACTTTTTAAACAGCTTAAGGAATAAATGTATATTATTTAAATGTGTATCAAACATTTTCCAGGAAATATTTCAACTTGTTTCAATATAAGAAAAATGTATGAAAATATTGAAATAAAAATGTTATAGCTGCAGAATACTTTATTTGTGGAAATAAATTGTATAAAAATATTTATATAAAATGTTATTTTTGCAGTAGATATTATTTTAACCGGACACAGTGGGACCAAAAGTGTTCTTTTCACGCAGGCATGCAAATCTTCACATATAGAATGGAGAGACCCATTTAATTTAATCCGGTTAGGAAGTAAAAGTGCTATATTCCGTTGTGCCGAATCTTATATACTAATTCCCCACGTACGACTGGGAGACATATATACATGCCATCCCATCCCAACCCTGGAACAACCTTCTTTTTGATCTTCCTGATTCCCAATACGATACGATAATATATACAATATGTTTGATTGACAAAATGGTTTTATGTAGTTAAAACAAAATTTCTTTTCTAACGCCAATAGATTTCTTCCAAAAATCTCAAATATTTTCATCATATAAAGAAAATACATTTTTTTTGATTTGTTTACTTTTATGTACTAAAAAACGCTTTAATTTTCCAACCCTGGAATCGTCTTTTTGATTTTTCTTAATTTGTAATACCAATTTAATTCTGCCTCAGGTACAAAATAGGTTTAATTCATAAAAAACCGATATTAGTAACCTATTTGGTTACTTTTATGTATCAAAAAAAAGTTTCACCTGTCCAACCCTGGAATAGTATTTTTGATTTTTTTTGCCATTTTAATACCTATTTTATTCTTTTTAAGAATAAACAATATTTAAAAAACAAAAGTTAGTAAAACCATTTAGTTGCTTTTATGTACAAAAAAAAAAATTTCAATTGACCAACCCTGGAATAGTTCTCTTTATTTTTAATACCAATTCAATTTTATCTGACGTATAAAAAAGGTTGAATTAAAAAAATTGTGTCCTTCTTTACTACATATTATGTGCCAAAGAAAGTTTGTATTGTCGAACTCTGGAATCGAATTTTACATATTTTTTTATTTTTAGTACAAATTAAAAAAAAAACAAAATAAGACACTTTGGTCACTATTATGTACCGAAAAAATATATAAATTTTCGAACCCTGGAATCGAATTTTTGATTTTTTTAAATTTTTTAACAAATAAAAAAAAACAATATTAGTAAGCTTTTTAGTTACTTTTATGTACCAAAAAAAAATATTTAAAATTTTTGGTTCCTGCAATAGAACTTTTCCTTTTTGTTTTTAATATTTAGTACAGGAAGAATTAATCTTTCTGAAATATAAAACAGTTTTAATTAACAAACAAACAAAAATAGTAACTTTTTTGGTCAGTTTTATGTACCACACAAATATATTAATTTTCGATCCCTGGAATCGAATTTTTTATTTCTTAATGTTTAGATTTTGCTGATTTTCAATGGTGCTCCAATCTTTCATTTCATAAATTAAGTCTCTGGCTCTTCTGGAGGCTCTGGAAAATCTATTTTACGCACAGACAGACGGACATAATTTATTCGACTTCTCTATTCAAGGACCCACAATATTTTTGTAATTTTGAGTAGCTAATATATTTGAATTTATTGCATTAGGCGTAATATGGCAATTAAACTCTTTCTGTCTTCTGATAAAAAATGCTTTCTATACTGCAAAAAAGTTTGTTCCTTTATACAAGAAGTAATTTCCTTACAAAACTTTATAGTTTTTTTTCAATAAAATATTTTGCTGTACTTGGAAGGGTCACTGAAACAGATTTGAATTATAAATGAGCATCCTGCCAATAATTTTTATTTAATTTACTATATCTACCCAAAGTTGATGGATGTTATAAAAGTAAACTTTATATTTTTAACTGTAAAAATATATTTGAAGATGTTTGTGTTTAAAATACAAGACAAACACAATGTCGCTTCAAGGTTACACAAGTTTTTTTTTAACTTAATAAATTTATAATTAAATTCTTGAGGTAAATAAATGCGATTATTAAACTTTCAATAGGATAAGAATAAATTAAAAGTCTGTGTGTTTTGTGTGTGTGTGTGTGTGTAAAGGGAATATATTTAATATTAAAATAATACTTTTCTGCGGAGAACTGACACTGACAAAATAAAGTGTTTAAGGTTCTTGTTTTTTTATTTCGTTTATATTAAGGGTCAAGTTCACAGCTTGTAGTTAACTGCTAACGAAGGAGTTGTTTAAGTTAAATTTTGTGGCTTAAATTATTAAGTTGCGATAACTAAAGGCTAGGCATGTGATGGCTGGTTTTACTTTAAGGCCGTTTTTTGTGAGATGGGGTTTAAGTTTAAACTTAGTTTAACGTTAAGTTTAAACGTAGTTTAATGTTAAGTTTAAACTTAGTTTAACTTTAAGTTTAAATTTAAGTTTAAACTTAGCTTAACGTTACGTTTAAACTTAGTTTAACGTTAAGTTTAAACTTAGCTTAACGTTAAGTTTAAACTTTGTTTAACGTTAAGTTAAAACTTAGTTTAACGTTAAATTTAAACTTAGTTTAACGTTGAGTTTAAACTTAGTTTAACATTAAGTTTAAACTTAGTTTAACGTTAAGTTTAAACTTAGTTTAACGTTAAGTTTAAACTTAGTTTAACGTTAAGTTTAAACTTAGTTTAACGTTAAGTTTAAACTTAGTTTAACGTTAAGTTTAAACTTAGTTTAACGTTAAGTTTAAACTTAGTTTAACGTTAAGTTTAAACTTAGTTTAACGTTAAGTTTAAACTTAGTTTAACGTTAAGTTTAAACTTAGTTTAACGTTAAGTTTAAACTTAATTTAACGTTAAGTTTAAACTTAGTTTAACGTTGAGTTTAAACTTAGTTTAACGTTAAGTTTAAACTTAGTTTAACGTTAAGTTTAAACCTAGTTTAAAGTTAGGTTTAAACTTAGTCTAACGTTAAGTTTAAGCTTAGCTTAACGTTAAGTTTCAACTTAGTTTAACGTTAAGTTGAAACTTAGTTTAACGTTAAGTTTAAACTTAGTTTAACGTTAAGTTTAAACTTAGTTTAACGTTAAGTTGAAACTTAGTTTAACGTTAAGTTTAAACTTAGTTTAACGTTAAGTTTAAAATTAGTTTAACGTTAAGTTTAAACTTAGTTTAACGTGGTGTGAGATTGTGAGTTTTTTATTATATCCTTTTTAGCAAAACTAAGCTTTTGCGCTAAAATTCTATATATAAACTTGATAGTGGAGGCACATATTTGTTTTCAGATTAACTAAACCTAGTTTAACTAAGCTCTCAAAAACTCAGCCTAAGTGATTTTGCAGACCTAAACAAATGCCTTTAAGGGAAAACAGAATTTTGTATTACAATTTTTTTTCTTTAGTAATTCAAGTAAAATTAGTTTAAAATATCCTTTATGAATAATTATTTAATAAAAGCTGCTTAAGCACGCAACCCATAGTGGGCAAAGCATATAATTTTCGACAGGGTTTTATAATAATAAAGACAGGATACAATTTTTAAACTTATTATAAATTGCATGGACTTGAAGCACCATCGAACATATTAAACTTAAAGGAGTTTTGGAACTGTAAAGGAAGTCTTAAATAGCAAAAAGCCGTTTTGCCTAAAATAAATCAATTGTGGGAGTCAACTAAACGTAACTACAACATTTTAGTACTTCCTTAATAGCATATGAAAATAACCTGTAGCTTTAATTTACTATTTATTACACGCTTCACTACCCCATAATCCAATTACATTTACTCCTTTGCTTTATTCCTTGCAACTGGGTGCGTGTGCTTGTATGTTATTGTTAATATTTATTACTGCACAATAATTTATGGCAAATAAATTATGTTTAAATTGTTAAATTATAGCACATGAAAAAAGTTTTATACAATTTGAAAATTAATTCTAAAATGTGTTTTTTGTATTTTTGTATTTGGCACGAAAATTGCTTTGGTTTTCATTTTAAATGAAAATAATAAAAGTTTTCGAAATTTTGTCTATTATCTGAAATAGAAGGAGAAGCTATTATTCAATGGCAATATAAAAACGTTTTGTAGCAAATCAAGTGGAAATTAATTGCAGCAAGATTTATATATATGTGACCAAATAAAAAAAATATATATATATTTAAGGACTAAAAGCCACACATTAGAAAAAGCTAAAGCTTAAAATATTTCTAGCAAGATTATATAACTGATATCTGTTTCATATAATCCCAGCCTGACCAACCACCCAACCATCGAACTTTAAATAATTCCATCTCTTTTTAATACTATTTTTTTAATTTTTAAATTAAATTGCATGAAGTCAAGTGTGCAAAAACAGTTTTTCTGCACTTGTTTTAAACATTGTAATCGAATGTATTACAAAAAAAAAAAAAAATAAGGTCGACATATTAAACTACAAAAAAAAAAACACCAAAACATGTTTATTTTTGTAAAGGACCTTTGCTAGTGAGTTTTCCTTTTATTTTTCATTAAAACAACCCTTTTTTTGTTAACAAATAAACAACAACAGCAGCAGCAAAAACAGCATTACAAAGTATGTTTACACATGTACTCGTATATAAAAGCACATGGGCCGATAATTTACATATATGTAACATTTTATATATTGAAATGTAATTCATTGGATAGCAGCAGCTAAAGTGTAGTGGAAAAAATTGCGTTAAAAATATGCTTAACCTTTCAAAGCTTTATAAATAATTTTTTAAATGGCGCAAAAAACAACACACACTTTACACTCTGCCCCAACGTTGTTAAAACGGCAAAATTATCAATTAAGTAAAATTTTTAAACGATACTCGTCTAAACATAATTTGCCTTAACACCAGTTGGCGCTAAGCAAATTGATTGCAAATATTTCTAAGCAACACTTTTCGTTTAGTTTTTACTTTGGAAAACTTTGGAAAAATGTTTTTCATTAAAAAACCTCTGTAAAAGTCTAACCCAAAGAAACAGCGTACAAATTGCAGAAATCGATATTGATCGATTATCGAACACCATAATTCGAACTCTGATTGCTATTTTCCCATAAAAAACGATATATGAAAAACTTTTTACTGGAAACTGATATAAAAGTTTGCCATAGAGATCTGCCTTCCAAGTTTTCTACATATAGGAAACTGGTCGAAATGTTCGTGCAAGAAGTGGGTCATAATTTTGTTGCAAAAAAATGCTAAATATTTTTTTTAAATGCCGTTAGAAAGGTTTTATATAGAAAACTACTTAAAAAGTTTGTTAGAAAAAACTGGTCGAATTTTTTTTTTGGCGAAACCAAGTCTAAAAATTGTCTAACATATTAGGGAAAATGTTTGAGCAATTTTTTATGGAATATTTTTATACAAAAATTTTCGACCACTGCTATAAGAGTGAAAAAAGTTGAAATTATTAATGTAATAAACTGGTCGAATTTTTTTATATAACAATATGGTCGTACAACAGTCTATTTAACTTTAAAACAGATGCATGACCGAAAGTTTTGTGTAATAAACTAGCCTAAGCGATTTCTTTAGCAAACTGGTCTAAAAGTTAATTACTTAAATTAGGCGTTAAAGTTTACTATAAAAAACTAGTAAAAAATTTCCATAAAAATCACGTTGAAATTTTATATAATAAATCGACGGGTAAGTTTTTTATACAAATCTGCAGTAACAGTTTTATGTAAAAAACTGGTCGAAAAATTTATGTAAAAACTGGTGGAAATTTTTAATAAAAAAAATCTCTAGGAAAGCTTTTATATTAAAAACTGACCCAAAAGATTGCTTTAAGAAACTGGTCGAAGTTTTTTAAAACTGATGAAATTGTTTCTGTAGAATGTGTTTAAAAATATGTCTCTAAAATACCCGATTCACTAATGCTAAAACAAAACTTATCGCGGTTCACATAGGAAACTGGTCGAATTATTTTCTATGAAAAAACTGGAAGACTGGCCTAAAAGTTTACTACAGAAATCTAACTTGATAGATCACACTTTGAAATTTGCCTATAAATAGTCGATCAACACGTTTTACAAAAAAAAACTGGTCGAAATGATTCTACCGACGCCTGTTATAATTTCTTTGTGAAAAACTGCTCGAAATTTTATTTATAGATATATCAATAGACAAGTTTTATTTAAAAATGCTTTTGAAATTTTACTGTTAAAAACTGCCCGATTTTTTTTTTTGTAAAAAATTATCGATAATTTTCTATTAAAACGTTACAGAAATTTTAGTGTTGAAAAACGACTAAAAAGTTACTGTAGAAAATTTGTAGCATTTTTAAGCCAGTTTAAAGATTCTGTTTGCAAAATTCTTTCGAATAAAACTTGTCGAAATTAATATAGGCCATTAGTCGAATGCATTTTTACAAAAAAAAAAACAGAAAACTGACTCAAAGGTTCACTGCAGAGATTGAACTTTGAATTTTAACATCGAAAACTTTTTATGTAAAATTTCTCTAGCAGTTTCCTGTAGAAAACTCGTCGAAATTTTGCTACATTCAGTTTTCTGTAAAAATCCGGTCGATTTTTAGAATTTTTTTAGAAATCTGACCTAAATATGATTTTAAAATTTACTTTAGGAAACTGGACAAATGGTTTCCATTGAAAACGTATTGTTTTCAGAAATTTTTCTAGAAAAAAATGCAATAATCGGTTTTATAACAAAAATAGTCGAAATTCTTATATATAAAGCAGCTCGAAATATTTTCAATAAAAAAAATCTATCTAAAGGTCTTATATGGAAAATGTCTCTTAAAATTTACCATAAAAACTGGTCGAAATTTTTCTGTCAAAAACAAATCAAGCTTGAAAAGTTTTTTCTGGGTTATTTCCATAGGATATCTTTCGACAACTTTATCATAGAAATCTTCTTATACTATTTTTATATATTCTATTAAAGTGGTCGAATTGTTGTTAAGAAAAATTTGCGATTGATCAAAAATACTTTTGTATAAAAAAAGTAGTATATCTGGTAGAAACCTCAATGTGAAATTTTATTTATATATATTGACAACAATTTTATTCTGTTGACGATATAGACGAGTTTTGCTGGTATGGGAATCTAAAGGACGATACGTTTTCAATATTCAACAGTCATGGTATTACAACCAATTGAGACAAAATTTAACATACAAGATATTTCAATATAACAAAAAAATAAAGAAAATTTATCACCAAATTTATTCTGCTTAAATTGAATAGAGTTTCGTTAAAAAAAAGATATATAATGAAAAATGGTCAAATGTCTCCTGCTGTTAGTTTTAAATAAAAACTTACGGATGTCAGTATCAATGAATAAACACATTTTTTGGTCTTTATTTAAATATTAATTTTGATGAAAAAATGTTTGTGTCTCTTTCTTCTTGGCAATAGCACAAATTGAAAAAAGGATAATCTTATGAAACACATAAATGGAAGTCAAATATGTATATTCAAATAAACAAAAATTGGTTCGAATAAAACTTAAGCCTTGAAAGTGCACATTAGGGATTACTTATTTGGGTAAATAGAAATTGTTATGCAGAGCAGACATTGAATAAAACTTGCTTAAAACTTTAAAAAGAGCATTTAAAGATATTTCCTGATGCACTTAAAAATGAGAGTGTGTGTGATCTAGGAGGGATTTTGCCCCAAGTGGCCAAATAAGGAGTTGGCATGCATTGCCAGTAAATAAAAAAATTATTATGGGAGTGTCTTCTATCACACACAACAATTGGAAAAGCTGAATTAAGTTTGTGCAAATATTTACAGGCCATGATTCAATTATTAAATATTACGTTGATTCTTTACAATAAGTCAAAGATATTTCTAGCAAAAAATTTTGTTACACTTTATTTTTGTGATAATGAATTTATAGATCTGTTTTTTAAGCCCGATAGAAATAATTTTTCAAAAAGAAATTTTAGCGTAATCGCCTCTTCCAAAAATCACTTTTTTAATAAATGCTTTTCCATAAAAATAGCTTCTTAGGATAGTACATTTTAAGAAGATAGCTTTTTAAAAAAGTACCTTTTAAAAAAATCACATTTCAAATACGTACGTTTTCTTAAAAAATTACATTTTTAATATATTAACTTTTTAAAAAAGTACGTTTTTAAAAAAGTAACTTATTAAAAAAGCATCTTTTCTTAAAAAATTACCTATTTAAAATATTAACTTTTTAAAAAAGTACCTTTTTAAAAAAGTACATTTTTAAAAAAGTACCTTTTTAAAATAGTACATTTTTAAAAAAGTACCTTTTTAAAAAAGTAACTTTTTAAAAAAGTTTCTTTTTAAAAAGTTTCTTTTTAAAAAAGTACCTTTTTAAAAAAGTTTCTTTTTAAAAAAGTACCTTTTTAAAAAAGTTTCTTTTTAAAAAAGTACCTTTTTAAAAAAGTTTCTTTTTAAAAAAGTACCTTTTTAAAAAGGGGTTTTTTAAAAAAGTATCTTTAAAATATATTCTTTCAAAAAAGTAGCTTTTTAAAAAATTACCTTTTTAAAAAAGTACCTTATTACAAAATTAGCTTTTTAAAAAATTACCTTTTTAAGAAAGTACCTTTTCAAAAAAATAGCTTTTTAAAAATTAGTTTTTTAAAATAAATTACGTTTTTTAAATAAGTGAATTTTTAATCAATTTCGGTTTTTAAAAAGTGCCTTTTTTAAAAAAGTGATTTTCTGAAAAAGTGCTTTAAAAAATCACTTTTTCAAAGTACCCTTTCTTAAAAATAGGTTTCCAAAAATGTATTTAAAAGGTGTTTTTCGCTGGAAAGTATTTTTTTCATAAAGTTTTTTATATGAAAATATTATTTTAAAAAAATTTTTTTTATGCCTTTTATAAAAGGCGTATTTTCTAAACAGTAATTTTTTCGGTACTATTTCTACAAAATACCATTAACGTATATACGATTCCTGAAAGTATTTTTCCAATAGCTTTCATATGCTAAAAGTACATTTTCGAAAATTGTGTTTTTAGAAACTGCATTTTCAAAAAGGTACCATTTTCAAAATAGTACCGTTTCTAGAAAAAGCATTTTTCAAATGCGCCCTTTCCAAAAAGTTTACACATGAATACATATTAAGAAATGAGTTATTTTTGTAAAAAGTACTTTTTTCGAAAAGTACCTTTTCCAAAAAGTACCTTTTCCTAAAAGTACCTTTTCCAAAAAGTACTTTTTCTAAAGGTACCAAATCAATCGGAAGGACAATCTACAGACCAAATTGCAGCTCTCTATCTCTAGTTATAGCATATCAGTATGCCTTTTATATATCGTTAGGTGACACGTAAAACGCCCTATCTCACATTTTTTAAATTCTACAACAGATGAATAAAAATGCCTCAATAATAATTTTATATCGTTTAAATATTTCAGAGAATCAGCTCGATTAGAATTAAAAATTGTGGTGTGAAACACTTCTTAATTTCTCATTTGCTGAATGTACGTAGAATTCTTGTTTAATCCACGTTCGTCTTAATATTTGCCATTAATGATTACTGGTTTAAAATATGGTTATTGCTTATTTAGCATATTTTTAATAATACACCAGCTGAAATTTGGTAAAGAAAAAAATTATACAAAATTACAATACGACTTTGCACAACTGAAAGCACAAAACTTTTAAATAAACTTAAAGTGAGCCAACAAAACTCTTAAGAACTTTTAGCATGAACATGCTAAGGGGAATTTAAGTAGTCGGTTTTATTGTACAGAAGACAACAATTGTTGTGCATTTAAATACAACAACAAAACGCACAAAGAATAATTTTAGTTAAAAAAAAAGAACTCCAAACCATAAAAAAAATTACAAAAGTTTTGCAATCTATAATATGCAGAGTTGAGCAAAATAAACAGTATAAAACCGCATGAAAATAATTTATTAATTGTGAGCGAAAATCGTTAAAAATATTATAAAAATAATTAAATATTTTGCGAAATTTAGCCAGCTAGACTTTTTAAGCCACTGGCCGATAAACGAGTATCAAACGAAATATCACTTTCCGGCAAATTTTTGCTGATTCTATAAGAAACCCGGCAGCCATTTTTATCTGCCACATAATCGACTATTAAGTTGGCCATAGCATCGGGATAGTATGTCTTTGTAGAACCCTTGACAGTCAGTTCTGCACTGGCTGGTGCAAAGTATATGGTCTCCAAGCGTTCACTGTCGGGTAAATTCAGACTGTAATATAGAAAAACAAAAACAAAAAATTTAGAATTATATAAGATTCATAATATTAGATTATAAAAGTCATGAGATGAATCTTCTAGGGAAAATCATTATAGCGCTGTTTTCGAAAGCCGCTACACTTTCATCATCAGTACTCATTTTATATTTTGGTTTTACTAGGTGGCTTAATTCAATGTGATGACACATTTCATTTCTACAAAAAAAAATATATGCGAAAGTAGTATACGAGAATTGCATCGATACTGAATTGAAGTTAACTCACGATAAAACACTGTCTAGGCGTTAGATTATTTTCTTCGTGCCCCATTTCACAGCATTTTTTTATCTATTCTCCTGAAGTCAAACTTTTTTAGTTTGAATTTTATGATTTTGTATACGAGGTCCATTCAAAAATTAAGTTGAATTTTTTTTTATACGTCAATTTTTATTTTATACGCTTCAAAATACTTCCTCTCAGAAGTAATACACTGGTGCCATCGTTTTGCCCAATCTTGGCAGCATTTGTGATGTGCACATTTTGTTATGTCCTTGAATTGTCGTTTTTTATCTCTGCAAATGAAGCCAAACGTCGTCCTTTTATAGATCTTTTGTTAACATTGGCATACATACGTCAGATAGTATTTATTAGCGAGTGGTCTAAACAGTTTAATGTATTCGGAGTAACTCCGAATTTTGCATACCTTCAATTTTAATATCTAATCCTTTGAAATTTTTGCAGGGTATTTAGCCTTGCCTGTTGCACTAATAGACACGTGGCAGTTGTCAATTTCACATAATGTGAAACACCAACATTTTCATTTTACCTTAATGTATATTTTGTGTTGTCCTCAGATGTCAGTTTCACATGTTCTGTTTGAATTTGTGGCAAATTTAAATGATGGTCATCAGGTTGACCGCAAACTTCATACCCAAGGAATACAAATATTAAATAAATCTTCAGAAAAAATTTATATTCT
Organism: Linnaemya tessellans; assembly: GCA_951800035.1. NCBI lineage: Eukaryota > Metazoa > Arthropoda > Insecta > Diptera > Tachinidae > Linnaemya > Linnaemya tessellans. Next base: position 99,604,463 of record OX637536.1, on the reverse strand, counting down.
AATAAATTCTAATAAGTCGTATTACTTTTCACATAAACTCACCATTAATTCCATGTTTCTTCGTTACTTATCAATGCAAAACTGATCTTTTTAATTTGTTAGTGCATGGCAGAAACCAATGAATTATATTTTTTACTCAACATCATGATTTGCTTGTGGCACAATAATTAAAATAAAAGCTCTTTAAGTACATTTTCAATAATTTTATTTGACTGGCAAATGAATGAATGAAGCATGCATCATATATTTAATTATTATTATTATTTGTTTTTACATATTTCTTTCATCTGCTTTTCTTTAAATACTCTTACATACAATGCGATTGCAAACAAGTATTAGCATTCATAATTATCAATCATTAATCATTTAAATAATCAATATTTAGAAGAGGCAAATAACACTCAGAACAAACTGCTTGTTGATAGACAACGTTTATTGCTCACGATTTATTTTGTGAGATGTGTTTCTATTTTTTTTTTTCAAAACACTTATGCAGCAAAAAAAGCACAAGCATGACCTTAGGCATTAAACAAAGATGATTGAATTCTAATAAAATACTTTACAAAGAAAAATTTATTTTTACTTTAAGTTTCCATTATTATCTTCTGCAGTTCATACATCGTATTGAAATACGATAACTTATTAGAGTAATTTATAATGTTTGCCTGTAAATATGAGTTAACTCAAGCCATTCTTAAAGCATTATTTCAGCAATTGTTTTCCTTAACCCCATAAGTACGCAATAGGAACACACATAGCACAGACTTTTTTATATATCGAATTTTCTCTTAATAATAGCTATTTTTATATTAAATTTTGTTGGATTTTATTATTTTTCGGAGTAATTTCCATTTCTGTTTGCAAAAAGTTATTAACTTTCAAATGAATTAACAAATATATTATTTTTTCGGAGTAGCTACGCACGTACGATAATACATTATTACAATTTTCAATTTAAGTTTCGAACTTCCAACATGTAATATATATTTTTCGGACTAAATTTTGTTTGACTTTCATACTTTTCGGTGTAAAGTTGCGATATGATTTTGCAAAATCAGCATTTTGGTATATACATTTGATTTGCAAATATTAGGTTCTTCGGAGTAACTCCGAATTTTCAAGAAAATGAAATCATGGCCCCCATATGCAGAAAGTGGTCACGGACAAATTCATACATGAATAGGATCATACTAATATTTTTCGGAGTAATTTTTTAATGATATTGCTGGAAATTGGGAAGATTTTAGTGCATAAGTGAGACATTATTGCGTAGAGAATGGTCTGTACATTTTCGGAGTAACTCCGAATTTTGGTTTATATACATTTGTATGTATGTATATATGTATATGAACATACATATATTATATACATATATTCCAATTTTTATTTTTTCTTAAAATCTGAGCCATTTATGAAACTCTTTGTTATGACCATCAATTTTGAGCCGTTGATATTAAAAATGTACTAAATACAGAATTTTGAAACATGGCAATTACAAAAAAAAAAATAAAAATTAAATTGCAGAGATTTAAATGATTTTCTGGCAATTTGATATCTTATAAACAAACGTTTGTTGCCGGTGATAGGAAAAAAGTAATAAATCCAATATTGTTAAACTTGGCAATTACAAAAAAATCATTTATAAGAGATTTAAATTATTGTCTTGCAATTTGGTATGTTATAACCAAATATTTTTTGCCGTTGATAGCAAAAAAGTACCAAGTCCAAAGCTGTGAAACTTGACAGTTTTAAGAAAATCATTTAAAAGAGCTTTAAATTATTTTCTTGCGATATGATTTTGTATAGCCATAAGTTTTGTGCCGTTGGTAGAAAAAAATGTAACAAGTCCAAAGTTATGAAACTTGACAGTCATTATAAAATCATTTAGAAATTAATTAAATACTTTATATACAAACTTTTGTGATTGTGAAATGTGTGTATACAAAATTGGACACGCATGGCACGCAAAGACCTGCACATACATGAATTATTGTTTTTAATATATAGACATGTAGTTAGAGTTAGTCTTTGCACTGCAGAAATAATTGTATAGCTAAGGCAAAGTTTTAGTTTCATATTATTCTAATATTTAATGTCAACACAATGAACTTTCACGGTTATGAAATTATTTGTTAAATAAACATTTTAGCCATTCTCAAACAACGAAAGTTTTGTTGTTATTAAGCAAATAAAGAAAAACTTTACAAACAAAAATTTTTATACAAGCAACTTGAGAGAACATTTTTGCATTGTTTCAGCTAAATGTAATTATGAAAATTAATACCAGCTTTTGCTCATTTTTGGCCACCACACCACATCGCAATGCAACTAAATTGTTCTAATACTACCAACAACAACTGGTGGTAGTGTCCTTGTAGAGATTTGTTGCACATTAAATATAATGCAACATTTGCAACCTTTTGTACTAATCCATGGGGACCACGTGTAATGTAGCAGCATTCTACTGTGATTTTCATTTTCTGTTTGTCATATTTTAGGGTGTTCATGCTGCGTTGCAATATTATTATTATTATTATATTTTTGTGTGTTTAAGCCACATCAGATTGCGACATTGTGTTGGCAAATTAGAACATGATTTTGTTTTCCAACTTATGTGTACATACGTACAGCACATTCTTACATAAATACATGAAATAGTCATGTTTTAGTCAGTCTTCTGTAATTTGTGTACCCAAACCAAGTGGACAGTCGTCATGTGTTCGTTTGTTTGTGCATTAACAATTATTTTTATTTGGTCATGTTGCTGGGGAATTTGAGCAAAAATTAAATTTGCCAAATTGCTAAATAGTGCAGAGGTTGGTAAAAGAATATTTTATCAAACAATGAGAACATTTTAAACGAAAATGTTGAAAAAAATATTATGTAGGCAAATTCCAGGAACAGGTCACAAACCAAAATTGTTTGAAATTAATCAAATAAATTTGTTTTAATGAGAACATTATTTGCCGTTGATAGGAAAAAAGTAATAAATACAAAATTGTGATATTCTGCAAGTGCAAGAAAATCATTTAAAGCGATCTATATAATTTTCTTGCAATTTAGTTTGTTAAAACCAAACATATTTTGCCGTTGGTAGGAAAAAAGTAATAAATCTTAAACTATTATATATGATAACTGCACGAAAATAATTTAAAAATAGATCTAAATGATATTCTTTCAATTTGATGTATTATAACTAAACATTTTTCGCCTTTGGTAGGAAAAAAGTTATAAATCCAACATTATGAAATTTGGCAATTGTAGAAAAATCATTTAATAGAAAGAGATATAAATGATTTTCTTACAATTTGATGTGTTATAACTGAACATTTTTGCCGTTGGTAGGAAAAAAGTAATAAATCCAATATTATGAAATTTGGCAATTGTAACAAAATCATTTAAAAAGAGATCTAAATGATTTTCTTGCGATGTGATTTGTTATAACTGAACCTTTTTTGCCGTTGGTAGGAAAAAATTAATAAATCCAAAATTATGATATGTGATAATTGGAAGAAAGCCATTTAAAAAGAGAACTAAATAATTTTCTTTCAATTTGATTTATTATAACTAAACATTTTTTGCCGTTGGTGGGAAAAAAGTAATAAATCCAAAGTTATGAAATATGGCAAATGAAAGAAAATCATTTAAAATGATATCTAAATGATTTTCTTTCAATTTGATTTATTATAACTGAACATTTTTCAGCCGTTAGTAGGAAAAATGTAATAAATCCAAAATTATGAAATATTTTTATGTTTACTTCTATAACAAATTTTAACAAATATGAAAACTATTCTTATGAAAATCATTACAGACATTGAGACATATGAATATTAAGAAAGTTGACATTTGCTTCCTTATATTTATTCTAATGGTATTTGAGATATTTTTTGCTCCTCATAACAAAATTTATTATCGGTTGGTCTTAGCCCATGACTCTTTTATTAGCTCCTTGTAGGACCCACTACTGTTCTAATATGTTGTGTCATTTTGAAAGTTCAACTTAGTTCAAGTTAGTTTCACTTTTAAATTTTTGTAATCATATTTTTAAGCCAAATTATATTTGACGCTGCATCATGCGAAGCATTTTCTTCCAAGTTGTCTTTACACATAAATAATTCAACAAAATGAAGAATCTTTTTTTAACATGAAATTTTTCAACTTCTATTTGGCAAATTTCTTTAGTCCTTGGCGACATTGTTAAGGGAAAAAGAATTGAGATAGCAGAACATCTTAACTACTTAAGTGGCAATACAATGTTTATAATCTTTATTATCATTGTCGTTATTGTTATCTCCATCATCAACTGTTGCAGCAGCGCCAGCAGCAGCAGCTGTAACAACACCCTATCATCAACTGCTCTTTACTGGCGAACAGCTAAAAGCAATATAATACATCTGAGTGCCGCTGACAATGTTAAAAATCTGTACATGATGATCAAGATGATGCCTGTTGGGTTGCGGTGAATGAAACTGATGCTTATGGTCCGTTTATCTCTTTTGAAATATAATGCAAAAATCTTGTTGCTACCACTAAAAGGAAAAAAAAAACAGAGAACACAAAGAGTTTCGTAGGAAAAGCGAACGGATATATTACATCTGCTTTATTTAATTTTTTTTGTTTTACTTGTTTAATTTCTTTTTCTTAACAGCAACAAATCCTGTGGTTCCTTGGCCATTAAGACTGCCTTGTCTGGAAGATGCAACAAGCAGCTGGAATATATTTAATTTGCTTTGCTATTGTCCTCAAAGTCCTTGTCGTCGTCACCATTTGCCATGGTTATTTGGCCAAAATGAATTCTGGGCAATATGGTTATGGGTCGTTGCTTGCATTAAACAGCAACTAAGATGCCATTTACTATTTAATGCCAACACAAATACAAAATACATTTTCTATTCGCACTAAGGATGGACAAATAGTTGTAGTCGTTGTTATTTATGGTTAGAAGGTTGGATTTTTGTTAACAAAAAAAAAAAAAACTGAATCTTTGTGTAAATTGAGATTTAAACATGATGGCAGGAAATTATTATATACAAAGTTAAAGTAAAATAAATTTGTATGTAAAAGGTTTAATAAATCTGGCAATGCACATGATTTTATCTTACAAAAAGTTTGTTTAATAAAACAAATGAGCATGGAAGGACTTAGAATTTGCTCTATTTAGAAAGTTTTAGTGGAAATTTAAAAAAGAATGGAAGCTAAAAATATATATTTAAGTCTGCTTAGACAGGATATTTGTCAAAGCCCCCCAAACAATTTAACGCCGTCAAATCGTATGATCTTGGTGGTTAATTAAGGTTGCTGAAACGCCGAAGTATGTGTTCTGGGAGTTTTTTATGCAATAAAACTGGAGAGGTGATAAACAAAAATACACATGGGTACCGATGATAAAACTGTAGCAGCTGTTCTGCTCTGCTGTGAATATTTATCATGTCCTTCTGAATTAAAATAAAATACAATTTTTGGAACAACTGACCTATCAATTTTAACTGTATTTAATATATAATAATCGGCCTTTAGCGCCATTTTGTTAAAATCACATATTGTCTTTTGTTATATTGTCATTTGGGGGTACAAAAAAAGCGATAATACGTCTATAGCGCGCTGAGTTGAGTCGTTAATGCGTTTTCCAGCATCATTTTCGTAAAGGTCCCATGACACCTTCAGGCCAGATTAATGTACACCAAGGATTATTTTACAATTGCTTTTTGGGTTCTTGAAGCCTTGAAACTTCAAATCCCATGTATTCTTTGGCAGATGACAGTGGCATTTCCCAATTAAATGTAGACCGATATTGTCAGACATCGGCGGCAGTGAAGCAAAATATGAATGGGACCATCAACAACGACCGAACAAAAGTAGCTAAAAGGTGCCACAAGAATAGGTTTGATCTTAAAGCTTGAAACCCTAAATGCTTAAATAAAGAAGCATGCTCGATCATGCCCGATCATGCCTGATTATGCCGCTTGATCTGCAGTTGTACAAAAATATTGAAGATGAAAATTCCAGTGCAATATTCGATGGACAGAGCAGATCTTTAAAATACCAAAAGAAACATTGAAGTACTTCGGCTTTTTTAAGGCGGTATTAAACAAAGTTCGTGTCGTCTGATCTCTTCCTATTTATCCCATTTACAGCCCATGAAAAATGGAAGACAAGTCTCATGTATAGGTCTTTGATTTAAAGGCAATTTTGAAGTTATTTGAGCGTAGATTGAAGATATCTTTAAAAGTACTGCAGTTTGCCATGATTAAGGACATAAAAACCGAATCGCTGAAAAAATTCATATCAAAGTGGCTTCAAGGATTGGAAAATAAGGCTGGTACAACTTCTTTATATCTGAGGGTGGCCACTTGGTGGGTCACAAAATAGAAATTAATGAATAAATAAATGCACTTAGAGAAATATTCAATTTCACATCTGCATCTGTGAAATATTTAAGATCATGCATAGATTTGTTAGCTCATGTCTATGCATGCACATGCATAATTTATTAAAACACTATCACATGTTAAATTAAATGAAAAATTGTTTGCACTTTTTAACTTAGTTTTTCAGAATTTGTTTGCTTTGTCATTAACTATGCATTTTGATATCTTTCCCAGTATAAATTACACTTCCGGGCAATTTTTTTTGTTTTGTTTTTCATTCGCTCTCAGCTGTCGTTGAAATTATAAAGGAAGTCAAGTTCATTTGTGACTCGCTTTTGCAAAATTTATTTCAAAATACTTTTTCATATTTATTTTATGCTGAAAATGGTGCACATATTTTGCATAAATTGTTGCAATAAATTGCGAGCAGAGCTTATGGGAGTGTGTGCGTGTGTGTGTGTGTGCGTTTGTGTATTTTAATGAAAACTGTTGTTCAATTTCCATGGACGGTTATTGTGATTGATGTGAGAAATTTGTTAACAAAAAGAATTAAATTGATATTTTCTTCAATGGATTTTTAATTAAAATCATACTGGCATATTGCAAATAGTTTAAAAATGGTTTTGTATAATTAAAATATATATTTTCTTAAATTACGAAATTTCATATGCTGTAAGAAATGTCATATGAACGAAATGTACGGCTCTTATCTACATCAGTCACCAGCACGTACCAACTCGGATTGAACGATTGACTGTCTCTTTGCCGTTGCTTGTGTTCTTTTCATTTAACGATTTTAAAACAAGAATCTTGTAAAATTTTTCAAAAGACACATATGCATGCATACACATGAAACAAGCGAAATCAGTAGTAGTTGCTCTAAAATACAACGAAGTATTTTTCGACTTCCAACACAAGATATTTATTTCTTTATTTGTTATTTTCTTTCTTTTGTTGCCTGCCATTTATGTGTGTGAGTGAGACTTGTCTGTTTTAGTTTCGTGCTCTATCAACAACATATTTGCTTTTATTTCAATACTCTTAGTGACTTCATCTGTTCTGGGCAGGCTTCTGGGTACAAGTTGCAATATTTTATTTATAAGACGTGTTATTTCTCATGATATTTTGCGGTTGATTATATTGAATTGCGCCAAGATAACAGCGATACTGGCTGCAAAATGTTTTAGTTTTCTAAGAAGTGAAGAATTTGTTGTAGAAAATTTCTAGGCAATGATAGTACGAGAATATGGCATAAATAATAAATTTCATGCTAAAGAGTATAATGTTAAAAATCAAGCGTGATGAAAAATTTATATGAAAAACATTTGTTGTTTTTTTTTTAACAAAAACTTTAAATGCATGTGCATGATTACGTAAGTCAGATACAGTGACTGTTTTGTTCAATATGGCTTTAAGAATATATATGTATAACTAAGAGACTCCATATGCTATTAAAAAACCTATTTTAAAACAATTTTTTATAATAAATTTGTTTGATAAAAATATATCTGACTTAATTATATGTCAGACATATATAAATACAGGTCAGACATAAATGTATGTTCGACATAAATATATGTGAAACATAAATACATGTTAGACATAAATATCTGTCAGATGTAAATACATGTCAGACATAAATATTTGTCAGATGTAAATACATGCCAGACATAAATATTTGTAAGATGTAAATACATGCCAGATATAAATATCTGTCAGATGTAAATACATGTCAGGCATAAATATCTGTCAAATGTAAATACATGTCAGACATAAATACATGCCAGACATAAATATCTGTCAGATGTAAATACATGTCAGACATAAATATCTGTCAAATGTAAATACATGTCAGACATAAATACATGCCAGATATAAATATCTGTCAGATGTAAATACATGTCAGGCATAAATATCTGTCAAATGTAAATACATGTCAGACATAAATATTTGTAAGATGTAAATACATGCCAGATATAAATATCTGTCAGATGTAAATACATGTCAGGCATAAATATCTGTCAAATGTAAATACATGTGAGACATAAATACATGCCAGACATAAATATCTGTCAGATGTAAATATATGTCTGACATAAATACGTGTCAGACATAAATACAGTTCAGATATAAATACACGCTAGACATAAATATATGTGACACATAAATACATGTCAAAAAGTAATATACATATATCTAACATATGTATATACATATATTTGAGATTATAAGTCTGATATAAATACATCAGCCATTTACCCACCAAAATAACTGGCATTAATACGTCTTGCATATGTTTGTATAAAAGTGAGGTATCGATACGTCTGAATTAAATATTCCTATGTATACGACATATACATATGCATATGACCAAGGTAAATATGTCTGATAAAGATATGTCTGCCATAAATATGCCTGATATAAATACACGTAAAAAATATATGTCTAACGTAAATATTTATATAAGAGAAAAAAGTTTGACAAAAATGTGCCTGACAAAAATATATCTAACATAAATATATCTGACAAATATATGTCTGACGTAAATATATCTGATATAAATACATCTAGCAAAAATATATGGCTAAAAATAATATGTATAATAAAAAAATTTCACAAAAATATGCCTGACAGAAAAAATGTCTAACGTAAATATGTCTGACAAAGATATGTCCAACAAATACTTCCTGGCATAAATATATCTAATATGAATACGTCTAACAAAAATTTATGCCTGATGTAAATGTGTATGAATGACAAAAAAAATGTGACAAATATATGTCTAACATACATATGTCGGGCAAAGATGTGTCTGACATATGTATACATGATAAAAATATGTTTGATATAACAAAAAATATATTTAATACTAACGTAAATATGTATAACTAAAAAAGTCTGACAAAAGTAACCCTAACAAATATATGTCTAAAGTAATTATGTATGACAATACTATATCTGGTAAAAAATTTCTGATAAAAATATGTCTAAGAAATATAAAAGTTTTTTGTATCTAACGGCTTCTTTGATACTTGTATTTGCTTTCTTTAAAGTGTACCATAGTAATTAAATTTTTATTTTTACATCCTAAAAATTTTATTGGTTGGCTAATTAACAAGATCTTTTATGTCATTTTACCACAAATGGCTGTTATTACGTTTTTTTTTTATCTTTTTAATATGAAAACAAATATTCTTGCTAATTTGCCAAGTCTTTGTTAGAGAACCATAAAAAATTCATAAGCATAAAATAAACTGCATTCTATACAAAAAAAAGAAAAAAAAATAAAAGCATACAGAAAAAAATTAGTGTCCATTTGCTGATTTAAAACAAAAAAATGTATTTTATTTGAATTGAAAACTATAACAATTGACAAATTCTTCGTCGGTATTATCAAAAAGTTTTCTTTCGAGAAATGTTAAGCAAGGAAGCATGAAAAGCTTTTAACTGCTACTGAAAAATATTTAAACACAGATAAACTAATTTTATTTACAAGAGAAAGATAAAAAACAACTTTTCCACAATGAAAACTTTATAACTTGAATAAATATTTGCTTAAATGTTAAGGAAACTACAAGGTAATTATAGTAAATGAGAGCTAGAACAATTCTAAAAAGAGTTGTTGTACTAAAAACTTTGAACAATTTCAAAAATATTGCTATTTTTATAGTTTTTAATAAAGAAATTTCTTTTGATAAGGAATATTTTCGGTAATATAAATTAGTATGAAAATGATGGCGTATGAGTGATATATATTTATAATAACATTAGGCCGATATTAAGTATACGCTGCGAGGTTTTAATATATATGGCCAGCGGATTTAGTGCTTACATGGTGAACAAAATTTGGCAAAAATAGGAGAAGACAGCAAAATAGAAATTTGTTAGATAAAACTATGAAAAATGGTAAAGGAAAACGGACCCCCATACATCCTTGCAAAATAAATTAAGATTAAAGCTAAAATAAGCGTGTGAAAGCCGCGCAAAGTTTATTTATACATATATATTGCAATCGCAATAAACTCGTGTTAACCTATTTTTAAAATCAGATTTCAATTGAAATAATATTCGAATAGCAGCGTAAAGCTTCAAAAAGTTTGTTGACATGCCCTGCTATATTCGTACAAGTTTTTTTATTAAAATCGCAGAAAGGATATGGGTACCCACCATATATCCTTTTTAGAAATATTAAAATTCCAGCTAAAATAAAACTCTAAAAGGGGCGAAAACGTTCAAGACGTTTTTTTTCAAATCAAAGCAAGGATATGGGTACCCGCTATATATCCTTTTATTGCAAAATTATGAATTAAAACATAACACGATTCCAAAAGCAGCAAAGAAGTTTTAAAATTTTATTAATATCAATTTAATTTAATTTAAAATTTTTTTATTGAAATCGCAGCAAGGATACAGGTACCTGGAATATAGCATTTTTGAAACATTAAGATTTCATATAAAATACGACTCCGAAAAGAGCAAAACTTTAAAAAAATCTGTTAAAATGTGTTTTAATTTAATGTTCAAATTTTCATTGAAATAGCAGCAAGGATACGGGTACCCGCCATATATCCTTTTTTGAAAAATTAGGATTTTAGACAAACTAAAATTGCAAAAGCAGAGAAAACCTCTTAATATGGATTTATTTGTGTATACATTTTTATTGAAATCGGAGCAAAAGTACGGGTACCAACCATATATCCTTTTTGAAAAAAACTATAATTTCAGATAAATTAGGACTCCAAAAGCAATGAAATCTTTCTAAAAATCTCTTAATATGCCTTGTAATTTGTGTACAAATTTTTTATTGAAATAGCAGTAAGGATACGGGTACCCGCCATATATCCTTTTTCGGAAATATTATGATTTAAAATAAAATAATATACCAAAAGAAGAGAAAACTTTCTGAAGGTCTCTTTTTACACTTTTTCATTTATGTAACGTTTTTTTTATTGAAATCGCAGCAAGGGTACGGGTAACTGCCATATATCCTTTTTGGAAAAATTGGGATTTGATATAAAATAATATTCTAAAAACAGCGAAAAATTTCTAAAAATCTCTTAAATGTCTTGTAATTTAAGTACAAGTTTTTACTGAAATCGTAGCAAGGATACGGGTAACCGCCATATATCCTTTTTGGAAAAATTGATATATAAAATTAAATAATACTCCGAAAACAGAGGAATCTTTCTAAAAATCTCTTAATATGCCTTGTTATATGTGTACAAATTTTTTATTGAAATAGCAGTAAGGATACGAGTACCCGCCATATATCCTTTTTTTTTTGAGATATTATGATTTAAAATAAAATAATATTCCCAAAGAAGCGAAAACTTTCTGAAGGTCCCTTTTTACACTTTTTCATTTATGTAAAGTTTTTTTTATTGACACCGTAGCAAGGATACGGGTAACTGCCATATATCCTTTTTGGAAAAATTGGGATTTGAAATAAAATAATATTCTAAAAACAGCGAAAAATTTCTAAAAATCTCTTAAATGTCTTGTAATTTAAGTACAAGTTTTTATTGAAATCGTAGCAAGGATACGGGTAACCGCCATATATCCTTTTTGGAAAAATTGATATATAAAATTAAATAATACTCCGAAAACAGAGGAATCTTTCTAAAAATCTCTTAATATGCCTTGTTATTTGTGTACAAATTTTTTATTGAAATAGCAGTAAGGATACGGGTACCCGCCATATATCCTTTTTTTGAGATATTATGATTTAAAATAAAATAATATTCCAAAAGAAGCGAAAACTTCCTGAAAGTCTATGAACATTTTCTGATTTTTGTTTATTTTTTGTTTTTGTGCTTACTTTTTTGCCTGTTGCAAAAGATACGAGAGAAGATGTAATTCAGAAAATGAGAAATGGGAAAAGGGAAAAATTTCTATAATTATTTAGCTCTTAATATTTCTATTTAATTATGTGATCCTCAGTGCAGTTTAATATGTGAAAGCTAAAGCAAATTGGCTTATGGTACTTTAATGAACAGATTGTAAATAAAAAATAATATACATACAACAACAAAAATTTCAAAAAAATTCGTTGTCATTATGTCCTTCTTAATAAAATAATTGCAAAAAATGTCAACAAATTGAACTAATGAAGTCAGCTTGATTTATTGTTTGGTTTTAATTTAAGTAATTTTAAGATCTATTATCCTTTACGTGAGCGGCTTTTGAGCTTGTGCAGGATATTATTTATTTATCATGTTAATAACTCGATTTGCAGCAGCAACAAACTTTTGCATTCACATATTAAGCCTCCTCTTTGGTATTCTCCAAATGACATGGAAATCCCTCAGTTTTTTTTCTTCATATAGAATTATTTATACGGAGTATCAGTATTCCAGTTGCAGGTACTTTTCTGCGCCATTTTATTTTTTGAACTCATTTTTTTCTCTTTTTTTTTTTTTGTCATGTAACACGAGTGATTTGCTGGCAAAAAGTGCAAGTGCTATAAAATGGATTACTTTTTTATGGTAATTTATATACATTTTTTTTCTTCTTGCAACTGACTGTTTGCTGGGTACAACAATTTCACAGGAGATGAGTGCCGCCGGTGTAAGTGTATGAGAGTGTCTGTGTTTGTTGTGGTTTTTTGATGCAGAAACCAAAAATCCAATTCAACGACTGATAGCAGCATCAGCAGTTGTAAAACTGTATTTTCATTTTGTATCTTTGTTTATGGGCCAATTCAGGAGATAAACTGTGAAAAATAAACGATATGCAAGAGGGGATTCAAATGCATGAAAAACTATGGCTGCTGCATTATTGAAATACTTTTACAATTAATTGAATTTTAAAGTGGCATGTAGAGAAAAAAAGAGGACAGAAAAAAAATGTATATAGAGAACAGCAACGTGTGTATTGACGTGGTGTAGGCCTGGATGAAGAGAGATTTTTTTAAGTTATTTTGAGAGTAAAAAAACGGGAGGAAGGAATTCTGTTAAGTCGTTTGTTTTCTTAAAATGAAAGTTTACATTTTTTAATTTTTGCATTTAACATTTTTGATAGTTTATTTTTTATTTCAGTGGTTTTTTGCACAAAAAATAAAATTATTTCTTATAAAATTTGTTTAATGACTAAAAGTTTAATGCACTTTTGCACAGAACAGACCATAATTATGAATTTGTTAGAAAAGAACATGACAGTGAAAGTAACAACTACTGCCATTGTAAGACAAATAAACATTTTATAACTTCCTCTTTTGCATACTAAAAACAACAATAGCAACGAAGTAAAATAATTTTAATATTTTTATAAAAGTACGAGTATTTGCTGCCACAATACGTTCACAGTTGCATTAAATTGTTAAGTGACATGTTTGTATGTAGAGAGGAAAAAGAGAGAGAGGGAGAGTGGCAGAGAGACACAGAGTGTTCTGATATTTAAACCGGAAATGTTATATTTGGATGGAAACATCCGTTTTAATGAAGAGCATAACTGGCAGCGTATAAGAAAAAAATCAATGTGAAATATTTGGAATTTTTTTTTTTATTACAAAAGAGTTTTCAGTTCTGAGTGTGTTTAAGACTTCAGATTATTCGAAGACTTTGTTAACTTCTCAATATAGAGTTTTGCTACAACATGAAGAAATTGGAAAAATCGTAGTGTGAAATTAATGGTCTTCTAAAGAAGTCGAATATTTATTTTAAGACGAACCGACACTGGGAGCATGCAATTCTGCTTTGCTGTAAAAATTGTATCCTGCTTTCAAGATTTAAAAGAACCAGGAAAGACAGTGTTTTGTTACGATTGAGGATATAAAAAAAGTATTTATCAGAATTGATTTGAGGATGGAAAAAATCACTGATACAATTGCTTTATATCTGAGTTGTACCACTTTGAGGGGGATCGAGTAGAAATCACAAAAAAAAAATGTTTTTTTGAGAAAAATAAAAATTCGCCTTAAAATTTTTCAACAGACCTCGTATAAAATTTAAAATAAAAATGTTTAACTTAAATAAAATGGCACAAAATATTTAAAAAAAGGAATTTGACATGAAAAAATTAATCAAATGCCCAGACAGAGATTTAATGTGTGTTAATATCAGTTTAGTTTCGTTACAATTCTCGTATATTATTTCTCCAAGAAATTTAAATCGTTCAGTCCAGAGTACGGATGATGAATATGTAGCGTCTTATAAAAATAGTGCAATTCCGCTTTGCTGTGTAAATTAAAGGTTGAATTGTTGTTGAGATGTCCTTGTTTCTGGGAATATTTATCCCACGCCTGTCTGAATCTAATATTAGGGCTTTTAGCCAATGAAATTTTAATTCAATTGAAACTAATTTTAATTGCTAAGAATTATTATTCAGGCAGAATTATTATTCAGGCAGAATTATTATTCAGGCAGAATTATTATTCAGGCCGATCACTAACAAATTATATTTTATTTTATTTTATATAAATTATATTTTATTCGTATTCCTTTTTATGAAGAGTCATATATTTCTTAATCGTCATAATAGCTGGATGGATCAGTTCTACTATCGATTTGATCATGAGTCTGAATAATAATTCCTAACTTAATAAATAAAATCAATCCTAAGAATTTGAATAATGAAATACATACTCATGTATTTCATTAAAAAGAAAGCGCCAGTCGAAAGTTTGAAATTTTGTTAAATTCACCTAATTTTTGAACAGACCTCGCATATAAAAAAAGGCCGATTGAAGGTCACGAACTGGATGAAACTTTTGCCATAGTGAAAATTTTGGCCTTCCAAAATTTTTTACCATTTTTTTTACCATTTATTTTGCCAACTTTCCCACTGTGCAGTGTAGCTATACACACTATTTGGTTCAATATATTCGCTGTACGGTTCTAAACAACACGAATTTTTTGTATGGCCTCTCAAGCCATGGCACACCACAAGCAATATATTTGGTTTCAAATGCTTTCAATTGATTTTTGTGAAGTTCTTTTTTGCGAAACTCCTTTGTTTCTATTATTCCATGGAATAGCATTTATCGAAAATTGTACTTGACTTTTGTATGGAAACTAAATATTGTCTGCCACTTATGGCTCTGATAAAGTCAATTTGTTAGAGAAGAGCTTGTGTGTGTGTGTGTTTTTTTGTTTGTTTCCTTTTGCAGTTGGCGTGCAAAAGAAAAACCTACTATTTGTTTGTTCAAATAATTTTGTGTGTTTTTGGTTCGTACTAAAATATTAATTCCCATGCACCGTGATTGCACAGTGGGATGGTTTCGAAAGCATGTTACTGTAACTAATAATAGAAAGCAGTGGGCGGTACTAGTGTTATCTGAAGATGCCTACAGCTGGTGCTGTAGTATCAACATGTTTTGAGTTTTAGTAACTTCCGTGTATCTTAAATTTTAATAGATCTGGTAACCATGGAAATTGTGTTAAATATATATAATTAGTATAAAAAAAAACATATTTTACCTCTGCCTAATCAAATTTAGTATGTCTGCCATCCCACTGTAAATTGTTGTGACTCTTAAGTTGTTAAGATGTTGCTTGTAGGCGTGTAGTGTTCAGTTTCTGTTGCTTGTTTATGTCAAGGACATAAATGCGGCGTGTGCAACCAGAACATTTGTTCAAAATAATTGATGTGTAAAATGCACAGCAACAATGCCACGCAAATGTTTGTGGAAAATACTCGTACGCACGTTCTTGTATAAAATTATTCTATCAGTTGCTGGTTAATTTTAAAATTTGAACCTTCTTCTATTAAAGAACAAACGCCGACGACTGTTGCCTGTGTGTATGTGTGTGTGTGTGTTTGTGTAAAATGTCTCTTTATATTACAGCGATTTCCTATTCATTCGTTTCTTTTGCCATTTCCGTTGTCTTTAGGCAAATGTCAATGTATAAATGAGTTGTTAGATAAATTTTGACAAACAAAATATTATTTAGAGCGTAAAGTTTATAAAACTAGTTCATGTTTTTGTATTTAATCATAAGTTTGGGTTTGATTTTAATTAAAAAATGAAAATGGTAAAGAAAACCCTTATGAACTAAATAAAATCGGAGATAATTTAAAAGATACTAATACTATTAGCACAAGGAAACAGTAGTAGAGTTTACAAAATTGTGGGGGAAATCAAGTATTAAAAATCTGTATATAAAGGGTATCCCAAAATTAATTTGAATTTGTCACCATTTACTTTTAAAGTTTACTTCTGGAAGTTGTATTACTTTAAAGAAAGAATATTTATTTAAAAGCTGGCTGTTGGAAAAGTAATAAAAAAAATTAAAAAAAAAATTTTTTTGGAAAGTTATTTTGGAAGTGCTTTTTGGAAAAAATTATTTTTGGACAAAGTAATTTAAAAAATTTAACAGGTCCATACATACATATTTGCATAAAAATGTGATTTCTGCTATATTTATTATACATAAGTGTTGCTTCTGAAAAAATATATGAAAAACAAAAAGTATTTTTTTCGAAAAGCCCTTTTTTCTAAAAAAAAAACTTTTTTTAAAAAGTACCTTTTTTTCGAAGAGTACCTTTTTCGGTAAATACCTTATTCTAAAAAACTTTTTTCCAAAAATTTTTCCAAAAGTTAATTTTTTTTGCGAAAAGTGTATTTTTCTGGAAGTACCTATTTCGAAAAGTACCTTTTCTAAAGTATTTTCTCCAAATAATACCTTTTTTCGAAAATTACCATTTTCTAAAAATACTTTTTTTAAAAAGTTCTTTTTTCTAATAGTACTTTTTCGAAAATTACCATTTTCTAAGAGTACTTATTTTAAAACGTTCTTTTTTCTAATAGCACTTTTTTCGAAAAGTACCTTTTTCTAAGAGTACCTTTTTCTAAAAGTACCTTTTTATAAAGTACCTTTTTCTAAAAGTACCTTATATTAAAAACCTTTTTTAATAAATAATATTTTTTTGAAAAGGTCTTTTTTCTAAAAGTATTTTTTTCGAAAAGTACCTTTTTCTAAAAGTACCTATTTCGAAAAGTACATTTTCTTAAGTATTTTTTCCAATAAATACCTTTTTTCGAAAAGAACAATTTTCTAAAAGTAGTTTTTTTAAAAAGTTCTGTTTTCTAATAGTACTTTTTCGAAAATTACCATTTTCTAAAAGTACTTTTTTTAAAACGTTCTTTTTTCTAATAGTACTTTTTCGAAAAGTACCTTTTTCTAAAAGTACCTTTTTCTAAAAGTACCTTTTTCTAAAAGTACCTTTTCTAAAAGTACCTTATATTAAAAACCTTTCTTCATAAATAATATTTTTTTGAAAAGGACTTATTTCTGAAAGTATTTTTTTCGAAAAGTACCTTTTTCTAAAAATACTTTTTCCGACAAAATATTTTTTTTGGAAAAATTCTTTTTTCTAAAAGTACTTTTTCGAAAATTACCTTTTTTGAAAACACAATTTTGCTAAAACTGTTTTTTTTTTCTTCAAAAAGTACCTTTTTTAAAAGTACCTTTGTCAAAAAGACCTTTTTCTAAAACTGCTTTTCCCGCAGAGTTCATTTTTTTTTTAAATGCTTTTTTGATAAATACCTTTTTCTAAAAAAATTTTCAAAAATAAATTTTTTCGAAAAGCGTCTTTTACTAAAGGTTCTTTTTTCGAAACGTATTTTTTTCGAGGAGCATCTTTTTCTAAAAGTACTTTTTTGGAAAGTCTATTTTCCTAAAGCTACTTTTTTCAATTTACAATTTTTTTTTTCAAAAGTCAAGTATACATTATATCAGTCAATAATATTTAAATTGTAGCAATTATCTGAATTTTCTTTAATTTTAATCTTGAGATCCGTTTTTTCATGATTACTCATGGAGGTACCTTTTTGTCCCCTAGGACAAAATAACATAGCGCTTTATCTCAGCTGCTACTGAGCGGTAGGATATCGAAATTATTTTTAAATGTACATATGGACATAATTTTATCATTAACAAAAAAAAGTACCTTAAATTTACAGAAAGTACAAAAATATATTCGAAATTTTTATCAGAAGAAAAAAAAACGTGCTTGAAAGCTTTCTGTTGTATTTAGAAAATGTGTGAAGTGCAAAAATTTTACTTTACTTCACTTGCTATCCCCTTAATTCACTTAACCCTTTAAGATACATGTACCGAAAAAGTACCAACCAAGTGTTGATTTGTTTTCTAGATGAATTTATATGCTTTCGAAAGTTTGATCACATATATATCAAATTTTTCTAGAACTAAAAAGGTGCCAAGGTGCCTCTTTTTACCCTCTTAATGTGCGAATTTCCCAAAATCGCCTTTTAGGGGATCTATACACGCTAAACTGGAACTCTCTGGCTGTAGACGTGTCTTAAAGACACTAAATACTAAATTCCTCGAATATATTCTTAGAATTACTGATGGCACAGCATTTGAAAAAATTTTAACATCATTAAAAATTTCTAAAACCATGTGTGCCTTTTTCAGTCTCGTTCAGTGTTACAAATTTTTTCTGACTAATTTTCCTGTTCAAATTATCGTTAAAAATTGTAAAAAGATGAAAGTGTACACATTAATTTATGACGAAATGCACAAATGAATACACATTTAATTAATTTTATGCAACACAAACTAAAGCACACGCATTTGAATAATAAAGTATAGAGTGTGAGTAACACACACACATACAAAAACACACACATACATTGATCGTTAATTCGCACACGTAAACTAAAACTAAATGTAGTTTTTACTCTTCAACAAAATTGTTGCAAAAGTGTGTTTTAATAAGTTAAGCCACCACCTCGTTTGTACCCTCTAAAGGCCATTAAAATTGTCGCCTGCCAAGCTGCCAAAAGTAACTGCTGAAGGAGGCATGACGGCAGATTTGCTGCATATTTAATCAAGTTGTTTCAATAGTATTTTATATTTGTTTAGCATGTTTGCAGGTCCTGGCCTAAGTGTGTGCGTTTCATTACTGACAAATGCCAAATAAAGAAAAAAAAAGATTTTTTAATGCATAATTACATTGAATTAATGTCAAGTTTTGACTGTTACATAAATTAAATAAAAATTACAAGCAAACTAAATTTATTTAGTTTCAAAGCGGAAGTTGCCCAGCAAATAGTTAAAGGAAGTATTGAACATGATTTGAAAAACAAAAAGAATTGCTAAAATGTGGCATGTATTTTTTATAGGAGCAAAATATTTTAAAAATGTTTCTTAACTTGCATTCAACTAACTTTCAAAATCACTCATACTTGTGAGTTGTTTCTATACAAAGTTTGAGGAAATAGTGTCTGCAAAGAAAAATGAAAAGGAAGTTTTATTTAGAAACTTTGTAGCAAATAAAAATTATAGAAAAAGCTCTATGAAGTATAAATGACTTTTTAATATTTTTTACTCATTGCTTAACTTAATTTATACTAAATATTATTTTATTATTTACTATTTCTTTCTAGTGCTTGACTGCCGGGTTAACGACTGGGGCCAGTGGAGTATTTGTAATACAGCCTGTGGCTCTGGTTATATGACACGTACACGTCAAGTGTTACAGGCAGCCCAAAATGGTGGCAAACATTGTCCTGTTTTAATAGAAAAACGTGGCTGTCAAGGTTTTCGGTGTCACGGACATCAGGATAAGAAAATATTACGTGGTAAGTGCAATAACAATTACAATAAAACAAAGAAATTTAAAATTTATTATGCGATTTTGTGCAAACACGTATGTATAATAGCCAAGACAAAGCGCTGCTCAATTAACAGCAATTGTTTGTGGCATTTATCGCTGCTCAAACAGTTATTAATGTTGTTTACATTTTTATCAATGTTGCCAACACTCATCCTCATAAACGTTGTAGTTAAACTAATTATCACTAGCAACATTATGGCAACGAATATCAAACTTGCCTGTCGCCTGTTATTAATGACACTTGTTCTGTTGTTATTAAAAAAAATATAATTTTATCTATAAAAGTGTGTGTGTGTGTGTGTGTGTCAAGGTATTATGGCATTATTTTATTTATGACAATTATAAGTGCTGCACCATGGGTGGTTGTCATTAATAAATGTGTTTTTAATTAAATTTTCTTTTGTTAGCCAAGCATTTACAGCTTGTTCTTGAGTAAAATATTAAAATAATAAGTATTTCATACACTTTCATCTCTTTGTTGAAGTATGTAATTAAATAAGTGGCTTAAACTTTTTTCCACACAAAAAAAAACTTACTTTTAATTAAGCAGTAACTGATATGAAGAAGCTTTATCGTGCACGATAAACATTTAATATTTTAACACAATAACATTTAAATAAAAAGTCACATATTACACTGGAAAGCACTTGCTTACATAAGAGAAATCATTTCAAACCAACAGATCACTTGCAAAAAAGTTTTTTTTTATATAATTATTGGTAGTTTCTTCCAGTACCACCAGTTTTTGTGACGGGCCATTAACAATTGATATAAATTTTTACAAATAACAACTAAAATCCATAAGATAATAATTTTTGTTTAATTTCTCTTTGCTTTAATACATTTCTTTATAAAATTAAGCAATAGTTTACTCTTTCCCAGGCGGGCCAGTTTTAATTTCTCTATGCTTTAATATATATGTTTTTTTAAACTAAACAATAGCTTAGTTTTTCCCAGGCGGGCCACTTTTAATTTCTCTATGATTCAATACTTTATTTTTTATAAAATTAAGCAATAGTTTACTTTTTACCAGGCGGGCCACTTTTAATTTCTCTATTCTTAATTTTTTTTATAAAATTAAGCAATAGTTTACCTTTTCCCAGGCGGGCCACTTTTAGCAAATTTTTATTTGTAACTCTTAAAGTATTCCCTTGCAGAAACAGCAACATGTCAGGCGGGCCATTTATTGGCTTCCAAACAATATGTATTTTATTCATTCTTGGAATGGTTTAAACATATAAAGCAGCTATTTGTTACAAACTGTAAACAACAGCGTTATTCTATTACAGATTTTTTTTAGTATAACAACATTCATATCAATGTTGAGAAAATAAAATTAATAAATAAAATATGAATTTTAGTATATATCTGGCATACACAAACAAACTACTGCAATTTAAAGAATTCTTCCATGAAGTGTGCTTAGCTTTTTCTTAAAAAAAATGCAACAAACTTGTACTGGAGTGGGCCACTCAAGTAATTTTCTAATAAATGACGTATTAAGCAGCTGATAAAGCCAATTTTAATAGAACAATAAAGTAAATAATTTTATATTAGCAATAATTGCAAACGAACTTAATTTGCCATAGCGAAAGACCATGCCATATATAACAAGAATTTTCTGAGGCGGGCCATATCCAAAGTAATTTTGTTTTTACCATATTTCATTCCTTTTTTGAAAGGAATAGCGAGATATATGGCGTGCCATGTAGTACTTTTACTATTAGGCAAGTAGCATAACATAGAATAAATTTAAACCTAAATAGTACATACATATGTATGTAAATTCATATATATTAAAATTTTTTTTCATAATTGTGTCGATAGGGTTTCAGATTTTACATATTCAAAGATTTCACAGCCAAAATGTGCAAGGGAAAAATATTTTCTGGCGGGCCATTTTTTAATTTTCAATAAGTATTTTTTTTGTAATTTATTAAAAAGCTTATTTAAAAAATACTGTTTACAAAAAAGTAAAATAAAATAAAATAATACATAATAATCTTAATTTAAATATAAAAAAAAATTTTATTCAAAAAAATTTCTGACGATTTTCTCGATAAGGTTTCAGATTTTGTATATTCTAGGATTTCACAGCCAAAATGTGCAAAAGAAAAGATTTTTCTGGCGGGCCATTTTTTAATTAGCAATAAGTATTTTTTTTTTTAATTGTTTAAAAAGCTTTTATTTTGAAAAAGACTGCTTACAAAAAAATAATAATAATAATCTTAATATATTTCAAAAACATTTCTGACGATTTCTCGATAGGGTTTCAGATTACATGTAAGACTTTACATATTCGAGAATATCACGCCTAAATTGTGCCAAAGAAAATTTGTTTCTGGCGGGCCATTACACAATTTCAATAGTTTTCATAACTATCCCAAGAAATAATTTATTCAACTGCCAAAAAGCTTTTATTTTGAAAATATATTCTTCCTCCAAAGAATCAAACTATTACCTATTCTTAATAAATGTTTTCCCTCAAGTTTTATTTCTAAGGTCTTAGAGAGCGTGCCAAATTTTATATATTCAAGTATTTCATAGTTGAAACTTGCAAAAGAAAAAATTTTCCTGGCGGGCCATTTCGTAATAATACTTCTGAATAATTTTCATAATTATTTAATCATTTTCAAAGTATAACATTTTTCTTTACTGCCAAAGAACTTTTATTTGGAAAAAAATATTCTTCTTCCAGAGAATTAAATTATGAACTAATTTTAATATATTTTTTTTCCTAAAGGATTGTTTGTTGGTAAAGTCTTAGATTGAGTGTAAAGCTTTATTTATACAAGGGTTGCATGGTTAGAACGTGCAAAAGAAAATTTTTTTCTGGCGGGCCATTTCAAAATTATTGGAAAAAACGCAATTCTAAGAAAATCTGCAAACATAGTATTTCTTAGTAAGCTGAAATTAGAATTGAGTTTCTCAATTCCTCAATATGTAAATAGTATATAGTGTAAAACCTGTAAAAAATTTTGCTTTTTGTAATTCTCATAACATTTCAAATTTCAAATCCTTAAAGGCAATTGCGGAGTACTGGCCTTGTCTTCGATGTGAATTGAAAAGAACCTCCACGGAAATGTACTTTCAATTACGTTAAAACATAAAACATACAGTAACTGCATATAAATAAATTTCCCTACTGCAAGGCAAGTCAGTAAGTGTTGAATTCCTTCAATATTATGCTTCTCATTTTATTTATAGACACGAGTATAAAAGAAAAATAAAACGTTTCAGTGCTTCATCTTGTCTACGCTCATTTATATAAAAAGCCCTCCCTCCTCCCTCAAGCTAATAATAGTAAAACAGCAAGACATTTAATCATTTTACTTCACCAGTTCATTTGAAATAACATTCAAGCATTTACTGCCATCATGGGACTGTTATTTTAAATGACTTTATAACTGCAGGCACTCAATGCACTTTTAATTATTTATTTAAAGTTTTTAGTGCTTTGCCAGTTAAAACTTAAGTTATAAATATTTTTTTTTACTTCTTTTGTGACTTAAAGACAATTTAAAAAAATACAGGACTTTCAAACGTGAAATCAATGAAATCAAGTCGTAAATTTTTTTTTATATATTCCACGCCATACAATCGAACTGGATTTTGTACATGAAGTTGTTGCAGGTTTAAAACCATTGACTATCATCAATCGTCGAGCGTTCTTTTTGAAATACGGGTATGTAATTTTTGATGATGGTACTTTATGAGAAAAATACTCTTTAAAAAAAGTACTTTTAAGAAAATGTCTTTATTTAAAAAGGTGCTTTGTGAAAAAGTGAATTTTTTCCAATCCACTTTTTTGCGAAAGTACATTTCTAAGAAAAGTGCTTTTCCTTTTTTTAAGTATTTTGTGAGAAAGGTACTTTTTTAAAGAGGAAGTTTATTAAAAACAAAGGTACTTTCTTTAAATATACTTTTCTCAACAAGTACTTTTAGGGAAATGTATTTATTCCAAAAGCGATTTTTGGAAATAGTACTTTGTGGTAAAAGAACTTTCAAGCAAAAGTACTTTTTAGATATATTATTTTTAGTAAAAAGTACTTTTGGGAAGAGGTACCTTTTGGATGTAGTACTTTTTTGATGTAGTATTTTTTTGAAGTAGTACGTTTTGGAAATAGTACTTTTTGGAAGTAGTATTTTTTAGAAGTAGTATTTTATGGAAAAGTACTTATTGGAAAAAGTACTAAAAGTACTTTAACAAAAAGTATTTTTAGAAAAAAGTACTTTTAGGAAAAATTACTTTTTGGAAAAAATACTTTTTGGAAAAAATACCTTTTGGAAGTACATAGTACTGTTTGAAAAAATATTTTTTTTTAAATATGGTTTAGAAGGAATAACCTTTGGAAAAATAGTTCCAAAAAATAGTTTTTTGAAGTAGTACTTTTTGGAAATAGTACTTTTTGGAAGTAGTACTTCTTAGAAATAGTATTTTATGGAAAAGTACTTTTTCAAAAAAGTACTTTTAGGAAAAAGTACTTTTAGGAAAAAATACTTTTCGGTAAAAATATTTTTTGGAAAACGTACTTTTTGGAAAAAATACTTTTTGGAAGTACATATGTAGTACTGTTTGAAAAAAAATATTTTTTTGGAAAAAATATGGTTTAGAAGGAATAACCTTTGGAAAAATAGTCCCAAAAAATAGTTTTTTGAAGTAGTACTTTTTGGAAATAGTACTTTTTGGAATTAGTACTTTTTAGAAGTAGTATTTTATGGAAAAGTACTTTTTCGAAAAAGTACTTTCAGGGAAAAAAACTTTTAGGAAAAATTACTTTTCGGAAAAAATATTTTTTGGAAAAGGTACTTTTTGGAAGTACATAGTACGGTTTGAAAAAATATTTTTTTTTTTTAAATATGGTTTAGAATGAATAAACTTTGGAAAAATAGTTCTTAGGAAAAGTGTTTTTGGATATAGGACCATTGGCATTAAAGGTTAACCTTCAAAATTGATTTATCCCCTTTTAAAAAAATACTTTTGGGAAAAAGGTACTTTTCGAAAAATTTACATATATAAAAAAATTAATATGTTGTTTGAAAATTTAGTTTTGTTATATCCTTAGCTACAGCTTAAACTAATAAGAAAAAAAAAATTTTAAATACATAATTTGTGGCTTCCGTAAACTACAAAAAAAATTGTATTCTAAAATTAATTTATGCTAAAACCCATCCAAGCAATTTCTTACAGTAATTTCTTTCAAGACAAGATACCGAAAACCTGTCGCACAAACTCTTGCATATACATATTTATCTAGCAAAATGTATTATTAGTCATTGAAACATAAAATTAATTCTTCTTCACTTCACATACACCATAGAAACCTTGAAACATTAAACAAAACATTTATAATATTTACAACAGCTCAACTACTCGTATCTTCGCCTTAAAAGTTTGCCTGGCTGATTCATGTGCTTGGATCATGACGTCAAGGCACAGAGTCAACATTGTGAAAGTTGTGATGCTTCAATGTAGTATTTTAATCTATAAATAAGGATGCACTAAAAATGTGTTGCTTTGGCAAAATCCACACTACAAAATAATCACACACATTCAGCAGTGACGATGGTTACATGTAAAGAAACATTCAAGTGGATTTTGTTATTTAACACTAAAAATGGTAATTGTAAATATGTGTACGGGAGTGTGAGTTCAATATTGTTATTAATGTGGAATAGAACGTTTCCAGTTGAGCGCGTAGCAGTCTAAAGGGCTGCTTATCGGTCGTAAGCAAAATATTTGTCTAGCTTGGTGTTGCGTAAGAAACTTAAACACTAAGTGAGGAGAAAACAGCCACTAGCAGAGTTCGATTAACAATAACAATTGCTGTTACAGTTAAAGTGACTCAAATGTAGTAAAAGAAATTTCAAGCATGCAAGGAAAATAAAACAGGGCATTTAAAAGCAGAGCACACATGGATTTATTTTGATATAAATACGTTCAAGTGCAAAATATTTTCATAAAAAATAAAATACTTTTTCGAAAAACTACTTTTTATATAAGTATATATTCTTAACAGTACCTTGACAAAAAAAATTATTTTAAGAAAGACTATTTTTCAATAAAGTACATTTTGAAAATGTACTTTTCCCAAAAAAAAAACTTTCCCATATAAATATGTTTCTCTAAAAGCAGTTTTTCTGTGAATACTTTTTTTCCAAAAGGTACTTTTCCAAACAGTACTTTTCTAAAAAGTACCTTCTCCAAAAACGACGTTTGAAATAGGTTTCTTTCTTCAAAAGTACTTTTTAAAAAAAGTACGAGTATATATTAAGAAAGTACCTTTTTCAATAAAGTACGTCCTGGAAAAAGTACCTTTAAAAAAGACATATTAACACAACATTTTTGATTTTTCAGGAAGTACTTCTCCCGAAAACCACTTTTGCAAAAAGTACCTTTTCCAAAAAAAACCTTTTCTTTAAAAGTACTTTATTAAAGAAATATGTATTAAAAAAGTACTTTTTCAATCAAATACGTCTTAAAAAAATATATTTTTCAAAAAGCATATTAAGCAAACATTTTTAATTTTTCAGGAAGTACTTCTCCCGAAAACCACTTTTGCAAAAAGTACCTTTTCCAAAAAAAAATTTTTTTAAAACTTTTCTTTAAAAGTACTTTTTCAAAGAAGTATGTATTAAAAAATACTTTTTCAATAAAATACGTCCAAAAAAATATATTTTTCTAAAAGCAAATTAAAAAAACGTTTATAATTTTTCAAGAAGTACTTTTCCGAAAAGTACTTTCAAAAAAGTACTTTCAAAAAAGTACTTTTAAAAAAGTACTTTTTGAAAATGTACCTTTTCCAAAAATCGCTTTTAAAATAAGTATATTTCCTTAAATGTATCTTTCTAAAAAAGTATATATTAAGAAAGTGTCTTTTTCAATAAAGTCTGTCAATAAAAAGTACCATTTAAAAAGCAATTTGAAAAAAGAAAACATTTTTGATTTTGTAAAATGATACAAAAAGTATCACTGCGGAAAATATTTTTTAAAAATTTATTAAATTAACCATCAAACTTTCTCTTCCTGTCCATAATTTCGCATGAACAGGGACCTTAGAACCGGTTCTAAGAAAAAGTAACTGTAAAGATGTCTAAATAGAGTATGGGCGTGGAACCGCCTACATTTCTGATAATTAAACTGAATTGTAATTAACCTAAAATGTTGTTAAGCTGTTCGCAGGCTGTTTTTGTCGCTCCCTCTGCAGCTATTTGTATTTGTGTATTTTCTTAAAGTCTACTTCAGGGCATTACAGCATTAAATAAAATGATATCATACTTTGTTTGCTATTTCCTTGTCATACTGTTGTGTGTGTGCGTGCGTGTGCATGTGCTACAATTGCCTTATAAAAGTTAGTGAGAAAGCTAGTCGTTACATTGTTTTGCATGTTTTACACTAATTTGTGCAGCCATTTTGCTTCAGTGCCTTAAAACCCTTAAGGCTAAAGAAATTATGCTAATTTTTGTATGTTGACATACATATCAAGCTTTTCTTTGGTTTTGATGTCAAAGCCTAAAAGTGAAAAAATAAAAATTATTTTATGTGAAAATGCGTGTGTACTTTTACACTAACGATAATTGCGTCAAATAAAAGCCTAATAATAGGCTATAAAAAATAAGAACAACATTAAAGGCGAGAATAGTCATAATAATTAAAAATTCATAGAGTCTTAAATTCAAAGCACAGAGAAGTATTAAAACCAACAAACACACTTGCAATATCAAAAAGGACTTTGAAGTTGTTAAAGATTGACTCCTTAGGGAGCAAGTTATAAAATTGTTTGCCTATTTTAAGGCTGTTAGAAAAACTAAAGTACACAAAACAGCATATCTTTGAATTTAAATTTTAAATTTATATTTGTTTTAATTAAAATTAAATACAGTTCCTTTTACACAAGTTACCGAAAGGAAATGTTCAGGGAATTGTTTACATATTTGCGATCTCTGTCCTTTATAAGAGCTTGAAAAGCTATTTAAGAAAAGCAAACTATATATATGTATTTTTTTTTTTTTTCTTACACAATATAATAAAATCCTTAAAGCATATTCTTGCACTCCTGTGCGGCTTGTCAACCGCTCAATATCCTTAAGCTAACACTGTTTAGATTTATTTATGCCAACATAAAAAAGCTTTATCTTTAATAAACACTAGTATTTTTAAGTGTAAATCTCTGTACAATAAATGTAGCATACAAAATACAGTTTTTTTAAAAAGCATTTGAACAACAAAAAGTCATAAAGCATATTTGCGCCTTAATAAAGAGCTGATAGGATAATATTAAACCCACTATATTTATCATAACATTTTCCTTTTGAATTCTAAATATTTCCAGCTGCTTTGCTTATTGCAGCTTTACAGCTGAGTAACTTCAACAATATTTTGTTTATTTGCATTGAATAAAAAATAAAAAAATACAAATACACAGACATGTTAGTAAGAGTCGTAAAGCACAGTGGCTCTGTTTATGACAAATAAACAACGAATAGACAAGTCATGAGAAAATATAGTAAATATTTGTTTGTTATATACATGAGAATAAATTGGCCGATAAATCAATATTTTATAGTTTAAGGGATTAACTATTATATGTGGACTTAAATAATTGATCTAAAGTTTATAATAAATAAAAGGACATGCAGCAGCTATCATTTGCCCTGCAAAACTTTATGTAAAGTAGTTGTCTGTTGTGAATAACGATATAATCTTTTCGAAAACAGTTTCAGTTCTACTCTAAAAAAATTATAAGTAATTGTTTTAAGTGTGAAAATTATACAAACAATTTTATTTAATAATATTTTTAAGTTATGTTTCGTAAACTCTCTACCAATCATCATAGCGACACAAGGTTTCTGAAAAGGTTGTCCTGCAGTGCCCTAACCCTTGCTAGGTAATAAAATAATAAATCGTCTTAATAATAAAGAAGCTTGGCATATATCCTTTTTTTCGAAAGATTCAAAATAGTAATGTTTTTATATTAGTACAGTTATTTTACGTATATTTGTAAGTTTCTTGTAATAAAAAAGCATTTTATGTTCAAAATAATGTGCTGCATAATAGATGTTCATACATAGCAAAAGTATTCTCTTCATGAAATCTTTACAACTCAACCTAAAGCTCTGAAATTGTGTATGTGATTGTCTCATGCTGTCCCAAATATATTCTTGGAATATAAATAATATGAAGAGAATAATAAAAAAGCTTACCATACATCCTTTTTTTGAAGCATAAAAAAATTTATGATTATTTCTGTTTGTAAACAGTAATTTAAAGGGTGCTATATGATAATAATAATAATAATGTTATAAAATAATAGTTCCAATAACTGTAGTAATATTATATTTCCCGGAATCTGTACAAATTGAATTAGCAAAGTTACTTAAAAGGATGTTTTATTGTGCCCCAAATATAGCTACTTAATAAAAATTGAATCGGCCAAAATATAAAGAAGTCTGACATATATCCTTTTTTTCTTTTTTTTAAAATAGTGATTCTTTTATATAAAAACAGTTATTTTATGTATATTTGTTACTGCATAAGCAGAAATTGGACCAGCATTATTATTTCCATTAAGGTATATTCTTCATGAAATTTGTACAACTTAACCTAAAGCGCTGAAATTCTGTATATGAATGGCTCATGCTATTCCAAATATATTTCCTGAATATAAATAGTATGGACAGAATAGTAATAAAGCTTGCCATATATCCTTTTTTAGGCATACACAAATTTATAACAATTTCTGTTTTGTAAAAAGTTATATAAAGTATGTTATAGATTAAAAATAGGAACACAAACAATTTTATAAAAAATATGTCTAATATCTGCTACAAACTCATATTCCGTAAAATCTATAGCAATTGAGCTAGAGATATGAAATTTCATGAAAGGTTGTCGTATAGTGCCCCAAACAAAGATCTGCAATAAAAAAAGAATTCGTCGTTAAAATAAAGGAGCTTGCCATATATCCTTTTTAGGAAAATTAAAAAATAGTGATTTTTTATACAAAAAAAAAAATATTTTGATATGGAAAATTTTGTATACTATTTTATATACTGTTTAAATAAAATATAAAGTTGCTAGCTTTTGTATGTGATTAGTTCTTGATGTCTTAAATTGCTCCACTGAATATAAATAATATAGAGATAATAATAAAGCAGCTGGTAATATATCCTTTTTAGGTGATAGAAAATTTATATCTAGTCTTGTATTTGAGCACTATTCATTTTACAGTTTCATTAAAGGCAAAACCGAATGTCCCAGCCAATGAGCAAGAAAATATATACCAACTAGCTTTTCAAATATCCTTTCTAGTAAATCTTTAATGTAACTCTGAGAAAGATAATATGAAATTAGTTATAATAAATATTAAAAATTAGCAACATAAAGATAATTTAATGGCATAATCTATTTACATAATATAACCATTATTGTTATTAAGACCTAACCTATTGACCTACAGCCATAAGTTTCGGTAAATAATTGTCCTGTTGTAGGCAAAAACAAAGTAACAGCAATATCGAGCCAATAATAAAGTAGGCTATACTCGTATATATATATATTTTTTTTTTGGCAGTAAAACAAAAAAATATGCGGGTTCTTTTGTTCCTACCAGTTAATTTAATTGCCCTGTTCTGGACTGGAAACAACATTAATTTATTACTCACAAATTATTGCTAATGTTATTTTTATTTGGTGTAATAAACGTAATTACATAGTTTTACTTGTTATTGCTTTTTGATTAAATTTTTATTACAACTGCGTATTATTCAAAATTCAAACACGCTTGATTTTTTGCCACATACATATATATTCCTTGAAGGGAGAAATCAAGTAAATTTAGTTCATTCTAAAGTTAATTTTATCAGCACAGCTAGATAGCCAAGCTACTATGGAAGCTTATCACTCAAATACTAGGATAAAGGATAAAGCAACAACAACAACAACAGCTTTAATAGGCTAGCTTTTTCGTTTTGCAAAAGAAATACTAACAGTTGTAGAAAAAACAAAATTACAATAAATGTGCCAACACACACATGACTATAACAAATAAATACATGAATGTAAACATTTATTTGCAATCAACACAAAACAGGCACACACACGCGCACAGATATAAACTCACACAAATACTATGACTCTAACATTAATAAACATCAACCTAAAAGTAACCGCAAACATATAAAATAAAAATATTTTCATGACTATAATTTTGCCATGATGTTGTAGCACCCCTGTAGGAAACCTGAGGACTTTTGTCTACTATATATTTTGCTGACTATTTGGAGACACTGTCAATATGATGTCTACAGTTTTTTATTTGCCTTTTGATGAGAAAAACTATTTCTGGCGCCAGCATATGACTGAAATGAATTAGTATTTTATTTCTTCCTTTAATATTAAATAAAAAGCTGTTAGGAATTAGTGCGTTTTAGTCTTTCAATTTGTATTTAATAAAACTCCCAGAGTAAACAAAAACTATGCTTTTCCATTATCGACATTTATTACCAAAAAGTATTAAAAAGTGTAGACTAGAGTTACTAACATGTACTAGTGCTACACTAGTACTAGTCTAGTACTACACTAGTACTAGTCTAGTGCTACACTAGTACTAGTCTAGTGCTACACTAGTACTAGTCTAGTGCTACACTAGTACTAGTCTAGTGCTACACTAGTACTAGTCTAGTGCTACACTAGTACTAGTCTAGTGCTACACTAGTACTAGTCTAGTGCTACACTAGTACTAGTCTAGTGCTACACTAGTACTAGTCTAGTGCTACACTAGTACTAGTCTAGTGCTACACTAGTACTAGTCTAGTGCTACACTAGTACTAGTCTAGTGCTACACTAGTACTAGTCTAGTGCTACACTAGTACTAGTCTAGTGCTACACTAGTACTAGTCTAGTGCTACACTAGTACCAGTCTAGTGCTACACTAGTACTAGTCTAATGCTACACTAGTACTAGTCTAGTGCTACACTAGTACTAGTCTAGTGCTACACTAGTACTAGTCTAGTGCTACACTAGTACTAGTCTAGTGCTACACTAGTACTAGTCTAGTGCTACACTAGTACTAGTCTAGTGCTACACTAGTACTAGTCTAGTGCTACACTAGTACTAGTCTAGTGCTACACTAGTACTAGTCTAGTGCTACACTAGTACTAGTCTAGTGCTACACTAGTACTAGTCTAGTGCTACACTAGTGCTAGTCTAGTGCTACACTAGTACTAGTCTAGTGCTACACTAGTACTAGTCTAGTGCTACACTAGTACTAGTCTAGTGCTACACTAGTACTAGTCTAGTGCTACACTAGTACTAGTCTAGTGCTACACTAGTACTAGTCTAGTGCTACACTAGTACCAATGTCGGTGGTGGACTTTAAATAGCACGTGCTTGTTAGATGCCTATAGTAAATGGCATTGTCTGGGGTACTAAAAGTCACTAGTACTGGTGACGGTGTCATTAGTATCTAAGTCAGTACAGTTTCACTACTAACATTTCCTACAGGGATGTTAATGTATATGTGTGTGTGTGTGTTTGATATATTTACAAAATATTTGCATGCAAAAATAACATTTATTTGCTCTCCCCCTCTCTTCATTTCCAAAACACTTTACATGAACATTTTTGTTTATTTTTTATATCACAATTTAGTGAAAATATGTGGGAATGTAGGATTGCGTTTTTGTTGTATTATTGAATAGGAGGGTAGTCACAGAAAGCGCTTAACATAAGCTTTGTGTCCATAGCGGCTGACAATAGTGCTCGCAATAGTGGCTGTCAAATGAAGTGGCTAATCGTCCAGTCTTTGGTATTGATGTTACTGCCTGTATAAAGAAGTCTTTACACATATTCCAAAAAATATTGCTTTGACTTTAAAAAAATTTTACAAAATTGTTTGCTTGTGTATTAGATTAGATTTCCTGCCGTGGGCCCAAGTGTAAAATACCATTAAAAATTAAAGGAGTTATAATTTTTTAAAAATATGGCAACTATGTGGATGCTTCGTATGGCAACACTTGGAGTTTTTTATTGGAATTCCAGCCATGAGTAGACTTTTAGATCTCTATAACATTGAATCTCATGATATCATCTGAAACCTCCTGGCCGTGGTTTTATTTTAATTGCTGGAGAACTATCAATACCGATGGCGATGCTTTGACAGCTGACAATGTCAAACCTTGTTGACATGCATTCAGTAACGCTTTGGCATCATCGTCATGAATCGTTTAATGCCAGAAGAATGCCTTTAACTTATGGAAATTCACTTGAAAAATAAAATAAATCATAGAGAACTTCATCCATTTTACGGTCAGGATAATAAGCCCAGAAAGCAAGAAATTTTTGCTATTATTGATCTTTTTCACACTAATTTTACTTTTATACTTTCGAAAATATTAACAAGACAAAGAAATGTTTTTGCTAAAGAGATATTGGCTGCTGTAGCGCGAAGTAGTGAAAAGGATACGTTGTCCTTCGTTCTCAACTTGGTTGCCTTTGTCCTGTGGCTGCAATAATTTTGATTTACATGCCTATAAAATACTGCTCGTGCAAGAATTGAAGCAAAACGTTTTTGCTAATAGGACTCATTTGAAACTGCCCGAAGAATAGCATTTTCTTTAACAAAAAATTGTTTTTTTTTTAGTGAACAAGTTCACTTCAGTTTAAATGATCAAAAGTAATGTATTTG
Source organism: Linnaemya tessellans (assembly GCA_951800035.1). Lineage (NCBI taxonomy): Eukaryota > Metazoa > Arthropoda > Insecta > Diptera > Tachinidae > Linnaemya > Linnaemya tessellans. Next base: position 99,570,823 of record OX637536.1, on the reverse strand, counting down.
GAGCGAAGACGACCCTCAAGCCAAGTTAATGGACCATCATTAAATCAGGCTGAAATGGTTAACACGAGACTAAGAAGCGGAGGTTTTAGAGTTCCACTCAGCGCTCAGTCACGAATATTGCATTAGTGTTAGTGTGGTTGTGTTAGTTATTTTTCCATATAATATGTTACTTCAACGCCCACTAAAGGGGGCGGGGTCCAAAAATAGATTTTTCTTATTTTCTGGCTGCAAGTTCAATGCTTTAAACCTTCTTTGACATAAAAATATGTCATTTACTTAACAAAATTCCAATGAAATTATATTGTTCTTTAGAGGTTGCTTTAGTTCTTCTTAGGGAAACTTTATTCCCTGTTTCCCGATTCAGTCTATTTACGAACTTGACCTGTGCTATCCTTCAAGTTTTATCTATACCAAATTTCAAGGTGCTGGCTGTTTTCGTTTGAACTGTATCGTGTTTTCCACAGATGGACGAATGGATTGTCTTACATTTCATCACAAATCAAGATCTTAGAGGGATATTTCGCTGCGTTACGGAATGATAATATGAATATTTAAAGGATTTCAAAAAACACCCTATAGATAACTATTTCATATCACATCATTTACCCTTTTCCGATGATCCTATTTTGCGTAGACAGTGTGACAGCTCTCGTTAAAGCCGTTGCAATGGCAAACATATTTCTGTCATAAAATAAGAAAAATATATATTTTGTTGAAATAAAATATTTTTATTTAGCATATTATCATTTAGCAAATATATTCTCTATAATAGCTTAAACCACTAAAATAAATAAATAAATGTAAATGGCACAAATTGCAAGTCCATAAATCGTGGGTGTGTGTGTGTGTGCAAAAATATAAACATTAAAGGATTTTACATAAAAGGTTAACCATGTCTCGGCTACAAAATTAAAGTGAAATAGAACACGTTAACAGCAATTATTTTGTAAAAATAATTTTAATTTTTGATTCTTGGCAATTGACAACACCACAACAAATTCGGATTATCCAGTAAACTTTTACTGACAGAAGCGTTATAGTCATTTTTAAGTAATAGCTTTTGCATGACATCCTTACCTAACCGGTGGTTTTGACACCACAAAATGTACAACCCTTTAGAAATATTAATGTTTATTTGATTTAGTAAAAAAAGTAGATCTATTGTATATTAAAATGGCAATTATTATGCAACAAATAAATTTATAGGGCTGACATTGTAATAGAAGCACGAAAAGAGCAATTGAATTAAAACAAGTAAAAACGTTATATTCGACCGGGTCGAATCTTAAATACCCTCCAAATATTTAGTAAGTGAATTTAAAATGTTTAACTTGGTGGCCCAGAGTTCCTTTATATAATATCGTACGTCAACCCCCACTAAAGGGGGCGGGGTTCAAAAATATACAATATCATGTTTTCCACAGACGAACGTATGGAAGAATATACATAATTACCTTAAGAAGAATATACATATTTACCTTATAGGGTCAAATTCTCTTTGGAGGGTATAAATACTAAATTTGGCGGGGTCGTTCTGGCAAGGGCTGTGTGGGAAACATTTCACCTTTGTCATAAAACTCTAAAAATAAATGCTTGGGATAATTATATACAAAATTAAAATTTCTTTTTTTTATAGGGTCATTTAGCCGGCAAAGGGGGAGGAGGGGGTAGGGCAGCAACAGGCAGTCATAAAACTCTAAAGATAAATGTTTGGGATGATTATGTACAAAATTTAAAAATTTTTTTTTTATTTTGGTAGGGTCAAATAGGCGCAAAAGAAGAGGGGCGGGGGGTAGGGCATAAATCGGCAGTCATAAAACTCTAAAGATAAATGCTTGGAATGATTATACACAAAATTAAAAAAAATTTTATTTATGTTTAATAGGGTCATTTAGCGTGCAAAGGGGGAAGAGGGGGTAGGGCAGCAACAGGCAGTCATAAAAGTCTAAAGATAAATGCTTGGGATGATTATATGTATACAAAATTAAAAAAAAAAAATTTTTTTTTGATTGGGTCATTTGGGGGGCAAAGGAAGAGGAGGGGTAGGGCAGAAATCAGCAGTCATAAAACTTTAAAGATAACTGCTTGGGATGATTATATACAAAATTTAAAAAATTTTTTTTTTTGGTAGGGTCATATAGGGTACGAAGGGGAAGGAGGGGGTAGGGCAGAGTAGTACCAGGTTTCGTCTCAGCTTCGTCATTAAAGCTTCAAAATGTTATTTTAAAGGAATGTAGACTTAAGCAAAACAATTTGTTAAATTTTTATGCTATTTTTGCCTATAATAAAGCCCACTAAAGTGGGCGGGGTCAAAAATTATTTTTATTTTATTTTATGGCTCCAAGTTTAAGGCGTTGGACCGTATTTGAGATAAAAATATATCATTTGCTTAACAAAATAACCAAAAAACTTTAAAAATTATGTTGTTTTTTCTGGGTTGGTTTAGTTCTTTTTAGGGGAACTTTTTTCCCTCTTGCCCGATTTAGCCCATCTTCGAACTTAACCTGCTCTAAGCTTCAAAATATATTTATGCCAAATTTCAAAGGTCTAGCTCTTTTCGTTTGGACTGAATCGTGATTTCCACAGACGGACGGACGGACGGACATGCTCAGATCGTCTTAGATTTCATCACTGATCAAGAATATATATATACTTTATGGGGTCTGAGATGGATATTTCGATGCGTTACAAACGGAATGACAAAGTGAATATACCCTCCAAATTCTTTTTTGGAGGGTATAAAAACGTTAGAAAATATCTAGCCAAACACTTAAAAATGTGTGAATTTCACTGTAAAAGAGAATATAAACGTAAAACAATATATCAAATCCCTGCCATAAAATATTTACAATCCAAGTCTTTAAATAAAAAATCACGTCATATATCCTTTTTTTTATTGGAAGTTCACAAATATGCAAACATGGTCATTATTAATTTTTTTATACTTCTACACGCAAGTATAAATAAAAAGTATTTGCACTTTTGATAACTTTTTCCTTTTCTGTGTTGAAAAACAATTTATTTTCTTGAAGAAAATAGAAGCTTTTAATTACATTCCCATCTTACGAAAAACCCAGGACTTTGGTCACATACAACTGGCCATTCATTCATTAAAGTGGAAAAGACAATTATTTTCTGTTGTTTACTTAAAGGAAACATGTCATTTCACATATCCTTTTATGGATTACAATGAAAACTCAACTTGCTACAGCCAAGCTAAATGCATGTGTCTGCTATAAAATATAAAGAACATGAATCTATTTTCATATACACACACATGCATACGAATTTGTTTTTATGTTGGTTTAACACTTATTTTTATGACGTTAATGAGCTCGATTTCTTTTTTCTTCCTTTTTCTATATTTATAAGTTGAAGCTTTTAGCTAGTTTTTAGACCTTAATGTTAATTACAGCTTATGTGAGGTCTTAAAACAAACACACACACACACACATACAAGCACACATTTGTTTGTACTCCTCTTTAGCATGTTAGGCCAACTAATTGTTTGTTTATGTGAAAGTTCATGTATGTTTAAGCTTATAAACTTAAACAACCATAAAATACAAACTCATAAAATTACCATTTCTAATTATGAGACTAACCATTCATTTCATATTGTATTACTTCCCGGCTGTTGGCATTGTTTAAGAGCATTTCATATAAAATGCCAACAAACTGTAAGCTCTGAAAGGCGAATGGCTATTAAAAGGCGAAGTATTTACGAAGTAATCTTCACAGAAGTTGGGATTACTTCGGTAAGTATTTAATAGCTTTAGTAATATATAATGCATTTACTGAAAAAGGTATTAGACATGAAGAAATCTAGGTACTTGCACAGCCAGAGAGTTTAAAGGAATGACTAGTAAATTAGGCCAGCTGAATATACAAGTTGTATAAAAATTTTTATAAGGTGGACATATAAATTAAAATATTTGCCCATAAAGTCATATTCCGCCAGCTGAATTAAAAACTTCTACAAATACATAAGTAAAAAACAAGTTTCTAAAAAATACTGTAATCCCTCAAAAATCATATTCAGCTAGCTGAATAATAAAAATGTGAAATAAATTTAGATTTTATTAGCCAAAAAGCTCTAAAAACCCACTAAAATAGCTGTATAGCATATATTTAACCCAAAACTCTAAGTCCGCTAGCTGAATTCTGAGTTTTAGCAAGAAAGGGCAAGCAAAGTTAACTAAAAATTAACTCTGAGGCTCCAAAAATTATATTCAGCCAGCTGAATTAAGAACTTCTACAGATAAATACAGAACAAGTTATTTAGAAACACTGTAATGCCTTAAAAATTATATTCAGCTAGCTGAATAATGAAAATGTGAGATAAATTTAGATTTTATTAGCCAAAAAGCTCAAAAACCCCACTAAAATAGCTGAATAGTATATATTTTAACCCAAAACTCTAAGTCCGCTAGCTGAATTCTGAGTTTTAGCAACAAAGAGCCAGCAAAGTTAACTAAAAATTAACTCTGAGGCTCCAAAAATTATATTCAGCCAGCTGAATTAAAAACTTCTACAGATAAATACAAAACAAGTTACTTAGAAACACTGTAATGCCTTAAAAATCATATTCAGCTAGCTGAATAATGAAAAAGTGAGATAAATTAAGATTTCATTATCCATAAACCTCGAAAATTCCATTAAAATAGCTGAATAACTTATGCATAACCTGAAAGTCTTAAGTCAGCAAGCTGAATTCTGAGTTTTAGGAACAAAGGGCAAGCAAAGTTAACTAAATATTAGCTTTGAGGCTCTAAAAATGATATTCAGTCAGCTGAATTAAATATTTCTACAAATAAATACAAAACAAATTACTAGAAAATACTGCAATTTCTCAAAAATCATATTCAGCCAGCTGAATTAAGAAAATAATGAGATACATTAAAAGTTCATTATTTATAAACTAAAAAAAATTATTATTGCCAAACAGCATATATATTAACCTAAAAACTCACATACAGCCAGCTGAATTAAAAACTTTAACAACAAAGGGCAAGCAAAGTTGACTAAAAATAAACTGTAAGGCTTTAAAAATTATATTCAGCCAGCTGAATTAGAAACTTCTGCAAATAAGTACAAAAAAAATTACTAGCAAATACTGCAAGTTCTCAAAAATCATATTCAGCCAGCTGAATACTGATAATAATGAGATACATTAAAATTTCATTATTTATAAAACATAGAAATAACATTACTTCCAAATAGCATATATATTAAGCAAAACCACGTATTCAGCTAGCTGATTTCCGAGTGTTTGTAGCGAAATTAAAAAATTCTAAGCAAACACAAACTGTAAGGCTTCAAAAATCATATTCAGCCAGCTGAATTATGAAAATAATGAGATACATTAAAATGTCGTTATATATAAACCACAGAAAAAACATTACTGGCATATATCATATATATTAAGCAAAAAACCCGCATTCAGCTAGCTGAATTCTGAGTGTTTGTAGCGAAAGTAAAAAATCTAAGCGAAAACAATATGTAAGGCTTCAAAAGTTGTGCTCAATAATGAAAAAAGTGAGACAAATAACCTATAAACAAAATAAGAAAAACTATTGTTTCAGCTGAATAGCGGATGAATTCAGTTTTTACACAAACAAATTTATAGCAGTTTAAAATTTTACAAATAAATTTTGCCACCCTTGGCTGAATGTGACACACACCAAGACTCAGTTGGCTGAATGTGATACATACCAAGATTCAGTTGGCTGAATACAATATACACTTAATTAAATATAGTTTTGGGCATATTTTCTAGAAATTATCGTTGGAAATAAGTTATTCAGCTGGCTGAATTTCTATCTATTTCTGTATAATTTTTTAGCTAATAATATTTATTCTCTATAAATAATTTCCTAGAACAACTGATTAAAGCAATCACAATAACATAATTTTTATTTTTCTAAACGCATTTAAAATTCAATAGATTTCATTTTTGTTAAATATTATCAACGAATGTGACAGAATTTATAATTTGCAAGTTCTGCTTTTCTTGTTTGATGACATACCCAAACCGTATCTGCATTTTATGACATCCAAATTGAAAATGTCGCTGACAAAATTAGCATTTGTGTTAGCGAGTAAATATTAGCTTTTTATTTGCGTGTGAATAAGCGTCATAAAATTGTGATATTTATGCAAATGTTTATAAATTGCTCTGCATATTAATATGCATATCAGCTGCTGAGTGTAGTAATCAAGAGTTTTTCCTTTTAAGGACATTAAACTTTTTTCTTTTTTTTGCGATATAAAGAAAATCATCAACAGCACACACAATTTGCAGGCAGGCATTAGCACTAAACGAGCAAAACAATTGAGAGAATTTAAAAATAATAAACTGTATAAGACACGAGACACAACGCACCATGTAAATTTAATGAAGTGGAAATAAGAATTTTTTGTAAAAAATTAAAAAAATGTGTATAAACTTAGTTATTTGATTTCTGGTATATTTTTTACAGAAACCGCTCTGCTACTGCCAGCTTCCTTGACTCACAATCGTCATGCTAATGACAGTCGTGCTCGACATAACCTAAGAACTCACTACAGAGAAACATACCAGCACAATAGAGAACAAGAGTAAGTAATTAAAATTTTATTATATTTAAAAAGTTTTGCAATCAAAAAAGAAAAATACATATTACTTAAAACCATTTCCGGCACAATCCTGGCATAAGGATTAAAAAAAATTTCCCATAAATGTAACAATAATTTTTCATTTCTTTCAATATAAGCTTAAACTGTTACAACCGGAAATAAAAGAACAATAACAATTTGCAAAAGAAAAGCGTAACAAGAAATTAAAAAAAAATAAAATAGAAATAAGCAAGCCATTGAATAGAAATAAAATGAAAAAAGAACATAAAAACGGATTTAAAAAGAATTTCAAATAATCATTACAATAAAAATTTAGAAACCAATCAATGTGAAATTTTTTTCTTCTTGCAAAATTCTTATACTTGTTCCGTTTCACTTTATAAAACAAAATTGGAATTGGTTTTTTGTTTTCTTATGCATTTGTCACTCATAAGCAATGAGCTTCCATAGGTTAAGAACCAAAACTACAATAAGAAAAATATCATTGCTTTACAGCCAAAGTGGCATAAGACAAAAACAAATGATGTTAGTACAGCCGGAAGAAAATATCAACTAGTGGACATGATACAAAAAATCTTCGTTCTCTAAATAACAACTTTAAAAGCCCTTAAATCATTTTTGCTTTATACTATCAAACAAAAGATAGAGAAAGCAGTGAAGACCGATGCAAAGACCAGAAAAATTATTTTCAATTTTATGAAGAATTTGTCAGGAAAACAATACGACTAGTAAAATAGAGAAACAACAACAATAAAAACTAAATTTAATCTTAAGCAACTTTTCTAAAAACTTTGCAAGAGCTAAGGAGATAATTTATAAAACTTTAATTTTGAAATTGCAATGAAAGGAAACAAAGAAAAGGAATACAACAAAAGCAACAGCGTAATCAACCCTCGGCCACCGTATTTATCAGATAAGACCCCTTGCACTTATTTTTCGTTTCCTACCTTGAAGTTATCTGAAGGGGATTTGCTTTGAAAAGGAAAAAATAGAAATAAAGTTATTTGAACAGACTTTGTATTTTTACAATTAATCCAGCTGAATTCAAAATTAAAGCCCTTTTAACAATTACTGTGTCCTCTATTATTAAACTTGAGCTGGCAGAATTTAACTCTAAACAAGTTCTAGTTTTTACTGTGACCTCTATATCGCTTATTAATATAATTCAGCTAGCTGAGTTTAAAATTAAAGCCCTTCTAACAACTACTGTGTCCTCAATTTAGATCTAAACACGTTCTAGTTTTTACTGTGACCTCTATACCGCGTATTTTTACAATTCAGCTGGCTGAATTTAAAATTAAAGCCCTTCTAACAACTACTGTGTTCTCTATTATTGGAATTGAGCTTGCTGAATTTATATTTAAACACATTCTAGCTCGTACTGTGGCCTCTATATCGCTTATTTTTATAATTCAGCTAGCTGAATTTAAAATTAAAGCCCTTCTAACAACTACTGTGTCCTCCATCATTACAATTCAGCGAGCTGAATTCAAATTTAAACACATTTTAGCTCTTACTGTGACCTCTATATCGCGAATTTTTATAATTCAGCTAGCTGAATTTAAAATTAAAGCCCTTCTAACAACTACTGTGTCCTCCATCATTACAATTCAGCGAGCTGAATTCAAATTTAAACACATTCTAGCTCTTACTGTGACCTCTATATCGCTTATTTTTATAATTCAGCTAGCTGAATTTAACATTTAAGCCCTTCTAACAACTACTGTGTCTTCTATCATTACAATTCAGCGAGCTGAATTCAAATTTAAACACGTTCTAGCTTTAACTGTAACGTCTATATCGGTTATTTTTATAATTCAGCTAGCTGAATTTAAAATTAAAGCCCTTCTAGCAACTACTGTGTCCTCTATTACAATTGAGCTGGCTGAATTTAGATCTAAACACGTTCTAGTTTTTACTGTGACCTCTATACCGCGTATTTTTACAATTCAGCTAGCTGAATTTAAGTTTTAAGACATTTCAGCAACAGCTGTGTTCTCTATCATTACAATTCAGCCAGCAGAATTTAAATTTAGCGATATTCTAATCTTTACTTTAATTTTTACACCTGGTATTTCTACAATTCAGCTCGCTGAATTTAAAATTTAAGCGCTCCGAACAAAACCACTATTCAGCTGGCTGAATTACATTTTGGATGGAAATTTTCTTATATACTTATATATGTATGTCCTCTTGCTTTAACTTTTGCTATTTATTGAAATGGCCACAAGTTTGTTGTATTTTATGCAGAAACTTAAACTGTCATAATGTCATATGGTCTGCTGTTAAGTCTCTGCCATCATCTCTAATATCAGAAATTTCTGCATTGTTTTTAGGAGTTTAGATTAAAAAGTTCTTCATAATAGTTTTTCTTTGCTTTCCTTTTCCTTTCTTCTCAAAACTTGACAGCCAAAGCAGCATGCAACATGTCCTATACAAACAATAAAATAAATAAAAGAAAAATTATTTAAGAGATCAGAAAAACTGTGATTTTAAAGAATCTTTCAAACAAAAAGAAAATAAAGAAGTGTTAAATGAAAGTCTTAATAGAAAAAAACAACAAGTAGGTCGTACTTTTTTTTGCAAAGTTTCCATGGCCACTAGAAAGCAAAAAGAGTTAGAATAAGCATAGAATTTTCCGGAAAATACCTTCAAACGATAATCGTTTATATTTGTCTAAGCCATTACAAATAATTTTCTAAATTTATTACTTAAAGAAAAAAATGCACCTAATGTTTTCTTTTATTTCTTTAACGATGTCCTTAATGTGACCCTTTTTATTGACCCGCATAGTTTAAGACGATAGCAAGTACAACGCTTTCTTAAGATAACAATAAAACGCAAAAGAGAAGATCAAAAACAAATTGAAATTAAATTGGCGTAAAATCAGCTCATTTTAATATTCAGGTAAAGCGAATATAACGAGTGTATTTAAATATTTTGTTTGAGATAAGAAAAATAAAACTCAATATAAAAACGATTTACTCAGCTGAATAAATAGATTTGAATAATTGTGTAGAAAATTGAAACGGAGTAGAAATCGAAGAAGAGTGCATGGAAGATTTTAAAGAGTTTTTTAGTGTTACATCTCTAAATCAGTTTGGTAGTACAACAATTTCCAAACTTTTATGAGGAATTTTCCAAGAACATTTCATTAAATTTCCGCAAAAACGTTTATAATCGGGAGATTGGTTCAACTTTGATATTTTTAAATTTCTCATTTGATTGCGTTAACGATTGAAACAAATCACTTTAATTTGTATAAATGTTTTTGATTGTGGCTTAAAGAAAAATTCATGAATAAAAAGTAGATTTCTTGGTTAGTCAAATAATGGCTAGAAAAAGTTTACAATTCAGCTAAGTGAAATTTACAATTCAGCTAGCTGAATAACAATATAAGTTCACATTGTATACAAATTTTTAAAGTAAAATGATTTTTCGAGTTGTTAATTTATATTCAGCTTGTTAAAAGGATGTTTTTTTGGTAGAATATGGTCAATATATGGCTAAAAAAATTATCAGTTAAGATGGGGGAAATTTACAATTCAGCTAGCTGAATAACAATATAACTACATATTCTATAAAAAATTTTAAATGAAAATTATATATCAAGTTGTTAATTTATATTCAGCATACTGAAAGGATGTCTTTTTTTGCCAGAATAACAAACTAGTCCGGCTTTGTTTTTATAAATTAGCTAGCTGAATAACAAATTCGTGCTTGTATTAAATGTGTGTTTTGTAATAAATTCAACAATTTGCAATATTTTCAGCAAGGGAAATGTGATCAGTGGTTATACTATCGCCAAACATTGTCAATATTTGTGCAACTTTTATATCGATTGCTTATAATAAACTATTACTTACAATATACGCTGCTGAATATCATAATGTCTTTAAATTCAGCTTGCTGAATATAATAAATTTCAATAATAAAATAAGTTTTGAAAAAAAAATATTTCCGGTTGGGGAAAAAATTATTATATAAACTATTATTTACAATATACGCTGCTGAATTTCATAATGTCTTTAAATTCAGCTTGCTGAATATAGTTAATTTCGATAACAAAATAAGTTTTGAAAAAAAATGATTTCCTGTTCGGGAAAAAATTATTATATAAACTACTATTTACAATAGACGCTGCTGAATATCATAATGTCTTTAAATTCAGCTTGCTGAATATAGTTAATTTCGATAATAAAATAAGTGTTAAAAAAAATAATTTCCGGTTCGGGAAAAAATTATTATATAAACTATTATTTACAATATACGCTGCTGAATTTCATAATGTCTTTAAATTCAGCTTGCTGAATATGCAATATACGCTGCTGAATATCATAATGTCTTCAAATTCAGCTTGCTGAATATATTTAATTTCGATAAGAGAATAAGTTTTTCATAAAATTATTTCAGGTTCGGGAAAATATTAAAAAAAAATTTAATTTGGCAATTTTCTTTTCAATTTTGGGAAAAATTTAATTAAGTGTAGAAAAAAACTTTTTCAATTTCGGGAAAAATTACTTTCATTTTGAAAAATATTATTATACATACAAATTTAAAAACAAAATTAAATTTGGGAAAAAATATTTCTCTTTCAAAATGAAATTATTTTAGCGTTGGGAAAAATTATTTCGATTTTATTTAAAACTCTTAATTTAACTTAAACTTCTTTTTGTATAACAAAAGAAAGAAAAATATCCTGCAGAAATATATTTTAATTTTTAATTAAATGAGAAACAAAGAAAGCGGAACATAATACGCGTATTGTGTATTAAAATGAGGAGAGCTTTTGTTTATAAACATTTTTAAACATGTTTTGTTTTGTTTTTTCTTCTTCTTCTTTTAATTTTTCCTCTGGCTGACCTAATTTTCATTCTGCAAGGCGCACAAAACATCTTATTAATACATAAAGACAAAATTTTATTTAAAAAACAAAATCTTTAGATGAGCACTAAACCATTAATGGTGATTCAAGAAAATTTCTATTTAAAATGAAATAAAATCTACTATAAATATTTGTGTGCAAACATATAGTCATGTTAGTTGGATATGTCTTAGATAATGTGCAGCCGGTAGCTGTACATCATCTTCCTGTGCCACAAATGCTTTTGGAACATCTTGCCTCTTCAGGCTATTAATATTTAAACAAGATAACCAAAAATTTTATAAAGCAATAACTAAGAGAAGCAGCAACCGCGCAAAATAAGGCAATGAGAAAATGTTTTATATATTAAAAAAAAAACCAGATTATTTGCGTTAAGGGAATAACATAATTTAAAGCATCTAACTGTAATATAATATTTTAATATTTTTCCCCATCTTCTAAACTAATTTTCAGATGGTTTCCCAGATGGGTACCTAACTTTATTTTTACATACTTATTTCCTTCCTTTAATTGAATACATTTTGTAAAATTAAAGCAGAGCAAAAAATTAAACAAACTTCCATAATAAATAGAAATTTAAATTGTTTTACAACAGTTTACAGATGTTTGTAATAATTCTTTTTTTAATATCTCTTATTATTTTGATTTTGTATGCAGCTAAATATATAGAAAAAAATTGTGTACGACTTTGTCAACGAAAACAATTCTATTTGAAATTTTTACGAGTTCAATTAAACCGGGACACAACAGACAAAAAGTGTAAAATTATCTTTTTTTTATGGTGTCAGTAACAGCTGTGTGCCACAAACGATCATTAAAATGAAAATTAACAAAAAGGTGTCACTTTCTGTACCAACATAAAGGATATAAAGAAATTATGCAAATAAATAAACAAAAGAGTAAAGAAAATATTGTTGATGTTAAGAAAAAAATTAAAACACATAAAAGAATTAAAACTGTAATAAAAATTATGCTTATCCATTCCATAGAAAAACACAGAATTTAAAATATTCATAGCTGAAACTCTTTATTCATGAATTGTGTCCTATTCAAACAATTTAAAAATATAATATTCCAGCTTGCAATAGTTTTCTCTGAATTAATTAATGAACCGTAAATTCAAGTGAAAATGTATCTGAAATCAGCATATATTAATTAGGTAAATAGTTTAAAAAATATTTTCTGCATAAGTATTATGTTTCATAGAAAAATTCACAAGAATTAAAAAAATTAAATACAATAATATCAACGTTATTATTTACTCTGCGGGCATAAAGCTGAGTGTGTATAGCCATATATAATTTCATTCGAATATTTCAAACAATAGCATTATTCCACCGAGTGAATGAATTCAGCCAGCTGAATAGCAACATTTTTGCCTTTCTATTAATTTAAGCAACCACAGATCACCCAATTGGCCGTTTTGTCTAATTCAGCTAGCTGAATAGCGCCATTTTTGCCTTTTTATTAATTTAAGCAACCACAGATCACCCAATTGGCCGTTATGTCTAATTCAGCTAGCTGAATAGCGAAATTTTTGCCTTTCTATTAATTTAAGCAACCACAGATCACCCAATTGGCCGTTATGTCTAATTCAGCAAGCTGAATAGCGAAATTTTTGCCTTTCTATTAATTTAAGCAACCACAGATCACCCAATTGGCCGTTATGTCTAATTCAGCCAGCTGAATAGCGATATTTCTGTCTTTCCATTAATTTTGTCACCCACAGAGCATCTATCTGACCATTATATCTAATTCAGCTAGCTGGATACCATAGATATATAGCTCTCAACTATATAGCAAACGCCATACGACTCCTTATTTAGAACTATATTCATTCAGCAATCTGAATATCATTTAATTGGCCAACACAGCTTTACATTCACTCAAAGATCTTTAAACCCGAAATTTACACGGCATTTTTAATTAAAAATTGTGTTTAAAAATTGTTTTCTATGATTTAAACGAATATATTAATAGCTCTTAATATGTTCCATGGAAAGTAGTTTCTATCAGCTGTGACAGGACGCAAATTTGTTAAACCTTCAAAGAACTTTTAAGGTTCTTATATGTCTGTAACTTTTTAATGTTAAGAGAAAAAAAGGATATATGGAGAGCTTTGCATATATCACGGTTATAAGTATATGCAATTTTTGTTGAGCATAGAACATATATGAGTTCCTTATCATATATAAAATTTCTCTTTGTTCAAAGGACTATAAAGGACTATGAAGGTACTTTTATCAATTCACTTTAAAAAGTTTTCATGTTTTCATGTTTTAACATACCTATTTAAAATGATAATGCTTAAAGTAGTGTACTTGCTTAACCAAATGTGTACATCTAACAAATGATATACATATTATATTATATATATTTTAGATTAATTTAAAAAAGGATATGTGGCTGGCAGCTCATGTTCAGTATAGACATAAAAAACTATGACGCTGCCTTACTATAAACATAATATGCTTAACATATAGTAAATTTTTGAAAAGTCGAAAAAAAGGATATATGGAGAGCTTCGCATATATTGCCGCTAGACATACAATTTTTGGTGGGCGTGCAAAAAATATGGTTTACTAATCATATTTATAATTTCGTGTTATTCAAAGAACTATTAAGGACTTTGTGGCACATTTAGCAATAAACTTGAACAAATGTATGCTTCAAACATATAAACATATTGAAAGACATATTTATTTATGCTAAAAATAAGGTATTTATTGGAATAACTTTCACTGGCATATATGCCAAATAATACATGCATTTAAATTTAAGTGGAGAAAAAAGGACATTTTCTGAAAGTTTGTTTAAATAGTTAATATATTATAGAGCCATATGATATTTTTAATATATTTGTTCTTGAGTAAAGTTGATTTAATTTTATGCTTGTCGATATTATATAACGAAAAAAAGGATATATGGGAAGCTTTACAACAACCGCTTCTCTGCCTACAGTTTTTATGGAGAACAAACTTGGTGAAGTTACCCTACTATATTCATAATATCAAGTCACTCAAAGGACTTTTAAGACCTTCATGTAACATCCTTTTACGCATATGTATGTATTTGTTGCAGGTATCTGTTTTTTTACACACATACATACATACATATATGTATGTATATGCATGCAATGTTTATTTGTTTTATTGAAAAATTTTGAAAATAAAGTTTCTGTTCTATGGTCTAGATTTTCAAAAAGGACATATGACGGGCTTTTAAATAATTAATGTTTAGCAAAGATTTTCGCCTAAAAGAATTCAAAAATAACAATATTATTACAAGTTAAATTATCTGCAAGTGGAATAAAATTTAAAAATATATTATAAGTTTTTTTCTTGTAATATAAAAAAAGGATATATGGCCAGCTTTGAAACTGCAGCTTCTTTACGCATAATTTTTGGCAGGTTTCAAGCCAACCACATTTTCCAGTCATATCTGTAATTTCAATAGATTTCAAGGATCTTTAAGGATTTGGTTTTAATCATAAAAAAAAATTTTAAAACATATTAAAAATTTAGCTATCAATTAGTGCTTAATTTTGATATTAGAAAATTGTTTTTATAACTTTTTTTTACACTTCGGCCCTATTTACCGATTTGCCGTTTTGCCAAGTTTGAATTGGTACATAAACAGACCGGCTTTAGGTGATGTTGCTTAAAATTTGTTGTCAATTCTTTTTTTTTAGTGTGTAAATTTTATTGAAGCAGCTGCAAATATTTAGCCAACGGCATTAAAGGATTGAAAATTGTTTTATTTTTATGCATTCTTTGATTATAATGACTTGTTTTTGAAGCAAAACTTTTATGGGCCTCATATGCATGATGCTATTCCTAGCAGAATTCTTTTTTTTATGACTTCTTATATTTTTATGACAGACATTGTGCGTAAAAACAAGATAAAAAGGAAAGGATAGGAAACGAAGGGACCGTGTAACGCAATTTTGCTTAGTGAATCAAATTTATTTAGTTCAATTACTCCTTAAGTCTTTCTGCATTTTTATTTTCCTAGTAATGAAATAGAAAGATTGTGCTTGTCCTTTTCTCTAAAGATGGATTGCCTTTAAGATTTATATAAATGTTTTTTTTTTGCTCACATTTACTTGTATATTTAACTTTGTATAAATCTCATTTAAAGATTATGACTTTTAAATACTTGCACACAAGCATAAGGACAACATAACCTAAAAAAAAAATATTCTAAAATAAAAAATTTCAAATAAAATCTGTCAAGCGTATAGCCAAAGGAAATAAATGATAGTAAAATAAAAGCAAAAGTGTGGGAATGAATGCTTTAGCATCAGGGGGGTTTATAACAGCACAAATAAAGACAAGATATTTTGTTGCTGGCAAAATTGCAAACAACAAAAGGGTCCTTTAAAATTTTGTTACTTAACTTAAGTGTTGGCATGCGTTTGTTTGTTTGTTTTTTTAAGCAAATAATAATTTTTATTAAAGGCTTGGACATGCATGTCAACAACATAAAATTTTTATTTTCTTAACTTTAAAAGTACTTTTATTTAACTACTCTCTTATACTATTTCTCTGCAATAACGTAAACGTAATTTTTTTTCTAGTCTTCAAAGACAATAAAAATGCTATAAATATTTAATATGTGAAATTTTTATGATTTTCTGTGTTTAACTGACAAATTTCATTTGTTAACTTTATTTATTAAGAAAAGTGTCCTGTTTTATAACTGACCAGCCCACAGTGCACAGTATATTACTGGTTATTGTAATTATATAATTTTATGTCAAATATAATTGGTACTTTTTCAGAATGGCGAATGTGTAATTAGTTTTTTCAATAAAGTGCTTTTATGCCACTTACAGTAGAGTAAACTGGTAGAAATCTCTGCGAAAGGACAAAGCGGTGATCCTTTTTCAAGCCAACATTCGTTCTTTTCGCCTTCTATATGAGGTTGAAGGTGTATGTACGAGAATAGTGTGCAATTCTTAAAAAATTATAGCCGTTACTTTTTCGAGGAAATTGCCGTGATCATGTGGGATTTTGGGGAATATGACCATGGCTTTGGGAATATGTATATAAGCTATAAATTTATGCTCGACCTCCACAAATAACCTTCAATTTGTATATATGGTTGTAAAAGTGTTGCCATTTCTTTGCCGGGGAAGTGCCGGGGAACATATGGAATTTTGGGGATTGTGAATATAGTGTTAGGAATCCATAAAACTATTGATTTTAAAATTATAATAAATTTTGCAACTTTAATTGATTTTAACTTGTACTCGTTGTTTTAGATACCCACTTCTCGGGATACATTTTTTAATTTAAAGATGACTTTTCATCGGCAAATGTGAAATAATTTTTTGGATCGAAACTTTTTTACCTTTATATGTTTTCTTCATGTTTTATGGTATTTAAATGGGAGAAGACAGAAAACTCGTTTAGCCCTCTTTAAGCGGCCATTCTCCTTCCTTTTTCTTTATCATTGTCTCATTCTACTTCCTATGGTTGTATATAGTATAAGTAAGATTCTAAAAGTCTTGAGAAGAACTTGCTTTTGATTGCCCTGGAAGTTTGGATAGTTTCTGGGATTTTGGGGACTGTGATCATTATTTTGGGAATCCATACTGGGGACGCCGCGGTTAGTTCTCTTAATTTTTCAACGAGTTTTGAGAAAGATTTTAATTTTTTTATTTAAAGAAATACCAGGGAACTTCTGGGATTTTGGGGATTACGATAATTTTGTTTGGGAATCTATATTTAGTGTGTCTCGATTAACTGGCATAATTTTGGTATGACTTACAAGTAATTAATGTGTTGTTTTTCATCACTGCACAGTTGATGTGAAGAGTTTTCTATGTTCTACGGGTCATAAAAAATTTTTTTATATCATCGTAATACTTTTGATTCGCTTTCAAAGAAAAATTATAACAAAAATTATAAAATATTTTCATATGGGAACAAATAGAGCTAAACAATATGTTTTCACAAGATCGGAAATTTCTATTTGGTGAAACAGTGAAAGAAGTTTTAAAAATATTTGTATAGGAAAATATTGCCTACAAACATTAATTCTACATGAAAACACTTGGATAAATTAAATAGAGAGTGCCAGTGAGAAATAAAAAGAATATTTAATAAATTTCTTTAGAAACGATAAGGATAGTATTTTATTACCATAAAATAACTACCATTTTATTTAGATGGCAGTTATTCGTTTAAAACCAAATAGAAATAAATATATAGTATAATTCGCGGCGCATATAAAACTTTGTTGATACCATTATTGTGTGTCTGTATTTCCACATACACAAGTATGTTTTATTTTTCAATATGAATAAAGCATTAAAATGTTGTATATATTTATTTTGTATATTCTTCAATGAGAAGAACACAATTGACCCTGAGATAAAAAAGATAATCTTGTTTTTAATTTTCACCAAAACTGGCAAATTGTTTTAATTCTCAATGTCAATGTGAGAACAAAACAAACAATCAAGATTCATGGTTTATTAAACAAACCCCACTAAAACGACGACCAAAACTTTTCGCGACTTGGAATGGAAATTTTACTTAAATATAAAAAAAATAAAACAAATTTTAAACAAAAACTTATCATCATATTTCGTTATAAATTTTGTTATATACACCTTTATTGCATTACAGTCCTAACAAAACCACTACAAACCATATTAAATATATGGAAGAAACAAAGTTTACAATAACCTGCACATAATTTAATCTACATAATGGGAATACAACACAAGAGTATATTTTTCCTAAGAACTTGAAGAAAACAGCAATAAACTTTTGCAAAAGACCAAATGATTTTGCTTTGCTGCTAAGCTTTTCTTTCTCTCACTCAAAAACTACAATAAAACATGAAGAAAATATACGATTTATTAAATATTGAGGTAACTACATCAAACACACTGCAGTGACCCCTGCTGCTACGTTGTCTAACAATGGCCAGGCGGCAAAGTTGTGTTAATGCAAAAAGAAGCAAAGGAACAAACTAACAACCAACAGCAAGGACCTAATAGAGAAAATCTTGAGTGTATTTGTGAAACACACACAGCCCTACACACCTACTCACTGGCACTCAGTTAAGAATCAATGAAAAGCAAATGGCAAGGAGTGTGAGAAAAGGATAGACAGAGAGAGAGAAGCTGTTTAGTAAAATATGCCAGACTAAGCCACAAAAAACGCCTAAGTGTCTGCAGTGCCAGAGACAGAAAATAAAAATACAAAAAATATATGCTAATGAATATAAAACTTGCTCGATATGCAGACGAGTGTAAATACTTGTGTGCGTGCAAGTGTGTGACGAACACTATGGGGTTTTTGAAAAACTGGCCTCATTGCTTAATAATTTACAAAATAAATATAAATTGTTGCCATAAATGTACATTTTTATTTTTCGAACTTATTAATTTATTATTAAGATAAGAATTTTTTATTCAGACTCAAGTTCAAATCTGCAATTGCCAGGGTTGGGGAATTTCGCAATCAGTACTGATCCGTTCTTCTAGTTTGATGATTATGAAAATATTCCAAATATTCCGCTCTTAATAAAATGACTTGAATTTAATAAAAATTCTTACGATATTAACGGAATAGAAAATAGTTGTATGACTATAACATCTTTCCGTACCCATGGTACTAGCTTAAAATAGTTGGCACTTGTAAGACTTTCAAAAATCAAAGGCATATTTTGTAAAGTAATATGACCTTTTCAAATAGCAAAAAGGATATTTAGAAAGTGTGTTAGACTGATGACATATTTTTTTCCATATTTTTAATTCAATTAAAATAATTTCAAGGATATTGTATCACATAGAAGTACTAACGACCTTCTTTATGTAATTAAAGGTATACTTTTAGGCAAGTTTCCTCACCAAGCTGGTTAATTATAATAGATCTTTTTTGTATGTGAATGTAAAGGGGATAGTAAGGGCTTCTTATATGCTATATGTAACGCAGCATCTTTGGGCTTTCGTACAACACAAATTTTTTTAATTTCCAAAGGACTAAAGAAACTTTAAGGTTTTTATATAGAACTTTTTTAATCTTAAGAAAAAAAGGATATATGGGGAGCTTCCCGTATATGAGTGCTATACATACAATTTTTGCTGAGCATGTAAAGGACATGATTTTCTAATCATATTTACAATTTCACATCATTCAAAGGACTATTAAGGATTTTAGGGTAAATTAACCAATTAATTTACAGAAATTTAATTTTAAACATCTAAGCATATTAAGATATGCAAAAACTGTATACACATTAATGCTAAAACAATTTATTTATCGAGGCAACTGTCCGTAGGAGAATTGTTATATTACATATTTTGATTTAATTTGAAAATAAATGATATGTGGTTGACTTCTCAAGTGATGAATAGAGCAGAAGAATGCTATTGCCATACTATGAACACAACATGCCTGCCATTTAGCAAATTTTCAAAAAGTCGAAAAAAGGATATATAGAGGGCTTCGCATATAATGATACTATCCCTACAATTTTTGGTAAGCATAAAAGAGGCATGATTTTCTAATCATTTATAAATTTTTACATGAATCAAAGGGCTCTCAAGGACTTTGTGGTACATTTGCCTTTTAGCATCAGAAAATTTTCATGCTAAACACTTCTTATGCTTAAATATTTAAGAATATATATCTTTATGTGTCAAAAATAACTTTTTTACTAGGGAAACTATCCTTAGTACATATATCTTAAATGGTATATTTTGTCTTAATTTGAGAAAAAAGGATATGTGGCTGGCTTCTCAAATTATGTATAGATGGCGAAAGTATGCTCCTGCTATGTTATAAACATGATATGCTTATCATATAATAAATTTTTTAAGGTTCGAAAAAAAGGATATATGAAGAACTTCGCATATAATGATGCTATCCATAAAATTTTTTATGGTCATAGAAAAGATATGATTTGTTATTCATATTTGAAATTTTTCATCATTCAGAGCACTACTAAGGATTTTACGGTATAGTTAGCGGTTAACTTGAGGAGTTTGGCATGTTAAGCATTTAAACCTATTTAAATATTTATAAATATGTTTAAAAGCCAAAATACAATTATTTATTTAATCTGCTAGAAATAAATATATATTAAATTATGTATATACATAGTTTTTTGGTTTGATTTAAAGAAAAAGGATTATATAGCTGGCTTCTCTATGATTGTATAGCTCGTGGAAATATGTTGTTGTTATGTTATAAACATAATATACTTGTTATGCAGTATTTTGTCGAAGGGTCGAAAAAAAGGATATATGGAGAGCTTCGCATATAATGCTTCTATCCATGAAACTTTTTTGTGAACACAGAAGAGACATAATTTGATAATCATATTTACAATTTCAAACCATTCAAAGCACTACTAAGGATTTTGGAGCACGTTCACCACTTACATGGAGAAAATTACCATGTTTTATCAATATATTTACTTATGTAATCTAGTCTATGGATTAAATCCTTATAGACAGTGCGTATTTGGCAGAAAGATTTTTTTTTCTTAATTAATAGTGCATATACTTTAATATTGACCCATTGTACAAACATATATTACACAGTATAAATTTCCTTGTCTTGTAGTAGAAATGAAAATATTACCGCAAAACAAGGAAAAGTACTTGTGCTTTTAGTCAACCGGTCTAAGTGAATTTATACAATATTTGTTTTATGTATTCCTCTGACACAAGGACGAGTATTATTCAACTCCATTTACACTTTAAATGCGGAAATTTACATTACTTTTGGGAAATAAAAAACAAAAAACAAAAAAAGAAAATAACAACACAAATACAAATAAAACGAAAACTGTTAAGGACTCATAAGCAAATAGACAGGGCCAGGCAAAGGACACAACCAGCTCACCTCAGTCAGATAATAAACATGGGAAATGTAATGAAATAAAACAGAATATTTTAAGCAAATAAACATACAGCTAGGCCAGATAAAATGCAAAGGAGGACGCACAAAATAAAGGAAAACGGAAATTTAACCACTTCTACTGCTTTAACGAAGGAACAAACAATACACGAAGTTTTTATTGAATAAATTTCCTTTAAAGTTTTTTTTATTTTATATTATCTTGACTGCTAAAGTTAAAGGAATAGGCAGACCCTTTAAATACATTTAAAATCTTGTTGGAGTCAGCTGCTGAAGCATTAGTAATATTTTGTTAGAAGCTTAACACGAGGGTAGAAAAGATTCCATGCAAATATCATTAGAACCTCTTTAAGAGCACAAGTTTGCTAATGTGTGCAAATACCCCAACTATTTCTTAAGGGTTTTCTGTTCCATTTTTGTTGGTTTTATTTTTTACCCTGTAGAAAAAACCACAATTGCCTTAAAAGAAAATATTAATATGCGAATCAAATTCTTATATCAACTGCCCATCTACATGGATATTTCTGTCAATATCTTCCACTGCCTGCCAATAAAGTAAACTGATAATCCCTATATTTTCCGCATCACTTCACACGAAAGATGGAAAAAGAAAATTCATACAATAAAAATCTATAACATTAATATTTTGCCTAAAGTGAATGTAAGTAGCACTTGTATGATGAAAATTAATATTGACAATGACGTGTAAAATGATGGATTAATCTAATGGGTCGTAACACCATTCTGTATGTAATTCAAATGAGTCTGCTTTCATGCAAACTGTGCTTCAAAAGGAAAGGAATTCTGTGAAAAAATCTATCTTAAAGCTAAAGATGGTAAAAAATAATTTTATGGACAAACTATTTTTCAAATTGTTGCAAGAAATGTATTCCAAATACTTTTAGTCGAACTGGTGTTATAGAAATTTTATACACAAATATTTATATATTAGTTTTAATTTAAACATTATTTTGCGAAAATTTTCATACATATAATACTGATTCGAATAATTTTAATCGAATAATTTTAATCGAATAATTTTAATCGAATATATTATTCGAATAATTTTAATCGAATATTTTATTCGAATATTTTATTTGAACTATTTAATTTCAGCAACTTTAAAAAATACTGTTTGAACATATATATTCGAGTAATTTTATTCGATTAAATTTCATTCGATTATATAATTTGTAATTCAAATATATTTTGCCACAGTTTACATACATATAATGCTCATTCAAATAATATCACTTTTTCGAATAAATTTACTCGAATATTTTATTTGAATAATTGTATATAAATTATTGTTTTCAATATATTATATATACATATATATATAGTTCAAATAATTTTATTCTAGCTATTTTATTCGATCAGTTTTTATTCGAACATATTTTTATGTAATTAAAAACTAGTAGGTCAAATTATTTTATGTTTTTTATAGCTCTCAAGGATGTTAATATTGCTTGCAGGAGGATAAGCGTTAATTGTGTTTAAGGTACTGGTACGATTACTAGTATAGCAAGCACTAGTTCAAAAGGTGATTAAACATATACAGAAAAGTAATAGTACTTTAAGTAGATTATTTGTAGATTGATTTGACTTGTAGAATTTCATTTTACTTTTTGATCATGTTTTAAAGCGAAATGCCAATTCGCATTTTCATTTATTTTATTTTTAATTGTTACAATTTTTAAACAAATTCAAATTTGAAACAAAAAATAGTATTAGAAGCCTTTGCCATCTGCATATAAGTTTATTTATTCGATAATTTATGTAAGTAAGCCGCAGTTTTCTTGTGTGTTGAAAAAGTGACATTTTAAAAAATAAATAAAATTAAAAGATAATTTTAAAATTTTTTAAACATGCTTTTCTGTTAATATTTATGGTCATATGTAAAATCAGCGATCTTTTTTAAAATAATAAAAACTGATATATGTATTGTATGTTAATTAGTGTTTGGTATATGGTGGAGTACCAAACGTAACTCAAGTTGTACAAGGTGCTAGTGGATTGAGTGTGCCCTGAAGGAACTTTCCATTTCTTCTTATAAACTAAGAATTGATGAACCAAAAATTGCTTGTGAAGACAAAGACTTAAAAATGTTCATTGGTTTTAAAAAAACAATAAATTTAGGAATTTTTTTATATATAAACCAGTTCTTAATACAGAGCTGATTGTACTAGTATCCGACTAAATTTATACTAGTACTCATCTAGTACTAATAGTACTAGTATCCCCCTAGTTTTCATCTAGTACCAATGGTACTAGTAATTTTCCAAAAACACACTCAATGTTAATTTGGGCATTAACATGGTAAATGAAAGTTTACAGTTGGGAACTAGTACTGGTGATTTTTGTACTAGTGCAATACTAATTTGATACTAGTTCGATCTCCTGCAGGGTTAATACAATTACTTACTCGATTTTACTCTACTAATTTTCATATACATATATGAACATATACATATATATACATATGTATGTATTTATATAATTAAATGTTAATAGATTTTCATTAAAGAAAATTTATGTGATCAATTTCATTCAAAAACTTTCATTCGAATTTTTTAATTCGATTTGTTTCATTCGATTAATTTTTATTTAACTATATTTAGGTTTTACTATAAATATATTAATATAAATATAGTCCCCATATGAGTGATATTAATTATTCGAATAATATTCGAATAATTTTAATCGAATTTTAATCGAACTTTTTTCTTATATATTTTTTTATTTTCAAAATGTTCTTCAAACAATGTTATTGGAAAAATTTTATTCGAAAAATTTTATTCGAATAATTTGAGTCGATTAATTTCCATTCGAATATTTTTTAATTTAACTAAAAAATTGCTGTAATTGCTTACATAATTTAAATAATTTTAATAATAATATCAACAAATTTTCTTCGAATAATGTTATTCGACTACCTTTCGCATATAAAAATTTTAGTTTCTTATATGATTTTAATGTAAATGAGAATTATAGGAACGAAACTTTATTTCAATGAAATACTTTGTACTTTAATTCCTTAACGCAAACTGTTTTTATTTCCATAAGTTTCATTTGCGTAATTTCAAGTCTAGTAGATAATTGCTCAAATAAACTAAATTTTGATGTATACTTTCGGTCAGATACTTTGTTAAATTATTTTATTCTGCCTTTACTTTATGCATAATATTATGCAAAAGCAAAGAACGAAAAATTTTTCTCCCATTTCTTTACATTTCATACTTAAAAGCATATAATCACTTACAAATTATTTTCCATCTGAGAACGTTATGAATGAATTAGAAACACACACTACGAATGCTGCCAATTTCCTTATACACTCACTTGTATTGTTGCAAGGCTTTATATCAGTAAGAGTGTGTTAATTTGCTGCTATCAATTTAAAACAAAAGAAAAGCCTTTTTAGTATTCAATTGTAGGCCAACAGCAAAAGGAAAATCCTACAATATGAAAAATAAGTTTGCATTGTTATTTTAAGTCGATAGACTTTAGAGTGTTAAGGATATATGAAAAATATGTTGAGCTTCCTTATGGAAAATTTTAATATTGTTTGCATAATTTTAAGACTTAAGCTGGTAAAGGAACTTGAGATAAAGCTAGTGTATTGTGTAGTTTTCCTTTTAAGTATGCATGAGCAATAAATTCTTTAGAAAATTTTATCTCTTGAAAGTAGTTATTATATTTAAGTGGGAAATAAATCGTTAAAGAAAATGTAATAAAACTTGATTTAGTTTAAGAAATTATAGCAAATTTTTTTTTTTTTTGTTGGTATTGTATGATATTCGAAAAATATAATATGTTTTTTATATTGTTTTGTTTACTTAAGAAATATTATTAAAATATTAAATTAACAATTTAAAATTCTCTACATGGCAAGCATTATTGGTTTTTATTATTTTCCTGTCTCTCATATTTATTTGTGGTTATGAAATCATTTTTTCAGGAATCATTGCAATTTATCTCTCACTTGGAAACGCCAATTCAATAATATTTTTGTGGCATCTGCCTTAATTACATTTATTTACTTTTCCATTTAAAAATAGCAAAATCAAGCGAAAGAATTTATAAACAAATTAATGCGGCAATTGTAGGAATAAATAACGTACAACTCATTTACAGATTTTCGATTTAATATTTTTACAATTTCCATTACAATTCCTCTGCTGTACTTCTTTCATAATTAACAAAACCACGAATTGCTGTCAAGGCTGTTATAAAGAACAGGATAAAATATAAAGAAAAAAACAATAAAAAAGCAGCAAATTATACAATTAAGCCGCAAATGAATGACTGAGTCTATGAAGCATAAAATAAAAAAAAATTTGTTTGCCTTTCATAATGTAGCTGACGCTGTTATACGTGTTTGGCACAAATACATTTAAAAAGAAAAAAGAACCACAATTGTACCCTTAACGAAAAAGTAAAGCATAAAAAATTCGCTTACCGCATAACGATGAATGGGTTTGGGGCTCCACTAAAGAACAAGTTGTGCAAATATTAGCCTTGAACATGTATATGCTTGTAAAATGAACATATTTTGATTATGAAAAGTAAATGCAGAAAAGCATTTTCATAGTTTTAATTGAATAAAACCAAATACAAATTCTGAGAATTGTAATTATACGCATTAATTTCAATTGTTGAGACATACAAAAGATGAATGAATACACAAACCAATTCAATTAAGTTTGAAATTAAAAGAAGTAAAAACTTTAAAAATAAGAAATATAATAATACAATTATGAGAACCACGCAGACACAACAATTTAAGGCAGAATAAAAAACATTTTCGGAGTAATTTAAAAGCAAAAAAACTAAAATTATGATTTAAATCAATTTAAGAATAATAACTAAGATTTCCTGTGGTGACTTGGATTTTTAATTTGAAACAAAAACTTTCAAGACTCTAATAGCCTTTACTAAAGACTAATTTTACAGCCTTGATTATTTGTTTCTATAAGACAATTTGATTTTTAAAATATAAATTAAAAGGAAGCCGTAAATCTCATTAAAAAATATATATAATAATTTTGCTGTTTCTGGCATCTAAATTGTTGGAATTGATGGAAATAATTAATAAAACAATTTAATTTTTTAGTTTTATTCCTTCACACTTCTGTATGACCTAGAATTTAAATAAAAACGTATATGCAATTTAAAACTTAAAGGCAAAATAAATAGAATCCTCATGGTTTTGGACTCAATTTCAAATCTGTAATACGTAAATTCTTTTTTTAAAGATTTTTTATTAAATTCATATTATCCTCTTAATATTGTGGAATATTTAAAATATTTTTATAATCATCAGCTGGTTGATCGTTCTGCTAGTTTTGTTTAAATTTAGTAAAAATTAAAATACAAAAAAAAAAACAAGTAAAAACGTTATATTCGACCGGGTCGAATCTTAAATACCCTCCAAATATTTAGTAGCTAAATTTAAAATGTTTAACTGTGGTGGAACAGTGTTCCTTTATATAATATCGTACGTCAACCCCCACTAAAGGGGGCGGGGTTCAAAAATAAGCAATATCATGTTTTCCACAGACGAACGTATGGGCATTGCTAGACCGTCTTAGACTTCATCACTAATCAAGAATATACATATTTACCTTATAGGGTTAAATTCTCTTTGGAGGGTATAAAAACTATATGTTGGCGGGGTCGCTCTGGCAAGGGATGTGGGGAAACATTTCACCTTTGTTATAAAACTCTAAAAATAAATGCTTGGGATAATTATATACAAAATAAAATTTTATATATTTTTTTATAGGGTCATTTAAGGGGCAAAGGGGGAAGGGGGTAGGACAGAAACAGGCAGTCATAAAACTCTAAAAATAAATGCTTGGGATGGTTATATAAAAAATTAAAATTTCTTTTTTTTTATAGGGTCATTTAGGGGCAAAGGGGGAAAGGGGTTAGGGCAGAAACAGGCAGTCATAAAACTCTAAAAATAAATGCTTGGGATAATTATATACAAAATTTAAAAAAAAAAAATTTTTTTTGATGGGATCATTTAGGGGCAAAGGGGGAGGAAGGGGTAGGGCAGATACAGGTAGTCATAGAACTCTAAAAATAAATGCTTGGGATAATTATATACAAAATTTAAAAAAAAAAAATTTTTTGGTAGGGTCATTTAAGGGGCAAAGGGGGAGGAGGGGGTAGGGCAGAAATCGGCAGTCATAAAGCTCTAAAAATAAATGCTTGGGATGATTATATACAAAATTTAAAAAAAATTTTTTTTTTTTTTTTTGGTAGGGTCATGTAGAGGGTGAAGGGGGAGGAGGGGGTAGGGCAGAGGAGTACCAGGTTACGTCTCAGCTTCGTCATTAAGGCTTAAAAGTGTTATTTTTAAGGAATGTAGACTTAAGTAAAATAATTTGTTAAATTTTTACACTATTTTTGCATATAATAACGCCCGCTAAAGGGGGCGGGGTCCAAAAATATTTTTTTTTTTATTTTATGGCTGTAAGTTTAACGCAATGGACCTTCTTTGACATAAAAAAATATCATTTGCTTAGCGAAATAACAAAAAAAATTTTAAAATTATGTTGTTTTTAAGAGGTTTGCTTAGTTCTTCTTAGGGGAACTTTTTTCCCTCTGGCCCGATTCAGCCAATTTATGAACTTGACTTGTGCTATCCTTCAAGATATATTTATACCAGATTTCAAGAGTCTAGCTCTTTTCGTTTGGACTCAATCGTGATTTCCACAGAAGGGGGGGGGGGGGGCGTGGACGGATGGACAGACGCACATGTTCAGATCGTCTTAGATTTCATCACTGATCAAGAATATATATACTTTATGGGTTCTCAGATGGCTATTTCGCTGCGTTACAAGCGGAATGACAAAGTGAATATACCCTCCAATTCTTTTTTGGAGGGTATAATAATAATAATAATTTGTCGAACGCAGATTTGAACTTGAGTCTGGATAAAAAAAAATCTTTTCTTAATAACAAAAATGTACATTCATATTTAAATAGAAATATTTGAAATATTATTGATATATTTTTAGTATTTTTTTTAGCTTTTTGCTTAAGTCAATTTAGCTGCCACAATATTTAGGATCTGGCCACTTTGTACATGATGGATATTGAAAAAGGAACTTGATTTCAATATTTAATATTTCTTGCTATTTTTGTAACAACAAAAACGTTTAGTGGCCAGAAAAAATTTTGGATTTATTCAAAGTATTTGTTTGACAATAGCATAAGGAATTAATAACCATCTGCTGTTCCCTGGAACTAATTTTTATTCCTCATAAAAAAAGATAAATAGATTTTACTTCCTTTGATTTGTATACTGAAGCAGTCAAAATGACAGCTACAAAAGGATGCAAAATAAACAGTTTTCCAATCATTCGCAGTGTAGTTAAGATTATTTTTTTAACATAAACACACACACACATACCATATCCGGTATAGCCTTCTCTTTGTTTATACTCTAACTCTTTGAATTTAACTGTAGACTTTGAGTAAAAGATGAAGGCGAATGTGTATGTGTAGCAGTGAGTGTGTAGGCGTATGTGTAAATATGTGTATTTTGCTGCCATATTGTATATGTATTTCTGCAACTGTCATTGACATAAAATGCCGTTGATCTCTTCTGTTTTCTGCTGGTTTTGAAGAAGATTTTCGGTTTTTTTTTAAAGTCTTCTGTATAAAATGAATGTTTCATCTGTGAATGGTTTCGTTACAAAATATGACATGTTTGCAATAGCTAACATGTTGTTGTATTTGGCTGTGTGCTTTAACAAAAAACCACGGAAATTTATGTTTTGTTCTTCTTCGTTATTCAAATAAACATGAATTGGGGCATTCTTCAAAGAGTGTCGAAATGTTTCATTATGGTTGGTTCGCTTTGTTTCCTGTGTTGTTTTGCAAATATAGTGTTCAATTTTGCGGCCATGTGCTGTAATCTAGGGTTCGCAAAACATTTTTGCATAAACATCAAACTATTGATTTACACTACTGAGAACGTTTTCGTCCTTTAGGGAATACCAAAAATGTTCTTAACATTTTACTTTGCATATAAAATTCAAATATTTATATTCAAAATTTTTTGAACTTTTGTAATACTATTATTTTATATTATTTTTTTAATCCCTACATCACGTTATAAAAAAGTTTATTGAAAAAATTTACATCACGCTATTCCTCTCGATTAATCGCTTAGTAAGATGCAGCATTTATAGTCTTTGTTTATATGCACGTCCTATTACAAATGATGGATGTGAAGGATATTCTGGAAAAATATTTTTAGTGTTTAAAAGAAAAGCCAATGACAAAAAAAAGTTACATACTTCGTAAAATTCAGTTGAAAAATTCCCCGCGACTTAAAAGCGTTTTTATGCTTAAGCTTTTAAAATGTTTTAAGTCTAAAAGGTTTTTTCGAAGATATAATTGTTACATATATGAAACACAAAAAAAAATTATAATTAAAAATTGAAAAAAACTTATTTAAAGTCAAGTATTTTTTAAATAAATAGGCTAGTATTTATAAAACATGATGATCCACACAAATTTAGGTTACAACCAACACAGTAGAGATAGAATAGAGCTATTTTCGAAAACCGCTATACTTTCATCATCAGTACTAAAGTGTATTAGTTGTTTGCAACTTGTTACATGGCCTAGTGGAAAGTGAAAACATTATAATTTTGGAAGTACTATAATATTTCGTTTCAATAAACAAAAATTTTTATATAAAATATGATATTTTTTATTACATATATTGCGTATATGACAATTTTTTATTTTGTTGAAAGCATTAAAAATTACTTCAAACATAAGTTCGAATATACAAATTTTCGAATATATGCATATGTAAAGCATACTTATCAACATAGGCTACAAAAAAATAATATTAATAACAAAAATATTAAAGCTCGAAACATTAATAAAAAAATTTTTTGAACATTAGACTTGCTTTTATATGCTGTAATATATGTACTCATCAATTTTATATAATTATTTGCTTTATTTAAGTTCGTAAAAGTATTTTTAAGCATTAAAAAAATTTCGAACATAAGTTCGAAATTTCGAAGATAGCAAAAAAGGCTCTTATATGTAATAAGAAGTAAAACTAAGGCAAAAGAGTTTCTACTTTCAGTTGTAACAACGAAATTTTAAACTTCGAAATAAAAATATTAAAACAAAAATTCGAAAAAAGTGCTTATACTTACCACAACATGTTTATAAAAGGACTTAAAAAGACTTTTATCGCTGTAATAAGAATGAGAATGAGAAGCAGTAAAACATCTTCAAAATGCAAACCATTTCTAGTAGAAATTAAAAAAAAAAATTTATACATTTTAAAAACACATATGATTAGTTTAAAATATATTTAAAAAACAGCTAAAGTGCAATACAATGGACTACGAAAATTTTTTCAAACAAGTCTATTGTGTTCATGTTTTCATCTCAATAAATTCAAACAAAAATAGCACCCTAGCTGATGATGTATTGTTTAAAGCACTCATATTACATTCGTTGTGTCATTTTAAAAACTTATATCCCCCAAATTTTATTTGAATTTATTATATTTCATTTAGCTTATTTTCTTTTATATTATTTTATTTAATTTTTTGCTACTTTATATAAATTTTTCTTCCTTTTCCTGTTTTCCTTTGTAGTACTTTTACTTTGAAGAATTTCTTTATACATTTCATTTTCCACTTAAGCTCCTGTTGTTTGAATTACTGTTTCAGCTACACCTCCAACAAATTGTTTTACCCTAAGGTAAAACGAAAAATAAATGCTAACAAATCATATAAATACACGTTTACACTAGCAACGACCGAAAAAAGAAAACGAATTAGGCAACACAATATTAATAGCAATTCCTTGCTGAAGTATTTTGTGTTAACAATTGTGACATTACTTCAAATTGCTGTCATTTATTGATGTGTAAAAAGCATCCCTGAAAACAAAAAGCACATTAACAACAACTGCATAATAATAAAAATATTATAATAACAACAATTTCTCTTTTGTGAGAGCGACGAAATAAAGTAAACAATATTTGGTACACCTACACTCTCGTGCATGGCAAAAAGCAGTTTGTTTGGTTATAAAAAAAACAAAAACAAAAGAAGAAACAAAAACACAAGAAAGGTAAACGAATTCAAGTACTTGATATTATTCATGAGTGGGAGGTGGTGTGCGTGGTACTGCGAGAGGGAATAAGTGAAAATATGAGGTTAAAGTAATGATTATAATGATGTTTATACCGTTATGCGAGATTGAATACGTGATAATAAACTTAAATAATGGCGTTAATGTTATAAATAATGGGTGCGGAAACGTGGAGAAGTCTTCATATAAAAAAAATATTACAAAGGAATACAAGCGAAATTATAAAAAGCAAATTAATAGCGATTTCAAGAAAATAAATTGAAGTGTTTTTGTGAAAACAAATGGGAAAGAAAAAATATGAATACATAAAAATTTATATTGAATTATAATTACATCAACTAGGTAAACGAAAAATTTAAAAAGAAAATAAAATAAAAAATATTTCGGGGAGACAGGTTTTTTATCTGTATGGCAACTGATAATGTAAATTTCGTCTCATAACCGCAAAAAAAACACAACTTAAGCGACAACAAGCAAATTTTACCGCAAAAGTATTTTTAATTATCCTCGTCTTAAATGACAGTAGAGCCTTATTGCCTACACAAGATTCTAGTGGACTGTTTGTATGTAATTTTAATAGTTTTAATAAATTTTCTCTAAAGAATACTTATTCGAGATTTTTCACATATTTTAGAATAGTCTTGATGTCCTGAAAAATCACTTAATATAATTAATTTAGTAATTATAATCCTGCGCCCTTTCTTTCAATATCCTTGCAGTTTTTGTCACTCATTTTGCTGTGCTTGAGAAAGAGAATTTTGTAATTGAAAGTGTAAACAAATTTTAAGCTAAATTTTATTTTGCTGTTTTAAATGTTTTGCTGCTTTGCCAGATGGTCCGAAGTATCATAAATAAAATAAAACAATTATTTGAAAAGCATGTTGCTTAAGTTGTTTTGCCTGTTAAGACAAAACAGCTTGTGTTTTACTACTTAAGGTGCTGTTGGCTGAAGTAGTAGAACACGAGACTATGAAGCGGAGGGTCGTGAGTTCGAGCCCGCGCTGAGTCATGAAATATTGTGTTGGAATTCTTCTGATCAGCAGTAGTGCGTGGTTGTGTTAGTTGTTGCCAGCCTGTTTCAATGATGAAGGCATAGTCACTGGTCACTGAACATAATTGGCAGCGACTGACACTATCATGTACTAAAAGCAGAGTAACCGCACCCACCTTCGACGGCCCTGTAGCAAAAATTAGCCGGCGAAGTAAAAGGTTGAAATAGCTACAAAAACAACTGTCTATATTCTCATCTTTCCTAATCTGTCCCCTCGTTTTCAGTTCCGGCGCAATGCATTGCATATATAGGGGTCATCCCCCCGAGTGCTGGTCCGATATTAAAAAAAAATATGTTACTGGAGGCGTATGATTTTTTTTATTTAATTGTACAAATTAATCATACGCCCTGGTGTCGTACAACAGTGTAACAGAAATTGGCCGCCGATGTAGACTAAAAAAGTTACATGAAATTCTTTATCATCTCGTCTGTGGGCGCTGTCCCATCTACAAAGGACAAAAAATCACTCTTAATTATTGAACCAACCACAAGCGGTACCTGCTTTTCAAGGCATCTTGAGAAAATGTGAATGACGGTGTTTGTCCTGGAGGCCCCTGCACTTCGCTGAACGTGAAAAAGAAACGTGGAATCACTTTAGCAAAATTGCTAAGGATCTCAGCAAATCGATTAGTTCGCCACATGCAGTTTGCTTAGATATTTTGAAGATAAATCCTGTGGCAGTGAACGTGTTTTTAAAAATCCTAAACCAGATTTGGTTGGCTGCTGAATTTTCCTGTTCCCAAGATTAAAAAGACCAATGACAGAAAAATCGATTAAGGAGATAAAAATCGAATTGCTGAGACAGCTCAAGGACATACCAAAAAGTGATTCGAGAATTGCAAAAAAAAATCCTCTCACAAGTGTGTGTTTTACTGAGGGCAACTGCTTTAAAGCGGATAATATATAAATTTGGTGAATAAATAAATATTTTGAGGCACATTAAAATTCACCTAATTATTTGAACAGACTTCGTATGTAAAATGTTACTAATCTAGCAAATGTTAGAGTTCTAATATATTTAATCAACAATCTAGAAATTTGTAAACATATTTAGACGAACGACACCACTGTGCAGCAGTCTAGGACATCTGCAAGTCTATAGCATCTTTATGAGCACAAATCAAAAATTTATGCATAACTTTGAAACGATTGAGCAAAAATTATTTTAAAAAAATTTCCAAATGACTTGTTTCGGAATAACAACAGCATCACAATAAGATGATTCTTTTGTTAATGCATTATTTAACAATTTAATTAAAATCTCTTACAAAAATCTCAAATATTTTTCAACAAATTACAATTTTTTAAACATGCCATTGATTGCTGTGAATATTTAATTTAACAACGAATTTCACTCAAACACTTTAGCATTAAAGCGGGGCAAAAAAAAAAACTCTGTACAGATGACAAAATTGATTAATATTTGCTTTAAAGGCTTATAATATCCACAGTATAATATAACCTATCAATATGTGTGTATGTAAATTAATAAGTTTTCTCGATTATTTGAAAATCAATCTGTATAATAATTCTCGTTTGTATGGGGAAAAAATAATTTTTACCACATTTTTAATTATAATCTCTTAAAGTGGTTTTGTGTGTTTAAATAATTTTGCAAGCAAACAAATTTATTTTTGCAAAATAATTTTACATTGATTACACTTGTATGGGTAGCCAGGATTTAAGCCACAGCAAATACAAACAACATGTTGCAAAATACTTAAAACCTACACAAATAGTGCTTTCAAATGTGTTTAATACCAAAAGCCGATTATGACCATATAGTAAATTAAATATACACATGTATTTTGCAATAAAGCAATCAAAATAATGCTAAAAGCTATTTTGAAATAATTAAAAAAAAAAAAATTTACATTAAAAAAAAAATTATAATTTTGTAGGCAGTTTTAAGCGAGCAAATAAGGACATACTTAAAAAAACACAACATTTAATGTCAGATTATTACACAGGAAAAATATTGGGAAAATAGAATTTTAATGGGCTTAAGATAATGACTGCAACTTGTAATGCATATAAAGCATTTTAAGCAAATAATTTCAAAACTATAAATGTTTATTTGCATTACAATTTAAATATGCCACAACATGTAAATTTATGCTTATAACACATTTCCAAAAAAAAGAAGAAATTTGTTTGTATAATAATTTTCCTTTTAGGGCATTTTTAATTCATAATGTTTTTATACTACAACTTGTATTTTCAACCCTATAACATGCTCACTAAATTTTATGACTACTGGTTAACTATCTTAGAACTTCGGCATATATCCTTTTTTTGAAAATTGTGTGTTTATATGTTTGTGTCAAGCATTGGTTTTTAACATTAAATTTATATCGTCTAAAATAACATTTAAGTTTATATTTAATCCAAAAATATACCAAACTATGCACTAATGTCGTGTTAATTAAAAAAAAATTATATAATCTTCATTTACCAAACTAAATATTTCTTTAAAAAAGTAAGTTCACAACATGTAGTCTGGCAGCAGGTATCTCTATGCAAAATATCACAGCTGTAAGTGATCTAGTTCAAAATCATGTCTTATATCCTTTTTTTAAGCTATAAAAATCGCAAGAGTTTTGTGTTCTAAAGTATTAAAATTAAAATTAACTTTGCTTAAAACGCTATATTACTATATTGTAGCAATATTTAGTACTTAAAAATTATACATAGTGCAAAGAGTTTCTTGAATTTTTTTCTTTCTTACCATACGTAAATCTCTGCTAAGAATGTACCTACCAAATTTCATTACCATAAAACTTGTATATTTTTATGTCGCCATATATCCTTTTTCTACAAAATTTATAAAATTATTTAAATCAATATTTTTAATTATAAATATGAGAGGAAAGCCAATGTACATCAATAACGTTTCAATATGACCACAGGAAAATTGTAAATTTTGACAACAAATACTTTTCATATGTAAAATATTTCGACGTAGCAACTTGTAGTTTTGGATCTGTATTATGCTTAAAAAATATCTTTGCTGTAGTACAATTAGTTTTGAAGCGAGTCATATATCCTTTTTTTACAATTAGGCTTTTAGTACTTATAAATGCACCTACATAAACAAGATATGAAGGCAAGACTCTGAAATAATATTATTTTCAAACTAAATTCAGTGTTCAGCTTGTAATTATAACATGAAATGTTCTATTAGCACCAAGCAGTCAAGGATAAAAATGTAAAAATTTAGCCAATAAAACCAGTTCATTAAACGGAAAAATTTTCAGTGCTCTTAACAATATATTTTACTATAAAATATATGGAAATATGTGCTAATTGTGTCATGCTTACAAATAAACAGCAATTTTACTTCTAGAAAACTATTAAGTTTTTCTTAATAATTTTAATAATCAATATATTGTTGGATTACGATAAGTGTGCCAGTACTTAGAGTGCCAACAGAAAGCTTTAGTGCTGTAAATATATTAGTTTTATAGCTTGTCGTATATCCTTTTTCCTTAATTCAATATTCATACTTGAAAAATGTTCTAAAATATATATATTAAAAACTTAAAACGTATTCAGAGATTGTTCATGTATAAATTTTCAAAACATTCTTTGACTGCTTAGTACTAATAAAAACCATATATAATTTTTATTCAATAAGATCTATAAAAATTTTAAAATGCACCAAGTTTTTAGCTTACGACACGCCATTTGTCGCAGGGAATATACTCACTAAGTTTTATCTTTACACGGCTGTTATTTCACCAAGCCGCTATATATCCTTTTTTTTATAAATTCCATATTTTTATTATTTCATGAGTGTTTAATTTCCATACAAAGAAAACAACTAAATTTTAAATAATTCTTGTCTAATAATTCTTTTTATTGGCCTAGGAAAACTGTTTATTAAGGCTTCAAAAATTTAATATTCTCGGCGAGTTTCACAACTGCTGTCTTTTGGGGAAGAAACCCAGCTATATATCCTTTTTTTATTATTAGTTTTAACTTTTCTTGCAGTACGAAATATTTGTATTAACGAAAGGATATGTAATATTATTTTCTTTATATATAAATAAGTTAAATTTGTATATGTATAAAATAATCTAGTTGCTAGCGGCACGTAGTTCTTTACTTAAAATACCCCCCACTAAATTTTATTAACATAGAATTTGCATTTTCCCTGGTCGTCTCATGTCCTTTTTTTATATTCAAATTTTCGGTTATGCATATATTTTTTTTTCATTTAATATGACTGTAAATTTGCATATATTTTCTTTTACGTTGGTAAGGAAAAGAAAAAAATTTATTTCAAATCCACCCAGGAAAACTTGTAATTTGTTTTGCAAAGACTTACTAATTTGAAATCTTTTGATGTAACAACATGTAGCTTTAAGCCTGTAATATACATACTGATTTTTGTTGCTGTACTAAATTGCGTTTAGCAGCATGCCATATATCCTTTTTTTCAGAAATTAGTAGCTTTAATGTACAAGGCATAAAACTAATTTCATGTCCTTTTTGGTCTTGAGCAAACTATTAACACAAGCATTTGCGAGCATTTTTTTATATTGGGACTTATTACAACATGGTGTTACAGGTTTTAAGAAAAAAGCCCCTGTATTCAGAAATTTTGTAACTTAACTGTAACACACCGTGAAATGTCCTTTTTTTGTAAACTTAACTTAAATTTTGCCCTTAATCAATAAAACTTTTCACATCTGTTTGCCAGGCTATGCTTTCAAAATAAAAATGTTTAATTTTAAGTAGATACTGATTGCTTAAGTTTTGAAAATTGTATACCACAATTTAGTGAATTTCAATTTTAACATGTTGCCATGTGATACTGTTGTTGCCTCTTTCATGTCATTTTGACATTATGAAACTTATTTTGCATTGTTTGTGTTGTTGACAAACAAAAAGAGAATTTTTTAAAACTGGTAAAAAAGAACTTTATGCATATAAATTTTTAACTGTTTATGTGTTTCTCACTCTCTCTCTCTCTCTCTCTCTCCTGTATAATATTTTACTGAAGGCAACTGCAAACACATTTCAGTGGAAATATTATGCAAATGTGCAGCATATTGTATTGTTTTTAGTTTTTATATAAAAATATAATCTGTATGTATAAAATATTTTGCAACAAATAACACCAAGAAAAAGTTTTAGATTTGCTGTTGTTACTAAATGTTGTTGACTGCTATGCCGTAATGCAGTCGTCGCATTACTTTGTTCAACAATAATGCTTATCCAGGTGTATGAGCAGTTAAAGTTTTAGAATTTCCATATAACAGTAAACAAAAGTGTAGTTGATTCAAAACATATCACAAAATATTGTCATTATTTCAATTGGGGAAGGAGGCGAGAGATGAGGCAAAGAGTGAAAGTGCTTCGAGTGGTATAGAGCAGTCTAAATTGTTATACAATCAAATAACTGAAAAATAGCAGGGAAATACAAGAGTAGCACTTGCAAAAACATGCTGTTCGGCAAATGCGCCAGAGTGTGTGTGTGGGTATGTGCTTGCCTTTGACAATTGTGAACAATAAACAGCAATAATGATGACAGCATAAGCAACAACTACAAATGCAATCTTGTTGTTGCAAATATAGTTACGAGTGTGTTGATGAGTTTCAGCCATCAGACAGTGAAACATATTTCCAGACTAAAAACAAACAAAATTCAAAAGTAATTACATAATAATAAAATTTATTTTTTATTAAAACATATTTCTTATAATATCTTTCCACTTAATAAAATTCTTAAAAAAAATACACAGTCAGTTTTAAAGAGAAATTCGTTAAATTCGTTTCTTAAATTACTTAACAACTAAATGATTTCCTTGACTTTTTTTTGGCTTATTTTATACAATTCCCATATTCTATAATCTAGACACTCCTTCATTAGCATAATAATCAGGATTTTCTTGCATTCTATACAATTTGGCATCAATCAAATGTGATTGATCATCATTGCAGGATATCCCATCCTGGTCATCCTTAGAGCTTATGTTATTATTAAAACGTACTTTTAAATCGTTTTTATCCGGCGGCATGTCAGAATTTTTCTCATTGGCTTGTTTGCCACCCGAAATACATTTCTTTTCGCTGTCATCATTAAGGGAATTTTGCTTAATCTCATGCTTATGACTTTCCAACTCTCTGTCGGCTTCCAATTCTCGCTCTTCGGTGACTTTATTTAATGTCGGTGTAGCTAAGAAACTGCTTAATATAATGCCATGTTGATTGGCATACATGGCATAATCGTTGTCATCAATATTATAACCCAAACTGACACGACGTACATCTGTTTTGATTGCCAATAGAGAATTAAAACATTTACGGAAACTAGGCCGCTCATCGGGGTCTGTATGCCAGCAGGAGATCATTAAGGAGAATCTTAAACACACAAAAAAATTAATAAATTTATTAAATGTACTTCCAAACTTTAAAAAAGCACCTGTTAAATAGTA
Organism: Linnaemya tessellans; assembly: GCA_951800035.1. NCBI lineage: Eukaryota > Metazoa > Arthropoda > Insecta > Diptera > Tachinidae > Linnaemya > Linnaemya tessellans. The sequence goes on along the minus strand of OX637536.1, from coordinate 99,531,787 downwards.
CAAATTCCATAAAATCAATTTTAAAAAAGAAGTTTTTTAATAAAAATATATATAGATTGGCTTGAGAGGATTATTTGCCATAATTGGGTCTTTAAAAAAAAATAAAGGGGCTGAGTACACAAATCCCACTACCCAAAAATAGTGGCTGAGGAAGCCCTCTATACTGCCGAAAAAATTATTTTACAATTCGAAGAATCTCAATTTTAAAAAAAGTGTAAATAAAAAATTGGCAAAGGAAGGACTCTAAGGTCCTAAAAACAATGTTTTCATAGAGAATGGTACCTTTTAAAAGACTACATTTAAAAAAGTACCTTGTAAAAAACTATCTTTTGAAATAAGTACCCTTTAAAAAAAGTACCCTTTAAAAAAGTACCTTCAAAAAAGGTACCTTTTAAGAAAGAGCCTTTTAAAAGAGTACATTTGAAAAAGTACCTTGTAACTAACAACGTTTTTCGAATAAGTACCCTTTAGAAAAAGCAAGTTTTAAAAAAGAATTGTTTTACTAAATAGATTATTTTAAAAGGCTACTTTTAAGTAAGTACCTTATAAAAAAAAGTACTTTTAAAATAATATCTTTTAAAAAGGTGTGTTTTAAAATTTTCCTTCTAAAAAAGTTCCTTCTATGAAAGTTCCTTTTAAAAAAGGTACCTTTTTAAATAGTGTCTTTTAAAAATGTACTTTTTAAAAAAGTATCTCTGAAAAAGGTACCTTTTAAAATTATACTTTTTAAAAAAGTACCTTTTGAAAAAAGTACCTTTTGAAAAAAGTACCTTTTGAAAAAAGTACCTTTTGAAAAAGTACTTTTCAAAAACTGCCTTTTGAAAAAGATATCTTTTAAAAAAGTACCTTTTAAAAAGTACCTTTTAAAAAAGTACCTTTTAAACGAGTACGTTTTAAAAAAGTACCTTTTAAAAAAGTAACTTTGGAAAAAAGTACGTTTTAAAAAGTACCTTTTAAAAGGTACGTTTTAAAAAAGTATTTTAAAAAGTACGTTTTAAAAAAGTACCTTTTAAAAAACTACCTTTCAAAAAAGTACCATTCAAAAAAATACGTTTTAGAAAAGTTACTTTTAAAAAAGTAGCTTAAAAAAGTTAGTTTTAAAAAAGTACCTTTAAAAAAGTACCTTTTAAAAATGTATCTTATAAAAAAGTATCTTTTAAAAAACTACCTTTTAAAAAACTGCCTTTTAAAAAAGTACCTTTCAAAAAAGTACGTTTTAAAATAGTTCCTTTTAAAAAAGTACTACCTTTTAAAAAGTTCCTTTCAAAAAAGTATCTTTCAAAGAGGTACCTTTGGAAAAAAGTACCTTTCAAAAAGGTACCTTTGGAAGATAGTACATTTTAAAGAAGTACCCTTTAAGGAAGTTCCTTTGAAAAATTCTTCTCTTTGAAAACCACCTTCTAAAAAAGTACCCAACAAAAAGATCTACCTTTTAAAAAGTACCTTCAAAAAAGTACCTTATAAAAAACCATATTTTTAAAATAACTAACTTTTAAGAAGTTACTCTTAAGTTAGTATCTTTTAGTGAAGTATATTTTTAAAAGGTACCTTTTACACGGGTACCTTTTAAAACATGCTTGATGTGCACGTATTTATCAAGAAATATAACAAAATAGGAAAAGCTATAACAGGTTCCTGTTAGAATATGCTTTATAAAAATAACTGTTAAAAGTGTCTTATATAAAATTATGCGAAACAAAAATCCATTTTAAAAAAGTGGTTTTACAAAGCTGCAAAATTTTTAAAATACCTATACATATTTACAAAGCATTTTTTTACAAAATTTTAAGAGAAGTAACTTTTGTGCTTTTTAAAAAAGTACCTTTGAGAAAAAGCACCTTTTCAAATGTTGCCCTTAAAAGAAATATATTAAAAGAAAATAACAAGTCTCCTATTAAAAAATGTCCGTTAAAATAACTCTTCAAAATGTCTTTAAAAAATATCCTTCAAAGGAATACCCTTTTAAAAGGTGATTTTAGAGAAGTCCTAAGTAAACTGATCCGGTTTAAAAATATTTCTCGCTATTAAAGATCTTTTGCTAAAAACTCACAATTTATCTGGACAATTATCCGGTTGTTCTAGTCTGCCGCCCTCCTTGACATAATTTAAGACCTCGAAATTATTTCTGGCCACATATGGCTGTTGTCCGAGTGTCAATATCTCCCAGCATAAAACACCAAATGCCCAGACATCTGATTGTGTGGTAAATACACCATCTACTAGACTCTCCGGCGCCATCCAACGTACCGGCATTAGGGCTTCTCCCTCTTTGCGATAATAATCATTTTTGTAAATGTCCCGGGCCAAACCAAAGTCTCCTATTTTCACAGTTCTTTTACTGGGCACACGTGAGGAGACGAGACAATTGCGACACGCCAAATCACGGTGTACAAAATGCATATCCTCTAAATAGGCCATGCCAGTGGCCACATCTATGCACATGGTCATGAGATCCAAGAGTTGTAATGAAGCCACAGGTTTCTGGGAATTAAAAAAAAAAATAATAAATCTTTGGATTTCTTAAAGTTTACTTTGCGTTGAAAAACTTACCGTGGAATTGGGTCTTGACTCTCGCAGATAACTCAGCAAATCTCCTCCTTCCATGTGCTCCATGATTATGGAAATCGATTCGGTATCACAGCAGACGCCTATCAAACTCACAATATTTTCATGTTTAAAATTGCTCATCAATTGGGCCTCCTGCAGCAATTCCGCAAACTCACTGGCTCCTTTGCGAAGACTCTGTACATAAAATTTATCATGCTAATTTCTGATCACATTCTTTGTTTTTGCATATTATGTAAATAATTTTTCAAACTTTAAAATGTTCATATTGTTATTTTAGCACATTTTCCAGTATTATTTGACTGGCATTTATCTAATTGATGCGTATTTTTCTGTACAGTAAACAGAATGTATTTATATCCAGATGTTTCATATTCCAAAAAAAATAAAAAATTATATATACAAAATGAGTTAAGATACTAAAAAATATTTCTTGGGAGAACAGGGTGATTTTTTAAACTCATTTGAGCTTTAAACCAGGAACCAACCGTAAAGGTTATAAGTTTTATTTCATAAATTAAATTTTTATCACTATTTCTTGAGTTTTATTTTTCGCTTAGAAAATAAAAGTTATTTTATGAGTTTTATTTAATCCCTCGAAAATAAAAGTTATTTTTTGATTTTCATTTATTCCTCAGAAAATAAAAGTTATTTTTTAATTTCTACTTATTCTAGGGAAGATAAAAGTTATATATTGATTTATATTTACTCCCAAAAAAAGAGCTATTTAATTATACTTCAGGAAATAAAAGTTATTTATTGATTGATCTTACTAGTCAAAAATCAACCAATAACTTTTATTTTCTGAGGAACACATAAAAATCAAGATATAACTTTTATTTTCTGAAAATAAATTACAATCAAGAAATAACTATTATTTTGTGAGGAATAAATAAAAATCAAGAAATAACTTTTATTTTGTGAGGAATAAATAAAAATCAAGAAATAACTTTTATTTTCTGAGGAATAAATAAAAATCAAGAAATAACTTTTATTTTCTGAGAAATAAATAAAAATCAAGAAATAACTTTTATTTTCTGACGAATAAATAAAAATCAAGAAATAACTTTTATTTTCTGAGGAATAAATAAAAATCAAGAAATAACTTTTATTTTCTGAGGAATAAATAAAAATCAAGAAATAACTTTTATTTTCTGAGAAATAAATAAAAATCAAGAAATAACTTTTATTTTCTGAGGAATAAATAAAAATCAAGAAATAACTTTTATTTTCTGAGGAATAAATAAAAATCAAGAAATAACTTTTATTTTCTGAGGAATAAATAAAAATCCAGAAATAACTTTTATTTTGTGAGGAATAAATAAAAATCAGGAAATAACTTTTATTTTGTGAGGAATAAATGAAAATCATGAAATAACTTTTATTTTCTGAGGAATAAATAAAAATCAAGAAATAACTTTTATTTTCTGAGGAATAAATAAAAATCAAGAAATAACTTTTATTTTCTGAGAAATAAATAAAAATCAAGAAATAACTTTTATTTTCTGAGGAATAAATAAAAATCAAGAAATAACTTTTATTTTCTGAGGAATAAATAAAAATCAAGAAATAACATTTATTTTCGGAAGAATGAAGAAAAATCAGGAAACAACTTTTATTTTGTGAGGAATAAGTAAAAATCAAGCAATAACTTTTATTTTCTTGGGAATGAAGACAAATCAAAAAATAGACTTTTATTTTCTGAGGAATGAAGAAAAATCAAGAAATAACTTTTATTTTGTGAGGAATAAATAAAAATCAAGAAATAACTTTTATTTTGTGAGAAATAATTAAAAATCAAGAAATAACTTTTATTTAGTGACGAATAAATAAAAATCAAGAAATAACTTTTATTTTGTGAGGAATAAATAAAAATCCAGAAATAACTTTTATTTTGAGAGGAATAAATAAAAATCCAGAAATAACTTTTATTTTGTGAGGAATAAATAAAAATCAAGAAATAACTTTTATTTTCTGAGAAATAAATAAAAATCAAAAAATAACTTTTATTTTCTGAGGAACAAAGAAAAATCAAGAAATAACTTTTTTCTGAAGAACTCTCCATTTTTAAGGAATGAATGAAAGTCAAGACAGTCCATTTGATGGTTCTATTCCCTGAAAGAAACGTGTAGTTAAGTGTATCCATGTCAATATCTTTGTCAACAATTATGGTGTCTTTTTGGTGACACTGTCAACAAATTTTTTATTTTTTTTTGCTATTATTTTTGATAGTTAGTGAAAATTGTTGATGATTAAAACAAATCACGGGGCTCAAAATCGGTGGGTAGCCGACGGCAACTGCTGTTATTGACCTCGGTGATACCGTCAATAGTAAGTCAGTACAATCTTACTATTGACATTTTCGCTATATGGTCCCAGAAGAACTACCTAGTCAGTATTGACGCAGTCTACTGGTAGATTTCGTAGGACAAGCGTGTGTTAAATTTCAAAATTAGATAGCATTAGTTGGGGTATAATTTGTCAGTAGTATTAGTGACATAGTCAATATAGAATCAGTATGATTTTACTATTGACATTTCCTGCAGGGTTGGTTTAAGAAAAAGCCCCCTTTACTACCACAGAAATACACATTTACTAGTGTGTGTTTGTGTCTAAGTGTATAACACATACAGTTTGATTACTATTACGTATGTAGATGAGTCATATTCTTTAGTGAACTGAAAATTGTAAATAAAAATATTGAACATAAAAAACTAATAAATGCCATTTTCAAATAAGTTCACTTTAAAATAGGTTCTGTTTAAGTGAAAGGATTACAAGCAACGTTTGCCTAAAGAGAAATGTTGCTTTACTCCATACCCACCTTTATGGCCACCTTTTCCGTTTCCTCTTGATCCTCATACTTCAGCAAGCCTTCATAGACCTCACCAAATGCCCCACTGCCCAAGAAATTTAACAAAGTTATTTGACTCCAATTAATATGCGGCAGCAGGGCGATATCAGCATCACTTAATGGACCACCCGTATACATGGTCGAAGCACTGGCCATGGAAAAAGCTCTATTACGTGAGGCCAATTGTTGTTGCTGGATAGTAGACATGTTGCTCCAAATGCTGGGACGACTTTTTGCCAACAATTGTTTAGCTTTTTGTCTACGTTTTTGCACTGCAAAAGAAACACGAAACGATGCAAATACAGCGGGAAAATAAAGTGGAATATTGATTTTGTGCGACCTGTTGTTGTGATACTCACCTTTACGTATGACAAACAAAATAATCACGCAAGTGGTGACTATGGCTGCCGGTGCTATTATGGCCAGCACTAATGAGTTGCGTTTTTGTGGTGAAACAAATGGTTCGAGTACACGTTCACTGTCCTCACTGTACGGCCCCCAGCCGTAGGGCTCATTGCGTGCCCTCACACGAAACATAAGCAAACGCATGGTGTGCAGCTCCTTAACAATACAACTGAGTTCCGAGGTATTGCAGTAGGAGGACCATTTGTCTTCTATTGGTTTCAGCTCCTCCACCCAGGGCAGTTGGGCCATGGTTGTTATATGATTGGGCGGCGTGTTATTCAATGGCAATTGCAGGGCAGAGCGTCGTATTCTTTTGTGATGTCTGGATTTTAAAGCCTCCAGGCTGTATTCTATAATGGGGGCACCATTATTTTTGGCCGCCTCCCAGAACACTCTAAATATTTCCCCACTTATATGCTCAATTTGTGGCTGGCCCGGCCTGCCCGGAGCATCGGCCAAAGTTTCAAAAACATAATAGTTAGTGGGCAGCTCGGGCCAGATATAAGATCTCTCCACGTCTGTAAATTTAAGTTTTAAATAGAATTCATATTTGGTTTTGGCCTCCAGATTGGTGATGGTAATATTGTCGGTAACCGCCGTCAGATCTATACTAAAGGGCGGTGAGATTTCCCGATCTTGGCCCACGGGCTGGCATTCCAAAATAACATAATCGTAAACGGTATTCGGCTGCCAGTACAGTGTCAGATTGTAGGCTTCCTTTTCGATTAATTGCAACGGTTCGGGCTGGGGCAGGGTTTTGATTATCAATTTTTCCGTGGCATTTAATTTCGAGGGCTTGGAATATACTTCCAGCCAGATAAGATATTCCTGGGATGGCTCCAGATTAAGTAAACTGATTTCGAACTCTTCCACTATTTTGTGGGAGGTTAGGGAAGAGTTCAAAGCCTGCCAATACAATTGATAATTGACGGCCTCGGCATTGAGTTGCTGTGGCTCCAGCCAACTTACCCGGATTTCGGTGGGACTAACAGCCTGTGCTGTAAAGTTTAAGGGTTGGGAGGGATTACCCTCCTGGGTTCTAATGCTGAATACCGGATATTGTAACTTTTCAATTGCAAACTTTTGCTGGTAATACGAAGTCACCGAAATTGCCAGCGTATAGTTGGTAAAGGGTTTTAATTCCGTTATATTTAGCTGGCCAGCAGCTACACTGAGTTGCTTTTCATAGTTCCCATCAGCTTTAAGCAAAATCGTATAGCTTAAGCCCGGTATGGGTAGTTTACAGTTTTCGAGAGGATTTTTTTCTTTTAAACTTAATATCACATTGTGTTCGCCGGTCTCTTGTACAAATAATTTCTCCCAGTTGCTGTAGGTGTCCTCGTCGGGCCGCTGTTCCATGACAAGACATTCTTTGGCAGGATACTCTTGATAGTTGAAAGCTTTAATGAGCTTTACTTCCTTTAAGTGGTGCGTGAATTCTAAATTATTTTTACGTCTATTAAAAGCTTTTATATTGTTATCATTTAATGTATAAATATAGCCGGCATCACGTTGAAATTCCCCCAAAAGCTGTGGTTCCGGCAACGTTAGCTTTAGGCTGGTCATTAGCTGGCGTTGCAATTCAAACGAGTACAGTTTGCCCTTTAAATCTATTAGATTAACAGTCTCCATTTCACTGAGCAAAGAACCCTCGAACATTTTGCTATAGTATTGATGATTTTTTAATTTAAGAACTGAAAAGTCGCTGAGATTCCTGCCCTGCAGTGTGCAGTTTAGCAAACCCAATTCACATTCCAGCCACATAAGACAGCCGGCATAGGGCAAGACTAGGAGATTTTTCACCAGCTTGTCTTGTGCTAGGGAAAATATTTTGGAACTTGTCATAACCTTGCCCTCATAGAGATTCAAATCCAGCTGGTAAATATCCACCAGATTCTCCTTTTCCCCGGACATTTCGGCCCAGTAGACTTTACGCAAAATCCAGTCTACCGTCAAGCCCAGAACTTCGGCTCTCATGCGGGCCAATTTTAAGGCTGACAAGCCCGGCTGATAAGACATTAATTCGACATTTTCATTAACCCATAAAATACGCTGTTCGCCGGTAATCAAAGCCAAATGTTCCACCGGGCTGGAGGTGAAAACCCACTGTTTGCTAACATTCAAATCCAAATCGAATTCTGCTATAAATTCGTTTGTGGTGAATAATAATTTGGGTACCGCCTGGTTTTCGGGATTAATAAATTGCGTCATCAGGGAGGTTTTTTCGCCACCCTTGGAACGACTTAGGGAGAAGGCCTGCACCTGGAACATGTAGGACTCTTCCTTGAGTAAATTATGAAAGCGAACTTCATGACTTTTCAAACCCAAATCCTCGATATCCTTAACACTTTGCAGGTCCTCTTTAAGCCAGCAATATATTTTATAAAAGACCTCTTTTTCGGTGGTAATATTATCCGGGGAATCCCATCTAACCAGGGCAGTAATATTGCTTTGAGTTTGCAAGGGTTCCATGATCTGTTCCACATAAACGCGTAAATTCTTGGGTTGTTTGGGTGCCGCAGAGGGAGTTTTTAATTGCACAGTAATTGAAGGACCCTGGGCCCACAAAGTGCTAACGGTAATGGTGACATTTATTAAATAGCCCGCCATTTTGAAGTCTGTTACACGCACCACAGGCTGTAACACTTCAAAGCTTAGTATATGCTGGCTGTCTTGGGGCCAAGTGGTTATTAAAACTTTATAGAAAATGGTAAAATTTTCCAACGAATTTACTGCCGACCATTTTATATTGAAATCATCCCAATAGCCTTCTGTAATATAAACACTTTCCGGGTCAACGGCTTCTGGTAGGAAGGAAAAATCCTCGCTGTTGGTAAAATCTCTTTTCAATTGCACAAAGTTAACTTTCTGCTCTAACAGTACAGGAAATTGTGTTACCTGTTGCATATTATCTTTTGCCATTAGAAAAGCTTTTCTGCTGTTAGCATTTAGCCAAAGGAAATGTTCAATTTCCTGGACGTAAACAAAAGAGTTTTGCAGCATTTTGATATCCTTGCTTATAGCTAATAAATTCTTTGCTTTAACAAAATCCATGTCTGAGCTAAGAAGTCTTAAGCCATCCTCGGGATGTTGCAGCCACCAATAGATGTGCTGGCCGGCAAAATCCAAAGCAAAACCTTGTATAGCCTCACCATTGCCAGTGGTATGATAATATTCCAGTTCCTGGCTAGCACCGATGCCGTTAAGCTTCTTCCTCAGCAGGCGTGTATCAGTGCTGTAGTAGATATAGCCTTTATGGCTATCCACTTGTATATATCTGGCACCAAACAAAGGCAAAAGCTCTTTTTGTTGAGCTTTTAGATCAGCTCTTATGACACAGTTCCTTTGTATATCCGACCAATAAAGCTTAGCTGCTCGCCAGTCATAGTCCATGCTAAAAACATTGGCAGCCTCAAATGTACACAAAATTTCGGGATTCATTAAATTAATACATTTCAGATCATGTCTGGGCATGTCTATGTAATACAAAGTTGTATTGATTTGTTTAAAGCTTTTTATATTAACAGCATTTAAAGCTTTTCTTACAGCCGGCTTTAGCAATTCTTCTGTCTGCCACAAACCTTTCTCGGTGGCCCATAAGAAATTATAATCACCCATGGGCCAGGTTCGTATAGTCAATTCCCGGGACCACTCACTGGCCGGCATTAAGTTAAAGCTTTGCCTTGCCGGTCCTGCAAATAAAGCTCTCACCTTGATTTCATATAAATTGTGGGCCTGTAAACGTTCCACTTGAAAATATGTCGACTTAATGCTGCGTATATTAAAAGCATTATTGCTAGAAACATCCAAAATATCCAGCTCATATTCCCATCTCTGCCAAGCAGCTTTTGTTTGTAATTTCTCCAGCCGCCACATAGGCTGCCAACTTATTTTGGCCTTGTTAGGTGACAGTATAGCCTGTAGGCTTTGCGGTGGCTTTAAAGGTTTAGGCAAAGGCTGTATGTAGCTCTTAAAGCTTGACGGCATCAACGGCACTACTTTCCAGCACCATTCAATTTCTTTAACTGCCAAGATATCCAACTCGTGTGTTGGCAAATGTTGCCTTAGCAAAAATGAACCATTAGACATGAGGAGCCAATCCTGATACCTCTGATACCATAAAACATCTCCTTGGAGGCTACTGACTATATCCCAAGTCGTTTGCCGGCTTAACTGTAAGTCATAGGAAAGCTCATAAATAGAACGTTCTTGGCTATTAAAAGCAGTTAATAAATAATTTCGATAATGATTGGTGAATAGTTCCAAATCGAAGTGAGCAGTGAAATATTCTACTTCAAAAGACTGTAAATTAATACGGCATAATTCAAACGATTCGGTGGTAGCAAACATCCAGCCATTCATGGGATCTATTTGTAAATGTTTTAAACTTTTCAGAGATGTAGTAACCGTTTCCACTGAGGAGCCATTAAAATTTAATCTCTTCAAAAGCCAGGAGTTGGGCAAGGAAGCCTAAAAGAAAACGTATGAAAGCAGTTAAGGCATGGCAATTTTTTGTTATCCCTTTTACAAATAAATTATACAAACTTTTAAAACAACTAGTACATTTTTTGAAAGGTATTTAGTAGCAGGTTGACACACTTTTTATTTTAGTCAAATCAAGGCAGTATATCGGGATATATCAGTGGTTTAAATTTCTATTAAAACGAGCTCATACAAACAATAGCGTGCAAAATTACAAATGTATCTCTATTTTTTTTTTTTTTTTTTTTTTGGTAATATTTTATTATATTTTTTATTAATATTTATTTTTCTATTTTATTTAAAATTTTTTCTTTGTACCGATAATAAAAACTTTATCTCTAAAAAAATTTAAAAAAATAGTTTTTATTAAAATTTTCTTATACTCACCCCGCCTGCCACATACAGCTTTTGATTTAACCAATCCACTGCTAATTTGGAGGGCACAAATCCCAACTCTTTCTCAACTAAATGCAATTCAGTATAATTGGAAGCATCATCGATAAATAAACTTAAAACGAAAAGAAAATATTCAAAAATAATAAATTTGAAATACTAAAACTATCTACCCACCTCACCACCGCTCCTTTCTTATTCACCACAAATAAACGTTTGTCATACTGATGAACATCGAAATCCGTTAAAATTTCTTCGCTTTTGAAAAGCACTCTACTCTCTACTAACGGATCCAAGGACTTCAATACTAAACTGTATTCTCCCGCTATAATTAAAGTATTGAAATCCTCTAATCTAAGATTATGACTTTGCAAAGGTTTTGTGGTGGCATTAACCTCGCTCCAGGGACCCTCTCCTTCCTCATTCAACATACTCACACGGAAGTTGTATATCGTTGAGGGCAATAGATTGGAGTATATAAAATAAGTGACTTCAGACTTAACCAGCTGTTGAAGCTGCTGTTAGGAAATATAAACAATATTATGAAATTTTTCTCGCTTAAACTAAACAAAAAAATAATTAAACTTACCGTTTCCATGTTATCGCTTGACTCCTGTTTTTGTAATATTAACTTGTAGTGTGTTAAAGGTCCATTGATAAATTTACCTGGTTGCCAAAATATTGCTATATGAGAGTCATCTAAGACCAGAGTTTGTGTTATAATCGGTTTGGATATGGGTGTGCCCATGGCTGGCGTGGTATAAACTTCGGAGGCTTCAGAATATAAAACATCATTCGAATTGTCCCCAAAAAGCAATTGAAAGCGGAACTAATAATATTTAATAAACAATAGTCAGAAATAACTTCATAATGCAAAAGCTTTAATAAAGCTTTTCTGAATTATTGTTTTAATTATTAATACACTGTAGACCATTTCTCATAATCTTTCAATCTCATTTTATTAGATATAAATAATAAAAATCTTTAAACAAAAAGAGACAAATTTAGTAATATCGTTCCAAAAGTTATAAAAAGCTTTTATTAAACTTAAACAAACCTTATAAAGCTAGAGAAGTGGTAAACAAATACAAAAGCTTTTTTTTAATAAAATTATAACTAAAAGTTCAAAAGCTATTGCTGCTTCTTTGCGGTTAACGCTTAAAGCTTAACAGCTTTCGAATAAAAATAAGCTTTTTAATCAAATTATACATCAGCTTCTAGCAAGTTATCAAAAAAATAAATATAATATAAACTTAAAGATACCAAAAATTATAAGGAGCTTTTCATGGCAGTGATCAAATTAAACCAAATAGGTAACTTTGTAGTGCATTGGCATATACTTTTCTATAATTGTTTACCTTTTAAACCAAAATGAGCATAATTTCTGCAGTATTTCTTAGAAAGCTTTATTATAATTTTTATGTACCTACTAAAAGAGCTTTCCCAAACAATCTAGGCCTGACAATTAGCAGACAGAAAAAGCTTTCGCAAACAGTCTATGACCATTAATAGAAAAACATCTGCATGAGCATGAAGTTAATACAACTTACCCGAAAGCTCTTTATATAACAAACTTTTGGAAGGAAGATGTTTCAAATCTAATGAATTGCCTCTAGTAGCTTATTAAAACCATTTTGAAGTTATTATAGCAAAAGCGTTACAAAGAATGTTCTTAAAGCAAGGAGTTTTTTAAAAGCTTAAAAGCTTTTGAATTAAAATAAATTTAAACCAATATAATAACACTTTTTAATTCTATTATGTATGTGTTTTAAACACTTTAAAAAAAATTAAATGCAAAACTCTGAAAAAATTAAAAGCTCCCTAAAAAACATCAAACTGAAGTTGTAACTTTTTAATACACGAGCCTTCTTACATAATTTTTTACATACCAACTAAAAGCATTAAACGTATAAAGTTTCTAAAGCTTTTCTTAGAAAGCTTTTTTTATAATTTGTATACATACATATATGTATCTAATGAAAAATTTTTCCCAAATAATCTAGCACTGACTATTAACAAACAACCGTCTGTGTGGGAATGGAATTATTTTAACCTAGAGAAAAGCTTTATTTTTTATATAAATAACAAAATTTTATAAGGAAGAGAAACAAAATAAAGAGATATTTCAAATAAAATATTATGCTGAAACTGTTTTGAACTAATTAGGGCCAAAAACCATACAGAGAGCTTTTTTTAAGGCACCTAAACTTGAATATTATTCAAAACATTTATTTAGATGAAACAGATATAACTTCAAGTATTTTTGTTATAAGATCTTACATTTTGTACATGCTGCAGTTATAATCATTTATATATCTAATTGGGGGAAAAGCTTTCTTAAAGCTTTTATTTTATTTATTATATATATTTCGTATTATTTCTTTTTAATTTTTTATTTTCTTTAGTATAGTTTTTGTTAATTTTTTGCTATATGATTCTGTTTTTTATACAATTTCCCTAGAGTCCCTCTTAAAGCCCTTAAGGTTCTTTAATTATTATTCTCTTAGCAACACGTCGCTGCTTAAAGCCTCTTACCTTATATGAAGTATATGGCATTAAGCCATCCATTATATCACATTCGAAATTCTCATTACAATTATAGTCTGCTAAATTCCACCATTGTTGTAGTTGGTCTTGTTGTTGTTGGCGCTTGCTTTTGGCATCGTCATCTTCATCTTCACCGTCTACGTCAACCACGGTGTCATTGTCATCAGCAACACCATTATTATATTGAATGGCTTCGTTTTGTTGGTCCTCTATTCGTTCGTGTTGTTTTGACTGTTGTCGTCCTTCGTTACTGTTGACGTCTGGGGTGTCATTAACAGTTAAAACTGATGACGAGGATGAAACGGATGCTGAGGATGCTGATGGTAGGGCTTTTAACACATATTGGTATTGTATATTAAATGGTCTGCTGGCCAAGTATAGGGATGGCAAAAGTGTGGTAGTTGCCGTAGTTATGGGCCATTTAAATGTCAATGTATTCAAAGTTTCATTATCATGCAACAGCTGCGGTTGAAGTGAAGTTGTCATTGTCGTCTTTGCTGTTAACAAACGTTCAACATTTACACGTTGAAAATGCCAATACTGCCTCTGGGTAGTTTCACAAGCGGATATACACGGTAAATCAAAAGGATAAAATTGCGCTGAGGACTTGTTGTAAAACGAAAATTAAAAGGGGAACAAAAATGAGAGAAATAATTGAAAAAGAAACACACTTTTATGAGATGGAAAATATGGCACAAAGCAAGTCTGAAATTAATATGGACAAAGAAATTGTTCATTTAAAAAATTGTATTTCAAATACGGATACTTTTTGAAACAAGTAAACACTTAAATTAATTTTTTAAAAACGCTTTACACTTAATTCTTTACAGAATATGATATTTTGTAAATGTATTAGTGTGTAGAGAGGAAGCACTTCTAAAAGGATCTTTCTAATTCGATATTTTATAGAAATATTTAAAAGAGTATTTATAAAATAATTTAGTTGTTTATGAAAGTTTTTGGTACCTCTTTAATACAAAGTACTTTTGTAAGAAAAGGCTCTTCCTTAAGAAAAGATACTTTTATAAGAAAAAGTACTTTCGTAAAAATCCTTTCTTTATGAAGAAAAGATAATTTTTTTAAGAATTTTTTAGAGAATAATAAAAAGGTACTTCTTGAAAATTGTAGTTTTTAGATAAAAGAAACTTTTCCAATAAAGGTACTTTTTAAAAAAAGTAATTTTTAAAAAAAAGTTTGTATATGGAAAAAGGTACTCCCTAGAAAATGCAACTATTAGAAAAATGCATTTTTTAGAAAAAGCTGCATTTCGTAAAAAAGTAGTTTGTATAAAGAGGTAGTTTGTATAAAAAGCTACTTTTTATTAAAAGGTAATTTTTATAAAAAAGGAATTTGTAGAAAAAAGGTACTTTTTAAAATAGGGTACTTTTTATAAAAAGAGAATTTGTAGATTCCTTTTAAAAATGAAAATCGTACCTTTTAAAAAAATATCCTTTTTATAAAAGGGTACATTTTAGAAAAAGGTGGTCTTTGCAGCAAGGTACTTTTTAAAAGACGTAGTTCTTAAAAAGTTACTTTTTAGAAGAGTGTACTTTTTTGAAAATGGTTCTTTTTAGAAAAAATTTGTTTTCAGAAGATACTTTCTGGAAAATGTAACTTTTAGAACAATGCAATTTTTCAATATATATGAATTTATTAAAAGCAGTTTTTATAAAAGGGGACTTTTTGGAAAATCGTACTTTTTATAAAAAGACAATTTTCAGAAAAAGGGTTTTTTACTTTTTACCTTACTTTTTATAAAAGGTAACTTTATAGGGAAAGTTATTTTTTAGGACAAAGACGTTTTAGAAAAAGGTACTTTTTAGGAAAAGATACTTTTTAGAAAAATGTTCTTTTTGGAAAAAGGTACTTTTTGGAAAAAGGTACATTTTGGAAAAAGATACTTTTTGGAACAAAATACTTTTTTAAAAGCTGTAGTTCTTCAAAAAATACTTCTTTGAAAATGCTACTTTTTGAAAAAAAATTGTTTTTAGAAGAAGATATGTACTTTCTGGAAAATGTAACTTATAGAAAAATGCATTTTTTAAAAAAAGCTGAATTTATAAAAAGATAGTTTTTATAAAAGAGGAGTTTTTATAAAATCGGACTTTTTATAAAAAGAAAGTTTTCAGAAAAAGGTTATTTTTACTTTTTACCTTACCTTTTATAAAAATGTACTTTTTAGGAAAAGGTATTTTTTAGAAAAATTTATTTTTTGGGACAAGGCACTTTTTAGAAAAAGGTACTTTTTAGGAAAAGGTACTTTTTGGAAAAAGGTACTTTTTGGAAAAAGGTTTTTTTGGAAAAAGGTATTTTTTGGAAAAAGGTACTTTTTGGAAAAAGGTACTTTTTGGAAAAAGGTACTTTTCAAAAAAGGAATTATTTTAAGACTGATACCACTTAAAAAAGAAAATTTTTGAATTTTTTTTAAAGGTACTTTTTAGAAAAGGATACTTTTCAGAAAAAAGTATACATACTTATATTAGAAAATTAAGTTTTTAAGAAGGAGACACTTTTTGGAACGATTTGCTTTCTAGAAAAAAATATTTTTGAGGAAACGGTACTTTTTTGAAAAAATAGAATTTTTACAAAAAGTACCTTTTAGAAAATTAATATTCAAAAAAAATATGCTCTTTAGAAAAAGGTACTTTTTATAAAAAAAATTTACTTGTACGAAGAAAGTTGTTTAGAAGAAGGCGCATTTTCCACCAAATTTTCATATTAAGCGCCTATAAGGTTGTTAGAATGGGACTCATGCCAAAAATAAACTATTCATATATAATAGTTTTCTTAAATGTTCTAAAAATAATAATAAGTGATTTTTGAAATTGTAACTCTGAATAAAAAAAAGATTGACTAAATTATATTGAAATCGTAGCCTTTTTACATTAAATTTAGTTAATTTTTTCTGTTGCTATTTTAAGGAAGGCAATTTTTATGAACTATTAAAATATTTATTTTAATTTTTTTCCCCCGATGCAATTTTTGCTAAGATTTTATTGATGTGGAAAAAGTTTCAATTTCTTGCAGATTTTTGTTAGTGATTTCTTTAAATGCTTTTACTTGCAGAAAATATATATATTTATTTCAACTTTCCAAGCACTTTGCTTTGGAATTTTATTATTTACCAAACATTGTATCTCTATTTACATATTCTGCTTCAGCGCTTATTTCTTTTGCACATACACAAGTGTGAATACTTACACATGCTTCCTGGCATGGTTCAAATTCTTTCAGAGCAGACCACCACAGCTCACAACCCTTGAAACACTGTGAAATGAGAAAAGAATTAAGAAAAATTGTAGAATGAAAATAAAATGTGTAAAATATAAAGGCAAATAAAAGGATCAGATTAAAACTTATTTGTATATTTCAAATAACAAACAATCGAGGTAAAGAAAGAAAGAGAAATAATAAAAATATATTTGGTTTCAACTTTGTGGTTCTTAATTGTTTAAGAAGAAATTCTCACCATGGGTCTTGTTGCATACCCACGCCGCACAATAGCCGTTGAGAACAGTTGCGAGAAGACAGGCTGACGAAACAAAAAGCCAAGGAAACTAAGAACCCATTAAGGGTATTAAATTGCTTGTTTTTGTTTATTTCTTACTTCTTGTTAGTTTGTTTGTTTGTTCATATGTGACCATCATGCTTTGGAGTCTTTTTAAATATTTTTCCCCCCACAGAAATTGTTATTATCCTAACCTTAATTCATTATGTTTTTTTTCTTTTCTGTATTTGTGGTCGACGTCAAGGTGTCTAGTGTTATTTTATTGTTAATTTTTTTGTTGTCACATAAACAACATGTTCATTCATTTACATTAGTGTCTCATATTTCATGAATAAGATGTCCTTGTGACACATAAAACAATATGTAGTATATGTTTTCCCCTTGTGCTTTTATTATGGAATTTTACAATGTCTGCAATGTGATATTAAATTAAAGTTAAAAGCACTGGAATTTGAGTTTAATATATAAAATAAACAAAGTATATAAAACTAAAACCTTGTGGGAAAATATATTGTCAAGTACTTAAGTTACATTTACAACAAAGAAGCATGTAAGGCATATTTTTTGGGGGCAAAAATATTAAAATACTAAAAATTTTAATTTCACAAATCTAGAATTTCTAAATGAATGTAAGCAAATTATTTTGTTCTTTTGAGTAAAAGGTTAAAAGTGTATTATCGGCCTTTAAATTTAAGCTGCTAAGCTATAAGCAGATAGACGACGGCAAGCGACAGACTACAAATCTATCAGAAATAGAATACAAGTGTTTGTATGGGAAGACAGGTTTTTGTCCGTGCTGTTTTTTTTTCTCATTTTACATTTTAATTCACCAAATTTTGAATTATTTTGTTCTTTTAAGTCAAAAAGTGTTATCGGCCTTTAAATTTAAGCACAAAAATGGCTGCTAAACTATAAACACTTTGACGACGGCAAGCGATAGACTGCAAATCTGTCAGAAATAGAATACAAGAGTTTGTATGGGAAGACAGGTTGTTGTCCGTGCTGTTTTTTTTTTCTCTCATATTACATTTTAATTCACCAAATTTAGACTTATTTTGTTCTTTTGAGTAAAAGGTTAAAAATTATTAAAGGCCTTTAAATTTAAGCACAAAAATGGCTACTAAACTATAAACACTTAGACGACGGCAGGCGTCAGACCACAAATCTGTCAGATGTGGAATACAAGTGTTTGTATAGAAGGCAGGTTGTTGCCCGTGCTGCATTTTTTCTCATTTTATTTTGTTCTTTTGAGTAAAAAGTTAAAAATTATTATCGGCCTTTAAATTTAAGCACAAAAACGGCTGCTAAACTATAAACACTTAGACGACGGCAGGCGACAGACTACAAATCTGTCAGAAATAGAATACAAGTGTTTGTATAGGAAGGCAGGTTGTTGCCCGTGCTGCTTTTTTTCTCATTTTATTTTGTTCTTTTGAGTAAAAGGTTAAAAATTATTATCCGCCTTTAAATTTAAGCACAAAAACGGCTGCTAAACTATAAACACTTAGACGACGGCAAGCGTCAGACCACAAATCTGTCAGATATGGAATACAAGTGTTTGTATGGTAAAACGGGTTGTTGTCCGTGCTACTTTTATGGTTGTAGACAAAAAATTCTGAAAATTGTGGAATGAAGATAATAATCAAACGGCAACACGGAAATAAAATAAATGTTACCATCAATAGCACTTCTCGTATGCAATTTCCTAATAAAATTTGTATGAATAAAAGTAAAACTAAGCTTTGGTAATAAGTGGTCCAAACAAAAATACACATGAGTACTGAGTACTGTTGAAAGTGTAGCGGCCTTCGAAAACAGCTGCTCTGCTCTGCTGTGTAAATTTCATAACTAAAGCTGATGTTGACTTTCCTTTGAGCATGAGAAACAATTTTTCGAACTCTCAATTGGCCTCTCAATCTTAATAGACTGTAATATAAACTAATTTCTATTTTTGGGTGCTACAATGAGAGAATCCACTGTTACCAATACAATAAAAATATGTGAAAAAAATGGGAATTTGAAAATATTTTATTTTATTTGACAAATAGGTACTTAAAACTATCCCCCTTATTCATAAAAATTATGAGAGGCTTATAAGAGTGAAATAGAGCAAATTTCATATGAAATTTTGTATTATTACTTTTAATTACTTTTTATTTAAATACGGGGGTATATTTTTAAGTAATGGAAATGCTCAGCTTTTATATTTTGATTTTTATTTATTCCTCAGAAAAAATGTTATATTTTTATTTTTATTTATTCCTCAGTAAATAAAAATGATTCCTAGATTTTTATCTGTTCTGAAGAAAATAAGAATTATATGTTTATTTTTATTTATTCTCCAAAAAAATTAACAGTTGTTTTTTTATTTATATTTATTTCTCAAAAAATATTTTTTGATTTTTATCTATTCCTCTGAAAAACAAGTTATTTTTTTATTTATATTTATTGCCTGTGTTTTCGTTTGACTATTTTCTTCAAGTCCTAATTTCTTATTGGCGTTTTATTTTTTGTTATCATTATTATTTTTGTTTTCTCTAAAACTTACCCTGGATGTAAAGCATTCCGGCCTTCTGTCGCCCACTGGACATTTAAGACCAAATTCATTTAAGAAAGACGATTCCTGAAATACCAAAAATAAAGGAAAACTTATTGTTTTTTTATTGCTTTCTTTTTTATTTTATTTTATTTAATTTATTTTCTTTTTTCGAAATTATTATTGGGATTTATGACCCCAAATTTAATATGTATTTAAGAAAAATTTAGTTCGTCTTTTCACACTGACTGGCTTCAATTAATTTTAATAATTTTTTATAAAAGAAAATAAGAATTGCATTAGAATTCCAATGCAATTGTAAAGAAAATAATAACATTTATTTATTTATTTTTTTATAACAAATTCAGCATTGAAATAGTTTGCTAAATCGGTTTAAAGTGGCTACATTTTCGACTTTATAATCTTTTTGTGCTCTGTTTTTTTTGCACAATTTTGCCACCTTAAAGAATGCTATTTGATATGTATTTTATTGGTATGGATGTTTGTGTATATAAAAATGCTTAATATGTTTATTTAATTGTTTGCTATTATTCATTTTTATGAATAAACAAACACACATGCATTTATACGTTTTGTAAGTGTTTGCAGCTTAATTTATAAAATTTATAAATGTTTTTTTCATAAGATTGATGGTTCATTGTCGTTTTATGTGAGTTTAATTGATCACACTTTTATGTGTGACGTTTACACACGGTTTCATATTATATTTCTATTTGATTGCTGACGTTTAAAAGTGTTTATGAGCTTGGAACCGCACAAGCTTACAAGCACTATAAACTCTCCTTATCCCCCTGAAAACATACACAAATTTATTTAATAAAACTTATAAAATACTAATGAAACCAAGTCAATAAAATGCTAACAATATTTTAGTTTGTTTTATAAAAAAAAAATATGGTGCTGCGAGCCAACTACAAGTTGTGGTCCTTCCAACCATCATTGATTTTATCTAGTATCGTTAGCATAATTAAAGTTGAGCTATCTTGTCCAAAGTTACATAATAATTTTCATGAAATTAAATTTATTTATCGTAATTTAATCACATTCTTTTTTAATTTGCCCCAAACGTCAGTAAATCACAATTTAAACTAGAAACTATTTAAAACAATTATGTGGCACTAATATGTCCTTTATGATTCACTTTAGATTACAAATTATTTATCATACTGATAATAGGCTTTGCAATGCATGTGCAACCCTTAGCTGCAATATAGCATAAGTGACATTATTATTAACATTACCAGTTCTTTGTATTATTCTTGTCTTACTTAAGTTGAGTGCTTATCTGTTAGCGGTACTTTACATTAAAGACTTTAATGAACTTTTAAAAATTCCTGTCATGTATTTTCTAAAAGATCCATTGAATCCATATCTGGGAGTAATCATCTGTTTCTGAGAAAAAATTCTTAAAATCCCACTATTGAAAAAAAAACATTTAATTAATCAAAATCCCAATATAGGAAAAAACTCTTATTTAATTGAAAAGAAAGATATAAGATTATTGGAGATTCCGCCGAATTCCCAAAGAATTTCAAAATCCCAAAGTTGAAAAAACATTTCATTAAAAAAAATCCCAATATCTAGAAAAGCATTTAATTAATGAAAAGGAAATGGATAAATTTTTTTCTAAAATGCCCACAATTCCCAAAAAAATCCCAAAATCCCAATATAAAAGAAATAGATTTAAATTATCAGAACTAATATCGGAAAAAAAATCTTTAATTAATGGAATGGATGGTCTAACATTTTATAGGTTCTCCACAATTCCCAATAATATTTTTTTAAATCCCAGTATTGAAAAAACTTTTGGTTAGAATCCCAATATTGGAAAAAACTATTAATTAATTCAAAGGAAATATGTATATAAAATGTTTTCTGAGATTCCGCAAAATTCCCAAAGAATTTCTCAAAATCTCAATATAAAAAAATAAACATATAATTTATCAAAATTCCTATATCGGGAAAAACATTTCATTAACTCATAGGAAAGGCGTACAATTTTTTCTAAGATGCCCACAATTCCCAAATATATATCTCAAGATCCCATTATTGAAAAAATACATTCAAGCAAAATACCAATATTGGAAAAACCATTGCAAAGGAAGGGATATAATATTTTTTTAAACGGCCCTCGTATCCGAAAAAGATAATAACGTCATAAATCGATCGATAGTATACCGTGTTAACTGCTGACATAGAAGA
The DNA here is from genome assembly GCA_951800035.1 of Linnaemya tessellans. NCBI lineage: Eukaryota > Metazoa > Arthropoda > Insecta > Diptera > Tachinidae > Linnaemya > Linnaemya tessellans. The sequence continues at coordinate 99,510,274 of OX637536.1, read as the reverse complement.
TTATGCACACCTTAATGGTTATATGACTCAAATACCGCATTGCTTATATAAAGAACTTGATTACAATTCTCATTCAGTTTATATAAATTTTACTATAAGACAAGATTAGAAAAAGATTATATAAAATAATATAATTGTATTCTTTTATGTGTCAAAAGTTTTTTTGTCACGCAGTGTAAAAAACACCAATATACGAGGTCCTCTTAATAATTTTTAAAATATGTTCGGAAAATTTTTTTTTTATATATTTAATTCTCACTATAATCTACTTTAAGATTGATATATTTAGTCTAACAGGGCTCTACATTTATTTATTTGCTAGTAAGCATTAAATTTCTTAAGTCCTTTTGAAAGGAGCCTTTATTAAAAAGCAGCGAAGTCTTAAAACTTGAAAACAGAAAATAGCCGATCTGCAAAGTTAACTGTCAGTCGTTACATCGTTTCATAGATTTTCTACTTTCAGCTAGAATTTCCATTTTCATATATTTCTTGACTTACTGGCAGGCAAATTTTATGCTGTTATGAATAATAAGGAATAAAAATGTATAGTTAATGCTGCTACAGCATTTTCTTATTAAATTTGCCCATTTTGCCAGTTAAGTCTTTTTGTAATTAATCTCAAGCAAAAGCATTGTTTCAAACAAATCTTAACATGATGAGTCTTTATGACACAATTATATCCTATTACAAATAATAGTTATAAACAACTGTATTTAATTCTTAATCTCATGCCGGCATAATTTGCATAATTAAATGTCACAGTAGAAATAACATATTTGAATGTCTAAACGTTTGCCAGTCAGTCCGTATTGTTTGTCGTATACATATTAATTTCCAAGAGCTGGAGAGCGCGTGTTTGTTTAGACGATTTTTTTTTTGCTTTATTTTTTATGAATGAGTAGAGTCTGAAAGATGATTTTTTTTGTAAACAGTCTAAAGTCACAGATCAGTTTGCAGTGAATGAATGAATGCATGGGACACAACATACGAGCATGATGAGTTCAGAAGTAGCAACTTAAATCTGTCATAAAGTTTCTGGATTTTGTTGTTTAATTTCTTTTCTATTTTTTTCTATTTTTTTTTTCTGCTGTCTTTCTTTGTTTTTGGTTACTAGTTGGTGGGGAGTGATGAAACGAGTAATTTGTGCTCGACGATTAAGTTAGAGATTATGGAATTGGGGTTGGAAAGGCTTTACACACAAGTATGTACGTGAGTGTTAGTTAATATTTGTGAATGGCAAACAAGGCTGACAGACAGACTTGTAGGCAATTTAAAGCTGTATTAGCTAATGCAATTAGTTTATGTTAATAATGGCAATAAGAACGATATGGCGAAGCAAATGAATGAATGAATGACAGCTAAGCAAAACAAAACAAACGTTTTTTGTGGAATGAAACTAAAAAATATGAAAATAAATATAAGTTTCGCATTTCTTTCAATATTAAAAAAAATTTAACTTGAAAATTTTACAAAATAAAGAGAAGTAACACTCAGTCAGTGTTGTCAAAACAGCAACAAAAAAATCGCTGCCAACATGTTTAAAGAATTCCATAACTATTTGAACAAAACCATTTTTGATGTATGAATTTCTATTTTATTAGTGAACTTTCTTTATATAAATTGTATTACAGGGTGTTAATTTTTTTCAACAGGCTCTAAGTTCAAATCTGCGAAACTGCAAATTATTATTTTTTTCAATCAATATACCTAGATATTTTTATCAATAGGTTTAGTACAGCATTTTTTCAATTTTAGATGTGTAAACATCTATACGCTGGGGGTAAAAATATTTTTCACAATACAATCACAAATTTAGAGTAAGATCAAATCGGTGTGAGCTATATATGAGTGTATTAGTGTGATCATACGGACAACAAGAAGTACAGAGAAACTTAGGAGCTGCATAGAAATACACTCAACACCATCTAGTGTGCTCTAGCCTTGTGTCCAACTAGCTCATGCGCTCAGTTTTGACAAGAACCTCTGATCTAAACCTTTTCATTATATAGGTTTGATTAAAGGTTCTTGTCAAAACTAAGCGAATGAGCTAGTTGGACACAAGGCTAGTGTGCAATAGTTGTAGTCGTACAAATAAATAAAATGAAATAAATAAATAAAATTTAATTTTAATAACTTTTAAAAGAATTTTTTGCACTTTTAATAAGAAATTTTCTAAAATAAAGCAAAATAAGAAAAACAAAAAAACTAAACTTGCCAAACTAAAAGTCTTCTTCGTCTTTGAGATTGTCATTCATACAGACAACAAGAAGAACAGAGAAACCTAAAAGGTGCATATAACCACCATCTAGTGTGCAATAGTAGCTACTAATTTTCATTAACATATAATTGTGCTAGCGCTGTACAGTTCGAAAGCCATTGCTGTAAAATAACTACATGCATTACATTTCAGTAAACAGCTGATTAATAGCTTTTTCATTACTAGATGTTTACACACCTCCCCTGTGATCGGACTCACACTGCTTTTTTTTTATTTCCTGCAAATAATAGGTTTTCCCAAGGCTTTCAAAATAGGCGTTTGGGTCTCTTAGGACCTCTTTATTCCATTCAAATCTTTTGCATTTCTTTAGGTTGGGAAAAAGAAAATAGTCGCAGGCAGCTAAATCAGGAGAATATTCTAGATAAGTTAGGAGTTCATATGGACTTTTGCTATACCGATAACACACTTGCACACTAGGGCATTGTATTGATGCGATAGCACCTTTTTTTTCCTCTGAATATTATTAACCGGTGATCGTTCTACTTTTCTCTAGGTAATAAATTGAATAATACCGTGTGGATTTCAAAAAAAATTCTGCAGTATAAAGGGCTTCCTGGGCCACCATTTTTGTGTAGTGGCATATGTGTACTCAGCCCCGTTTTTTTATAATAACCAAATTATGACCACTAATCATCTGAAGACAATTTCTTGAAAATTTTTTTTTTTAAATTGATATTATTCGAATTTCAGGACCTTCTTGGTTAACATACCGGTTTTTTTTTCTTAGGTTGCGCTAATGGTCGAGTGTAAGCAAACGCGGCCCATAGTCGCTCTGTTGAGAAGGCTACGCTCTACGTCATCTCACGTATTTGCATTCTGCAGTCTTCCAATATTATTCCATGAATTTTGTCGACGATTTCTCGCCTGAGTGCTTCTTTTGAGGCGACCTGCACGTACGGTGTCACTTATTCTGCTACGACTGCAATGGAACAATTTATTAACCACTGAAATTGATGGTGCCGAGTTCCCATAGTCTTTTCTTGGTTTCTGCGCTGCTTTTTTTACCCAAAAAAAATTTTTTATACTAATTGAATTTTTAAAAAGCAATTTGCCCATCCCAGATTCGCACTTAGAGCCTGCTCCAAGCTCCAACTTAGTAATTTGAATGTTTCAATTTTATTTTTTTTTTTTTTATTTTACCAGGTTGTTTTATTTTAATGACTGTCAAACACAAACTAACTGACGCGGGTTGCTAAAAGTTAGGCAGTAGTCTATAAATAAATAGTGGCTGAGGGCTGCATTGTTGCATTTAAAGTTATGCCAAGTGAAATTTAAAAATTCGCACAATTATCAAACCGCCCTCGTATATAGATATTGGCTATAATACGCTAAATATTATATTTTCCTACTTATTTTAGTGGAAGGCTTTTGAACATAAACCACATTCAGCTGAGAATGATTTACCGTTGTCGTACATCAAATTTGGTGTGTCAAAAGACCGGTTTCGGCATAGTGTTATATGCTACGCTTTTCTTTCTCAGCTTAAACCATTCGATATCAGCTTAGGCATTCGCTATCCATCGAAATTTTCCTATTTACGATATTAAAAACTACAAAGAGGATTAAAAATAATTGCTTTTACAGCAGCATTTCATATTTCATTTTGTGGTTTTCCTGGAAAACCATGAAAATATTATTAAATATTAATTCTTGGTAGAATCTAAAAAAATGTAAATAAAAATATTAACAAAAAATATAATATTTATTAATTAGATTTAATATATTCATCCTCATTTTGCTCAACCTCGTACGCCAACCTCCATAATTTTAAACAAGAAAATTCCTCTTCAATTAACAGCAGCGTCATGCGGTTTTCAGCCTCATAATTATTATGATTGTAAGTAGAATCACAACCGTTTGAATTACAAACAAAATTAAATGCAAGCACTTGTTTTATTTTTCAAATTTAATATGGTTTTTTTTTTGTTACAAAGTTGAAAATTTTTAATTATAATAACTGGTCAAATGAATTAATTCATATTGAATAATAATAAGAAAAAAATGCATATAGATTTCAAGTTAATTACAGTAATTAAAAGAAATATACAAATAAATTATTTATTTATACAATAAAAACAAACAAAAAATCAAATAAAATTTATTCCAAAATGTAAATGATGATATATAAAATTTTAATTAAAAAGTTCAATTGAATTTTCAATAAAATATTTAGAACAGTGAAAGAGAAAAAAAACTACGCGTTTGTTCTCTTTGTCTCAGATTTTCTTTGTATATCCTCTGTTATTTCCGGTTCCAGAAAAATGGCACCTGCTTAGTACTCGAACACTCTATGACTTTAAAAAATTTCCCTTGCAATAACTTTAAATGCAACACTGCAGCAATCAGTACCCTACTTTGCAATTTTGAGCAAATGGCAAAAGATTTTTTGGTAGCCGAATTTTTAAAAAATTTATTTCCTATCATGATTTTAAAGCACTTGTACTTTGAGTTTAACGTCACCTGCTTTCATTACAAAAAAGCTTATATTTTTATATAACTTTCAGCAATATGTATTTGATTAATTTTCCATTTATCTATTTCTGTATTATAAATTTGTCACAGTTTATGAGCGGTTTTTAATTAAACATGACAAAGCACGTTCTGTGGGTGGAAGACAAAATATAGAAAAAAAATCTAAAAAAACCAAATACCACGAACTAAAAAAAACTATTCACAACTGTACACATACACATATGAGGTTCAATGTTTAAAATTATAAATTGTTAGGTTTCAAAAAGAAAAAAAAAACATAAAAAATTGACCTGTGGCTTTTGTTATTATTTTTGTATATATTTTTTTAAGTGAGGTTTTAATTAAACGTTTTTTTTCAATTTTGTGTTGCCACAATTTCATACACAAATAAATGTTCTTAAATAAGCGGAGTAGAGGGGGAACGCATTTATGTGCAAGGTTAAAGAAATTAATATGACTTAATAATATGAGGCTTTTAATATAAAATAAGAAATATAACATAAATAAAATAATTAATTTCCTGAAGAAGTCACACAAGGTAGTGACGAAATATTGAAATTAAAAATTAAATTAAAATAAAGAGACCTTAAGCTTAAAAATATCAGAATACAATAATAATTATAAAGAGGTCAGGGAACCAGAAGAATTTTTTGAAATATAACAAGTAAAAGTGTTTTAATCGACTGCGACGAATTTTATATTTCCTTTAACGACGTGCATCAGAAGTGTGTCCTTCAGGGACCGCAAATAAAGACTATTTTTCAAATTTAAAGCAAAAAAAATATATCAAACTAAACGAGAAGTGCTACCAGCACAAGCAATACACTAAAGTAATCCTTGTTATATGGACTACCTTTAGATGCATTCATTTTTATTTTCTGAGTTTTATTTATTCCTTACAAAGTAAAAAAATAAAACTGTGGGAATAATGATTAAAATTTAATTTAAAAAAAATGTTGTAACCGTTACGGTCCCTGGTATATATGTATGCATTCTTTCCAAAGTCTGGAACCATGTTTTTGGTGTTTCTGATTTTTAATACTAATTTCTTTATTTCTAAAATATAAAATATGTTTGTTTACCAAAGAAACAATTCGTTTTATTTAATTTTTTTTTAATTTTCCAAAAAAATAATTCATTTCCAGCTCTGGAGGTGTCTTTTTAGCTTTTCTGATTTCCAATACCCATGAATTTCTGTCAAAAACCTTAAATATATTTAATATATAAGCAAAAAACAAATATATTTTAAGAGGTTACTTTTATGTAACGGAAAATGTTTTCAATTGTCCAGCCCTGGAATCGTCTTTTTGTCTGTGTTTGATTTTTAATTACAATTTAATTCTTCCCAAATTATAAAATAGGTTTGATTAACAAAAATTAGTTGCATGCATTTACTTTTACATACAAAAAATAAGTTTACATTTTCCAGCTCTGGAACCGCATCTTATGGTGTTTTCTTTTCTGGAAAACATGTAACATTGCTTCATTTTATTTCTTCAAATTTGCTGCTAAGCGGAGTTTTTAAGACACAAATTAATATTCCTAAGGGATGGCAGTTTATTTTCTCATAAATTCACTATTTTGAAATTATATAATACTGCCATTTTCCCAAAAAAAAAGGTGCACAAAATGTTGCACTCTTTTACAGAAAAGAAAACAAAATTAGATTTCGATGATTTCCAAAAGGGCTATTTCTATTTTAGTACCAATTCCAATATAACAACCCAAGACCGAAGTCTAGGTTTTCTGGACTTCAGAAACCCCATTTCAGGTACAGGCAGATGGACAGACTGGCATCGCTTATTCTACTTGGAGCCCGAATATATATTATTTATGGGGTCACATATTAATATTGTGGATATTACACACGGAATAATCCCTTTACAATCTTAGGTGAACGGTATTAACACAAAGTTAATATTAAAGGCGTAAATATCTACTATTTGATAGAATTTTCTTTTAAAGAAAATTTCCTTACTCACCTCTTCTATGCACCGCTGCAAACATGATTGTGTTACATTTTCCAATAACATCATCATACTGGCATCATGTTCATTAGATTCATCATTAAACATTGATAAATTTGTTATAAAACGATTAATTGATAAATCACCACCACCATCGTGTAGCAGATGCTTTAAATTTACACTAGTATTTGTTTCCGTTACAGCATCCATTTGACAATTGGCCGTATTGCAAATAAATGTCACGGTCACCATAACAGCAGTCAGAAACATTTTAATTGATGTACTATTATAACGTGTTTCAATATTTGACTTGGAACACATTTTGCCCTTCACAAATTCACTTGCAAACATTAAAATATACTAGTTTTTAATAAACATTATTAAAATTCTTGTATTTTACCTAATATTATTAAGATTTAACTAATATTGTTTAGGTTAATGTTGAATTGGTACTCTCTTCGCTCATTCGTTATTTCGTTCTCAGTTGCAAACACTCAACTCAACATTAAGTTGGCTTTTGTTTTTGTTTTTATTATGTTTGGGTTTTTGTATGTGTTTGTGTGTTTATGGCTTTAATTAAGAGTGTTTGGCATTTGTTTTGATTATACCGTTGTTTTTGCTATTGTGTTTGATGTATTTTATTATCAATCAATTCGGTGGTTTTTAGGCATGGAAAGTTGCCAGCCAAAGAGGCTGTTTGCATTTGCATTTATATTGATTTTGTTGTTGTCATTTCATTTACTTTGTTTTTGTTTTGTTGTTGTTTTGCTTGTGCACATAAACTCTGTTGCACTTGTTATGTTATTTATGACAAAAGCTGTATATAATAAACTCAATTGATATATTTATTTTTGTGTTTTGTTTATATTATTGTAAATCGTTTATTTATAAGTTTCTAACTTAAGCACGTGATAAACCGGTCGGGGGTTTTTGAATTTCAAGCAATATTAATATAAATTATATTCAAAATGTGAACTTAAAAAATCAGTTATTTTATAGAAAATATAATAAACAAAAATTAATACAGATTGTTAACAGTGAGAAGCAAAACAGTAGAAAATTACAACTTGATAGAAACATTTGCCTGCTGAAAATTCCCATTTAGTTGGAAAAATCATTTATTAAACGCCAAGGAAAAACATAAGATATTTTTCTAAAAACCCCCAGTTGACCCAAGGAAATTTTTCAAAATCCTAATATTAAAAAAAATTAAAATGCCAATATTTAAAATATTTAAATAATTAAAAAAAACGTTTAAATAATGCAATGGAAAGGGATAAAAAATTTTCTAAGATGCCCACAATTCCCAAGAAAAATTCTAAAAATTCCAAAATTGAGACTTTTCTATATTTTCACTGAATTTTTCTCATATTTCGTCAGACGGAATTAATTTTTATAGCAAAAATTTAAAAGCATATTAGGACTTAAGTTAGACAGATTGCAACTTTGCAATTTGGCCATATTTCGGCACATTTTTTTATATGCAAAATATATATCAAAAACCCTTTAATTAATCAAAATGTCAATATTGAAAAAAGAAACATTAAATTAATGCAATGGAAAGGGATAAAACTTTTATTTTTAAACGCACACAACTCCCAAGAATAATTCTAAAAAATACCAAATTTGGGATATTTCAATAATTTCACTGAATTTTTCTTATTTTTCGTTAGACGGAAATAATTTATATAGGAAACATTTCAAAGCAATTTTGCGATTTAAGATTAATGCGCCACATTTAACTTTTAATTTTTTTTTTTTTTAAATGCCCAAAAATGTCTCTTATCTTGTTAAAAAAATAATAAATATAATAACACAAAAAAATAAAAGCCAATGGGTTAAAAAGAGTCAAGGGAGTGAACATATTTGAAATTTTCTGTATCTATAAATATCACTAAAGAAACGTGATATATGTATGTATATACAATTAGGGCCTACAATTCAAATTTTAGATTTTTGTGTTTTCTTTGTTTTAAGAATAAAAATTTAATTCATTCAATAATTTTATTCTGAAAATATTTTCTTAAAGGAATTTTTTACATTTTTACCGTTCACATATTCTTAGTTTTGCCCGACACTGTTTTGTTTACATATTAATCATTAACTGAATTTTACAACCCGTAAAAACTGTTCAAAACACATTTTCAAGGCATTTTTATTTATGAATATCGTTAAAAAAGTTTTCAAAAGCAAATAGTTTATGGCACAAAACAAAATAAACTCGATTTTAACTCAATTAAATATATTTTACTACCCTCACTTTGTAACTAAAAATGTCAGTAAGAGAATTTTAATTTAATTTTCAATCATGTCAGTATACTTTTATTTTCTCAAAAATAAAAAAAATTAAAAAACATAACTTTTATTTTCTGTGGATTAAATAAAAATTAAAAAATATATTTTATTTTCTCAGGATTAAATAAAAACCAAAAAATAACTTTTATATTCTGAGAAATAAATATAAATCAAAATATGACTTTTATTTTGTGAGGATTAAATAAAAATCAAAAAATAGCTTTTATATTCTGAGGATTAAATAAAAATCAAAAAATAACTTTTATTTTCTGAAGATTAAATAAAAATCAAATAATAACTTTTATTTTCTGAGGATTAAATAAAAATCAACATAATAACTTTTATTTTCTGAGGATTAAATAAAAATTAAAAAATTAATTTTATTTTCTGAGGATTAAATAAAAATCAAAAAATTACTTTTATTTTTTGAGGATTGAATAAAAATCAAATAATAACTTTTATTTTCTGAGGATTAAATAAAAATCAAAAAATTACTTTTATTTTCTGAGGATTGAATAAAAATCAAATAATAACTTTTATTTTCTGAGGTATAAATAAAAATCAAAAAATTACTTTTATTTTCTGAGGATTGAATAAAAATCAAATACAGTCGAACTTCTATAAATTGAATCACCATTATCCCGAAAAAAACTTCAACTTACGGAGACTTCAACTTTGAGAATCAGTTTTAAAAACGTTCCAAATAGTAAGAAAAAACAATTATTTTTAACAGCAATTCATTTTTAGTTTTAACAGCAGCAATTTTTAATGGATTAAGATACTATATACTAAAATATTGAGTAATTTTTTACTGATTTTTTTCACTTTTACTTTGAGCAAAAAGTGATTCTAATTTGTGCAGTGCTTTATAGTGGTCATCTCATGCTTTTTCATTTGTGTTTAAGAATGAATTTCAAATGATTCTTTTATAACTTGTTTGGATAGCTGCTTAATTGTTTCCTCAACGTCGTCCTCATCGCTATCTATTATTTCTCCAGACTGCGTTTCAGATTCGGCGGTACATTCTTCAATAATATCTTCATCAGAAGGAAACTCAGAAGTTATCAACTCACTATCAATGTCCAGAAACTCTTGAACAGTACAACTTTTAGATTCAATGCCATTTAAGTTTAACCAAACTTCATAATTATCATTTAAAACATATACGTTGTCATCAAAATCATTTAATAATGCTAAAGGAATGTCATCCTCTTCGTCCCACATTGAATGTTGACCAAATCCACACTTTGTAAAGCAGTTCGATATTGTCTGGCTAGTAACATCGATATCTTGATAAATGGTGAATGCATTCTAGCACATTAATATCGTGTTTACAATTTTTTTCAATACGAACTATAGCTTCTTTTAAAATTCTAGTTCTATAATGAACTTTCAAGCATCAATTAGCGATTTATAAATCAAATTAAAGTAAAGACAATCTTTATTCACAATTAGCGACTAATTTGTAACTTTTGTAAGCAAAAGAGAGAAATTTTCTAAAAAAATTCAAATTACGGAAGCTTTGTGCTCCTATTTTTCTTCAACTTATGGAGGAATTCATGTTATAGAAGTTCAAGTTATAGAAGTAAAGTCTAGTGGAATTTCTCTCCTAGATGCTGTTGCCACGGAATTTGCTTCAACTTATGGAAAATTCAAGTAATAGAAGTTCAAATTAGAGAAGTTCGACTGTAATAACTTTTATTTTCTGAGGTATAAATAAAAATCAAAACAATAATTTTTATATTCTGAGGAATAAATAAAACTCGGAAAATAATTCCTTTTTTTAGGAATAAATTAAAGTCCAAAAATAACTTTCATTTCCTTAGGAATAAATATAAGTAAAAAATTTTTTTTTTTGTTGATTTGTTGATTTTTTTTTGTTTTCTGAGGCCTAAATAAAAATAAAAAAATTATATTTATTTTGTGAGGTTAAAAAGAGAAATCCAAAAATAACTTTATTTCTGACGAATAGGATGACTTTGGTGTCTTGCTTCTGCACGTGTAGCACTTCTTTTAGTTTGCATTTGTTTTTTTATTTCTTAAATTTAGAAAATAATCCTTATTTGCGGTCTTTGGCTAAAACAAATATATTTCTTCTAACTGCAAATTCAATTACACTTGATACTCGTATGTTTGTATTGTTTATTTTATAAATACGAATAATTGAATTGAATTGGCTTATTAATTTATTTTATATTTTTATATTTGCTTTGCTTTCTGCATGTCTTTATGTATGTACTATTTGCGTATTTATATATTTCTTAGACCTTGTCTCTTTGACATTTAAATTTGTTTGCTGTCTTGGTTTCTATGATCCTTTTCATTTCACTTTCAATTAATTAATTTATACATCAACCGATTAAGTTATTAAAATTTTGAATTTTACACTTCATCATTATTATTATTAACGATGCTTTTCATCTAAGTAGATGATGATCTTGCTTGTCGTCAATACAGCTCGCTGGGCCCTCTTCTTTCAAGTATTTTTAATTTATCATATTTGTATGGCAAACTGCGTTCTTTAATGCTCGTAATCATATTTAAATTAATTTTATTTCATACAGTATTTTTTTTATCATCATTTCACATTCATTTAGGTTTAACCCCTCAAAAAAAAAAAAAGTTAATTTGCTATCTGGTTTTGTGAACTGGGGTTTTGCGATTACTTTACAATCACAAACTCTTATTAATATTTGTGTAATTCAAGCTTCGTTTTATCTTTCGGTTTCTTCGTTTCGGCTCGCTAGCAATCGTCTTTATGTTATTAATTTTATATCTTAACGGTATCACGTTCGTATCACAACTGATCGTCTCAAGTTAGTTGTGCTCAGTTGTTATACTCGTTAATGTTGCTGTTGTCGCTACTGTTGCTGTTCTGGGGGAGGGGGCCTATAGTTGTTATTGCTGTATTCTTTTTTTTTTTTGTCCTCTTTTTTTGTTATTTTTTGCATGTATGAATTATTGTTTTGTGTATTAATATCACGCATATAATTTTGTGAGAAAAGCTCAATTAAGTCTGGAACATTTGCCTACACCACCAGAAATAATTGTGTTCTGAAACTCAAATTAAAGGAAATCAATTTTTTTTCCACAACCGTAAATATCTTAAGCCTAAATAATTTTAAATTACTTGTAAATAAGGAAAAATCAATTAATTTGAATTTGTGCAAAAAAAAAGCCACTCTTAAACAAATAATTGCAAAAGACCCCCCTCCCTCCTTCGACAAACATCCTTAAAAATTTTGTCGAAAATCATGTCATTGAATTGATTTAAATATTTAACATCTTTACACCTTAACACCTCTTTGAGGCTGAAAGATTTTGAAAAAAAATTATCATTGAAAACTGTTGTGACATTCTTAGATATTTTTGTTAATAAAATTTATTAAGCACTCATTGCAAACAACAACAACAAATTTATTTGACATTCAGTAAGAGTAAAAACGTGCTTGTTTTTTAATTCTAGCAACAACAACAACAGCAACCATACCAAAAATGCTAAATAATTGAACATTTAAGTAGCTCGATTTCCGTTTCCTCAAAAGTAAATTTCTCTCCCTCCGCACAGTAGAATTTTAGTCTTAATAAACTTCTTTTTTTTCATCCCCCGGGCTAAAGTAGACACTCATACACTTCCTTTAACAGCAGCCAAGTGCTTAAAGTATGAATAGCAAACAAACAAGGACTTGTACCAGAAAGGGAATTGAATAAATTACAAAAAAAAATATATATAAAATACTAAATTTGAAATACCTGTTGGCAATTTAAAAAATAAAAATTACTCAACACTTGGAGTTCACATTTAAGGCAACAGAAATAATAATCAAATCAATGACAGTAAATGATAAAAAGAAATCTTAACGCATTAAACGGCATAATTATAATCATAGTCATAAAAAAATATACTTTAAGAATTTCAAAGTGGACTTTTATTTTATACAAAATTTTATTTTATATTTTGATCAATAATTTTACTCGTGTAAATAAGCTGCAGTGCAATTCAGCTGGATTCACCCATTTGCAAGGCGAATTGATACAAGGTAAACTCATTTATGCAACTCTGTGTACAATTTATTGAACTGTCAAATAAAATGCTTTGGAAAAAACAATGGCCGCACACAAAAACAGTTCAATTTGACAGTTCAATAATTTTGCCTTGGTAACAGCTGATCACCAATTTCTGAACTAAGGCCAACTGGTATGAATTCGCCTTGCCCATTTGTTTAGATCACGAATTTTTGTCCCTCTTTCTCTCTCACTAAAAGAGAGACAGAACTTCATATATAAAAAAAAAACAGTTGATCCTCAAAGCCATCCCTGCAACTTCCCGCTAATTTTAACCGCATAACCATCATAATATGGTTCGTTGAGCGATCTTGTAAATTGGGAGAGTAACTGAGAGAATTTTCAATGGCGATGTTCAGGGTTGGGAGCAAATGGAAAATGTTTGTACTCAACAGAGGCAAAATACATTGAAAATGCTCTCAATTACGCTCCCGTTTGCACAGACCTGCAATTATTTTAATTTTAACGCTGCTATAACTTTTGAAAGAATCAACCCACCACCCACAATTCCCACGGCATTAGCGGTAAATCATGTAGTTTTTCGAGTTCTATAAAATAATCGAGAGCACTAACTGATCAGATATATAATTTTGGAGTTTAAAAGAAGTAAGAACGTGTCGAATCTTAAATACCTTCCAAATATTAAATGTGATTAAGTGTAGAAAAAAAATTTTTGATTTAGGGGGCAAAGGTGAGGGGAGGTATAGAGCAGGGGAAGATCAGAGAACATTTTACCTTCGTCTTGAAAGCTTAAACATTTCGTTTTTAAGGAATGTAGGCTTAAGGAATACGATTTGTTAAACATTTTCATAAAGGGGGCGGAGTCTGATTTTCTGGCTCCAAGTTCAACGCTTTTGACCTTCTTTGACATGAAAATATATCATTTGCTCAACAAAATTTTTTAAAAAGAAAGCTTTAAAAGTGTTATTGTTTTTAGAGGTTGCTTTAGTTCTTCTTAGGGAAACTTTTTTCCTTCTGGCCCGATTCAGCCCATTTACGAATTTCACCTTTGCTATACTTCAAAATTTATCTATGCCAAAATTTCAAGTTTGGCTTTTTTCGTTGGGACTGTATCGTGATTTCCACGGGAGGACGGACGGACATGGCTAGATCGTCTTAGAGTTTATCACTGATCAATAATATATATATTTTATGGGGTCTTACAGGACCCCACCGCGTTACACACGGTATGACTGGTGATTCGTAGTATTAAGTTCGCTGTACATTTTTTTATAAAAGTGTTTTATAAACTTTTCGACCAGATTTGTTTGTTTTTTTTTTTTAATAAATTTCCTCAATTTGGAAACGATGTTTTTTGTGGAATTATCTGGTTATTCTCAAAGCCAAAAGTATATTATAGGGCTTTGTGTGGCTTTGCTTTCAAATTGTGAATTTTTAAATGACAAACATTGCCACTTGTACACATTATTGTGTTTGCTTGCGATGGCGGCTTAAACGCATTTTGTTGCTATAATTATGTTTATGTCAAAAGTAATTGATGACAGTGTTACCCATAATATTGCTGAGAACTGCACTACCATTTGTGTTATGATATTATGTTTATGTCAAGACTTATTTGAACTTAAGCCTGAGGCACTTAAACTTTCATAACCCGGAAACGGAAATTGTAACATTCTCACAACAGTATTTTTCAAATAATAATTTTCTTCTATACATACGCTGTCTAAATATATTGGAAAAAGAAAATCATACTCTAGTCTCACCCTCTTGCTTAATATAAATTGCAAATTTCCTTTTTAGGCAGAACGTTTTAAACTCGATTTTACCCTTAAATAATAAAATACCCTTTTTACTTTGTCTGTACAAAAATATTCTTTATTCAATTTTAATTTTATTTCTGTAATTGGCTGTTAACAGTTCATCTCTTCCGTTTGACTCAAACCACATCAAGTTAATCTCTCTGTCTTTTTATGTCTACTGTTGGTTAATACAATTTATTAAATATTGTTATTTTAATTTTTATCATGCTGCTTTCCCAAACTAATTGGGAAGAATCCAAATGTTTATTTTAAATAAGCTTGTATACAGTTTCATACAGTAGCAGCAGAATAGCTGTTTTCGCAAGCCACCACACTTTTATCACCAATTCGCATGTGTATGTCTGTCATCAGTTATTAGGTGGCTGAATATAATAAGAAATTATTTTATTCATAAAAAATTGGAATATTTAACATGTCTTTCTGAATTTAATACAAATTATCGAACCAGTAGCCCATCAATTTTAATTGCCTTTAATGATTATTTTCATTCCGTTTTTATTTTATTTTTTTGTTGAAATTAATCTTTTCGTGCTGTTAAACACCCCTATTTTGTTTCAATAAATTTTGTAAAACAAATAATTTCTTATATCCTTTCAATATGTTCATATTTTTTAAAACTGTTGAAAGTCTTGGGGCAATAGATTTTATTTTACTTTATAAGTACTTGCCTGTGAGTGTGTGTGTGTCTTCTTGAGTGTGTTAAAGTTGTTAAATTGTGTACTTTTTCTTGGCTGCTAAAAAGAAATAATAATACACGTGTGTGTGTGTGTTTTCTTATATGTGACAAAGTATTTGTTTATTTCTTAAGGGAAATTAAAAAACAAACAAAGTAAATATGTACATAATGATGCTTCCATAAATACAATTAAAACAATCCTTAGAATTCAATATGAATCACAAGGAAATCAATTAAAAAAGTTAAATATTCCCTCGAGAAAGTTTTTGTTATAAGAGGGATTTAAAATAAAATTATTAATAATAATTAATAAAATTGAAATTTAAACATTTTGTGCATTTGAATATTATTAATTATTATTAATGTATGTTGGCAAATTGTAATTGCTTTTACGAAGAAAAGAAACTTTGAAGATGTTCTAAGTTTTCTAAGAAATGTCACGAAGAAGAAGTTATTGGAACATTGATCACATGTTCAAGATGAGTGTACCAAATGCTAATCGAATATTTGTAGCCCGGGAAATTTGAAAGTGCACTTTATTTTTAAATACAATATTTATGAAAATTTCTAAGGTTAAAATCCGTATCATAAAGCCGTCAATGTTTGTAGGGCATAAAATTCAATTGAATCTGCCATTTAATAAAATAAAATATAAAAAATTATGCAGAATATATGTAAATAATGTTAATATAAACACATACATGCACATAAATTTAAGTTTAACTGAACATGTACGGCTTAGTATTTTACTCTCTCTCTCTCTCGTATATAAGCATTTCAATGGCTACACATTTCCATTTCCTCTATAGCAAATACAAAAACAAAAAACGCAAAACAAACACATTTACAGTCAAAAGCACACACTTAAAATCAAAACAAAATTATAGCAACAAAAGAGAACAGTTACATCTAATTTGTTGTTTTATGATGCAAAAACAACAAACATTTCATATGAAATGAAAACATTTCGGTTTTGTTTATAAAACGAAAAAAAGAATATGTAATAATAATTGACTTGTTTTAAAACATGATAAATTGTTATTGTAAAGCAAAGAACACAGAAATGGCTTTTGTGTTGTTATTTAGAAATTTACAGTTTGAAAGGTAATGCCACATAGTGAAATAGTATATGAAAACGGCAAACGTTGCCACTAGTAAATACTATTGAGATTTTACTAGCGTTGCCACAAAATGCCACAGCAATGTGTTCTCGGCTTAATTCTTGTATTCGTGTAGGTATTTTTTTTTTTTATTTTTTTAGTAGTTAATAGTTCAAGGCCTACTTTTTATCTGTAATTTCCTTATATCTTTTCAGATATTGCGTAGAATTTGAGGTGTTAAGAACTTCCAAGACTTGCCACAAGTTACCGCCTTATAATTTAATGATAGAAGGTACCTATATAAATTTTTTCGACTCCTTACAAACTTAATATAATAATATTTTATACGCTTTATTTCTTGCAGGTGATCGCATTGTCGTTAGCTGTGACATGGAAGCTTTTGTGCAGGATTTTGTGGCCAACAAAGACAACAATTTAACTATTTCGACACTGAAATCACAGCAACACAATGATATAGCAAACACTTCCAATGAGGAAGATATTAATGACAGTGAAGAAAATACAATTGACAATAGCAGTAGCAGCAGCAGCAGTAGCAGTAGTAGTAGTGATGAACATGATGATTATGATACGGCCTCGTTAACAATAAAAACTACTACAACAACTAGCACAACAACGACTACAACAACTACACCATATCCACCGCCACAGTCTATACAATATCATTGTCGTGGTGAAGGTTTGCCAGGCAGAACAACAAGATGGAGTGCTTTGGCGGCGCCCTCGTGCCGAGGCAAATGGCTAAGATTAACCCTAGATACACCGAAAAAATGTACACATGCCCAATTTATATTTGTGTAAGGCAGAGAAGGTACATACATACATACACAACTAATTTTTTTACATTTATTTTAAATGAAAACAAACAAAAACCAACACATAAATCTATCTGATTTTATATTTAAAAAAATAACCCTCTACATTAAGTTATATTAAGTGGTAGAGTTTAGGTTCCAAAAATGAGTGGTTGCCAATGCTTAAGCTGAACTAAATCCGAATTCCTTATGTTATCACAATACGAATATTGGAGTGAAAGTTATTCGAATACGAATATTCGAATAAAGTTGCTCGTATACGAATATTCTAATTACGTTATCCGAATACTAATACTCGAATAGAATTATTCGAATACCAATATTTGAATAAATTTAATCGAATATATATATTCGAATAAAATCATTCGAATACCACTATTTCAATAAAGTTATTCGAATACGAAATAACGTTATCTGAATAATAATTTTTTAATAATATATTCGAATATAGTTATTCCCATTAAGTTATTTAACTGCGAATACTAGAATAAGGTTATTCGAATAAAAGCATATACTCCAACAAAGTTATTCGGATAAAATTATATATACATATATATATATTTATATATACATATATATTTATATATATATACATATGTATATATATATATGTATATATATATATATATATATATATATATATATATATACATATATATATGTATATATATATGTGTATATATATATATATATATATATATATATATACATATATATATATATATATTTATTCGAATAAGATTTTACGAATAAAGTTGTTCAAATACGAATATCCTTATTCTATTAAATGCATAAATAAATTGATTACGAAAATTTCGGTCAGATCGTATCAATATTGCACTCTTAGCAAAGCATTTCCGTTCTTCACGTACAAATTAAAATATGCTTGATAGTAATAAAAATTTGAATTTATCGTACTTATTCTTAAAATTAATTTGTAAATTCAAAGACTGATATAATTTATTTGTAAAGAATGTGGAATAATAAATAAAATTCAAAAACAAATTTATAAGGCAGAAACTAATCCGTCAGCGCCGGCGGTACCTACAGTCCTTTAAAACTGTTGACAGCTAAACCAACAATTTCATCAGCATCTTTCTTTTCCCTCCTACTCTGTTCATTACCATGAAAATATTTTTTAAAGATATTTCCCTAAAGCATGAGCATCGTCAACAGCAGCCACTCCATTTAAAGTCTTTTAGCTTGTTCAGAATTAAGTTTAAGCAAAATACTGATAAACTTAACTTGTCATTGTCGCAGCTGATTTGTTGTATGTAAAAATACTAATATTAACAAAATATTAATTTTCAAAATTCAAAAAAAAAGGAAAAGAATACTTTTGGAAACAAAATTATGGAATTTTATCATTTTCATTTCAATGAACTTACTTTTCCCTTTTTCTTTAATATTTTTCGTACAAATATTTTTTTATATATATTTCTGTTTATTATAATATTTTTACAATATTTTTGTTCACTATCTTGTCATATGTTTGCAGTGGTCAAAGCTAGCCTTCATCCAATGTGTGTTATCTCTCCCAGTGATTTACATATACGTATGTTTAACTAAAAGATAAAATTTAATCATATCAGTTTGAGGTGAGCAATTTTTTACTTTTATTATTATTATTATTATTATTATTATTTTTTTTTTTTTTTTTTTTTTTTTTTTATTTTACCCGACTGTCTAATTTATTCACCACTATTGTGAATGTATGGAGCTAAGCAATACCCCCATGCAAAATAAATCCGTATCGTGAATATTTTGGTAGTAAAAGGTACAATTGTGAATTTCTTGATAGTGGTAAATTGAGAGCCCAAAATAATCGTGACAGTTACATATACAATATACGATATTTGTATTCGGTGACGGACTTAGGCCGTATCATATGCGTCGCCCATTCCTCGAAGTAGTTTTGAGCCAAGCTCCCCCCTTTTAATTAGTTTTTTTATTTATATATTTTTTTTCACATGTTAATAAAAGGTCAATTAATTTATGCTAAGTAATTACTAATCTCTTTCCCTCTTTTATTTTTAAATAAAACTATAATTCACACATACATAATCACTAAAAAAAAATATTAATTATATCATAAGCTCTAACCTCACATTTTCTTTTTAAAAATTTACTAGCCTTAAGACTAAACACTCGGTACTATAGGCAAAAAGCAGAAGCATTTTCAAGTAATGAAGGTATGGGCCAAAGAGCATTGACTTACTAGGAAGGGTGGTGGTGGTGTCACGAGTAAAATAACTATAAAGTTATAAAAAACTTGTGGATTATTATTAACGTCAAACATAATAATAGTTCCCCTTATGGAGAATGGCCACAATAACGCCATAACCTAAAACCATAATGCATTTCGTTTCCATGGTTACGGTTATTTCAAGTATAATTGACCACAGTGTTACCCATATGATTGTTGGAAACTGCACTACCACTTATGTTTATGGTGTTGTGATTATGTCTAGACTAAAGTCATTCACAATAGCGTGGTGAATATTTTGTTTACAGTATTTTATTACTTGCTTTCTTACTGAAACAGTTTGTTGGAAATTTATAAGCAAATATAAACAATATTTTAAAAAATTTTAAGCCAAAATTGGAATAATCTCAGTTGTGCTTTCACCACTACCAAATAAGTTAATGTACTTTGCCAAGGCCATACTTTAAGCAACCATAATTAATTGAATCTTGTATGACTAATATAACACACAAAACAAATTAAGCATAACAAATCATAATAAAAATATTATTTTAAATAATATTTACTTCAAAGTGATTACAATAATTTCATCAACTATTTGCTGCATCCATGGCCTAACCTTAAGAGAGAACACTATTTATATATATAAGTTTCATTACCTTATACATTACAAGCATTCACAAAAATAAGTACCCTCGTAATCACTAATTGCAAACAAGAAGTCGAACATGAAAATTATTATAATTATTAATTAATTATAAAATTTCACTACAAATAAGCAAATTAAATAATAATAAATAGATTTAACTTTCTTTAAGAAAAGCATATATGAAATAATAAATAACATAAATAATGCAAACAGATATATGAATAAAAATATATATAATTTTAAATATAAAAAAACAGTCAAGAAGAGTTAATAAATTTGCACGTGAAAAAAACAATAAAAGTAAGTAATTATTTATTATTTGTTTCTTATTATTTTATTTGATTAATATAACTAACTTTCAGATTCGCCCACCAAAAGACCATTTGGGACTCCAGGTAAGCTCACAAGAGGCAGAAAGAATTCATGTAAATAGAGTCCAGCAAAAGAGAAATATGAAAAAAAATCTTACACCCTGTTTTACTACACCTTTCACTTTCAAACAAAAAATTATGTCGAAAATTAGACGTCACAAGATTCACCGTATGAATTGACTGTTAAACATCCTGCTGATCATACGTGACAGAATAAGCCGAGTTATTTCATGCCAAAAAAAAAATTAACTCATAAATCTATGTTCATATCTTTCAAATATTTGACGAAATGAGCGTAACCAATAATTGCTGTTTTAATAATTCATAATTTTTGGAAAAAATTTCAAAGTGAACAATTCAATACACAATCGGTATTATTTTGTATCGTTTCATTTCTCAGCCATGCACAGGAAATATTAAAGAAACGTTTGTCCAAAAATAGTGGTCACGCTAATTTCGTCAAATATTTGATAGATGTGAACATAGTTTTTGATGAAATTCATTGTTTGGAGAAAAAAAAACTATCTATCAAAAACATATCTTGAAAGTGTTTGATTTTTTAGTCATTAACTAAAGTGGGCACCCCCTTTAGTTAACCTCCTGACTATGTTTTGCATAATTATAATTTTTGTTTATTTTTTCGCATGACTTATCGTATTCATCAATGATGGCTACACACGGTCTCAATGTGGACAGTTTTAATATATAAAAAAAAAACACTGTTATCACTTTTTTTGTACAAAAATGTCTCTCAAATACAATTGAAAATAAAAATTACAAAAAAAAAAATATAATCAAATACTAAGAAACAAACTTTTATTTGGGAAGATAAGAATTATTTTGCAAAAACAATAAAAATCATAATAAACAAATTTAATATTCGATTTATTTTACAATCTTAACTTGAGAAATACACATTCGCATTCCTGTTTTACGCTTAAATATTAAAAAAAAGTCATCGTTTATTACGTTTTAGTTGAACTTGAAAATTTATTGAAAAATCAAACAACTAAGAAAAATAAATAAAATTCTTAAAAATGTTACAATCATTCTGTCCGTCTTATAGTGTAATTATCAATATATTAATTGTCCCATGTTTAATATTGAATAGTATCACGTCATTTGCTTATTCATCGTCTACATACTCACGTGGTAAGTTTAAATTGTATACTTATAAAGTATTTAAATAATCATCTGTGCTGTGTAATTATTTGTAAAGCTTAAACTTAGTTTAACTTAGCCTGAAACTCCGAATTTTCAGACGACATGTAATATTTTTATTTCGTTAAAAACCAAAATTTTAAGCAAAATTTTGTAGGCTATTTTGTTAATGGCGGCAAAAAATCTATTTTCAGATTAACTAAACTTAGTTTAACTGAGACCTCGAAAACCCAGCCTTAATGTATTTCCTTTTCTAAACGTTTGTAGCCCGTTTATTTTTTCAGATCACTACGATGCCAAATGCACCGATCCCGAAACTAATAGGGAGTTATATATTGGCGAATTTTTTACCAGACCCGGCCAATGCATACGTGTTCAATGTTTAGGTAATCTGCAGTTGTGGGAAGACAGGTATTTAGTTGCCTATACTTTTGTATTGCAAAATTATATAACCTTTTACTATTATCAGATGTCAAGTTCCACAGTTGGAGGGAAATTGTAATCGCTTGCCAACTGGAAATGAGTTCCTCGATTATCCTCGCTGTTGTTCGAATTACGAGTGTAAATCCTCCAAATCGGATGATAAAAGTACTACCGATGAAACCCGACTATATGATCACTATGGACGTTTACTACGTGAACATATAACACAAAAAGTTAAGGTATTGCTTAAGTCGCCCATCACGACTACGACTTTCAATTATACCGAAGGTGGTAGAACGATTTCATCGACGAGGACTGACAGTCAACACTAGCATATAAATTCTGTATGTAAGTAAATAGTTTCGCATGTGTTAAGCTAAAAATACATTAAAAAATATTTGAATTAAGATATATATACATAAGTGTGTATGCATATGAAACCAACTGTAAAATAATATGTTATATTAGTATATACGTATGTATGTAAGTACATAGTATATATACTTACCAACAAGTTCTTTTTCTGCTGGATAACTTTGCGAACTTAAAAACTCTAAGGGATTTTCAATATTTCTCTGTTCCTTTTTCGTATTTTTAGTTATATTACATCAGGGAAATTCATAAGAAAAAATAAATGTTTAAAAGAAAATTGTCACAATAAGGCCGGCTAAAAAGGCATAGTGTAAAATATCACTCAAATCAATTAAAACGAAGTTATCGCTCTACATATCTAGATTTAAATAGAAGAGATAATAACTCCTGATGCTTTCCAATTACCTATTTCAGCCATTTTACTGTACCTATACCTACATATATCTTGCAAAATATTAAAAGGAAACACCTACTTCGTAGCTTTGTAGTGCATCGCTTTCTATATCTCAGTTACCAGGTGTAGAATACACAACAGTTTTACCTAAATAAAACAGTTCATCGAGCACTGTAATACCATAATGACTTGCTTAAAAAGGGGTAATGTCGAGCATGTAAACTTAGAAGTCAACACGAAATAAAAAACTAATTACTTGTAAAAAAAGTAAAATATATTTTTTTATATATACATACATGTGATGTAAATGTTTTGCTGCCTTTAACGGCGAATTGAATTCGGCAAACGAAATCTAAAAGTGCCACTTATAGCGATATGCCGACACATTTAACATCCCTGTTTCTATTATGAATATCTTTCGCCGGCGACCTCTATGTATCAATTTTATTCACTGTTGCAATTAAATACAGCACTGTATGCGGAGAATAATACCACATTGTGTTCCCGAACTTGAAAAAACGGTAATTTGCCGAACATCAGCATTTCGGTCATAAAGAAATATAGAAAAGAAGTACATTTCAGCACACTTTGTTTGGCGGCGTTATTATTTGTGCAGTTCTCATTAAAAACGTGTAATTCCTATTATCGAGTAAACTTATTTGCAACGATATTAGATTAAAGAATCTTTTATTCAAGGAGTGAAACGATAAAAGTAGGTTTTTATAAAAATTGTTTAATGCATAACAAATGAAATTAAACGGGTGAAAAAAAAGTTTTTTCAAGAAGCTAACCCCAATTTGGAATGCCCCAAAATCGGTAGCGCTGGTATTGTGATAGTAACAAAAAGTGTAGTTCATTTATGTATGATAAATTAAGTCAATGAATAAAAATTATTTTTTTTCTAAGAAAAAAATCTTGACAAAGTTGGCGCGGACGCTTTCTGTATTCATAGATTTTTCTTCAGCTGGCATCAAACAAGCAGATAGAGAAGGCAAGAACATGTGTTTTCTCAACAGTAGAAAATACGATTGTTGTAACAAGTAATAATTATGTGCAGTATAGTCTCTTAAGTTAATTTAAAACTGAAATATTTTAGTGTGTGCATATTGTATTAAGAAAGTTATTGCGAAATTCCATTCCATTATTAAAGAATGCCCGGAAAATGAGGTTATGTTATAATTTTTTTTTTTTTTTCATGCAGTTGTCAATTATGTTCATGAATCATTTTTTGCAAGTTTATTTTGTTTAACATTTCCTGCCAATGTTAAATTCAGTGTTACCGTGGGGCAAAGAAAAGTTTAACATGGTCATTTCAAAATGGCATTGTGTATAAAAAGATGCATAACTTGAAAACGCAGTCCCATTTAAATTTATTTGTGTAGATAAAGTTGTTGTTTGTTTTTCGTACCAAATTTAAGTGCATCGTTTTACACAATAGCTTTATCTCTAATACATATTGTAATTTTTATTATAAATTTAAAGTAATATTTATTGGTGGTATTGTTGCAATTTCTAAGGCCTTGGCAGTTATATTATTTGTTTTGACTGTTTTATTAAACAAGTATTGCATATGAATTCTAAATATAATCAATAAACTAAGGTGCGATTACTAAGGAAACATATACCTATGAATTCAGCATTCTAAAGATATTGGTTTTAGATAGAACTCTGGGCTTCCCTTCCGCTTTGCATTCAAATTATGCCCACTCGTCATCAGACATTCGACAGCACAACAAAAAAATATATTAAATGTACTCGAAATTGAAAAGTTATCATTTTGTCTCAGGGTCATGAACGTGTTTTTCTAATATAAATTTCTTTTTCTCATTTTTGTGTTAAATAATATATGTTATCAGTACTTCTTGCGAAGCTTGCAATTTATACAAACATTCGCTTTTGCGGGCAGTCTTAAATTCTGGATGAAATTTTATCTCGAATGCCATAGTGTCAACTCCAAACAAATTACTTTAAAAATTCTGCCTTATTTTGCTCCTATGGCAACACTGTGTAGTTAACATGCATGTTGGTTGTTTGCACACATATTTCATTATTTAGCAAAAAAAAAAAAAAAATTAAAACATTGCAATCTAAATCCAAATAGAAGGATTTTCCGCAAATATTTTTCAAAAGATCTCATGTAACTAAAGGCTATTTATTTAGAATATTTGTATAACTTCGAGTATAGCTACCATCATTCGATGGTCACATTCGGCAAGGTCAGTTCAGTTAAACGATGTATGCTTATTGACATTTTGTTTTATCTACTCGTGTAGGTATTTCTGCATATGGATGGCTGAATGTCAATGGCAGATGGAAATGTCATGGCCAAGTTTCGGAGATTCCTATAAAAATAAATATATTTTTATTACTTGTCTGGTAGTCGTTCTAAGGTTCTCTGATAATTTTGAAAAAGAGCAGGCATACGATATATGAAAATAGAATAAGAGATCAGCATCGTCTATTAAGGAATGTTCTTTTAATAAATTGGTTCCATTCTGAGAAATATTTCTTCAGGAAATTTATTTTTTTTTTTTTTGTAGAAAAAGACTAGTTGTTTTAGATCTCTTTAGTTAGGGAAGCTATTATCTTCCCATTTGTTTTACACATAATTTTCAGTTCTCGATCTCCATATATTTATAGTTTTTAGTTATTTCATGGAAGGAAAAAAGGCATGTGTTACGACAAGCGCTTGATAATTGTTTTGTTTGTGTCAAGAATTTTATTTCTTTTCTTATGTATGTAATGAACAAGGTAAAACGAAAGTTGTTGTTTTATGAGTTTAACAGAATGTACATCTGTTTTCCTCCCCTAAACACATTGAATAGGCGATATGGTCTGGATCAAAGTGTATCTATACCATATACTATATGCACATTCGTATGGATCTTAAGTACAAAGAGGATTGACGCCAAATTTCTTTTTAGCTTGTGTTCTTTATTCTGTTTTATTTTACTTTTCTTATGAATTCTCAACAATTTCTCAATTCTGGTAATTGTTAGTCATCACTTGTCCTTGTTAAAGAAAGGATCTTCACTGGAAAAAAATAATATTGCAAATTTCAATGAAACAAAGGAATTACGAAAATTGTAAAATATTCTTTGATTTAAACCCTACAGAAGAATATAAATTTTTTTCTTGTTGAAATCCTGTTTAAAAAAGTGTGGAACAATCAATTGCGAAATTTTTAACAGAACGCGTGTTATTAAGGTTATACTCCTTATAGGGGTTAGCTCAAAAGTGGAATTTGCAAGCGAATTTAAGATTCATATTTATTCACAAAATAAAAAATCTTCAACTTTATAATTGCAGTAGTAAATAAAAATGGCACAACAAGAACAAGATATTCCAACATTTAAATGCGTTTTGGTTGGTGATGGTGGTACCGGCAAAACAACATTCGTTAAACGTCACATGACCGGTGAATTCGAGAAGAAATACGTCGCAACATTGGGTGTCGAAGTGCATCCCCTAATCTTCCATACTAATCGTGGTGCCATCCGTTTCAATGTCTGGGATACAGCTGGCCAGGAGAAATTCGGTGGTTTGCGTGATGGCTACTACATTCAGGGACAGTGTGCTGTTATTATGTTCGATGTAACGTCACGTGTTACATATAAGAACGTACCAAATTGGCATAGAGATTTAGTGCGTGTTTGCGAAAACATACCAATTGTACTGTGTGGAAACAAAGTGGACATTAAGGATCGTAAAGTAAAGGCCAAAAGCATCGTGTTCCACAGAAAGAAGAATTTACAGGTAAGTTTTACATATAAAGATAATGTAGTGAAAATTTGTATATTCATAAATTGCATATCTGTATTATGTTGATAGTACTACGATATCTCTGCCAAATCAAATTACAACTTTGAAAAGCCCTTCCTTTGGCTGGCCCGTAAATTGGTGGGTGATCCCAATTTAGAATTCGTTGCTATGCCTGCTTTACTACCACCAGAAGTCAAGATGGACAAAGATTGGCAATTACAAATTGAAAGGGATTTGCAAGAAGCTCAAGAAACCGCCTTACCAGACGAGGATGAAGATTTGTAAACCCTCTAAAATAGAACCCTATAGAACCAAACTCCCTTAATATTATTTGTTAAAACAAAGTTGTAAAATTCCCTTAAATATCCAGGGAAATTATTCTATTTTTGTTTCATACTATTTAAACCTTTATAAGATTTAATTTAATCATGTAATAGGGATGATTTACTAAATTACAACAGCAGCAACAAAAACAGAAGCTTAATTATTAATTAAAGAAGAGAAAATAAACCTTTAAAAATATAGAAGAAATATTTTGGAAAAATTCAATAAACATGAACAAAATTCTTTGAAAAATAAATATCACTTTGTTTACTTCATAGCATTTGCAAAATTTTAAACACTTATTTTCATATTTTCATATTTTAATTTTTTTTTCTACATTCTTAAGCAATTCTTAATTGTAATTAGATTTTCTTTAGTTTTTACATTTTTATATAAATTTTTACTATTTTTGTAATTTATTTTGTATTTCTGTCGTTAAAAGAGAAAAACAATAATAATTCAATTTTTAAACTCAACGAAGATGATGGGAATTTCGCTTTTTTTTAGCAAATACAAAATTTTGAAAAAAGTTCTATAACATGTATCGAGTATTGTTACATGTCTCAGTATAGCATTCAACCAGCACCATTGTTGAGTACAACGTTTATGCAAATAGTCGACATTGCCGCTGAGAGTATAGAACCACGTTAACGTTTTATTATATCGCTAATTTTAAACTTGTGTTCAGTGTAATAACGTTTATTTTACTGCATCAAACTGCAGTCGTTAGTTAACATATTAGTGCTGCCAGTATGAAAATGGAGTCAACGTCTATCTATGGTCAGCTAAATTTAAAATATTTATTTGAATCTAGTATCAACAGACTGTTATTTTTGAGCGGTAACTTAAACTGATATACCGAAGACCTAAAAATTGACCGTTTGTAAAGCTATCAGTCAAGTCGGTTTTTTGTAGAGAAGAAGAAGCAAATGCATATATGTATGTATGCATTAGTTGAAGTGCAATATTTGTTGAGCAGACACGTACATTTAAATAAAATTAAGAAAAAGTGGAAAATCCGTGGTAAAATTTATAAAAGAAAGATCAAACAGCATTAAAACAAGTGAATTATAGTATTTTGATTGAATTGGTAGCGTACGTGAAGTAAATTTAGCCGTTCGTTATGTTGTGCACGTGCTCCGCCATTTTAGAAATTAATTAATTCCAACTGAAAAAAGAAACATTGCAGTGAAAGTATTTTGCCGGTACCGTTATTTTCAGATTATATTAAAAGAAGAATGTATATACATACAGAGATATGTATGCAAATTAATATGAAAAAGTGTAAATATTATTCAAGTAATCTTTACAAGTGAATCGAAATCTATTTGGCTGAATACATATGTAATTACATGTGCATACAATGTATGTATGTGCACATCTAAGTGAAATAAATTTGCCAGCAGTGCAGTTCATCAGTTCCTACAAGTGTTCCAAGTAATCTTTACAAGTGAATCGAAATCTAGTTGGCTGACATAAAATGTACATATGTGCACATTTAAGTGAAATATTTTGCCAGCGGTCATTTCCCCGAAGTGTTCATAAATTTTATAGCCTATATAGCAAAAATAAATAAAAGCTTTGCAGGAGGAATATTTGTTTTGATCCTTATATTAAAACGGAGCTTACAAACACATTGTCACTCAAATACAACAGGTTTCAGGTAAGTTTATTAAGCATTTTCTCTTCCTTCGATATCAATACGAAATGGGTCCATAAACTATTATGATTCAAGTGTGCACTGTGTGGAGTTAGCACTTCACACAGCAAGCAGGGAATACGCCATTGAAAGTCTTTTTATTTTGACAGGTCACCCCAAAGTCTTTGCATCTTAAAATATAGGTATGTAGATAATGAATAATTAATAGTAAAATATGTATATATGTGACAAAACTTACTCCTCAATTTCCGTAGTGAAAGTTTCTGTACAAGTCACCCTTTTTAAACACTTTCCATCAGAGCCAAAGTCAACATAATCCTCGCCCTTCTTGGTATACGGGAAATATTTCAAGAAAACAGTGGTATCTTCCGAGTTTTTATAGCCACAGACGGGCTGTGAGGTGGCAAAAGATACTGAAAAGTGCATAAGTACATATATTTAGTAATATGTTTTTAAAAACAGGTTGTTCTTTGCTCTTTATTGCAATAATTAACCTGAGATTTGATTAACAAACACAGCAGCTAATAATATTGATAATCCCAAAACTAATTTCATTTTGTTAAAAATGTTTAATGTTCATCCAGCTGTGAATTTGTATTAACTAATATTTTCATCTTAAAATCATTAGGCTTTTATATGAGACTCCATCATTATGACTGACAAATAAAATCGTTTTTTTTGTTTCCTTTTAATTGCGCTTTAAATAAAATAACAAGTCAGAATTACAGTCGAACTTTTCTACAACGTTGGACCTGTGGACCGCCTAACTAATATGTTACATATAGATAAATTGTCATATACATAGGCATTTTGAGAAAAGACGTTTTACATTTTACGTTTTTTAAATCCTTTACATCTATTGAGGAATGTAAAGATTTCATCGAGTACAGCATGTTTTGTGGATTGATAATTGTATTTGCGGACACGTAGGATATTCGTCAGTGTGGGAAGAATCATATTCCGAACGTTAATATAGAGTGGGTAAAATTTAAAAACGTATTACTACATATTGGTTGTGTACTTAATGCTCCTTCCATAGGACATATTTGGCATTAACTAATAGGACATATTTGGCATTAATTCGGAACACCGCAGCATATTTTTGTATCTACTTGTGTACATGAATTCATATGTATATTGGAGTTATTATTGATTTTATAACATATTAAGTGTAAACAAGTTTTGCTTCAATGAAATATTATTTTATAGAGTAAAATATATAGAGATATCCATTGTGGGCAGATAAAAATGTAAGTCAAACCTTAGCAATATACTATATTCTCAAAAATAATTAGTTTTATTAAAGTTCGTTATAGGGAAGTTAGACTGCATATATAAATTTTTATAAAGTATGTATGTATGTATCATTGTACTGCATACATATGTATATAAAAAATAACCCAGTAAATATTTATTGTGACTGGCAATATAGGGGAGACATTTAAGATACAACCAAGCAAGCTCTGCACAGACACCACAAAACATTCCTTACTAATTAAACTTGAATTTTCGACATATTTGAATAATCATATAAAAAAAATCAACTAATTCTCACGATTTTTCTTATATTGACCTGCAAATTTTAAAACTTTTATTTTCATTATTTCGCCAATCCTTGGAGCGGTTTCTTCAGCAAAATTTATTATTTTTTCCAAAGAAGAAAAGACAAAATATATTTATCACTCGTATTAAATGTGTACTGGGAAATGATAAGTTGTATGTGTGTACGTATGCACTCGTAACGTTGTACATTCATAGATGTGCACTTAATGAAAACCCAGATTATTCATAGTAAATAAAACTAATGTCATAATTGATGTGATTAGATCATTTTAATAATTGTTTTCTAAATTTTCTGCACTTGTCGACACTATAAATTAAATAAATGACCTCAAAGTGGTGAAATGTGTGCAAATTTTGTAACGGCTTAAGCGATTTTCAAATATGCCTCAAAAGGAGGGGTAAAGCACGAATAGAAAATAGCAAGCTAATAGCTATTTTTGTAATATAATAATAGCTATTTTTGTAATATTTGTTAGTCGAAGAGAACTTATACATATATTCGGTATTTGAATATATGCAGAGCAAAACATTTTATATTAATACTTACTGCCTTTTTCATGAAAACCACAAAGCTCCCACACCGTAATCACTATCGGCACGAGAGCATAAAATAAATAAAAACATATGGTGTTGGCCGCACAGTGGGGATATTGGTCGTTTGTCCGCCTATAATTGAATTTCTTACATAGTTTAAAGAGGTATTGCCAAATTTGAGTTGCATTTTCTATCTTCAAAGAAGGCGCAGCCTCAGCTGTCTTTAGTTGGTTACCTCGAGGTTAAGAAAGACGGAAACCTGTTCCCAGTCTACAATTTTTATGTGATAAAAAAGATTTTTTGCATGCATATGAATATTCCTGTACAATATCCAACAAAAATAAAAGTTTCTTCGCTTTTTTCCAGCAAAAAGTTCGTTAATTATTTACTAAAAATATTGCAAACTTAAATAAACCTTTATTTTAAATATAATTTTATAAGGCATATCACAATAGCTAATTTTTTTTAAAAGATTAGTTATTAAAGAAACAAAAAAACGAACTATTTTTGCAAATATCAAGTTAAAGACCTGCAATAAAAAAAATTCTATACTCAATAAACCCTATTATGCTCTTAAATAAGAAAAATAAAAGATTATTAAAACAATCCTAACTAGGGGGATTTTAAAAAAGTTTCTTTAGGAGTTACTATCAGCTTGTCATAGGATTGCATTTATCGTAACCACGATATGGCTGATTTCGTTTTCTTGTGGCTCCCTCTCCTTTGAAGATATAAAAATAAACTATTACCTTAAACTCTTTATTACTTCGTCAAATACTTTATAAAATATTATTACAATCTGACTGACTAACCATTCAGAAACTGCAAAGGTATTAACGTTTTATTTTTAAAATTCCCCACAGTGCGTTAACAGTCGTCATTTCTTCCCCATACTTACACAATGGCTTGAAGTCACGATCATATTATCT
This sequence comes from Linnaemya tessellans, assembly GCA_951800035.1. Classification (NCBI taxonomy): domain Eukaryota; kingdom Metazoa; phylum Arthropoda; class Insecta; order Diptera; family Tachinidae; genus Linnaemya; species Linnaemya tessellans. Next base: position 99,478,456 of record OX637536.1, on the reverse strand, counting down.
TACATCATAAAAAAAGTTTCAGAAGTTAACATAACAAGCAACTTTATTTTGTATTTAAAAATTTAACAAACAAAAATGTACAGTTTTTATAATAATCTCTAATTCTCCCTTTATTTTATATAAAAACATTATTTTTTTATTCAATAGTTCGCCACTCCTTTTTTGGGACTTCTGCACGACAGTAATTTTATAAAGAGACTTTAAGTTTTGAAAGTATTAGAGACTATTTTAATTAGATGAATAAATTAGTAGATTTTAAGGCGTTACAGTTTTTTTGCACTTAAAAGTACCTTTTGGTGAAAAATCCTTTCCTCAACATTTTTATATGAAATTTAAATAATTTGTTATTTATTCCTCACAAATCAACTTATCACAGCAGGAAGGATAAGGCAAACGAATATCTGATCCAATTTTGCAGGTAGCATTAGGTTGCAGATTGTGGCGGCCACAGCTGCAAGAAGAAGAAAACATTTATAGTATTAAAGAAATAGGATGTTTTGAAGGAAAAATGCCTGTTGCATAATGACAACAAGGTTTTGTTAAACATGCGGATACAAATTTAATTTATTTTTGTTCCAATTTTTTTCGCACAAAGAGGTTGATGGTTCGAAAGTCTTTCCTTTTATAAATAAAAAATTTTTTCAATAACAAAAAATATTTTTTTAATAAAAATTATTTTATAAATATATATTATAAATAAAAATATATTTTATAAATAAAATATTTCTTATAAATAAAAATATATTTTTTACAAATAGAAATATTTTTTATAAGTAATAATATTGTTTATAAATAAAATTATATTTTATAAATTAAAATATATTTTATAAATAAAAATATTTTATACAAATACAAAAATATTTGCTAAATCAAAAAATATTTTTATAAATAAATTTTTTATAAATAAAAATATTTTTTATAAATAGAAATATTTGAAAATATTTTTTTATAAATAAAAATGTTAGATGAAAAAAAAATTTAAATATGTATATTTCAAACCTGTCGAATTTAATTTAGCGTCTAATTTTTCAAAAATACGCGGTCAATAATAAATAGTTTTTAAACTGAAACAATAAATATTGTAAACAATATTATTTTCCCACTATAAACTTACAATTCCAATTTTAAAACAAAGTCCGAACGGCAATAAACATTCATACAATAACCCTCCCGATTTATGGGAGTAAACGTTTGGTGGATTGGTATGGCTTGTTCTAATTCTTCATAGTAACACTGATTAGGATAATCTAAAAGGTGTTTTTTTAAATATTATTAAAGTTTATTATCTAAATAAAATCACTGTTATCACTATACCTGGATGCACAGCGTTACCCCTGTAACGGACATCGGCTATAGTCAAAGCAAAAGCAAAACACAAGACGAAAAAACTTACGAAAGATTTCATTTTTTTTTTGTTTGAACTTTTTTAGTAGAAAATAAAGAACAATCAACCGGAAATAAATGTAGCTTTTAAAGTGACGATCGTAAGAGAGTGTCAATTGCCGACTGTGATATATTCAATTAATTTTTCTTGCTTATATATAATATTAATTATTCTGTTTTCTTACTACCTACATGTCTCCATTTGTGTGCATATACATCTCTTTATACAACAGCAGTAAAAAGTAGCAAATAAGATTTTGTCTAAAGAATATACAACCGCTCGTAATTTAACTTTATATCTACATACTTGAAAACGTAGCTATATTAATTGTTTTATTTTAGCAATAAATACTCGTACGCAGAGAACAATTGTGTTACTATTTACTTGGTCTCATATACAAACATTGTATGCATACAAAAAAATCCAAAAATAATTCATTTTTCTTTAAAAATATTAAGCCAGGATGTCATGTAAAAAAATGTATTTAAAAAAAATAACCTTGCAGGCGATCTGTGGAATTTTTTCTGGCCCAAAAGAAGTAAGCGTACTTAGGAAAAATTCAATTTGAGAAAATAAATCACGGTAATTAAACAAGAACTCACTTTTTTCAATCTGAATCAAATCCGTTCTGATGAAATTTATACTCCCAAAATGATAAATGCATCTTGAAAATTGATTTGACAAGATCTTGTACAGAATATTTTTTGTTCTTTCACGAAAATTTTCTTCAGTGAATCAAAATCTATTATATGTATTTTAGACACACATTTTATTTAAATTTAAAAAAAAACGCCTAATGAAAAGCCCTTTTTAGAATTACCACTTTGTTGGTTATATTAGCCACGCCTATTAAAGAAATCTGTACGTAATAGAAAACAAAAAATGAAACCGAATTTGATTTTAGCACATTATGGCGGCATGTCAGGAGTCAAATTACGTGATATTCGATACAGATCGAAACTTCGAATTGAATCGTGTTGAAATTTCGATCGATATTTAATGCGATTGTTGTGTTTATTTATGTAGTTAAATTTTGCAATTCGGAAATTGATTTTTTTTTTTGACAGACATATAGAGAGATTTTTTGCTGTTTGGATATTTTTATCTATATTTTTCCTTTGCTAAATAAACCAACGGGATTTAACACCTTGATTTATTTTTAAATTACATTGTTTATTCGGTGATTACAATTTATAAATCATTATTTTTTTACCGCAGGCGGTTTCTGATAAATATTATTGTTGATGAAATTTTTTGGTTTGCAACGTATGTGTATTTTGAATGCCAACGCTCAGTATTTATTTATTTATTTTTTTGTGAACATCTTTCAAAATTGAATCGAAACCTATTGGAGGAAAATATAACATTCAATGATTTATATTAAAATATTTCTAATATTTCAATGGCTGGAAAAACTGACCAAATAACACTGATAAGATGGCATAGCGGCTTCAGTACTGCTCAGTTCTGCTAGTATGATGATTATCAAAAATATTCTTAATTAAAAATAGTTTGTAAATTGCGGATTTGAACTTGAACCTGAAAATTAATTGCTATCTTGATAATTAAAGTATAGTCTGCTGTAATAGTGGAAGTCGTGTCTATTATTCTGGACGGTCAAGACATTCAGAGAATCAGTCACATACTGCTTGAGTTAATATAATAAATATCTATCTCATAAAGCCGGTCTTTAGCACATCATGTTCTTATTCAATTCAATTCAATGCAATCCAAAATGCTTTCTGTTATTACACATGAGCAGCAAAAGGTTAGATGAGAAATATATACAGATAATGCCAACACACTTTCAACAACTATTGTTTAGTTATTGTTGTTTTTCTTAATTGAAATTTGCTTTCGTTCTTCTTCTCCGTTTATTCCTAAAATTTTAATTAATTAAATACGACAACAGTACTATTATTTGAGGAAGATGATTAATTAATAATAATAAATATGAACATATAAAAATATGTATAGTACATTCATACAAATCGATGGTCACAGGTAAAAACGTCTTAACTCGTATTTTTACGAAATTGACTTTTCCAGTGATTTCAATACATCTCACACATTTAATGCAATAGTATAAAAAATAACGATAATAATGATAATATCAGTTCAGTATCACGAATCCATAAATTAAGCAAAAATAAATAAGTACATGCATATGTCTGGTCAGTGCTACCAACAATCAAACAAATATTTATTTGAGTGCAAAACCTCCTACTGTAAAGTTACAATTAGAGTTAGGGCCTTTCTATTTGAGTGCATCATTATATACATATGTATCTAAGTTTCGTGTTATAAAAAATTTATTATTTAAAATTTATTGATATTTACAAAGCAATACATGTATTCTAAAAACAACAATTGATTAAATTGAGAAAAATCATGTAGGAAGAATATAAACATCTAATATATTTAATTTATAAAGAAGAAGTACAAATTTGTTTAAGTTGATTTTTAAACTAAACAAAGTTTCAATTGTCCATCCCTGGATTTTGTTTGATTTTTAACGCCATTTTAATTCTTCCTGAAGTATAAAATATTAAACAAAATTAATTTTGGCTAGTTCACTTATTTTTGTGTACCAAAAATAAGTTTAAATTTTCCAGCTCTGCAACCGTGCTTTGGATTTTGCTGATTTTCGATATCAATATATTTAGGACTATTTTCTTTTCTGGGTCCTTCACAAAATCGACTTCACGTACAGACAGACGGACAGGCGGGCATCGCTCATTTGACTTCCCTATTCATAAGGACCCAGAATGTACACATAAACTTTATGGAGTTTCATATTAATATTGCAGAAGTTACACACGGAACGACTACCCTATATATAATTTTTCACCTTTTTAGGTGAAGGATATAAAAAAATGATAATGATCTAAGTAAACATCAGTTTAATCTTGAGGATTTTTGGAATTAATATTTTTATATACTCGTATGTGCTATTATATATTTATCTGACCAAGTCACTCACTCCCTGAATGAAAAATGTATTTGCCAAGTAATTTAATTAAATTGTAGACACTTTGATAAAAATTTAATTTGCTCCGCCGGCTGTTGGGAAGGAATATATATGATATTCGGTATATAATTAATTGCCATACATTTACATATAAATACATATTATGTATAAGTGCATGTGGTTGTATACCTTTTGTATGTTTTTCAACAATTGTAGAAAAACAGATTGTACATTTAATTATTTACAATATTAACTAAACTAAAATTTAAAAAATCTGTTTTATATATTCGATATCAATAAAAATTTCAATATATTTTTAATACAAAATTCAATCGATATCGAATGCCGTAATTTGCCTGCCTGGTTTGAAAGGAATGCAAACAACCTTTTTTTCTTCAATGAATTGAGAAATAATTTAACGTCAATAGATTAGGTTTGTAGTAGAATAAATAAAATCAAGCAACTAAAAATAACTATACTTTTGCGATAAAAAAACTAGTTTCCTGATAACATAAGATCGTCATTATAAAGACAACCGATCTTATGTTTATTTCTATCAAATGTTTACGCACATACTTATAATAAATTGAGCATACGGAATAAATAGAATAATTATCAAAACAAACAGAATAATTATTAAAACAAACTTAAATCGTTCTGCTTGCGCTAATTTAACCCTAGATGACTACATTTCGCACACGGTACACTGAACATTATGAAGATCTCTTGCAAATACTGCCACCATTTTTCGAGCCTATGCTGCGATATGAGCTGGCGATACGACATTTTATATTGTCTTTTTATCATTTTATCGTTATTTTGCTCAAAAAGATCTTTCATATAAAAAATTTTTGCTACAAAAGTATGGTAGTGCCTTTTAAAAATGTAACCGATATTTTTTTTTCCAAGTAGTTTATTTTGGAAAAGTTTACAAAAATGTTTCTAAAGTTATAGTTACCATGAGTTTAGTTGATATTATTATAAAACTTTTTTTCCATTTTATGTTCATTTATCGGTTTTAATAAACAAAATCCAAGTAATTTTCTGGCATCATTCTTGTTCGAGGTCTGGCATCTTCTACAACGCCATTGTAAAGCGATTTTTTGTGGTTGGGCAGGCATTTGTATAAAAAAAAATAATTTTTTCATATACTCAAATAGACTAGAAAGCGTTTAACTTAAAAGAGTATAAAATTTTTGACTGAAAATTTGCACTTCAGTGGAAAATGATTTAATTGAGGACAAAACACAAAGGGCGATTTCCTTGTGAAACACTTGCTATCCCCAAAGAATTTTTTTTCAAATCCCAAAATTGCAATTTTACATTATTTTCCCTGTATATTTCTTGTTTTTTTCCTGTAATAGGAGATTTGTTTCTGATATCCCAGCAAATTCCCAAAAAAAAATTTCAAAGCCCCAGTAGTCTAATTTTTCGTTGTCTTCGCTGTATTTTTCTCATATTTCGTCAGGCGCTGTGGATTTCTTTTACGAATATTTAAAAGCTCATTAGGCCTTAGGAGTTTCGTGTCATGTGAGGAACATGTCATGAAATTGATATTTGCAATAAAAATTGGTCTTTCTTAAAAGACTCCACTTCTTTTAATAATGAAAATTTTGAAAAAAGTTTTTCTGTGTAAAATGCCTTAAGTATTACCTTTAAATAATTTCATCAGAAAACCATTTTAAAAAGTTAACACAACAAATAAGTTGTTTTATTTATTTAAAAATTTAGAAATTGCATCAATTACAATTCTTTGAATTTAAAAGTATATATTGTGAAAAATCTGATCCTTAACATTTTTATTTAGAATTTAAATAGTTTTATATTGAATCTTGACAAACCAACTTATCACAACAGTCAGGATAAGGCAGGCTGTAATCTCGTTGAACTTCGCAGGTAGCATTATCTATCAGGATTCTGCGCGTACAGCTAGAAGGAACAAAGAAAATTGTTAATTAAAAAGAAACCTAATTTGTATTGGAGGCTTTTATATATTATCTTTTATATAATATTTTATTTAAATACACAATTTAGTTTTCCGTTCGTGATTATCCTCCGTTATTCTACAGCAATTTTTGTCTAAAAATTTATTAGTTTCGTCGATTTGCTATCTTCAGTGTTTTATTTCTCTTTCTAAAAATGACGTATTGCCAAAACCGGTCTGTTTACAATGCAAAACCGGCATGAGATGACGGCAACTTACTCCCAATTCCTAGAGGTGCCGTCAGAAGAAAAATATATATTTTCGAATATAAAATCAACATTTTAATTTTATTATCTTTCAAATAATAATTTTTTTTAATTGCAAATAAAAGACAACGACTTAGGCCATGTTTTTGAGATGTGGATTAAGTTTAAACTTAATTGTCCGGCGGAATTTGATCTTTTACCAACTTTTTAAAATTTTGTGTGTCATCTTGTCAATGGCGGCATAAATTGGTTTTCAGATTACCTAAGCCTAGTTTGACTGAGATCTCAAAATCGCAGCCTTAAAAACTATAAGCATAAGAGTTTGCATTCACACTGTAATTTTACTAAATTCGGACCACAGACTGTCCAATAACTTCGATCAGAATAAAGTAAAACTCTCATAGAAATAGGTGTATTTATTGTTGTACTTTTCACCACCTTTTTACAACACTCCATTGACAAACTGTACAACAGTAGTCAGTGTGTGTATGAAAAACTAAGAGATTTTAAAATCCACTTCGATGCAATCTATGTTGATTAATATACAGTTTTTTTAAACTGAATGAATAAAAACAATTGTAAACAATATTAATTTGATGCAATACACTTACGCAAGTATTTCTACAACAAAGTCTGGGCGGCAATGAACACGTTGACAGACACCTTTTCGATTTTGAGGACTAACCGTTTCTCCAATCGCTATGGGCAGCTCCAAATCCTTGTAGTAACACTGATTAGGATAATCTAAAAAGTTATTGGTTTTCAATTATTAAACTGTTTTCTAAACAACATCACTGTTCTCAATACCTGGATGCTTAGAATTTCCTCTATAATAGAGCTGGGCCATTGCCAAACCAAAAGCAAAGGTAATGACGATTAAACTCAAGAACGATTTCATTTTCTTTTTAATTTCTAACTTTAAATGATTTTATTTATAAGTCTTATGTATAATTTTTAGCAGATTTGACAAAATTGAGAGAGTATAAATTGGAGACTGTTGTATATTTAATAATTTTTCTTCCTTATATATAGAACTAATTATTATTTTTTCTTACTACCAACATACGTAAATATGAACACATTGATCTGCATATATACATATATTTATTTATTTTTACTATACAAGAATAAAAAGTAGCAAATTCGATTTTGCCAAAAGATGTAGAACCGGTCATAATTTATATGACAGCTTCTTAAGATTGCGTTAATTATTCATTATTTGCTGGGCTTCAAGCAAACATATACATACATACAAGTACATATGTATCTGATTATGTAAATATATACATACGTTGTTAAAAGGAAAGAATAAAAAATAAAAGTTATTACAAAAATCTCTAAGGTAATTAATATTTCTTAAAAATCATTAGCCCGGACAGACCGCAAAGGAATGTAAAAAACATATTTAACAAAATATAGGCTAGCTCTGGAACTTGTCCACTTGAGTGATCATAAATTTATAAATGCTGCCATATTTCTTAAGGCATTAAAACGTCTTAGATAAAATTTTAATTAAAAAAACAGCATAATTCACAAAAACTAAAAATTAGAAAACGTTAGACCCAAGGGGTCATTCCAGCCACTTCCCACTAAATTTAACTTTAAGCTTTTTTCGCTTTAAAGCTACTTTACTTTTAAGCTCTTCGAATTCAAAAGTCTAATAAGAGCTTGATAAAAAACTATTATTTCAATTTTCGAACTACTATAATTTTTTAATGAATCAAACCATTTCCACATGATAAGCGGTGATTGAAAAGGTATTCAAAAAAAGCACTTAAAAATATTTTTTTTTAGTTATTTTAGATTTCTCGAAATTATCCGCACCGAATTGGTTCTAATTCACTGCAAATCAAAGTTTGATAGCACCTTTTTAAACGCCACGATTCGGTCAAGCCATTCAAAAGTTGTAGAAGATTTTTTCTTATTTTCCGCCTGCTTGGCGAAAAATAAAGAAAAACCGCAGAAAATACTGAAAATCTCAATTTTGGGATTTTTACAAATATTTCAGGGAAATCTGTGAAACAATTTTCCGCCTGCCTGGCTACAAATAAGAAAACCCCCAAAAAATACTGGAAATCTCAAATTTTGGGATTTTTAAAAATTTTTCTCGGAAATCTCAGGAAAACTTCTCTGACAGCCTAGCAAAAAATAAGAAAAACCGCAGAAAATACTTAATATAAAAATGTTGGGATTTTCAAAAATTTTTCTGGGAAATCTCTGAAACAATTTTCCGCCTGCCTGGCGAAAAATAAGAGAAAATACTGAAAATCTCAATTTTGGTATTTTTAAAAATTTTTCTGGGAAATCTCTGAAACAATTCTCCGCCTGTTTGGCGAAAAATACGAAAAACCCCAAAAAATACTGGAAATCTAAAATTTTGGGATTTTTAAACATTTTTCTGGGAAATCTCTGGAAAAATTCTCTGACAGCCTGACGGAAAATAAGAAAAACCGAGAAAATACTGAAATCCCAAGTTTGGGATTTTCAAAAATATTTCTGGGAACTACGGGGATTTCAGAAACAATTTTCAGCTGATGATAAATAAGAAAATTTCAGGAATTACGAAAATTTCGGAAATAAATCTCCATATTGAAAAAAGGAGATTTTGTCCTTTCTTCACGGCATCTTCTTAATTACATAATTTTCTGCCCAAGTTCGAATTTTAAGCCGCAAATATTGATAAAAAAAAAGTTTGCAGGCATCTTTTGGTTTAATACTTTTTTTAATCAGGAAATTAAAAACTTAAACAAATAAAAATTAATGCATCTAAAGTTAGTCCATGTGACAAGCATTATGTTGGTGCATTGATTGTGCAGGTAGCACTTTTCTTTTAGTTTCATATATTTTTAATTTCGAAAAAAATCCTTATTTACGGCCTCTGGTCTAATAATTATATAGGAAACAAATATAAAATTTTAGAATTATTTTTTCATTACACATCTGATATACGAAAATATTTAGATTTTAATAAAAAAAACACCCTACATACAAACATACATACATAATAAATATATTTATTCACTCAGTTTTTATTATCAGCCAGTTAAAAGATGCAAATATTTTTTAATAAAATTCTTACATATTTGAGTAGCCCATGTGCTAGATACAAATAAAAAATAAATTATTTTTCTAGTGTGTAATAGGGACAACAATCGGGATATGGCTTTGAATCATCTTGAGGAACGTATTTGTACGGCTCCTCTGCCATATATTCACCACAGCTAAAGGAAAAAATAATAAAATATATCAATTATTTACTTATATTATTCTTAAAGTAACATTACAAAAAACAGAAATCTGATGCAAAAGTCAAAAAGCATCATGCCACATTGGGTGTTGCAAGTAGTCATACAGTTTTGATGTATAAGAAGAATTAAACAATTGAACAAAAATATGATCAACTACTAAAAAATATATTAAATTTTGCTTGGTCGCTTATTGAACTGGAATAAACTGATTCAATCGTTAAGGGAAAATTTCCAATTGTAAGTTAATTGCAAAGTTGAGCAAATACCAATTAATCGGTTAACCGGTTGTTGCTAACTTCTATTCTATTACTACCACATATTTCTTATTGTTCTAACTGTCCTAAGCCGAAGATCGTAAGTGATTTTTCTGTAGCAACCACCTAAAATGTACGAATTTCTTCTCTATTTAACAAAATTGCATAAAACGTTGTCGAGTTATGCGGCTCTTGATTGTGGTATCTACTGAATTTTGAATTTTCATAAAAAGCAGTTATTAAAAAAATTATAAATAAAAATTTGTAGGACATGAACTTCACGATCGCATCCGAAAAAAACTTATTTCTGTCAGTTCGTATTAATAATTAAATTAAAATTAAAATGAATTCTACAATAATGATAAATGTAATGGAATAGCATTTAAAAAAATTCACTTACCCTGTAGATGAATAACTATTTGGACCTTCACATGTGGACAGTGCACATTGACCAGGTATCACAAAGTCTTCTCCTACTTTAGCAAACTGACCGTTCCCATATTCGCATACTTCAGCTAAATTGAATAAATAAATTATCATTTGTATGAAACAAAAATGCACTTAAATATGAATGTGAAAATTGTTATAAAAAAATTTTGATAAATTAAAAGTATTGAAATCACAAAGATCTTTTTTCCGTATTAGAAGGATAAAATAACAACTCATACACCTTGATTAGAAATGTGCGCGTGAGGAAAATTTTGCTCACGATCACTAACCAAACAAAGCATTTCGGAAAAGCTTCTTGATTTCAATATTTTTCAACTTACGTTGTGGAATAGCGAAAACAATCGCAATCGTGAACATAAATATCCAGCAGGTTTTCATTATTTTATATGTCCTTTTTGAATTCATAAAAGTAAACAATTTTGGTTTTATTTTAACTTTTTTTAAAATTTAAGAAACGACTGATTATCAACTGATAGCTGAGAGTTCTATTTATACCAGCCATTAAACTAAATAGACGTTAATTGAAAAGTATTTATTCAGCGCGTTAATTCAATACAACACCCATTAAAATATTTTAATATTTTTTTTTAATACGAGGGCTGTTTGATAACTGCGTGCATATTTAAGTCAAAAATATTTGGAATATACATATATTTCCATATTTTTTTGTTCCTTACAAATGATAGATTTTCTCAAGACCTTCAAAATAGGGGTTTGTTTCGGTTATTACCTCTTCATTCGACACAAATCTCTTCGCATCCAGCCATTTCTTCAGGTTTGGAAATAAATAGACGCCGGAGAGAATATGCTAAATAGGGTAGCCGTTCATAGTCCACAGTCTCTTGTAAATCACTTCTTAGCAGAATTATTATATTAATTATTACGATATTCATTTAAACGTACGTTTGCTTTAATCGGTTAATAATCGATTAATTTTGTTATCGATCGGTCAACAATGATTTACATCATGTACCAGGCGAAACTCGTGCCCTTCTTGCATCTTTACGTATGACTGCCGTTTCTAATGGTAATCATTTGACTTATTAAAAAGAACACCTTGTTTGTTTGTATGAAAACATATTTTCTTGCTGAATACATTTTGTATATGAGACGAAACAAATACATAATTAAAAACAAGAAAAAAAATATTTCAAGAATAAAAAAGTTTGTTGAATCGATTAATTGGTTACATTAAAAAGTTTGTTGAATCGATTAATTGGTTAAATTTTTTGTTTCATCAATTAATTAACCGGTTTAATCATTAATCGAAAATAACCAATTTTAAATTAATCGATCAGATAATCGGTTAGTAATAAATCGGTTAACCGATTAACGGTATTTATCAAGTCTGTGCTTAGTTTTAGTGATGGTTTTTGACGCAAAAAATTATTTCACTTTTTTCCATTTTTCTTAAAATTCACAAGGTTGTCTTGCTTTTAATGCATTTTGTCTATAAATATGTTGACGGCAGCAGTGTTGCATTTAAAGTTCGTGCGAGCGAAAATCAAAACAGTCAAGAAGTTATCAAACAGCCTTTGTATATCATATTTAAATAACATTGAAATAGTTTACAAAAATATTTTTTTAAATAAATAAAAAAAATTCCTCATATAATCTGTCAATGTTAACTTTTCTATGTCTTATTTCACAAACATAAATTCATGGAATTTGCAAATTTAGTTCAAAGACAAAATCTTTTCTGATACAATATCGCCTGTTTAGTTTCAAATTGTGCTCGAAATATATCATTTAGTTTTTAGCTTTTTTCAACAATTGATTTAGCTTCTGAATTCAGAAAGACATGATAAATACTCCAAGGCACAAAGAGAAAGTCAACATCAGTTTTTAATTATTCAACTTATATAGCAGAGCAGCACAGCTGTTTTCGAATACCGCTACATCATCAGCACATCATGTGTAGTTTGTTTATCATAACTTGTTAGATGGCTTAATTGAATATGATAACAGTTTTTTATTTATAAAAACTTTATTTGGAAATTGCATACGTGAACGGTATCAACCCGATGGTAACACACTTTTCTTTAATACCCGTCTTGTGGTTTGATTATTTTCCTATTTTTCGGAGATGGGCTAAATCGGGCAAGAGGGAAAAAGGTTCCCCTAAGAAGAACTAAACCAACCTCTAAAAAACAACATAATCTTTAAAGTATTTTTTAGTAATATTATTAAGCAAATGATATATTTTTATAAAACTTGGAGCCATAAAATATAAATAATTTTTGGACCCCGCCCCTTTAATGGGCGTTATTATATACAAAAATAGTGTAAATATTTAACAAATTGTTTTACTTAAGCCTACATTCCTTGAAAATAACATTTTTAATCTTTAATGGCCTGGTACTACTCTGCCTCCCGGTTTGCCCCCTAAATGACCCTATAAAAAAACATTTTTTTAAAATGCCAAAATACAGTTTTAATACCCTCCAAAGAGAATTGGACCCCTGAAAGTATATACATATATTCTTGATCAGTGATGAAGTTTGAGACGATCTGGCAATGCCCATACGTTCGTCCGTGGAAAACATGATATTGTCTATTTCTGAACACCGCCCCTTTAGTGGGCGTTGATGTACGATATTATATAAAGGAACTCTGTCCCATTAAGTTAAAAATTTTAAATTTAGCTACTATTGGAGGGGATTTAAGATTCGACCGGGTCGAATATAACGTTTTTACTTGTTTCTGAATGTTTTGTTCCATTATAACCAAGACAAACTTTTTTGATTTGAGTCCTTTTATACTTAAGTACATGGGAAGGTTTTCATTTTTATTAACAATGGCTCAGGCCAGAGCTTAAATTTGTATGTAAGTATTTTTATGGAATATTCATATTTCTATATTATATAAGGCAATAAAAATAAAACGAGCTATAGTGCTATACATTCGTCTGCGTCGAATCTCATATACCCTGCAGCGACGTACGTTTGTATCCTGGAACCATATTTTTGATCTTTTTGATTTTCAATGCTAATTTCTTTCTTTCTTTCGGAAATCTAAAATATATTTGATTAATAAAAAAAAAATAGGTTTATCCAGTTACCAATTTAAATCTTCCAGCTCTGGGGCGGCCTTTTTGTCTGATTTCTAGCACCATGTAATTTCTTTTAAAAACATCCGGTATTCATAAAAAAATAAAACGTATTTGAAATCTGTTTTAAGAAAATTTTGTATGAAAAAATTTTATTAAAATACATTTCAAACTCATTTTAAATTTTATGAATACCGGGGTTAATATTTAAAGAAAAAGGAAGAGTTTGTTTTAGTTGGTTACTTTTATTTATGTCCAATACCGGATTGTGTTCGATTTTTAATACGAATTTAATTCTTCCTGAAGTACAAAATAGGTTTAATTCAGGGACCGTAACGGTTATAAGTTTTATTTTAAAAATTACATTTAAATCATTATTTGCTGAGTTTTATTTTTCGCTTGAAAAATAAAATTTATTTTCTGAATTTTATTTAATCCTCCGAAAATAAAAGTTACAATTTTTATTTCTTCTACAGAAAATTAGAGTTATTTCTTAGTTTTTATTGATTTATCACAAAATAAAAGTTATTTTTTTACTTTTATTTGTTCCTCAGAAAATAAAAATTATTTCTTAATTTTTATTTATTTATCACAAAATAAAAGCTATTAAAAGTTAAAGCGTTACCTTCCTTGTTACCTTCCTTCCACTAAATATTTGAAATCTTGACTATAAAAATAATGAATTTAAATTTTATTTATTTATGGAATCTTTGTTTTACAATTCATAGTAAAAAAGGTCGGCGGAAATTATCATAATTATTTTATAGTAATTTGAAAACTTTGTTGCTGTTTGCAGCAGTTTCTAGTTCCGCACACGCAAACATTTCGATACTTTTCAAAGTTTTTCTCTTGGATTTTTGTTGTCTAATAGGTCTATTAATATGCCATGTAAATTTTCAATCAGCATTTGTTATTCATTTGATTGTTTGTTTATTAGAAATTCAACTATGTATTTAATTGATTTTTGTTGTTGTTGTTATTTTTGTTAGTATTCAGATTAAGATAACATCATATTTTATTATTTTTTACACTTATTATAATATGAATCAATGAAAACAGCAAAATTATAATAATAATTCAAAATAAAATAAAAACACACACACACACACACTAATATTTTATTAACAAAAAAGAAAGAAATTACAATTAAATTTTAGGAATTTATAAAGTTTGAGTTAGTCGCAGAGAAACTCTGTAAAAGTGGAGTTTTCGAAACGGACCAAAAAAGTTACCACATCTAAACAAGATTGATTAACAAAAAAAAAAAGGTTTTTAGTTTTCGTATATTGTGAATTGTGCAATCAATATTAAAAATCATAACGCCTGTTATAAAATATTTTATATTAAACAAAATAAAAGCCGACCAAAGGAAAAGTGATTAATAAACTACTATTGCCTATTATAGGGATCAGACTTATTGCTGGACTATCAAAATAAAGACCGGCCTTTAGTAATTGTTTAAGTGAACTAGACTTTAGATGGGGGCGTGACAGAAAACTTATTCATATGTATACGTTGAAAAAAATAAGATTGGCAGATATTCACAGGTCTGGCAAATCATAATATGAAAGTTTAAAACCAAAAAGTTTTGTGTATGAAAATACTGGATTTCTTAAAATAAACTTTTTTTAAATATAAAAAATAATTAAAAAAAAAGGACTTATACGGCAGCTCTTTTAATTCTCTTTGTAAAGGGTGTTCCAATTGTAAATAAAACAAAAAGTTTTCAGTCTATTATCTTAATATTTTTTTATTATGGTTGAAGGATGTATGACAATTACGTGTGAAACAAAATATGGCCACGGCTTCGGCTTATTTTCAAAAGCTCTGAAAAATAATTCAGGTTTAATGTCTGTGTCTCATCCATTAGCTCTTTTCGTGCACTTTTTCTTTTAAATATCCCCAAGCAAAGAACTCCAACGTTATGAAATCACATGAGCGTGAGATAACAGCTCCATTGAGTTTCTCGCGCAAAAGAGAGTTAATTTTATACACAAAGTTTTTAATTTTATTTTGTTTACAAAAAAAATTCAAAATTAATCATTGAGGGGCTGTGTGGCAAGTGGCACTATCCTGTTGGAACCTCATATCCTCACTTTCTGGTCGCAAGAAGTCCGTTATCATTATACCTCGAGCCCATAAAACGCACCAAACAGTCACTCTGTGGATGCATGGGCTTTCACGCAATCACTTGTGGCTGCTCATTTGCCCAAATGCGTCAATTCGAAGCCACTGAAGTGAAAGTGTGCTGACCAAAATAAAATCACAAAGTGTACAAAATGCATTTTAATTTGCACGCCCATTTTCGTGAGAGGCTTCAACAATCTGAACGCGTTGCTCAATTGTGTAACTCTGCGTGGTTGAATTTAACAAACCCTGACACAAAGAACTGCCAAATTAAATTGAGTAAAAAAAAACTTGTCATTAAGGTGTGACTCACAATTAACATCGTGTGTTATGGTTGGACCACCCTTTAGCTTAAGGGATTTTCTTTTCTAGAAAACATGCAAAATTTTTTCTTATCTTTTAAGACAAAAATTAATGCCTGCATGGGCTGGTAGATAAATTTCTAATAATTCCACTGTTTCTAAATGGCATAATATTGGCATTTTTTTCAGTAAAAAGTGTAACAAAAAATGCAACATTCTCTTCTAGAAAAGAAATCAACATTAGATTCCATAATTATTCAAACAACGGGTTGAAGATCTTTGTTCAGATTTTTTATAATCTAAACAAAGAAATAAAAAACTTTAGGATCTCTATCGGGCCTCATGTATAACTTGAAAAAATATTTGTTTTTGTTTCTTGTCAAAAGTTGTTTACATTTTTGACCGCTATTATATAAATATTTTATTTTAATATCTTTTTTTTTTTTTGTTATTGCAAAGAAAATTTGATCAAATCAACTTGCTCTTTCGAAACAGTCTACTGGTACTTGTGATATTATTTCAGAGATAAACGTTTTAACATAAATTCCAATATTTAATGTTTGCCTGGACTATTGCCAATCTCCTTTTCAGAACAGTTTTTAATTGATAGAAACAAACATTCAGTTCATCACAAAAATAAATAAAAATGTCCTACAAACCTTATGTCTTTGCCGTATATTTGGCTGTTTTCGCCTGGAATGTCAACTCATTTAGCCAACAGTTTCTTGGCAATATGAAACATCCTGGTAAGGAAAATATTTAATACAGTCCATGATACAAAAATATAATAAATAAATTTTTATACCATTTTACAGATCTAACAGATCATTGCTATTTTGAAGAATATAATATAACCGTGCCAGTTAATAAAACTGTTTATCCCACAGATTTGACTGGATTATGTTTCAAGGTCTATTGTCGTGAAGATTTTGTATTGCAAATAAAGCAGTAAGTTTTTTTTTTTGTTTTTTTTTTGCTTTATAACCATAAATTGCATGTCTGGGACTTAATTTATATGTGCTCTAATAAAAAACAATGATAACAGTTTATAACAATTGCGCTAAACTTTATTAGAGCAAAGGCTTTTGTAGATACTGCTGAAAAAAAAAATGTGTGAAAATTTTCCACGATTTTATGTTTTCAAAGATTATTTAAATTGTCATTTAAAAAAAATATATATTTTTATTTTCACAGTTGTGAACGTGTGCTAATCCATCGTGGTTGCGACGAAAGTCCTTATGATTACAGCAAACCTTATCCCCACTGCTGTCCCACAATAAACTGTAAGAATTATGTTTAAACTATTGTTATAATTCTCATTTCTATTTATTTTTCCGTAAATAAAAAATACATATCTTGTTAATTTTTTATAAATAAAAAGTATTTTCCCTATCTAATGAAAACACATATCTAATAAAAAAAAATCAAAATTTACTTTTTTTTTATTAATTGTGGTCTGTTATACGCTGTTCACACTTGCATTCTTAATTGAGTCAATTTACTTTCACTAGTCAATTCAAATAACGTATGAGAACTAAAAGTAAACAATTTTCATATCCATGAGGCCTCCAAGTTCATGTCTGGCAGCTTTTGTTAACTGTTTATTAAAATAATAATTTTATTTAAGTAATAAAATATATTTTTGGCCTACTTATTTGAAAGCGAACTCTAAGCGAGATATGAACTGACGTACACATAAAGATTAATGGTTTGATAGCTATAGTGTTAGGAACAGACAGACATGGGCGAAATTTTGTCATCTAGGGTTAAATTTACGTAAACAATACCATGTACAATTTTTTTTTTGTAATTATTCTGTTTATTTTGATAATTATTTTGATTATTTATGTCTAATTTATTAAACTTTGTGCGTAAACATTTGCAAGAAGTAAAAAATTCAAATTTTAATTAGAATAAAATAATAATTATCTTAGAAATTGGGAAACTAGTTTTTTTTGGCACAAACGTATAGAGTTGTTTTTTCAATGTTTGGTTTTTTTTCGATTGTAAGCCTTTATATATTCATTCATATATATCGATTGTGAGAACTATCGATATCGATAACTGTTTTGACAGCTGAGACTGTCAAAATGTGTTGACGTATCAAATGGCAATTTATTAGCAATCATATAAAGGTAGCACAACGCTTCCAAATGGGGGAAATTTATTTTAAAAAAATAAATAAATGAAGTGAAACTAATGAAAATATTTTAAAAAAATTTTTCTAAGAAATCAGGAAAAGCTTTTACTTCTCTTAATTTCTGTTTTTTTGAAATGTTTTCTATTCCGCATTTTGATATAAAACACTGAAACAATATTAAGAAAGCATTCTTATTACAAATTCCATTTTTTTTCTACTAATTGCCTGCGAATTTTGCACTACACGCAAGCAGTCAAGTTGGTATTTTTGAATACATACATGTTCTATCATGTTTGTTCATGTTCATGTCAACTAGAGAACGTAATTGTTATTTTTCTTGCGGTTATAAATTTGGCTACAGTGTTTTTATGTTTTTATCTTTTTCGAAAGATACTTCAAAATTATTATTTATTTTTTATAATATGTCAAATAGTTTATAACTACAATTATACTTTAGTTTTATACCGGTTTACATTGTTTTGATTCAAACTGCGTCATGTTTCTTATTTTGAGTATTAAGTATTTAACCAATTTATTATTTTGTTTTTTTTCCAAAAAATATGTTTAAATTATTATTGTTATTATTATTATTTATTTCTTTAATCCTTACGAATATAATTCTAAGATTAAATCTAATTAAAGAGCACTGGCTACGTTGGCCATCAGCTCTAATTTTTTTTAAATTAATTTAGTTAAATGTCTTTAACATTTTTTTATAATTCTGTTGACAAATTTTAGACCAGGAAAAATATTTATAGTGTTACTACAACTGATTTTGAAAAACTCAACAAAGTTATTTTTTCATGAAAAACCCAAATATTTAAAAAAAATCATTCTATAAAAGTATAAACTATTAATTCTAAAAATTTCTATTCTGATTTTACAAATTGTATCAACAATTAATTAATCAATTTTTTTTTTTGTATGCCCATCTAATGGCTATTAGATTCTATCTGCAAAACTTTTAATGATTTAAGAACGGGTTTATTTATCTATTAGTCTAGTATAAATAGAACCCCAACTCTTGTTATGATAATCAGTTGTTTTCAAAATCTTGAAAGACACCTACCAACTACGAATTTAACATAAATTTAAAAACTATTTTTAAAAAATGAAAAGCTGCTTGTTATTGTTGTTCGCCATTTTGGCTGTTCTCTCTATTGCCAAAGGTAAGCAGAAATTTATTTAAATATTTAAAAAAAACTAATCCATTGATTATGTAAAAAATTTAGCATTTGATGGATGCAATTATGGTGGCCGTGTTTTAAAAGTAGGAGAAACTTTCCAAAAACCTGGTGAATGTGTGTGGATGACATGCAGTGAACCAGGTCATATTACTGGTAAAACGTAAGTGATTTTACTTATAATATAATCGAGTTGCTCGATTTATATGATATATAATATTTTCAAAATTATCAAATTAATAATCATGTTATTCTTTTTAGCTGTCCTTCGGTATCTACCTTGCGCGGACCCGTTAAATATTCGTATCCTGAATGCTGTTAATAATTTCCAAATTAACCTCTTATCGTATTTGGATTGTACAAAAATGTGTTAATAGTATTTTTTGTAATTTTCTCTTAACAAAAACACATTTTTAATCTGCCTCCTGTAAAATTGTATGTAGATATTTTTATTGAAATTTGAACATTATTATTCGTATTCTATCATATTTTAAAGCGAAAGTGATGTTGAGCGCAAACTTAATATTAATATTAAGAGATGAATAAATTTGAATTGAAAAGTATTTCAAAAGCTAAAATATATTTTTATTCTTATTGGCTTTTGCAGAACATTTTCTTTTTGGTCGTTGCATTGCTATTTAGTCGTATATTCGACTGTGCCGAATCTTATATATCCGCCAGGAAGAATTTAACTGTTATTAAAAATTAAACAAAATCTAAACCACAATTTCAGGGTTGGAAAATTGTAAAATTTTCTGGTACATAAAAGTATCCAGCTAAAACAAATGTTTTATTTTTATTTATAACTAAAACATGTTTAATGTTTTTGAAAGAAATTCATTGGCATTACAAACCAGAAAAGACAAAAAACCAGCTCCAGAGCTGGAAAACTTGAACATTGTTGTGGAATATAAAGTAACTAAATAAAACTAATATTTTTATATTTAAAATAAACATATTTGATGTTTTTGAAAGATATTCATTGGGATTAGAAATCAGCAAATGTATTACAAAAAAAAACATTAAAAATTACATTGTTCTTTAGAGGTTGACTTAGTTCTTATTAGGGGAACTTTTTTCTCCCTGGACCGATTTAGCCCATTTACGAATTTGGTCTGTGCTATACTTTAAAATATATTTATACCAAATTTCAAGGCTCTAGATCTATTCGTTTGGATGAATTGTGATTCCCACAGACGGACGGACGGACATGGTTAGAGTGTTTTGGATTTCATCACTGATCAGGAATATATATACTTACACACGGAATGACAAAGTGAATATACCCTCTAGTTCTTTTTTGGAGAGTATAAAAATAAGGCAATATTGTTTGACAAAGTGACATGTTAAAACTAACAGAGGCTTAAATTAAATTTTACCCAAGTCGAATTTTTGAGAAAGCCAACAAAGTTATTTTTTCATAAAAACCCAAATATTTAAAAAATCATTCTATAAAAGTATAAACTATTAATTCTAAAAATTTCTATTCTGATTTTACAAATGGTATCAACAATTAATTAATACATTTTTTTTTGTATGCCCATCTAATGGCTATTGGATTCTATCTGTAAATCTTTTAATGTTTTGAGAGCGGGTTTATTTATTTTAAAGTCTAGTATAAATAGAACCCTAACTCTTGTATTGATAATCAGTTCTTAAAAGACTTCTTCCTACCAACTACGAATTTAATATAAATTTAAAAAATGAAAAGCTGCTTGTTATTTTTGTTCGCTATTTTGGCAGTTCTCTCTATTGCCAACGGTAAGCAGAAATTTATTTAAATATTAAAAAAAAAACTAATCCATTGATTATGTAAAAAATTTAGCATTTGATGGATGCAATTATGGTGGCCATGTTTTAAAAGTAGGAGAAACTTTCCAAAAACCTGGTGAATGTGTGTGGGTGACATGTGATGAACCAAATCAACTTTCCGGTAAAACGTAAGTGATTTTCCCAAAGAGAGGTTTATTAAAAAATATTCAAACTTAATATTTACTTATACATAATATAATCGAGTTGCTCGATTTATATGATATATAATATTTTCAAAATTATCAAATTAATAATCATGTTATTCTTTTTAGCTGTCCTTCGGTATCTACCTTGCGCGGAGTCGTTATATATTCGTATCCTGAATGCTGTTAATAATTTACAAATTAAACTCTCATTACTCATTTATTCGAATTGTACAAAAATGTGTTAATAGTATTTTTGTCATTTTCTCTTAACAAAAACACATTTTTAATCTGCCTCCTGTAAAATTGTATGTAAATATTTTTATTAAAATTTGAACATTATTATTCGTATTCTATCATACTTTAAAGCGAAATATTAATATTAGGAGATAAATAAATTTTAATTGGAAAGTATTTCAAAAGCTTAAATATATTTTATTTTTACATATATGCTTTTGCAGAACACTTTTTTTTGGTTGTTGCATTGCTATTCAATTCGGCTGTGCCGAATCTTATATATCCTTCAGGAAGAATTTAATTGTTATTAAAAATTAAGCAAAATCAAAAACACAATTTCAGGGTTGGAAAATTTTAACTTTTTCTGGTACATATTTTATTTATAAATTAAACAGTATTTAATGTTTTTGAAAGAAATTCATTGGCATTACAATCCAGAAAAGAAAAAATCAGCTCCAGAGCTGGAAACTTGAAAATTGTTGTGGAATATTAAAGTAACTAAATAAAACTAATGTTTTTTATATTTAAATTAAACATATTTGATGTTTTTGAAAGAAATTCATTAGCATTAGAAATCAGAAAACCTAGCTCCAGAGCTAGAAAATTAAAAGTTTTTTTTGGAATATGAAACTAACTAAAGTAAACCATTTTTTCCCTTAGCACTCAAGCATGTTTGATATTTTAAAAAGAAAGAAATCAGTATTGAAAATCAGAAAGATCTTTCCAGGGTTGGAAGGAATATACATATGTCGGGGAGAGTTTATAAGTTAGGCACAGCCGAATACTTATAGTAATTTTGGTTACTTTTTATTAAAAAAAAAAACATAAAATCAGAAAAGCTTTTACTTTTCTAAATGTCAATTTGTAAAACTTTTCCTACTTCATATACATATTGATATAAAAAACTGCCACAATATTTAAGAAATTTTCTATAAACACACTTATTACAAATTATATTTTATATTAATTTTATTTTATATTAATTGTATTGTAGAGAAATTAGCATGAAGTTGTTATTTTTGAATATATCTTACATCATGTTTTATCATGTTCTTTCATGTCGTTATGTGTTTTATTAGATTAATTGCTTATTTAGTTTTTTGTTTGAGATTTTATATTGAAAACAATAATATATTCGGGTTTATTTTTATTTTTGTTTCAATATAAACTACCAGGTGAAAATTTCAATTTTATTTACAAAAATAGGCAGTAAATTTGGCTACAGCATTTTATCTTTTGCTGATAACACTTAAAAATAATTTTGTTTTTAACGTGTTAAAAAGTTTATAACTTTGTTTACGCTTCAATTTTTCGTTCCTTTGTACAATACTTTGAAGCGAATTGCATGATAATTTTTCCTTTTTTTATTTTAAATATTTAATTTTAGATTTTTCCTTGTTGTTCTTTGGTATAAAATATTTTTAAGTTAATTTCGTCAAATGACCAGTTTTTTTTTTTAAATTAAGATAAATAAAATATGTCTATTACCGAATTTCAAGGGCCTGACTCTTTTCGTTTGGACGGACTGATATGGCTAAATCGTCTTAGATTTGATCACTGATCATGAATATATATATATATTTTTTATGGGGTCTCAGATGGATATTTCGCTGCGTTACAAACGGAATGACGTTTGAAGTGAATATACCCTCCACATTCTTTTTTGGAGGGTATACAAATTTTAAATTCACTTTTTTATTAATTGTGGTCTGTTATACGGTGTTCAGACTTGCATTTTTAATTGAGTCAGTAATTCACTTTCACTAGTCAATTCAAATAACGTATGAGAACTAAAAGTAAACAATTTTCATATTCATGAGGCCTCCAAGTTTATGTCTTCGAGCTTTTGTTAACTGTTTATTAAAATAAAAATTTTATTTAAGTAATAAAAAATATTTTTGGCCTGCTTATTTGAAAGCGAACACTAAGCGAGATATGAACTGACGTACACATAAAGATGAATGGTTTGATAGCTATAGTGTTAGGAACAGACAGACAGAATTTTCGTCTATATAAAAAAACATCATTCTGAGTGTCTCATGGGCGAAATTTTTTCACCTTAGTCTTCTAGGGTTAAATTTACGTAAACAATACCATCTAGAATTTTGTTTTAATAATTATTCTGTTTGTTTTGATAATTATTTTGAATATTATTTATGACTAATTTTTTAAACTTTGTGTGCGTAAACATTTGCAAGAAGTAAAAAATTCAAAATTTAGTTAGAATAAAATAATAATGATCTTAGAAATTGGGAAACTAGTTTTTTTCCACAAAAGTATAGAGTTGTTTTTTCAATGTTTGGTATTTTTTTCGATTTATATATTCATTCATATATGTATGTATATGGATTGTCATTTTAGCTGCATGAGAACTATCGATGTCGATAATTATGGTTTGACAGCTGAGTCTGTCAAAATGTGTTGACGTATCTGTCCGAAAAATTGATTTTTCTGATTTTATGACTTCAAGTTCAATACAAGTGCCTAAAAAAATTACAAAAAGGACAAATTTTTAAATTGTGTTTGGTTTTTAGAGGTATGTTGGTTGGTTCTTCTTAGGGGAACTTTTTTCCCTCTTGCCCGATTTAGCCCATTTCCGAACTTGACCTGTGCTATCCTTCAAAATATATTTATACCAAATTTCAAGAGTCTAGCTCTTTTCGTTTGGACTGAATCGTGATTTCCACAGACGGACGGACGGATATGGCTAGAGTGTCTTGGATTTCATCACTGATCAGGAATATATATGTATGTACCTACACACTGAATGACAAAGTGAATATAAAACTAACGGAGGCTTAAATTAACTTTTACCCAAGTCGAATTTGTAAGAAAGTCAACAAAGGTATTTTTTCATAAAAAACCCAAATATTTGAAAAATCATTCTAAAAATTTCTATTCTGATTTTACAAATGGTATCAACAATTAATTAATCATTTTTTTGTATGCCCATCTAATGGCTATTAGATTCTATCTGCAAAACTTTTAATGATTTAAGAACGGGTTTATTTATCTATTAGTCTAGTATAAATAGAACTCTAACTCTTGTATTGATAATCAGTTGTTTTCAAAATCTTGAAAGGCATCTACCAACTACGAATTTAAAATAAATTTAAAAACTATTTTCAAAAAATGAAAAACTGCTTGGTATTTTTGTTCGCTATTTTCGCTGTTCTCACTATTGCCAAAGGTAAGCGGAAATTTATTTAAATATTAAAAAAAAAATTAATCTATTGATTTTTAAAATAATTTAGCATATGATGGATGCCGTCATGATGGCCGTGTTTTAAAAGTAGGGGAAACTTTCCAAGAACCTGGTAAATGTGAGTTGAAGACATGTAATGCACAAAGTCAAATTTCTGTTAAAATGTAAGTGATTTTCCAAAGCGAGTTTTATTAAAAAATATTCATACTTAATATTTACTTATAATGTAATCGAGTTGCTCGATTTATGTGATATATAATATTTTCAAAATGATCAAATTAATAAACATTATGTTATTCTTTACAGCTGTCCTGAGGTAGCGTCCTTGTATTCAAACAAACACATTCAAGATCTTTCAAAACCGTATCCTGAATGCTGTTAATAATTTACAAATTAAACTCTTATGGTTAATTAATTACTCATGTACATGGATTGTACAAAAATTTTCTAATAGTATTTTTTGTAATTTTCACTTAATAAAAATGCATATTTAATCTGCCTCCTGTAAAATTGAATGTAGATATTTTTATTGAAATTTGAACATTATTATTCGTATTCTATGATATTTCAAAGCGAAAGTGGTGTTGAGCGCATACTTAATATTAATAAATTTGAATTGAAAAATATTTCAAAATCTTAAATATATTTTGTATTTATTTGCTTTTGCAGAACATTTTTGGTCGTTGTATATGTAGTTATTCAGTGCTATATTCGGCTGTGCCGAATCTTATATATCCTTCACCGACTTTCCTCTAGAAAATCTATTTTATACTTCAGGAAGAATTTAATTGGTATTGAAAATTAAACAAAATCAAAAACACAATTTCAGGGCTAGAACATTGTAACTTTTTTTGGTGCGTAAAAGTAGCCAGCTAAAACAAATGTTTTATTTTCATTTATAAATTAAACAGGTATTTAGTGTTTTTGAAAGAAATGCATTGGCATTAGAAACCAGAAAAGATAAAAAACCACCTCCAGAGCTGGAAAATGTAAATCTTTTTTTTAGGAATATTAATTAAATGAACTAAAATAAACCATTTTTTGCCTTAGCAATCAAGCATATTTGCTTGATAATACAAAAACTGTTCATAAAAACGGTTATTTAATAGAAATCTTATAAATCAAAATGTTTTTTATAAATTAAAATTTCATATTTTAGCTTGATTTAAGTGAAATGTATGTACAGTTTTCAAAATGATCAAGTTAAGAAACCGTATGTTATTCTCTTCAGCTGTGCTGCCGCTGAATCCTTGAAAACTTCTGGATACGTTCCTGAAGATTATTCAGAACCATATCCTGAATGCTGTCCTTATTATTTAGACTCTTAATGTTATTTTAATACGCAAGTATTTGTGTTGTATACAAATATGTATATTGTAAAAGTTTTCTTTTACTTCCCAGGGAGTATTTAGAATTGATATGAATATTTACGGTCTCTGATTAACAGCAACATATAAAATTAATTAAATAAAATATCCAAGTTATTTTTAAACTCATGTAAATAAAATAGGTAAACATTAAAAATTTTGTACAGCAATTTGTCAAATAACCATATGATAACCTTAAAATATGTATGTTTTATAAATAGAACGTAAAATTATAAAATTTTAATAACTAAATAATATTTTGTATGATTTTTACCATGAGCTAATAAGGTCTAGGTTATTTTAATGACAATAAAACAATTTTTATTTAATTTTTCCCGACGTTTCGTTAATTATTTGTTGACTTTATCAAGGGGGTGGGAAATCTATTTTATTATTAAAAAACATTTACTTATGGGTCCCTTGTCCCTCATGTAATATAGTTTCTTAACCTATTCATTCCAAAACCGGGTATAAATAGAAGATCGTTTCTTATTCACCTCATTCAGTTGCTTTTGATATTTGAAAAAAACTCTTCAAAAAAAATTGATTTTTCAAACGAGTGCTTAGCAAATAAAAATAAAAAAAAATATACAAAATGAAAAACGTTGTGATAGTCTTTTTGTGCTCAATTTTGGCTGTTTTCGCTGTTGTCAAAGGTAATTAAATTACTATTGAAGCAAATCATTTTATATGCACACACACACATACATACGTATGAGATATATTTGTTTTCTAGCCCAAGATTGCCTAGTAGACAACCGGTTCCTTCGAATAGGTCAGAAGTACTCACCACCTGGTGAATGTGTAGAGATCCAATGTCAAGGGCAAAATTATATTGCAACTAAAACGTAAGTAACATTTTTTCTTTCCAAAAATAAAATAAATAAAAATAATAGATAACTAAAATTTATTTGTTGGTGGTCAAGCAACGCCCACAAATAAATTTCATTTACCCAAAGTATTTCTATATACATATACATATATACATATATATAGATATACTTTGCATTTACCTATAAAATAGAATTGTGACAACAATATGTCAAATAAAAATTTCATAACAGAATAATTGATAACAATAGAAAATTTAAATTTGTAAAAAAATATAATAAAATAGTTTTTCGAAACTTTGGCCCTAATTGTATAAATCACTTTGCGTTAGTGAAATTTAAAATTTCAAATATTTTTACTCACTTTGCGTCTATTTTTCGTTGTACAAAACTTTAAATGTTTTAGAAATTTGTTTTCCTATAAATTTTATTAATACAAAGTGATTTACAAAATGTCCTTAATTCAACTATTCATATACGAAGTCTGTCCAAATTTTCAGTTAAACTTTTTTTCTGAAAAATAATCAAACTTAATATTTACATATATAATATAATCGAGTTGCTCGATTTAAGTGATATTTAATATGTTCAAAATGATCAAACTAATAAACATTATGTTATTCTCTTTAGCTGTGCTGATGTAGCTTCCTTGGATACCCACAAACACGTTCCAGATCTTTCAAAACCGTATCCTCAATGCTGTTAATAATTTCCAAATTAAACTCTTATGGTTAATTAATTACTCATTTATTTGGATTGTACAAAAATGTATTAATAGTATTTTTTTGTAATTTTCTCTTAATAAAAACACATTTATAATCTGCCTCCTGTAAAATTGTATGTATGTAGATATTTTTATTGACATTTGAACATTATTATTCGTAGTCTATCATATTTTAAAGCGAAAGTGGTGTTGAGCGTAAACTTAATATTAATATTAGGAGATGAATAAATTTGAATTGAAATGTATTTCAAAAGCTAAAACAAATGTTTTATTTTTATTTATAAATAAAACATATTTAATGTTTTTGAAAGAAACTAATTGGCATTAGAAATCAGAAAAGGCAAAAAACCAGCTCCAGAGCTGGAAAATTTTAACATTTTTGTGGAATATTAAAGTAAATAAATAAAACTATTATATTTTAATATAAATTAAACATATTTGATGTTTTTGAAAAATCATAAAAGCTTTTCCTTTTCTAAATGTCGATTTGTAAAACTTTTCCTACTTCGTATATTGATATAAAAACCTGCCACAATATTGTAGAAATTTTCTGTAAACACACTTATTACAAATTATATTTTATATTAATTGTATTGTAGCGGAATTTGCATGAAGTTGTTATTTTTGAATACATCTTCTGTCATGTTCTATCGTATTCTTTCATATCGATATGTGTTCTACTAGATTAATTGCTTGTTTTGGTAAATAAATTTCAAATTTTTGTTAGGAATTTTATATTGAAAGCAATAAAAAATTTGTGATTTTTTTTTTATTTTTGTTTCAATATAAACTCCCAGTCGAAAATTTATCTGCCATGTCACTCGATATCGTTTTCTCATATAAATATATTTAAAACAAAAACAAAATTTTGAAATTTGTTTTTGTTTTAAATATATGTATTTATATGAGAAAGCGATATCGAGTGACATCGTGGGCCAGGCAGTATATTTTAGTTACAAAAATAGGCAGTAAATTTGGCTATAGTATTTTATGTTGTATAATACTTTGAAGCGAATTGCGTGATAATTTTTCCTTTTTTATTTTAAATATTTAATATTAAGTTTTTCCTTGTTGTTCTTTGGCATAAAATATTTTTAAGTTATTTTCGTCAAATGACTATTAAGATAAATAAAATATGTCTATAAGCGAATTTCAAGGTGCTGAGTCTTCTACTTTGGACAGACTGACATGGCTAAATCGTTTTAGATTTGATCACTGATCAATAATATATATATATATATATATATATATATATATATATACATATATATATATATATATATATATATATATATATATATATATATATATATATACATATATATATATATATATATATATATATATATATATATATACATATATATATATATATATATATATATATGTATATATATATATATATATATATATATATATATATATATATATACATATATATATATATATATATACTTTATGGTGTCTTAGAGGAATATTTCGCTGCGTTACACACGGAAAGACAAATTTAATATACCCTCCAATTCTTATTTGGAGGGTATCGGTTTTGAAAATCCGTTAAATCCAAGATATCATTCCAGAGCTGGAAAATTTCAACTAATTTTTGCTATATAAAATTGACTAGCGAAATCTAATTTTTTGTTAACTAAACAGAATTAAATTGGTATTAAAAATAAAAAAATTAATTCCTGGCTTGGACTATTGCAACATATTTTGTTATATATATATGTAAAAGTAACCAAGTAAAACAAATTCTTTATTTTTCTTTAAATATTAAACATATTTGATGTTTTTTTGAAAAACATTGATTGACGTTAGAAATCCGAAACGCCAAAAAGTCAACTTCAGACCTGGAAAATGTAAACTTTGTTTTAGGAATATAAAAATAACTAAATTTTTCTTTGATAATCAAGTTTATTTTATATAGGGTCCGCAATCTAACGGATTTTTCAACTAGTGATTATTTCGTGAATGGTTAACACTTAGCTCATGTCTGTTTTGGCAGATAATTAGTTTTATCCTTCCGCTGAACGAATATGGTTGACCATTCAATGCGTTTTCGCTTCGCTAAGTGGGCATGCGATCGACTTACAGAAGATGCCGATTTTGCCAAAAAAAAATCATCTTTTCAGATGAAGCTCATTTTGATCTTGGCGAGTATGTAAACAAGCAAAATTGTCGCATTTGGGGCACAGAAAACGCGCACGCATACATTGAAAAGCCGACGCAAAATGAGCAAGGAGTAGCCGTTAGAGTCAATGGCGATCGTTATCGGGCCATGCAGCCATTTGAATGAAATTATTTTCCGTTATTAACCGGAAGGATTGCACTTTCAAATAAAAAAAGAAATATGAGAAAATATTCAGTAGTTTTTTTATAGCATTTTAAAAAAAAAGTTATTTGGCGGACCCTATATTTAATAAAAAAAATTAGTATTAAAAATCAGAAAGATCAAAAAGATGATTCCAGAACTGGAATATAGCACATTTACTTATTTTTGTTAATTTTGCCAAGAATTATTCGATTTTTTTTAAATATTAATTTATGAAAAAAATATTTTATTCTTATAACCTTCTTAATTGATTTTTTTTTTGTTGGAAAATTTGTCATATAAGAAATAAATAAAAAAAACCAAATACTTGAAAAATCACTGTGTAAACGCATGAATTTGTATTTCTAAAATTTCTATTATACTTCCGCAACTGTGGTCAACAACAAACAATTATTAAATATTATTTTTAGCTGATCTTAATAAATACTAAATCAATTGGAAAGTAACCTAATTGCACCCTGATATCAGACTTGTTTGTATACTGTAACAAAATTATGCCAAGCTAAAGGGTAATTAATGGGCTCTATAAGCAAATCTATTTATTTAAAGAACGTTTTTCTTTGATTTAAAGACTGGTATAAACAGAACTATATTTCACTATTGATAATCAGTTGTTTTCAAAGCCTAGGAAAAGACGCCTTCCAAATAAGAATTTGAATTAAATTAAAAGAACTATTTAAAATAAAATTGAATAATTAAAACTAGTGTTTTCAAATTGACATCGTTTCAATAATTTTAACATTAAATCCAACTACTAAAATCTGGACTTAACACACATAATAATTAGAAGTTACTTTAAATAGACTTTTTTATAAATATATATATTTATTTTAAACATGAATATACATTTTATTATGCGAATTTCTTAATTTTATTATTAAGATAAGAATTTTATTTTATTCAGACTCAAGATCAAATTTGCAATATGCAAATTATTTGTTTTTTTTTTTTAAGAATTTTACTGCTGATTTCTAGTCCGGTATGTCATCTTTGTTCAATTTTTCTACTTTTCACTGCGGCACTCGTCATCATTTAACAAATATTCCCGCGATTAATATAAAACTTCGATTAATTGAATACCCTAAAGCGTATTGTTAAAATATATTCTCTTACCAAATTAGAAATTTGGGAGCTCTGGGAGAGAGACAGAAGTTCTGTTCACATACCAAACTTAGTTATAATGAAAAAAATAATTTCGACGCAAAAAAAAAAATATGAATAAGTACGACGCAAAATAATAGTTACTAGCAGGGATCGGAAATATCAGTTGTTTTAAAATTTTCTATTGCTCATTAAAATAGAGATAAATAATGAGGGTTTAATTCATAAAAAATATTTTCTGTTTGTAAATTGCTAATTTGACAATTTTTTTATCGAAACTTGTCAAATAAGAAGTTTACATATATACATAAAATGTTTTTAATGCTCTTTATGCTATAACTTTGTTATTTGACAAATTTCTATACAAAAGTTGTCAAACAAAATTATTATAATTTCTTTTTTATTATGCTGAAGTAATCAGTCAAATGTTTTATGAAAAAAAAAATCAAAGTTCATAATCGCCCCAATTCTAAGTAACAATTCCCTGTGGTCTTTACTTTATTTCCTGTTTCTCTATTCTAAAATTATGGGAATCTCTTCCGCGAGAAAAATAGATATTATGAATACAAATAAAAGGGAAAATATTCAGCCCAATGACATGAATAACCGTACGGAAAAATTCTCATATTATTTGTATTCGTAATTGGTCTGATTATAAAAATGTTTGGAATAATTCCGACAGCTATTTGAAAGGCAGTACTATGAAAAATAAAAATACTCTAACCTCTTTGAAGGAACCTGATTAAAATGTTTCACCTAAAAACATTTTTAACCATCTTTAACTGATTCAACAACAGCTAAAACTTTTAACTTTTACAAATATGTTTTTTTTAAATAAAAAAAAGAAGATGGTTTCGAATATTTCTAATAATCTCTCCCTTGTTTTGCTCTACACCCAACTATTCGCAATAGGAGAACTCTATTCCCGGGAAAAGTGAATGACTGGAGAACTCACTTCCTTGGGAATATTTAGAATTTATATGAATATTTACGGTCCCTGATTAACAGCAATATATAAAGTTAATTAAATAAAATATCCAAGTTATTTCTAAACTCATGTAATTAATATATATCATAAAATAGGTAAATATTAAAAATTTTGTACAGCAATTTGTCAAATAACCAGGTAATAACCTTAAAATATGTTTAATAAACAGAACGTAAAATTATAAAATAACTAAATAATTTTTTTTGTCACTAAAAGTTTAACTATCTTTTATCTTATCACCCCTTGTCCTTGATGTAATATAGTTTCTTAACCTATTCATTCCAAAACCGGGTATAAATAGAAGATCGTTTCTTATTCACCTCATTCAGTTGCTTTTGATATTTTAAAGAAACTCTTCAAAAAAATTGATTTTGCAAACGAGTGCATAGCAAATAAAAATTAAAAAAATATACAAAATGAAAAACGTTGTGATAGTCTTTTTGTACTCAATTTTGGCTGTTTTCGCTGTTGTCAAAGGTAATTAAATTACTATTGAAGCAAATCATTTTATATGCACACACACATACATACATATGAGATATTTTTGTTTTCTAGCCCAAGATTGTTTAGTAGACAACCGGTTCCTTCGAATAGGTCAGAAGTATTCACCACCTGGTGAATGTGTAGAGATCCAATGTCAAGGGCAAAATTATATATCAACTAAAACGTAAGTAAATTTTTTTCTTTCCAAAAATAAAATAAATAAAAATAATAGATAACTGTAATTTATTTGTTGGTGGTCAAGCAACACCAACAAATAAATTTAATTTACCTATAAAATAGAATTGTGACAACAATATGTCAAATAAAAATTTCATAACAGAATAATTAATAACAATAGAAAATTTAAATTTGTAAAAAATATAATAAAATAATTTTTCGAAATTTTGGCCCTAATTGTATAAATCACTTTGCGTTAGTGAAATTTATATGTACACAAAAACAAAATTTCAAATATTTTTACTTCCTTTGCGTCTATTTTTCGTTGTACAAAACTTTAAATGTTTTAGAAATTTGTTTCCCTATAAATTTTATTAATACAAAGTGATTTACAAAATATCGTTAATTCAACTATTTATATACGAAGTCCGTCCAAATTTTCGGTTAAACTTTTTTCTCAAAAATATTTTATCCATAATTTTGACTTTGTCCCCCTCAGATATAATAGACTTGTGACAGCGTTTTCTCTCAAATTCTGAAAGCAGTTATATATTTTTTGGCATTCAACAATTTCTGAGCGAGTGTCACACAATTTTTTTTTATTTTTTGTCAAAACTCCGCAATAAAGACAGTAAAATAAAAATGTTCCGTTGGGATTTTCTGTTGCAACAACAAAAAAATTTTTATTGTTGTTTCAATGTAAATACCCAAACGAAAATTTTTAGTTTCTTTACAAAAATAGGCAATAAATGGAACATTTCCAAAATTATAAACTAACCAAACTATACTTATTATTTTCAGCTGTGGTTCAGGACAACCAGCGGACAATTCTTGCACATTCGTTGATCAGGATAATTCTAAACCCTTTCCCGACTGCTGTCCCACTTACCAATGCTAAATTTCACGTGGCCAAAAATCTAACGAAAGTGAATTAAAAAATCAGTGTTTGCTTAAATGACTTTAACAAAAATTAAATGTTTATTTATGAGAAAGTTAATGCATACATACGTATTTAGATAATATATGTAAATAAGAGGGCTCCTCATATTTTACAAATCCAATATAAAATGTTGTTTGATTTGTTTTATTTGGGGGTTATGCATTTTTAAAATTTAAACAAATCTTGCTTACAAGTTCTCGTATACAATCAAATTTTTTTATATTAGGTTTTTTTTAATAAACTTTATTTAATTTACAATATTTCTCTAAAAACTTGTACTGGTATACTTCTTAACAACAATACGCTGTTTTTCATTAAAATATGTAATACAATTTAATTATGTGTTTTATAAAATCTAACCAAAAATAGTACATTTCTTTTTGAAATTTTCCCTTTTTGTTTAGTCATCTGGGGCCTCTGGTGCAGGCTAGAGAATAAACATAAAATATTGTAGTATAACTTACGGCAGGAGTTTTTAAGGAAACTATGAATCTATGAAAAATGGAACCCAATTCGTCATATTTATATCAATTTGCTAAAATTATTATGTATTGAACAGATAAATTACGATATGAGCATGTATGTAGTATATATTCATATATTGGAAACATATACTTTGTACTTGCACATTTACACAAGCATCAACAAAATTAATTCTCTAATCAATTCGCCTTTCAACTTCTTTGTCAAGCTGCATATAAAGAAGTAAATATATATCAAACGG
Source organism: Linnaemya tessellans (assembly GCA_951800035.1). Taxonomy (NCBI): domain Eukaryota; kingdom Metazoa; phylum Arthropoda; class Insecta; order Diptera; family Tachinidae; genus Linnaemya; species Linnaemya tessellans. The sequence continues at coordinate 99,444,094 of OX637536.1, read as the reverse complement.
CAATTTTTACACAATATGAAGGTTTTATACGCTAAACTTTTTAGGAATATTACATTAAGTAGCCGGAGAATTCAGAACATTAGTAAATTCGATTCTTGCAATAATTTGGCAAAAAAAAAATTATTAATTCGGAAATGAAAAAAAACAATAAGTTCGCAAATTTGTTTCATATATACTATGTGCAACTACATTATAAATAAATATAATAACAAATAAGTTACCTGAGTGCCCTTTACATGGTCTTTTGTTCTTTAAAGCGAAATGTTTGATTAAGCACACCATTAAAGTAACAATAAAAAGAAAATTCATTTAATCGAAAACAATTCCAAAGAAAAAAGTAAAAACTATTGAAATACAAATAAAACTAATGCTAAAACTATGTACGTAGTTAAAATTATAGATTAAAAATAGTTGGAAATTAAAGTTACAAGACGCTTATTTTGTAAAGAATCAATGGTTTTTAATGATGAGATGGCCAGAGATAAACATTTCGTGGCGTCTATTGAAAATAAATCTCATTGGCGTGCTGAACGTTCTGTTTCCATTAAGCATTCGCGCACAAGTATACGTGCATGTACAATGCCACGTTTCAATCTTTCTGTTGAAGTACGCGAACCTGTATAAGTTGGTCTTATATCTCGACCCATTTCTTCTATTATTGCTAATAGTTGAGCGTATTTGGTAAGGCCATTATTTTGACAATTACTTTGCCCGTATGCCGGCAGGCTAGATGAAGAGGTTATGGGTGTTGCGATATTAGATGATTGTGAGGTTGTTAAAAACAGCGGTGATGTTGATTGCGGATATTTAAGAAGTGAGGATGTGGAGCCGCTGCCATTTGAGGTAATGCTGACATTATTTGTATTTGGTATTGGTGTCATGGACAATGATGAGGCTAACGCCGAGTTTCTTTGATTAGCAGGCGTTAAGGTAATGGAAGGTGAGGCAGTTGTGTTTGCTTTTGCTTGCTGTTGCAGTAGAGCTAGCTGGGCTTGTAATTGTTGGGTATATTGCAAAGCTGCGGCAGCTACACTGGTGCTATTACCACTTGCCACAGCCGCCGCCACCTGACTTAGTTGATGATGATAGTCCCGCTCGCGTTTTGTATGTCCATACAGGTCACGACTACTGGATGCATGACTATTTCTCATATCATCTCGTTCACTAAGGGATATGCTGTGGCTATGACGTTCCCGCGGTGTATGGTGTATGGCAGATATTTGAATTTGTGGTTGCTGTTCACGTTGTTCTCGCTGCTGCTGATAGTTGTAGAAGTTTTGTACCTGTGACCGCGGTATTGGGGTCACAGTGACGTCACTCAATTTTGATTCTACAGCTTGTATATCCATTATGTCCATGTTGTCTTGGTAATTCTTATATCACTGCAATCAAATACAAAAAAAAATTCTGTTGGCTCTACAAACAGTTAATTTTGGCTTCAATTATTATTTTTGGTCTTTTATTAAAAAAATTTCGTAGTATTGTGGTAGAATGCAATTAATTTTCTTGGAGAAAAATGTTTTTATGTAAATGTCAAACGGATCAGAAAAAAGTATCGTTGTGATGTTGTTTATGTGAATAACGAGTAACTGTTTAGTTTTTGAATAAACAACACAACAGGGTGGCAAGAAGCAAGAAGAAGCAGTAAAAATGGTTCGAGGTAGGTGAAAAATGGATGTGCGAACATACATATGTATAGCAGAATAAAAATAATTTTATTTCTATTCTGCTATCCCCAGAAAAAAATTTGGCACATGAATAAGATATATTATCGGCGAATCCCCTATACCCTAGTATCACTGTACGCATATGATAAATAAAAACATCTGTTTCGCAGTTAACGGTAACAAAACAAAATGAAAGAAAAAAACATTTTCTTATTGACGGAATATACTTAACTTGGAAAATTTTAAAGAAAACCCGCCCTAAAATACATACTGAGTTTTTTAATTACTTTATTTATTTCATATAATTTTGGGTTGGCGTAGTAACTTCCTATGAGAGCTCGAAGACATTTGCTAACAGAAGTAGCAAAACAGAAATGGTAAACTGGGAAGAAGAGCAATAACAGCAAACGAATAAAAATAGAGCATTAAAAATTTGTGTGATTCAAAAGTCGAAATAAACTAACCATAGTTATTCAATAAGCGCATAGTGTTAGCAGTATATGATAGGGGTCGATCTAATGGCAATCGCGAAAAAATAAGCAGTCGCATGCAATGGTGTGACTGACAAGTATAAAAAATAATGAAAATGCTGCTAGTGCTGATGCACAAAGTGCTAGTTACTGCATAAATATATATGTATGTACAGCCGTACATAAATACAAGTACTTACATCTCCTTATAATTGATTTGATTGTCATTTTAGGAAACAATAATGAAAAACAGTAAAGAATTAAAGCAGTGTGAAAAATATTATTCGAAAAATCAGTGAAAGTGTAACTTAACAAGGGTTTGTGTAATATTCCATAAAATAACCAGAGATCATTAGAAAGTAAAAAAAAATCGTATGCTTAAAGATAATGAATGCAAAAAAAGATGTATTGATATGTTGGTATTTTTTGTGTGCAGTATATGCATATGTATTGTACGTACATAGAAATGTGCCTCATGCCTTGCATAAGACTAATTGAAAAATGTATGGAGTTTTAACAACATACTCATGTACATACAAATGTTTGCATGTACAATATGTATGCATTGTTTTCATCTAATTGAGGCTTCCTTTTATTGATGCTTTATAACTTAGCGAAAACTAATACACGCAGTACAACGCATCTTTGAAATTTTAAAATTTATTTACATATGTTTTGTTAAAAAAAATACACGTAAATACATACAAAGATATGCATACGGCTATGTACATAAGTATGTGCATAAATATGTTTGCTATAATTCACAAACCCAATATGTCAAGCAATTCTTGTTACTTTGTCGGTCGTCATGATCTTGATTTCAACAGTGAATACGTATGTTTCGTATATATTTTAAACAGATCTGCAATCAGAATTTAGAATAGTAAAATCTTCGAAATTGAAATGAAAAAAGTTGAAAATGGTATTAGTAACAGCGAAAAATATAATATTAGTGAAGACGGAAGGTTGTACCAACCAGGGTAGATGTAAAATACCTTAGTAGTTTGACAGCCATACTAAGGATGATTATAATTATGTACCGTAGTGTGCTTTAGAGAAATTTAAAGGTGTTTTCAAAATTTTTTATTTATTAATTCCAAAGTAAGCCTATCATTAAAATTCAGCAATTATATGTATATATTTACTTTAAATATATACATATTTTTAGGAATTGAAAAGAAAAATTCAATAAATGTACTTCCTACCTAATTTTGCATCGTTGCTAAATTTTCTTCAGTTGTAACAACCCTGAGTGACATCACTTTACAAAAGCAAAAACAACACAAAGAAAGAGCACATAAAAAGTGAGAATTCGCCGCCATATTTACTTGCAATTTGTCAGTTGAATTTTCGAATAAACAGCGAATTACAGTGTATATCGTCACTACTACTGCAACATTAATATAGTTAAGACACGAATTATTCGTTGTTTAATACCGCCGCTCAGCAGCTGTTTTGTTTTTTCCTTCTTAATTTTATTAACCAAAAAGCATTGTGATTAATCATCTTAACCGATAGCGAAAATAAGTTAAATTTAATTACAAAAAATATACTATCGTATGGTCGAAATAGAAACTGTAGTGAAAAATCACACACCTTTAAAATATATTTGTAAAAAGGCGGAGACAGAGGAAGAGTTAAATAAAACAAAACTGTCAAAGAAAGCAAATTTACTACAAGGAAGTAATTTCTTACTTCCAGTATAGTGGAAAATAAATTGAAGTTTATCTATTTCAAATAAGAAGGTAGAAGCAAAAGATATAAAAACTAACAATAAACAGAAAATCCAGTTATCAAAATTTCCAAAAGGTTTTTTCTTTGGATTAATTTCTAACAATTCAAGCATCGACGACGAAAGCGGTGAGTTTTTAATAGTTGAGTGACACCTAACCAACGTCACTCTTCTTTTTTTTAATAATTTAAATATACATATATTTTTTCTGCTTGGTGGCTAAAAAAATAAAGATATTTAAGAAATCATTGTTAAAAGAATTGAAGTCATACAAAAACGTTGACGAAACAACCACCAACCAATTTTAATACATGTTACAATTCATTTATAACAGTGTGTGTAAATCTGTGTGACAGTGTTATTGCTTGAGATATTTGTTTGCTTCTGCTGCTATTTTAGTAAAGCTGTTTGCCATTCAAGTGAACCTACGCCAGAAAAAAAAAACTAAAAACAAACACAAAAATCAAAACCAACTCCCACTATGGAATTTATTTCAATCGGACAGAGTGTAAATATAAAACGTACCGACGGCCGTGTTCATGCCGCTGTCGTCTCGAAAATTAATGAATCTGGCAAATCAATAACAGTAGAATGGTACGAACGGGGAGAGACGAAAGGTAAGGAGGTAGAGCTCGATGCAATACTTTCTCTCAATCCTGAAATACTCGACCAGGCCGAACAGGAAACTTTGCACGCTGCGCCGGAACCTAAAAAAGTAGCTACTGCACCAATAAATCTCTCACGCAATGTTACTCAAGGCGCTTTGGGCCATCGTACAAATCGAGCCACAATTAATTCCTCTAATATCTTGTCATCTGCCTCCGTGGCTGAGCAATTGGAAAATATACCACCTCAACCTCAGCCACCCACTACAGGAATAGTACGGTCACGTACCACCAATAATGCCTCACGTTTGGCTTCAGCCTCCAACACTGGCATAGGCGGCCTTACAAATGCATCCTCCATAGGCAATACATCATCATATGGTGGGGGCGGTAACGCTACAACCAATACTTCAAATCAAGCAAGTGCTGGCAATGTTGGTGTTCGGCGCTCCTATGTTGTCAAAGAGGTTGAGCGTCTTAAGGAAAATCGTGAGAAACGTCGTGCCCGGCAAGCTGAAATTAAAGAAGAGAAAAACGCCTTAATGAATCAAGATCCTGGCAATCCCAATTGGGAAACCGCACAAATGATACGAGAATATCAATCTACTTTAGAATTTAACCCCCTAACAGATGGTCAGGCTATTGAAGATCACCAAATAACTGTATGTGTGCGAAAGAGGCCATTATCTCGCAAAGAAGTAAATCGCAAAGAAATTGATGTAATTTCGGTGCCACGCAAGGACACACTAATTGTACATGAGCCACGAAACAAAGTCGATTTGACCAAATTCTTGGAAAATCATAAATTTCGTTTCGACTATGCCTTCGATGACCGATGTGACAACGCAATGGTTTACAAGTGAGTAACTCTATATTATTCTTAATATTATTTATGATATTTATTCATTTCCAACATGCAACAAATAATAAAAGTACAGGACAAGCATCTCTACTTCCATATTTGTAGGCATTTATAAACTGAGTCAGTGAAAAAAGATTTTAGGTTTTGAATAAAAATATATATGTAGCTTAAAATTATATAGATTGCACTTCTGCAAGGCTTTAAATAAAAAGATTAAACTTAATTTCAAATCTACAAGTGACGAAAGAAATTATAAGAAACACAAAGTGCAATAAAACTTGGGTCGTCCAATCCACCTACAATATAATTTATGCCATACAAAAATATTGCCATTTTGAAATATATAATGCAATTATACAAAAGGTATTGCCATTTGAAATATGTATGTATATAGTGTAGTATTGCAATACACGCCAATAGGAATCGCTAAGGAATGAAATACATTTAAATTGAGCTACTACAAATTTTGGGATTTTTTTTAGAGAGTGGTGAAGTAGAAATATATACCATTTTTGTGTTTTATTTTTTTTTTTTTGCTCTTCCTCACTATAGAATTCAGAATTGCTGCAGAAATTGCAAATGTGAACCGGGACATACGGTTAATGTTTCGTATAGAGTGTAAAAGCTGAGAGTATCCCTGCATGTAACACTCCTAGTTTTAAATTGTAGTCTGAACTTCACAAACCCTTATAATTCATTTATATAGTACGTATCACAGCGTTTGGAAACGTTACGAAGGAATGAGTTCATGATATGGTTTATAAGTTATAATTGGCTATGCAAATTGTAAAATTCGCTGATATCCCACCAAATCGGCTCTATTCTGTAAACCGAACCCGAGTAAACATTTTGTTTTCCAAAAATATTTCAATTGCAAATAATATTAACCGTCGATTTCAAGATATCAAAAGAGTTCTTTGGTAGAATTACACATAAAATAAAAACAAAAAAATGTAAAACAATTTTATTTTAAATGTAACTATACGAAAAAAAACACTCTTTCGGCATTTCGTAATAGGCAGTATATTAGCGCCATTTCTTGCACGTAAAAAGTCAATTTGTTTCCTATTATAAAATTTAAAAAATATACATGATATATCTTTTTTAAACTAAAAAAATTTGTAATGGCTCTTTACATCTTTGGTAATTAATAACGTAACCTTGATATACAGATTTATTTTATACTAACATAGGTAATCTTAAACGCAATATCGTTCCTTAAAAGTCAATGTTTATAAATAAAACCGGTGCGAGTTTTTCTTTTTATACAAACTGCACATAAGGGACCTCCACAACAGCTGATTGTAGGCATATTGATAAAAAGTTCGTTGAATTTGAAACTCAGTGTGTGTCTCCGAGTGGGAGAGACAGATCGAGACTTTGCACACATGTACGATTATAAATATTTCTTAAAGATCTACATCTACACATTTATGTACGTATTATAGACACATAAATAAAAATACGATACGTCAACGTCGCCACAGTCATTGTCTCTTTGAAATGATTAGTCATACATCTAAGCTTTAACTGCTGGTACCATTCTTTCAATTTACTCCTCTTACACTTTTTGTGTGCACATTCCATTTTATCTTGCTACTAAATATTTCTTAATTAACAAAAAATAAAAGAAAAAAATTAACTTTATAAAAGTTTGTTTTCAATTCGTTTTAAATGTCTGCCTATTATTATGGGAAATTTCGGGCTGGCTTAGTAGCTTTAGGTGGAAAATTGCACAGATTTATTATTAGTATGTATGTATACATATGTACGTAAGTTTGTATGCATGCTGATTAAACTCTGTTTTCTTTTGTTTACCACCAACTCTCATGCACAAAGAGAGATTTTATGTACCAGCTTTTTCCGCAACTAGAGCCACCAGCTGTAGCAAGACTGATTATTTCTTATTGTTTGTATTGTATTTTTTATTTGCATTTATTTTTATAAAAATAAATTTTCGGTGCGAACTGGTTTAATCACCTTTAAGTATATTTTTTCCCTTGATTAGCCACAATCAATTCCTTATGAGAAATTTAAAATAATATTGATCTTTATGATTATGATGACTAAAGAAAGCTGCTGAGAAATGATGCGTGTAGAATGTACATACATGCATATATGTTTAACTATGTTTGCATGTGCACAAATATTAATTTATTAGAAAGTCTAGTCATTTTTTCTAAGATTACTTTTACATTCTTTTCATATTCATATGCATGTGCATATATAACTATCAACAAAGAATTGCGGTTCAGAAATTATTCATATGCCCCAATATACATACATACATACATATAAATGTATGTATTTCATAATGTGGTTGATAACTAATTCAAAAGAATATTTTCAGATAATTACCACCAAAGATTTCTATGAAATGAAAACTAAATTTAAAAAAAAATATTACTTGGAGTATGAGATACAATCCAAAAATTATTTTTTTTTAGTTTTCTCGTTCTCTTCATTTAAATGTTAACGATAGTTTCTTTCATACGTGGATATTAAAGAATATAATAATATGAAATTCGTTTTTGTTTTAATAAAAATGACAAACTACTTCGTATATACCTGAACCATCGCTCAATAACCCTTTTTCTAGATAGGACTTTGGAAAATTCTTCTATTGCAGAGTTTTTCTTCTCCTTCTGGTCTCATATTTATCAATGAATCATTTCTTTCAATTAAAATCACATTTATCTGTTGTGGTAGTTTAAAGATTATAAAAAAATATTCTAACCACTGCACTCTTAATAAAAAATTCTAACTTATTAAAAGTTTTTAAATAAAAGAAAAATAGTTTGCAGATTTGCGGAGACAGAAAAAATTCTTAGCTTAATAATTATATTTATTTATTTAATTTAGTTATTATAAAATTAGATAATAGAGCTCTTTTTTATTAAAAATTAAATTTAAATTAGAATAATGTTGCTAGAAGCTAATTTTTTACCCTCACATAATTTTTGCTTAATTGGGAAAAAATAATTTCATTTAAAAAACTAAATGCCTATTTCGCAATGTCGTGAAGTAGTCAGTCAACGAAAATTGTGTTATTTTTAAAATATGCAGCCATTCCACAGAATCCGTTCCGAAACAGAATTGTATCCTTATAATCATTCCTCGGTCATTTTCTAATTCCGCTGATGATATTAAAAATGATTTTATTACGAAAAAATTTTTGTTGCAATAAAATCATTTTTAATGATTTTATTACGAAAAAATTTTTGTTTTTTTCGTTTTCTGAGGAACCAAAAATATGAAATCAATTCTTTTTCCGAACGGAATTGAAGCCTGTGATATGTTTGATTCGTTCTTATTTAAAAAATGGAAACTATTATGAAATCCAAAAATAATTAATTTATTATACGAACGCTGTCAGACTTTTCCGCCAAAACTTTATGAATTGGTTGACACGAATTCTGGCAAAAATGTCGTCTTCAGTCTAGTTCTGAAAAGTTCCAAAATAAATATAAAAATAAAAAAAAAATAAATAAAATAACGTTGGAAATCAGTACTATCCTAAGGTCTGAATCCTAAGGTTTGAATAATAAAATATGAATTCACGTTCTTTCGAGGTTTTTTTTTAATTTAAAACTCTTCAAAATATTTTCAGATACACTGCAAAACCTTTGGTCCAAACTATTTTCGATGGTGGCATGGCTACTTGTTTTGCTTATGGTCAGACTGGCTCCGGTAAGACACATACAATGGGCGGTGAATTTAATGGCAAAATACAGGATTGCAAAAATGGTATATATGCTATGGCAGCTAAGGATGTATTTTCATATTTGAACGGACCACGTTATCGACACTTAAATTTAGTGGTATCAGCCAGTTTCTTCGAAATATACAGTGGAAAAGTATGATTAAATTTATATATGCATATGTTAATATTTTATACAAACTACATTGAATATGTATTTAAATTTTCTTTAAGGTTTTCGATTTGCTGTCCGATAAACAAAAACTTCGTGTGTTGGAGGATGGGAAACAGCAAGTGCAAGTTGTTGGTCTCACCGAGAAGGTAGTCGACAGTGTTGAAGAAGTGCTAAAACTTATACAGCACGGCAACAATGCTCGCACCTCTGGCCAGACCTCAGCTAACTCAAATTCATCACGCTCTCATGCAGTATTTCAAATTGTTTTACGTCCTCCTGGCTCTACTAAAATCCATGGCAAGTTCTCGTTTATCGATCTGGCTGGCAATGAACGTGGGGCTGATACCTCGTCGGCAAATCGCCAAACGCGTATGGAGGGTGCCGAAATCAATAAATCCCTACTGGCATTGAAAGAATGTATACGTGCTTTGGGAAAACAGTCTGCACATTTGCCCTTCCGTGTCTCGAAACTAACACAAGTATTGCGTGACTCGTTCATTGGTGATAAAAGTAAAACCTGTATGATTGCTATGATATCACCGGGACTTAGTTCTTGTGAGCACACTTTAAATACTTTACGATATGCTGATCGCGTTAAGGAACTTGTAGTGAAAGATATTCTACGCGAGGATGATGCACTGCGTGAAGAGGATGCCGAACAGTTAATGTACGAAGAAGATGAAGAGACTAATAATGTGCAGCATGTCCAACAGCGGGCCATCAAGCATAATAATCATACTAATCATAATAACAACAACAATAACAAGAATGGTCAGATGTCGGAGAATGATTTGGCTTTGTTGCATTCTTTAAGCGTAAGTTGGAAAAATATATTTACATCTTTTAATATTGCCCCATACATGCCTACAATATTAAACGCACAAAAAAATGCATATACATCGAGAAACCACATTAATTGCAAATATAGTGTTAAGAGGACAGATAAAGAAAAAAAATTTTGCTACTGGGCGGACAAAGAATGGTGCTGTTCCTCTGCTCCTTTTAGTACATGTTAGTATTATTCGCTGCCAGTAATGTTCAGTGACCATTGCTATACCTTCATCACTGCAACAGACTGACCATGCACTAATGCTGATCGGAAGAAGTCGACACAATATTCATGACTGAGCGCGGTCGCTCTGCTTCATAGTCTCTTGGTAGATATATTTCTGTTTATTCTGTACTTCGAGCCAATTTAAAATGATTTTATTTAGAAAAATGTAAGTCACTCATAGCAAAATTTGTTCAGGATTTTCTATTTTTACAGCTTAAAATATTATATCTGAAATTAATTTATTTTATATGATTTAAAATTCTTCAATGGGGTTATTACTTATTTTTAGACAATGGGAAAAGTACGCTGGGTCTGTTCACAGAACAGGTCCTATTGTCTTTGCCATGGATTTGTGTTGTTGTGTCGGCGTATATACGAAAGAATACACTATATGCATCAATACAATAAAATATATGTGTGGGGAATAAGACGTTTTTTTTAATAAAAAAATAGCAGAGTTTAGTATTTTTCATAGATATTTTTTTTCGGGATGGGAGAGCACTGAGGTCTTAATATTTCTTTCTTTTAAGTTAAACAAAAAAACTTTTTTTTACTCATTACGATCTCCCATCACATTTCGTAGTGAAAAATATAATAAAAAATTCTTTTAAATCAATGATTTTCCTTTTTCGGTTTGATAATAAAAACCGGTCTCCGATATCTCAAAATGCGAGCACGATGCATGCCAGAAAACTGGATGCTATAAATTAACTCCATAAATTACTTAATAAATATCATCGCAAACTCAAGGTGAACAGAAAACTGCACCCATTTAAATGCGAATGGCTTATGAAATAGCACTATCGGGAAGGAATACAGCATCGATTTTGAATTTATCAGTTATATTTACTAAAGTGTTTATAACTCCTCGTACGCATACAATCTTTAACATTGACGTTCACTTTCCATCAAAATCTGTTCACGCATTACAAACACGATGCACCTTATTTTTTTTATATACATATAGATATCAAATATTATTTTCAGGAACATGACATGTCTGATGAATTACTTGTCCAGCATGCTGCTATTTCCGACTTACAACAGACAGAAGAAATGGTTGTTGATCAACATCGAGCCATTAATGAATTCCTAGCACAATTTCTACCCGAATCAATGCGTTTATATAATTTAACCAATTTTGTTGACTATGACCAAGACTCTTATTGTAAAGAAGGCGAAGCTTACTTTACCCAACTGGTCGAAATGGCCACTATGTGTCGAGATTTAATGGCTGAGTTTCGGGCAAAAATGGCTAAAGAGGAAATGCTTTCGTGCACTGTTAAACCACCAGGCAAACGTTAAGCGAGTTTCTAGGACAGTAAAAACATGATTAAAACACAAACCGTACAGCAAATACTCTCTTCTTCAAAGAAAAAAATCATGAAAAGAAATAAACACTTGCATGAATGTGAAAGAAGGACGAACCCTTTTAAGTATTGATTTGTTTAATTTTTTTTTTATATATAGAAAAACTAAAATTTAAACAAATTACAAAAACAGTGCCGTTTAAAATTGCACTTAAAACTATATATTAAATATAAAACATTTTAAATTAAAACCTAATACTAACAATAACAGCAACAAACAACCACAAAACCAACACCAACCACATTTACGTTTAACAAAAAGAAAACATAACTCACTTTAACTTAAAAAGACTACCGATTATAATTGGGTTTGCTTTTGATCTTTTTAAAAACCAATTCAATTATTTCTTCTGGTCTAAAATTCCGTTGAACTCTTATTTTTGTATTTCTATTAAAAAAAAATATACTACTGCAAACTATTTTTAATACTTATTTGGAAATAATAATAATTTTACTGTTTTTATGTTCTTTTTTTTTGTATTCTATTTTTTGCCCTTTTAAAACCTAAAACATAAACAAACAAAATATAGATTTTTAAATTTTGAAAAAAAAAAACGGAAAAAATTTTGTCAAGTATTATAAAGCAACTACAGCACTTAAAAACTAAACAGCTTTTTGTTAAGAATATAAAATATAATTATTAAGCTGAGCAAGTGAGAGAGAGAAAGCTTTAAACAAAAATTATTAAAAATAACTACAACTATTAAGCATTCATCTCATAGGCGTCCTTAAGAAATTAGATACGCCAACGATCGATCCAACCACATTCACAATGTAGCCAGTTTTTTTTATAATTTTTCTATATTAGTAATTTTTCCCTTCATGAGATCTTGTATCATTCCTTAATACTTTTTTTGAAAATATATTTGTTTATTTGTTGATCTCGTTTTTGCTCCTGTAATGGATTTATTTAAATTACCCAAAACGCATTTAGAAAATTCAATTGCAAAATCTTTTAACTGGTAACCTTAAACATTCGATGAAAGGCACAAGTCGTCACTTTGGACTAAAACAAGAAAAGACATACATACATAAATACGATTTTACAAAAGAAAATGAAGCATTTTTAAAGACTATTATTTTTATTTAATTTATTATTTAGGGTGAATTTTTTCTAACCCAAGATTACAGGTAGACATTTTAGGGGCTAAAATTTGCAACGTGTCTAGGATTTCAGTGCTATTTTCGGTTTTATACAAAAGAAATTAGCAACACAATTCGTATAAATAAATCAAAAATAAGTTTGGCTCAAGTCTGTTGTCAAAACATTATTTAAAAGGACTGTAAGAGAAGATATTTTTAGTCTATTTTTTTTTATAAAACGCTGTTTTGTTATGTTAAAACAAGCTACATAGAAAAAAACTTATTCTTAAACAATTTTTAATAAAAAAAATGTATCAAAAATTAAATACTATTGGTTTAATTTTTAGTAATTAAAAATTTTAGCAATTAAATTCATACAATCGATACTTATCTGTTAAACTTGGAAGTGCAATTGAAATGACGTTCAAATGCCATTTTCTTTTAACTTCGGAAAAAATTGGCATCATGATGTTCAAGTGAAATTTGTGTGCTATAAGTTCTCACTGCGTTTAGTAAACAAATTTAACCTAAAAAAGCAAAAATAAAGACATTAAATTAGAAAAAGATGTGAAAAATGTTTATTTAAAACCGAATACTATGTTTAAGAATTTGTACGGAGCTAAAAAGAGTCGATTCGAGAACCTGAATAAGCCGTAAGGATTTGGTTTTTCATATTTAGTGCAGTTTTTGAACGAACTTATCGCTTAAATTATATACAATTACGAGCAGATAATTAACCCTTATCGAGTTGTGCGCTTTTCATCTTCAAATTCGACATTTTGTAATGGATTAAAGAAAAATTTAGCCTTTTCTCTTTAGTCTATTACAAAATGTCGATTTTTGTTTAAATGATGAAACAAAACTCCGTTGTAGGATATTTTTTCCACACTAAAATGTTTAAAACACGTCAAATGTGATGATTTTAAATATATGAAAGAAAACCGCTTCATTGTTTTTTTCGCAAATTTTTCTTGTAAGAATCGTTTTTCTTGTCTTATAATTTTCGTGATTGTCGCATCTCTTTTAAAATTAAAGCCGTATACTTCCATCTTTAATTGTAAGTTTCTTTATTTTTAATTTTATATCAACTCGAAATAATTTTTCTCTATATTGCTTAACAAATAGCGTTTTAAGAGGTAAAAATAAATTGAAAACTAATAAAAAAAAGTGTTATTAAATTTTGTGTTATACAAGTGCTTCAAATAAATAAGAAGGAAATATATACATCTTTAGATTCTAATAATTATTAATTACATAAATAAATAAACAAAAACCTATTATTTAATTTAAAAGAAACAAAATTATTTTAAAGTTATTTTGTATTTTCTTTAATATTTCACAATGTTCCAAACATTTAACCAAAATCGTTCAAATATCTTGACATTTTTTTTTTAATATAAATAATCAAAGCTGGTTTCTATAAATCAATTCAAATTGTTGTTTCTTTATGCCTCTTTTTTGGTTTCTTTGCAAAATATACATAATTTTATCAGTAAAATTTCTCTTTTACATTATCTCATCATTGAGAGCAATGAAACCGGGATCATCAACTACGTCCTGCTCACATACATCGATTAGATCCATCTCATTATTTACAACTTGTGGATCGTCTATCATCTCATAAGCACTATCTATACAGTTTTGTTCCCTTTGGTGCAACCTCAAATGATACTGCAATATAAAGCCAAAAGTAACGTGAATTCGTTTACTACTAAATAGTATACAAATGTTTACCTCTAAATGATGTTTCCTGCGGAATGGTTTCATACAAAAGTTACACTTAAATTTCGGTTCATCTGTGTGTATCGTTCGCACGTGAAGTCTCAAGTTTTTGTGTGTAGTAAACTTTTTGTTGCAAATATCGCATTGAAAATATTGCTCGGTATGGGTGAGCAGATGTGTTTTCAAATGTTCCGTCATTAAGTAATCCTTGCCACAGATATTGCAAACATATGGCCGTAGTCCGGTGTGCAAACGCAAATGTATTTTCAAATCTGCCTTGGAGATAAAAGCTTTTTCGCATAAGTTACACTTATAATTGCGTATATTGTTATGCCCATTCATGTGATATTGATAGTGAACTTTCTGGTTAAAAGTTTTCTGACAAATTTCACATTGATATTCGGGTTGATCATTGTGCAATTTCATGTGATGATGCAAAGCGGCTGGGGATTTGAGTTCTTTATAACATAAATTGCAGGGATATTTTTCATTGTGCACTTGAGTTCTGAAAACAGAATGATGTATTAAAATATATTGATTATTCAGATTTCTTTTTAGTTTACTAGTTTCAAACGTTAATTTTTCTGTACTGGAATTACTATGTAATTCGAGTTCCAATATTAATAACATACAAATTCGAATACAGTAAAGGCCTGAGAGTACTCTGTAGAGCGAAGCGAATGAAAAACAATGAATGAATGCATTTGTATGCTATTTACATTAAAATGTGAACAAAAGGATATATTCGTATATTCTGATTTTGCAAACAATACTAACCTGTGCGATTTGTGTTCCTGTAAATTATTGAAATCCAATTTACATGGTTCGCATTTATATTTTCTTTTCCTAGGAAGTGATATAGCGCTTCTTTTACAATCCTTATTAAGTCTTCTATTTGCATTTTCAATTTTATTGTTATGTTCGTCAGTTTGTATGTTATCTATCTTTTCGTCTAATACATATTCAATGTCATTAAATGGTGACATGCATGCTGTATTTTCTGAATAACTATCATATTCTAGAATATTTTCATCATTATCCGATATAGAATCCATTTTGCTTTCATCTATAAATTCGCAAATTTCCGCAACATCATCGTTTTTGTCGTTTACTTGGTCGATATTTATTTTTAGATTTTTAGCTTTTAATGAACAATGTATATTTCCAGACGGCTCAATTTTCAAAATATTTTTGTTTGTTAAAGACCTAATTTTAGTTTCCCCATCTTGTACTACATGACATATTTCCGCTTCTCTATATGAATCATCTACGTCTACTTTGTTTTCCTCATGTGTATAATAGGAATTTGGTTTAACTTCTTCAATACAAGTATTAACACTTTCCTGATACTCAGAAAATGCTATGTTTTCCTCACATACTAAAAATTCATCAGACTCTTCAATAAATTCTTCACAAAGATTTTCATTTATTTGGTGAATTTCTAACTCATTGTCTTCAAATTTGACTGCTTCAGTTTCATAAACACAATCTTGTGGCTCATTTTTTAGGTCATAATCTCCTAGCGATAACTGTTGCATATGTTCTTTAGCATTAAGTTTTTGCAAGTATTCCAATGTTTTATACGCTTTATCTTTAAGTTTCTTAAACAGTTTCATTTGTAAGTCGCAGCTGTTGCACAAAAATTGTGGATAACAATTCCGGGTATCCAAAGAAATCTACGGACGGGAAAATAATAAATTTCTTAGGAACCAGCACATTAAAGTAATGATTAAAGTTATTCATCAATACTACAAAAAAAAAGCCATGAATACCAAGGCAGTCACTTACATTTAACAAATTCTCATATAATATGCCAGCCTCACTAAGCACGTCGTGTCCCTCGTGTTTTCCGTAGCTTTCATATAAACATTGATAATCTCCATCCTGATTCGGACTCTGACACACCCTACAACTATTTATTAAATCAGGATTTAAAATAAGCATAATTTTATTTGTAGTTTTTAGAACGTAATTGATATTTTAAGGAATGTTTATTAAAGCATTGATTTGTTTACAACTGGCAATCACTTTGAATTAGTAACTCAATTAATACAGAGTGCGGGGCTATAAATAATCAACGATGCAATCAGTTATGTGTGAAGTCTGGCAATACCTGTTTTTTGGATGACAAAAAAAAGCTGTGCATAAGATTATACGTAAAAAAGATATTTAAAATGTTTAAAAGCTTTCATTTCTACCAGTGAATCCTCCCTTAATTCATTATTTATTTGCGAGCAAAGCACAGGATCCAAGACGAAATAATTATTGGCATATTGGTTTTCGAAAGTATTTTCAATATTGCATTCTCGAACACTGCATTGATATGAATAGAGTTTCACGCCATGTGTTAACCAACCGTTAATCAGCTGGTTCAATTCGTATTTTTGTTTATTTGTTATATTCGTTATTATAAAAAGGGGGTTTTCAGCACAATGGATTCCTCCAAGAAATCTTTTATGGAACGTATAAATGAAATTGATTTGGAGGATTTGCAGTATGTAGAAACGGATTTATGTTTTTATGAATTGGTGAGCAACACAAGGATTTGAAATTACACAATTTGGGAAGAAATTTATAACTAAACACTTGTTTTGCAGGTTTCTTTGGGATTCCTCTTGTATGGGGATGACATATCGCACGCTCACTTCATATTACAGAGATTAATAATAATATCACAGCATCCACCACAAGGCAAAGGCTTGCAACAACAACCTACAAGGAATATATTGTTACAAAGTTTAAAAATAGATTCAAATATAACGACAATGTGGCTATATGTACTTGGCAGCACTGTCAAACCATCTCTAGTTGTCAAAATGTTACAACCCTGGTCAACACCATGCAGATAATATTTGAATTAACGGAAATGGAATATTCCGGATACATCGTTGAGAATATACAAGATCATTCGAGGCTGTGCAATAATAAGTGTAAATAACAATAACGAAAAACCTAGCAACATCAATGCTAAGAGATGATGATGTTATTCTTAATGATCTTGTACGCAAGTATTCGCTGCTAATAAAAACTAAACATGTACATCAATATACACAGCAACATACACACAAATATACACAGCAACATGCCCACATAGCACAAGAAGAAACAAAACTACACAACACACAAAACACTCATACATACAACCACACATAGTTACAATAAACAAAACACAAGACAGCATTGTCATATATACAAACGCACGTATATAGCTACATGTTAAGTAAAGCACAACCAACAACAACCATGACCAGATGCTTCGCGAAGTTACCAGACGATGTCATTTTGCTATATAAAGTCGCTGCCAGTGAACAGCGGAATCAGTGAGATTTTTAATCTAGACGTGTTAACATCGCTAAGTGTTTAGTAGTACAAATACTCGTGTTAATTAAATAGTAAATAAAGTGTTGCCGCATTATATTTCTAAAAGTAATTGTCTGTGTTTTTAATTTGATGCAATTAAACGAATCCTTGAAGGATAAGTAAAAAGCGTTTTTACGAAAAGGTCTAAAAACGTAACAATTGGTGTCAGAAGTGGGATTGCAAAAATAATTAAAAAGGACATTGCAATTTAAGGAAAAAAAGGACATTACAAAAAAAAAATAATTATGAAATTTGATGAGCTAAAAGTTGAACAGCTAAAAAAGGAGCTTAGTAAGCGGGAATTGCCAACAGCAGGTAACAAGGCTGAACTGCAGAAGAGGCTGATAGATGAGTTTAAGAATCGCGGCATGGACATCGGGACATACGAGTTTGAGGACAAAGACGATGTAGAGGTATGTCCTCCTGCTACGACCAGCAGCATGGACATAAATTCAATGTTCGCTGCTATGATGATCCAGATACAGGAAGCAACAAGGATCAGCACTGAAAAGCTTGTAGCCGAAATAACTGGAATAAAGCAGAACTCAGAAATCAGCAGTGACAAACTTGTAGCCGAAATAGTTGAAATTAAACAGAACTCTCAGCAGATGCAAGAGGCATCAAGGATCAGCAGTGAAAAGCTTGTAGCCGAAATAACTGAAATAAAACAGAACTCTCATCAGATGCATGAAGCATCAAAGATCAGCACTGAAAAGCTGGTAGCCGAAATACAGGGAGTGGAAACAAAACTGTTGGAGTCAAATAGAGCCACCAACGAGACTCTGGTAGAGGTTTCTGAGGCCATTAATAGGAGGGTGGATTCTATTGAGAATAAATTCTCAGAGCTGGCAGATAGAGTCCAACATCTAGAAAGCGGTGGCCTGGAGCAGCATGCAAAAGAGGTCGAAGAAAAATTGCATGCTCTAGAGGACAAAATGCATAACCTTCAGTGTAGTGGTGGGCCAGTACGAGCAGTTGCGGAGTTTTCTGCGCGAATAAAAGCGCCATGCTTTGACGGCAGCGTACCATTGGGCATCTTTAAATTCCAGTTCGAGACGGTTGCTAGCAGAAATGGATGGGATGCTGAAGAAAAGGCCATAGAGTTGATTTTGTCCTTAAAGGGTACAGCCGCAGAGGTACTTGAGACCATGCCAGTGAGCAGCAGAAACAACTATAATGAAATAATGGCAGCATTGCAGCGCAAGTATGGTGGTGAGCACAAGCGCGATTTATACAGAATGGAATTGCGATGTAGAGTTCAAAAGCCTAACGAGTCTCTACAAGATTTCGCAATGGAAATCGAGCGTTTAGTGCAGCTCATATATCCAGGCGAGAGTCACCCGTTTCTGGACCACTTTAAAACTGAGGTGTTCGTTAACGGCATTCGCGACTCTGATGTTAAACTGGCTGTGTTCGCAACGCAGAAATCCACTTTCGCTGAGACAGTTTCATTTGCTCTGGCTCAGGAGACTGCAAGGATGGTTTGTAATCCACAGATATGTAAGGTGCAGAATATGGAGGTTTTGTCTGAGGAAGATAACAGCCTAGTTGCTAGTTTTAAGGAGGCAATGAGACAACTGTTGGCGGAAAGTGCTACCAAAGAAAAGCCTAAGTGCTTTAACTGCGGAAAAATCGGTCATTTTCAGCGCAGCTGCAAAGCACGAAGAAAAAGAGGTAGATCTGTTTCGCCACCAAGAAACAGCAAACGAGTGAACTTAGAACCACAGCAGCAACATCATAAGAATCATCAGAATAAGTCTAACCATGGCGGTGGTGGTCAATCGTGTGATGCTGGTCGTAAGCGGCAGAACCATCCAAATCAACGTGGAGACAATCAGCAACGCAACAGCGGTAATTATTGTTCCAGTCGTATGATGGAAAATTATAGCATGAATCATTACAACCAACGCAATTATCAGGGCGGTAACCCTAATCGGCGCAATTGGAATACAAGTCGTGGCAACAATATGAGCAATTATGGAATGGGACCACGTTCTAATATGCGTAAGTTCGAAGAACTTCGGTCACGACTACCAAAACATACGGTGAGCGATGAACCAAAATCAGAACAGATGAATGGCGAAACTGATAAAAAGGATGAGTCCGGCAATGAAACTGGAGCTGGTGAACATGAACCAAGAGAAAAAGAAATTACTGTAGGCTACGATAAGACCAAAGCATTCTTTGATAATATTTCCGGTAGAACTACACGAGTTCGTACAAAGAATAAGAATTATGATTGGCGCCAGGAACGGATATTGAATGGTGAAACATTTGGTGTGTCATCTACAAGGCGCGGAGTTTATAGAGGACGCGGCAACTACAATAATCGTAATATAAGCCATTACAGTAGTGACAGTTACAACAATCGTGGTTATTATGGCAATAATTATCGTAATCGCAGCAACAATCGGAGTAAGATGCATAACAGAATCCAGATGGTCAGTGACAACATGAAGGCTAGACAATTGGTTCTACTTTATAACCCACAACGGAAGAAAGGATTGTCCCCAAAATTACAGACTCACTGGGATGGCCCGTATAAAGTGATTAAGAGAGTGAATGACGTTGTGTACCGGATACAGAAGCACAATAGCCCAAGGTCGAAAATGAAGATAGTACATCTCGAACGATTGGCGCACTATGGAAGAGGTGATTGTATGCCTATTCGGGTCGAACAGGCTTAAGTGGGCGGCAGTGTTACAAAGTTTAAAAATAGATTCAAATATAACGACAATGTGGCTATATGTACTTGGCAGCACTGTCAAACCATCTCTAGTTGTCAAAATGTTACAACCCTGGTCAACACCATGCAGATAATATTTGAATTAACGGAAATGGAATATTCCGGATACATCGTTGAGAATATACAAGATCATTCGAGGCTGTGCAATAATAAGTGTAAATAACAATAACGAAAAACCTAGCAACATCAATGCTAAGAGATGATGATGTTATTCTTAATGATCTTGTACGCAAGTATTCGCTGCTAATAAAAACTAAACATGTACATCAATATACACAGCAACATACACACAAATATACACAGCAACATGCCCACATAGCACAAGAAGAAACAAAACTACACAACACACAAAACACTCATACATACAACCACACATAGTTACAATAAACAAAACACAAGACAGCATTGTCATATATACAAACGCACGTATATAGCTACATGTTAAGTAAAGCACAACCAACAACAACCATGACCAGATGCTTCGCGAAGTTACCAGACGATGTCATTTTGCTATATAAAGTCGCTGCCAGTGAACAGCGGAATCAGTGAGATTTTTAATCTAGACGTGTTAACATCGCTAAGTGTTTAGTAGTACAAATACTCGTGTTAATTAAATAGTAAATAAAGTGTTGCCGCATTATATTTCTAAAAGTAATTGTCTGTGTTTTTAATTTGATGCAATTAAACGAATCCTTGAAGGATAAGTAAAAAGCGTTTTTACGAAAAGGTCTAAAAACGTAACAATATTAAGAAATTATGCAAAATTGAATCCTCAAACATGGAGGTTGTGTGTCGTTGAAGCATTAGCTATTATAAGAGCAAAGAAGGTAATACGAAAATTGGGGTTGTGCTGGTTGGAAATACATCACCATTTTTTACCTCATGTACCTGAAATAAGTGTCCACATACATCCTCTACTTAAAGCTTTATATTCTATTTCTGAACGTTTAACACCTGACAAGGCAATCAAGCTTATTCACGAAGTCAATTCAAAGAGTGATAGCAGTCAAAATTTACGTTTTTATGATATCTCGTATTTAGAAATTTTTCTTCTACATTGGCTGACGAAGCATACAATCACAATAGGCGACAGACAGTTAACAAACTGCAATGTTGAAATTTTAACTGATTATTTTAAGTTGAATGATATGGATGGAATTAAGGATACACTCTTGGAAACAATAAATCAAAATATTCAAGGTAAACGGCCAGGAAGACATGCAAAGCTTAATGTTATAGAATGCAAACCTAATAGTATAAAAGATTCCGATGGATCAAATTCTCATGAAATGAAAAGTTGTACCAATGAAATTGATACTGGCAGTAAACCACATATTGCTCAAGAGCAAGATGAATTCGAAAGATTGGAACGTTATGTCATCAGTCGGAACAATTCTGGTTATATATTGATTATCAATCAAAGTAAATTTTACAAAGAAACAGATCCAAAATTACAGGTACGAACGTAACACAAAAATTTATGTGAAAAATACAAAGTTTTAAAATATTGCTTAATAAATCTCTTAGCAGAAATAATATTGTTAAGAATCTGATGCAAATTTAAAAATTTTATATAAAAATTTAGCATCTTATACCAGATATGTATGATTACATACCCAAGCGCAAGGGTACTAATGTTGATCGCGATAAACTGAAAGAACTGTTTGCTTCGTTCGGTTACGTACCATTGGTGTTTGAGAATTTAACACATTTGGAAATTTTGCATCAAATACGAGAGACCGTTAAGAAAAGCTTACTCAAAGACTCCATAATTATTTGCATTCTCTCCCACGGCATGGAAGGTATAATCCGAGTAATATTTGTGATTTTGTTTTAAAAATTTTCATCTATATTCGTTAAATAATGCAGGCGTCATTTTTGGCTGCAATACAATACCTGTGGCAATAAACGAAATTACAGAAATATTAACGATCGACACTTTAAAAGGCAAACCAAAGATGTTGATAATACAAGCGTGTCAAAAAAATATTGCTAATCTTCATACGGTATGGAAATTACTTTTAAATTTTGTTGCATATTTTCAATTTATAATTTTATTTTTGTTTTACAGAACAGCTCTACATTTACAACTAATTTTTCTCCCAATGCTTATGCTGACATATTAGTAGCTATGTCTTCCATTCCGGGAACCGATGCCTTACGTCACATTGAATACGGAAGTTGGTTTGTGGACTCCTTATATAAATTTACCCAAAAGTATGGCGATCGGTAAGTGTTTAAAAAAATCAAAACTAATTATGTGTGAAATTTTAGGGATAGTTATTTTTTTTTAATTAGCAAACATATGTTGGATATTTTAACTGCAGTAACTAGTGATATTTCTAAAAGAAAAGGCGACGCAAATCAAGTAATGCTACCCTCAACTAGAAGTACAATGCGCAAGGAGTTTTATTTGCCTAGTAGACTGTAGAATTTACACATTATAGGCTATGATTCACATAGTTTTCACCATTTTCATTTTTTTGATCTTTTGTAAATTATATTCAACCATATTTGTGTACGAAAATAGATTATATGTATTACACATTATGAATGTGTATAAACATAAACTTTTTGAGTGTGAGCAGTACCAGACGGTTAGGAGGACATACCCACTATTACTTAGGTATGCATCTGTTGCCGACTTTTTCCGTCGGGAGCGGGTAGAGGATTCTATATTACTAGTAGAATTTCTTAGGGAAATATGGATTAGTATGTAGCACGGCAGTTCGTGCGAATTGGTGGTGGCGGAATAGTTTTAGGACTTTCCAAATAATTCTTCGGTCGATGACTGGAGTAACAGAACAAGGAAAAAAAACTACAAACTTTTATATTCTATTTAGTTAGATTATACATTATGGAAAGAAAACTTCGATTCTACAATTTATATGTAAAAAAAGATCAAAGTTCTTGAATTTGTTTTTGTTTTAATTTTAAATTGTGCGAACGCAATTTTCTGGTGATATTTAGTACCAGCCTTTTTAATTTAATAGTTGATTAGGTATTTAGTTTTTTTTTCGAAATTGTTGCCAGAAAGTCAAAAGCTAAAGTTCCCGCTTAAAAATATGTGCTGCCATCTTTACAAGGAAAGCAGTGTAACCAACGTTCAAAAACGGTAGCATATAAAACATTAAAATTGTTAATTTTTAATTTCCTCTGAAAATAATACAGTAGAGTTCGTTTATAATATAAAACGTTTATAAAAATCATATTCTGTGATAACAGTTATATGTATATGGAAATCATAATTTCTATATATATTATAGCTAAATTCGGCAGGAAAACTAAAAATTCGTATATTTTGTATTACAAATGGACTGTTGTAGGGTTCTTTTTTTAATTAACCTTATGACCAGTTGCCTTTGTAATTCTACCTGGTATAATCTCATTTAATATTAAAGCACCGAATTCGGAAATAATATTTAAACGCTTGAAACAAGGTACATATAATTGAATAAATACATTTTGCGACTTAAATGTATTAGTGTTGGCATCACTCATCAGTTTGTTTTATTTATATAAAGAACCTAAATAAACTTGAAAGCAACAATTAAAACCAAAAATTTAACAAAATGAGCCTATGTAAAACTCTATTGGAATGTATAAATGAAGTGAATAAGGAAGATTTAGAGTATTTGGAAACCGACTTGAGCTTTTATCAATTGGTAAGCTTCAAATATTTTTGAAATATATGCGAGTGATAACACATAAAAGGTACACAAATTAAATGAGTAATGTTTTGGTATCAGGTGTCTGTAGGCTTCTTATTGTATGGTGACGATAAATCTGCAAGTGAATTTTTGCTGCAAAGATTAATAGTGCTCGCTCAAAACCCTCCTCAAGGTAAGGGCATTAATCAAGATGGCGGTCAACTCGTAACAAGTGGCATTTTACGGAATTATGTGCAGCTAAATCCCACTTCTTGGAGACAGTGTATTGTGGAAGCCTTGGCAATTATAAGAGCCAAACGAGTAATACGCAAGTTGGGTGTACCCTATGAGGAAATACATATTCAATATTTACCTCACGTAGCTGAATTTAGCATTCATATACACCCACTACTTA
This sequence comes from Linnaemya tessellans, assembly GCA_951800035.1. Taxonomy (NCBI): domain Eukaryota; kingdom Metazoa; phylum Arthropoda; class Insecta; order Diptera; family Tachinidae; genus Linnaemya; species Linnaemya tessellans. The sequence continues at coordinate 99,419,483 of OX637536.1, read as the reverse complement.
AGGCTCTTTATAAAATTGCCGAACGTTTAACGCCCGAGCAAACCGGCCGACTCGTTAATTATGTAAATACGAAAAATGAAAGCTGTCAGAATTTGCGTTTCTATGATTTAGCGTATTTGGAAGTATATCTACTCAATTGGATAACAAAACGGGTCATTTGTTTAGGAAATAGAAGTCTTGATGACTGCAATGTGCAAATACTAATTGAATTCTTTAAATTTAATGATATGCAGTCGTTTAAAGACTTGCTAGTGGATACTATAAATTTAGAACTCAGCAAAGAAAAAGGCGCAACAAGTATTTCTAATAAATTTGATAAAAACGATACATTTAAGGATTCAGGTATCTCTGTGTCTCAAAAAAGCTACAATGAGAACAGTAAACAGGAAACTTTAACCGCGCCAGATGATTTCGATGCAGCTGAGCGTTATAAAATTAGTAAGCAAAGTGCAGGTTATGCTTTGATAATTAACCAAAATAAATTTCATCGGGAAAGAGATCCAAAATTACAGGTAAACTTTTATTTTATATTATGCTATTTTGCACAGAAATTATAAATATTGCTAAGATACAAAAGTTTTTCATGAAAAATGATTTTTAAATTGTTTGATTGAAAAAAAAAGAATCAACGGTTTACTCCCATAAGAAGTTAAAATCCCCTTTGTTATTTTTAAGCACCTCTTGCCTGATTGTAAACTCAAACCGACTCGAAAAGGTACTGATATCGATCGTGACAATATCGAAGAACTCTTTTCCTTATTTGGCTATATACCACTAGTACATAATAATTTAACACATTTGGAAATTTTGCATCAAATACGGGAAACTGTCAAGAAGAGTTTGCTCAAAGATTCTATTATTATTTGCATACTAACTCATGGCATGGAGGGTAAGTAAGCGTAATAACAAATAAAATAAAACAAACGTATTGTCTAATATATATATATATATATATATGTATGTACATAGGTGCTATTTACGGTTGCAATTTTATACCGGTCGCAATTACCGAAATAAAGGAAATATTAACAGCAGATATCCTAAAGGGTAAACCTAAAATGGTTTTATTACAAGCTTGCCAAAAAAACGATCCCAAAGTCGATACTGTAAGTAACTTAAAATTTTGTTAAAAGTTTTAATAGAATTATTATTAATATTTGCCTTGTTATTTATGGTATATGTGTACATATTAGACTAGTTCAAAATTAATACAGAATTTTTCGCCTGATGCATACGCCGACATGTTGTTGGCCATATCGGCCATAAAGGGAACTGAATCTTTACGTGACACAACAAAAGGTAGTTGGTTTGTTGAATCCATTTGCAAATTTGTCAAAAAATACGGAAATCGGTAAGTCTTGAACAATATTTTGCGTAGTTTTTGTTTATAAATATATAGTACTTTTGTTTCCTAATGAATAGCAAACATATGCTAGATATTTTAACGGCTGTTATCAATGATATTTCTAAGAAAAAAACCGTTGAAGATGATGTAATGTTACCTGAAATTTCCTCCACATTGCGTAAAGAGCTCTATTTGCCAAACTAAATATTTTAATTAGAGCCGGCTAATTTTTATTTTTTTTTTTTAATTTAAACAAAACGTTCTATGAATGAAATATAGAAAGTACAAAGAGTTGGACAACTTGCCTTTTGTACGTGTTGATTGTAAATCACAAGCGTGTTTTTATTATATCTAATAATATTTTATTGGATTTTTTCAAAACGCATCAATAATTGGTCAAATTAATACAACAAATAATTTGTTTTTGTAAAAGTTGTTTTAAAAAACCAGCACAATTGAAGCTGAAAATAAAAACTGAATGAAATGTATCATATATATTAAAATTTTACATAACGCCCACGTATCAGCGATGCTGTTGCATAAACTTTATTGATCGGCCTTGGACTTTTCCTTTGATTTTCGAATATTTATTTAAAAAATTTACTAGTGCAATTTCAGTAAATATCTAAATTTATCTTTTCACCAACTTATTTTGTATATTTTTAAAGCGTGAAAATATAAGCATGTATGTGTATACGTACATACATGTATATTTTAAAAATTTTATAAATATAGCCTCATATTCATAGCCATAATCAAGTATATTCTACCAGTTTAAACCATTACCAATATGGAAACACTGGTTTTAAACTCTTAAATTATATGTTTTGATTGTGAGTTTGGGCTTTACATTTTTGACAATTATATTAATAATAGTCTTTGGATTAAAAGAAATATAAATACATTTAATGTTGGACACGATCATCTTAAATAATTCTAATTCCAATAGAGTAGTAGATAGTATGTATTATACTTTTAGTTGAAAAATCTTGAAAAATACTCAACATGAAACTCTTCGATGATGGCCAAGGACAAATAAAAAATACGAAACAATCGCGAGGTCTTTTTCTACCCTCAATTTTTCAATTTCGAACAGACGCTAACTGGATGTTTCCACATGCTGCCAGCGATACATGAATCTGCTGTTGTTTTTGAATTCCAGTCACAAGTTGTACCAACGGGGTTCTTCAGTTAAATTACAAGAAGAATGGTATAATAATACACTCTTCCTTTAAATGTTTGGCTTGCGATCAAAGGTTTTTTGATATTTGTGTTACTACACTTTGTAGCTGTTTTGACAGTTTGGATGTCAAAACAACAGCGAGACTGTTTTAGTTGTACTAAACAGCGAGACTGTATAGTTGTTATGTTATAACATAATGTTGCGGACTCGCCACTTTGTTTAGTCGATTCACAATATGATTTAATTAATTTGATTTCCAAAAATCACCTTAAAGTATACTGCAGTTAATACTCAGATTTGTATTGTTGCCCCAGAGCTCCCACGTTTCTGTATTCGTACACAAAGCGAGAATTCATTTGGGCATCGGCTTATTTCTGGGACAACAGAAATATATACTAGCAGAAAATAGAAATCGTTAAAATTTAGGAGAAATCATCAAATCTTTCAACTATAACTGTTCCGTTCGTTGTCAATTATGATTTTTTTAACTTTTCTCGAAAACATCTGAACATGAGCTTAAATTGTGATGTAGCTTTTGTAAAAATGTACTTGTATTGAACAATTTTTTCAGTTTATATGTTTTACTCGAAATATAGACATCAGAATCTATATATTTTATTGTATATATGTATGTATCCGTGTCGTAGATACAGTTAAAATTTCACTTCGCTTGATTTTACAAGAAGATTAGTTTTATTTAATTTTAAAATAAAAAATAAACATATAAAGTTAAAATGAGTCAATCTTAACGTGTAAATAGTTTACAGCGATTTTCACAAATATTTATTCAAGACAAACAAACAAAATCAATGGCTTGGGCAAAAATCTTATATAATAAAATCCACATAATCTTTATTGTTCTTTAAAAACAAATATAATAACTCTAATTAAATAGTGTTGAGAAAAAAAGCCTTAGTATATTTTTGTATACATACATATGTAATTTTCAAATGAGCATTCCTTTTTTTTACTTTTTATGTTAGTGTTGAGTTTCAACTTATACATGCTAAGAATAAAATGTTTTATCTTGCCTTTTTTTAAATATATTTACAGTTTTATTTTGGAAGTTTAGTTATGTATTTGTTATTCATCAGGACATTATTAACTTAGATATAACTTTTTTTTCAGAAAAAAGTTTAATATATAACTTAAATTATATATGTGTACTACATATAAAAATGAAAATATAAATGCCATCATTTATTTTTTTAAATGCAATAATTCATTTAGTTAAAAAAAATATATATGTATATGTATATACATATATATATATATATATATATATATATATATATATATATGTATATATATATATATACACATATATATATATATATATATATATATATATATATATATATATATATGTAAATACAATTGAAATGTTGGAAAGAATGAGCGTTAAAAAGAACGGCAGATGTAACATTTTGCATTTATTGGGCAAAAACAGGGAAATGACAAAAATTTGAAGATCTCTTAATTATCCTCAACTTAGTTGCAAACTGTAGTTAAAATTTATAATTTTTTTAGATCTTATTTGTAATTTGTAACGTTTTTGAATAATTTTCTTGTTGTTAGTGTGTGTTACAGTCAAAAACTTTTTGCTGTCAAAACTTCTGCAAGTACTAAATTTTTTGAATTTAATATAGAAAACTTGATTCCAAAAATTGTGGGCTATTCCAATTTCAAGTTAGTTGTTCCTGAATAAACAGCCCTTTTTAATAATATAGGTGCTGCCGTGGCTGATTGGATGCTAGCCTCTTAGTACGGAGGTTGTCGCTTCGATTCCTGCCAAAGACCTTCACGTTTTCAGGTAACATATTGGTACCTACTAGGACCTAAGTGTGCTGAATTTGTTAATCAAAAGGGACAGCCTCTACAACCTAATCTAACCCACTCTAATTTTAAATCCTGAAATAGATTTCAAGACCGCCTTTCGTTGACTTGTTTCTGTGTATTTATTTTAGTTTTCTTTTCCAATATGGACATAAATTGACTTGAGGCTTAACGTTTTTAACATAATAATTCGAGAATTGATTTTCGGATAATTTTTGCTTAAATTGGCAAGTGTGATTTCTACTAAGGGCGTGTTTTTGAGAGCGGAATTAAGTTTAAACTTGGTTTAATGTAGTCTGAAACTATGACGTTTCCTTCGAAATGTGTTTTATATTATTTCATTAAAAACTAACATTTTAACCAAAACTAAGCAGTCCCTTTAAAATGTTGTACACAAACTTGGTAATGGCGTCACAAATATGTTTTCAGATTAAATAAACGTAGTTTAACTGAGGTCTCAAAAAACCCAGCCTAAAAGTATGAAGTAAAACTCAAATTAGGAATGAGCTTTCTGTCTAAATACCGAAAGTATGGTATACGCGATTCAGATTATAGATAAAACCTCTCTTCAAATCTTCTCTTAGATCTGATGTCGCTAGAGAGACGGAAGGTAGTTTCTTTTGAGTTCTAAATTTTTTCCATTTCCCCATTTCAATTGTTTAAAAAAAGAAAATATAGAAATATTTGTAATTGATCTAATATATGTATATAAAAAAAGAAATCAATATGTTTTGATTTGGCAAAGTGAATTTTTACATGTTCATGATATAAAAATAATATTTTTAAATATTTATTAATTAAAAACGTTTTTGGAAAAGAGTCCCCATAATTTTTACTTAAATGTAAAAATCTTAACTTAAACGAATACTTTTTACGACCTTAAAAGTCCTATTGGAAATCAATACAAACGCTATGTTCAGATGGTTGTCAGATCTTACAATAAAAAGAAGTACAGACAATGGCAAATTTACAACCTTGTTTTTTAGACATGCCATGTTTCTGACAACGTTGTCAGAAAAATTGTCAGAAGTTGCTGATAACATGTACACTGAAGCAAAAAAGTATTCTTAAAACAGAACTTTATGTTTCAGTTTTTAAAATGGAAATAATAATGAAAATAAGAAAGCTTTTATATTATTAAGCCTTAGTCCATAAAAAATATTTTATGCTAAAACTTGTTTTCTTTGTTTATTTACTTTTCATCTTGGGATATTGTTAGACTATAATAAACCCTAGTACAGATATTAACATAAATACACATGAGCCAGCTACGGGCTTATTTGTATTTATATAAATAAATTTCAATATAACATTTATCAAATAATTAGTTTTTAAACATAAAATATTTTTTGTGGTTTAGGATTTTAATATATAATCTTGCTATTTTAATATTGCAACATTTTTATTAAAACTAATATGCAAGCTTTTATTTCAAAAATTAACTTTTTTTAAACAATAATAATTATGTTTGTAATAGATTTAATTTTAAAAATAAAACAAACGTAGTTTTTTGTATTTTGAAATTGCTTCTTCTTTGTGGTATAAGATCTTGACAACTCTTTGTCTAAACAGAGCATAAAACTGATGAAGTTGCCAGATGTTTAACTTGTAGTATTAATGTGTTTTCAAACTTAAAGTTCTTCGCAAGTCCTATTTACTTTAAAAGATGGCTCTAAATGTCAAAATTTCTCTTTTTAACATGCCAATATATGATAATATGCAAGTGTCACATTATAAAGTATACACGTTTTGCTTTTACAAAATTCTTTGCGTTATTTTTCTTCAAATAACTTTATTAAAGTTATGGAGCTTTTTTTTCTTTAGGAGGACTTAATTAGAAATTAAATTTAATCCCTGTTTGTAAATTAGGAATACAAAATGTTTTCTTTAGTTTCTTTCGTATGTATATAAATTAATTAACTAAAAGTTTTACTAAAAAAAATATAAAAAATATATTAAAGGAAAATAAAAAAATAAACTTAACAAACTTCGCTTAATAGCGCAATCACTTTTAGGATAAATTATTGAAAAATTCCTTTTTGTTACATGTTTGAAAGAAAACTTGAGTTTTTTTCATATTATATCTTTAGGTTTCTCTAGGGGAAACCAATATAAAGCTGTTAAATTTCTTTTTCAATTTTATGTTTTCTCTTTTTTTGTGTGTAACAGACAAGCTTAAGCTTGCATAATTTTTGTTTTTATATTATGTAAATGTAGTGTATATGCAGTGTGTCTTCTTTTTAAATACTTACATTTAAAATATCTTCTTTTTTTTCTTTTGCTTTACATATAATTATAAACCGAGTGTTATGCTATATCGCGAACTATTTCAATTTTATCAAACATATCGGAATCGGGCGGTATGGTGGTGAAATGTGTGCGATCACTGCGGAAAGTGTTTCGTTCGTTCGAACTAGTTTTCAGTGAACGTTCCGAGGGTGTTTCTGTACCGCTTAGTTGTATGCGTTTTTGTAAAGCTGACACAAAATTCTGTGTAACGAAAAAAAAATTAAAAACCGTTTTTTTCTTGTTTCTGTTTAATGAAAATAAATTTTGTACTTACCTGGGATATTATATCGCCACGAGCTGTACGAACTTGATAAAGGTAACGAAATTTACGTTGTCTGGCCTCTTCGCGAGTTTCACGAGGTCTTGTTTGTATGCGCTGCAATTGTTGATGACGTTTCTGAAATACTCGCTTGCGATGGTCAATACCCCAGGCTGTGATGAAACTTTGTATCATAAGACCAATTATAATGCTCACAGGCCAGGCAAATATGAGTATGCCACCATAACAGGCGGGCGGATTTGGATGAGGTTTCATGTCAAAGATCTAAATTTAAAAAAAGTAAAAAAAAAATTTTATAGGATATTTGCCAAGTATCTATTATATACTCGGAAAAATAACATCTTGTACCCCACATTTTTTGTGTTGCACTTTTAAGTGCATTATAGTCCATTAATATTAATAAAAGATGTATGGTTTAGAAGGTGTTTTTATGCAGATATGCACAATATAAATATTTTTTTCAAAATTTAAATGGTCGGATTTTGACCACCGGCCGATCATAGTTTATTTTAAGGCTAATTTGGCTAGTTGTACAATTTCAGTTGTTCAGTCTTACATCCCTTTTTATAGATTTAAATAATTTAAATACAAAATTAGTTAATTGTTCTATAAATTCAAATTGTATTCAAAAACGTTTTGAATTTTGTACCAAATTATTTTTGGCACTCAAAGGCGATAAAAGTATGGCATCACTATTCAAATATCGATAATTTCTTGAACAAACAGTTAAATGATTTCTACGCCGTTTTTTAATATTTACTTACCCATTTTGTCAACATAAGACCATGTAAAAAGAAATCGATCGAACATATAATCATGGCCGAGCCGACAACGCTGGTTGTCAAAATTGTTATATATTTAGCACTGCAGAGTGTAAGAACCGAACAAATGATGGCGCCACCAATTAAAGCGACTGTTATTTCCGGTTGCTGTAAATAAATATAAAATTATTCATTATAAAGATTGTAAATAAAAATAATATTAAATTCGCACCCCGAATTCGTTATCCGGCATTGTGGCTACACAAACGGCCATAGCAGCTCCTGCTATTATTACGCCAGCAAATGCACTAATAAAGAATGTGGCCACAGGATACGTTGAACCCAATACTGCTCCTACTAAACCGCCCAATAATGAAGAGCAGGCATCAGCTGGTTCACCCAAATAGCCTGTTACATAAAGACGTAACATAGCCACCGCCTTTATACCAATAAATGCTCCGGTTAGAAATCCCACAGCACGCAAACAGCGGTAACCTAAAAAAAATGTAATATGTAATAAAATAACACTTTAAATTTCTGAAATTATCTCTTCTTCGTATGCGAATAAAATCTCCTGACTTTCAGCAATATTTCTCAGTCTATTTCCGAATTTTGCACTCAATTAAGAAAGTTTACTCTGGTGTGAACTCGAAATCAAATGCAAGTGAGAAAATAAAGTCGGTTCAGATGTGATAATTCCTTTAGATATTGCTGTGCTAACCTAAACGGGTATATTTTAAAACACAACTGGGAATAGTTCCGCAGGAAACGGTTAGTTCGATTGCAATAAAATAAAAGAATTGTTATCGGGTCTAAGTTCAGAATTTGGATTTTATATTTTTTTAAAAGGAACGGAACCTCAAAACCCCAAAGTGGGTCACTTCGAGGTTGTAAGAACTTCAATCATATACCAAGCTGAGAGTTTTAATCTCATAAAAACGTTTTTTTGCAGGCAAGTTTTCCTATGCAAAAGCTAAAAAAAATTCTGGAGATATTGGACTAAAAAGATTTAGATATTTTTACCTACTTCGGTCCTCTATTAGGTTTTGCTAATAGGGAACTCAAATCTGACCCGATTGGAAGAATATTTTTCTTTATAAATTAAAAACAAAATGCCTAATTTGTACAAAAAAATTTGTGATTTATAACATTTCTCTATCTTCTCATCTATTTTCATCTGCCCTCTCGAGATTATTCCCTCTATTTAGTTCCGGCGCAATGTACTATATATGTTGAAGTCATTCCCTTAGTGCTGGTCCGAATTAAAAAAAAAATTAAGTAAAAAATATGCATTCCTTTTTTCTAGTATCTTTTAGAAAGATGGTCGGTATGAGAATTGCATTGTTAAAAGAGCTGTTGCAAGTTCTAAAGAGCGAACCCTTTTAATTTTAGTTATTTTACTTACCTAAGAGGACAAAAACAATACCAAATACGGCACACATTGACCACAACATCGCATACATCGTATCTGGTTGTGTATTGGTGCATGGATGATCTTCCAGGAACCCCTGCAATAAAATAAATAGAAAAAAAACGTTTTAAGCTGGCTCAGAAGCATAACTCATAAAAGCCTAAATTTAATTTTTACGGAATATAGGCTTAAGTAATACAATTTGTTAGATATTTACACTATTTTTACATGTAATAAGTTACGTCGATGCCCACTAAAGGGGTCGAGCTGCAAAAATGATTTTTTCTGATTTTCTGGCTTCAAGGTCAGTGGTTTGGGCCTTCTTTGACATAAACAATTTAAAAATTATGTTGTTTTCTGCAGATTGGTTTAGTTCTTCTTAGGGTAACTTTTTTACGCCTGGTCCGATTTAGCCCATTCACGAATTTGACCTGTGCTATCCTTCAAAATTTATCTTTGCCAAATATCAAGAGTCTGGCTGTACTAAATCGTGATTTCCATAGACTTTATGTCATCTTAGAGGTATATTTCGCTGCGTTACATGTGCAATGAGAAAGTGAATATATCCTACAATTCCTTTTTGGAGGGTACAACAATTAACGGGTTAACTAATTCTCGGGTTTAAAAGTAAAGTTAAATAAAACACATACAACGCTATGATTTCGATAAAACTTTTATTTATTATAATGCTGGGATCTGGTCATTATGTTGGAAATTCAATTTCATTTAAATTATCGCCTCTAGAATGCTGGCACTAGTCGATCCTTTAAGGTGGTTTTCGAGATGTGGTTTAAGTTCAAACTTAGTTTAGTCTAGTCTGAAACCCTGAGTTTTCTGCAGAAATGTGATTTATTTTTATTATACTTATTATTAAAGGCCAACATTTGAAGCAAAACTAAGCTGTTAAGTAAAAATTTTTACACAAACTTGTTTCAGATGAACACAAATCTGTTTTCAGATTAACTAAACCTAGTTTAACTGAGACCTCATAAATGCAGCCTTATTAATACAAAGATAACTTGACCAATGTTGGTTTCCAAGTGCTCCAACAGTAGTGAATTATGCGCTTAAACACGGCCTTTAAAAGCTCTTAATCTTGGTCGCCTACTGACGTCGCCAAAAAGTGAAATTGTGCCTTCTGGAAATTTCTCATGCGACAAAGCGAAAATTGGCCCTGTTGTGGCCTTTGCTAAGAATTCCTGTGTATGCTTATTTCACTTTTAAGATTTGCATAATTTCGAATAACTTTTTAAATTCTCTTTTGTATTGTTTCTATTAAATTCTAATTAAATTTGTTTCCTCCAAAAAGTTATTCATCAAATACAAAGCAGGTTTAATATAAAAAAGTATAAATTATCTTTAGAGAATGTTCTATTTAGAAAAACAAATAGTTTAGATTTTTTTTTCATTGATTTAATTAAAAATAAACCCGTCTTTGTTATCAAAATGTAAAATGTAAAAAAACTCAAGTTAACCATTATACTCGTATAGTTTTTCTTTAGTGAGTTCAATAGGTCATAGACATCAACAACCAATGCAATCAAGAGTAAAATAAAGGGAGAGAATAAAAAAATGTCAACAGGAAAATAAATAATAGCATCCTATTTTCATTGTATGGCCACAAACTAGTGTTGATTACCGCAAAAGTAAAGATGACGAGGCGGAGGGAGGGGGTGTAATAGGAATGCTTTCAGGTGCGACATTATTCCACATTATTTGGAAGTAATTGCCGAATCTGTTTTTTTTTTTTGTAAAATAGTTTTAGACTATGACTTGGAGGTTTAATATTGTGAAACCCTACCTTTCACTCTGGGTAAACAGTAAGAAGCAGTATTCTGAAAACAGCGATGACATAAACTGCTACACAAGTGCACCGAAACTGGGTCAATCTCAAACACACAAACTGACATACAACTTTTTCTTATTCTATATTATATTTTGAAGTTAGTTTAATGCAAATTGTAAAAACTAGAAAACAAATAATATGTAACACACACACACACATAAACCCACACAAAGTAAAACAAACATTAACAATAAGAATTGGGAGGGTATAGTGGAAATAGTGCTGCTCCTCTAAGAACAAAGTCGATGTTATTCTTCTTTAACAGCAATTATTTAAAAAAAATTTCTGTAATGTTTTTGCGAAGATGCAAATAAATACTAAAATTTATTCCTTGAAAAAACTTAAGACTCTAATTGTATAAATCATGTCACCAAACTGAAATTTATATGTGGAGAACAAAAGTCAATTTGTTTTTGTTTGTTATATCATTGAATAATATTATAAATCACTCGAATAAAAAATTTTGATTTGTTCTTTCTTTTCTCTTGTCAATTTCCCCTCAAAAGTTTATAAACTATTTACGCATTTTTTATAAATAAAAGATTTTGTTGAATACTTTTCGTAATAACATATTAAGCTTAAACAATTTTTCTCAGCTTAAAATAAAAATTTGGGTTGTGAAGGATTTGCATGAAAGCCATGTCTATACAGGTGTTTTTTAAAGAAATGATGCAAAATTCTGGAGAAACCCGCTAATTGGAATATGATGTTTTTATACCCTTCAAAGAAAAAAATTGGAGGATATAATCTCTTAGTCATTTCGTATGTAACGCAGCAAAATCTCACTCTAATACCCCATAAAGTATATTTGTATGTATATTCTTGATCACTAATGAAATCTAAGACGATCTAGCCATGTCCGTCAGTCCGTTTGTGAAAATCACTATACAGTCCAAACGAAAAGAGCCAGACCTTTCCGTCCAGGAAATCGGAAAAATCCATATTTTGGACCCCGCCCACTTTAGTGGCGGTAACATATATGGTAACATATGACACGAAAAAATAGTGTAAAGACTTAACAAATCGTAATCCTTAACCCCACATTCCTTCAAAATGAAAGGTTTAAGCTTTTAAGACGAAGGTAAAATATTCTGTGATCTTCCTCTGCTCTACCCCTCCACCCGCCTTTGCCCACTAAATGACCCTTTAAAAAATCGTTGTCCCAAAAATTTACTTTTTAAGTTTTTACGATAAAGGTGGGAAGTCTCCCCCACGGCCCTTTCCGGAGTGATCCTGTCAAAATAGAGTTTTATAATTGAGCAAAATGTCTTAACTCTGAAAAGGCTATCAAAATTGCAAATCATTAAAATCCGTTTGAAACGTTTTGACAGAAAGCGTTTTTTTTACCGATTTGGATGGGGCTTATAAAAATACAATTGTGTACTTCTGATCTAGAGTGTTCCTTTAGCTTCATGGTGATGAAATTTTCTTGCTCATTTTCGAAAATATATGGTTCCCTGATGCGTCCTGACCACAAACTGCTCCATACGGTCACATTCTTTGCATGTAATGATTTTTCGAGGTCTGTTTATGGATTTTGTGAACCCCATATGCGACAATTTTGTTTGTTTACATAACCAGCTAATTGAAAATGGGGCTCAAATGCGTTGTTTTCGTTCAGACGTCCAATCCACAAACGTTTAACGCAAAAAATGGTCAGTTGGCTTTATTTCTTGAAAATTACCCAACTTTTTACTAAATAACTCATACAACTTTTTTAAATTTTTAAGAAAAAAAAACTTAACTCTTTTGCCTCTCAAAAAGCTGACAAAAACAGATAAATCTGGCAATAGGACAGCACTGACGTATCGCATTCAACACAACGTGCAAGCCAAACAAATGCATTAGTATTGGGTTTTGTTTATTTCAAACAAATTACCCAAAAGGGGAAAATAATTATGTGCAAGTATGTACATATGTATATAGAAATGTAAGTTCGTATGTTTAGTTACTTGTGTTACAAAGGATAAAAACAAACCCATTGCGAGCAACTTTAACCGCTAGTGCTTTAGCACAGTTTTTTTATGCAGGCGACGAACTTGCAGTTACAATATTTTGTGGGGGACATTCCACGTCAAACTTAAAATCAACTAACATTTATTTATCTTCAGTTAATTCAAATTGAACTATTAAAGGACTAAAACTTTCTAATTCTATTACTTCATTCATACTGACGTTATCAGTGAGTGACACTTCATCTTTGACATTATTTTTCAAAATGCATTATATGCATAAATAATATTGAAAGTAATTTGGGTCATTTAAACAATTTTCTTTGGATGCCAATGCCAAAACAAAAGCAAAACTATTGCTGCGTTCAATATGAAAAAGAAAAAAGATATGAAATTCTAATAAATTGTACGCAACCTTCACACCAATACAACATATTCATCTATTAGGGTTACCGATTTGTTAAATAAAAAACAATGTTAATAGCCAAAACGTAATTTATAAACCAAGTTGAACATGAGCTTCTTTTCGTCAAAATCGTCTTTGTTTTGGAAATAAATTGCCAATAAATCCCAACGTTTATCAAGTGTAAATCGATTCATTTCGTTCAGTGCAGATAATATACTGAATTTTGTGACAGAATGGTATTGCCAGATTCGAAATAACCATCTATAACCGGTAGATGGCCCATCTGATATGTGAACCGCTTATAACTTTTGAACGACTTGAACCCAACTAGTGTCGTTTCAAAGATTTCTATCAAACTTAGATTTTGAGAAATCTAAAAAAAACTGAGGAAAACTGTTTTTTTAAAAACTTATTTTTTTGGAAGAACTTTTAAAATGCTTTACCGACTGATTCCACAGACTGCATCTTTACATTCAAAAAACCTTGTCGATTTCTACTAAACGGTTTAAAATCGGTTAATGCGTTCGTGAGATATAGTGAAGGAAATAATTCGAAAAAATCATTTTTTTAAAGAACTACGAAATTATCTGATCAATTAGTGTTCTCGATTTTTTTATAGGACTCGAAAAATACAGCAATCACTTGGGAATCGGTTGATTCCTCCAAAAGTTGAAGCAGTTTAAAAACTAAAATAATAGTGTTTTATCAAACTCTTATTAGACTTTTGAGCTCAAAGAGCTTAAAAGCATAGAGCAACACTGCAAACCACGTTACGAAAGCTTAGCGGAAAATTGCAGGAATGACCTTTAGGTTCACCCTTTTTTATATTATTTTAGTTCAGTAAAAGGTACAATGGAAAGCCAACATCATTTTAATAATCCAACTTACACTAGAGAACAGAACAGGTGTTTCCGAAAGCCGCAACACTGTCATTATCTTGTACTCTTGTGCCTTATTTTTTTTTTCTTGTCACCATTTATTGGGTGGTTTACTTAGTTGATTGTAGTAACAGTTCGTATTTAGACAAATTTAATTATAAAACAATCCACTGTAAATTACACTGGCATTTGCAATACTTTTTGCCTCTATTAATTATTTCACTTCAAATATTAACCTTATGTCGTCTTCGATTCCAATCGCACGATTGGGTGTGAAAAATTAATTACAGAGATCATGCCAAAATATGTATCCCAACGTTAACGATCAATTGCAATATTGTGATAAACGATTAATCAATCTGTCATTAATATTTATATGCACGAATACATATGCAAAAAAAGTGTCTGGCATCTCTGTTCACAAATTTAACATACGAACATTGTAAACATGCTGCGTTGCCAGTGTGTAAGCCATACACATAGAAAAAGCCTCAACTGTTTACGGATATATGAAATTATCCTTGACCCTGTTTTTTTCGTCGTCACCATCTTAACGAATTGTAAAAGGTAAATAAAATGATGACGCTGAGACTACAAATAAAAAGTTTGCCTTACCTTTATAAAAAATTGCCAATCCATTTTGTGAATTTCAGGATGTTCCGTTTCATAAACAAACACCGAGTCCATGTTGAAAGAAATGAGTGCTTATCCTAAGTGATTTTTATTTGTTTTAATTAAATGCTTTACTAGTACTTTAAGGAACTGAATTATTTTTGTTTTTTATATTATTTAAAAATAATTTTTTTTTAATTTATACTCGTTTTGCTAGTTCTGTTTTCTGTATTTTTTTATATAAAAACTTGTTCACTCTCACTGGCTTTTAAAGGATAAACAAAGGTCTAATGCACGGAAATAACAACAACAACAACGGCCAAATGTTGTTTGAGTAAAATTGAATCAACCACAACACCAGAAGCAATAGCACAGACAATCCGCAATAACTGTGGGTACGGTCAGTGGCACATTTCTTTGCCACCCCTTTGGAAATGTGTGCTGTTTTTTGTTTTTGTTTAATTTTCTTTGTGTTGAGAGGGAGAGCAGCATTAACAAACGCAAGAACGAAGGAACAAAAGTGCCAACGAAACAGAAAAACTTAACGAATGCTTTCAGGAAAAATTCCTTTGTAACTCGTGCTCATACTTTCAATGTTGATTAAAAGGCAAAATGTTAAAACGAAATAAAATGTTGACACCTTTTTGCCCCATCACTCGATCTCTAAGAACTAAGAAAATTTTTCTTTCTTTCTTTAGACTTCTTCCGTTGAAACAACTAATTTTCATATTTTTATAAGAAGGAAACAAAATATATTATTTGATTTACTTGTATTCTCAAATATTTTCATATTTCTTTTCACTTTTTCTTTCAATTTCCTAGCACATTTGCAATACACAAATTTACATCTGCACACCAACACTCTCACACACACACATTTTCTTTAAAAACAAAACATTTTTAATGCGCTGCTCTTTTCTTTGCCTTTAATTCCATGTCCTTCCACTACTCAACGCTCATTGCAACTGTGTGTGGTAAATTTATGTTTGCCATCAAGAAAAGAAATGCCGCAAAATAGCTTTTTTTCATTCAAAAAGCTTTTTACAAAACAGGAAACTTAACGAGTTGTATTATCATCTGGCCGTATGGCAATCTCACACATTTGACAGCTGGAAATGAGGAAATGAAAATGGTTAGAGTTTAAAAATAGTGTAAACTTTAACAAAACAACGGACTGTGTTTACTGCTAAAACACTTTTGTTAGCTTCACTTGTAAATCACTTCTGTTTACGTACGCTATTCACTTAGTTCTCAAAGACGTTCATAAATAGACAAATTTGAAATATGATTAGAATATTCTAAAGTGTTAATTAAAATTCCAGTATCATTAATGAAAATGTTTGTAACATAATAAAAAGAAAGTGCTTTGGGCTTAAAACAACTTTTTTAGATTTCGTTTTCTTCCGGCTTTCGAAATAATTTCATTATATTTTTTTAGTAGGACGAGAACTCAAACAATAAAAATACTGTATAAGAATTTGTTTTATGCATTTTGTCGTAAAAACTTAAAAAGTAAATTTTTGGCATATATTGTCCATGTGTGATGCCTATGGCTTCCACAATCTTCGATTGTGATATTTTCCGTGCTTTCGTATGTAGAGACCTCAACTGGGCGTCCAAAACGTTCGGCATTTTCCGTGGTTGTACGCCGCATCGAAATTCAGTAAAAGGTCACGAACTTATTTGTTCGTACATAAAAGTGTGTAGTGTCATTGTTTCGAATTCCAATTATTTGTTTTAAGGTCGATGTTGAATTGCTTACAAATAAAAAACTTAAAACTTTTTTTTTCACAATTTTATTAAAAGAAATATGTATTATTTATTTTTTATTAAAGTTTAAAGAAACCATTATAAGTATGTATAAAAAATTTAACTGTTTATAAAAAAACACGGGAATTGTCGATTGGTTTTAATTTGTACGAGAAGGATATATTTAGAAAAATAGATCTCATTTTCATTTTCCTTTATTGCCATGCCATTTATAGGACCCATAATATTTAAAGTTATTTTCACGTAATTTGTTGTCAGCCTCCTTGGGACCGCGAGAGCCATATACATATGGTATGGGTTTCGCTTTAGACTTTTCGATTTCATGTAAAATGGGTGTAAAAATACGCCAGGCTTCGCACAGCTCATCGGAACGCACAAAGTGCATTTGGGAGCCACAAAAAACATCCAAAATTAAACGCTCATAGGCGTCGGGCAAGTAAGAATCGCTATAGCGATGTTCATATGTTAAATCCAATTCAGTTTCTTCCGTATCAAATGTAATTCCAGGAGATTTAGTCATCATTTTAAAGTATAAAGCCTCACCGGGTTGTACTCGTATCACTAATTCATTGCGTTTAGTGTTGCCCTCGAATATGTCGCCAGGAACATCCTGATACTGGATGCGAACCTCGGCTTTACGTTCATTTAAGGCCTTGCCACATCTCAATATGAAGGGCACACCTTGCCAGCGTTCATTATTAATTTGCAAAACACCCAAAGCGTAGGTGGGAGTTGTGGAGCTGGGATCTACTGTCGGATCATCCAAATAACCCTTTAGAGCTTCACCTGTACCCTCCGGATTACCCACATATTGTCCCAAAACCATGTCATCTAAAGTTAAAGCCGGTATACATTTTAACACCTTAACCTTTTCGTCTCTTATATCGTCCGGATGACAGGTTACAGGTTTCTCCATGGCCACCAGCGATAAAATCTGCAATAAATGATTTTGCATAACATCACGTATAATGCCGAATTCATCAAAGTAACCACCGCGCCCCTCAGTACCAAATGGCTCTTTGAAAGTAATTAAAACCGAGGCAATGTTCTCACGATTCCATGTCGAACCTAGAATCTTATTAGCGAAACGTATAGTCATAAGATTTTGTACCATCTCCTTTCCCAAGTAATGATCAATGCGATATATTTGTTCTTCGTGAAAAAGCGAAGCCAGATGATCACTCAATTGTTTCGACGATGCATCATCACGTCCAAAAGGTTTTTCTATGATCACACGGTTCCAGCCTCTGCGAAAATAAATGCAAATGTCATTATAAAGATAGACTAAGACAGACTAGTTAGTATGAAAAGACTCAGCTGTTATTGACTTTGAACGTGTTAACAAAAAATTCGAAAACTATTTTCGCTGATTATGAATGTGCATCAAATTTCAAACTACTGTTATTGCAAAATGACTTATAAAAGGTATTTTTTGATGAAATCAACTTTTTATGGAAGATACTTTTCATCAAAGGTATTTTTTATAAAAGGTACTTTTAATTCAAGGTGCTTTTTATAAAAGGTAGTTTCTATAAAATACACTTCTCATAAAAAAATAATTTTTGCAAAATTTAATTTTTAAAAAGGTACTTTTTATAAAAGGTACTCTTTATAAAAGGTACTTTTTATAAAAGTGTCCTTTTATATAAAGTACTTTTTACAGACCTTTTTTTTCATTATAACTAGTTTTTGCTACAGTTTGTAATTATTTGAAATTTTCGTTCAAGCAGAAAAACTTTTTTACAAAAAATATGACTGAATTTGGTGTCTAATGAAAGAATAATAACTTCAACGCTTACTTCTTGGACAAACATATTTCCTTGACTTGCACGGTAACAGAATTGAACACTGATGGCGGTAATGCCAAATAGAATATGCGATTTGCCACACCTTTATTTTCCATGGCCTCCATTTGCTGTTGCAGCATTTCAAAACCCAAACGACCATCATAACCGCCTGCAACATAATCATTCAATTGCCAAAATTTTTCGTAACGTTGTTGTTCTTTGGGTTGGACCTAGAAGATAGTTATAAATATAAATAAAATAAAACTAGCAATAAATTTATTAAATAAATTTAAATATATTGCCATGGCTAAATTTATATATATTTATTTCCTTTCTTTAAAATTCAATCGCCAATTTCGATTGTTGCTGCTTAGACATGGTCCACCATTTTTTGCTTTCCATTAAAAAAATTTCCACGTTTTTTCTGAGATACTTATAGTAATACTCGTATATGTCTAATTTTATATTAGATGGTCAGAGAACAACATTAACTAAAAGAATTTAAGAGCCATTTTACAATAAATTGGGGGAAAAATGAACAACTTTGTAAACCATTATAGAAAAGTGAGTCGATTCCAGAAGCAGGTTATATAGTAACAAGATTTTTTTTTTTGTTGATTATCAGACACTACAACAAAATGTAATTTTGCTTGGTGTTCAGTTTTGTGCATGATAAAACACCCAACCTCTGGTGTTACTTTGACTTTTGGCCACAAATCATACGACTTTTTAAGTCATAATGCAAACTATTACATTAAAATGACTTTCATATTTTTTTTAACTAGTCTTTTAATAAAAACCAATTATTAACGTCGTTGCAAAGAAACCAGAGAAATTCTCTCACAACTATTTTTAATAACATAAATTATTAAATATATTATTTAATGAGACTTAAATTATTACTTTAACTCTGATTACAAAGGGCATACATATGTGCATATGTATATGTGTGTGCACTTACCTTCATATATTTATCACAGGAGTTGCGTATGTCTGTAGTAGATAATTTGGTACGGGCATAACCGCAAAATCGAATCGTTTTCGGCAAAAGATTATCACGATACAACCACCATAATGTAGGATAGATTTTCTTTTTGGCCAAATCGCCAGAGGCCCCAAAAATGACAAACGTGTGAGGTACCTGCCCATCGAAATGTGTACCCTCACAGACCATTGTGGGGGATTTTAAAGATTTAATAATACGTTCCAGCGTCTCTTCGTGGCTTTTGTCGCCTGCAGTTGTACATGCACAAAATAAAATTAAATACTTTTCGCTCTAAATTATAATTTTTTTAAATTTTTTTTTAGTTTAATATACATATATTTTTTAATTGTATTAGGATCTTTAGTTCTTTATTAGACGATATTGTAGAAATAACTAAAAACTTGTGTGAGGTTCACTTTGAAATTTATAATTTAATTTTTCATTCTATATGCTCATATGTAATTTTTTTTCTCCCATAAAATTCACTCATATCTAATGAAAAGGGGCAGAATTGAAAAAATCACTCTATTGTTGTTTTTGGTTTTCAGTAAAGTTTTGTAAAAAACTTAAAAAAAATTATTTACTATTGCATGACAATTAATTTATTTAAGTATCTAAACACTTATAAACTTTTAAATAATAATGAAATGCACTGAGCTAATCATTACTGAATAGTAATATTTCAAATACCGACCCTTTAGAGGTGTCGTAATTAACTAAATACAAAGTCAATAGAAAATGTGTGCTTATTGATCAATATACATATAACTGATCCTACGCGTATGTTATTGTAAAATAATTTTTAGCACAAGGTTGCATATTTTGGTTAGTTGTTTTGCGTAAATTCTTTGCCAGTGAAATCACAGTTATAAAGTATATTTAAAGGAAAGCAGGAGAAAGAAAAATAAGCACAGTGGGATTATAAAAGATGTTTAAGGCCGTGTTTTTGAGATGTGGATTAAGTTTAAACCTAGTTTAACGTAGTCTGCAACATTGATATTTCCCTTGAACATTTTATTATTTCATTTAATGTCAATATTTGAAGCAAAATCATTAAGCCGTCAACATTTTTTATATAAATTTGGTAATGGCGGCACCAATCTGTTTTCAGATTAACTAAACTTAGTTTAACTGGGATCTTAAAAACCCTACCTAAGAATAAAATACTACATTTTAAATAATAATAGTCTCAAGAATCTTTTAATAAAATTAGTCAAATGTTATTAAAAAAATACATAGGCAACGTATAGAAGAAGTACAGTCGAATTCGGTTAAGCGTCCATGAAAAATGACAGGAACTTTGTTTATGCAAGATTTTAAATAAAAAGAAGTTGGGACAGGGATGGAAAATGGCTATTTTGATTTTGTACTAACTAAATAAGCAAAATGTACTTTTCACACCATGACAGTACTAGTTTTTAAATTTATTAAAAATACAAATTAAAAAAAAATGTATGCAAAATTCTCAAGTATATAATAAAAATGTGTTTATTACATACTAGAAACTGGTTAAGTAAATTAAAAAAAAATATATATGTATGTACATATATGAATATATATTTTAAGATAATAAAATTTTATGTCATTTTGAAATTGAGGCAACTCGAAATTCACTAACAACTTTTTTACAATTTGGAAATATTGCATGGCAATTTTTCCACGCAATATTCACAAAATGTTACCACAAACGTTACCAGATTGTTTTAGAAAAAATTATCGAAATGAATGTTCCAACATAAACCTATATGATGAAAAGCTGATTGATTAATTCTGCGATAACACAAAGCTCAAAAATTCTTTTCACAAATATAATTGTTTTGGAATCATCTTTAGCGCAGCCTAACAATGTCCCAAAGTAAAAAAATACTCAATAATATGTATATTCCACATTTAGCCATCAATATCATTTTCATTTTTACTTTCATATGCATTCGTTACAAATAATAAATATTTATTCGTATAAAATAGAAAACGTGTTGGAATATCACGCGATTTTTGCATAACATTTCGTATGTATTTGAAAAGGCTTGAATGAATTAGTAATTTAATTTTACGCACATGCCTGTTGTTAATATTAATGCATAAGTAAATTGTTGAAAAGCGAATTGATTATTCACTAAATAATCATTTCAATATGCTGTATTTTAAATGCACCACTTTTTTTTTGTATGCTAATTTTGTGTTAAAAAGTTAATAATGGCAAAAATTAAAATACATACATTTTTATAAAAAACGAAAAGCTGTTTGCAAAAATACTAAATCGTCACAGAAAAAGTCAAAAAGGCCTATTTCACATTCTAGATGTTTAACAGCTGAAGCATAAATTGTTTTAAATAAAAAAATATATTAGCAATTAGTGCAAACTTATACAATCAAGGCCTAATTCATAAAAAAATAGACATATGTATATATTATTTTTATAAACCATTTTTTGTTACCAATTTTGTATAGGAACTTGTCGTTTGGAAGGTTATAACCATAAAATACTTTTTATGAATTACGAATCAAATATATAAATTTGTGAGTCCATTTTATATACTTCTGCAAATACGGCCCCCCTAAAGTATAAAATTTGAGGTTAGGAAGTAAATTGGCTTTAAAATACTCTTTTTTACAAATTCAGTTTCATTGATAACACTTTAAAGTAGAAATATGGGAATTATTAATGGAATATGATATCGGGCAAAAATGTCTACCACTTTTCACAAAATTTAGAACCAAACTTTGCAGACATATTTTTTATGAAATTCATTGGTATTAGAAATCAGAAAAAAGAGAGAGTCAGAGCTGGAAAATTTAATTTTTGTTTGGAATATTAAAGCAATTAAATAAAAATCGTTTTTTCGCTTCGGCAATCAAATATGCTTTAGAAAGAAAGAAATTAGTATTGAAAATCAAAAAGATGGTTCCAGGGTTGGATAATGGAAACTGTTTTTGGTACATAAAAGTAACCAACTAAAATAATTGTTTTCTTTTTCTTTATATGTATATAAAACATATTTGATGTTTTTGAAAGAAATTCATTAGTAGTAGAGATCAGAAAAGCCATAAAGACAGCTACAGAGCTGGAAAATTAAAATTTTTTTTTGGAATATTAAAGCAACGAAATAAAAATATATTTCATAGAAATAAATTGGTATTGAAAATCAGAAAGATCAAAAAGATGGTTCAAGGGTTGGAATCAATGTGTGTATATACTTCAAACGTATGTGGGTGAAGGGTGTATAAGATTCGACAAAGCCCAAGATATCACTTTTACTCGCTTCACTTAATATCAATAAATTTGTTAATTAAACAAGTTTTATGCATCTTTTCTAAATACTTTAAAATGTCCAGTAGGGCTATTTTCCTTTAATTTGACGAAATATTTCTTAATTGTAAAACCTTTAATGTAATTAATTATTATCTGCGATTAACCTTAAAGTTTAAGTTAATTTATCGAAATCTACTTTTAGAATTGTCAAACATAGCTACTTACATACATACATATGTATGTATGTATGAACATAATACATATTTTGTATGTAGTATTCATGCATACATATTTTATATAAAATAAAATTAATACGCATTTTAGATAAAACTTTAGAATGGCTTTGCGTTATTGAACTTGATAATGGAAAACTGTGTGGACTGTATGCATAAATTATAAATACACGTTTATGT
Source organism: Linnaemya tessellans (assembly GCA_951800035.1). Classification (NCBI taxonomy): domain Eukaryota; kingdom Metazoa; phylum Arthropoda; class Insecta; order Diptera; family Tachinidae; genus Linnaemya; species Linnaemya tessellans. The sequence continues at coordinate 99,396,476 of OX637536.1, read as the reverse complement.
AGATATATACGAGTATGTGTTTACCATAGGGTAATAACTTTTCAAAAATTTTTGCAAATAGAAGCAGTTTAAAAAAGTATAATGAAATATTTAATAATTTGTTTAAATTATGAGAGAATAATAAATATTCCAAGGAAAGTCAATATCACTTTTTTAATTATTCAACTTACATAGCAGAGCAGAACAACTGTTTTCGAAAGCCGCTACACTTTCATCATTAGTATGCATGTGTAATTTGTTAGTTACCACTTAGTTGAATATGCTAACAGTTTTATTATTTATACAAACTTTATTAGGAAATTGCATACGAGAACTGTATCAAACCGGTGGTAACACACTTTTATTTCATACCCGTCTTGCCGTTTGATTTTTTTCTGCATGTTCCATTTTTCTGAATAATATAGCAATATGAATGTTCGATAAAAATGTTTACATATAATGAAAAATGTTTTTTTTTACACAAATCTGTTTGAGTTTATTTCAAATAAAAATTCATTCACATTATTGAATAAAGTATAAAAAAATCAGACAAGAATTCATTAAAAACATGTTTCATTAATTCATAAAAAACGATTCATAAATATGCACTTTAGACCTGAATTTTAGAATTGTGTACATAAATTCATAAATATTAATGCCATAAAATGGCCACCGTATTGTTTAAAACGTAATTTTAGTCCTGTTTGTCCTAATTTTTGTTGATTAAAATTTAATTTTTATTTCTTTCGTTCTTTTACTTTCAACTTTTCAAACAAAATTCAAATTATTAATAATTTAAATTGGGTCTTATATAGCTAAGATAATAATATTATTCCGAACATAAACGCCAAATTTCCTTTCTTGCCAGTTATGGATATAAAAAAACCCGGAAGTGAAACTATTGTATCCTTGGACCGTGGTGTGTTCTATAGTTTAAAACAATTTTATATTTTCTATATAATTATCAATGACTGGTCGTGATTTACAAAATTCGGAGGTGGATAAATAAATTTATGATGTGTTGTCCACAAAAAAAATGCTTGGTAAAACAAATATTTTTCCCAAAAAAAAAAAAAAAATATCACTTAATTATATTTCACTGCCTTGTTGCTGTGAAAACAATCATTCCCATATAAATAAATGTATTTTATTACTGACAAGTTGTAGTCGGAGGACTGCCTAAATATTATAACTTAACAGACTGTGCTTTTGGGTCTTAGTGTAATATAAAATTGTTTGATGTTGTATCAAAATTATTTTTTGTTACCACCCTAATGAAAATTCATATGTGCTCTCATATTTGCTTTTTGGCGTTACTTTCATTTTTTTTTTTTTTTTCAATCTAATATGCAGTTTTACAATGACCATTGACTACTAGCTAAAGTTAACTCATTAACAAATTCTTTAAAATGAATAATACCCAAATCAAAAAGTAATAAAAGCAAAGCTATACAAAAAGTTTCCAAATCTTCCCCTGGTACCTGTTTTATTAAAAATTAAACGTAAACTTACAGCGTACAAAATTTGTAAATATTCTCTAGTCTCTAAATAATTCTTTTTTAAACTCAATATTTTAATAGAAAACAATATATTATTTTTATGTTTGGAGGTTTGAATGAAAGTTAGTAAGAAAATACATTGTAAAGTGCAGTTTTTAAAAAAATTACTTTCAAATTTATTTACAAAATGTTGTCATAGATTATAAATTACACCTGACAACTTTTGTTTTTTTTTACATTTAAATAAAAGAGATAGTAAATCTGTTAAGGTCATCCAATTATAGAACATCAGTTTCGACTATTCTGGTTCATATTCTGTGATGATAGCGCAGCTTGATAGTAATTTTTACTTACAAAATATTTTCGTAATCAAGGAAACAGCCGAAAATGCTCGCATGCATGAAATTGCCTTAACAAATAAATAATTAATTTCGTTGAATTTAATATTTGTAGTAGTTCTATTGCAACATCATTATTAAAATGGAACACGCTAATTTACTTAAAAGAGCTGTGATCAGCTGGTAACTTGAACTTGGAACACGACTTGGAAAAACAAGAATTTAAGTCAAGTTTGTTTTCAATTTGATAAATACGAGACTATGTAAGTGTGTAAATAAAAAAGTATGACTGTTTGAATACAGCGTTGCCCATTCAGTGCTTTTGTCACTGCGTTTATACATAAATAGTTTTAAATATATCGATATAGATATTACTATTTAAAATGTAGTTTTGAAAACATGTAACAACAGCTACAATTACCCTATCAAAAACTCGCGTACATATTATGTATGTTGCAAATTAAAACAAAAATCTAACCCATTTTAAATTAATAAAAATATACGACAATACACCTTTTTAACAAGCACGTGTCAATTTTACGCATAATTGTCTTTGACATATGTCAGAATATCATTATGTCTGTTGGGTTAAAATGATATCTTTGGACCTAATGAAGAAATGTGAAAAAAAAATTTAAATAGTTTAATTTAATGGTGGGAATCAACTACATTTGCATTTTATTTCTTTGATTGCTATTTGTTTATTAATCAATTTAAAACCAAGTATATACTTATGTAAATAGATAAATAAATATATATATGTATGTGCATATGAAAATTATCGTCAGATGTTTATTTTAAAAGTCTTGTTCTATTGGCAGCACTGGCATATACATACAATAACAATATTTGGACATTGACATTTATAAGTATAATATCCCAAGTATTTACAAAAGAGCCGGTAGTTGTTATTTAAAAAAGAAAATAAACTTACCATTTTCATTTGTTGTTACTTTTAAAGAATCCATTGTCCTATAAATTTAGCAATTTTGTTAAAAAAAATGTTTATTTTTCAAAGATAGCAATAACCTTAAATACTATGTATTTAAAAAAAAAAATTTAACACTAAAGCACAATTTATTTGTGTACGAGTATAAGGGAAGGTACGTAAATAAGCTGTTTGTAAAAGTACATGTGTATGTACGTAGGTATTTATGTACTTTTTTATATCAAACACGTTTTTTATTTGATCATCCGATTTCTGATCATTTACTTTTGTTTATTTACTTTTTGTTATACGTTTTGAATATTTAGTCGTGTAATTGTTTAATTGTTTGAATTGTTACGAACAAAGCATGTGCGCTTACCAGCAGTTAACATTCGACTGATCTTTTAAAATTGGCTTGAAAAATACAAGCAGTTGTGTGTAAGTAAGTAAATTCATATGTTCAAGCATGTGTGCATTTAGCCTTTGCTGCAAGAGAGTCATAATTCGAAAAAGTTTTTCAAGTTTTAAATTTACTAACAACTTAATGGCAATTTAATCCTCCTTATTCCGTAACTATTTGTCAACGTCATGTCAAGACAATATTAAAATTATAACACTTCTGTACTCATCTTCTTCAGCAGTTGAGAATTTTTAACATTCTGTTGCTATATTCCAGGCCTTAGCCATAGACTGCCAGAAGTAGTTAATTGTTGTCCAGAAAGTGTTGGTAGGTATCCTGTTTTTGATATATAAAATTTTTCTATTAAGATGTAAATATATAAAATAAGAATTTTTGTGAAATTTGTCCAATAAAAATCTGAATTTTTGAGTTATGACACTCTAGCATTAATGGCTTGATATTTGTGTTAATATATACATACGTATATGTAGGTATATGTACATATGTACATACATATATACACGTACGTAGGTACACATTGTTTCTTCACAAGTCATGGCGTTTATGAATCATTTTGATTAAAAGATAGATCACTGCATGTGTGCAATCCAAATTATGTATGCTCATGCCTACTTAAAAAAACTATATAAATTTAATTTTTTAAGTTGTATGTTTAGTTTAGGAAACTATCATTAACCCTTAAGTGTGCCCCAGGGTTCAGTTAGGCATTTTAGGAGCTCATTTTGTATTATTGATATTAAGATAAGAATTTTTTTACTCAGATTCAAGTTCAAAACTGCAATCCGCAAATTATTTTTGCTAAGAATTTTCACTAAATTCAAGTTATTTTCGTATTACGGGAGTGATCAACAGAAAATTAGCGGAAAGTTAAAAAAAATAAAAAGAAAAGGTAACGAGCGTATAGGAATCGCTAACTAGAACCATACGAAATTTTTGTGGTCTACGTCAGACTAACTGTCAGTTTTTGTAAATAAAATAAAAATTTTCACCTGGGACTTTGTATAGAAAACAAAAAGAAATTTTGAGTTTTATTTTTATTGTTGTTTCAATATAAATGCCCAGACGAAAATTTTTACTTTATTTACAAAAAAAACAGGTAGTAAACCTTCAGTGGACAAGGGTTAAGGAAAAATTTGCTATTTAGAAAAATATTTGGTATGCATTCAATTCCTTAATAAATGCTGAAGATCAGAATATATACATACGTAATTATAATGTAAATTAAATTCGTATTTATATATTTTTGAACGGTTGTTGCCTATTTTTGAGCTGTTCCATCAAATATATACGGATCTAAGAACTCATTTAAATGCACTGGCTACAATTCTTTATATACATACAACAATTTCTTTCAAACGTTGAGTTTTTTAGTAAAAATGGTGATATGAAATTATTTAAAAAAATATTTTAAAAAATCTGCTTTCCTGAAAAGTAAAAATATGCAAAAAAAAAAATTACTAAAAACTAGTTGGCATATTAAAAAAAAACATATATGTATGCAATTCCCTAACTCAATCCGTTGAATATAGCAAAAAATATGCTAAAAGGGTAACACTATACAGTCCATTTAAATTGCAATTAAATTACAGAAATAACAACCATCTGGAATCGTTTTGTTATACTTAAATTCAATTTTATAACGTCTAATTTTCTTAATTCTTTCGTGAAGTTGCTTCCGAAAATTATTTGCGTTCATACGATGAATTTAGTTTTCATATCTATTTGTATATTTTGTTTCATGGTATGAATTGGGTAATAATTAGAGTACAGAGGAACATTTACATTGTAAAAAATCAAAACAATTGTTTCTGATTTTCCCTTTTTCTAATTTATTCCCCAGTTTATTAGAATACTAGGATTTTTCTCGGAGTATGTAAAATGGGGAAAGGAAAATTTAGTGCGAATATTCATAATTGAGCTGAATACTTTTAGTTTTTCTAAGACATATTGGGTATCTGCCGTAGCTCCAGTAAAATGCGCGTAGGAAGTAGCTAAAATAGTTTCAATACTTTTTTAAAAATTGTGGGAAAACCAACACGATTAAAATTTAAAATTACGGTGTTTAACAACAATTCCGGAAAGTGTAAATTTGTCCATTAATTCCATTTAGAAGTTTTGAATCGCAGTAAAAGTTTTTTAAACATAACAAAGAGTAATAATAAAACTACAAAAAGGTGCTTTTATTATTTTCATTTATTTAATTCTTTAATTATCATAGCATTTGGTATAAACAGATCATACTTAAAAATATTTAATTTTAAATATTTAACATGTTTTGTTTTGATTTTTTATTTACTTTTTTTTACTGTTTATACAATCCAAACGGCCGACCTGACTGTGCATGTATTTCTTTTTAGAGATTCTTATATACACTTTCTACTCAAGTCCATCGTTTGGGTTCTATAAACAGAATAACTTAATGTTTTTTTTTTTTTCATTTAATTGTTGTGTTAATTATGTATCAATTGCGGTCACACTGCACAATTTTTAACAACATGATTTTTTTTTGCATTATAGCACAATCTACTGCTTTATTAACGCCCTTTCATTTTTAACAACAAATTTGCAATGAACTATGTAAGGACTTAAGAATTATTTAACATATTCGTGAGCTGAAATACGAAACTAAGTAACTCAGAAATTAATGCCCTAATAGTGTTTTCACAAATGTTGCTTTCAACGTTAAAATCTAGTTTTACCATATTAATTAATTTTGTTCAAATCAATTTGAAACATTTTTTGTATTGGTTTTAAGTAACTTTTATGAAATACAACCATGTCTTTGCCGTTCAAAATTTAGTGCCGCCAAGGTTAAGAGTGCAAACAGCTGAAAATGTTAAATGGAATAGACCGGCAGTTCTACCAATGTTGTGTTTTTGTTTTTCCTTTGAGATTCTACTTGGTGTTTAGTGTTAAAACCAGGTTTTAATTTTAGATGTGAAATCGTAATAGACCCCCAACTTTGTAAATCATTTTGCGTTAGTAAAATTTGTAAAACTTTGCACAGAATTTGTTCAGACAAGCGCACAGAAATTCATGCGTTCCTTTGGCTTTCAAAATGTTTAACATTTGTATGAAAAACAAAAGGAAATAGAAAAAAGACTAAAATAACTTAAAAAAATTTTTTTTGTTTAAATACGTTTCACTAACTCAAAGTGATTTACACAATTAGCCTTTAGTTTGTAAAAGGCAACACCAAGCGTATAAATCCTTAATGTGCTTTGTTTTTATAATTTAAACCTTTTCACACAAAAGCGTTGCGTTGTACAAAATAAGTCCCTGAGTTTTTTTTTTTAAATTTTGTTAAAAACCCGTATATTACGGTGAAATTTTAAATTCCATGGAAATATTTTAAGATTTTTCCTTCTATAAAATTAAAAAAAAAGCCTAGCTATGCGTGTAGTTGTAGCTGTGTAAGGTTTTACATTTATATTGTCAACGATATATGAATGCACACTGGGGTGGCCCTCGGTTATATAAATAATCCATGTAGTCCGCTTGCAAAGTCCGCTTTGTTAATTAAACAAACTTGGGGGAAAAAAAATTAAAACTTCTAGTAATGAAATTAACTTGATGAGTTTTGTTTTAATAAACTAAGAATTTTGGTTTATTTTTATCTTAGGCGGAGTTTGAAAGTGGACTACTAAAATTTTTAGTATCACTAATTAGAAAAATGTGAATAGTTAGTTTAATAAGTAATATTTATCTTTTACTAATATTTATGTTATGGGTTAAATTAATATATATTTCGTTGGTATTAAGGCCAACTCATCGGTAAATCTTGAATCATCATGTTTAGAAAGTTTAAAAATTCGTATGCTTATATCTCAAACGAAAAGAAATTATAAAACTGGTCCTTTAGTAAATTTTTTCTCTCGAACACTTTTTCACATATTTCGGATGGTACCGCGGCTATAAATGTTGCTTTTTCAATGTGCCAACAATTAGGTAACTTTGCGCGTAGACATGCTCTTTGACCTAGTTCCATAAAAAATCCAACGGCAAATCAAAAAATGTTGGTAACCAATTGATGTCGCCAAAATGTGAAGTTAACAAGCTCTGGGGATTTCTCATGCGATAAAGCCTAAATTGTTCGTATTGTGTGCTTCCATGCATCCATCGTCTTAATATCCAGTTCATAATCTTCAATTACAGGCCAAAAAAGTCGGCATAATATAGGCCCAACTGCGGGAAAAGCCGTGGAGCCGATGAATTCGGATTATCTGCCACACCAACAGAAGCTATATATTCGACAGTGCACACTTTACAGTGATATACCGGCCTGATCTGTTACGCTTGTAGTTTCTTTAAATTTCTTTCGATTATGACGATCGTATTTCAAATATTTCACTAAATAAATTACACCTTAGATATTTAACAGCTGACAGCCTTGCCAGACCGGCGGTTTCATATTCTCTCCTTTACTGTAAATCATTTCAAGAGCGCTTTTCGTTTTTTTAATAAATATAAAGCTATTTATTTAATTAATAACTCGAATCATAAATAGTTATAAAGTTAGATGATAGAGCATTAGCAACAAAGGTCACCAGTTTTATTGCTATTTTTAGGTCTTAATTTATAGCATATTATATTGTACACTTTAAAAATTAAATAGCATCACTTCATAATTGTTTTGTAATTTTTTCTGTAGTAGTTTCAGTCGATTTAAAATCTACAAAAAAAATTAAGTCAAGAAGCAATTTTTAAATTTTAAAACTTTTAAAACAAACACTATTTTGGAACAAAAAATAATTATTATTTGTATTAAAAAATTAATTTTTGAATAAAGAATGTAAATTTTAGTTTTAAATATGCTTCGAAATAAAAATTACAATATTATATATTAAAAGCCTAATGTATAAACAAATTTTTGATTCTTAACAATGTTTTTTTTTATTCAGTGTATGTGCTGCAGTTCTTAGCGAGTTGAAAACATTGAGAAGACACAATATTTTATTTTATTTTTTTGCAGACCAGTGTAATTACTATAAACAACTTGTTCGCCACACGTATATTAATTTTAGTTTACTTATTATTATTATTATTTTAGACAATAATATATTTTTTAAAACAATAAACGAACTTATTTACAAAAGGAAGATTGACGAACTGTATAAAAGTAGGAAGAAAAATTAATAAATTCGTATTGTACAACTTTTTTGGTTATTGTGTTTTTAGTAATTCTCATTTATAGTTTGAAAGTTTTTATATAAGCATACGAAGTTGGAACTTTTCTAAACATGCAGATTATTACAATAAATAAATATTTTGGAAACATAAATTCCTGAGGATATCTAAAGTAAATTTTAGTTGATTTTAATAATATTTATAAATTTCCATATTAAGACGTGGCTCAAATACTATTTCAACCAATTGACTATGGAGTTTATGTATTAGTTAGTTCAACGAAATCGAAAATGCGAAAATAATCAGCTTAAAAAAATTTAATTTTATTGTTTCTACTTTTTCGACCTTTTGTTTTTGAAAAACTTTATAATATTGCGCTTAAGGCCGTTTTTAATAAAATAATAACGTTGTAATAATTTATTTTATTTTATTTATTAATTGTTGTAATATATCCGATATCCTCTGGATATTTCACTTATGAAAATAAAACAGGTCACTTTCTTTATAAAAGAAATTGCATTTTTTTTCGTTATCCAATATTTCGAAGTCCTCTGAATATCTTCTTCAGGGCTTTGTTTTTTATATGAAAAACGAAAAAAAGTAAAAATATAACTTTTCTGTTAAAATTTTTTAAAAATATAGTTTTTTAATTAGAATTATTGCCCGAAGAAGATATCCAGAGGATACCAAAATATTGGATAATAAAAAAATCAATTTCTTTTATAAAAATATGATCTAAAGCCTGTTAGAAAAAAGCAGGTAATTAAAAATCTGAAGGTCTAAGAATCAGCAATTAAATAATTCGAAAGAAAATATTGATTTCGAAATGTTTTTAGTGTATAATTTTATTAATAAAAGCAGGAAAGAACATTTTATTTTGGGAATCTTATTATTAATAATAAAAACAGGAAAAAAAAATTTTAATTTTGAAAAACAGTTTTAATTTATAGTTTCCTTAATGTTATAATAAAACTATTTGATTTTTATATATAAAAAACACTAAAAATTTCAATTAAATTTTTAATTTAAATGTCAATATTGTTAGCCTGTTAATATCAATTTAGTTGTTATACCGAAGAGAAATCAGTATATGTAATAATAAAATAAATTATTAACACTATTATTTTCTTAAAAAAGACCTCTAGGCTCAATATTATAAAATTCCTTTTTATTACTATTCGCTTATTCCTCGGCAGTGAATTTGAACACTTTCCTGCAAGAGCCACTCTAATATGCACACATACATATGTATATGTATATGTATGTGCGCATGTACATATCGCTCCTTTAATGCAACATAGACATATTTCAAAAATATGTAAATATTTAGTTTTTTAAACAAAAGTGTACTTTCATACCATCTGCTTATGTAATCAAAATTAAGTTATAGCAAAATATTTTTTAACTTAATCGCATTTTTCTAAGTTTGATCTTTTTTGAGATATGCCTATATTGCATTAAAGGAGCGATATATAGATACTGTTATTTACATAAATTTTGTAATATATGTATATAGCTTAGTTTTTTTAACTCACTTATAATTAATTTGTTGTTTTTCACTAGTTGCTAGTTGTTGTTATTTTTATTTACTTATTTTTTTTCTGTTTGCATTTAAAGTCTCTTGTAAATTTTTAATTTCCGAAACATCACTTATATTTGCCATACAGTAGTGGGTCAGTAAAAAAGGACTGAATGTAAAACGGTTTTATTACGCCTTGATTCAAATTCTTGTAAAAGTTCATCTATATCATTATCTAAATCATTAGATTTGGACATCTGAAATAAAGAAAAGAAAAAGTGCGCCCAAAAATTAGTTAAAATAAATTTAAAAAATAGAAATATACAAAAAAAAAAAGACTAAATTAAAATGTTTCTTATATACAGGCATGTTAGGAAATTTTTCAAAATATTTTAAAGCGGAAAAATTGTGTTGTTTTGTAGTTACATTAACGGGGATCATATAAATTTTTAGTAGAAATTCTTAATTCAAAATGTGTGCATCAAAATAATTCTCAAAATCGTTTACAGTTCATTGCATCTTTTCAAAACTATAGTTTTGAGGTCTGGAATCTTTATAATATAATTATTATTATTATTAATTTCATTCTAGATGTTTTCAGAAATTTATTCTGCTAACATATTTGTTTCTTTTTTTTTTTGTGGGTTGAACTATTCTATATGCCTGCATTTTCTTGGTCCTCGTTAGATATTCAATCCAATCACCATGTTTAAATTTTCAAATTCTTATGCTCTCAAGAACGAAATCAGAATTATAAAAATTTAAGCACGAAAAAAAAATAATATTTGGCAAACTTTGTATAGACATTTGTCCATAATTTTACAAAAAAAAAGATGAGAAAAATTATTTGGTGGTTCCCATTCACCTTATTACACCAGAATAGCATATATTGGCAAAATATGCAAAAATTCCTTGCCTGCTTTTATCATCTAAAAATTTGGGAAAGTATATTTTCCTAAAGCATCATGTTACACAATAACCCCCATATTCATAAAATTTGAAATGAGGTTGAAATAAATTTTATTAAAATCTATTTTACACAACATTTTCTTAAATGTGGGATTAAAAATTTAAAAGGTTAAACTCATAAATTCATTTGTACCTAAAGCAGTAGAACACACTGTGAAAACATTACTATATCGATCTTAGTAAAAAAAATTTAAAAATGTTTTAATTAAAAATCAAATTTTCAAGCACAATTTTAATTATGCCAATCTCTTTTTCAAGCTATTCACTAAGCATTTGTTTTGATACATCCAATACTACATGCATACATACATATTTATATATGCCCTTGTATATACCGTTATAGAGCATTAATCAAATGTCATTTCATATATTTTATACTCACCTCTTGGGATCATGCGTATATATTATGTATTTATGTAATTTAATTTTTCAATACTTGAACTTTCAAACTACTTTCTAATTAAAAGGTATGAAAATAATAATAGTGAAAAACTCTGCGATAGCTAACTAGCTGCTACCTTTCATTCTTTTATGGGAATTTACACGGAAAAGTTAACAGTTGTTTGTCATTTTAAATATAAATTAGAGTACCAGATCTGTTACACAATCTGAACAGTTTTATCAATTGTAAAAAATTTTAAAACGGAATTACTTATTATTCAAAAAGATTTTAGTGACTAACTGTTGACAAGTTTTGAATGTGTTTTGTTTTTGTAGTAGCCCTTTTTTCATAAATAATTTTCAAATGTGTTAAAAAAAACAAAATCTCCGAATGTCAGTAGCGGCCATGATATGGAACTTTTAAAATACTATTCACCCGAAATGCACTAACCAAATATTGTTTTATTATATACAAAACGCCCTATCTAACAAAATATTCAATATAGGATTTTTTTTATTAATTCTGATCTCTCAGGACCAGAAACGTCGACATGCAAAATTTAAAAATTTTTCGGCAATAAACCACGAGTATACACAACAAAAAACCTAATTCATAAAAAATATTTTATGTGTGTGAACTGCTAAGTTGAAAAATTTTTTATAGAAATTTACATCTAAAAAATAAACTGAAATTTTGTAAAACATTACCTGTTTTGTTTTTTAAAGAACATCAATGTAGGTAGGGCTTTTTGTTTAATAAAAGGGCGTAACTAAGGTAACTTTTACAACATTGGAAATAACATTTACTTCAACAGTAATAAATTTGTTTATTTATATTGCAAAATGTTGTGGTGATTATCAATATATTTTTCACTTAAGCTAGTTTTTTTGCTACTCGTATAAAATGTTAGATAGGACATTTTCGTTTCCTGTGATGATGTGCAACTCAAGCAAATTATTTTATTTTTAAGAAATATGTTAATCTGTGAATCTAACCGCCTGTTCTACAATGACACTGAAGATATCGTTATATAATTTCTTTTAAAACAACAACTTTGAAATGTAATGGTATCACGAACGTTTCAAAGTTTCCACTCATTCGGATTTTATTTTAAAAATTACTTTTTGTGGTAATAAAGCTTTTATGATATTTTTAAGTTCGAAATAGCATTCAAACAAAATCAATTCCTCTCTATATATTTTTTCTGTTACTGATATATGTAAATAAAACTCGAAAGAATATTCTTTCGACTATCAATGTTAATAACATACATATTCGAATAATTTTCTTTTCGAATCAGATTACAGAGTAAGCCCCATGTTTTAGATTAAAATGACACATAAACTGTTTTTATTAATGTACTCCAAACAAAGGAAATCGTTCGACTTAAACGAAAATAACAAAAATATAATTTTTCAACTATGTATCAAATATCAAGCATATGCCTTTTAGTGATTAAAATAAAAGCAATAAAAAAATAAAAAGACTTATGTAGAAATATTGAAGACAGATTACTTTCAATTTGTTATTAATAACGATCGATATCAATCTAAATAAAATTTTAGGTTTGCCTTCAATAGAAAATTATTCTAAGCCCAATATTTTTACAAAAAGATTAAAAATAAACAAAGTTTGAGTTTTTTTTGGAAATAATGAAAAAAAGCATTTTCATTATGCAAATAAAACATGCACAATGTGTCTTTTAAATTTTTTAAAAAAGCACTCAGAAAAGATATACCAACCATAAGGGTATAGGATAGGAATCGACCAAAAATCTAATATAATTATCCATTAATTTGCAATTTTTTTTTTTAGAATATTTTTATACTTCGTTGTTCGATCGTTACCCTGTAATGCGCTTCTAAATACAACGAATAAACAATTCTGAACAGTCTTGTTTTTTAAACATATTAGTGAATATATTTATTTGATTTGCGGAGTAACTGCTTTATTCAATTGTTTTTAATTCTTCACCTCTTCACAAAACGGTCAATTCCCATCACATCGAAAAAAACTATTGAAGCAAAACTGCTGTTAAAAAAGCGAGCAAAGCAAAATCTTCAAATAAACATAAAACAAATAGTTTTATCATTGATTTTATATATATTTTCTTCATCACAAAAATTTTCTGCTTCATTAACAATTCGCCTAATGCGGACCTTAATTCATTACCCTTCCCCCAAATTAGTTTACGCTCTTGGCTTTGAACAACATACTCAAGTGGCAACAGTGGTAGTTTGTATGAATAGTTGTAGATTTTTACCATATTTATCATATCCGTTATAAGAAAAGCACCCATTAATGCCTCCTCATGATTATCCTCAATATCTACATTAAATATATGTACAGGCCGGTTGTCAGCTACATCTATCGACTCCATGTGTTCTAAAACCTGATCGTATACGCGCTCCTCGACAGTTACAATTATATCGAATTGTTCCGGACAATCTTGAAATCTTTCTGGACATTTTTTAATGCGGCGATTACGGTCTAACATGTGCAACAGACCATTTTGGGTGTAACTAGAAAAACAAAATAAAATTTTTAATATTACGGGCGTATTTGCTTCAGCTTTTTTAAAACTTACTATTGTTTGTCTTTGCTAACTAAATCATTGTATATTGTATCATAGGGGGTGCCAAACTCATAGATATTAGGTTTATCTATTGCAGTACCAGGTAATTTCACACGTTCTCCAGTACCAAAGGAACGAACGTTGTAGCCTTTTTTAGCCAAAAAGTTATGGGCCTCCATGGACCGATTCATATTTGAAGAGCACACCACAGCAATAGTTAGGCTATTATTTAGTGACATTTTGTTTATATGATGTGATATTTTTATGTTTTGAATACGGAAAAAAACTTATTGACAATACTTTCAGAAAATGAAAAATGGAATTATCTGCATGCTCGCCGAAAAACAATTTCGATATATTGCATGAAGAAATCAACAGGGTTGCAAATAGTAGTAGGATTTGTCCGAACGGGTTTGTTAAGTTACGTAAGTACCATTTATACCTATTAGTTTACAAAAATATTATAATTAAATAAATAAGTATATGCTTGTATTCTTTTTCTGTGAAAATTTTGGTTGGTCTCTCATATATTTAATATATCTATAATAACAAAAAAATTTGGTTTGAACCAAAGTATATATAGATACACTTTGGTTTGAACTGTGTGGCAATGCTTTCTTCGGAAATTTGAACTGCAGCCAACGTCAGACAATCGCAAAGAAAAAAGAGCTGTGCTTGTATTTCATAAATCCGAAAAAATTTTTATATAGTTTGTGTAATCTTTAAATATGAAAATATTTTTGAAGTGGAGTGCTTGAATAACAAATTTGAAAACAATCCCAAACTAATTAAATTTTTAATATTCCGTATAAACATAAAGAAGTTTCTGGAAGCATTGACAAATAATATATCATGTGCATATACATACACACATGTGTACGGTTATAGTTAAATGGCGTCTGCTGATATGCTATGTAGATAATTTAATAGAAAATTTAAGAAAAGGCAATAAGTTATAATTATTGACAAATTTTTCAACGATATAGAAAAGAGTGAAATAAAATAGAAACAAAATTACTTAAGGTGTTCATTAAGCAAACACACCCCGGCTGAAATCTTAAATATTCAATATGGACGAAGAATTAATTTTAAAACAACCTACTGACCGACGTCTGGGTGATAATAATGATTTGCCACCAGGACCACCTGGAGCTGAGTTCGATGCTGCGGATTTTGGTATGTTTAAAATATGTAATAAAGTAAAAAGTTATGAAATTACAAAAATATTCCCAGGTGCAAATAATGATTCTAAGCCGCCTGTTGGAGAAAAGAGTAATTCAAAGTCTGAGCGTTCATCCAGAAGGCGTTCTCCATCTGCCAGCCCACCAACACGTAAACGCAAATCTCCTTCACGTGGGAGACGTTCTCCATCCCCAATACCACGAAGTCGTAGTAGACGCTCGCCTTCACCACGCCGTAATCGCTTTCGTGATTACTCACCTGATAGGCGT
Source organism: Linnaemya tessellans (assembly GCA_951800035.1). NCBI lineage: Eukaryota > Metazoa > Arthropoda > Insecta > Diptera > Tachinidae > Linnaemya > Linnaemya tessellans. The sequence continues at coordinate 99,381,288 of OX637536.1, read as the reverse complement.
CCACGCTACGGCATTAAACGCTCACCTGATCGTCGTCGTTCTCCACCTAGACGTGGTAGAGGACGTGACCGTTACCGGGGGCGTTTCCGAAGTGCAAGCCGATCTCTTAGTCGTAGTCCAACACCACGACGTAGTGGTAGTGGGCGATGGTCCCCCAAAAAGAAACCTAATTCACCACCCCAACAGCAACAATCCAGTTTGCCGCGTCAATTGTCTCAACCTCCTCCCACAGCTAATCCGGCACCACCTCAGTATGGTGTAATGGCCCCGCCACCACCTCCGTTGTATGGCGAGGCTTATGGACCACCACCAGGATATAATCAGTACGGTGTACCACCACCTCAATCGAGTTTTGTGCAGCCAAATGATGCCTACGCAGCCATGCAAGCTCAAAGTGCTGGTTTTAATACAGCTTATCCACCACCCGGATCCTGGGGAGTTGGTAAGCTATTCTTTGCTTTTAATAAAATAATATGCATAATAATCTGCCAGATTTGGAAACATTGTTAAGCATTAACCATTTCGAACTCTTGTAACTTTTTGCAGATGCTTATGGTCAGCAGCAATGGATGCCGCCCCCAACACAAATTCAACAAATGCCACCCCCGCAACAACAACAACCTCCACCACCACTTGTTGTTCAGGCTTCTAATCAACAGCAAGTGCCACCAAATATGCCATCCCCAGCGCCTGCAACCCATAAACATACAAACAATTTAGGCAATGAAGGACTCTTGACAGTAGAAGCCAATCCCCAACATGATGGTTAGTTTTTTCTCAAACAAAAATTTATATTTATGAATTCTGGTTCCATAACTAACAAACGGTTAGATTTGTTTGTAGTCTTAACAGCATAAAAAGGACGGTAAAGAGATGATCGAAAGGAATTTTTGAGGTTTAGGATAAAATTTACCTTTAGAGCAGTTGAAATTCTTATAAAAAGAAAAAAAAACTTCGTAAATGATATTATTTATGCCATTTCAACTTAACATTTTACTAAACTATTATTCTTAATTCTCTTAAATTACACAACAATGTAGCTGTGGCTCAAGAGGCTGAAAATCAACGGGATGAATTGAAAAAACAGCGTACTAGTTATTTGAAAAAGACCTCTGTTTTAAAAAAAGAATTAAAAATGTTAAAGGAACAACGCAAAGACTTACATTCAGGTGGTGCTCCCGCTTCACCCACTACTAAAGGATTTATTGATGAAAATGAAAAGCTACAGGTATGTTTGACTCTAATGTCGAAAAACTTAAAAAAAAAAATACAATTTGAGTTTGTTTTATTTAAGCTTCGTAAACTCGTTATAACATGTTTTTTGAATTTATATTGAATTTTGTATTATTTGTCTCAAACTTAACTTAATATTAAAAATGAAAAAATTTACAAAAATAATTCCATTGAATAGTGAATAAATAATTAAATTTCTCTTTAGCTTATTGAATCTACAAATGTTGTAATGTATGCATACACCCTAGAAATAATATAAAAACCAATAATGAGCACTATGTAAAAAGGACTTAAAAAGAATTTATGAAATATATAATTATTTCAACTGGTTGGCGTCCACACGCGCATTTCAGTAGAGATTCAAAAAGTGTACGGGTCTCCTCTCCAAATTGCGAACCTGCACATACAACACTGAACTAAGGCAACACCATAAATGTACTTGATTTATAAATTATTATGTTGTTAAATTTTCTTTGTTTGATTGTTTGTTTATGAAACAAAATTGTAAATTTGGTTTTTAGTATTAATAATAAGTATATGAAAAAATGTATATGCTAGAAGTAAGCAATAAGTAACTAATCATGAGGGGAAACAGAATTCCTACTAAAGGCTTCTGACATCTGGATCATGGCTGGAGAGCTCAATATATTCCTTACATAAGAGGTACGGATGATTCCTAAGGACAACCGATGACTACAGATTTATCTATCAGCTTCTAAATGTGCAAAGAAAAAATCCACAAAGCATAACTAAATATTATGTACTTTTCTCTTTTAAGTTTTAAGAAATTAATCTATTTCTTCTCTTATTTCTTTATGCATTTTAGACTCAAATCCAAAAGAAATTGAGTACCATTGAAAATGTCATCGACATGTTGACTGGTATAATTGGTGAAGAAAATCTCGACAAAGAAGATCAATTAGACGATGACGATGTCCTTAAAGAAGCAGCATTATCATCTCTGCAAAAATCGCACGGCTCCAGTCAAATATCTAACAATGTAACGGCTGTACAGAATAAGAAGAAAGTTCGAAGCTCGTCTTCATCTTCAGACAGTTCGTCGGGAAGCTCATCATCATCCTCATCGGATTCATCGTCATCTTCTGAAGCAGAACACGCTCCCAACAAAGAAGAAGAAGAAGATGATAGCTCGCCAGAGCGTTTGAAGAAAAAGGTCATAGAGTCTATGAAGAATAAGGATAAAGATGCAACACGCCTTAGACAAGATCAAAAGGGGTGAGTGAGTACTTAGAGTATTACCTTTTCTCATTTGTTACTGTAAATTTGATCAAACCGCAACCACAATATTGCACTAACACATAACAAAATGTTCGGTTGGAGGTTTATTTAGCTTTAAGTAACTTAATTTGAATCTATGGTATGGCCCTACTCTATGGGACCATGTAATAGTTTAAAAAATGGAAACGGAAAACGTATCACTCTTCCGCGCAATTGTCGATAATAAAAAAAAACATTCATTTGTATTTCAGTCCTAATAAAAAAGAAAGGTTCAATTATGTTTTTTATGACCCGGAAATGCATTGGTGCCAGACATGCAATGTTTTCCCCAAAACAGCTAAAGATTATCTAAATCACTTGCATACAAAAAATCATATGGACCGTGAAAGTATAGAGACGCCGTGGCACACAGATATGATAACGGATGTAAGTGTTTTGAAAGGCATGCTTAAAAAAATTTGTTGATGACTAAAGCATTTTATGTAATTTTAGCAATTTCCCACTTATGAAAATGCACCTACCAAGCGCACACCCATTAGGGGATTAACATTTTTTGTACCAGCCACTGCTTGGTTTTGTAAATTGTGCAGCATCTGGATGGGAGATTTACATTGTGCTTCAACACATTTGAAATCACAATTACATGCCAATCGCTATAATGTAGGTTTTTAGAAATTTAAAAATATTGTGATTATATCTTTGAACCATGAAGATATTGTTTTTCAGGCCTTTTTAGAGGAGAATCCCCATTATGAAGTGAACTGGTTAGCTGATCGTCAAATTGTTTTAAACGAGCAAAAATCCACACCATTACCACAACAAATCACTTCTGTTTCTACGACTGCTGCTGAGCGTAAAAAGAGTAAAAGAGACGAAACCAATAAGAAACGTAAAAAGAAGAGTGATAAAAAACAAAAGAAGAAGAAAAAGAAGTCAAATAAAAAGCGAAAGAAGACTAGTGATTCCAGTTCTTCATCGAGCAGTGATTCATCTTCTACAGATAGTGACGATCCCAAAAAGAAGAAAATCTCTATGGAAATCAAAGATCTTGATAATCCCAATCCTGCGGTGTCCATACGACTATCAATGCGCAAGCAGGAAAATATAAAGAATGATGATGAGTTGCCGCCGCCACCACCTCAGCTGAAGCTGAAACAGAATTCTCCAGAACCGCAGGTGCCGCCTGCAGGGAAGTGGACCGTAGTCCAAGAGGGTTTGCGCAACAAATATGGTGAAAAGCCTCAGGATAATGACGATTCTATTATCCAACAATGGAATACTGTGCAACCAGTTATTAGTGAAAGTGAGAAGAAATTATTGGAGCAATTGAAGGGTAAATTAAAAAATAAATCCAAAGACGAGCAACAAAGTAGAGGAGCGACTACCCAAAAAAATGATGAAAAAGAAAACCGGGAACGAGAAAGAGACAAGGATAGGGACCGTGACAGGGGTGGTGAAGGCAGGAGTGATCGTCATGATAGAAAGGAAAGAGACATAGGTAGCAGAGGAAAAGATGATCGTGATCGTCGTACTACAAGGCGTTCTCATACCAGAAGTCCCACACGCAGTCGTAGTCGTGGTCGTGATTATCGTCGCAATGTAAGACGTTCTCTTTCACGTAATCGTGGACGCATGTCTCCCAGAAGCTGGCGGAATCGCAATAGACGTACTGATCGGTCACGATCACGTTCCTTGCGCAGACGTTCACGTTCTCCCTACGATCGCAGACGACGCAATTCGAGATCACGTTCACGATCCGGTAGTCGTGGAGGCGCAAGCAGTCGAGTAGAAAAACCAGTTGTTAGGCAACCCGAATTTAGACCGCGAGTACCAGAAAAAGATAAGGATAAAGATAAGAAATCTAATGAAAGCAAGGATAAAAAGGATAAAAGTAAACCTAAAAGCTCAACATCTACAACATCGTCCGCTGCAAATGCGGCAGGTAAAAAATTACCATTCATTGGTAAAATGCCTGTATTTAAAAAACAATCCAGTGGTGCTCCCGGGGAAACGAATGAAAAAAGACCAGACGAATTGCAAGTACTGCAGACCCAACAAGGAGGTGCCTTCATGTATCCCATGGATGCGAATGCGGCTTTTGGAAGGCCACTAGCACCGACGGCTGCGCAAATACAAATGGCAATGATGGAAGATGCTTATGGCAATGCGCCGCCTTTCCATCCTGATGCTGGTATGATGGTTGATTATGATGACCTAATGCCAGATCCAGTACAATTTGTTAATATAATGGGCCAGGCACCACCGCCGCCACCTCCCGAAAGCGGAGAAGATGATAAGGATATGTTGCCACCTGGTATTGATGAAGAAGAATCCGAAGAGTTTGTACCCAAACCCATAACTGAAGGCCCACCATCTACCAAGGGACCTTTGCCAAAAGATTTGGAAGATGCTTTGAATATTATATTCCCCGGTGAGAAGAAACCAGGCGAAGCCAGTGACAATGAAGAAGGAGACTTGGGAAAAACTAAGTCTAAAGGTAAGCTTTATCGATGAATTTGTTATAGAATATAGAAATTGCGGAGAATTGTCGGTTATCGGTAATTTTTATAATCTGTTTTAACAACAAAAGTATTACCGATATTTTGTTATTAACAATTCTATGTAGTACAATAGTTAACGACATTGTTTCTATAGTAAAAAACAGCCATTGATAACTTACCAATATTAGTGCTTTAGAATAAAATAATTGTGCACAAGCTAAGTGTATGTTGTCGTCAAAATTTTCTCTAGAACAAAAAAATTGTCGACATCTTTTATTTGGATGTAAAAATTCTCGATAATTTACTTTTAGTACAAAAATGTTATCGGTAAATACTGTAGCTGTATGCATGTCATATGAAGAATAGAAAACGTTACGAACAATTCCCGATGTATAGCAATAGGTGCAAATTTATTAGAAATGATTCTTCAAAAAAAAAAAAAAACAAATCTGTGTTTTGTGGTTTAAGTGTGTCTCTATAATCATTATTGGAGGTAAAGAAACGAAATTTGAAGTGTTTATAGAATAAAGAAAAGAAATTTCACAGGTTTATACAATAAGACAATTTTATTTAACATTTATTCAAGGTAAAATTTGTATGCTATAAAAAATGTGCTATAAAACTTAACGTATTTTTAGGAGAAACTCAAATCATCAATGACGAAGTTGTTATGCAGCCCGAGGAATTAGCTAGAGAAGGCATACATTTGGTAACATTTGAAGAAACTTCTCAGTTGGGGTTAGACGAGGCATCACAAATGTCCATGAATGAACCTTTAGTATTTAATAGGCCACCCTCTAATCCTACAACAATGGCCATTATCTCTGCTACAGATATGGAACTGGAAGATGTCAATTCTCAACCTCAAATTGACATAAATATCGAAACAGTGCCGCCACCACCAACCGAAACTGTTGAACCACTTTCGGAACAAATTGTAATGCCAGATGAACCCGATATTTCACCCCCAAGTCCAATTCCAATGGAAAAAATAGAAATAGTTGAAAGTAATGGTATGCCAGATATACCCATACCATCTGAATGTAATCCAACAGAAGTGGTAGAATCTTCTACACAAAAGGAATCTGAAAAAGAAGAAATCACTGAACTTATGCTCGGCAATATAGAAATTGATTTGGCCGATATTCCGCAGCCACCACCCTCGCCTACGGAAAGTGAAAAGAATCGCCGCCAAGAAGAATTGGACGATTTGGCTATGCTGGGCATTGACGCCGATGATATGGCTGCACAATGTATGTGAGTCTAAAATTTTATTCAAATTCATGTCAAATTTGTTAACGAAATATTTTCTTTCATAATTTTTAATCCTTGTAACTTTTATTATTATTTAATTTTTCAACAAAAGAGAATAATGAATTGAATTAAATTTTAAAAAGTATAAACTTGCAAACATTCTAGATATATAATCATATATTTGCCTTCAAAAAGATGGTTTAAGAAAATACAATCTAAGAAATACATACATATATTTAAACAAACTTATTTAATGCAAATCATTTCTAATTCCCTCTCAAAACAACAACAACAGAAAAATGGGGCCGGAAAGTAAGTAAATGTTGTTTAAAATAATCGGTATGCTTATCGGATTATATTGATTTTGGCGTAGATTGAGAGAACTTCTTCCGATGCAGACAGCAGCCTTAAAATTCCCGAAATGTCTAAAACCATCCAAAAACATAGTTATTGGTATAAAATAATTTAAATCTGTTATCCGCAAATTATATCTAATGGTGCCCGCATTATAATTTAAACATGTAAGAAAGATGTGAATTTGCTCTTATAATAGTTGTAAAAAATATAAGTCCAAAGTTTTAGATAGATAAATAAAGTTTGACGTCTATAGAACAGTATTTATTGTAGCCTTTTTTAATTTGTCGGATAATTGCGATTTCCCCTTCCCCCGTAAGTAACCAGGCGTTTATTTGTGAAAATACGGCAATATTCGATCACAACAGTCTGGCATCACTGTCACTTAAACCACATGTATATTTTTTAAAGCATACCTTAGGGCGCTATTTTTGCTGCCAAAAAAATTTTCCGGGAGGTTTGTGTCTTAAGTCTTTTGCAACTAGTTCGCATCTCTTGTTCAAAGACTCAAGACACAAGCACAAAAATTTTTTAATTTTTGGGGGTTTTTACGGTTTTTTTTTTTTTTACAAATTTCGCCGTTTCGAACTATTTTCGCTTTAAAATGCCAGAATTAATTAAATACCCATTTATTTATTATATCCAAACACATTTATTTATATTTTTTGTGATATATTTTCCTTAATACACAATGAAAAAACAATTAATTTATGATTTATTTTACAAGTTTGTTTTATGAATGCAAAAAACTTTCAATTAAAAAATAAATTAAAAGAAACTAAAAGCAGAAACACAACGTAAAGTATTTAAATCTATTATATGTTATATAAAGTCTAAAAAAACAAGTCTTATTATAAGCAAAGAACGATTTTGTTAAAATTATGATTTTTACACATTTTTAAACTATTTAGATGAGCTTAATGCTTCTAATGGACTCGCAGTAGAGGGTGTAGTAGAAGAGACAGGCTCAGGAGGACTGCTGCTAGTCTTATTCTCCGTATACTAAATCATTCTTCTATTCTGATTACGCTGATTGCTACGTTGGTTATTATTAAAATTTCGCTGTTGTTGCTGTTGCATATTGGCAACTATACCGAGAGCTGGACCAACAAAGTTGGCACCAAAAGGACCTAATAGGTTGGCACCACCCGCCAGGAAATTGGGATTTATATTGACATTCATGGGGTTACCGAATGGATTTAACGGATTACCTTGAGCTCCTGGCGGCAGACCCAAAATCGAGGGACGGGCAAACGATTGAACTGGCATTGGTTGCCTTTGAAACATGGGACCCAAAGCTATAGGAGGGGGTCCTTGAGCCAGCAAGTTTGGAGGTGGTGCTCTTAGGAAATCCATAGTCGGATTATTTTGCTGCATAGCTCCACCCACATTTGGGGGAGGTTGTGATAAATTCGGTAAATTAATATTTGATTTAGGATTACCTCCCGCTTCTTGTGATGAATCCGTCGACTCGTCGTTGTCATTATCTATATGAGCCACCTCACCATTGTCATCTATAAAAATTCCTAGATTTGTTAAAATCTGTTGCAACGTCTGGTTATTGACAATAAACGAAATGTCAAATATTTTATTGGGCGAAGCATCTTGATGGAACTTCTTTAGTTCTGTAGATACCAAAGCCAGCTGTTGGTTAACCATGATTTTAAATTTCGAATTGAGGTTCTTATACCACTCAGATTTTTGCAAAAGATTCCGTATTTCTATATTTTGCTTCTGCCCACCAGCTGCGTTGGCAAAAGTTAAAGTACTTGAAGTATTCGAGGAGGTATTTGAGGAGGAGGCTGCTGCACTGCGCGGATCTTGCCGTCTAGGATCAGAACGTGGATCTGAGCGGTTTTCTAATCTAGAATCACATCTGGGATCAGTTCTGGAATCGGACGCTCTAGGATCCCCTCTGTGGTCTAAACGGCTTTTATGTTTTTCGTCTGGTATTGAGCTCGAAGGCGGAGTATAGTATTTAGGTGACGATTCTTCAGACTCAGAGGGCGAAGCTATGCTGCTACTATGGCTAGTTTTACGCACTTTTCTACTTAAAGCTGCCGAGGTTTTCGATTGTGATAACTCTGGCAGTCCCAATATTCGTCTCAGTCTTGGATCTGTGGCATGATCCGACTTAAAATGCTGCCTAAGGTCTGCATAACTGGATCTGGGCACATCCACTTCATACACTTTATACGTGATGGGCAGATGTGATGTTATAGAACAATCTATTTCAGTTGCTGGTGTATAGTTCGTCATTGGTTGGAAAGGCAAGCGTAAATCGATATCACTTGCTGCAGAATCAGAACCCAAACCAGTGGGTAGAAATCTCATATCTTTATCCATTTTGGTTTTCAATGCTTTCTGCTCGTCCTCTTCGGCATAACGTGAACAGAAATCATACATGGTACTCCTTTCGTAAGCGACTTCTTTAAAGCTATTTTCCTCCGCCGCTAACGAGATTATTTGCAAAGGTTGTGGTGACTGTGACGCTTCGGGAGTATTAGATTGCGAACGTGTTGGTGTTCTTGATCTGGAACGACTTTCACGTGAATATCTTCTATAGAAACCACCCTCATTTTCTCGGTGTTTATTGGACGTTTTTTCATTACTACGATTTATGTCATTAACATCTAACTTATCTGCGTTATAGAGGTTTAGAGTATTTTTAAAAGGGTTGTGAAAACTCTGCCCTAGACTGGACATTGTTGAAAGTGTGCTGGAGAAATCATTGTCGTAGGCATCCTTAAGATGTTGCTGAAATAATAGAAAAAGGAATGAATGAGTTACAAAAATGAAAAATCAGAATTACTACGCTGTCATGTTTATAGAAATAGAGTAATAGGTGATATTGATAACATGGCATTAATCTGTAAAATACTTTAATGTCTTAAATCACGACTGCTTTGAGAAGAGCTGGAAATCCCAATAGAATTATATTCATATCAAGCTGGCGATTCAAACAATTTGCCTCTTTTTTTTACTAGAAAGAAACTCTAGTTTTATATAACAGATGCCTATTTGAAAGATGAGTTTTTCTTATTTGCTGCATATGGATTATATTTTAGCTGCTTTCCTGGACATTGCTCGAATTTTGATCATATTAGTGCAAAGGGTATATCATCTCACCGTGTGATATTTTCTATTAAAGCGGATGTAGGCTACATTACAGGCAGAATTGTTGCTAGTTTTATTTACTAGCAGATTCAATATAAACAACTTTACTCTACACTAACGGAGGGGATTAAAAAAATAAATTCTAAACAAGTATGAGCATGCATATATTTTCTTATAATTATGATTGAAGTTCTATATCTCATCACAAAACTGTAAAACGCAAATAAAGACCGCGCTTTTTATCTGTATACTCCCATAAATAACTTGTGTCATTTGTTTTAATTTTAAAAGTGTTCATAATAATAATAATTTGAATTATTTTCTTTAAGTGTCCATGCATAAATAACTTTTGCTTACCTCTTCTCTTTGTTGTAACATGGGTGTATCTAAAGTTTTCTGCTGGTCTTCATTATCTGTGTTGTCGTCATCAATAACTAATTGTTCTTCATCTTTTTCATCATCGCCTAAAATAAGAATAAGAGAATATTTGTCAACATATATTATATAGGTACCATACACATACTAAGTATAAACTTCTAGGCAGATTATGTACATATACCGGAATAACATTGGATAGCCGCTCTCGGCTGTCAGTTTTCATACATAATCGATTTATAATTTAATTGTATGCATAACTTACATATATCACTTCTATCAAATGAGATATTTGAGTCTTTCAAATATTGAGAGTAGTCTACGGTTACAACGCCATTGCTGCTATTCGAATTGGAAGACGTCAAAACATCTTTATCTGGTCCACCAGCACTTGTTAACGTAGTGGAAGATGTTACGTTAGCTGATACACTACTTACACTAGGCAGGAAGCGCATGTCTACATCACAGTTAGAGGACGAACTATAAAACATAAAATATTAAAAAACTATACTAGTATATTATAAACCATTTGATGTGTTCCTACCTTGTCTCCTTATTACCCGCTGCAAAACTATCAACAGCCTTACTGGTTTTCATCAAGCTGTGAGCACTGCTAACAGCTGCACTTGACGCAGAAATTCCTGGCGTTGTAACACCCAACTTGGCCATATTCATGGCATTTAATTGGATTTCAGTTATTTCCGCTATAGTCAAACCAATTTGATTCAGTTGGCCGAAGGTTAATTGATTAACCTGTTCCAAATTAACGATTCCCAGTTGCTGCAACTTGTCAATGTGTTCGGCGCTTAAAATACCATGTAAATTTTTCAAATCCAAATATGCGGGTGCACTTTTTGACGGAGGTTGTATGGACATTTGATTATTATTAGTAGAATTAGGATTATCAGTCCATCTAGATTTTCGCTTGTTTTGTTCAATATTTACGGATTTACTATTTTCTATGAGTTGCGGTGGATTTAAAACCAAATCCAATAACGATGGTATACCAGAGTTGATAGTATTTTGTTGTTGCTGCGGCTTGGCATTCTGTTGCTGCTGATCATTATTGCTATTCTTGTTGTTGCGGCGATTGCTGTGAATAGGCAATGAATTGGCCGAACATGGAGCCCATACGTTTTGCATGTTAAACGTGCGACATAATTCTTCATGCCGTTTCGTAACCATAGCCAAAGCATTTTCTCTAGACAAACGCTTGAAGTTGCCCAAAATCTCTTTAGGAGCCAATTCCAAATGTTTGAGCAGTATATTTCTTAATTCCTCCGATAAAGGTTTGCCGTGTGAAAACTTGCACTCCTCTTTCTGTGCACATTCCATGCCCAAGTAGTAATATTTACATGGAAAACCAGCATGCATATATGAACATTTGTCTTTTTTTGCACAACATTCCATAAGATAAAATTTACACAATTCCAATCTTCTGGGCTCACTGCGGTCTTCGGGAGAATCTCGGCGGCTGCGTTTTTCATGACGTCTATCTTCATCTCGTTGGCGTTTTTCTTTACGTTTACGTGATTCTTTCTTACGTTTACGTCGACGGCGTTCACCGTTGCTTCCATCGCCATCACTATCATAGCTGTCGTAGGAGGTGCCACCGGTATCATTTTCCGAATCATATTGATCCTTGTACATGTGCAGGTTGGACTGAGACTGAAGTGTTGGCATAGCCGCAACAGGAGGAGGACTACCACCACGCACATTAAGCATTTCATATTCATCCATATCTTCTTCATCGTCCAAAGGTGGTGGTCCCAAAGGATCAGAGCCATCAGAACGTTTCTTCTGGAAAAAAAACAAATACAGGACTGATGACCACTTTACGTCTTTTTGTATTACTTTTTTATTTTTTTACACTAATTGCATTTAATTCATTTATGTAATTTTATCACTTTTTATATTTAATTTTGCTGTATTTTTGTTATTTGCAATCTGCTGTTGCATATATTTTACTCGACTTACAATTTTACCGTTCGTGTACTCTTTATGCAAACTTTTTCATGCATACGTACATATATGCATGTGTGTATGTATGTATGTATATATGTTTAGTTAACTTAACGCATCTCTTTTTTTATTATTATATGCATGTATGTATACATGTTTAGTTAAGTTAACGCATCTCTTTTTTTGAATAAAGTAGGAAAAACAAAACCACGCTGTTGGATGATTTCGTTCATAGTCTCAAATTTGTTATTCAAATTTCGCAAAATTTACTACCATAACTGTTTGGAAAATAATTTTACGCGAATAGCATTTTTTATGATAACAGAAAAATATTGCAAATGATTATTATCAACAATGAAGCCTCTTGGAATATTTTAAATTTAATATTTATGTGCGAGATTAAAGATTAATTTTTTATTCTATTTAGTCTAACTTTTTGAATCACTCTATTTGAAAAATAAATGGGTAAATATTTCTTAATATCTACGACCACATTGTGCTGCTTCTTTGAATTCCTTTTTTATTTTATTGAGTTTAAATTTATCAAGCTTTAGATTTTCTTGTATATCTCTTTTTTTGTGACAAAAAAACCCTTGAAGATAACAAAACAAATTAAATTACTATTAATTTTTTAAATATTAACTTCCTCAAATTATTTACTTCTATTTAAACTAATGGAAGTTCTCCTCTTAGATAACGTTTATAACAAAAATATTGCACCCTTTTTTTATTATTGACTTGGGGAAAACTGCACAGTTAAATTAAAATTTAGGGTAAAACAACATATTCCGGCAATAAATATAAGTTATAAATACGAGACTGCCCGAGCATGAAAGAACACACATTGTCAGTACTGTAAAAGATTGCTCCAAAAAAACAGTTATTATTGTTATTGCTTTATAAGATGGCAGAACTATGACAACAAATACAACAATCAATAAGACGGTCCACGTCAAAAATTATAGCAACAGGAAATGCATGGAAGTGATGCATACATACGCAATTACAAATAAATTAGGGCCGAACTGCATTATCTGTTATGGTTATGGTGTTGTGGTTCAGTCAAGACTAGTTTAAGCTATAGGCTGGCCTTCAAATTCGACAATTTGTAAGACATTAAAGACAAATACAGCTTTTTATCTTTAATTTATTACAAATTGTGGAATTTGAACACGAATGCAATGAGCGTAAAAATTACCTAAACCCCCTAAAATGATCCCTTTGATTTTTGAAAATTATTAACTTGGGAAAAATCGCATAATTAAAAAAATTTATATAAAAATAACGCATACAACTGGAAACTAAGGGAAGACTAAAAAGTGAGAAAAAGATCACTGAAAAAGGTAACCGTCGGTTTACAAACATAATTTTACGCTAGATGACGCAATACCACTCCAAATTTAATCTGCAAGAAATAGTTACCTAAGAAAATTTATTTTATAAATATTTTAAAGCAAAATTAAATTATGTAGAATGGAAATTTTTTTTGTTACAAATCTCCAATAAATGAAAAATGAAGTTGCATGCAATAAAATGGTTTTTAAGAGATAATTGAAAACTAGTATGCAATTTTAATGATATTTATGTATTTTTTATTTTCTTGGATAAACATTTTTATCGGGATTTTCGGCACACAATTTGCAATACAGATGGCGGTGGAAAGAAACATAAATATGTGAAAGAGTGTTGCAAATGTACAAAAGAACAGCTCCAAAGTAAAGCAATTGCAATTAATGTATTTTGTACTGTAGTTTTTTTTGTAAAGCAAAATTATTGCAAATATTTTTAAAAACTAAACAGAAGATTTTTGAGTTTTAAACTAATTACGTTGCACGTTTGATTGAAGAAAATAATTATGTTATTGCAAGCTTCATTCAAAGTTTACAATTTATAATGTGTCTATAAGAATTACCTTATCTTTGCGTTCCTTTTCCTTCTCCTCTCTTTGTTTTTTGCGTTTACGTCGACGACTACTTTTACTTTGACCCTGGCCGGGACCGGGTATGTCATCTTTTTCATCATTACATTGGGCTTTACTTTCCAATACTTTTGGTATTGACGGTTCAATACCTTTTTTCTTCAAAGCCGAAGCTATAGCATTTTCAATGCTACTCGCATGATCATCTTCCACCGGTGAAGGTTTTTTCGATTTTATTAAATTGGCATTTGTTGGTGGTGGTGTGGGGGCAGTGTCACTTGATGAATCAATAACAGTAACGACTGTTTCAATATTGTTTTTTTTTATTGAATTAATATCATTCGAGGTTATTATCTTTTCCTCATTATCCACTAAAATTACATCGGTATCTTTTGTTTCCTCATCACTATCATCAATTTCACCATCTTCCAAATCTTCATCATCTATGGGTATTATTTCAGATTTTTTTTCTGATGGGAACAGAGTTTCAGTGTCTGTTTGAGACATTTCTTTTTTATACTACTTTAGTGATGGTACTTTTTATAAAATCATACACATAATTTATATTCCCTTTGTTTTTAATAAATTGTGTAAACTAGGTTCTTATTTATTACCAATTTAATCATATGTATATTTAAAAAAAGGAACCCTAGAAATAAACAAAGGAATTTTTTAAGGTTAAAAGTTTATACAATATATAGAAATTTATTTTAATTTACATACATACATAAATATCGATGGTCACAAATTGAAATTCCCTAACTCAAATAATTTTAACTTTACAGGAGAAGGCACAAACATAACAGAAACTGCACTGTAATTTGCTTGTAAAATCGTTATTTTTGATACTATTTTGATCAATGAAAACTAGATTTCGTAAAACTGCGAAAGTTTGAATGTACTGATAAAGATATGAATAATGAGTGTTCATTAAAATTTTTTTATCCATGCAACAAATACAATAAAGAGGCAGATGCATCTACAATAGTTTTTTATGTGTACACATATGGATTTATTTATGTAGATATACATCACATGCACATATAGTGCTTGGCGTTTTCCCGAGTTCAAATTCCATAATTTGTAATTGATTAAAGGCCAAAAAGGAATTTTTTCTTTAGTCTACTAGAAAAGTTCGAATTTGATGGCGAAAAACGCCAAATAAGAGATACTTAAGACCTTATTCATAAAATGTATTTTTTATATAAAAAATGTTTAAATTAAAAACCTTAAATAAACGACCTCAAACTTAAAAAGTAATTACTAACTTCGATACCTTGATGTTGCATATATTGATTTTCGTATAAAAACGATTTTCGAAGACCATGTCGCTTAAACTTTTCTGGCAGTTATGGCTCGATAAAATGTATGTGTATACATTACTATATGCAATATGCCCAAAAAATATATGAAAGAAATAATCAACTTGGATTTTTATAAAAATGTGCATGTGTAACAAGTATTTATGTAATTCTACTGGGTTGGACTACGACGAAATTAAAACATTGGGTAAGTATTAAAACTGACCCGACGTGTTGATGCTCTCAGAATTCGTGGCGATCTATGCTAACAAATCGTAAGTGTCGGCAGCTATTATAGTTCATAAAATTTTTTTTAAATCAATTATCTATACCGAATGTGTATGCAAATCACTTTACATAAACGTTTCAATGGCGTTAATAAACACACTATTTTCCATTGATTTGGCAACCCTAGCTAATATTTATATAAATTTTCTCCAAAGCTCAAAGTTGGCAGAAGTAATAACAACGGCGGTTACATACGATATAGCTAATCCTGCGATTTTCAAGCAAATTCAAATTATTGCATGAATGAGATACATTCACATGAAGCTTCATTTCGCCCTTAACTTGGGAAAATTTTATAATTTTAACAGTCACTTGGCTTTTACAACACCTTTAAGATTAAATAGAACAAAAACGTAACTCAGTTTTCCATACTGCAATTTTGGTAATGCGTTAACATCAAAACAATTACATTCACAAGGTTGCCACTTTGCGTAACTTTTTCAGTCATATCATGCTTTAAATCTCGTTTTTAACGATATGAAGGATATTAATTATATGAAATTCGTTACGAAAGAAATTAATTACATAAAGTTCATTGTCATAACGTCTCACTGCCGTTTTCCTTTCGCAACCTTTTTATAGTTTTCATTTGACTGTAAACGGCCAGACTGCAAACTTGCTGCTAAAAAAGCACAAACATGAATTTAACACACATAAACATATTTGGCAAGGTTGTGGTGCAAGCTTAGACAGTGCCGATAGCAAAATTAATGCAAACGACCAGCTGACGGAAAATGTAAATGTCAAACGTCATATAAAATATTCATTTTCTTTTTTCTTCAGAGTTTGACAGAAACATTTTCCATTACGCGATCGCATGGACCTTAATAATGGCTTTAATCTTAGGCACAAACCGCATTTTTAGCTATGAATACATAAATATTTATCTACAAAGGGAAATAGCTGAAAAAAAGAGATTAGGCATAATATAATTAAAAATATATGAACATATGTAAAGATAAAAATTCACTTTGTTAAATATTAACTTTTGGCACTTATTTGTTTTTTTTTTTATAAAAACCTATTTATGTAATTATTCTGGGACGTTATTGTTTTTTCATTCAGCAATAGCTGAAACCAGATTTGCCGCTGCGCTGCTTACTGGAATAACTTCTTTTCTTTTTCCAATTATGTTTTCAGGTAGGAATGTACACAAACACTACATATGCACATACAGATGTACACATGTAATTAAACACAAGTAGTAAATAGGATACATACATACGTGAATGGTTTGCAAATTTATTCGGCAGGAAGGTTTCAAATTGTTTTAAATGGACTTTCAATCAACAAAATAAGCAATTAGCTTATTGCAAAACAAGACATTAGATTGTGTTTGCGTCATTGACAGCATATTATAATAGGTACATACAGACATATGTATGTATGTATGTATACAGCCACCTATCATTTAATTTTTTTATGCTGCGTGTTTACCATATTAGCAAATTTCGAAACTGAGACAAAAGTATTACCACGGCAGGAGCGTTGCCATGTTAAGAAAACATCGATTTTTTTACTTCTCCAGCAAATACAACATGCACGCATACATACATATGTATGTATGTACGTCTGTACGATGGTAATCAACTACCCGTTTTGGCGGGGGGAAATTTTACAGATTTCTAGTTAAAATAAAATGTGGCTTTTTTTCGTTACCTTGAGAAACACATTAAAACACACTTTGTTTTCGCATATGTATGCATGCATGTACATTAATTACAAAAGCACTGTTTCAATTTAATCAAAGGTCCCCTCCTCACACAATCTCATCGAAAGAAATAGAATTTCTCCTTAAAATTTTATGCATTGCATTCATGCCCTGCTTAATTAGGGACTTTTGTAAGATTTTACAACATAAATTTAAAAAGAAATTGAATCGATTTTTTTATAAAGAAAAATTAACACGTAATTATGATCTTACTTTTTGCCGTTTACTTGCCTTAATACAAATCTACGTATGTACAACATGGATACACATACTTATGTATGCACAAAAAAAGTAAAACTATAACAACCATCTCTTTCTGCCCCGTTATATCTTAAGGCATTTGATTGCAATTTGGACTGTACCCATACATACATATGTATGTGCATCACAAATAGTATATTGTGAGAAAAATCAATTTTTGCTTTTCATTTATACAAAAAGCAAATGATTGAACTTCATAAAAATATACTATGAAAGGCCGTTATTGCAAAAAAGATACATATAAAAATTACATAATCGTTTCATTCTATCAATCAATTTCGTTAAAAATATGTATGAATGTATGTACATATACATATGTGATACTAAAAATGGTCTTATAGTAGTAGATTATTACTTAGGATATATAAAGACTTCTTTTCTCTTTCTTTGTTTTTGATTTTTATATACTTTAAAAATGATTAATATACAACTTTTCTTTAATTATATTAACATGTGTTAACAATTCAACAATTTCAACTTGAATGAGACTTATGGCTGGTTGCGAGGTAATACAACGCCTTCGTTGTTAACGCTGCTGACAGCGTATATAGATAGGAGGTAGCAGCACGGTTCCAGCTGATTATAATTTTTGTTGCCGCATGACACAATATAACAGCTACTATTGAAATGTCAGCTGACATTGGAACTTTGTTTACAAATAGAATTTAAAGCAAATAGTTCTACAGCAGTATTCACAAAAAATAAAGTAGACTTGATCAATACTTTAAAATAAATTTTCTATGAAATTTTTACTTTAAAGCACACTTGAAGTACACATTAATTTTTGTGAATACAGCAGATAGTCTTTAGTTTAGAGATCAAAACCGAACATGAAGTGTCAAACTATTTACATTGGAAACAGAGAACAATCGTGTGGATAAGAATGCAGTTCTTAATAATAAATCCTAATTATATTTGAGAAAACATTTGTTCTTCGACATGCACGTCAACTTTCACAGCAGCAGAACATCTCCAATTTCCCTCTTCCTAGATGGCCTTGCATATATTATTGTAACTTTCTTTTTGTATTGTGTTTGACAGATTGGTTTCGAGCCAATCCGTCCAAAACAATAATAAGCCTACCTTATTAATTCTGCCTTGCCCTCTGCTATGTATATTGAAGTGTCAGTATGCAGTTACACACACATGCATATGTAAATTATTCGTGGTTAAAATGCTGCTACATACTCCATCAACTTTGCTGGCGTCTCTGTTACGGAACAGTACAATGCTGCTTTGCTTCTTTTTATATGTACACACATATGTATGCTAAGCATTTGTATTTGGCTACATCCATGCGAACGTATGTATTAATGTGAAAATTCGTGTTGAAGTACGTGTGTTTATTCATACAGGTATACGGTGCTAATACGCGAACTGCCCAATATTCGGCTTTTTAGATATATTCATGTTCGGCATTTACATAAATAATAATAATAAACGCTTAGACTTGAAGAAATTTGAATAAATGCCAAACAATTAATTGCAATAATTAAACAAATTGTTTACTTCAAATTACTGAATAAATAATAGGTATCAAATGGTTACATATTGATTTTTGTTACTATTGCTAACCATAAATGTCTGCAACATCGATGATCACAAGTGGATTGCCTAACTCGTTTCCGCTAAAGTGATTCTTATGAAATGAGCACCCATCATAATACATCATTGCTATTATGAACCTATGAATCTATAACCATAGACTAAATATTCAAATAATGATTAATTTTTTTTAAATTTATTTAACTATAGCAGCTCCATGCAGATTGGTATTTTCTAATAAATAATTGACAAAAATCCCGGCCGTTCTCTTTCCCCTTGGAGCAAGAATGTGTGTAAATATCTAACTATTTGATCGGTTTTTTGATACATTTATTGGCATAAATTTTTAAATATGTATATGCTTAGCTACATACACACATATGTACATATGTATATATCATGTGTGTAAAGTTTATTTAGAATAAACACTATCCCCCTTATTCTGTAACTATTTGCCGATGCTATAAAATAGCATTATTAGAATGTTCAAATAGTTAGTTGCTGAAGAAAGAAAAAAAAAGAGTTCTTTTTTTCCATATTGTCTTTAAGTCGACGAATAGCCACAGAATAAGGGCAGATGTAAATAAATTTGCTAAACTAAAGATAACATAATTTTAAATTAATTAGATAATAAAACTAAAGAAATTGAATAATTTAATGTTTTTTTACATGTGTATGTAACATGTGCATATTTGTGTACAATATATTAATAACAAAAATGTTAATTACTTGAATTAAAATGTTAGAAACATAAAACAGATCTGCCGTATTCACAAAAAATCAGAAACAAAATGTATTTTGTTTAAGGCGAGTATTTCATAAGTAGACAATAGTGTCAAACTCTTAGGCTTAGTTTTTAGTCCGAAAACAGATTCGTGCAGCCGCTAACAAATTTATATACAAAATTTTTACGGAACAGCTTAGTTTTGCTTATTATTATTATTATTATTTATTTCTTTAATCTTTACGAATATAATTCCAAGATTAAATCTTATTAGAGAGCACTAGCAACGTTGGCCATCAGCTCTGGTTTAATATACATATGTGCATAGTTGTGTGTATTAAGCATTATTATACAAAGAAATGTTTAAAATAAATATTAATAAAATATATATATATATATATATATATATATATATATATATATATATATGTGTATATATATATATATATATATATATATATATATATATATATATATATATATATATATATATATATATACATATATATGATGAAATATTTACAATGTTAACATTAGATTAAATTTTGTGTTTTGCTTAAAATTTGGTTCTTTAATGAAATAATAAAAAATATCCCAATTCGCCGTAAAAATCTGTTTCAGACTACGTTAAACTAAGTTTAAGCTTAATCCACATCTCAAAAACATAGCCTCAGCGTGGCTGAGTATTCAAAGAAAAATTAAATTAATACTCTATTTTAAAATACGTTTCTCACGCAAATTATTTTTATGAATATGGCAAAAAAACAGAAGAAAAAAATAGCACCAAGTAATAATAAAATTCATCTTTCAATTATTATTACCAATTAAATAGACAATATTTTGTATAATTTTACGTCCATTCTCATGATTTAACAAATTCAAACAAGGATCTCGGATTTTTTCTTCCAGCAATTTCAAAAGTTCATTGCGCAGACATTGTATCATTTCCGCCGTTTCATGGCTATGAGCTTTTATTATGATCCAACCATCTTCTAGCAAAAATAGAAAGTCGCCGTCATGCAATTCGATTTTTAAATCGGATCCAGCAAATAATACCAAAGGTACCAAGGGTAACATACTACATTCACGTATAAAAATACGCGAAGTTTTCACCTTTTCCTGATATACCAAAAAGGGCGATTGAAAATTACCCACATTTGCATTGACGGAGGAGGGATGTATGGCTACATAGCCATCTTCTCGTGTCTTAAAGCGTAAATCTTTGGCAGTAGCCAATTTAGGCATAGCTCCACCGGCTGTTTGTATATAACTTCTTTCCGGCGTCATTATTTTAACAATATTTGGATAGAGGGAAGCACAAAGCAGGGATATTAATAAACGATTGTTGCTGCCGTTGATGTTTAAGTCGGAACCTTAAAATAAATATATAGTACAAGTTGTTAGAAATTTCTCTCAAAAAAGTCATACGCGTATCCAAGGCGTATCCAATGACTTGATAGACATGAAAATTCGCTCTTGTCTTACCCGTTAATTCCAATATATTGTCATTAGCATTTTTACGCATTCTAGGCACGTTAATGGGCACAAACCCTATGGAAACTAAAAGTTCTAAAAACTGATATTTAATTTCTGAAATGGTTTGTAAAGCCTTCAATGACAGAAAATGTTCGTCGGCATAGTTACGACTGGCAAAGAAGTTGCGTTTTGATACCTCCAACCATTTCTAAAAGTAAATTAAATATATATAACATGTTTAGTATAAAAAGTAATTTATAAAAATTAGCAAAACATATACCTTATACGCCAACAAACAGGTCAAATGATCACTATTGCACAAAGAAAACTCTCTTTTACGCCTCTCGGCCTCGTCTCTTTTATTAAATGGGCTAACAAATGGAGATTTATGTGACAAGCAGGCAGCAATTGTTAAAATACTATCCAAACATTGAAAAATTGCTCCAAATAACATGAGTTTTCCTATTCTTACATCTACAGGTAATGCGGACAAATGATGGCCCAGAGGCGTCAATTGTTGTTCTTCATCGATAGCTCCCACATCTTGCAGACGAGTTACGGCCGATACAATATTTTCTTCGGTAGGTGGCTCTAAAGTTTGTCCCAAAACTTCAACCACATTAAGACCATCAAAGTTAGGCAAAGTTTTAATACGTAAGACCAATTGCTCTAGTGGTACTCTGTGTATCTCGGGTACGGGCTGAGCCAGAAAATTGTATTTGAAACGATGTTGAGTATAAAGATGAATACAAACGCCAGGCATAACGCGACCAGCGCGACCTTTACGTTGATTTGCATTCGCCCTAGATACATAGACAAGTTCCAGAGATTCCATATTACGATTCGAATCAAAACGTTTTTCTTTCATTAGACCATAATCTATAACAAATACACAATCATCTATGGTCACTGAAGTTTCAGCTATATTTGTGCTTAATACGATTTTACGTTTGCCCTTGGGAGCAGGACGGAAGA
Organism: Linnaemya tessellans; assembly: GCA_951800035.1. Classification (NCBI taxonomy): domain Eukaryota; kingdom Metazoa; phylum Arthropoda; class Insecta; order Diptera; family Tachinidae; genus Linnaemya; species Linnaemya tessellans. Next base: position 99,359,054 of record OX637536.1, on the reverse strand, counting down.
CAGCCGCTTGTTCTTCACTCGATAAAGTGGAATGTAGAGGTACTAAGATGTATTTATTGGATCTGGAAAACAAAATAATATTCTATGTTTTTTTCAAATACTAAAAGCATTGTTTAATTTAAAACCTACCGTAGAAGTGGAATTGCTTACAAAATGTATATGTAATATTTTTCAAATTTTTCCGCAAATGTTGTTTTTAAATTTTTTTTCTACATATTTTTTATATTGTTGTGCATTGAGCAAACTATTTTTAGCAATATCTATTACAGCACTTAACAAAATAAAAACTGCGAAAATTCTAAAATTTCACCACCGACAAGCTATTATCCACTTTCTTATAACTAATATCTAGATTTATAATTGTTTTTAGTTCCTTGTTTATGAATATGTAATTTCTTGTTTTCTTTTGAAAATTACTTCTTTTTACCTATAAATATATTTTTAATTTTACTTTTTTTATTTAAATGGAAATCGATTTTTAATAAAATAATTCTTCTGTATTTTTAATGGACTTTTAATAAAATTTAATTTTAAATATACAGCAAATCATCTGCCATAGCAAATATTCTTGTAATCCGTATTCTAAAGAAGAATTTTCTGTTAGAGTGCTCGATTTTGTAAAATTGTTGATGTTGAGTACGCAACACTGTCTACATGCGACTCTAATAAATGCTACTATGCTACCCGTGATAATTCAAATCCAACGTGGAATTCAATTCGTAAAGGAGTCTGTGCGTATCATCCAAAGAGTACAAGTCGTAACTTACAGCATTAACAAATTCATTATTTTTTACCTTATTACTTGCATCACTACTATTAAATAGATAAAGAAACTTTAATATAAAACAAATACAACGCGTGTTTAATTACCGCGGTTCACAACAGTTGACAATCGTGCGTGAAAGTACGCGAGTGAGCGTGCGTGAAAAGATTTGAGTTTTGTGGCTGTGAGCTTAATTTTACTGACGCGCACTTCTCTAGTTCGAACTTATTTTTTACAGAAACACTGGTTTTATAAATTTGAAGTATACGTACTTTGTTTATAACTTACAAGCATGGATCTTTATTACAAATTTTTAATTAAAAAATGTATACATACATAGGTAAATAAATGGAATTAACACTAGCATTTCTGCACGTCGTATTATGATGGGAACTCAAATTTTCATAAGAATTAGTTAACGGATATTTATTTTAAATGCTTGTGGGAGTGAAATAGTTGAAAATCATAATGCTGCTTTGTCATCGAAATCAGTACGTACATTTTCTATTTTATTCAAAAGCTAAATGAAGCGTTTTGGAGAGCATTTATTTATCAGCCGTTTATGGTCCTATTTAGGCAATATTTTGTTTTATATAAAATATTTCAAACATATTATAGTTGACAAGTACATTAGCAATTTTTCAACCTTTTTCTATCCGTGTTCTATGCATATCTGATTATTTTCGAATAAATACGCTACTTTCTACTTTAATAACATTTAAAACATGACTTCTTAGACTCAAATGTATAAAAAAGAAAGCATGCGAGTTCTTACCTTTTTCCAAACATTGAACTATCACACAACGCCTCGTGAACACTTTGAATTTCCTGCAGACCAGGTAAAAATATTAAAATTGTTCCTTCTTTGGGCCAGTCATGGTCTCCTTCAACTAAATATTTAAGCACTGATTCTATTAATTCGGGATTAACTTTCATAGGTTCCATTAGGTAAATTGACTTGCAGGTTTTTTTCGAATAGTCTTACAAAATAGGAAATTAAACATTAAAATACGTTGCAAGTATGAACATATTTCATTATATATTAACTTACCGTTATATCTAGCATACATGGCGGATAAATTTAATTGCTCATCTTTTATTTTAGTGGGTGGTGCCACATTTTCGGCTTTAATATCTGCATATTCCATTTCACGCATTAATTGATCCTCCTCCTTTTTATTGACTTTGCGGCTATACTGTGAATCACATTCCATAACAAAATCGCAACGCTCTAGAATATCCTCCAAAAATAGCTGTTCAACTGCGAAAGTACGTCCAGGTATATCCAATATTGGTATATTGCCAAAGTAATCGGAAAATAGTTTGGCATTCAGTGTGGCGGACATGAGTATAACCTTAAGATCTGGTCTTGAAGGCAAAATGCGTTTTAAAATCATTAATAAAAAGTCAGATTCTTCACTTCTTTCATGAACTTCATCGACTATAATGTGTGTTACAGAATCGAGCAGGGGTTCGGACGCCAAGCGTCGTAATAATATGCCGGTGGTACAAAATGTTAGACGTGTAGCTGATGATATTTTGTTTTCCAGCCGTATTTGATAGCCTACAGTTTGCCCTATTCTTTCTGCTCTTTCATCAGCCACTCTTTCCGCCACACCTATGGCTGAAAGACGTCTAGGTTGTGTGCAAATTATCTCTACATGAGGCATTTTATTTGAGTTATCTTGCTGCGAGGCTTTGAAAAACCAATTATCTAAAATAAATTGGGGTACTTGAGTAGATTTACCACAGCCAGTTTCGCCAGATATTACGAGAATTTGGCACGTTTCTAAAACATTTAAGATATCTAACATTTTTGAGAAGGCGGGTAGATTTTGTCTGGCGGACATCATTTTCTTATAGCGCTCATCTTTGCGTTTTTCCATAAACTTTCGTAGCAATAAGCGATCCTCCTTTTCCAAAGACTTTCCATCTTTTTTAAAGTTGTCGCCTCGAGAAGTCAAGCCCTTTTCATAATGTGTTGGCAATTTACCTAAGTCTTTAATGTTTTCCTTTACAGAGCTAGGATCTTCAATGTAAAACAGCGATTTATCGGCGTTGGGGAAAGGGTCGCTATGCAGATCTATTGAGCTTGATAGACTTTCATCCATTTGCAACAGCTCAGATATGCTAAAAACACAAGGTATACCATCCCTACACGATTCTTTAGCCTCTTTATATAATTTTCTAGCAATTCGTAATCTCACTTCCGTGGGTATGTCATGACAAGTGGTTTTCAAATAGATATAAGGAGCCTCATAGGGATATTTGGTATGTGGCGGAAATCTAATTTCTAAATAAAAGCAATTATCCTCAATATCTGCAGCTTTTACTTTTTTCACCTTCTCGTCACATTCGATTTCAATTTCTGGATTAATAATATGAGCAAAACGGCATTTGTTTCCATATTTACACATCCCATCCTTATCGAAATTTCGACATCTAGGCTGTTCTTTGGGTTTTCTAATATTTGCTTTGGCTTTAGCATCTTGCTCTGCCTTTATTGCCAATTCACGACTTTTGCGCACTTCCGAAGGGCTGTGCTGCAGCAAATGATCTATTTTAAATTTCAAATTCCATACCTCATTCTTTTGTTTTTCCTCAAACAACTTATCGTATATAGATTCTAAAGCTTCTTTCTCGTCATTACGCAAGTCCAGCAGTTCGTTTTCAGTTATATCGTTAGGCAGCGCCTCAGAAATATTGTACTCTTTTTCGTCTGGTAGGCGCATATACTTTTGAAAAAGCAACAACAAAGCTTTATCGCTATCACCTTCACAAAAATCGTAGGCTTCAATACAGTGGGACAAAGCAAAACCATAATTTTCTAATTTTAATAATGCATAACGTCTTAAACGCTGCTCCGGTAGTTCCATTGTGCTAGCACTATTTGCATCCGGTTTCTTTATAGAAGAAAAGTTGGTAACTGATTGTACTATTAGAGTACCACGATCTTCCCAGTAGGTTTTTTTCATTTTCCCGCCTCGATCTTTATACTTACTGGCATCTTCCAGCCGAAAGTCATCACCATGTATGGATTTTAATGTGTCCATGCACATTTTTTGTGATTCGTCGCTTAAGCGCAACACCTGCATTTCCGTCTTTAAGGCCACCTTAGGTGCCGCCACCTGGACGGTTTTGTTGCTAAAATATAAAAAAATTTTTTGTAGACAAGATTATACCTTATGTATTCAATTTGCTTACGTTGTACGTGCATCTGTTACGGGCCGTAAGAAACAATCCTCTATTAAGCGCTGAGAACCTTCGTCCATGATAAAATGTTGTTTAGAAACTAAGTAGTGGAGTGAACGAATATTAAAGCAAAACAAAATTGTGAAATTTACGAAAAGCTATAGTTGAAATTACAATTTCACAATTAAAAACACTTCACACAACCCCAAAACATAGCACTACACCAACAACGTGCGAAAAGCTACAACAGTACAAAGTTGGTGGTTCTAAGACAAATGAAGGCGTTAAAATTATGTATGAACATATTTTTAAAATGCTTTATATATTACTTACATAGGCATTGTTATTATTCCTAATTCAAAGAAACTGTAGCACAAGTTATACATATATGAATTATCTTAAATTATTTGATATTGAGATATATGCAACAAGTAATTTCTGAAATTGTTGACGGCTTTCAGAAATTTTAAGCGGCAAAGGTATTTCCGAAGCACACATTTCTTAACAGCTGCAATTGTTTACATTTGCCACACAATGGCTTCAGCTGTTAGAAATCAGGTTTATTATAGGGTCGTTTCTACACCTTAAGCTAAATATCTCAATGTACGATTAACTTTTAACTGATAACATACAATATATACATACATCCGAAGAAAGCCCTGAATAAGGTAGAATTTTCATAAAAGTCGTTAGCAATCTTAATGATTAAGAGGTTATTTTTAAAAATTTCCTGTAACTTTTAAGTATGTACAAGGTGTTTTAGAGAACTGTTATCTGTTGTAAGACTTTTAAGTAAATCCTAATAACATTGTAATTATGTAGAAAAGAAACATACAGATTTTATAATATTAAAAAATATATCCTCAGGCTTGTTATTTAAATTTATTTTAATATTAAAAGCACAAAGTTAAAATAACTTGAAAAAAACTAAGTTGAATGTAAATTCTTAAAATTAATTGAATTCGTATTTAAATGAGATGAAATAGTTTGGTTTACGAATTCTATAGTTTTCTGTAAAAATATTATTTTAATTATTATTTATTTTATTTTTAAGAACGTATATTGGAAAACAGAAAGTAAGCAACTTCAAATAAATTTTCATTAATTTTTTATTAAAAAATTTGTTCATTTTTGCTCGTTTAATTATAAACAATAATAAATATATTTTAGACTTAACCTACAAAAAATATTTTTAATATTAGAAATATTGGCTCACACTCATAGTCGCAATAAAAGTATACTTTAAAGGCCTAATTCATAAAAAATATTTCATGCTTATACCATCGTTATTTGACATATTTCTATGGCATAATTGTCAAATAAGACGGTTATAAGCATGAAATATTTTTTATGAATTAGGCCTTAAGATTATAAAGTCATTGTTTTCATACAAAACAATGGGCTCAAATTACCACTTCGATATCGAACGAAATTTCAATGCAATTGAAATACAAATTTCGATCGATATCGAACGCCGTAAATTGCCCCCTGGTTTGAAAAATGATTTTATGCTTATAACCATCTTATTGACATATATCTATACACTTTTGTGATACTTTGCTGTGAGTGTGAATATGAGCCATCCTTCTAAATTTATTTGGCAATTTGCAGGAAACGAAAACTAATCTGTCATGTCTATTAAAAATATGACTTACTCTATTCTTTATAAGTGGAAAAGATATTATATATAGATTAAAAAAATATATGTACATGTTACAGAAGTATTTAAAGCGTGATAATAAGTTGCGAGCTACTGTCAACCATTTATATATGTATGTATGTGTTTTTGACAGTTAGTTCCACCAACAATCAATAAACCTATTTACATGCCGTTATGTGTTTGATATAACATTTTTTTAAATGGTTATTTCTATATAAGTTGAAAAATCAATTGTCAATAAATTAAAACACTTGCAAATATACATACATATATATTTGTGTATGTATGTCAATTAATTACATAATATTTACTAGTTACTTCTAAATTCACAGTTAAAAGGCTGTTTAAAGAGTCATAATGCATGTGTATAAGTGTATAAAAAACTTTTGTTTTTGTTCTATTTATCGGTTTTACGTGGAGCAACTCCTTCCGGCATACTAGATTTACGTTGAGCTTGTGATATTTGGACTATGCGTGATAATGGGGAATGCGTGCTGGTGTTTGAGGGCCGTGCTGGCAATGGCAATTGTCGTGGAGCATTGATTGATGAGGATGTATTGGGAGTAGCTGATGAGATGTCTGATGTACTGGCTAAGGGTGAAGGTCTCAGTGATAAACGTCTTTGCAGCACTGTCTGTGATGCCGCGTTCAGATTCGACGATTTATTATCTGCGTTTTCTGCCGAACTATTAATAATAACACCCGCAGGAGGTGCTTTGCCGGGAGGTATTTGTAAAGCTGTTGGCCTAACACTAAAACGTCTTTGGAATTTGACTTGCGCTGGTGAGGCGCTATTGGTTTGTAATTGTTCACTATAACTAGGAGGTGGTTCTTGAATTTGGACTGTTGACTGGCGTCTTCTGGTCAATATACTGGGAGTGCTGTTGCTGGTTATGGACATTTGATTGAGTTGCTGACTGGTTTGTGGCAATGTTCCTACAATTGTAGATCTACGGGCGTATAATCGGTTGGCAGCTGCAGCCTTTAGTGTAGCGCTATCGTTGCCAAACAAAGATAATATGGGTGGTAGAGGTGGTGGCTCTAAAGCACTAGTGCTGGTTTTACGATTTTTCTTCCCTGATAAAAGTGCAGCATTAGAGGCGTCTGCTGCTTCATCTAATACTGCCTGAGTGTGAACAGCTTCCAGTGCTCTAATTAGATCAGCCAATGTAGTATTTTCTAGAACATCCATTTCTTCTTGGGAAGTGGAAGATAAAATACTTTGCCTCCTATTGGCATTGACAGAAAGGGGGAAGAGACTACCTCGTCTGCGTGGTGGCAGACCGACAGCTGAGGTAGTGCTGCCTCTACGTTCTGTTGTAAAGAGACTGCCTCTTCTTTGGCTAAGAGCAGCCGCACTTGTGGTTGGAAACAGACTACCCTTGCGATGAGCCAAAGCGGGATTTTGGGCAAAAATAGATTCTCTTCGTTTACGAATTCCTCCCAATGGCACATTTCTTTGATAAGAAGTAGTTGATATTGCATTTGAGTCTAAAGATTGGCCATTTGATATGGTGGCTTGTTGGTTAAGGCTAATTTGAGAAGGAATCTGCTGGGAAGTGGACAAAGGTTTGCCATTGCGGAAGAAGGTGGGATTGGCGTTGGCGGTAACAGTGCTGTAGTAATCCAAAGTGGGTGTTTGATGATGAATAGCCTCTGGAACACTCACCACTGAAAATTTACGATTATTGGACTTTTCAATATCACCACCGGCGAACTCAGACTGAGAAGGCCTTTTCTTGAAAGGAAATAGCTTGCGCAAGCCATCCGGCATAGAAAATTTCTTAGCTCGACTAGGTTTGCGATTAATTTCTTCATCTTCCAAGTCCTGCGTGTAATCTAAAGTAGGCAGACCAAAACTACTGCGATAAAGGTTTTCTCTATCACGATTCATCTGGCGACTTCTTATATTAATAGCTTCTTGTATTTGATTATTGTCACCACTCCATGTCCATTCATTGTGCCCGGCTACCGTAGTACGTCGCGTTCTTGGTTGGGGATTAAGATTGAAGTCTGAACAAGCTCTTTCACGTGCTTTAGGCATTTCATTAGCAGCCGGGAATGACCATTCGCTAGCCAATATCTGTGAATCGGAGAAACCATGATACCCTCCGTACATACTGTTCGCTCCTAATGTAGTATCCTCTTCTTCCATTGGAGGTTTTACTGCCGCTAAAGCACCCACCACCTTAACTAACAGGCCGGTGGTTTGCCTAAACGCTTCGGCAGTTTCAAATGACTTCAAACGATCAAAGCGATTCAGTTCCGTATCAGAAGATGAGTGTATCATCAAGGGTGTACCATCTGAACGAACTTGAACAGCATCATAGCATTCTGAAAACGCTCTTTTCCGGCTGGGTAAGGGAGCAGGATCAACACGATACATAGTCAGCTCGGGGCAGGAATTGGATCGATGTAGTGATTGCTCGAAGTCATCTTCATCAGTATACACAGGCTGCAAATATTTAACTTGAGTTAGAATCACGAAGAACAGCAACAGTCTTTTATTAAATAGACTTAATTATTTCAATTAATACACTTTTGCAAACATCAAAACTAGTTTCAATTAATTTCGTAATTCTTTCAATTAATACGTGATAGACAAGTTTATTCCATATAACCTCATAAAATTTCTTTTGTTATATTTCCATAACGGTACTTGACACGTCTTTAAAATTTTGACAGATGGTCCAAATTATCGTAAAAAGTAGATGTTCATCAAAAACCGATTTTCTAAGAGTATATCGCCTAAGGGTTTTTGGTGGTTATACATAGATCGCTTTATTTTTGAACGCGTGCAGACATATTTAACTGCATGCATATAAGTATGTAATGTTGCCATACTTTTGTAGCATTTCGGATTAGGTTTTTTTAACATATGCATACGACTATATTTACATTTCTTAACATTTAATCCAAATTGAGATTTTCATTTATGTATTGAATTATATTAATTTTTAACATAAATCAATACTTACACAATAGTTTCCTTCCTTAACGATTTTGCTAAATAAAAATCTAAGAGTAATAACAAATTGTTTAATAAACTATGCAAAATTTTAAATTGAATTCAATTTAAGGACCATTTATACTAAATAAAATGCAAACCAAATCAACTGATTAAATTGCCACATATAAAGAAGTGCAAACCAATAAACACAAAATTATAAACTAAATTATAAAAACCCAATATTTTATGGAAATATTTAAACAAGGAAGAAACAAGCTTTAATATTTTATAATTTACCTTAAATTTCAATATATACAATTCATTCAGTATGCGTCTAAGGTAGCCCACATCTTTAGTAACTCCGCTCCAAATTCTATGTTGCGTAGCTTTAATATTCGATGATAACTGCTGCTCCAATTGAGCTAATTTTTTACTTTGTAAACCTCTGCAATGTAAAATAGGAAAAGTAGGAAGGGAGAGAGAAACACATGTACATATGTATGTATATAACAATTGTTTGGATAGAGGAAGAAGTAGATGTTTTCTTTTGAGTAAAATTGGAGAATTAAATAAAACTTTAATTGTATTAAAAACAAAAAAAAAAAAAAAATCAGAATTATAAAACCTAAAAAGAACGTCAAACAGAAAATTAAAAAAAATAATAGGGACAACACAAAATTAAATGTTCTAAGGTAATTGTTATTTTGTAAATGTACTTGGAAAATATATTATACATATATAAAAAGAATAAATTTATTAATCAACTACTTTTATTAAATTTCATATTTTAATAATTTTTATCAATTTTTCAGCTAGTTAATTAAGAGCATAATTGTGTGTATTATTCGCCCTAAGTGAAATTTATATACAATACAAAAAGTTCCTTATTATAAAAATATTAATTTAAAGTTCTATTCGAGATATAAAGGAAATAATTATTCGGGTATAAAGTTTTCATTATGATTTTTTTTTCGCCGACCAACGAAAATACAGAATCAATTTTGTTCCCAAACGAAATGGAATTCTGTTACGGCACGGCTGCGTATGATTAATATTGGTTTCTATGGAATCGTATTACTCATACGTCTTAAACATTGATTTAGAAACAAAAAACCTTACGTTACGGACGTTTTTCCCCCGTTAGGGTACCCCTAAGAATCATCCCATAAGGAACTTCGTTCCAACAAGGCTGTTTTCCAAGTCTACAAAATGCATTGCCGCCATGCAAAGTGTTGTGTGAAGGGTTGCCATTTTATCGCTTTTTATTCTGATTTAGTAATAAAAATTAAAAAAAATCTAAATGCAATCTTTTATAATTAATTTAGCATTTTTAGTACTTTTTCTTTTGCTGGTAAAACTATTAAAAGATTCGCAGTCAATTAATAAAATATTCGGTAAATTAAAATCTCGTCTTCCAAAAAATATTACTACTTTGAAGAAAATTTTAACATATTCAACAGATAATACATCTAAAATATTAAAAAATCTTTCAATGGATAATGACAATGAATTTTTGGAACATAAAAATATAAAAAATGCAAATGATAAAAATTTTTAAAATATGTATCGATATTTAATTATATTAAAAAAACAAATGCTAAATTTTTTTAAATGTAGAATATTTTAGCATTTTTTTTTCTTTGTGGCGATTTAGCACTTTTAATCTGGTTTCTCCTGGCAAGCCTGCTTGTGTGCTTCTTCTTTTGTAAGCAATGTAAAGTGGCAGCACTGCGAAGTATTTTGATGTTTAGGAATTCATCGTAAATTAATAAACAAATTATTTTATGCAATTTGTTCACCGGACAAACGCTTTTAACAAATTTTTAAATAGGTATAAAAGAAAAATACAAAGTTTTGCGAAAGTTTTGTTTTTGGTTTCCATATAAATTGCACTGTGTTGTGGAGATTTATAAAGTTAGACCTTAAATGTGAGACGTTTTAAGCTCTTAAATATACATATTTGAAGTTAAGGAAAAATGTAGGAGTACATAAATATTTTTAACCTAATTTCATTGTTATTTATATAATTTTTTGTATCTTTTAGTATATCAATCAGGACAAAAACTACGACATAAATAAATATGAGCATGTATCGGGTGTTTTTCTTAGCTGCATAAGAACTTTAAAGGATAATACAAGACAGAAAAAATGTTGGAATGAATTTTTTTATTGTAATCTGGTGTATAATTTCCTGACTTCTGCAAATAAAACGTCACCAGATTGATTTTGCAATAAATGGATTGTCGAGAGCGCCATCTCGTAGAAACCAAATGTCGTCGGTATTTAGCTGATTCTTTTTTGGAAAAATCGGTCAGCATCGCTCGATTGCGGTCGCTATTCACCGTAATCGCAGGTCCTTGCTCATTCCGAAAGATATTAGGACCGATAATGCCACCAGTTTGTAAACGGACAATTCTTTTCCTCCATGATGATTTTGAAACGAGAAGAGTAAAGTTAGTGGCAAAACAATTAATAACTGCAAGAATTGCTTGCACCGTATGCCATTTATGTTGAGCGGAAAATAAACGAAATGCTGTATCAAGCCCGAAATGCTTTTAAGTTAAATTCCCACTATTTAAAAGCATTGTTCTGACGATAAACGATTCATGATGACTTGCCAATTTTTACTGCACAGAAATGTCAATACAGATTGACATTCTCAGCTGTCAAATCATATTGATATCAATAGTTCTAAAAGCAGCTAAAAGAACACCCGATATAAAGGGAACCCCAAAAATATATTTTTTACTGAAAATTATTTTAAAATTAGTTTTAAATATATTTAAGAGTTAATAAATGGGTGCAAACACTAGCTAGAATACATGTCGAAACTGTTGCAAGGAGTGTTAATAGATATTTAACAAGCGTTAAAACGCTTTAAGTTCAAATCTTGCCACATTGGCTTTTGCTAGTCATACTATTGTTTAAAATAATATAAAATAGTATTCACTAAGCCAAGAAAACTTTAAAAGCTTTTTAAATAATATTTGCTAATTTCATTTACCTGGTTATGAATGTCATTATCATTAAAAGATAGCCCAATGAAAATATAAACCAGACTATAATAAATATTTGATAAACCAAAAACCAAACGCCAAACTCTTTCGGCTGCAAAAAAAGAAATTAAAAATTATTTTTCCAAATGCTAGTAATAAATTTAAGTTTTAATGCAATTACCTGATGTGGCTGGAATGTCGGCACATAATCACCAAAACCTATTGTTGTAGTTGTAACATAGGAATAATAAAATGCCAAAGGATAAGGCCAACCCTCAAAATATGAAAATACCCAGGCGGGTATAAGCAGGAAAAGCGTTATACCCGGCACCAGAGCTATTAATATAGTAGAAATCAAACCCAGCTGGGGTGGCACATAGTGTTTGTTATTCGACATTTTGTATTTTTTATAACGATGATAGATGGATTGGAACTAAAAAAATAAAAATATATGTATTAAGTGGTATATGAACTACAATGTGTGCTTACCGTTTTTCCAAAATATTCGCCCAAACCGGCAAATAATATACCGTTAACCGGTATACCTATAACCGAATAAACTATCATTATCATGCGCCCCAAAGTGGTAGTCGGTGAGATATTGCCGTAGCCCACCGTTGAACAGACAGTAAAGGCAAAGAAAAATGCATGATAAAATGTCCATTTGTAGTAGGGTTCAGCCTCATCTTTGGTATGATCTGTAACCGGTTTGCCACAATAATCGGTAATATGTTCCAAAATCTCATTTTGTGTGGTTACATTTTTATCTTCTAGCTGATCTATTAAGTAGGCTGAAAAAAATATATTTTTTAAAATTAGAAAAAGTTAATTATTTCGCTTTAATACATCAATTAAAAACAAAAAATACTAAATTTTCTTTCTTACGAAATTTTTTAAAATTAATACGTTTGCGGCAGAACTGTGGTACAAAAATAAAATGATTCTGAAAAGCGGTACCCCTTTCCAAAAAAAATTAAATTTTTTTTTCTGTAAATGCATACGATTGAAGCTTCTTTACTTTTGATACTCATTTTTAGAAATAAATACGTTTTGAAAAAAAATCATTAAAATTTTAATAATAATAATAATAGTATAAATTATCTATGGTATTTATTTATTTATGGTTTGATTTGAAAAAAACCCTTAATACTATCATACAATTCACTTTTGTAACATAAAGAAAAGAAATTGTTCACCAAATTAAAGTCAAATTTGTTTGTTAGGAAACCTTCTTCTCCGATCTGTTTAAAATCGGTAACAAAATATTTCGTTTGTTAGAGTTTTTATTTGGAGTGCACATTTTTCCCGATGGCAACCAATTTGAATTTTGCAATATTTTCAAAGAAAAAAACTATTCTTCAAACATTAAAAATTTCAACAGAGATAAGTTAAATAAATATTAATTAAGGACAATAAATATTTGTTATCAAATGTATGCACATAATAATATAATATCAGTAGGGTAGGTTCGGTTTATCGTACGGTAGTGTTATTAATAAATTGATACTTTCAAGCACACATACATACATATTCATGTCAGAATTTTTCCACTCATTTTTATGGGCCATGAAACATAAACATATTATTGTTGGCTTATCAGAAAACAATACGTATTAAGGCAAGAACTAAAATGCTTGATTGAATCAGCCATTTAAAATATATTCTAAATACAATTTAAAAATATATTCTCAAATAAATATCAAGATATAATTTATGCTTAAATTCTATAGGATTAATTTATAAAAAAAATCTTTTATGCTTATAAATATTTTATTTGACAAATTTCTATACAAAATTTGTCAAATAATCAGTTTATAGACATAAAACATTTTTTATACATTTTTATGCTTTTGCTATTAAAAAATAAAAAAAAATCCTAAATTGAATTGAGATTCATAGGCTAATTGTTCGAAATTTGTTTTTAAATCTCAGAAAGACATGATAAATATTCCAAAAAAATCCTTTCTACAAAAATGCAAAATTCAAAAAATATCAAAACAAACAAAATGCCCTGTTTATGCAAGAATAAACAGGTCATTGCAACTCTCCAAATGTTTTTTGCAGGGTTGTATCTTGACCCTTCAAATATTTCTACATTATCAAAAGTTATTTAAATAAAGGCTGGGCAAATTTGAGGTTAGGAAGTAAATTGGCTGTCAAATGATTAAATGTCCAGAATTGAGTTGTCATCCTTTGACATTTATTTAGTAAAAAGTTGTCAAATTTTAACCATGAAACGTTACACTGTTGAACAAAGAATTTTAGTTATGGAAATTTACTATCAAAATGATGAACATTTTACTGTATCAGTTCGTAAAATTCGAGCAGCTTTTCCTCGTCAACATTCCCAACAATTGGGCATTACCAGAAGCACGTTGCGCAAACATTTTGCATAAAGATCTTCATCTTCATTCTTATAAAGTTCAACTCTTTGAAGAATTAAAACCGACCATAGTTTGCGAAGAACGTTTGTGAATTGATTGTCTGAACAAAAATAACGCAGTTTTCAACAAAATTGCCCCAAATGGAGCTCACAAAATGACCAGGTGGCATCATCGGCCCGTGCATTTTTTTAATGAACAGGGAAACGCCGTCACTCTGAATTTTTTACGATACCAAACCAATATAACTGATTTTTTTTGGCCACAATTGGCTAACACAGCCAGCCTTATCGCATGAGAAAATTTCCAGTCACTTAATTTCTCGATTTGGCGATTCACGTAATTTCAATTAGCCGCCCCGATCTTTTTATTTAACGCTGCTGGATCATTTTCTCTGGTATCATTTGAAAGACCGGGTTTACGTGAACAAACCGCAAACAACTGACTCAAGATAAGCGAAGTTTCGTGGCAAAATGTGATTGAACATTTTGTGAAAAGAGCGGCAGTCTGATGACATGCTAGAGGTGGACATTTGTCCGACGTCATATTCTATTGTTAATTCTCATATTTCTACTTTACTTTGATATCAATAAAACTGAATTTGTCAAAAAAAAGTGTGTTTTATTTTCTAACCTCAAATTTGCCCACCTTTTATTAGGTCGCCATTTTATATTTTATTGACGTTTTACCGATTATTGTTTACTCTGCTTTTTTGTTGTTGTTGCATTTCACGCATTATTGTTGGAATCAGCTGTGTTTGACAAAATGGAAATATTTATACACTAAATAAATACGCTTGTGTCAATCGCTGTCGATAATGGTGTTAAGCAACCAGCGCTAGGGCCTCGTCATTTAAACCTGCCGACAAAACTTATCTGAGCCATGCAGTAATGCAGATAAGATCTTTTGTAGTCTCAAGCGTGAAATAATTCAACCAATAAGTTTAAATTTTATTTAAGAAATATTTCTTAACAAACAAATATTTTACGCTTTAAATATTTTTATCTCTTTTTGTGTCAAAAATTATCAAGTATTTATATGCACGCAAACAAATTGTTTTATATTTCACACTGATGAAATTATCTGCAATCAAGCATGAAAACACCTTTTACGTGTATAATAAAATCATTCAATAAAAATTGAATTAATTTAACAAACACGATAGATAAACAAATTCGTCAGCCAGCCAGTCAGCAAAAAAAAAAAAGAAAAAAACATAAAAGCAATCCGGAAGTTAAAGTAAGCGATATACAAAGCGTTATCATTAAATCGACTAAACTCCCGCTGACATGTAACGGGTCAGATTCTAGACAAAAACAATTGTAACCGCCAACGTATCAATCACTTAATTTGAATGTCAATGATTTTGAGTCTTTCATCGGTATTATTTTCAATTTGACAATTTTCAGACTAGAAAAACATTTATTGCATTGATTGTTTGATCTATGAATATGTATTTTGTGCGAATGAGTGATAAGATCAATTGCTAAATGAGGTGTGTTTTGCCTATAGATTATTTAATTACTTTTTTTTTATTTAAAGTTTACCCATACAAATAATTTAATGTAAGTATTATAAATTTAATACGTCACTACAAGGCTTTTCCAAAATTTATTTATTTCTAAAATATATCTTTTTGTTAGAAGTATTAAAAGTGGAGAAGCTCACAGAAACAAATTTTTTTTTTTGGGAAGGGGTACCCCTTTGCAAAAGTCAATATTTTGGTTGTAACACAGTTTTACCCAAAGCGTGTTTATTTCTAATAAATTCATATTGAAAGGAGTTTAAAATGTAAAGGAACTTCCGAAAAACCTTAAAACACATGCATTTAAAGAAAAAAAATTTTACTAATATTTTTTGAAAAGGGGTACCCCATTTGCAAAAATCAATATTTTGGTTGTACACAATTTTACCCAAAACGTGTTTATTTCTAACAAATTCATATTGAAACAATGGTGAAGAAGCTTCTGAAATATCTTAAATGGCAAGCAATTAAAGAAAAAAAATTATTTATATTTTTTTAAGGGGTACCCCCAGCCAAAAACTATTTTTCGAAAATTTCCATGTTTATACCACAATTCTGTCGAAAAGGGATTCATTTTAATGAATTTCGTTTTGTTACAAGTTTTAAAAGCGAAGAAGCTTCAATTGCATGCATTTACAGAAAAAATTTTTTTTCTATTTTTTTGAAAAGGGCCAAATTTAATCTTTTTGTAACACAATTTTTTTTAAAAGCGTATTTATTTTTGGCGGTTTTTCACTGATGAGTTTTCGAATCGATCGTTTAAAAGTTATTGAAAAACGCATTTTCAAAAAAATGTTATAACATTTTATTGTTCTCTGTCGTTTTCTTTACACATTTTGCTTCTAGTGCAGCTAACAGTGGTGTACTAAAAACCACATCCTCTCTGAGTACGACAAATGTGCATTAATGTTGTTGTTTTTTAGTAATTTGCTATCTGCGTTTATAATTAACTCTTGAATAGTTTATTTATTAATTTAATTAACACACGGTTTATGAACCTCAAAAATATAATTGTTTGTTTTGTTTTTCTTTTTGCAAAAAACCCTTACTTAACCAGAAGCACAAGTTTAATAAAATTAACAGCAATAAAATTAAGTCATACACTAAAAACAATAGCTTTTCAGCGAAAATTAACAAAACAAATATTGAGCTTAAGCCTTGAGGTCTGCCTTTGAAAATTTATACACGAGCGCAACATGTGAGCTAGATGTTTGGATAGTTTTTACAACAGAAAGTTAAATAAATAAATACTAATTTATATAATTTAAAAAAAAATTTTGATTTATAAGAGGGTAACAAAATAAATTTTTGTATGAAAATTTACTTTATTAAGCTGTTATAAATCAGGATTTTTTTTACATTTCTCACCACTGCCCTCAACAGTGTGTTGACTTCACAATAGGTAATATTTACTTTCAGCCAGTCAGTCAATGTTATTGCGAATATTGTTGTATTACTTACAGTAAGATGAAATCAAAGTGCTATATTTGCATTCACAATAAGGCTAAAAATCATATGACATGGCTATCGTTAATACTTCCGGTCATGGTGAAATATATGTATACAAGGTGGCAATAATACAGCAACATATACAACAGCCAAGGGAATTGTTATTAAAGTCATGGTTCACGTAAAAAAAACACACTTAAGTTTAAACTCTCACATATGCAAATACAACGAGAACTTATTGTACACCAAAACTTGGCGTCAATATAGCCAAGAGATGGTAGAGCAAAAAAACTGTTATTTAGCGTAGCGCTGCCACCTTGTATTTATTTCACCATGCTTCCAGTCACTTACAGTGAATTCTAGCTCGCTCTCTCTGATCCTCTTGTATTTGTTCAGCTTCCAAACGATGTTCGATGTGATAATAAATACTGGCGCCAAACATTAAATATGATATATAAAAAATCAGTAATAAAATCCAACGTTTTGGGGACATCATTCTGCGCTCTCGTCGGCTAGTTACGGTGTCATTGGAGTGCGGTGAGCACTCTACAAAAATTTTCTGATTTATATGGACTTCTGATGCACTTTGTTTGCCGGCGTTTTCAGCACAATCACGGCGTGATTGTGAAGTTAAAATCACTGGTGCTCTGGGATTACGGGTAAATGGCAAAAATAAATTAACCATGTTTTAGTATAAACATATATACTTTTTTTATTTTTATTAGATTATTCAAATATTTTGCATTTGTTAAGAAAATTATAGCATGACGTTGGAATTATTATGCCCGTTAAAAATTATATATATTTTACATGAAGCAAAAATATCACGTTTTTCACTAAACGATTTCTGTTTATTAACTGACATTCTTAACGATTCAATACAACAATGTTTCTTTTTCTTTTCTAGCTGGTTATTAAAAATTGTTTTAGTTAAAATTTAGGAAAAAAAGAAACACAAAAAACAAACAACCATAATCATATCAATACGTTAGTTATCTGGCAATAAAGTACAAAATGTCAATTAAAAAATTATTAGTTTAGTAGTGCACATAAACAAAGTTAAATACTCGTATGAAAATAAAAATCATAATCTATATCAGGAATTCGTTCTACTTAAGTTTTGAAAATAATCAGAAAGAAACCTATTTTCTGTTTAAACTTAAAATGGACAGGAACGCAAGGGCATATGTTTAAATATTTGTTCTTTCTAAAAAGCCACGAGGCTAAAATCGAGTAAAATTGGAAATGCAGCACTGCCAAAAAGTATGTTTAGTGAGCAAAACGCAACTCACTGAAAAAAGTTAGTCGAGACTTTTTTATTATTAACTAAAAAAAATAAAAAGGAAACAGAAAAAAAGATCAGTTTTGAACTAGAGGTCCTCGTGAATTTGAGAAAGTTTTACTTTTAGTTGTCAAACGTTAATTGTATTGACTAAATTTTGTACATGTGAACAGAAATAAAATGAATATTGACTCAAGCATAGCAGCATTATCCATTCTTTCTCTTTCACCAGCCGGCCAAGCCTGGAGGAGATTGACGCCAGGAGACAAAGGATGAACGAGTCACTCACAAGTGATCTCGTGTCAATCTCCGAATGGGGCCTCGCGAACAGGGTTAACTTTAACCCTCATAAAACGCAGTGCTGCGTGCTTACGCATAGGCTGCTGGTCGAAGGTTCTGCGCCATCCGTGTTTATGGATGGTATAGGTATTGGGGAATCAGAAGCTCTTGATGTTCTTGGTATGAAAATACAGTGTGACGTTCGATGGACAGAAAAGAAGCTTTCAAGTGTCTCGGCTTTTTAAGACGGTGTAAGACATACTTCACCCCAACTGATCTCCTCAATATATATACCACCTACATCCGACCAAAGATGGAATACAACTCTCATGTATGGGCCGGTGCTTCAAAGTCTGTTTTGAAGTTGCTCGACCGCGTACAAGAGAGAGCGAAGAAGCTCATCGGTGACAGTAGGGTAGCCAACTCTATTGACTAACTGGAGCATCGACGCAACGTGGGGTGTGTTTCACTGTTCTACCGATACTACAACGGAATGTGTTCTGGTGAAATAAGGGAGCTTGTGCCGGATAACCGTTTATTTCTGCGAGCTACCCGCTCTTCACATAGGGCACATCCTTTTGTGGTTGAGTTGTCAGTGAATCGCACCACGCATTACAGAGAGAATTCGTTCTGTGGACGAACGGTTCGTATGTGGAACAAACTTCCAGCAGAGGTCTTTCCTGTCAGTTTTAACTTGGGGAGGTTCAAATCGAACGTCCACAAACACTACTCCCTCTATCCTCCTTCCCATAACCAACTTTCCTAGTTCTGGCACAATGCATCGCATATGTAGGGGTCATCCCCTGAGTGCTGGTCCAAGGAAAAAAAAAATTGAAAATGCATGTCTGAACATGCTTAAATTAACCAACTATAGTCTTTAGTTAACCACTGGCAACAGTTTAAGTAATCATTAGCTCATATAAACACAATTGATTAAACCATTATCTTTAGTTAAGTACTTCCTGAAAATTTGGGTCTCAGAAGGTTAACATTTGGGACGTGTTTTTGAGCTGTGGCTTAAGTTTAAACGTAGTTTTACTTAGTCTGAAACTCTGATTTCTCCCGCGAAGTCATTTTTTTGAAAATTTCATTAAAGATCAACATTTTAAGCAAAACTAAGCTGTTCTGTCAAAATTTTGTATACCAACTTGATAATGGCAGTAAAAATCTGTTTTTAGATTAACTAAATCTAGTTTAACTGTGATCTCAAAAACTTAACCTTAGAAGGCTTTTATAATGTATTCAATACCCCCTTAGGGGAAATTTCTTGGGAACAATCGAGCTTCTTAATGAATTCGATGTGACAGTGTCGTCCCAAGTTCATATTTTTTTCGCAAACAGACACGTAACCCTGTATTCATTAGATTTGATCACCTACGAATCGAAGCGGGTTGGGATATTTGTATTCAATTTCAAATGTTGATTGGTACTGTGACTCTAACCAGTACCTACGAGTACTCGTAAAAAAATGCTATAAAAATAGAACTCATTTTTTGAACAGACCTCGTAGTGTATACATACATATGTTAAAATAGTAAACATGGTGGGTATACGACCCCCCCACTCGTTTGTGTCAACCTGTGTAGAACCGAGTCCAGATCTCGGATACGGTGATGGATGGTAGGTCCAACCTATCGCATCGAGCAATCTAATAAGGTCACCTAGACCTATACCTGATAGCTCCGAAAGGTCGCATATTACACTGTTGCTTAAGATTTTGTGTCTCGTATGGTGCAATGCCGAGCATTCACAAAGGAAGTGATAAACTGTCTCTTCTTTGCCCCGATCTCGGCAGCTGCGACAGAATGCATTATAGGAGAGACCTATCCTACCAGCATGTCTGCCTATTACCCAGTGCCCCGTCACTACTGCGACGAGTCTTGAGATGTCCCTACGGTTCCTGTTGATCAGCTGTGCTGTTCTTTAGTCGTTGTAGCAGGGCCACATACTTTTAGCTACCCTACATGTGTCCAACTTGCGCCACCTGTGCGCAGCCTTCTGCCGGTAATGGCTTTGAATGCCGCATCTTATACCGCCATACGGCATGGCTACCGATACAGCGGTGGAGACGACCATAGCAGATCCAGCCCTAGCTAGCTCGTCCGCCTGTGCGTTTCCAGGGAAGTTACTATGTGCGGGAACCCAGAATAGTAAACATACTTCTTTTCTATTTGCTTCAGTTGGAACTTTTTCGTCGATGTTTTTCTTAACCTACAGTTCACATCTAGAAAATATTTGACAAAATAAGCATAAGAAATAATTTCTGGTTTAATTTTATGAAAATTATTAAGATATGAATTTTTTATTCACTAAGGTCAAATCTGCAAATTATTTTTTTTTATTTTTATTTAAATTCAAGCTATTTTATTAAGAGTAGAATATTTAGAAAATTTTTATAATTATTAAAAATGTCCTAAATATTCCACTCCTAGTAAAATAACTTGAATTTAATAAAATTTCTTAAAAAAAGAATTGAACTTGAGTCTGAATAGAAAATTCTTATCGTAATAATAAACTTAATTTGCAGATTTGAACTTGAGTCCGCATAAAAACGTCTTATCGTAATAATAACATTAATAACTTCGAAAAATGAAAATTTACATTCATATTTTGGAAAAATGTTTTTAAAATGAGTATAAGTATATTTGGTAAAAATATTCAATCAGTATTGTCTTTTATTTTTTCATTAGTCGGACATACACACGATATATTAAAAAAACATTTGCCCACAAATAGTGGTCACGCTTATTTCGTCAAATATTTGATAGATGCCAATGCAGCTTTCGACATCTTACAAAGGACGAACTGTTTTTTGCTGTCTGGATATAAAAAATTAATATGTAAATTTTTTTGTTGACATATTGTATACAAATACATATTTGAGCAGAAATTAAGTGAAAGAAATATATAGTGAAAAATGCTTCAGCTAAATAAATTTAAATTGTATTTATTCGTTCTTTACTTTAGCATGACGTAAGAAGATTTTAAGCCATTTCCAATGATAAAAAAACGTGTTGATAATTACAAAATAAATATTTGATGAAAAAGACAAACCCAAAAACTAAACTATACTCTCATTTAACGCATATTATTACTATCATTATTGATTTATAATTTAATTTCTTATTATAAAATCGTTTTTATAAACTATTTTCTTAAACGCTCAACGACATGTGTTGCTGCTAGTAATTATCTCAAGTGTTTTTAATAATTACAATAACAAAACACAAAATGTGTTATCAAGATATATTAAAAAAAAATATCAGGGGCCCGAAAATAAAAATTTGTTTTTATTTTTAAAGTATTAAAGCAGCCACAAGAATATATGGAAGACACAAGCCATGAATCATTTTGAGCCTTTTCGACTATATTTTTTATAAAATTGTTTGTTTTTAATTTATTATTAAGCTAAGATTTTTTTTCAGACTCAAGGAATGGAATATTTGGAATAATAATTCTCAGGGTAGGGGAATTTCGTGCTAACCAAAAGCGTATAAGAAGTTCTCTATTTCGTTTAAAAAATATTGGTAAAATATTTGATATTCCTAATGACTAGCACCACTGTGGAAAGGGGGAAAAAGCTCCCTGAAATCAGTACTACTGCGTTCTGCTAGTTTGATGATTATAAAAATGTTCGAAATATTCCACTCTTAACAAAATAATTTGAATTTAATAGAAATTGCAGATTTGAACTTGAGTCTCTGAATAAAAAATTCTTATCTAAATTTATTTTATTTTTATTCCCTTTCCTTTGTCTACCTGTCCCACGATGTCACTCGATGTTTTTCTGTCGAACAATTATGTTTGAAGGGCCCCACATACACATACTGCTGATGAACACCCCGTATACGGATGAGTTTATGGATTTACCACACACCCATCAATAAAAACTTCAATTCAAAAAATATATTTTTGATTTTTTTACAATTATTTTGCTGAAAATATTTAAAAAATATGTTCTTCCTTTTTAATTATATTTATTTTATTTTTAATAAGAAATTGCAATTTTCAAAAAGGATGTAAAAAAATTATTAAAATTCAATAATTAAATTAAATGTTCATCAGCAGTACGATGATGAATCCTTTAACCCTTAAATGAACAGCAGGTCCTGCCAGTCTTTTTTGAGTTTTGTTATTTTTTCATATTTTCAAATTTACCAACACATACATACATATTTATTGCAGGAGGATGAGTAAACAGAAATAAAATTTTTATTTTTTTTTATTTACATGTGATTGTGCGATAAAGCGCCATCTAGTGACATCGTGGGACAGACAGTGTGTTTAGCCCATTTACGAACTTGGCCTGTGCTATCTTTCAATATGCATCTATAGCAAATTTTAAGGGGGTGGTTCTTTTCCTTTGGACTGTACCGTAATTCCCACGACGGAGGGACGGACGGACGGACATGTCTTTAGGAATACTTCGCTGCGTTACACATGGAATGACAAAGTGAATATACCTTCTAATAATTTTTTAGAAGGTACAAAAATCCGTCGTGAATTCTAAAATCTGAAACCATAACCTTTAGCGCCATCTCTGTTTGAAAAATAAAAACAAAACGTCTAGATGTTCCCAGTATTTTTAGTTCACCGTTATCATTAATAATTTCATAAGAACTTCTTATCAACTGAAAATAATTTACAATTTCATGTAAATCTAAATAGATTGCATTATTTTCGTTTAATTGCGTTATTGATAATACACATGTAAGTACGAGTATGTACTTCACAATTGTTTAACAATAAATACTTTTGCTATACAGAGTATACGTTTAATACACGAGCCAAATCTGATAAGGCTTTAAAATTTTTTTTTGTTAAAGTTGCGTGTGTAATTTCCACTACAATAATATGCGATCCCCAAAAAGTATACATATTTTGGGTACTTATCAATGGGGAGATCGAATAAGAGTTGTCCGTCTGTGAATGAAATCGGCTTCCTGAAGCCGCCTGAAAAAGCTAGAGATTTTGTTCTTGACTTGCTGTATTGGAAATATGATGCCCTTAATAGATTGCCATTGAAAATCAGTAAAATCCAAAATACTGCTCCAGAGTTGGAGAATTGAAACTTATTTTTATTACATAAAAGTAACTGGCTAAAACTAATTTTTGTTTTTTGTTAATTACACCTATTCTATACTGCAGGAAGGATAAAATTTGTATTAAAAATCAAACAAAATCAAAATGGCGATTCCAGGGTTGAATAATTGAAACTATTTTTGGTATATAAAACTAACCAACTAAATATTTTTTCGTTTTTTTATAAATTAAACATAATTTATATTTTTGAAAGAGATTATTTCGTATTAGAAATCAGAAAAGTCTAAAACATAGCTCCAGAGCTGGGCAATTAATTTTTTAAATTTTAAAATAACTAAATAAAACTAATTTTTTTTGGCAATCAAACATATTTTATATTTTAAAAAGAAATATATTAATAATGAAAAACAGAAAGATCCAAAAGATGGTTTAAGGGTTGGAATGTAAATGGAAGTATGTAAATACTCAGGACGTACAATAAAAAATTAAACGTTCGTATGTACTTAAGCATAAAAAATAATAAAATAAAAAAGAAATAAAATTAATAAAAAATAAATTCAAATCAAAAAAGTAGTGGAACAAAAAATTCAGAAAATGGAACGTGAAGAAAAATAATTAAATGGCAACACGGGGATTAAAAGAGTGTTACCATCGGCAGTTATTGTATGCAATTTCCTAATAATTTTTTTTTCAATAAAACCGGTTATCGAATTCGGCTAAGCAACCTAATAAGTGGGGACATGCAACCTAATAAGTGTAGCGGCTTTCGAAAACAGCAGATATCGTTCTGTCGCACAATTATATTTAAAACAAAAAAAATTCAAACAAATCTGTAATTTTTATGCTATCAATTGAAAAAGAAAGAAAAAATATAGCCCACTTTGTCCTAACGTGTGGTTCAAAACAGTCATCTATTGAATAACGGTCATCTGATGTATCATTTAAATATTGTTTTACAAAAAACACTTTTACCAATTTAAACTAATCCGCCTAAAACAGCATGTCAAAAGTAGTTTCCCAAACTTTATCGCACAATTTCTTAATTGTCAATACTCGGTTGTTGTTATTAGATAGTAAATAACCGTTAGTTAAATGTAAACAATAGAAAATCTTAGACCCCTTTTGCACACATCATTTTTATACACTCCAAAAAGGAACTGGAAGGTATATTATCTTTGTCATTCCGTGTGTAACGCAGCCAAATATACCTCTAAGACCCATAAAGTATATATATTCTTGATCAGTGATCAAATCTAAAACGATCTAGCCATGTCCGTCCGTCCGTCTGTGGAAATCACGATACAGTGCAAACGACAAGAGCCAGACCAATGAAATTTGTCATAGATAAATTTTGAAGGATAGTGAAGGTCAAGTTCTTAAATGGGCTGAATCGAGCCAGAGGGAAATAAGTTCCTCTAAGAAGAACGAAATTAACCTCTAAAAAACAGCATAATTTTTTAAGTTTTTTGTTTGTAATTTTCTTAAGCAAATGATATATTTTTATGCGAAAGAATATCCAAAGCATTGAACTTGGAGCCAAAAATATTATAAAAACTAATTTTTGGACTCCGGCCCTTTTTGTGGGCGTTGAAGTAACATATTGTATGGAAAAATTGTGTAAATATTTAACAAATTGACCCTTCTTTCCTTAAAGATTAAATTTTTAAGTTTTTATTGCAAAACTACGATATTCTGTGAACATTGCGCGTATAGAAGTGAGAGAAAGTTTAATAGAATATGGAAAAGATTTTGCCAAGGCCAAATTTGCGTGTGCCAATGGGGTCTTACTAGTCTCATTTTTCGTCTATAAATGAAAGAGAAATGCTATACGTGAAGCAAATGCTGTTGCTACAATTTAATAACAAGGTTAATTCACACTTTAAAATCGCCAATTGCAAAAATTATATACATATTTTACATACATAAATATTTATTTATGTACTTGCATATTAAATACACCGACGTACACACATATTTGCATTTTTCTTATCATTTTTGTCTTATTTATATTTTATTAAAAGTAAATACTAAAATTAAAGCAAAATTATCAATTGAAGAGAATTTATTATTATAAACAAATTTAAGAATTTTTTTTTTCTTTTTTTAATATTTATAATATTTTATCACTGTTTTTATAAATTTAATAATCATCTATCATTTTCTGTTTAAAATATTGGACATTCAATAAGTTTTCAAAAATGATACGAGTATTAAGACTTCATCACTTTTTTAATACATTTAATTTGTTGACAAGTAAATTCTTGGAAAGAGTTTTACAGCAGGGACAGGTTGCTATTGACAGAATATATACTAACGAACATATTCATAAAAATTAGTGTGAACTTAAAGTGTGCTTTAAAACAGAATTTTTATACTAAGTTTAGCTAAGACATCAACCACTCTCCAAAATTGCCTAAACTGTCTTTAATACGTTAGAATATTATGATTCCAAGTACAGAAATTTGCATTCCATAACTAGCAGAAATTCGCCATACATACTTAAAAAAAGTAAGATGTATCCCCCAACGGCCCTTCCCGGACAGACCCTGTCAAGATAGAGTCTTCAAATTGGGCACAGAAATGTTTTAAAGGAACTCTGAACCAACAGGTTAAATGCTTTTTAATTCATCTACGTCTCTTTTTGCGCGTTTTGATATAAAATATTCCTCCTTATTCTGTAACTCTTTGTCAAAGTCACGTCAAGACAATACCAAACACGGGTCAGTTACCTATTCCATGCGGACAACAATTAACTACTTGTGCCAGCCTCTGACTACTCTCTAAGGTCTTAAATATAGCCAGAGGCTGCTAGAAATTGTCAATTGCTTAATCAAATAAGTACAGAAGTATTATATTTTTGATATTGTCTTGACGTGAAGACGACAAATAAAAAAGTTTTTATTTACTAAATATTTGACGTTCTTGCTTGTTCATCATCAACTTGCACTTATTCGAAACTCCTATTTCTGTCATGTTTGGGTTTTTATATAAATTTTTTTTAGTTATAGGAGGGGATTTTAATAATATACTAATCAATTTTCGCTTCAAAGAGCGATTTGTGATTTATGAGAGCGTGCGTTTGAGTTGGAGACAACTTTTACTATTAAAATACGATTAAATTAAAATTAAAAATGCAAGAAATTATCGAATAATTTGATTTATTATGGGTAGCAATTCTATTTATGAATTAATTAATTAATTATTATTATTATTCTTTTAGTAGAACATAATAATTTTTTTTGAGGTTAGAAAAAAGAGGCAAAAATTAATAAAATCATAATAATAATGATACCCTATTAGAGCCAGAAATTGACCTATAATGAAACTCGGGTAGACAATAACTATTTAAATTATTATGTATTATTTAATTATATTTAATATATATTTAATTTATATCTATTCTGGGTATCTTAATTATGATGTGTGCTAAACGGAACAATTTTGATCAGATGAGTTCAGCTGTATCATATCTTTTACAGTGTTCAGACACACGCCTTAACTGAGGTTATCGCCATTAACAAAAATTAGTTTGCCATTTAGTTTTATATGCCAAAGATAAGTTTAAATTTTCCATCTCTGGAGCAATATTTTGTGGACTTTTAATAACAATCTATTTGAGACTATTTCGCAGTCTCTAGCTTTTCTCAAAAAAAAAAAAAAAATCCTTCAGCGGCCGATCCATTATACAATATTATTGTATATGTTATTTGTCATATTATTTCCATTTTGGCCTCTATTATTCAATAAGTGGCGCAATAGTTTCAAATAAAATATGGCACAACTTTCTTACAATAAAAAGTAAACATAACCTATAAGCAAAACAAAAACAATATTGTACAATGTTGCCAACACATTTCACAGTATATTGCACTTCTTTTGGTTTGTACAATAAAAATGAAAAGTCTTTCTATTTCTGCCAATATATTGTGCCAACTTGGAATATGATATGATACACATTGGCGATATGATTGTACAATACGGAAAATTGCAGTTATATTGCAAGTGCGTGAGTCGCTTTACTGGCTTCAGATAAACATATGAGCTGTTTCACTGGCGCAGTGTTGAAAAACGGTGAATTTATGTTAATGTCAAAACAAAAACAAGAAAATTTAACACAGCAAACAGTTTTTAAAATGCATATGTATTTTTTTTATATTTTCTAAAATTAAAAAGAAGAACTCCGTTGAAATGGCGTATCGGCCTCGAAATCAGTACTAATCCATTCTGCTAGTTTGATGATTATAAAAATATTGTATATATTCCACTCTTAATAAAATAATTTGAATTTAATAAAAATTCTTAAAAAACAAAAACAGTTTGCAGATGGCAGATTTGAACTTGAGTCTGAATAAAAAATTCGTATCTTAACAATTACATATTTACCGCCGTATTCATAAAAATGTTTTAGGTTTATTACAGGTTTATTTGACAAATTTCCTTTAGAAATACGTCAAATAAGCGCTTAATAAACCTAAAATATTTTTTATGAATACGGCAGCTATACTTTTATTTCAGAGCCTAAAACTTTATGTTTTTAATTAAAGCACGGGTTTCCGTCTAAAGACTGGGGCATCTGCATTAAGGAAATCGTGTTTGGGGTAATTCGAAAGTTTTTTTTTCAAAATCACTCATATAAATTTTGTACTCAAGTACATTTACATATTAACAAAAATAAAAACTATTCTTCTGTAATTTTATATAGTAAAAAACTCATGAAGCTCCAAAACAGCATTTTCTACGATTTTAGACCGGAAATAAAAATAATGAAATGGCTCACCTGTAAGTTTATACAAATTTAATTTGAACTTTATTGGAAAAATAAAATTGCCTCGCCTTTAAAATGATATATTTATAAACATAATCGTACATATAATAAATTTAACGTCATATGAATTAAAGAAAAAAATTCGTGATAAAAAAACCTAGCCCGCCCAAAAATATTTTATTAGCAAATTATTCTTTAAATTTTCAATAAATAATGAAATTATTTGCACCTTTAACGTTAAGTATGCCACGCCTTTAAAAAAGTTTCCTTAGAATTGTAAACCATAACACGTGCTAGATTAGAAGCAACTATGAATTTATGGCCTGCCCCAAAAGTTCATAGAAAAAAGTTCTTATATGAATTTTACTCTAAGCAAATTTTGTACTTCGTTGTTAAACTAAAGGTCACTAAATACTAGATAGACCAAAATATCTTCATATTTTAATACGAAAACGCGTACAAATGAAGCGTTCATCACACAGGAATTGCTTATATGCACAGTATTCTCTATGAAGTATGAAAATATTTATGTATGTATTTAAAGAACAAGTGCTAAGTGTTCTTTATTTTTGTCTTGTGTTACATTCAAAGGTTTTTATACATAAAATAAATATTAATGCCTCATTAATATTGAAAAATCTTCATTTATATTTTGTCAACAAATCACTAATTATATGAGTTTATTAACACACTTATTTACAAAAACAAAAGGAAATTAATAACATTGTTTATTTTAGAGTATTTTATTTTAACAGAATTTCTTTAGTACTATTAACTAATAGATATTGAAATTAAGCGAATTTCTTTCGCGCAGTTAATTACATAATGTGTACAGCTGTCACATACATACGAATGTTTAACAATGGAAAAAATAATAGCATGTGATTTACAAAAAAAAAATATATATATAAAAAAATAATAAATAAATAAAATGCAACAGTTGACACACTGTTTGTTTGTGACGTTATAAAATATATAAGTGTAACGCATGTAGCGTTTTCTAAAAGATATTTGTTTTGGAAGTATTTTCCATAATTAGTAAAATTTTAATTACAAAATTAATGTATATACAAAGAAATGCAATTATAATAAATTCAAACATTTATATCTCTCAAAGTCCTCTTTGTACTTTTTTGCCGCCGATATAATTTAATAGCGGTTTAATTAGAACTAATCAGTAGTTCAAAAATAAAGCCGTGTCTTAAGACAAGTTAGTGAATCAAACACACCTAAATTGGCAAACACTTAAACTTGAGGCCATCCCTAATACTACTACGTTGCCACTGTGAGCAAATTAACTTGATATGAGAAAATTATGTGGAAGTGTTTCCATTATGTTATAAGTAATTTTGTGTTCGAATTTTCGAAATCAATTTGACATTTGCATTGTTTACTTATTTTTGAACATAAGAAAAAAGCAAAAAAATTTTCTTTAATATTAACTTATATTCAACAAATAAAATCAGGGCTGGTTCCAATTCGCAGAAAATCTAAGTTTGAAAGAAACGTGACTAGTTTGGTTCGATTTTAGTTCAGTTGTTCAAACGTTACAAGCGGATAACATACTTAGACGCACACACACACTCATGCAGACAGAGTGACACCGTGTCAGGAGCCATGAGGAAAGTTTCCTGGCAACTCAAAATGTTGAGTTCCTAGTAAAAACTCGATTTTTTTTCAAAATGGCGTAAAACCAATTACTTCCCGATTTTTTGAAAATTTCCAATTTTCTGAGAGGAAAGTTGAAAATGTATACAAATATTTTAAAAAACGCAAAAATATATGAAAAAATTAATTCTATAAGACAGGAAACCGATATGGCAGACATTTTATAAATTTAAAATAGCAATATAACTTTCTTTTAAATTAAACAAAAAAATTAATAAATAAAAAATATTTTAAAATAGTACAAAAAAGTAAAATAGTATAAAAAAAATTATAGAATAAAGAAAACCGGTCAGACAAAACTGACGAAATTTCTTAACTTCTAAAAATACGAAATATTTTGAGCTTTTAGTGCGAATTAAGAGAATTATTAAAAGAGAGTAAATTAAAAGAGTTTTTATAAATTCCTCCTGAGAACAGTACTTTCATTCTGAAGCTTATTTCTTATAACAAGGATGCAATTTCGGAAGTCGTTAAAAAAATTAAATAAAAATTGCTAATTTCAATTTCTTCTGCTTTTAAAAATAAATTTTGCTGAATAATCTTT
Source organism: Linnaemya tessellans (assembly GCA_951800035.1). NCBI lineage: Eukaryota > Metazoa > Arthropoda > Insecta > Diptera > Tachinidae > Linnaemya > Linnaemya tessellans. The sequence continues at coordinate 99,328,557 of OX637536.1, read as the reverse complement.
ATTGTTGCTAAAATGTTTTATTTAATTTTAGCCATGTGATTCAAAATCTATGTGGGGTTTTAATAAACGGCCACGCACTGTTATATACAATTTTTGGCGGCAGTGAAATATATTTTTTAAACGTGTGGTTTTCTTTGAAACGCATCTACTGTTTGACACCAGGATTGAGTGTAAAAAATTCTAAAAATTGTTTAGCCGCAACTTTCAAGCGTGTGTTGTCGTATAACTTTAACCAATTATCATCATATTTATTTTATATTTGAGTGTATTTGAGTGTTCTTTTGCTATTCCATCTGATCCATTTAGGTATTTGAAATTTTTGGCTAAATGTTTTAATATTCAACCTTAACATTCTTTTTTTTTTGTGGACGATTTATTAGCTGTATTAATTAGCATTAGATTTATTACGAAAGCAGTGTATTTTTTAAAATGAAATTAGCAAATTAAACGTGTTAATTTTTCTTTTTAGGATGAACTAAAAAATGTTGAGTTTTAATTGAATTGAAGTTTGAGACATTAAGATATAAATATATTAAAAATTTAATGAAAGACTGAAAGAATTTGTAATACGAGGGTTATTGTTTCTGTTGTATTACTTGGCAACCCTAACATGTGAATATGATATGAAGTGTTGTATTAAAGCAAGAGCAAAAAATTTTCCACATTTAAAAACCCTGTGATACATAATTATCATTTAAAAAAATGCCATGTCTTTTCCATATTAAAAATAATAAGGGACATGCAGTTTTCGAAGGACGATGCAATTCTTTCATTAGAGCTTATAAGTTTCCGTAATTTTTTTGTTACTGTGTTTAAATTTCAATTCATTTAAGAAAAGTGGATATGTGAAAATTTTCGAACACTCGAAATTTTTGGAAAGAGTTTGCCATCACTGGTTTTATATTATTTCTTTACTTAAGTGTAGCTTTTCTTTGCCTACATTATTAATGTTGAAACATATAAAATACTTTTCAAGTGACTTCCTTTTAATAAATATTAATAAAAAATTACAAAATTCACATGAAAGTTAGTACATATTAGGGTATTCAATAGGGCAACCGATTAATCACTACCTTTTTAAAAGTACGATTAATTTAAAATTTGCTATTTCCGATTAACGGTTAAACCGGTTAATTTTAGCCGAAGCAAAATTTATACTATATATTTCAAATTCGATTTCAATCTGTCAAGAATTTCGGAACACCCTTTGCCAGCTACTGTTTACTATTTGCTGTGCACATGCATATTTGGAATTTTTTTTTATTTAATGCGTGATATATTTCACTTTTTCTTTTCACATTGAACTTAGTAAAAAAAATTAAATGCTCTTTCACTAAGTTTCATGACAAAAAACAAATGTAAAGAACGAAACTAATCTGTGTTTGGCATATTAATTAATTATTTATTACTTTTCCAGTTTTTTTTTGTGTGTTAATATTAAAATATGATTGCAATGCATTTTAGTTTAAATATGTCAAAAAAAAAGACCGGCCATTGAACGTTAATAGTAAACAAGATATTGCGGGGTGGCCAAACTGTTTCAGAGAAGTTTTCAATTATGATTTTTAGCGGCTATTCTAGTAACGAAAAATCGTTAAAATAACAGTAGTTTTAGCGTATGAACACGCACGTTTTAGAATAGAATGATGCAATCATTACTATAAGTAAACAACGACGCATGTGGTGCAATAAAATCACGCCAAACACACATTTTTACGTATAAAATTAATCAAATTCGCTATAACTATTAAATTAAACACCGTGAAAAAAGGCATTTCGAATCAAATTAGAAAAAAAAAACAAGTAAACACTTTATATTCGACCGGGACAAATCTTAAATACCTTCCAAATATTTAGTAAATTAAAAAGAAATCCCCTCGATTGCGTAAGGCGTTGCCGTTTACGCCTCAGTTGTATTTCGTAGTAGATTAAAGAAAACTGCGTGTATGTTTCTTTAATCTTGTACAAAAAACGCCTTTGGCGTAAACGCCAACGCCTTACACAATCACGCAGATTATATTGTCAGGGTCGCAATAAAAAAATTTAAAAAGTAAATTTTTCGGGCTATTAAGTGTTTTTATAGGGTAATTTAGGGGTCAAATCGGGGGGGTAGGACACAAGAAGCTTAAAAATTTAATTCTTTTTCCATGTAATATGTTACATCAACGCCCACAAAAAGGGCGGAGTTCAAAAATAGAATTTACAGGACAGGCTTATCCTATTAGCATGTCCGCTAATCATTCAGGGTCCATTCACGACTGCGACGACCCTCTATATGTCCCTACAGTTCCTATTTATTAATAGTATTGAACGCCTTTCATTGCAGGAATCCCACATTTTCATGGCAACCCTACACGTGCTTATGTTAAGCCATGAAAATAATATTGGAAATAATACTGGAAAATACCGTTTTTAATAGTACGAAATGTTGTGTTCCTACCGATTCATGGCATTGTTGAGGTTCATAGTAAAGCCAGCTCTGGCCAACTCTTCAAGCAGTTCAATACCTGGCAAGTCGATGTCTTCGTGGACCTACACGTTTAAAAGATCAGCCTAATCACATAATCTAGATAATATATCTTTGTACTGCCCGACTAAGAGAGAAGAAATTGTATATGATTTTAGGGACAGAAGGGCTGCCTGGCTCCGGACAAAGATACCGCATTTACCCTAAACTCTTCACGCCTTCCTTACAGCCAAAATTTTAGTCTGACATACACTGGCTTCATTAGGAAGACGGCAGGAGGATTCTATTCCAAGGATATCCGAAGTTATTTCATTACCGTAGATAAATCTAGAACAATCACTGGATATTTTGATATCCTATTCTTTTTATATTTTGCCTCCCTTCCATTCATAATGATATTAGGACTTTAAACACTTTGTTAAAATCCAGAGGCGACACCATGTAATCAGAGCCATTCCTCAGCGTAGGGAGTAAGTGGATGCTGATTTGTAACTGATCTCCACCCACCAGATGCTGCTGGTCTTGCAGCAATACATGCAGCTCTAGGAATAAGTTTCAAAAATGTTGCTGTTTTATTTTCAAGTTCTGCTAGTTCCTCCTTGAAGCTGTCTATTCCAAAAAATAAGTGCTTCAGCTGATTGGTATGAAGATCAGTTAACATCAAGCCTCGTTGGCAACTAATTTTTAGGTGCTGCCAGACTACTAATCTTTTACTCTCTTTTGCGAGTTTTGCATCTCACTTGTACTAGTTCATTTCTGCACCTCAGATAATTGTACAGATTCACGGTACTACTGCGGAATTATTCCGTGATTAATTATAGTTGTAAAAGTCGTATACAGTCAGTCACCGAGACGGATAAAACAACTAGTTAATAACATTGTCGACATATGGTCCAACTTAAAGTATTTTCGATTGGCTAAAAGGTGATATTCCTAATGACCGGTACCACCGTGGAAAAGTGGAAAAAGTTGAACAAAGGACGCTGGTAAGATGGCGTAGCGGGCTCGAAATCAATACTGATCCGATTTGCTAGTTTGATTATAAAAATATTCGAAATATTCCGCTCTTAACTTGATTTTAATAAAAATTATTTGCAGATCTGAACTGCGGTCTGAATAAAAAAATTCTTAACTTAATAAAATATATTTTTATTATAAACGAATTGGAACTGAACTCGAGCCCAATTTCGAGTATCCTTGGAAAAATTACGTAATACAATATCTAATTTTTTCAAGGAAAATATTGTAAATTGTCGGAAGCCGAAGCAATAGATTTCTTACGTCTAAATATCTTATATATTGTTGTTTTTGACAGTTTTACAATTTCCATTCTCTTTCTCTTTTTTTCAAATTAAGAATACCTATACACACATTAAACTTCAAGATTGTGTTATTAAATTTTGATAACGGGCATTTAACTGGGGCACTTATAGATAATATAGGCATCAATGGCCATTGAACATTCCTAATTTTGATTTAATTTAACACGATAATTTAGTTCGACGTCAAAAAAAATAAAATAAAATATTTTATATACATACACAATTGCATTCATATATTTATGTATATGTGTAACTGTATGCGTGTTCAAAAGCATTTTAAAAAAATTTCAAATAAATAATTAATAAAGGCCTAATTCATAAAATATATTAACTGCCTATTTTACATTGACAAATGAATTTTTTCTTTCGTATAAAAGAAAAACAAATTTTTATCAATTGTTAAAAATCTCTCAATAAACAATTTGACTTTTTTCAAATTTGGGAAAAACTATCAGCACGTTTAAAACTAAAAAAGAATTTTGTGTAAAATTATTTTATGCTTATGAAAAATTTTTTTATAGAAATTTGTCAAATAAACCGGTTAAAATTATAAAATATTTTTTTATAAATTAGGCCTAAAAATTAAAAAAAAAAAATTTTCCTACAATTTCCTTAACAAATGCTGTCGCTTAAATTGAATAAATAAATATATATAATTTTAAAAGTTGTAATATGTACATGGCATCATGCTTTTTTTAATTTTTGATTTGAAACCAAAATTCTTGTTGCAAAATTCCCTTGAAATGCATTTTTGGTTTTTAAAAATTATGCGTTTAAAATTTCCTTTTTAATTTTTTTACTATCACAGATTTTTAATTTTCTGTAATTTTTTTTAACGTTAAAGAATTTAATTTCTTTATAATTTCTTAATACCGTTATATTTTTTCACGCGTTTTTTATCCGTTTTATATATATTTTTTATTTTGTTTTTTATTTTTATTTTACAAGTGTACGATCGTTTTGAAGTTCGTCATCTGACTGGCGGTTAGCGGGCAAATTCTACGAACATTAAATAATTTTCACATTATTTCTTTTATTTTTAATTTTTTTTTTTAAGAAAGACAATTGTTGTTGTATTAAGTAGTTAGTGTGTTTATTAAAAAGAGGTAGCAGTTGTATTAGTGTGACTTATTACTAGTGAGCAAAAGTTGTTGTGTGTTGTGATTTGTTTGCTTTAATTTGTTGTTTGTATGTACTATATATGACTGGCCCGTAATGTTGTTGATGATAATGATGAGACATGTGTAGAGTACTTATTGTTGTTAAAATTTCACACTCAAAAAAATAAATACTAATGGCAAAAACAACAGCAACAAGAACAACAACAACATTTATTTTCTGTAACAATTTGCTTATACTACTTATTTTTTATTGAAGAAAAAAAAAAGCCTCGACAAAATAGCAAAGAAGCTTGAGTTTAAGCTACATACATACATACATGCACATGTACAAATGTACATAAGCGTGCATGAACATGCTGAAACATGTTTATGTATGTAGGTATCAACATATACAAGGAAATGAAACTCAAAAGCACACATACTTGAAAAGTATATCTTAATGCTCTCAAAATTTACCTTAAAGCACGCACACACACAAAGCCACCCACCCACCCACATGTGCAAAAGTGTACAAATTGATCAGTAGATTTCTGTTGTTTAAAAAATTAGTTTCACATAACGGTATATTGGTTTGTTGACATTTCTATTCATGTTGTTATACGAATATGTACATGTGAGTATGTGTATTGCTTGCACCCCGTAGTAATTTAATTTTTATGCAATGAATCTTGCGAGAGAAAGACAGGGTGACCATATCGTTGTAACTAATAAGATAGTAAAGCCAGCATACAACCACTGGCAACCTCACCATACATCCGGTGCATCCTGCTGTACTAACGACGTACTACAGGCCGAATTACCATCGCCCTTGCAGGGAATAAATACTTGCACGCCAAGATTTTAAGAAATTACTTTTTGTTAAAGCAGATTTGCCGTTTTTGTTAATTTCTCTAAATATTCTATTCAAAATGTGTAGACGGGTTAATTAGTCAGTTTTCTAACTCCGTTGGTATAAAGGGACAAATACAGTAATTTGGATTTTGCATTTTTTTCAACAGATTCCATGTCAGAAAAAATTAAGCTAATATATATATGTATATACTTTTTTTACTTCAGTTTGAATTGGTATTACCTATTTGAAAATTGTGATTGAATCACCATTTTGTTACTAATCGTACATGTATTTTTTGGCTATTGCCATTGTTACAAATAAATAATAAAATTATTGTACAATAAAAGAAACATTAGAAAGGAACTCACCAACTACAAAGTTTATATCGCTGCTGTTTCAAATCAAATGTAATTTCTCTGTTTTATAATAACCGCTGCTTACTCTTCTTTCGGACATAGATTAATGTAGAGCGAGACCGCTCCTTACTCTTCTTTCGAACGTAGATTAATACAGAACACGATCAATAGTGTAGAGAGTTTGACGAAAAGTTCTGTTGAGTTCTTTTCTCTGTAATTAAAAAATCAATATTAGCTCCTACCCTTTTCCTGATAGAATACAATTACGAATCTTACCTTCTCCTCGCGCGGAGGATGTGACAATTAAGATCACATTTTTCGAATTATGATCTTTAGTTTTATATCGGTTGAATATGTTACATAATAGTTGTAATATGGGGTAGATTTTGATAAATGTTGATCTATTGGCCGGCTCCTGTTATGAGAAATATCAATTCAAATGAAGTATTTTCTCTGCACAATACAGTTATTGATCTTACCTGTTAGCTAAGGGCCCTATCAGCTTTGGGCATGATAATTTTAGTCTCCGAATTATGCTCTTTGAATTTATACCAGTACAATATAGTACGCATGGCACTATGACTATAGTGTACACTGCACTATGAAAATAGTGCACACTGCACTATGAATATAGTGCACACTGAACTATGAATATAGTGCACACTACACTGTGAACATAGTTGCAGTCATCACTGAATACCCACTCATTTCCATATGAAGTCTTCGTTGCCGTAACATAAAATCAAATTTGGTTTAAAATTTCCCCTAGCATCAGTTTAGAAGCGCATATTTACTTTGAATACTAAAAGTATGGACTACATCCAGGCACCTTCTTTACTTCACTGTAGATAAGTGCTGTGTGGTACATACCAGAGGAGTAGGAGGTATAACAGTTGGATATTATTTGCTATAACTATACAGTGTTAAAGCTTTACTGTTATTTACAATTATAGATCTTAACTACTCTGTTTTTTAAATGATCATTACATTACGCAATACCTTGTTTTTACATCAGTTGATCATGCTAGCTTATATTAAAATCTGATATGAGAAATTGGCGTTTAATTTAAAATCTTTATAGATGTTATCGTATGTTTGATTATTAGGGTGTTAACGCTGTTTTAAGAATTGTCTTTAGGTGCACCCTAAGGCCATGGAATGCAACTGTTCTATCGATGAAAGGTCGCTCTAGTACAGATTGATTTACAGCAGTTGTATGCAGCTGGATATCAATGGCAATGAAATTGTCTTATAGGTTAAGCGCCTTCAGCTGGTGGAAGCTTGGTATTGCTCATTAATATTTGGCGAAGTAAATCATACTCTGCACCGGAGATTTTATCGTGCCAACAAAGTATGTCTAGTGCCTTCCTGTTGCTGAAACCAATAATGGTACATATTCACTTTATCATATGGGCTTCATATATATAGAAGTGCAAGAATCATATCATCGATCATCAACTTCTCTCTGCGGAGCCGCTCTTAGATGTTACTCCGATCCAGGGATGGTCAATATACAATACATATAAATACCGCCACGCCATTCAATATTGTGTCTATATAATTGACAAAAGCTGAAAAAAAGTTCAATTACTCTTTGTTGTTGAAACAATAATGGTACTCACTTTGGCTAAGGGCTTCATATAGAAATGGACAACTCATTTCAACGATATTGAACTCTTTTTCTACGGCCAGTTGCTCTTCAGGGACACTTGCGTAGACAACTTACATAAACGTGACAACTGTCACAAATGTGACAATTTAAAGCTAAAGCTTTAAACTGTCACGGAACTTGAGGCAAATTTTTTTTGTGCTTTTCAACAATATTTCCAAGAATAATTACATAAAACGTTTTGATTCAGGCTTATTATGGTAGTCGTAGTCGCGAAGAAATCGATACAATGTGGCAACGCTTGTCATATGTTTAACATTAATAAATTTTTTGGTTGCAACACAATTTTACCCAAAACGTGTTTAGCTCTAATAAATTCATATTGAAAGGAGTTTCAAAGGTAAAGGAGCTTCTAAAAAATCTTAAATCAAATGCATTTAAAAAAAATTTTTTTCTACTAATTTTTTTTTTTTTTTTTTGCTAAATCAATATTTTGGTTGTAACACAATTTTACCCAAAACGTGCTTACTTCTAATAAATCCATATTGAAAGAAGTTTCAAAATTAAAGGAGCTTCTAAAAAATCTTAAATGCCATGCATTTATACAAAAAAATTTTTTTACTAATTTTTTTTTTACAAAAAAAAAACAATTTTTAAAAAATTAGCAGCAAAATATTTCAACCACTTAATTATTTACTATAGCGTAAGCAAATAATTTCAAGTTTGTTTAAAAACTAAACAAAATGTCACCACACAATCGATATATCCAACAAACAGCTGGCCACCTTAATCTCTTCATAAAACATTCTTGTTGAACTTTCTTTATAATTTACACCTACACTTAAATGATTTTTACGACATTACAATAAATATCTTTATCTATTTTATTACAAACTATTAAATGCTTTTCAACAATTTACATTTATAATTCCACTTCTTTGCAAATACTTGAGTAGTATTTTTTACAATTGACAACAAGAAAAGCAGATAAATTTAATTTCATTTAAAAAATACTATAATCATATTAAATCAGAAAATATTGTATGATAAAAAAGAAGTGATATACTGTGAGAAAATTGTCATTATTTGTGGCCCATTTCATAAAAAATATTCTAAATTTATTTGAAACATTTTCCATAGAAATATGTAAATATTAACAGAGAATTGTAAGAAATACTTCACTCGTCAAGTTTTAGAAAATTTTATTTTTGTTTTAAATGTATTTAGTCGCCAGAATGTTAACGAGTGATATCATGGACTAGGCAGTAAATATATAGTATTTATCATTGAGAAGAGTTCGCATGTTTTCTGGTGTTATTGTGAATTAAACAAATATATTAAGAGGTTAAAAAAAACTCGCAATTTCTTGCAAATATTTCCTAATTACTTTAATTATTATTATTTTTTTTATTTTATATTAACTGCCTTATTTATAATACCTATCAAAGTTGTTTGTAAATGAAATTTAATTGTAAATCTCTTATAAACCATTAATAAATTATTGTGAATAAGATCTTAATTCACAATGTTTATCTGCCAGCTGCACATACATATTTACAAAATAAATAAATCATATACAAAATTAATTTATTACGAGAATTTTCATTTTAAACCCATCGCAATCAATTTTCCTTAAACATTTTTTTTTTGTTGATAACTTCTTGTCAGTTTTGTGTCAATAAAGTCCAATTTTAGGGCTTGAAAATATTATCGACTGCTTAATGAATGATAAAATTATAATTAATTACAACACATGATCAACAATTGTTAAACAAAAATTATTAAATATTTGTTTAAACGATTATACAAATTAAAGAATTGGGAGACCAAATTTTTTTTATATTAGAAATAAAACAGAAAATACAAACAACTACAAATTTCATATGGTTTGTTTATTGCAGTTTAAGTACGAGGTTGAAATCTTGAGAATTTTCAAATCTTTTTTTTGCGGTATTCCCGTTTTCAATATTTGTTGTTAGAGTTATAAAAGTTAGAAATGTTGTGCAATTTTTTGCTATTAAAAAAAAAGGATCCAAAAATTTGCATCAAATTTTTCATAAAAAATGGAATTAAGAACTCAGAAGCACTTGGCAGTGGCATACGGCGATGGGTCAGAAAAAAATTATATACAAGTTTTTCATAAAAGATGGAGAAGTTGTGATTGAAGACTCTCATATTGCACGGCCTAACAAAAAGTAATTTCCAAAATGTTTTAAAAGTATTTCATTTAAATCATTATACAAAATGTTACTAGATTAAATAGGAATACTGTTTTCGAAGACCGCAGCAGCATTTCATTACCATTTACGGTTTTAACGATGAAAATATTTCGAAAGTGCTGAAAGGTGTTAAAGAGAATTGTCGATTGACTATTAGAGAAGTTACCAGGATGCCAGGCAATTTTTTTTATAAATTTTTTGGCATGAAGCATATGGCAGCGAAGTTCGTTCAAAAATGTTTGGAAAATACGCATGACACAATAGAATTTATATCTGAGGGGACGGACGAACTTTGAAATTGATAACAAATATTTTTTGAGAAAAAATTAAAATTCGAAATTCCTTTTTGAACAGACCTCGTATATGTCTGCATTTCATTAACTCTTACAACAAATAATCAGTAGACTTCAGCCTATTCCCAAAAATATTTCAATAGGATTTCATTTAAGCCAAGATATTATACATATGTGCGGAATGCTGTTTTCGAAGGCCGCAACAGCATTGCAATATCATTTACGGCGTTCGCTTTTTTACATGACCGTAAGTTTTCTTTCGTATTTTTCCAGTTTTCAGTTGGATTGTTATAAAACTTTTTAAAGATTTCCTCTTTTTATTACCAACATTTTCTGTATTCGTCTAATTAATTAAAGATGTTTGTTTATTCACTTGTCCTACAGAGTTTTCAATAAAATGATGTGCATAATTCTTTAATATTGATTTTGTCTTTACGTTTTCAAACTGATTATGATCATTGTTTATTTAACAATATAATGTTAATTAGCAGGTAAATGTTTTGCTTCAATTAAATAATTCTAAATAAAATAAAGCAATAAATTGAAACAAAACGAACAGTTTAAGGGCATTTAAATATAAATTACTTGAAAAGTTTTTTTGATTTACATTTTAAAACACATGATTTTACAATTAAGATAATAATTAAGGCGGCCAAGTGAATTAAATCATGCAACTGCTGTGTGGTTTTAAAGAGGAAAATGTGTTATGGCAATTTTTGGATAGCAGCAGTAGAGTTTATGGAAAGGGTACATTTGATTTGATTATTTCTATAAGGAAAATAGTGGGAAAAATCTCTATAGAAAATTTATTTCATATACAAACTGTCCAGATAAATAATGTATTTTCTCTGTTTAAATTTAAAACATGTGTTATTTCATTTAGTTGATTTGAAAAAAGGCTTTAAAAGATTTATAATTTTTTTTTTATTTAATACAATGGTCACCTCGGCAAATTCATAAATCTTACTTAAAAAGAAGACACTTACATGTGACTGGAATTCAAAAAAATATATAAAAAAAATAATTGACAAATTTTCCACATTAAATTTCTAAGGTGTGTTTGGGGAAACAATCAAATTTGTGGCAATCAAATTATAGCGCAACAAGTTTGTGGATAAAGTAGAGCAAAAACAAAATCACTAAAATGATTCGATTTACCTCATTAGCTAGTTTAGATAAATAAGATAATTGTCATAAAATAATTATCGTTAGCTGGGCCTTTCTTGAGAACAATGAAAATGTATTCAGTGTAGACACTCAAACGAAGTCGACTTTTTTTTAATTAATATATAAAAACAAAAAATAATTTAACAAAACACTATGTTTAGCGCAGAAGAAATCACACACAGATTTGAAAAAATGATTTCTTAAATTCTAGTTTACCTGTTTCATTAACAACTGTTTGAAATCTGTCAAAAGTTTACGCTCATCAACGCTTAAAATCTTTTCCAATTGAGCTAATTGTTCCAGTCTACAAGTCATGAAAAATACCGGTATATAAAATTAATATTTTCCAAAGACATTTTTATACACTATTTTCAACTCACAATAATTGTTTTGCTTGCAATTGATTTAAATCCAAGCCCTCGATGAAAATGCTTAAATGTCTTAATGCCTCTAAACGATTGTGGCCCGTCCGCATGCTTTGAACACTTAAGGCCTTTGCCAATATTTGCAATACCATTAATACCACATGGACTTTAAGCAATTGTGACGACTCCACTTTGATATCGTTATCAATTAAATGTTTATGTTGTTTCAGTATACACTAAAAAATATAAATTGCATATTAGAATAGTTTTTTTTTACTAAAAATCTAGACTTACCATTATGGTATTGTTCTTCAGAGCAGAATTTTGTTTATAAAGATTGTATATCAATACGGAGATTATGTGCTTATAGATCTTGAATCTATAATTGGCCAAAGTTACAATTAAATCTTTTAGCTCTTCTTGAAAACTGTGCTTAAACTAAAAATTTATTAAAAAGAAAAGGCATATAAAATATATATAGGTACATAAATTTTCAGAAGATTCGAAATATCGAAAATAAATAAATAAAAATTACAAAAAAAAAAATATTTAATTAACAATAAAATATAAAACTTTTGCTCATTGTAATTTCGAAATTACAATAAAATGAGCATTTTCAATATAAATATGTATTTTTAAGCAAAATTTTAAAATTTCAAGTAGTTAAGAAATTTCGAAGTTATCTACGAATTTTCAAACATTAAAAGTCACACGCAACAACTGCTCTTACCATTCGGTAATAAATGCACAATTTCCACACTATATTTGTATTGATTTGCACTCTTTGGTATTTATGCATTTCCGTAAACTGTCTCAGCATTAGACGTTGATATTCTATAGATTGCATGGGGTGTAGTTGCTGCAATTCATTTGCTCCTTTATGGATCAACAATTTATTTTTAAAATTAACAGCAATTAAAACTTGCACCAATTGATGATAAATTTGACTGTCTAGTTTGAAATTCATGTGGATAATTAATTGCAAAAAGCAGCAAAAATACTAAAAAAAAATACATTGACAATAATTAAATTGTATAACAATTGAAACAAAAACAAAAGTCTTACCGTTTTTATTCTCACTATCGCAAATTTTTCCAACTCCTGCAAATTTTTAATTATTGACCATAAAAATTCAAATAATTCTTGGGCATCCGCAAGATATCTGTAATTTTGCCTATCATTATCCAGTTTAATTAATTTCAATATACAGGAAATAATAATTTCCAAAACATATAAATCAATTAAGGATTTATCTTCGACAATTTTAGTTTTAATTTCCAAGTTGTAAAGGAAATAGTGTGACAAATTGCGTATAAATTCTATATAGTTATCGTCAAATATAGAATATCCTGTTTTTAGTATAATATTTAAACGCTTTATTAAGCTATTATAGAGTTCGAGAGAGTGTTGTGAAAGTGATTGAAACTAAAAGTATAAAAATGTTTAAGGTTAGGTTTAGACTTTGTCAAGGTTATGTATCATGCTTAACTGTTACCTTTCGCTGATTTTGCTCCATTTCCTTAAGATCCTTTATCATTTCATAATATTTGACTAGTACACGATCACCTAGTAACTCCAAGTGTCGCCATTCTCGATTAAAAATCAAATATTTATGAAAAATATTAAATATATTCATGAGCAAAGGATATTCCAAGCGATTATCGGTGTATGTAAAGATGCCCACAGCATAATGAATAAAATTGTCTAGAATCTAAAATATGTTAATAAAAGAGTAAATATATAATTAATTAATATTCATTTGTTGTATGTTGAGTACTAAATTTACCGGTTTCCGTAATTTCTCAACTGGGATGTATGTGTAGACCTTCAATAAAATTCCCTCTGTCCTCTGGCAATTTAAATTTTCAAATATTTCAGGTAATATTTGCAATAAATGTTGTAGTTGTCTTTGTGAACCTGAGAAAAATAATTTAGCTTTATTTTACATCACCTTTTTGTGATACACTTTTAAATATCTTATCGTCCACAAATCCTAATAAAACATAAAGGTATTTTTATGTAGATATGTGAAACATTTTGAACACCAGGCGAGCCTAGTATAATTATGTAGTTGATATTTACTAAGAATGACTAACTTTAGGACGATTACAAAAGTATCAATAAACATAAAATATTAAGGTCTCTTTATTTTAGTTTAATTTTTAATTTCAATATTTCGTCACTCCTTTGTGTCACTTCTTCAGGAAATTAATTATTTTAATTTATTATTTTTTTTTTCCTGAAAAAGTCACACAAAAGAGTGACGAAATATTGAAATTAAAAATTAAACTAAAATAAAGAGACCTTAAGCTTAAAAATATCAGAATACAATAATAATTAAAAAGAGGTCAAGAAACCAGAAGAATTTAAACATAAAATATTTTTAAATACCTTTTCTTTCCAGTTTTAATTCAAATACAATAAGCAATATATGAGCACTTAACAATCTTATTATATCAGCAGTTTGAAGATCCGTAATTATTTCTAATATACTATTGAAATTTAATAAAAAATCAAAACTTCCATACAAAGCCTGAACATAAGATTTTAAATCATTAATAGAGTTCTAAAAAAATAAATGTAATAAATTAGTTATTGCTACTTTAACATTAAATAAAAATTAATGGATCTAAAATCGACTCCGCAATTTGTAATAGATTAACAGGAATCACAAAGTTTTTTCTTTTATTTAATACAAAGTCTCAAGTCGAGTTCAGAACCGTAAAAAGTCCAAATATCTTACCACATGAGATACATAAAAGTTCATTATATGTTTTAAAATCAATTCATCTGAAAATTTTCGTTTCATCATAGTTATATATAAAGTGCAGGCTAAAGTTGCGGTTACATTATCTGTTTTGAATACCAAGTTCAATATAGCTTCCATGAACTCGCGTGAAAAGCAATCCAAACTTAATAATTTACTAAAAATTTAAATATATAATAATGATTATAATAATAGTAATAATAACAATAATAACAGATTAATCAAAAGAATTTGTTTATTTGTTACCTGCAGTTCGTTGGTTACTACAGCATATTGTCAGTAAATTAAGAAATATTTTTGTAAAGTATTAATTGAGATAATATCTCAAATAATATACATTGATTAGCCTAAATAATAAAATTTAGAATTTGTATTATTGTACCTTTGTAATATATTCAAAAACTTCATCGATTCTTGTAGGATTTTTCTAGTGTTCGTTATAGTCAGTTTACTATGCCAATAATACTTTTTTGCTACTAGGGTATTAAAATAAACTCGCAACATATAAGGCTCTATAAGGAAGTTTACTAGAATAGTCAATTTATCTGAATTAACATCCTCTTGAAGCATTCTTTGCAGCGTTTCATACAGTATTAATGGAGTTAAGCTAATTGTCTATAGAAATGCATAGGAAAATATTGTTATAAATATATTTGTTAAAACGTTTAGTTGTTATTTAATTGAGGTAGTATTATCTCAAGTAATTTATTAAACATAATGTTTTGTTTGTTGTGTGATCACATAGACATAGTTGACCGCACATTAAGTAAAGCATTATGTATATTATTATGTTATGTATATTGTTGTGCATATCATATGTAAGTATTTACCTCCACTGAAAATGCTTCAAAAAAGAAATTCATGGTATCAGAAGAGCTGGCATAAAATAAGTCGTAACTTTCGGAAAAAATGTTCAGCAAACCAGTAAATATCATGTCATGAGACTGTTGATAGCTTCAAATAGAAAGTAAAAGAATTACTCAATAGCATATGTACTTTTAAGATATTTAAAATTTTTGGGGCATCAACTTATACAGGAGTTTCTTAACACACAACAATCAGCAAAAGTTTGTTTTTACCTTTAAAACCATTTGCAGTTTGGGTTACAGAGTCAAATATAGATTATAAATGTATAACAAATACCAAGTACTTACAATAAACCCTGCAAGGCACTATAGTACAACCTATTACAAATAGCATCCAATATATGTAAATCTGAGCGATATATTCTTCGTGCTTCATGCATCCCCAACAAAAAGTGAAAGTCTGTAAAAAAATATTAATTACTAGTGATCAACAAAGACTTCTTCTGCGCAACTTATTCGCGCTACGGGCTCTTCAAAACGTTTGTTCGCCAGCTTCTCTTCCAACTTCAGCAACTGCTTAAAGACACTGCACCAAATAGCTATTAATTGCATTAAATATTCTAAAGGACTTTCTTTGTCCTCATCATGTAGCTCTTTTAAATCATTCATAAATATTTTGTGCTGCAGTATAACCAAATCACATATTTTTTGAAGAAATTCTTCAACTTTTTTGAAATCGTACACAAAATGGAAATTGTAAATTTGTATTTGATCCATAGGCCAGACGTAGGACCATCCATCATTAATTTGTTGCGGCGTTATGGCACACTCCAGACCAATGGCAGCTAATATATCATTAACAAGGTCACAAGCCACTTCCAAGTTTAATTCGTCTTGCTGCCAAGATTTTTTTAGCAAAACTTGAACAAATTCAAGGGCTGCATTCTAAGACACAAGTGACCATTCGTTTTTTGTAGGAAATATCAATATTTTGTAGTAAATGTAAATTTCATACCTTCACGGAAACTCCACTCTTCAAAATGGCTAAGAAACGCATTTTTTGTTTCGCATCCGCAAAGATTTTCTGTTACTGACGCTAAAATATTTTAAAATACTTATAGAATTAAACCGCCTTTTTTTAACGCAACAGCTGTTTAGAAAATCCATAGAGCTGCCATACTTGATGCAATATACACTGTGAAAATCATACGATAGAGTGTTGTATTATATAATGTGAAAAAATTGGCAAATAAATACTGTACACGTACATAAAACAACTATGCATGTAAAATAACACATCAAAATATGTTTCAAGGTATTATTTATATTAGTTCTAATATAAATTGTTATAAAATTAATATCAAACATTCCACAAAAACGCATTTCTCACCAAAATCAGCGTTTTTTCTGGAGCAATGTTTCTATAAAAACAGTCTGTCATCACCGTTCAACAAATCAATCAAAACAAACAATTTAAATAATTTACTCAAATACATGAATTTTATACACAAATTAGAATTTTATACATTTATTAACATAATACTAGCTGCAGCACAAATAAAATGAGTGGATTAGAAGATTCGTCTACGGATAAAAATATTCAGCTTGTAATTAATATTGTCTATATATGAAAACTAAATTGTTAAAGACACTTTATTTTTACAGGTGGAAAGTATTAATAGCCGTGTGGCCAGTATACATAAACAATTGTGCGAATATGAGGAATCCATAGATCCACGCACTTTGGAGGACTATGGTGATGCCAATACAAAAATTATGGATTTGCTTGAAACTCTGGATGTGATACAGGAGGCGACACAATACATACAACCACACAATTTAGATTTACGCTGTATGCAACGTTCTTTGGAAGAACAAATAAAATGCTTGGATCAGTCGGTAGAGTTGCTAAAGCTGGAGCGTAAAGAATCGGATAAATCGGATGAAATGGATGACTAAATTTTTGACTGAAAGCTCGAAGCCATCGAATATATAAAAGTATAATTCGTATTACTAAAGAAAATAAACATTTTTCACAAGGTTTTTTATACAGTTTAATATCAAGTTTTGTTTTTTATAAAATTCTCTTTTGTAGTGAAATATTAACGTCTATACTAAGTTTATTTGAGTCAGTGTCCAATTACCTGTGATTTCGTGTACATAATAGCCCATTGGAGTATTTCACTCAACCGGAAAGGTTATTAAATGTATATTGATACCCAGATGCTGTTTAAGGCTCAAAATTTATATATGATTAATTTTCTCTGCCAATTAAGGTAGAAAATTCTTCACACTGATCCTGATGTGATAAATGAACAATCGATTTGATTACACAAAATAATGCAGGAATTGTGAATAATTTACTTTTATTCACTACACCATAATGTGTGATCAAATAATGCATTTGCAAGCTGGTTCTATCCAATAACGAGTCTAGCATCAACATTTTTGTTGTCAATGTAGGAGCTTTATGGCACTTATCCTTTTTTCTGTTTTATATGATTAGGCCACAGAATGATAGTTTGCAACATCGTGGACTAGGCAGGTAATTAATTACATATAAAAAAAAAATTCCTTCTTACCTTATTAATAGACTGCATGTAGTTAATAGATATGTACATAATAATTGTGAATTTCTTTTATTTTTTATATATACTTAAAATTTCTATTTCAAATAATTACAAACCAAATCATACAATAAATTAAAAACAGCCTAATCATAATAAATATAAAGTCCAAATAGAAATATTTGCTCAATTCACAAGTCTTGTTGTATCGTTTCAAAAAAAAAGATCTCGTAAAAAATTAGTTTTTGCTAATAATTAGTTTTAGTTTTAAGAACTTTTGATTAAAATTGTCTTTTCATATACAACTTGTGAACGATAGATAGCTAGTGAATTGAGGAATTGTGTTGTACATAATAAAATAAAAGATATAATTAAAACAGACACTAATAAGATTAATAAAATATTTCGAAAGCTCGTCTATAAATCTTACTAAAGTATTTATATTGTTTGGCTACATTTAGTTCTATAAAATATGTTTCTTTACTATTTTTTAAATAATACAAGAAAATTAAAAACAATAAATTTATTTTAATAATTTTAAGGTGTCAGACAGCATTGCCCTTTTGTAGCCAAGCCAATAGGAATTGTAAAGCAGGCTGTAATAACACCAATTTTCAGATATCTGTATTAATACTAATGCGTGTTAAAAATTCACCATGTGAATCGGCTACAGCTCGTATTATCTCCAATAGCAGTTCACGCGAAAGACCTGAAATTTTCGGCAAACGTGCAACACGAGCAAAATCCTTAACAATTAATTTCAAGGCATGTTCCTTAATATCGAAAATTTTTGTATAATCTGAAGCTTCTAAGGTTTGCAAAACATTTTCATAGGTTATGTTGTGTTCTAGGGAATATTTGCAAAAAGAATGCAACCGATTGTTGGACAGACCATAAAAGTGTGGAGCCTGAAACAGATATAAAGCATCTTGTGGTGGTAATTTAGTTTCACCGTAATATATATAGCGTAGCAGGGATTGAAAGGCTTCGACAGAGGGTAAGATGTCACCTATGGAAATCTAAAAGAAGGAAATTAATTAAAGAGGAAAAATATATGTACACCGGCTCATTCATGCATAGAAAAAGGTAAGTCAAACTTGTTTTTATTAAAACAAAAATCAAGGAGAAGACTTTCAGCATCTTTTTGCTTAATATCTTAATGTGGGCAATTCTTTTTTTCCTTTTCGTTACTAAATGAATTTACTTAACGTGTAACATTTTACTTACATTAACCGTATTGTCCGGTGGCATGAATGAACGGAACATGGCCTGGAAGTATTGAGTTCTAGCCGATAATACGGATTTATGAGCCATAATAGTTTGGCCATCCAAAACCAAATTGATATCGCGAAAATCTTTGCCTGTTGACTCCAAAAAGAGCGCCATATCACTTTCCAGTGTAGTGCCTTAAGTAGATAATAAACAAAACTAAGAAACAATTTTTCAGACATTTTTTTTGCTTACATACCAACATTCTTATCCATATTTGGATCTGCTACAATTTTACTAGGATTTAGTTTCTTGCGTATGATTTCCACTAGCAAAGGCTTGTCTAAATCGCTGAATTCATTAGACATCACAATATCGGTAAAGTTTTCTTCTTTGACTAAGAAATGCATACAATGATCCTTAACAATTTGTATTCTTGAGAAGAAATAAAAGTCAGATTAATTAATTCACTCTCCTAAAAGAAAAACGAAAAATCTTTAAACCCACTTCTTTTTATCGGCATTATAAAGAGCTTCCAAAACATTTTGCTTGTTGATTTTAAAATCCAAATACTGTATACAACCGTGAGCTAAGCGTGGCATTAAAAATAGCCCAGCTAATTGATAAATATCCGTTATAAGAATAATGATATTCTTGGTATAGGATTCTTTCAGATCTATGCGATCCGTGTATATATAATTTAATATAATTTCAAATGCCTCGGGATTGGCATTGGGTAACCTAACCTCCAACAAAGGTTCCTGATTGGGCCCTTGGGGGCAAGTTCGCACTTCAATGCAACTCGAACCAAATACCTTTTCCATTTGCTGTTGCCTAGCATCACGTGCCGCCAATATTTTGGTTCTTAAATATTTCGATCTAGCTGCCACAAAAGCTATATGGGCCATAATTTTTATTTCTTCTGGTCCAACAATAAATTGTATGTCGCAGAATAGCTTATCATTGAAAAACTTGCCATAGTCTTCGCGCAAAGTACATTTGGGATAGCTGGAAAACTGAAAACGATAGGTGTCGCCACGGCGTACACTATTGTCTACTGTACCGCCGAATATGTACATGGCGTCACTTATTACAGCACTAGCATGAAACACTCTGCCAGAGGGCACATCCGAATTGGCTTCGGGTTGTATTATTGACCACACTTGCGAGTCCAAGTCATAGCAATGCAAATCATTGGGTAAAGTAGAGTCCGCTGAGCCACCGAATACATACAAGAATCTATCGTGATGTACCATAGTATGGCCATAGCGTCGTGAAGGTGGTTGTGAGGCTACACCTCTTAAAACATGTTCGTTGCCAATACGACGCCAACTGATTAAGAAGAATTATAATATTTATTTTCTAATCACCAAATGTTAGCTGGTATTCCGTTTTACTTACGTTTTAGTTTTAAAATTAAATTCAAATAAGGAATTCGTTATTTGCATACCACTTTGTCCTGAAAACACATACATGCAATCGCGAGCTACAGCCACGGGAAAGTTGCAACAAGTAGGTGGACGTTCTCCTTTCTGTTCAATTTCTTCCCATTGGTGATTTTCTCCCTGCAATTATGTATTTTATAAAATTAGTTTTACTTTGTCTATTTCCTTTGAAATTAAATTTTATTGATTGTTTGCAATTTCCGATCATATTTTTCTAACTTCAGATAGATAACAATTTTCCGTTTCCTAAAATTTATTCTTAACATCATACAACATGAAACAGTGGCAACACTAATGACTGTGAGCTTTTTTTCCCCTACATGTTGAAGGCATCTATTACTGCATCTCACTTCACTAGTTTTCGGTCAAGTTAAGAAGTGCGTACATTACTTAAGAAAAGTCTCCGCGTAAAATCGTATTAAAGAAGTTTAAAAAATACAGAATCGGTATAAAAAGCTACAGAAATTGTTTATTTAGTTAATATTCTATGTAAATATGTAAAAAAGTTTAAAGAAAGTATGAAAATATTAGTGAAAAAACCCATTGCAAATACAGAAATTTTTTGCATTCAACTGCTTGTCTTAAAACAAAATGGCTGTTACAAGAAAAAAAGTCTGTTACTTGCATGTTGTTGGTGTAAATGTGTGTGAGTGTTTAAAGAAGTCTCATGTGTTTTGCCGGCAGAGCACCCTTTTCAAGATTATTTGTAAAGTAGAAAATGCAGGTTATGTTACGAACTTATTAAAGTGTGTGTGTTTGTTGTTGTATCAAATATGCATATACAAAGCAAACGGGAATAAGAAGAAGAGGATTATACATAGTCGACAGTGCATATGAAGTAAAAGAAACAGTTGAATAAATTCAATAAAAGTTGGTTCAATTAAAAATGCATTTAATGAAATATAAATTATTAAATAAAGCAATTCAAAATAAAATTATTGGAAGCAAATTAAAGTGAAGTTCTAAGAAAAATGTGATTTAATTTCTGTGATAATTTTTTATAAGTGTTATGAATTAATAAAATATTATTAACCAATTTGTAATGTAAAAAAGATGAAATAATAAAATAAATAAGTTGCAAATAGACCACTGAAAATGGTAGATATGTATATGTATGAACCCAGCCGATTTGTAGGATTAAAATTAAATCTCCTACAAAAGTTAGCAAAACAAATTCAATAACAAAAATTATATGGATTCATATTAAATCGAGCGAAAGCATAGATCGGACAATATACATACATATGTATAATTGCTATGTCTAGGAATAAAAATACGCATCAATATGGTCAAGTTTGGTAGGCGTAGTGGCGTAAAAAGCAGTGTTGAATGCAGTACCGAGTAGAGGTTTGGAAAACCTCATCAAGCAAATAAAGAATAAAGGTAAGAAGATCTGTTATGATGATTAGTGAACTTATATTAAATTTAAATAAACAATTCCCTTTTCCAATTTTACAAAAATTACATTTTGCTTACTGTACAGAATAGGTTAGAAAAATAATTAAAACCAAATCAGTTTCTGCTCTAAGCGTAATAAACTTGACACAAAATGTGCCTTACAAGTAGTTCATCATTTACATTTATTTCCACTAATAGCTAGTGATAACCCCCTTTACTCTGTAACCACTTGACAACGTCACGTCAAGGCAATATTAAAAATAGAACACGTCTGTACTCCGTTTGTATCTGCAATTGACAATATCTAACAGAATCTTGCTATATCAGTCTGTCAAAAGTAGTTGATTGTGGTGCACAAGGAGTAGGTATATATCCTACATATTTTTGATACTGTCTTCACTAACACTGCAGCTTAGTAGGGCAGATTCAAAATTTATAAACCGACTCAATACCAGTTAGTGACAACAATTTAAAATTAATCATTTTAGCCAGAAACAGTTGTTATATCGTGGAACTAGTTGCCCACTTCTTTATCACTAAATTATAAGGTCAAGTGAACTCAGTGCGCTATAATTTCATAAAATATTAAATTTTTGTTTTCAACAATAATTAAAATTTTAGACGCGCCTGATTTTCTTCGATTTCTTTTACCCACCGTTAATTTTAAGGTCCACATATCGTTTAAACGGGCGTTTCCATCATAACCGGCATAAATCCACATTTTATTATCATAAATTGCAGCGCCATGAGCCGAACGAGCCACAGGCATTCTAATAAGAATATAAATAACAACTGAACATACTTGCATGAATTTTATATAGAAATTATCTTTCTACAACTTACTTTCCCGACAATTTCCATTCCACCCACATGGCCCTTTGGAATTCATATTCGAATAGATCATTTTTGTTGGTCAGATTGGAATTGCTATGAATGTCTCCTGTATAGCCACCAAAAATAAACATGGAATTGCCAAAGACTACGGCAGAATGATGATAACGTGGCGCGGGCGGTGTGCCAGTGGCGCAAGCGCGTCCCCAAGATTTATCTTTAACACCGAAACGTATTAAATCGTTAAGCATAGTCTTGCCATTGTCTCCACCAAACACATACATGGCGTCTTTGTAAGCCACCACTGTGTGTTTAGAACGTCTTGGAAGTATTAAACAAAATAAATGTTTGTAATTTACAATTGCAAAAGAAAACAAAACCAAAACACTTACTTGGCTCCCACAAACTCGGCGCACTCCAACATTTTTGTCCACTGATGCGTGGCTGTGTAGGTACTAAAGTCCACATTTAAAGCATTACAACTGTAGCTGCCGGGCGAAACGGACTTGGAATTGTTAGACATGCAGCTGCGTGAGCTGCCACGCATAGAACTTGAACTGGAATGTGACATTTTACTGCAACTACTGCGTGTGGCAAAGCTACGACGACTTTTACGTTCTGCGCTTTCTGAGTGCTGCTGCTGTTGTTGCTGATAGTGTTTATCAGCTTCGCATGCTATGCAGCTGTTACCCGAATGTGTAGATGTGAATGGTGCTACTGTGGCTGGCGTTCCATAATCATAATTGTTTAAGACTGCACTTGAGGAAATGGAACGACTGCAGCCACCGCGACAAAATGTACTGGCTAATCTGCCTGTGCCACTGCCAGCAGCTTTACTACCATGCAAGCCAGCAGCAGGACTATTCGAACTTTTACCACTAGCAACGCCAACACTACTTGCACTGCTGCTAGCCGCCCCCGCTGTTGCTGCGTCCTCCTGAGAATCGGTCGAATCCGACCCTAAAATCGCCCTTAGCATGAACGTATCATAAACCTTAAAACGTTGTTTCGGTTTAATTTTCTCACTCTGCGACACTTTGTTTTATTTTGTTTAAACTATTTTATGCAAAGTTCTGCAAGTTTTACGTCTGCAAAATAGTTTCTATCTGTCCGTTTGTGCAAAATTGTTTGGTTTTTCTTTATGCGTGTGTGTATCATAAAAACCAGTAGCAGATAGAAAAAATCCTGTGCGTTTTGCTCGCCCCCGTCTTGTTTTTTTTTTTTTTGTAAAATGTTTATGGAATTCCTTTGAATAGCGCAGTACTGCCACTGAGTGATTATTTTAATAAATTCAGCTGATTTCGCACAATTTCAGCGAGTATTACTCAACAAAATTTAGCATCACTATCTGAAGAGGGAGGCAACAAAAACAAATGAGAGAAATTATCAATGAAATGTTAGGTTTTGTTTTGCTCTGTTCATTTATAAAACTCAGCTGTTGGGGAAATGTTGCCACATCGTTTTTACATGAGCATAAAACTTGCGGTATGGCCAATCGGGTAGACAACTTGACAACCGTTATATATAAATGCGACTAGAGGAGTGGATTTAACAGATTTAATATATTGTAACTAAAATATTGGTACATATCGGTAATTTACAAAGAAATCGTCTTAAACAACACATACTTCTAACAAAAATTTAATATTTTATAATAAATAATAGAAAAATTTAGTATTTTATATATAATTTATAATGTTTATTTAAGCAAAAGGTCAATTATTTTTTAATTGTTATATAAAAATTATGTTTTTATTCCAATATTTCGCCACTTCTTTGTGTAGCTTCTTCAGGGATATATAAAATTGTGTAATTTGATATAAAAAGTTTTTCCTTTTTTTTCAATTGAAAAAATTAAAAAATAATTGACCTTTTGCTTAAATAAACATTATAAATTAATAAAAAATAAGGTCGAAGAATTTTATAAAATATATTTTAAATGAAATCACCTCAAGTTTAAAAAATTATTACTGAAAAAATCAGAAAGGTGTTTATTAATAAGACTATGGTTAAAGTCTACTGATGATTTGGTAAAGTACCAATGAAATTCACAGGAGGAAAATATAAAGATATTTTAATTTACTTTGTAGTAGGTACCCAATATTTGTTTCAAAATAAGGTATTTATTGTTGCTTACGATGGCAAACAATCCCTATTGCCAAAAAATGTTGCAGAATTAGTGTTTATAAATAATACCATAAGTTACATTATCACACACTAGTACCTATAATAATGGAAAAACATACAAACGGGTATATTAAACGGTACAATACAAACACAACTTGTTTATGCAAACAATTGCATATTCTTTTGAGCTCATACTCCAAGTGACTTTATTACAATAACACCTGTTTTACTCCCCATTCTCAAATAAACAGTTAAAGGAAAACAATGAAAAAGAAAACCATTTTTATTCATGCCACACAAACACACTGCTCCCTCCATTCATACAATGGATTGCATACACACAATTATGATCATGAGACAGGCATACAGGAACGTTTGTAAGTATGAGTGACAATGAAGGCATACACATCGCCATACAAAAACTAAACAACCGCAAAACAACAGTAATAAAATATACCCCATAGAATAAAAAAATGATAATAAAAAAGCAAACACACACATTTAAGGCATTCGTGTAAGAACGCTAACGCCTAAGTGTAGCACACTTTTTGGCAAAAGTTTAAAAATTGCCAAATAAAGCCATAAATTTATTTATTTAAACTGGCGATAACATGATGCTAACTAAATTCGTAGCAATACAAAAGCTCTTAAAAGGAAGTAAGAAATAAACATTTTGCTTTAGCAACTCTCGTACCTTGGATGGCCCATAAATTCACATAAGTATAAACGCCCCGTTTACATTTAGCACGTGAAAAATTGTGTTCCAAAGCTGCCACTAGAGTTCATAACACATTGCAATTTTAAAATGTTTCTTGCTTTATATAAAACATCGATAAATCGTTTTGTATTTATTACTTGTACTCGTAATTCAAATATCTTGGTCGTTTTTTTCCTTATTTTACGAAAATAAATGTATGCGACAATTTTTTACACGTGTTTTAGTTTATTTTTATTACTTTGCAAATTATTGTGTACTTTAGTGTTTCATAATATTTTGCCAGCTCTTTTTGGTATTTGAAATAAGACAAACTTTGCATATCTGCATGTCAGGAAAATGGGCATACCTATGCGAATAAAAATGATTGAAGCTTGTAGGTCTTATAATCTTATATGACGTCTAATAGTCAAAACAATCAACAGTTGGATTTTTAATGAAAATGTGAATGTTTTTGTGAAATTTCATATAAAGAATTTATCTGAAAAATATATACATATGTATCAGTCAAATGGGGATATCTGCTCGGATAAAAAGTATTGAAACTTCACCTGTGTGAAGTTAAATTTCGAAATATAAAACCCTAGACACAAACCAATTACGTTAACAGAGCTCTGTTAGCATGTTAACATAGCTCTGTTAAGCATGAAAATTCTGAGTGTTTGTATTCCAAATGGAATACTGGCCACATTTCTGGACCAACCTCGAAAAAAATTAACGGAACAGACAACCATGTCCTTAGCTTTCATTATGTACTAATACTTTGGTATAAATGTGCCGATAAGCTATGATTTTTCGTATACAAAAATGATCAAATTCTAGACAGGATAAGTCAGGATCCTGGAAAAATGGTGACATGTGGGCGACTAGAGTTTGTTTTGTTTTGTAGCTCTTGTGGTCCTCTATCACCTCCAATGGCCATAACCCTTAACAGTTGGATTTTTAATGGAGAAATATGGATTTTAGTGAAATTTCATACTTGGAATTTCTTTAGAGGATGAATTTCTAGAAAACGGTGACATGTGGGCGACTAGAGTTTGTTTTGTTTTGTAGCTCTTGTGGTCCTCTATGACGTCCAATGGCCATAACCCTTAACAGTTGGATTTTTAATGGAGAAATATGGATTTTAGTGAAATTTCATATATGGAATTTCTGTAGAGGATGAATTTCTAGAAAACGGTGACATGTGGGCGACTAGAGTTTGTTTTGTTTTGTAGCTCTTGTGGTCCTCTATGACGTCCAATGGCCATAACCCTTAACAGTTGGATTTTTAATGGAGAAATATGGATTTTAGTGAAATTTCATACTTGGAATTTCTTTAGAGGATGAATTTCTAGAAAACGGTGACATGTGGGCGACTAGAGTTTGTTTTGTTTTGTAGCTCTTGTGGTCCTCTATGACGTCCAATGGCCATAACCCTTAACAGTTGGATTTTTAATGGAGAAATATGGATTTTAGTGAAATTTCATATATGGAATTTCTGTATAGGATGAATTTCTAGAAAACGGTGACATGTGGGCGACTAGAGTTTGTTTTGTTTTGTAGCTCTTGTGGTCCTCTATCACCTCCAATGGCCATAACCCTTAACAGTTGGATTTTTAATGGAGAAATATGGATTTTAGTGAAATTTCATACTTGGAATTTCTGTAGAGGATGAATTTCTAGAAAACGGTGACATGTGGGCGACTAGAGTTTGTTTTGTTTTGTAGCTCTTGTGGTCCTCCATCACCTCCAATGGCCATAACCCTTAACAGTTGGATTTTTAATGGAGAAATATGGATTTTAGTGAAATTTCATACTTTGAATTTCTGTAGAGGATGAATTTCTAGAAAACGGTGACATGTGGGCGACTAGAGTTTGTTTTGTTTTGTAGCTCTTGTGGTCCTCTATGACCTCCAATGGCCATAACCCTTAACAGTTGGATTTTTAATGGAGAAATATGGATTTTAGTGAAATTTCATATATGGAATTTCTGTAGAGGATGAATTTCTAGAAAACGGTGACATGTGGGCGACTAGAGTTTGTTTTGTTTTGTAGCTCTTGTGGTCCTCTATGACCTCCAATGGCCATAACCCTTAACAGTTGGATTTTTAATGGAGAAATATGGATTTTAGTGAAATTTCATACTTGGAATTTCTGTAGAGGATGAATTTCTAGAAAACGGTGACATGTGGGCGACTAGAGTTTGTTTTGTTTTGTAGCTCTTGTGGTCCTCTATGACCTCCAATGGCCATAACCCTTAACAGTTGGATTTTTAATGGAGAAATATGGATTTTAGTGAAATTTCATACTTGGAATTTCTGTAGAGGATGAATTTCTAGAAAACGGTGACATGTGGGCGACTAGAGTTTGTTTTGTTTTGTAGCTCTTGTGGTCCTCTATGACGTCCAATGGCCATAACCCTTAACAGTTGGATTTTTAATGGAGAAATATGGATTTTAGTGAAATTTCATATATGGAATTTCTGTAGAGGATGAATTTCTAGAAAACGGTCACATGTGGGCGACTAGAGTTTGTTTTGTTTTGTAGCTCTTGTGGTCCTCCATCACCTCCAATGGCCATAACCCTTAACAGTTGGATTTTTAATGGAGAAATATGGATTTTAGTGAAATTTCATACTTGGAATTTCTTTAGAGGATGAATTTCTAGAAAACGGTGACATGTGGGCGACTAGAGTTTGTTTTGTTTTGTAGCTCTTGTGGTCCTCTATGACGTCCAATGGCCATAACCCTTAACAGTTGGATTTTTAATGGAGAAATATGGATTTTAGTGAAATTTCATATATGGAATTTCTGTAGAGGATGAATTTCTAGAAAACGGTCACATGTGGGCGACTAGAGTTTGTTTTGTTTTGTAGCTCTTGTGGTCCTCTATGACGTCCAATGGCCATAACCCTTAACAGTTGGATTTTTAATGGAGAAATATGGATTTTAGTGAAATTTCATACTTGGAATTTCTGTAGAGGATGAATTTCTAGAAAACGGTGACATGTGGGCGACTAGAGTTTGTTTTGTTTTGTAGCTCTTGTGGTCCTCCATCACCTCCAATGGCCATAACCCTTAACAGTTGGATTTTTAATGGAGAAATATGGATTTTAGTGAAATTTCATACTTGGAATTTCTTTAGAGGATGAATTTCTAGAAAACGGTGACATGTGGGCGACTAGAGTTTGTTTTGTTTTGTAGCTCTTGTGGTCCTCTATGACGTCCAATGGCCATAACCCTTAACAGTTGGATTTTTAATGGAGAAATATGGATTTTAGTGAAATTTCATATATGGAATTTCTGTAGAGGATGAATTTCTAGAAAACGGTCACATGTGGGCGACTAGAGTTTGTTTTGTTTTGTAGCTCTTGTGGTCCTCTATGACGTCCAATGGCCATAACCCTTAACAGTTGGATTTTTAATGGAGAAATATGGATTTTAGTGAAATTTCATACTTGGAATTTCTGTAGAGGATGAATTTCTAGAAAACGGTGACATGTGGGCGACTAGAGTTTGTTTTGTTTTGTAGCTCTTGTGGTCCTCTATGACGTCCAATGGCCATAACCCTTAACAGTTGGATTTTTAATGGAGAAATATGGATTTTAGTGAAATTTCATATATGGAATTTCTGTAGAGGATGAATTTCTAGAAAACGGTCACATGTGGGCGACTAGAGTTTGTTTTGTTTTGTAGCTCTTGTGGTCCTCCATCACCTCCAATGGCCATAACCCTTAACAGTTGGATTTTTAATGGAGAAATATGGATTTTAGTGAAATTTCATACTTGGAATTTCTTTAGAGGATGAATTTCTAGAAAACGGTGACATGTGGGCGACTAGAGTTTGTTTTGTTTTGTAGCTCTTGTGGTCCTCTATGACGTCCAATGGCCATAACCCTTAACAGTTGGATTTTTAATGGAGAAATATGGATTTTAGTGAAATTTCATACTTGGAATTTCTGTAGAGGATGAATTTCTAGAAAACGGTGACATGTGGGCGACTAGAGTTTGTTTTGTTTTGTAGCTCTTGTGGTCCTCCATCACCTCCAATGGCCATAACCCTTAACAGTTGGATTTTTAATGGAGAAATATGGATTTTAGTGAAATTTCATATATGGAATTTCTGTAGAGGATGACTTTCTAAAAAACGGTGACATGTGGGCGACTAGAGTTTGTTTTGTTTTGTAGCTCTTGTGGTCCTCTATGACGTCCAATGGCCATAACCCTTAACAGTTGGATTTTTAATGGAGAAATATGGATTTTAGTGAAATTTCATATATGGAATTTCTGTAGAGGATGAATTTCTAGAAAACGGTCACATGTGGGCGACTAGAGTTTGTTTTGTTTTGTAGCTCTTGTGGTCCTCTATGACGTCCAATGGCCATAACCCTTAACAGTTGGATTTTTAATGGAGAAATATGGATTTTAGTGAAATTTCATACTTGGAATTTCTGTAGAGGATGAATTTCTAGAAAACGGTGACATGTGGGCGACTAGAGTTTGTTTTGTTTTGTAGCTCTTGTGGTCCTCTATGACGTCCAATGGCCATAACCCTTAACAGTTGGATTTTTAATGGAGAAATATGGATTTTAGTGAAATTTCATATATGGAATTTCTGTAGAGGATGAATTTCTAGAAAACGGTCACATGTGGGCGACTAGAGTTTGTTTTGTTTTGTAGCTCTTGTGGTCCTCCATCACCTCCAATGGCCATAACCCTTAACAGTTGGATTTTTAATGGAGAAATATGGATTTTAGTGAAATTTCATACTTGGAATTTCTGTAGAGGATGAATTTCTAGAAAACGGTGACATGTGGGCGACTAGAGTTTGTTTTGTTTTGTAGCTCTTGTGGTCCTCCATCACCTCCAATGGCCATAACCCTTAACAGTTGGATTTTTAATGGAGAAATATGGATTTTAGTGAAATTTCATATATGGAATTTCTGTAGAGGATGACTTTCTAAAAAACGGTGACATGTGGGCGACTAGAGTTTGTTTTGTTTTGTAGCTCTTGTGGTCCTCTATGACGTCCAATGGCCATAACCCTTAACAGTTGGATTTTTAATGGAGAAATATGGATTTTAGTGAAATTTCATACTTGGAATTTCTTTAGAGGATGAATTTCTAGAAAACGGTGACATGTGGGCGCCTAGAGTTTGTTTTGTTTTGTAGCTCTTGTGGTCCTCTATGACCTCCAATGGCCATAACCCTTAACAGTTGGATTTTTAATGGAGAAATATGGATTTTAGTGAAATTTCATATATGGAATTTCTGTAGAGGATGAATTTCTAGAAAACGGTGACATGTGGGCGACTAGAGTTTGTTTTGTTTTGTAGCTCTTGTGGTCCTCTATGACCTCCAATGGCCATAACCCTTAACAGTTGGATTTTTAATGGAGAAATATGGATTTTAGTGAAATTTCATATATGGAATTTCTGTAGAGGATGAATTTCTAGAAAACGATGACATGTGGGCGACTAGAGTTTGTTTTGTTTTGTAGCTCTTGTGGTCCTCTATGACCTCCAATGGCCATAACCCTTAACAGTTGGATTTTTAATGGAGAAATATGGATTTTAGTGAAATTTCATACTTGGAATTTCTGTAGAGGATGAATTTCTAGAAAACGGTGACATTTGGGCGACTAGAGTTTGTTTTGTTTTGTAGCTCTTGTGGTCCTCTATCACCTCCAATGGCCATAACCCTTAACAGTTGGAGTTTTAATGGAGAAATATGGATTTTAGTGAAATTTCATATATGGAATTTCTGTAGAGGATGAATTTCTAGAAAACGGTGACATGTGGGCGACTAGAGTTTGTTTTGTTTTGTAGCTCTTGTGGTCCTCCATCACCTCCAATGGCCATAACCCTTAACAGTTGGATTTTTAATAGAGAAATACGGATTTTTAGTGAAATTTCATGTTTGGAAATTCTTTAGAGGATGAATTTCTGGAAAACGGTGACATGTGGGCGACTAACGTTTATTTAATTTTGTAGCTCCTGTGGTCCTCTATCACCTCCAATGGCCATACCCTTTAACAGTTGGACTTTTAATAGAGAAATATGGATTTTTAGTGAAATTTCATGTTTGGAAATTCTTTAGAGGATGAATTTCTGGAAAGCGGTGGCATCTGGGGGACTAGAGTTTGTTTTATTTTGTGGCTCTTGTAGTCCTCTACCACCTCCAATGGACATAGCCCTTAACAGTTGAATTTTTAGTAGAGAAATAGGGATTTTACTCTCAGAACCCTTAACAGTTAAAATTTTATGTTAGCAGAGTCTCTCGTTCTGTTGTTAACATGATAATATATGTGATGTAGCCAGAGAGTATTACAGTTGCTAAAAATTTTTTTATAAAAATCTCTCAAGTCTGGTTGTTGCTAACACGAAAATATATGAAAATTTTTAAACAGTGTGACCATTTATGATTTCCAAAAAGTGGGATCAACAGGGCATTTAAAGAGAATGGTGGCGACAAAGAGGTACTCGTTCAAAACGAAATAAGGCCAGTTGTTCATTTTGTAATATAATTTATATATTTGATAACAAAAATGAGAAAATTTTTATTCAATAAAATATATTTATCGAACTTATTTCAACTCAACATTTAATAATTTTCGGAGTAGTAGAGAAAATTATGTAATATTTTACAGTTGGTGGATATGCCTTTTAATATCATTTTCCAGCAAAAATGTAGAGCAAGGTCTCTGTGGAAGAATTTGAAATTGATATGTTGTTTAAAAACATTAACTTGTGGCAGAATGACACAAAAAGTGGTCAGTTGACCCAATTAGAAATTGTTAATTTGTTTGTTCGTCGCCACAACGGTCACCCTGGTTCCAAATTGTCGTTACATTTTTTATTGATCATACGTTAGCAAAACCAGAGAAAGAGAATAAGATTTTTTTAATTTTTGTTCTCTCAAGTTATGAATTTGTATTGGTATAAGCATGCAACAATATTATTCCTAGAGGAAGAATTTCTGGAAGACAGTAACATGTGGGCGACAAGAGTTTGCTTTATTTTGTGGCTCTTGTGAACCTCTTTCACCTCAAATGGCCCACTCTTTTACAGTTGGATTTTTAATAGAGAAATATGGATTTTAGTGAAATTTCATATATGGAATTTCTGTAGAGGATGAATTTCTAGAAAACGGTGACATGTGGGCGACTAGAGTTTGTTTTGTAGCTCTTGTGGTCCTCTATCACCTCCAATGGCCATAACCCTTAACAGTTGGATTTTTAATGGAGAAATATGGATTTTAGTGAAATTTCATACTTGGAATTTCTGTAGAGGATGAATTTCTAGAAAACGGTGACATGTGGGCGACTAGAGTTTGTTTTGTTTTGTAGCTCTTGTGGTCCTCTCTGACCTCCAATGGCCATAACCCTTAACAGTTGGATTTTTAATAGAGAAATATGGATTTTAGTGAAATTTCATATATGGAATTTCTGTAGAGGATGAATTTCTAGAAAACGGTGACATGTGGGCGACTAGAGTTTGTTTTGTTTTGTAGCTCTTGTGGTCCTCTATGACCTCCAATGGCCATAACCCTTAACAGTTGGATTTTTAATGGAGAAATATGGATTTTAGTGAAATTTTATACTTGGAATTTCTGTAGAGGATGAATTTCTAGAAAACGGTGACATGTGGGCGACTAGAGTTTGTTTTGTTTTGTAGCTCTTGTGGTCCTCTATCACCTCCAATGGCCATAACCCTTAACAGTTGGATTTTTAATACAGAAATATGGATTATAGTAAAGTTTCATATATGGAATTTGGGGAATTTTCCATTAAGTTGAATGCGTCTAATTAAGCAGAATACTGTTGCATGTTTATACCAGTCAGCGTTGCCATAACTTTTTCAAAAAAAAACTGCAACTTAAAAAAAAAACGATGTATGTGATAATTACATACTCGTATAAAAAAGTATAGTTAAACCTTGCCACTGCTATATTAAGCAAATGGGGTAAAATTATGGTTTCAGAAATTGGAATTAAAATAACAAAATTAAGAGTAAAAAAGTAAAATGTAAAAACTGCAAAATCTGCACAATTTACAGAAAAACTGGTTTTTAAAGAAAAAAACTGCAAAACTGCCCAATGCTTAGAAAAACTGTCAAATGCAGATAAATCTGCACATTTGGCAACGCTGATACCAGTACAAGTCCATAACATGAGAGAAGGACAAAAAATGTTAATCTCTTTCTCTGGATTTGCTAAGGTGTGAGCAATAAAAAATTTAACGGCCATTTCGAAGCAGGGTGACCGTTGTGGCGACGAACTATCAAATTAACAATTTCTCTCTGACTGTAGCGTTGATCACATCTTTGTCATTTAAAGAGTAATGTTTTTTGGAAGTTCTTCATTACATTTATAGCATAATTAATATACATACATTTTCTTTTGTACAAAAGGTATTATAAAAATTTTGACAAATATGATTATTGTAAATATGTACATTAGAGCGTCTCAAAAAAAATTTTCGCCGTACACCACCGAATATTGTTGCAAGGTGATTTCAAAAAAAAAAAATTTTTTTTTTACAAAAATACGGGTTGCTAAAATACTTTTTTCATTATATTTTCTACATATATAGTCGGATCTCAAAGAGTGATATGTCGATGTTTTTGTCTTGAGGAGGCCAATATTTTGCTTTAGTAGTCATTGGCCTCAAATATATCGTTATTGTATTTACCCACCAGATCTTAGTTCCTACCACCTACTTTTTTAAACCCCGAGAATGTTTTGTTATCGATGATAACAGACCAAGATCCGCTTGGCTATGCTAAGATTTTATCAGCCCGAATTGCAGCAACGGTATGCATTTGCCAAATGCTCGGTCCACAAGTTCATAATATCATAAAATTCGACAGTGACTCATATTTCAATATGATCAATTGAACCAAACTTAAATTGATTGAGCCGCCATGCATTTCTTCTAAACTCGAGAGCCGTCAAAACATGATTGATTAAAATTTTTTGATTTTACATTAATTTTTTTAATTCTTAATGTTTCGCAACTTAATGTTTTTACACAACATATCAATTTTACATATTTCCATAGAGACCTAGATCAAAATTTTTGCAGGAAAATGATATAATAAAGCATATCTACCAACTGTGATATTACATCTGTTTCTAGACTACTGCGATGTATATATTTTATACTGAATAAAAATGTTCACTGTTTTTATTGTGAAATATAAAAATTTTATTGTAAATTAACAATTAACCTTATTTCATTTTTGAACCAGTACCTCTCTGTCTTCACCAATCTCTTCTATCCCCTGCTGAAGAAAATTTTTGGAAATCTAAAATGGTCATACCGTTTAAAACTTTTCATAAATTTTCGCCTTAGCAACAATTAGACTATAGAATTTGTATAAACAAAACAACTCTTTACAGACAAAGAGTATGTCTGTACAGCATGTTAACATATAGCATGTACGTTTGTATGTTAACAACATGAAATTTTAACTTGCTCACACCTTATCAAATCCAGAGAAAGAGATTAACATTTTTTGTCCTTCTCTCATGTTATGGACTTGTACTGGTATCAGCGTTGCCAAATGTGCAGATTTATCTGCATTTGACAGTTTTTCTAAGCATTGGGCAGTTTTGCAGTTTTTTTCTTTAAAAACCAGTTTTTCTGTAAATTGTGCAGATTTTGCAGTTTTTACATTTTACTTTTTTACTCTTAATTTTGTTATTTTAATTCCAATTTCTGAAACCATAATTTTACCCCATTTGCTTAATATAACAGTGGCAAGGTTTAACTATACTTTTTTATACGAGTATGTAATTATCACATACATCGGTTTTTTTTTAAGTTGCAGTTTTTTTTTGAAAAAGTTATGGCAACGCTGACTGGTATAAACATGCAACAGTATTCTGCTTAATTAGACGCATTCAACTTAATGGAAAATTCCCCAAATTCCATATATGAAACTTTACTATAATCCATATTTCTCCATTAAAAATCCAACTGTTAAGGGTTATGGCCATTGGAGGTCATAGAGGACCACAAGAGCTACAAAACAAAACAAACTCTAGTCGCCCACATGTCACCGTTTTCTAGAAATTCATCCTCTACAGAAATTCCATATATGAAATTTCACTAAAATCCATATTTCTCCATTAAAAATCCAACTGTTAAGGGTTATGGCCATTGGAGGTCATAGAGGACCACAAGAGCTACAAAACAAAACAAACTCTAGTCGCCCACATGTCACCGTTTTCTAGAAATTCATCCTCTACAGAAATTCCAAGTATGAAATTTCACTAAAATCCATATTTCTCCATTAAAAATCCAACTGTTAAGGGTTATGGCCATTGGAGGTGATGGAGGACCACAAGAGCTACAAAACAAAACAAACTCTAGTCGTCCACATGTCACCGTTTTCTAGAAATTCATCCTCTACAGAAATTCCAAGTATGAAATTTCACTAAAATCCATATTTCTCCATTAAAAATCCAACTGTTAAGGGTTATGGCCATTGGACGTCATAGAGGACCACAAGAGCTACAAAACAAAACAAACTCTAGTCGCCCACATGTCACCGTTTTCTAGAAATTCATCCTCTAAAGAAATTCCAAGTATGAAATTTCACTAAAATCCATATTTCTCCATTAAAAATCCAACTGTTAAGGGTTATGGCCATTGGAGGTGATAGAGGACCACAAGAGCTACAAAACAAAACAAACTCTAGTCGCCCACATGTCACCGTTTTTTAGAAAGTCATCCTCTACAGAAATTTCATATATGAAATTTCACTAAAATCCATATTTCTCCATTAAAAATCCAACTGTTAAGGGTTATGGCCATTGGAGGTCATAGAGGACCACAAGAGCTACAAAACAAAACAAACTCTAGTCGCCCACATGTCACCGTTTTCTAGAAATTCATCCTCTACAGAAATTCCATATATGAAATTTCACTAAAATCCATATTTCTCCATTAAAAATCCAACTGTTAAGGGTTATGGCCATTGGAGGTCATAGAGGACCACAAGAGCTACAAAACAAAACAAACTCTAGTCGCCCACATGTCACCGTTTTCTAGAAATTCATCCTCTACAGAAATTCCATATATGAAATTTCACTAAAATCCATATTTCTCCATTAAAAATCCAACTGTTAAGGGTTATGGCCATTGGAGGTCATAGAGGACCACAAGAGCTACAAAACAAAACAAACTCTAGTCGCCCACATGTCACCGTTTTCTAGAAATTCATCCTCTACAGAAATTCAAAGTATGAAATTTCACTAAAATCCATATTTCTCCATTAAAAATCCAACTGTTAAGGGTTATGGCCATTGGAGGTGATGGAGGACCACAAGAGCTACAAAACAAAACAAACTCTAGTCGCCCACATGTCACCGTTTTCTAGAAATTCATCCTCTACAGAAATTCCAAGTATGAAATTTCACTAAAATCCATATTTCTCCATTAAAAATCCAACTGTTAAGGGTTATGGCCATTGGAGGTGATAGAGGACCACAAGAGCTACAAAACAAAACAAACTCTAGTCGCCCACATGTCACCGTTTTCTAGAAATTCATCCTATACAGAAATTCCATATATGAAATTTCACTAAAATCCATATTTCTCCATTAAAAATCCAACTGTTAAGGGTTATGGCCATTGGACGTCATAGAGGACCACAAGAGCTACAAAACAAAACAAACTCTAGTCGCCCACATGTCACCGTTTTCTAGAAATTCATCCTCTAAAGAAATTCCAAGTATGAAATTTCACTAAAATCCATATTTCTCCATTAAAAATCCAACTGTTAAGGGTTATGGCCATTGGACGTCATAGAGGACCACAAGAGCTACAAAACAAAACAAACTCTAGTCGCCCACATGTCACCGTTTTCTAGAAATTCATCCTCTACAGAAATTCCATATATGAAATTTCACTAAAATCCATATTTCTCCATTAAAAATCCAACTGTTAAGGGTTATGGCCATTGGACGTCATAGAGGACCACAAGAGCTACAAAACAAAACAAACTCTAGTCGCCCACATGTCACCGTTTTCTAGAAATTCATCCTCTAAAGAAATTCCAAGTATGAAATTTCACTAAAATCCATATTTCTCCATTAAAAATCCAACTGTTAAGGGTTATGGCCATTGGAGGTGATAGAGGACCACAAGAGCTACAAAACAAAACAAACTCTAGTCGCCCACATGTCACCATTTTTCCAGGATCCTGACTTATCCTGTCTAGAATTTGATCATTTTTGTATACGAAAAATCATAGCTTATCGGCACATTTATACCAAAGTATTAGTACATAATGAAAGCTAAGGACATGGTTGTCTGTTCCGTTAATTTTTTTCGAGGTTGGTCCAGAAATGTGGCCAGTATTCCATTTGGAATACAAACACTCAGAATTTTCATGCTTAACAGAGCTATGTTAACATGCTAACAGAGCTCTGTTAACGTAATTGGTTTGTGTCTAGGGTTTTATATTTCGAAATTTAACTTCACACAGGTTGAAACTTCTAGGTCTTGTGCTCCCAAATTACGCCTTATAGTTACAACATTTAGTAATTGGGTTTTTAATAAAAATGCAAATTTTTTGTGAAATGTCATATATTGAATTTATGGGAAAAAGGATTGTCAGGATATTGATGATACCTGGCCCAATAAAAATCATTGAAAGTTCTAAGTCTTCTGCTCTTATATGACGTAAAATGGTTAAAACAATCAATCGACGGCCCTGTAGCAAAAATTAGCCGGCGAAGTAAAAGGTTGAAATAGCTAAAAAAACTGTCTATCTTCTCATCTTTCCTAATCTGTCCCCTTAATACTATCCCCTCGTTTTCAGTTCCGGTGCTGGTCCAAGCTAAAAAAAAGAGTTTTCATAATGACTTGCACTTTTTTAATGACTTGCACTTTTTATAATGACTTGCACTTTTTATAATGGCTTGCACTTTTAATAATGACGCATTTTCTATAATGACTTGCACTTCTTATAATGACATGCACTCTTCATAGCGATTTCCACTTTGTATAATGACTTGCACTTTTCATAATGACTTGCACTTTTTATAATGACTAGCACTTTTCATAGTGACTTCAACTTTGTATAATGACTTGCACTTTTTATAATGACTTGCACTTTTTATAATGATTTGCACTTTTTATGATGACTTGCACTTTTCATAATAATTTGTACTTTTTAATGACTTGCAATTTTTATGATGACTTGCACTTTTTATAATGACTTGCACTTTTAATAATGACTTGCAATTTCTATAATGACCTGCACTTTTCATAGTGACTTGCACTTTTTATAATAACTTGCACTTTTTATAATGACTTGCACTTTTCATAATGACTTGCACTTTTCTTACTAATATAATAAATATGAAAGTTACTCTGTTTGTCTGTCTGCTACCTTTTCACGCTGAAACCACTGAACCCATTTAGATGAAACTTGGCATAGATATAATTTGAGATCCGAGGAATAACATAGAATGGTTTTTGTTTTTGGAAATGATCCTAATAAGTGGTCAAGGCTGGTCGAAAATTTGTATGGACCTATGAAATTATAACCGTGTGAAGATAAATTTCGGAATTTCTAACCCTAGACTAGATTAAAACAAAATTTTTTAAAATTGATATTATGTACTCGAATTCCATAATTATTTCACATATAAGACTTTTTCTGCAATATTACATATAAGCTTCTCTTTTCCTTACAAATAATAAAACCTAAACCATTTTGCTTCCCAATTGTCTTTATCATTATTATGGCTGTTTTCCGTTTGAATTATTAATATATATTTTAAAAACAAAATACGGAAAAAATCTCGACATTGCAAAAAGGCGGACAATACCAGTAAAAGAAACTTTAAAATTTATAGCATACTTGGTGGCGTAAAATCAAATTAAATTTAACTGCCAAGTCCCAAATGTTCTTATGATGATGATGATGAGAACATTGACGTTACTAGCCAACATTTATTATTTTACAACCGTTTTAAAACATTAATGAAATTAGATTTTTCCAGACAAAAATACAGAAAAAAAGCCAAGCCCCTAAACTTATGCTATACCTTAGGGTCCACCACGTAAAGAGTGCATAGAATCGTTTGAGTTTGTGCGTTCTCTTTTCTGGCTGCAACTGTTCAGCTTCCGTAAAGTTGTCACTTTTAATTTAATCATTTATGACGATGCTGACAATGATGATTTTAATGGCTGCATAATAAAATTACAACTAAAACAATAAAGTTTTTGTAGAGACAGTGTACATTTTGTTGTTTAGGAGGCGAGAAAAAATAAAATAAATGCAGTTCAAAAGCATCGTTTTTTTCCTTTATTTTATTTCATTGTTTATATGCTCGCCTGTATATGGCTTATATTTAAAAAAATTCGGTCGCCGATAAAATGAATAAATTTTTGTCCTTTACCGTTTGAAACGATACTATAACACAATATTGAGATTTTCTGGAAATTAGAAGCAGAAGCAACATTTTCTTTGGCATATAATAAAAACCAAATCATTACATCTCTTAAGCAAAAGTGTGTTAGCAATTTGTCTTGTATTTTCTTACCGAAAAACAGTTTATTTCCAATAAAGTTTTTTTTTCTCAGAAACTAATTTATTGTAAGAAAATGTTTCCTCTCTTAAAGCAACATGTTGCAAAAATCGTTACACTTCACGTTGATATTCGAAAAAAGTAAATAATGTTTAAAAATTTATCACAATTTGCATATGGGTACTTTTAAAAGCACGAACTGCACACAAACAATTACACATTCACTTTAAAACTTTCATACGTTTGACTTCCCTCTTAAATCTTCACGCACATACATCAAGTAAATCTCACCTTTTCTTCTCATTTAAATCCGAAAAATGTACAATTTCTTACCAACAACCCCTTTTTACACATTTCGCAAGGCAACTGTTTATTATTTTTTCCACATATTCACTGACATTAATATTTCTTAGCTTTTAAAATGTTAAAAAAATTGTATTAAATTTATTATAGCATTTTTTTAACGTCTTAATGGCATTTTATACTCGTAGTGTGTGTGTGTGTGTGCTTGAAATATCAAATCATTTCTTTGCTAAAGAAAGTATGTGGCAATAAATTATTATACTTCCTAAGAAAGCGAATCAAAATTTTCTTGGGTGTAAAGTTTGAATTATTTGAAATAAAATTAAGAGAAAAAAAGAGAAATTACTGGATTAATAAAAAAGGGCTTTGAAGTATGCTTTAGAAAAACACAAATCACAGCACTTAAAAGTATGCTATAGATGTTGCCCAATTTATTTACCCTTCACCACAGGTGGCAAACATTTGCACAAATATTGTTATTTCAATTTCGATATCCTTTACAGTAAAGCAAACACATATATGTATAGGGTGTTTTTTTAGAGTCTACTAAGCAAAACGAACAAAGGAAGTAGTCAAAAAGGGGTCCTGTGTTATTGGCCATGATAGGCTGTTCACCACGCGCATTTATTCAAGTAGAAACAAAATGATTTCTTTTTGACAGGCCACTCCACTTGCCGATGTCATCTAGGGCCATAAATGAAGTAGCAGCGGCCCTTCTTTCTAGTTCATCCGCTGCCTCATTACCCTGGTGCCCGCTGTGCCCAGGTATCCTAATGTAATATTATTTCTTTTCGCTAGTCTGTGCAATGGGACAAAATATTCCAATCCCAGTTTGTAATAAAACTCCCATTAGTGAACAACCTTCAAAGCGGCCTGACTATCTAAAAGTATACCCATATATGCATGCTTGAGTTCTTCCAAAGATTTAAAAGAGCGCCTGAATTTGCTCATAACAACACACAATCTTATATTGGGTTCCCAGACTCCTACGATTTTCAATCCATCCGTATAACTTCTTAAACTCCTGGGACACAATCACGCACGCGCTAATACTAATCAGCAGAACTCGACACAACCTTCATGACTGAGCGAGGGGTTGAACTCGGGACCCTCCGCCTCATAGTCGCGTCTTACTTATTTCAGCCAACAGAGAATGAATCATTTTGTGCCACCCTGTATAACACTTTAACAAACAGTATACAATCCTGCTGTTTGATATAAACAGTTTTTCACACAACAACTAGATTTATTTGGGT
This sequence comes from Linnaemya tessellans, assembly GCA_951800035.1. NCBI lineage: Eukaryota > Metazoa > Arthropoda > Insecta > Diptera > Tachinidae > Linnaemya > Linnaemya tessellans. Next base: position 99,286,851 of record OX637536.1, on the reverse strand, counting down.
AAAGCATTTTCTTGCCTTAACCTTTAAACAACAACAATAAAATTTAACCAAAATAAACGATTTTGGCAAGTAAAAAGTTACTTAATTGGCCTGTTATAAGGAAAATGTTTTGTTATAAATTTCAAATAGTTCACCAGCTGCTACTTGTTGTCAACTTTATTCCCTTTTTGCTTTTAACAAGCTAATAATGATTTCATATTTTACAAATGGGTTTCAAATGATAATAAGCCTCCTAAAAGTATGCTCTGGCAATTTAAGCAAATGTCGCTTAACATGTAAAATAAAAAAAGACGCAATACTCCAGCGGAAAAGTACTAAAATGAAAAAGTTTTTAAGAAAATATATGAATCCATAAATGCACACATACTCTCATGCATAATCATGTATGTGCATGTATAAGTACGTACGAGTGAGTAGAAATATTCTAATAACTTTTATTTTACTAGAGAGATTTATAACGTGCTTGCAAAATGAAAATTGAAAATTTATAGACAAACATTCTGCCATCATCACATTTATATGCTTGAGTTCTGTACTAATGCTAAACGTCGAAATTCGTTTAACTTATTAAAACATATGCTGCGAGTTTTCTAGAAACACATTTATGTAATTCCCAGATTTCATAAAAATACACGATAAGAAGAAAAGTTAATGAAATTCAAAATGCGTATTATGAAAACGAAAATTTTACGACTTTACTGCAACCCAAACTGCTCTATTTATGAATACGAAAGCCTTTTAGGAAATCAAATTTAAGTTTTTCTTAATAATAAATAATTGGAATTCAATAAAAATTCTTAATAAAAATAAATAGCAGACTGTAGATTTGAACTTCAGTCTGAATTAAAAATACTTAATAATAATAAAATTAATTAGTACGAAAAATAAAAATTTACATTTATATTAAATATCTTTTTAAATAAAAATCTTTGAAAATCTAAAAAATTTCTCCAACACCCGCAATATGAAATTAAAGTACTTGAAAATCCTTAAGTAGTTGTCCTTGAAGAAAAATTTCCCTAACGACCTTTTTTTAATCATAAAACAGTTTTTTTGCTTTCGTGCTCTTAAATTGAAACGATTTATATTTATATGGGAATGTTTCCATACCTAAAAAAGCTCTAATATTTCTACAAGTCAACTCAAACTTGGCTGCAGTTTGTGCCAAGCGGAGACACCTGCATATATGCTTTAAAATATTAAATAATTGAAAATAACTACTTTAGTTTATTAAGTTAAAATACATGTATTTAAATATTTACTAACACACATACAGACATACATACATGCCTAAGAATATGTGCATGCACATGAATATCATAGAAAATCTGCACCTCAGCTCATTTGACTATTATAATATTTCATAGCATACTGCAAGGCTGCCTTGGCAAATTGTTAACTTCTTAAAATACCTGTGGTTTTGTTTACAGTTTCTTTAAGTAATTCCTGGCTTTTAGTCTTTAACCATAATTAGTAAAAATAATAACAATTTTATAAAGATTTCATTACGTTTTGTTTATATGTGTGTGGCTCTAAGCAAAGCATGCCTAAACATGTTAGCTAAAAACTTAAAATGTGTTTGTTTATATTACATACTTCCATGTATAAATAGACTTAATTACACAAATATTACTAAGCAACTTAATTTTATAAGACAAAACCATATAAAATAAACAAAAACACATTTTGAAGTTTTCAGGAAACATGTTTAAGCATGCTCTGCTCACAGCCACAAGCATATAAACAAAACGTAATGAAATCTTTATAAATATGCTATTATTTTATGTGTGTGAAGATAATTGGACGATTTAAATATGTTTTGACGTAAGCAGTTACGAAACTCCATATTTGTTATGACGTAACGAAATGGCAATCAGTGATGTTTTTTGTATTAAAATACATAATTAATAAATTTTTTTTACATTTATAATAAAATTATATTACAAAATGTTTAAAATGCATAAACTAAAGTCCCAAAACAGAGTTAACATACTCTCCTCGTGCATTTTATAATATTTATCACCTTGTATATGATCTTGGAAGGACTTTGGCCCAAGTGGCCATATAAAGAGTTGGCATGCATTGCCAGTATATCCAACATGATGATCTTTCATGGCCTGTAAATATTTGCACAAACTCAATTCTGCTATTCCAATTGTTGTATGTGATAGAAGATACTCCTACAATCATTTTGTATAAGACTTGACTATGACGAGAAAAATATTAAACTTTGTCGAAATAATGTCTTAAGTATTATAAAAACCCACAGTCGTATTATCTTAAAAATATACAACCAGTTCATAAAACTAGCAGGATGCAGCCTTTAATTTTGAGTATAAAACATTCACGATGATATCGCAAGCATTGTTTTGATTTTCTTCCTAAGTTTGTTTCTTTTATTATTTACTTTTGCTTCTCGCTAAAAACGTTAAAACGTTAAAACAGATTTTGTAGGAAAATTAATTAATAAAAAGCTGTGCTCACCACACACAATTTCTTTTCGCACAAAAAAGTGAACATATTTGAACAATATGCGGAATAACTAAATATTAAAGATGAGTGAAAGAGAAATACTCATAAAATGGAAAATATTCAAACTCCTTTCTCCCGGCAGACGAAATCTTTAGCGCTCAATGGCGAATAATGTGCCACAAATGCTGGCTGTGAATTATTCGATTGTACGAGTATTTATGATGTATTTTTTTTTGTAAATGTTGCTGCCGCTGCTGCTGCGGCTGCTTCCGACAAAGAAGACGTTGCTAGAAGTACGAGTAGCAGTGGCAATATTTTTTCAAGTACCACTAGATGTGCGACGACGAAGTGGAAGTGTGGCTGTACTTGAATGTTACTTATTTACTACGATGTACTTGCAACGATAGTTTCTCCCCACCCAGTCATCATGTGATAAAATTAACTAAAGAAATGGTTTCTTGATAGACTTTGTCATAAATTTTGAAGAGGGCAATCAGAAACACACACAAAGATTTTTTCAAACATAAAAGCCGCAGATTGCTTTTAAGTTTTCTGATGCCTTGCAGAGGGCAGGGGGACAGTATTGCAGGTTGTGGTTAAATTGTTTTGCAGCTTTAAGACAAACTTGGAATTAATAATAGTTAAATTTTTCCTACAAATTTACAAATTCACATAGGTCTTCTAAAAGATACTAGGGCGTGATTACGGCGTTTTTTTTTTTTTTTTTTTTTTTGTAAAAGGCTGCCAGCTTTGATGAACAAATCCAGCACACTTGGGTCCTAGTAGATTTCTTTGTGTTACCCGAAAACATCACAAACACCCAAGGTCCTCGGTGGGAATCGAACCCACGACCTCTGCACTAATGGCTAGCATCGCTACCTTTACGGCGTTGCTTCATGCACAAAATTTCCGAAAAAAGCACAGCATTTTGAGACAACTGCTGAGATAAAAGCCGAATCATGGAGAGAGCTTAAGGACATACAAAATTATACATTTCGGATCTGCTGTGTAGGATTAAAAAAAATGCTGGCATTTATTTTTTGAACACACCTCGTATATTGTATAGGAAAGGTAATCATACATTTTTTTATGCTGGATGACAGATAACTTCTTTACAATGCAATAGAACTTAGAACTCCTCCTTAAACTCCCTTGCTTAAGTTTCATGTTCATTAACTTTATCGAAGGATACTGAAGAAGTTGTTAAATTTAAAAAATAAATAAAAGAAAATCCTTAATATTAGGACCGACACGATAAAACTGATTACTGGGAATAGATAAATATAAAATGTATTAAAAGTAGAGGGACGAATATTAAAATGATAAGACATCGTGCTGTATAGCTCCACGACGACCTTTTTCCGTTTTCTTGCTCTATTTTCCAGCTTTTCCATAAGCAAGTAAATGTGCGTTCAAAATTGAATTTTCTGACGCAAAATATTTATTTGCTATAAAATTTCACTTAACGGTTGAGTAGAATGCAAAAGAAAGCAAAAGGCCAAGAAAGAGGGATGATGAAAATATGGCGTAGGAAAGGGGCAGCCCAAAAGGCTGCTGTAAATTAAAGGGCAGTGTAATTCGATTTGGTGTATTTATTTCCAGGAAATTAAAAATAAAGCTTAGAGGACTTAGGAACTTTAAATAATGAGACGAATTATTAACATTTCTTTTTCTTTTCTTTTTTTGCAAGATTTAATGACAAAATATTTTTATTTAATAGTCTTGCTACTAAAATGTTTAAGCAAATATTTTTAATTGCTATTGTTAGATATCTTTTTTCTTTACGAAATTGCTTCAATCTCCTTGCAAGAGTCTAACAAATATTTGCCATCCTCTTAAATTGATTGATACATGCAACTTGATATGTGTACTTCCATTATCAATGCTAACAATAGACGACACAATTGTCCATATTCACCAGTGAGTGCATGTGCACGAGTATGTCACAGTATTTCTGTAGTAAATATACTATCTTTGAACAAACACTCTTGCCATAATGTACGATTATACGTAAGAGTTCTGAGAGCCACATGTAAGACAATACACACAGTATTTGTAATATTTGCAGCGATTTGATGTAATAAATTATGAATGTCCAAGCAATCCATTATCAAAATACTGTCTGAAGACTGAATGAACTCTTGCAAGCATTAAGCTTAAAATAAATTCTGTTAAATTCCGTAAAGTGTCTTTAGACAACTTTTAGCGGCAAATAACAAAAATGGCAAGCAGCATGTTTTTGAATAACACTGCACTGCACATGACCAGTAATTATTGCTCAACAATGTGACCAACTGTATGGTTGAGAAAAGTGTGATACTTTTTTTTTTTTTTAATCTTGGACCAGCACTCAGGGGATGACCCCTATATATGCAATGCATTGCGCCGGAACTGAAAACGAGGGGATAGTATTGAGGGGACAGATTAGGAAAGAGTGAGAAGATAGACAGTTTTTTTGTAGCTATTTCTACTTCGCCGGCTAATTTTTGCTACAGGGCCGACGAAGGTGGGTGGTGCTGTTACTCTGCTTTTACTACATGATAGTGTCAGTCGCTGCCAATTATGTTCAGTGACCAGTGCTATGCCTTCATCATTGAAACAGGCTGGCAACAACTAACACAACCACGCACTAATGCTGATCAGAAGAATTCAACACAATATTTCATGACTCAGCGGGTGCTCGAACTCAGGACCCTCCGCTTCATAGTTTCGTGTTCTACTACTTCAGCCAACATCACATAAAAATATTGTGGAAATTACACTGCAAATAGCCCCTTTTGGTGAAGACTAAAAAATGTCATTCCATTTATATTTCTGCATTATATTATTGTTTGTGATGACGCTAAATATCAACTGATATGAGTCACATATATTTGTGGTACACTTCTACGTATCCTAGTGTCTAGCAGCATTGATGAAACATAAATTATTTAAAAGGCATTTTTGTGAAGATGTGCACAATACAAATAATTTTTGTAAATATATAGCATGGAAATTCTGAAATTGCGGTTCAAGTAGCCAGGACAACAAAAAAAAAAATAATAAAAAAATAAAAAATAATATATTTCCATATAATATTTGTCCTGTATTTGAAAATACTCGTCGAAACTAGTCATGAATAAATTTTTAAAAGTGGCTGTATATAGTTTCATGACCGGTAAAAGGATAACATGTACTGTTTCCATAGTCCTTATATAAAGAAATTACATAAAAAAGGTATATCCTTAATGTAAATGTGACGTGGTCGAATTTTGACTACCAGGCAATTCTAATAATTAATGGTTTCTAAGGTAGTGCATCATTGCTTTCGTTTGTGTTTGAAAAATTTTAACTGTTCTATGTTCTGAGGGCGCTTCAGACAAGTTTGTTGATTTTCTGATAAAGCACTCAGATATTTGGACAAAGACTTTTCACCGGGTACATGCTTTTTGGCTTGCTTCATACCAGCAAGCTACGTTTTTCTTAAATATTTATTACCCATTATAAACGAGAATTGCCGTTAAACATACTGACATCCATGTATACTGATGTACACACATATACACAAGCCCATGTGTGTGTACGTACCAATACTAAGTACCTACTTAAATGTCATCATAGACTTAACAGCAACAAAGGAGAAAAAAAAGAACCTGCAAAATCCATTTACAAACAATACAATTATTACGAAAATATTATTTTAACTTTGTCTTTCTCTGCTTTTGCTTGGTTTGTGTTACACACTTTTGCTGGCTTTATTGCTTATTTAAGCATTTTTATTGCATATGTTAGGGAGTCTGTTTAATTTATTTGTTTGCTTATGGCATTCAATGTTTACTTACACCCATAAATGTCCACATGGTTTTCTTCGTAGTCACAAAAATACACGTACACGCACACACACACATGCACATGCATAAACACACACACATACATACATTCATATAAAAGCAATTACATATACGTCGAGTATATGAGTGCGTAGAACGATGATAAGGAAACAATAAGTGTAAGATGGTTTTGTCGACATACGAACAATAGTCACTTTTTGTTTATTGTTTGTTTGTAATAATAATAACATTTTAATCAAAGTTTAATTGAATTCAACAAATATTTGGGAACGAAAACCATTAACAATACAATAAAGGAGCCTGAGTGAAATATCATGAATATTGAATAAGATTTTTTGACGACAATTCACTTAAGAGCGGAATGTAAAATATTTAAATGTTATTCTATGGCAACAGTCACAGTTTTCAGTGGTCGCCATGCAATCTCATTATTGTAAAATATTAAAAAAGAGCGGCCTATTTGCTTATGAATTTCTCCACTACGTCTGGTAAGCCCATGTGATTATTTTGCTCAACTTTTGTTAAAGCACCTGAAAACTCTTCACGGATAATGTTGATTAAATCATAACCGTTTCGTATAAAATGCGTATATGTATATTAATTTATTCATAACTTTACTTCTATTTAAGTTTCTTAGTCTATCTGCTATTAGCCTTATTTAGCCTGAGGAGGATTTTATAATGGCAATAAACCTTACATATACAAATACATGTGCATTTAAGTAATATGTATTTATGTGTGCTATAATATAATCCCAAAAACAACAATCTTTTCAATTCACTTTTAAAAACGAATTTATACTGTCCTGAAGGCATTATATTTCGATATGTTTGTATAAAATATGGAATGTAAATGATTTGTAGTTTCGATTGTTGTAATAAAATTACAAATTACTATCAAATTAAGGTTAATAATTGAATTTATTGTCAGATAACAAATGAAGACATGAGGTTTTTGGAAATGAAAAGAGACGCATGAAGTAAACAGAAATATACAGTTAAAGAAATTATGTGTGTGGAAATTTAGAAAAAGAAAAAGAGAGGGAAATTTTTAGTTATTTTTATCTTTATGAAATTTGATAGGCAATTATCCGACTTGTATAGCTAAGGGTATGAAAAATATGTCTTTGATTTACGTCAGTTCCTGCCTTGCGGCCTAACCTGACGATGCTCTTAACATCGGGTGAAAATTAAGTGTTACCAGCACCCCTCTTAGCACCCCAGAGACCACACAAGGCGACCTCGGGTCGCCCAGGTGGTAATTTCTAGAATATGTTTTGGCAGGACCCATGATCCAACACCTTGCGAAAGTGCCCATCCTATCTAGATTCACAACAACATATAGATTTTGCTACTATCAGCCGGACCGAAGTCCAACCGCAAGGATTGAACATCAATCCTTATCTGACAAACCTTCCACCAAATTGATTACCACAACCACCACGTGTACTCCCGAGGGAGACCTCACCAATATCCAGCCGCAGTAAACTGCGAGGCTTGTACTGGATCCCGTGGTACCAGTTCCAACTACTGGTAAAGTCTCGAAAGCCAAACCAGTGGAGGTTCTATAAACTTTCTATCGACTTCGGTTTCTTTTCTACCCAAACCCAGGTGCCGCCTCACATGCCAATTCTTACTCAGGCTCGTAAGCTAAGGGTATGACAATTTAACGTGCACGAAATAGCAAAGTTATTTAAGGGTGAGGTAATTAAATGGCTGAAAAGAAATCTGATGTCACGTGCAACTTAAGCCACCATATTAATGGTAGTAAACGAAATTGCATATGAGTACTGATGATGGGAATGTAGCGCCTGGCTAAACAGCGCTCTTTTTCTCTTCTTGTTTCTCATTGTTCCGTAGAATATTGAGGGAGCTGATGGCTGAAGTAGTTAACACGATACTCCAAAGCGGAGGGTCCCGAGTTCAACACCGCACTCAATCATAAATATTGTGTGGAATTCTTCTGATCAGCAGATTGTGTTGTGCGTGGTTGTGTTAGGTGTTGTCAGCCTGTTTCAGTGATGAAGACATCACTGGTCACTGAACATAATTGGCAGCGACTGACACTATCATGTACTGCAGAGCAGAGAAACGGCACCCTCCTTTGTCAGGCCTGTAGCAAAAAATTAGCCGTGGAAGCAAAAGGCTCAAATAGCTACAAAAAAATTCTCTATTTAGTCAGCTTTCTTCATCTGTCCTCTCAATACTATCCCCTACTTCCTACTAAGAAATAACCAAAAAGTTAAATTGTAAGAAATAGCTCCGGAAAAATAAAATATTACACAGCAAAAAAATTCCCTTTTAAAAAAGCCATTAAGAATATATAAGACAGTGTAAGGAGATAAAATGTCCAAAAAGCGCTGAATCGGCTACACTGATTGGAAAAACTTGCGTGTGGCAATGCCGTAATTAATTTTCTTGACAGTTTTACCCTAAATTTAAATTTTTTATAGTGTATAAATTTATATTCGATAATATTTTCCAGATAACTTATGTTACCAGTTGTTACTCTCCCAGGATTTTAATAAAAGCTGACACAACAGAAAAATCGATAAATGAAAACAGTAACTGGCATAACTTTATGCTCAAGTTGTATACGAAAACAAATGTTTACAATTAGTTTGTATAAAATTCAAGTTTATACGAGTTTACCAATAACTATAATCTTTATCATATTGCAGTACATGCCTTGGGGAACTTGTGGGCTGTGAAGTTAGATTTTTCAATATTGAAAATGTTGTTACTTCTTTTAATGAAACATAAATTGAGTTTGTGTTTAAGAAGATTATGATCTGTTCTCGTTACATTCATTTATTTTATTTTTGTTTATTTCTTTTTTCCTAAACGATACAGACATTTAACAAAACGACAAGTAATTTTCAAATGTCAATAACATTGACCATAAAACCTCTTGTCAAAGTGTCGTATAAAATAAAATAGTGTATCAAATATGGTTTGATTTTCAATAATTTCGTTTAAAATATATGCTGGCATGCTGGCAAGGGATTTATGGCAACTGCCACACCAACCACCAACAACTCTTGACCATAGGCAAAGAAGACTTGTCAAAAGTTCTATGGCAATGGTCCCTAATTTTCTGCTTAGTCAGGCTCTATATAAATTTATGTGTTTAAATCTTTTTTTGTGTTATTCTTTCTATAACCCTTTTTTCCTTATCAGTTTCCTTGAATTTATGGGCATTGCAGAGCAGAGCAGTTCCCTTCCCCTTTCAGGCGTGAAATAAGTAAAAAATTTCAAAGAAATAAATAAATAAAAGATAGACAAGAGTTAAAATTGATAGTAGATAAATACCAACACCAATTTCTTTTGCTAAAGAAAATTTATATTTTTATCTAACCCTTTTCGTTTTTTTTGTTTTGTCTTCAGACGTATAAAATTTATTAGCCCCCCTTGGCTTGGCTTACAAGTTTAATAACTTTAAATAGCCAAGATAAATAGGACGTGGTGGAATATTTAGACGTTTTTTTTTTTAATATCAATTAAGTGGCAGCATTATCTTAAATAAACACATGGCATGTGTACACGGCTGTCAAATTGTGAATTTATGGCTGCTGGTAAAATGAAATAGAAAGAAAAAAGTTTTAGAAAATTTGGTTTAATATAAATTTAATCGAATAAAAAAAAAATTGGTTTGTGAAAAGTTTGACAGTTTGTACTATCGCTGCCTATTCCAATTTATCGACATGGTGGCTCTAAATTAACGTCATAATATGAACAGATTGTCATTTGCTTGCAATGGAAATAGGAGAATTCTGTTTTTGAATCCACGTCTAAACATCAACAATTTATTTCAGTTTAAATAATTGCCACAGCTTCTCTGAGAGTAGGCCATCCATAATATCTAATTTTCCATGACTCTTGAATCATGCCAAATTTGGCTGATGGGATACTTCTGCGCCTTCCGAAAACGCTAACGCAAGCAGCCGAGGGAATTAGGATTAACGATTATGCATTACGAGGCAGAGTTCGCCTTGTTTGGGTGCCTGCCGACTATGGCATGATCGGTAATCAACATGCGAATGGTCTGGCGAACAAGGCCCGAACGTTACAGAAGGTACCGGAGATTGAATTACAAGATTGGACAAAAATGGCTTACGGCACACGATGGAGCAGTGGTACTGTACCAGAAAAAGGTAAATCCAAGGGACTGCTTAAACTTCGTAAGCCCGAACTATGAAACTTAATCGGCGTCTTGAGGAGGCACTCGAACTTGAGACAATATTTGCAATGGATTGGAGTCGTGGATGGCAATGAATGTAGGGCATGCTGGGAAAGCACAGCGACGTTGGAGCACCTCCCTTGTCATACCTGTCAAGCTCTGAGTCGTTTCTGGAATATATAGACATACAGGCACAGTCATTCCCTCCCAGAAGTGGTCCGAGAAGCTTCCTTCCTATTCACTCAAAACGTCTAGATCTGATGAAAACTTGGTTTTTTCCAAAACGGCGCTAAGCCAATAATTTCCTTATTTTTTTTTTAAATTTTTAATTTTCCTAACTAAAAGTTAAAGGGAGTCAAATTGTTCACATCACCTCCACGTCAGATGACCATGTCCTAAAATAGCTCATGCAGGAGGATATACAATGTGGAATGAATTGAGTGACACATAACGCCATAACGTTGCAAGCACATGTCCTTATGAGGGTGCTGTTTGCTGTTAACACGAAACTAGGAGGCTGAGGGTACTGAGTTCGAATCCGCGCTCAGTCATTAATATTGTGTCGAATTCTTCTGATCAGCAGATTGTGTTGTGCTTGGTTGTGTTAGTTGTTGTCAGCCTGTTTCAGTGATGAAGGCATAGCACTGGCAACATCCTCCTTCGTCGGTTCTGTAGCAAAAAATTAACCGGCGAAGTAAAAGGTTCAAACAGCTACAAAAAATTCTCTATCTTCTCATCTTTCTTCATCGCTCCCCTTAATACTATCCGCTCCTTTCTAGTTCCGGCGCAATGCATTGCATATATAAGGGTCATCCCCTGAGTGCTGGTCCGAGCTACAAAAAAAAGTAGCGCTCGCCGTTGACATCGATAGCCTGGCCATATTATTTGCACTTGCTCTTGAATGTTACATCCATCCATGGGGATTTCGCAAAACAGATTGACAACTAATCTGACAGATGTAGCTTCAACAAAATGGCCATTATCAACTGTCAAATTTTCGAAGCCCCTGTGGGGAGACCCTTTCTTACAGTGTGCTGGGAATTAACATTTAGGCAATTGAAATTTCAACATTTGTCTGATTAAAATATCAAACTTCAAAGTTGAGTTATTGAAATTGAATTTTAACTCTTGTCTGATTATTATTTGAAGTGCGCGTATTTAATCTCCGTGGTATTATTAGTGCACATACAGACTTCTTTATAATTATTTCTTTATCATTTTTAAGGCTTCCAATACATAATAAGTCTTGGCTTTAACTCTTTGATGTAACCTGAAGGCTTTCACGAGAAAAATAATCGAATAAAAAGCAGAGGTTATAAGTGTAATAAGCTTAGTGAGTTAATATAACCTACAATAATCTCTAGGTGCCTCATACAACTCATATAACACACGCACACACATGGAGCTACACAGCAGAGGAGGGGTCACCAAGTTAATATACTGCTCTGCTCAGCACATACCCACCCGCACATAATTCTTTTAAAAATATACACCTTAACTTACGTTAACATCAGCAAATCGTAAAGATAAAACAGCTTTTAGTTTATGAGGCTAGATAATGCAAGCACATATGTGTGTGTGTGTGTGTGTGCTTGTATGTATGTGTGTGGCTGTGTAATAACCCAACCTCCATCATTATTGTGAACATGATGAAGGCCTTGATATTCAAGATGATGTTCATGGATTCTATGCTCATAATACTTTGCTCTTTTGTGTTTATCATCTCCTTAGTTAATTTAAGCTTTTATTTTGGGTTCATCCTGTTTCTATCCTCTGCTCTGTCTGCTTCAATAGCAGTGATACAGCAAAAGCAAGTCATCCGGTTCAGGTGCAGATGGTAGGATTAAATAAAAAGTTAAGTACAAAACATCTGTTGTTGATTTCAGCAGAGAGTGGCTGTCTTAATATTTATTACCAAGTACTGTAATCACTATTCAACTTTTGTAGCTAAGCATATGTGGTCCTTTGTGATGGCACTAGGGTTAATTGTATGCGTCATTATTTTATTTTTGAGGTTCTAATATCAGTTGCATAGCTCTTGCTATTTTTATTTTATTTTTTCACAGCCTATTCCCCGTTTTAATGTAATTGGTTTTTCTGCATTCCTACGTTTTTCGTTTAATTTTTTTAATTTTTTTTCTTTTGTTTTCGTTTTACAAATAACATTTGATCTAAATCAAATGTGTTTGTTAATTTATATATAAATTTTTTTTTAAATATTTGTTACTTTTATAGCTGTGTAATTGCTTTATCCAAATCATTAAAACACACGCTTTCAGTAGTCATATCAGACTCCCCTTTTTATTCTCCCTATCCTCAAATCTTATTTTCTAGGCCAGAGTTACTGTTGTGTTTATATACTTAATAATAAGTGCAGGGATGGCACTACACCTCCCTTTTATATATTAGAAAAATTATGAAATAAGCATTGGAATATATTCAATTAATGCGAGCTGCCGCACTACATATGTATACCACCTTCTTTATAGAAAAGTAGATAACATTTTGCTTTCGTTTCAGTTTGTCTTATGATTATTTCATAGTTTTTCCATTTCCATTTTACTTTTTTTTTCTTTTGTGTGTTCTTTTTTTTTTGACATTGGTTTTGTGTATTTACTTGATTTTCATATACGATACATATATTTAAATGATACAATATATAGATGTAAATATATTAATTTAATTATTGTGATTATCCTTAACTAAAGCTTTTGTTTCGGACTTCTGTAAAAAAAAATATATACATATATACATACATATATATGTATATATATAAAATATTATATTTTTTTTTTTTTTTTTTTTTTTTTTTTTTTTTTTTTACATAGGTAATTTATTTTAATTGTACAAATTTATGCTAATCTTAACCTATTTTTGTGAACAGTTCTTTCCTTTTTAGTGTTTTCGCCATATATTGTTACATTACAATCACGGACGCTTTTAACAATAAATGGACCTTCATAAATGCTTTTATATTTATCGTATGGCTGTTTTTGTACTAATACCTTGTCATTAACCTGCACATCCAGTGGTTTTGCATACCTGTCAAAAAAGTTTTTGTTTCTTATTTTGTGTTTTTTGATTAGCTCTTTAGCTAAGTTATGCGTCTTTTGCAGTCTGTATTTTACTTCTTTGCTGTAGTTTTCCACATTATATATGGGGTCTATTGTTTGATTTAAAATTTCTGTAGGCATCGTTGGAGTTTTTCCGAATACTAATTCGTACGGGGAAAATTTGTTGTCGAAGACTGTGCTTGGAGAAGTGTTGTGGAAAAACGTAAAATAGCTCAAATAAGTATCCCATTCTGAAATGTTTTCATTTATATAAGCCCTCACGTACTCGTTGAATACCCTGTGGTTACGTTCCACTGTGCCCACTGTTTCATGATGATAGGCAGTTGAAAAATTTATATGTATTTTTAAAAGTTTGCATAGCTCGCCTAGTATTTGATTTTTGAACTCAGTCCCCAAATCAGACTTAATTTTGTTCATTGAGCCATATATCAAAACAAATCTTTCAAAAATCGCTCTAGCTACAGTATTTGCACTTTTGTCTGGTATTGGTATTGACACTAAGTACTTTGTTAAGTCGCACATAAGTGTCAAAGCATATTTATTCCCAAATTTGGATTCCGCTAATGGACCAATTGTGTCTACCACTACTACATCGAAGGCTTTTGTTGGTGTTGGAGTCATAACTAATTTTTCCTTGTTTCCTGGCTTTACTTTGTTTCTATTACATTTGTCGCAGTTCTTAACAAAAATCGCTACGTCTTTTGACATATTTTTCCAAAAATATTTTGACTTTAACTTTGCATATAGCTTTTTCCGTCCACAATGCCCTCCTTGGAGTGGATCATTGTGATAAATATTCATCAAACTTTCTTTTCTTGTTCTATCAGATACTACCTCTATAGGATCCGTTAATATAATTTCTAAGTTTTTCAATATTTTTATGCCATGGTCTTTCAATTGTTGTATACTGCATATTGTGAAAAGTACATCATCCTTTGGCCAATCTATTCTAAGAATATTCTGCTTGATGGCTTCCGTTTGGAGCCTCAAAAGCATATCGTCTAAACTTAATGTTTCGTTATCAAGCAAAATTCTTATGGATGATATAATTTTAAATTTCTTGTGAATATTCACGATTAGTACTTTTGCAAAGTTATTGCTGTCATAAATAATTTCAGATCTAATTTTTGGTATTGTTTTGGAAAATTCATGATAAAATTTGTCGTATATGAGTGCCCTTCCTGTGTCAGCCTTAGGTTTATCTCTTTCGTATTGAATTTGTCTGGACTTTCCGCGGGTTGTCATTGCAAAGATATCTCTGTTTACATCTTTTAATTCCTGAATGGAAATGCGCGAGAGTGCGTCTGCTGCCACATTATTTTTACCTTTGATGTATTCGATTATGAAGTTGTATTCCGCTAGTTCTAGTCGAATTTTTGTTAATTTAGACGAAGGATCCTTTATGTTAAATAAATAAACTAACGGTCTGTGATCTGATCTCACGACAAATTCAGTGCCATAAATATACGGTCTAAACTGCTTTATTGCAAAATATACTGCCAAAAGCTCTTGCTCAATAGTTGGCTTCTTTTGCTCCGCCTGATTAAATGATCTAGATGCAAAATAGATTGGTAAATCGCTACCGTCAATATTTTGACTCAACACGGCACCACATCCAGTTTTGGATGCATCTACTGTTATTATAAATTTCTTTGTGAAGTCTGGATACTGCAATAAATTTGGAGATATTAAACTAGATTTCAGGTATTCGAACGATTTCTGACATTTATCATCCCAATTAAACTGTACATTTTTGCGAGTCATATAGTTTAAAGGCGCCGCCAATAAGGCAAAATTTTTTATGAATCTTCTATAATAGTTTGAAAATGCCACAAATCTTCTAACTGCGTCTTTGTTATTAGGTACTGGGTATTCCTGAATGGTTTGTATTTTGGAATCGTCCGGTAGCAAGCCTTTTGAGGTGCATTTATGACCTAAGAATGTGACCTCTGGTCTAAAAAAATTACATTTGTAGGGGTTGATTTTGAGATTGTATTTTCTGAGAATATCGAAAACATTTTTTAAGTTATTTAAATGGTGCTGCAGGCTGCAACCAGTAACGATAATGTCGTCGACATATAAGAAAGCTTGGTTTGGTGGTAACCCAGAAAAAGCGATGGACATCATTCTCGAGAATGAGTTTGGTGCAATATTTAACCCGAAGGGCAGTACCTTCCAGCGAAATGAGCCAGTATTTGTACTGAAAGATGTGATATCTCTAGATTCAAAGTGCAATGGTATCTGGTGGAACCCGGAATACAAATCCAGTACCGAAAAGTGCTTAGCTCGCCCAAGGTTATCCAAAATATCGTCTATCCTTGGGAGAGGGAATTTGTCTGCTATCAATTTTTTGTTAACTGCCCTATAGTCGACACACATTCGATATGCCTTTTGACCGCTGGTACTTTTCTTCGATACTAAGATCAAAGGGCTGTTGTAGTTCGAATGACTCGGTTCAATTAAGTCATTTTCTAATAGATGTTTTACCTGTCTATCGATTTCGTCTCTCTGTGAATGTGGTGTACGGTAGTTTTTTATATAAACTGGTGAACTGTCATTTAATCTGAGCTTTTGCTCGTAAAAGTTGTTAATAGTCATTTTGTCTTCTTTTAATGCAAATACATCAGCATATCTTTCACATAAAGGCATTAAATTTCCGTTTACCTCGCTAGGCATTTGATTTTTCAATATTTTCTTCAGATTTTCTATCCGTTTAGTCTCAGGTTTGGCTTCATTTATTGAATATACATTATAATTCGAAAGCTTTTCTAATTTTATATCCGAATTTTTTATACATTGAAATTTGTCCGTCACGTTCACTATCCTTAAAATTGGGTTTTTCTTACCGATAATACCTTTAGCCAAGTATACTCCTTTACTAATTTCCTGTGAACCTACAAAAAATTGTTCATTTGCGTTGCCTATTTTGAACATTCTAAAAACTTCAGATCGAGGTGGAATTATACAATTATCATCGGTCGTGCCATGCTGTATGGGAACTTTTAGCTTCATATTATAGTATTTGAATGAAATAGACATATTTTCATAATCGATGTTACATTTGTTTGCTTTTAAAAAGTCTTTTCCAAGAATTCCATCTGAGGGAATGTTAAATTCATCTTCAACGACATGTAAAATTTGGGAAATAAAACAGTTTTGAATAAGAAGACTTGCATTTATTGTGCCGAGCGTTGAGATAGAATGAGTTGTCACTCCAGTTATTTTTACTGTATTGTCTTGATTTATGTTTATGTGTGAATTTAAGCTAGAAATTTTTATGACTGAGATGTCAGCTTGAGAATCTACTAAGAAATTACATAATTGTTTTGTTTCCTTACATTTTAAACGAATAAAATCCGCATAATTTAGATTAAAACTGTAAATAGACTTCGTTACTGTTATTCCGCCCTTCACTTCTAATCGCGGTGTAATTCCCCCAACATTTCCTGTTGAGGGGCTTCCGAGTTTAAAGACCTAACAGCAAACCGCTGGTTGTTGGCTTGTCGTACGAACCTATTTCTATTATTGTTAGCCCGGAAATTGGACTGACTCCGATTACTGTAATTGTTATTATTGCTGTAGTTATAGCCAGTTCCTCTATAATAATCTCGACCTCGAAAACCACCTCGAAAATTGCCCCTGTATGTATTGTTATGTGGACGATTTGTATATTTGTGATGTTGTGAATTGGTATTCCTATTTGTGATAGAACTACGCATTGCCAGTACCTGTCGCTCCTTAGCTTCATTTGTCTGTTCTACTATTAGTTTGGCTACGACCTCCTTTGGGTCTGTAAAAACTGAAGACGCAAGGATAGATTTAACTAAATCCGTCCGAGCGTTGAGACGGCACACCGAAACCGTTTGTTCAATGGCCATTTCGTGAGCCTTGTTTTTAGTAATGCCCTCAATGACCAATGATCGTTTCAGTGAATCGGCGAGCTCTTCAGCCCTCTTTGCGAACTCTGCATAATTATTATTATTAACATTTAGAGCTGCAATTTGTCCGGCTATAATTTTAGAGTTGTCCGGCTTAATTTTATTTTTTAGAGCGGCTTTTATTTGGTCTACTGTATTAACCTGTTCTGGCAAGGATTCGCGCGCCTTACCCTCGAGCTTGGATTTTAAAAAAATTATAAAAGTTTGCATTAAATTTTCATCTGTTAAGTCCTCAATCAAACTAATTTTGTCTAGGAATGACTCCAAAGTGAGGGGGTTTCCGTCATAATTTTCTCTTATAATGTTAGCACACATGCTAACATATGATTTTTTTTGGTCTATTGTCGCCATTTTACTATCTGTTTCTATTATTATATTTCTTTCTGAGTTAACTGATATATTGTCTAAAGCGTAATTTTCGTGATACTTTATACTTCCCTTTAATGCCTCTGATTCGATAAGTTTAAATGAATTCACGTTTTCTGGGATCTTTATTTTGCAATTAAGCTTTTCAAAACACTCTGCTAAAGCTTGCCGGCAATGCTCAACTTTAGTGAGAACTAAGTTTTTCCCGTCTAATGGTAGCTCGTTTGCATAATTTTCTGTGTATTCTATTATTAAGTTGTAGTTTTCTACTAACAGCGTTATATATTCGTTGATTTTGGTCTCATTTGTTGTTAAAGGCCGATTTTGAAGCACTCTTTTCTTCACATTATTAAATTTTGTTATTAATTCCCTGAAAGCTTTAGACTCATGTTCTGACATCTATAAACATTAACTATTACCAAAAAGGAAAGCAATGTTGGCTTAAATGTTTAATGTAGTTTTTCCAGTATGACTGGAAGTATTTGTGGTTCTAACAGTATTAGTATTGTTCTTAAATTTCATTTCTCATACACAAATGCAATGTTTTTAGTGTTGTACTTGTGTGTACTGATGTAAAGTTATCAGTATTTTAATTCTATATTTTACTAATATTTTGTTTCAGGTGTATCTCAATGTGTCACCAGAGAAGACGGTTTTACATAGTTTGTTTTTGCTTTTTTTTGCATTTCCCTAAAATATGTAATTATATATGTAGTATGTAGATATTCATAAATAAGGTTGATATGAAAACAATTATATAAATATGTATACTAATCAAAACATAATACATATATAAACATATGCTAATGCTTTACTAAAATTTATGTATACGATAATTACATATTATGTTCTTTTGTTTGGATGGTTTCCAATTAAAAAAATTTTCTTTTCTTTTTTAAATACTAGCATATATAAATGTATACATAGATAATCATATTTGTTTGAATAAGCTACGACATTATATGTATGTATATGGGACATTATTTCATAATACAGCTATACATCTTTATTTAGGAACTCTAGAATATATACATAGCTTACGGTAAAACATCGTATGATCTGATTATTGGCATATTCTTATCTTCTTTTGCCTCGCACCACTTTACGCAATTACTGTTATTACTGCATCTACATATGTATGTATATCATTATCTTTCCAGCTTCGTTTTTCGTTAATGCACATATGTATATTTTCCAGGTTTTAGGCCGTTAGTATTTTCTTCCGTTACGCGAATTTTTGTAAGCATTAAATTTTTAGGTTAATTTACATATGTACATATGGGTTCTGTTTTTCGTTATTCTATATATGTATGTATATAGTCAATTTGATTACAATTTCATGTAATGTTGGTAGTTAATATGTAACTATTATTTAGCGAACAACTCGTAGTATTTATTTAGGTTATTTGTTAAGTCATTACCCTTTTTTTTTTTTTTGCTTTTTTTTGTTGTATGCAAGACAACTTAGATGTTCTTAATTATAATGGTTTTTGAGTAAAGCATTTTGTTTAAACTTTACTTAGTCTTGAGTAACCGCACTGAAACTGTTAATATGTACATATTTTGTGTACATGTTTGTTTTATATGTACACGTTGTTTGAAGTATGTTTAGCTAATTGTTAATTTTATTATATTGTAGTTTGATTTATATTAATTGCAGCATATCACTTATTCAACTCAAATATAATGCGTCTGTAATTGTTGTTAATTGATTCTGTTTGTATATCTTTTTATATAAATATAATGTCACGGTCGCCATGTAATTGCTTTATCCAAATCATTAAAACACACGCTTTCAGTAGTCATATCAGACTCCCCTTTTTATTCTCCCTATCCTCAAATCTTATTTTCTAGGCCAGAGTTACTGTTGTGTTTATATACTTAATAATAAGTGCAGGGATGGCACTACAGCTGTGCATTTTGCTAACAATGAATTTTTCAAATAAATCTAAAGTGATTTGTATTTGTCA
Organism: Linnaemya tessellans; assembly: GCA_951800035.1. Lineage (NCBI taxonomy): Eukaryota > Metazoa > Arthropoda > Insecta > Diptera > Tachinidae > Linnaemya > Linnaemya tessellans. Next base: position 99,267,022 of record OX637536.1, on the reverse strand, counting down.
GAGATTTTTCTAGCACAACAACCAACAACAACAACAAACAATAAAATCTAGTTGCAAATCTAAAAATTTACAATACTGAACAGTAAAATAAATAACAACAATTTCTAAACTTTATATGTTCTTAAATGTATAAAATATATTTAAAAAAAAGAAAAGAAAACAACAACAATATTGATACCTACAGTCATGCAAACGAATACAGGCAAGAATTTGATACAACTGCACAATAAACAACAACAAGAAAAAATACTGAATTGCAACCATAAAGAATGTTACAGCCAGACTCAGAAATAAATAACAATGGCTGCTTGCAAATACAATGACACACACACAACAACAAATACACATTTACATACATTTTAGTACGAGTAACATCATTGCAAACACACGAGTACGCGTACATTCACAAATGACATGTTTTCAAAAGAACAGTGATACCAACATTCAAACTTTCTACAACAATTCATACACAAGCACATAGATGTTTGGGGGTGTGTGTATGCATGTTTGGCTACACATAAATTTTAAGAACTGTTAACTGTTTTTAACTTTATTACAGCGCTCTCAGTCTCTACCTCTCTGTCATACACCAGCACACAGAGTCGTTATCAGTTTACTGTTATTTTAATACAAGGCTTTCATAAACACAAACACACCCACACTCGCATACACAACCAAGCACTCGTAGTTGTTTTATTTTTTATATTATTCTTTCACTGTTGATTTCTCTCATTGTTGATTTGCTTAAAACAGGAGTGGAATAGAGTGGGTTTAAATGCGTGCGTTCGAAATGTTGTATGTACGAAGTACGTATGCACGGAAACGGAAATGCTATATGGTTTTTTGTGCAAATGTGACACAACTACTGGCAACTGGCAATTGTAATAGACAATAAAAATTATTCAACTAGAAAGAAACTAATGTTATTGTTGCATACAAGTGACACCTTTTTAGCAGCAAAATATAAAGAGAGACAAGTAACGCTTTTAAGCACACTGCAGCTGAAATAGCATTTAATAAATTGCCGAGAAGAATTAAATGTATTGAATAACATACAATATTTACTGATTTTGTTGTTGATTTTTCGAATTCATTAATAATGACGAAAAAGAACAAAGAAAGTAATTACTGTTGCAAATTTATAAGATTTGAGTACAATTTTTGTTACTGAATCGTTTGAACTGCTTGAACTGTTCTTAGTTTTTTATTGAAAAATAATAATATTTAGAATAGGGTATTCATTCGATTAACCGATTAATTATTCACCGATTAACTGATGGACTAATTTGAAGTTGGATATTTTCGTTTAACGTTTAAGCGTTTAATTTTAATCGATTAATCGATGGAACAAAATTTTTAATTTTTTGTAGTTTCAAAATTTTTTTTATACTCTCCAAAAAACAAAGTTGGAGGGTATAGTCACTTTGTCATTCCGTATGTAACGCCGGGAAATATACGTCTGAGACCCCATAGAGTATATATGTACATATATTCTTGATCAGTGATGAAATCACGATTACTTTAAAAATTTACTTTTCCTACGACAAAAGTGAGATGTCTCCCCCACGGCCCTTCCCGCAGTGAACCTATCCAAATAGTTTTGAAATTGGTCACGGAAATGTCTTAAATGCACTCTGAGCCAGCAGGTTAAACATTTTGAATTTATTTACTAAACATTTGGAGGGTATTTAAGATTCTACCCGGCCGAATATAAAGTTTTTACTTATTGGTTTCTTGTTTTAGTTCAAGAATTGTTGTTATTATTTTTTTTTACTAATGGACTCCATATAATAAATAATATGTACATTTTTATTTATCGATATAACTTAATATGAAAAAATTTTATTAGCCGATTAACTGAATTTTGGGTTAATTAATCGAACGGTTAACTGCTTACAGCAAAAGCGCGATTAAGTGAATACTCTAATATAGAAGAATTGAAATTTGTTTAAGTAACCTTGATCAACTTGATTTGATTTTATCCTTGGCGAAAAAATTAATGGCCTTCAGTTTTTTAGAGGAATTTCATCTATAGGCCATTTAATTTGAGATAATAAATTAATGATTCACATCGTCATATATAAATTAAAATTTATCTTTAAAGACTACCAAAAATTATCTTAGTTATAAAATACAATAAATAAACTGCACAACAAATAGCAGCAACTCACTAAAATCATAAACATTTAGATGACCAATACTGTAACAAAGACAAAAAAGTGCCTCCAGAATTGTTTTCATTTTGCTTACTTTCCTTTTGTTTTATTCCAATGTTTATTTATCTAAATATAACTCATCTCTGTGCACTTAAATTCAAAAATATATAGTTTCCGAAAACAAAAATAAAACTAAAACCCTTGTATTAAAATACTAAAAAATGAAATGTCATAACTACAGGCATTTATAAGAAAAGCTGCAGACATATTTAATAAACATAGAAAACTTTTCTGCGAAAAATTTTATAAAATAAACGAAAAATTGTCGACAATATGAAATGAATGTGTTAACAGCAGTAGAAAGTAGTAAAAATAAAATTAAAAATAAAATAAAAGAATAAAAGAAACAGCAGTAATTTATATATAAACAATTAATTTAATAACCGCCCTAAAGTATACAATACTTGAGATATTTCTTCAAACTCCTAATAATAAACTTTAAAAAATATTTTAAAATTTCCAATTCAATTCTTTATGTTTTTCAATTTAATATCAACTGCACTTCATTTTTTTTACTCTATTAAGTGTAAAAATGTCTTTGCTTCAGTTTCTAGCAAATATTTTAAATAATTTAATTGCCAAATGAATTAGGATTTTCATTTTGACTTTATGCCAAATACAGGGGGACTTTTAGCCAAATGTACAAAAGAAGCAAAGAAAGAATTGTATTAAAAAGGATTTGTTTTTCACAGTCAAGTAATTAAAACGACACCAACACACATGCATCCGTTTCACAAACACTGACACATGCACAGACATAATGAGTGAAGCGAACTTAGACAAAATAAAATAAAAAAGAAAAGAAAAAGAAACACAAGTTTAACTGTTTAACATTAAGATTTCGACAGGAAAATTGTTGTCGTTGACAACTTAAGTAACACGAAATAGTTGTTTTTCTTTTCATTTCTTTTCTTAGCCTTTCTAGTAAATGTCCATAAAAAGCAGAAAAAAAATACAAGTAAGAACGTTTTATACTACCGGTTGGAACATTAAATGTCCTCCAAAATAATAAATAAATAAAAAATGTTTAATCAGAGTTCCTTTAGGACACTTCTATGCCCAATTTTAAAACTCGATTTCTCCATTTTGACAGGTTCACTCCAGGGAGGGCCGTAAGGGAGACATCTCACCGTTGTCGTAAAGGCTTAAAAAAATTAAATTTTTGGAGGAATTTAGTGTAGAAAAAATTTTTTTTATAGGATTATTTAGGGGGCAAAGGTAGGTAGAGGGTTAGGGCAGGGGAAGATCAGAGAACATGTTGCCTTCGTGGTAAAAGCTTAAAAAATTAACTTTTGTAAGAATGTAGGCTTAAGGAATACAATTTGTTAAATATTTTCACTATTGTTAATATGTAATATTTCATGTCCCCGCCCACAAAAGGGGCGGCACGAAAAAATGCTTGTTACTATCTGCTAAGCCTAGGCCCGGACTACATTTGCTGAACAAAAGTATAATAAAACTTGATATAATAAATTTTTCCGAGGAAGGAACACTTCTTCTAGGGACTTTGTATCCATTAGAGGAGATTTTCCTAAAAAAATACCCACTTCTGCCAAGTTTCCTTGATCTAGGGCCCTTCAATAACTTTTTGGAAGAAATATAAACAAAAAAAAAAAAAAATTAAAATGTCCAAGCAAAAAATCCCTAGATCCCGGTCCAAATGTCAAATGCAAAAGTCTTTGCCACATCAGCTAAGAAGTGAAACTTTATTTCCATCATTTTTGAGGATTTTTATTTTTGTAAATATTCAAACGTTACTTAAAATAAAATGAAAGAAGAAGAAAAAAAAAAGACACAACAACAACATGCTATTTTTCTGTGGCTGAGCATGTGTTGGAAAATATATGTGTATGTAGTAAAAAGAAATCTCTTATCATGCCATTTTATTAGTTTAAAATATTTTTCTTTATTTGTCACGAACACAATTTCGTTCCTTTTCACTACGTTTTGGATTGCATCAGCTGCAGTTAAAATTGCGTTGTGTACTCGTATCGTATCCGTATCGTTTTCTTACTTTCAGCAGAGTGTTAATTGTCATGTCAAACTATAAAGATTCTTTCTGTACGACTTGTATGCTTTTTGCTGAAAATGAATAATGAAATCTTTACATGTATGAAGAGTAGAAAATGACGATTTTATAACGGTGAAGATTTATAAAGACATGTGTTTTTCTTATGCTTGGATGTGGAATATAAGTATGTGAGTGTGTGCATCTGTGTGTATGTGTATCCGTTGTTGTGATGATATAAATGTTTAAGTATTAAATTGTAGCATATTTCAAAGGTGATGATGATGATGATGGTGGTGGTGGCGTGTAGGAGGAGTTGCTGCATATTTTTCAAATGGAAAGAATAGAATTAATTTGTGTGTTTTATATAAAGTAAATTGAATATGTATGAAATTTTGTGCTTATATATACGAGTACTTATGGGCAGACTACCGGCTTTTAAAAATTAATATATTTTCTTTAGCAAAGTTCTTAGATACAATAGGATCTAAGGATTTCTGATCCTCTAAAAACCGTTTAACAAGATATGGGATATGTAAAACGTTTTTGAAAATTTAGCTAAATATTTGCAACAAAAAGTTATCACTAAATACTCATTATGGGAATTTCAAAAATTTTCCACTTAAAACCACCATAATAAAAATATTTATTAGAAAATTAAAAAAAAATTACATTAAACAGTGCTGCTGAAGGTGCTAAAGCAACTAAATTATCATTTCAAGCAGTTTTATAGATTCCCAAAAATGGAGATTTTTAGTCCCCAAAATGGGAATACGAAAATTTTTCCATAAATACGCTAATAAAAATGTTTAAATATTAATATAATCTTTAGTTTGGCATTCAAAGTTTAATAAATAAAAATTTTCTGTTAGAAGATTTTTAAGGAACAATGGCAATCAAGATCAATTTTATTTTCAGCCTAGAAAAAATATTTTTTGTTTATAAATGAGTTATTTGACAACTTTTGTATAGAAATTTGTGAAATAAGGTTATATATGTATAAAAAATATTTTTTATGAATTAAGCCTTAATATTCTAAACCACGTATGTATGTATATATAACAAATTTTTAAATTAAAATTCTCATTTCTATCTTATCTAAAATCCCGAAACGGAGATTTTTAATACCCGGAATAGGAGTTTGTAAAATTGATTAGACGGTTTTATTATATGCTTATAAATGTATATAAAACAAATTTTGTGATAAAAATAACCATTTTATCTTGAATCCCGAAGTGGGGATCTTTAATACCCGAAATAGGAATTTGTTATATTGATTAGAACATTTAATTATATGCTTATAAATGTATATAAAACAAATTTTGTGATAAAAATAACCATTTTATCTTTAATCCCGAAGTGGGGATTTTTAATACCCGTAATAGGAATATGTAATATTGATTAGAACATTTAATTATATGCTTATAAATGTATATAAAACAAATTTTGTGATGAAAAGAACCACTTTATCTTGAATCCTGAAGTGGGGATTTTTAATACCCGAAATAGGAATTTGTAAAATTGATTAGACAGTTTGATTATATGCTTATAAATACATATAAAATAAATTTTGTGAGGAAAATAACAACTTTATCTTGAGTCCCGAAGTGGGGATTTTGAATGCCCGAAATAGGAATATGTAAAATTGATTAGACGGTTTGGTTATATGCTTATAAATATATATAAAATAAATTTTGTGATGAAAACAACAGTGTTATCTTAAATCTTGAAGTGGGGATTTTTAATGCCCGAAATAGGAATTCGTAAAATTAAATATACGGTTTGGATATATGCTTATAAATATATATAAAACAAATTTTGTGATGAAATTAACCGTGCTATCTTAAATCTTGAAGTGGAGGAAATAGGAATTTGTTGCGAAGAAGTGGCATTAACGGCGCATGTACAATTTTCTACAAAAAACAGCTACGCTCATCATTATTGTTTTGATTGAGCCTTTTTCTAATTAATTCACATGGCAACAATTGTGACTAGAAGTATATGCCGTCGTGTAGTCGGTAGTTTGCTGCGGTGATTGTGTTGGTGACACACATTTATAAATACTGGTAAAATAGTGAGCAACTAATTTTTTTAAATTATTTCTTAAATCTTTCACATATCACATATGCCTTGTTTAAGTGAATAAAAATCTGCAATTGCTTAATGCGTAGAGCGTAATTTGTTGCTTTTAACAAACACACGCAGGCAATTCATATTTTTAGCTTAAAATTTTCAATAAACCGTAGAGTAAATAAATTGATTATGGCCACAATAATAATAGCAACTCATAGCAAATAGCTGTTGACTTATTAAACAACTAACAAATCAAGAATTCTAATCACGTTTTTTAAGCACTCAATACAAACTTTAATAATTAAAAAAAAAAAATAATAAGAAAAAAAGCAAAACAAACGCCAAAAAGCAAAACAGATTCTTTACTATTCATATAGGAAAAACTGGTTAATGTATATTATTAGTTTTACTAGACACTGTGCTAAAGGCAAATTATATTTTGCAAACAAAGTAAAGAAAAAAAATTATTAATACCAGTTTCGAATATGTCATTGACGACATAACATCAACTTTTTCAATTCAATTCCCCTCCTCCATGGATTTAATCAAGTAAATTTTTCGAGTGAATTTTAACAAATCTGTGCAACATTTAAAAGTGTTTATTTTAAATTTAACAGATTAAAATCATCCAATAGCACCACAAATAAAGACACCTCCCACTATAGTCACATACGAGAGCAATTATGGTTTTGGGTATTTGGTTTTATAGCTGCTGCAGCTTTAATGTGCATAACGCTGCATTTCCTGAGGAAATATATACAGGGGCCACGCTATCGCAAATGCAATCGCTTGGAGGGAAAAGTGGTCATCATTACCGGCTGTAATAGAGGGATAGGCAAAGAAATTGCCTTAGAAATGGCACGCAGGGGGGCTATCGTGTACATGGCTTGCAGGAATTTTCAGAAATGCGAAGAAGCCCGTTTGGAAATTATTAAACAGACAAAAAATGTGCAAGTTTACAATAGAACATTAGATTTGTCGTCACTGCAATCAGTTAGACAATTTGTGCAAGAATTTGTACAACAGGAAAATTATCTCCATATACTGATCAACAATGCTGCCATAGTCACTAAGAAACGGCAATTGTCGTCAGATGGTTATGAACTACAACTGGCCACCAATCATTTGGGCCACTTTCTACTCACGCATCAACTACTGGCCACTTTAAAGGACTCAGCTCCCAGCAGAATTATAACCATTTCGTCGAATGCCCACATCTTGGCGTTTCTCAATAAACAGGATTTACAAAGTGAAAAATCGTTTATATGGTTTAAGGCCTTCCTGCAAAGTAAATTCTGCAACACCCTGTTTACGCTAAAACTAGCGGAAATACTACGCACGACTCAAGTCACCGCCAATTGTCTTTATCCCGGTTTGGTGCTCACCGATTTGTTGTATGCAAACACCTGGTGTTTGTTTCATCCATTTTTGAGATTTTTTGCCAAAAGCATTAAATCGGGTGCACAAACTGCCATATATTTGGCGCTGGAGCCAGAGTTGGAAAATAAATCGGGAGGATTTTATGTGGATATGAAACAGTCGTATATGCCGCCTTGGGTAAAAGATCCCCAGCTAGCCCACTGGCTGTGGCAAGAGAGTTCGGCCATGGTGGGACTGGAAGTGTAAAACCGGCAAAGGCGAAAGAGGACGTGTGATAGCAAACATTCATTTGCTAATACGATTAATCAAATGTAAATGCTCAAAACCAGTATTTTATCAGTATAAATTAGAATTTTTCTTAAATGGATTTTTTAAATGATTATTATATTTTACAAATAAACATAAATTTCAAATTTTCAAAATGTTTTATTTAATTGATTTTAAAATATTTCTAAAAATAAATAATTTCAAAGTTAGAGATTTTATAAATCCCTTGGGGGATTTTATGAATCCTATGGGGATTTTATAAATCCCATGGGAATTTTTTTAAAATTCGTAAATTATACCTCAAATATAGCAATATATTAATACAAATTAATAAATTAATACAAGTTAATGTTTTTGTTGCAGGCTAAGCCTTAAATTAAAAAAAAAACTAATACAATTGGGAATTTCTACATGAAAATGCTAAAATTTTTATTAAAGTAAATAACACCCTATTAATAGAAAAGTGTGCTATAAGCTAAGCAATAAAAATTAAGAGTCTTATAACACCAAAAGTGATTTTGAAATCCCCAAATAAATATTTAAAAACTGGGCATAATAAGTTGTTTTGATAAAAAAGGCAATTAAAATATTATAAAAAACATACTAATGCACTAAAATCAATATATGCAAGTTAAATATAAATTCACAACTATTAAGTCATATTCCCGAAAAAGGGATATGCAATCCCCTAAAAAAAATTATATAAAAATGTATAGGGTTTTTTGAAAAATAAGCCAGATATTAAAATAATACATTAAAATAATAAAATAATACATTAAAACAAGGGAAATTTGCAATTTCCCTTTAAATCCGGAAGTGGAGATTTTTAATACCCAAAATAGGAATTTGCAAAACTTGTTATATAACACTTTTTGAAAATTATAGAAAAGAAAATATAATATTTAATGATTCTTTTGTCTAATTTTTTTAACCTTTTTTCTTTAATAAATAAATAATAATAATTTTTTCTTTAATAATTTTCTTTAATAAATTTTTTTTTTTTGTATATACTAATTGAAAAGAAAATTTTTGACAAAACTAAATAATTTCCTGAAGAAGCTAACCGATGGTTAGCGAAATATCGAATATCAAATATTAATATAAATTAACCTCAAGACTCAAACAAATATATTATTTATATAATATTTAAGATACCAAAATGCCTTAAATCTATACTAAGATTTATTTTTGAATTAAAATAAAGACATCTCATACTGAAATTCCTTTGAACGCGTGTAAAAACTTCTAAAGGGATATTTAACAAATTTTAGCCGACAAAATAAAAAAATTTATTATTGGATTGCTGTTTCTTCTGATCACTTGGGAAAATATTTTAATGTATATTTCCTACGCTTTGGAGAAAAGTTTCTCAAAAGCCGTTGCGGCAACCAGGACAAATTAAAATTATTGATAAAAAAAATCTTTTAAAGAAATGTATTAAGAAAAACATAATATTTTTTATAACGAAATATCTTAAATATTAAAGTTTCTTAATAAAACTATATTCCCATGAGGAGATTAAAAATGCCCAGAATAGGAATCTCTCCAAAGAATTAAATTTTTATTTTAAAAATTTCTAGGTATCACTGCTTACTATTTTGTAATTGATGTGGCTAAAAAAATGGGTTTTTTTAAAATTTATTTTCTTTTTTACTTATTCTGCTAATATCGATTCTCCAGACAACCAGCAGACATTTAAGAATGTTCAATTACACAAATGAAAATGTTGCTTAAGGAATTTCGCCTAAAAAGAAAAAGTATGTAAAAGTACCAGAGGAAGTAAATCACAAATTTTTTGTGCTTTCAGTTTTATGGAAAATAAAAGGCATTGTAATATTTCCCCACCTCCTTAATTGTTCTTTTCTATTTTCACTTTCTTTGTTATTTTTTCTATTTTATTTTTTGTATTTTACAATTCTGCAATTTTTTTTCTTTAGAAATAAATCTTGTGTTCGAATTGTTAAAAGATTTTTGGTATGTTAACAACAATCATGTAATTGAATTTTCTTCATCTTTTGTGGTCGAATGATAACCCTAAGTAAGAGAAATTAGACTGGGAGATTAAGTAGTTGTACTTGGGAATTCTATATGTTTACAGAAAATTAAGTGAAAAGGGAAATATATTCCAAAAATGTTGCTGCCCAAGTGGTCATATTTACAAACGTTAATGGGTATAATTTATTAATTTTTTTTTATAAAAATATGACTAAAATGTTAAAAACATATACATTGAAGCATATATGACATTGTTAAGTGGGTATTTTCTTTATCTAAACTGGGAATTTTCAAAATTGTTAATTTTTTTTAAATTTGTTAACATTATTTTGAGGCTATTCAGCGCATTAGCAGAAAATTTTACTAGGATTTGATTAAAATTTGCTGAACGGAGATTTTGAAAATCCCAAATGGGAATTTCCCAATATATGAAAAAAATCTTTATATATATAGCAATTACAAATGTTGCCAGATTAGCTAGTGCATTTTGCTTAAATTTCTTAAAATAGGAAATCACTTATGCACAAAATTTGGTATTTTCTTTAGCTAAATTGAGAATTATCAAAATTGAGAAATTTCATAAATTTTTTTTTAGAATTTGTCAACGTTATTTTGAGGCTATTGAGCGCATTGGAAAATTTTTGTTGGGATTTGATTAAAATTTGCGGAAAGAAGATTTTGAAAATCCCAATTGGGAATTTCCTGATATAAGAAAAAAATTTTATATAAATAGCAATCACAAACGTTGCTAAATTAAATGCATTTTGTTTAAATTTCTTCAAATAGTAAATCACTTATACACAAAATTTGGCAGCAAATATTGGCATAATCCCGGCCATCTCTTGTCTATATCTTGTTTATATCTTAAAACGTTTTTTTGTGGCATACATAAACAATTGTATATATAGATATTTTTTAATTAAAAAAATCATTGATGTCCAAAAAAAAACACGGGTTTTCAATGCGAATATTTTATGAGGCACCTGGTTTTATTTACAAAGTTTTTTTTATTGCCTTTCTAAATAGAAATAAACAATAATGAAATGATAAATTTCAGCAACTCGCACATCACCCACTGGCAATATGTAAAAATTAGGATTGAAAGGACATAAGAAAATAAATGCCAAAACACATAAATCCAATGATCACGCAAAAGAAATAAACAGTTTTCGGTATTAAAAAGCATACGAGTACAGCAGCAACTTGATGACGAAAAGCAAACACACACTCGTTAAAAATACTTCTCGTCCTCCATAAAAATCCCATGATTATAAACTCATCTTATTTTTGCTTTTTTTTGTACTCACATGACAGATTACTTTTGGCCCAAACAGCACTCAACACCTTAAAGAACATGCTTTAACACACACCCACACATACACACGATAGGAAATAAACATTTTAACTGTTCTTTTGAAATGCTGGTGTGTGATTAGGCGTGTGTTTGTGTGTGAAAGAAATACTACTTCACTTTGAAGCGGCTTTAAATGATACAGTGGAGAGTAGAGATTTTGTAAAAGTTTGAAAATTCCAAATTAGTTTGTAATGACTTGAATCCTTGAATCCTGGCAATATTTTTAATTTCATTCTATACAATCTTATTTTTTGTTTGTAGTTAATTCTTTTAAATGCAGTAATTAAAGGAAAAAAATTATCAAAAAGAGCAAAATATAAATTTAAATAAAACCATGGAAAATCATTTTCATCCTTCTATTGTTCCCACTATAAAGTCCTCTTTCCTCCATTAAAATGACGGCGGGTGGTGGAGCAACGTGCCGGTTGTTTATTACAAATCTCATTTACAATAAAAACACCTGCATTTATATTTTAATAATAAGAAATCACAGTGGCATTTACTCGACTACTCGAAAAAATGGCTTTTCTTTTTGTCAAAACGGAAACAGGATGTGTAACACACTCACATACTGCTTCTTCAACCAACAGCTTCAACATTTTAATGAAAAATATAAATGTCATTTGGATTTTATTCTTTGTTTGCATTTCGAAAATGCTAAAATGAGTTTTAATATTTATGATATTTTTCTGTGACAGCTGTTCTGCATTTAGAATCTAAAATAAAGTCCTCGTCTCTGCTGTTTAATCCATTAAGAGAATAATATAACAAACGACGACGACCATCTCGTTTATTGTTTAGTATGTGTCATATCATCATGCCATAACTTTTATGTCAAGGACTAAAGAATCATGTCAACATGTTTATGTAAAATACAAACACATACACATTTCAGGGCATATAAAAACGACAATAAAAAGAAATACACTCACGCACATTTTCTATTTATTATATTTTATGATTGAGTGACTACAACACAGGATAACATATCCAACGAGTAAGGACGTTTTTTATATCTAAAAAGCACAAATGTTAGCTCTGAATCAGGCTATAGATGAAAGCACTAATATTGGAATATATTCAAACCAACCAACACCGTGTGGAATCTATTTATGCCGCCTCATAGTGGCTTGTTTGGATTCTTTTTGCTGCAAAAAACATAACTTCTGAAATAAACGAGATATTTTAAAATAATATCAATTATTTGGATTTTTGATTACCAGTTTTATTAACAAGCTTTAGGTTATTTTTTTTATAAAAAAAACTAAATATTTTATTTTCCAATATTTCGAATGACAAAGTGAATATACCCTCAATTTTATTTTGGAGGGTATAAAAACAGAGTACCTGCAGCATATATCGATCAAAATTTGAATACAATTCAAATAAATATTTCGCACGATATTTTAATCATTTCAAAAATTATCCCGAACCAACAAATCTCAAGCAAAAGGCTTGAAAATTTTAATTAACAATTGCTTGTAAAATCGCTATTTTTCAAACTGTTGGAAAAATGAAACTTGACCTGTATTGGAATCACTTAAAAATCAATTTGAAAAAAAATTCAATTAGGGCCTTTCTACATGCCACCATCGATATGTATGTACTATATATTTACTTACTTACTTCCTTACTTCACTTAGTCAATTATATATTTAGGCTTAACAATATGTGTATATTTATTATTATTGAATTTTTTAAATATATATGTATATATTAACCTGTTCATCCCTATCAGATGTCACACAATATTATATTTGACGCACTGCTGCAAAAACAAAATACATAAGAAAAAGCAAACAACATTTGCTGTTAAAGTCAGGAACAACCACCTGTTACTGTAAAAACCACTACATTAACAGTCTGTATACAATATAACAGCGTGCTGCAGTCGCAAAATGCAGTAGCAAGCAACAATAACAAAGCAGTCATGTTATTAAAATATCTCACTGCTGTAAAAATTACAGAGTATGATGATGTTGACATTTCTCTTGGCTAGTTGTTTTTATTCTCTATAATGTAAGAGAGTGAGTGGTTCATTTATGTGTTGGGGTTATTCAATATTGCCAGACTTAGTGTTTCAGATGTGTTAAGCAAGATTTTAACCGTAAAATTAATTAAGTGAAATTTTACAGATTTTAATTTTAAAATTGATTTTATGAAATTGTTGATTCGATTTGAAGTAAAACTGTAGAGTTTATATTTATTATATATAGCAGCTTATTAAAAGAAAATCCGCCCAATATCTCCACGCTTAAGTACATTATACGTTTATTTCCCTTGACTTTCTGAACAACGTTTTTTTTCAAAATTTTTAAACAAAAGACTTTGTGTAATTATCATGTATGTAATTACCCGATTCGGCTAATTATATTATTAACTAAATATATTATATCTGTTCAATCAACTGAGTACTGACACTCGGTGTGTCTGTTTTTAAATCTCGTGAAAGGGATAGATTTTCCGATTTGTTATTCCGTGTGTAATTTCCACAATGTACGAGCCCATAAAGTGAATATATTCTGCGTCCTTATAAATAGGGAAGTCGAATAAGCACTCAGGGGGTGACCCATACATATGCAGTGCATTGCGCCGGAACTAGAAAGGAGGGGATAGTATTGAGAGGACACATGAAGAAAGATGAAAAGATAGACCATGTTTTTATATCTATTTCAATCTTTGTACCTCGCCGGCTAATTTTTGCTACATAACCAACATGATATCGATTTTCCGAGTTTCTAATTTTTCGACGTCTTGTTTTTGTACAAATTTTTACTATAATAAGTTTGGGGTCTTTTTATTATATATTATTATTGGGATTATCCGTTGCTATTTCGGCTGTTGTAGCATAATTCTCCTTAAATGATATGTAACTTTATTTAAGAAGATATACAATTTTATTTTATTATTCATAATCAAACATATATTGCTATTCAGATTGGCAGATTTTTAGCTCAACTTATAAGGATTTTAGAGAAAAGTTTTCTGGCAACATTGCAGTCATTGTATAGCAAATTTGTTGTTGCATTATGGTGTATTAGCATTTGTGTTGTCTTTGCAATACAGTTTGGGGTGGGGGGATAGTTAGTTAGTAGTGGTTTAAAATTATTTTTATTGAGTAAGAGCAGTTTTTGATATGTCATCTTAGGATAAACATCAAATATTGAAGACGGTTAATATAACGTATTTTTTTGTTGTTGTTGCTGTTTGTTTTTAATTGACATGTAGTAAATAAAATAAGTGAGTGCGTGTGTGTGTTGGTTTAAGTTTAATAAAACGTTTAGTATGTGAAAAGAAATATTTAAATATGTACGTACACATGTTTGCTTATGAAACTAATTAATACTAAGTTAAGGAATTGTGGAACGAAATTAAAGAGTGTGCCCTTTTACATGAAAAGAATTCTTGAAGACGGGCAAATATGTACATACGTATGTGCATGTATGTATGTATGTTGTATGTACATTCAACCATATTTTATGGATTAAATTATAATTTTATTAAATTGTAGGCATAATAATGAATTTGATTTAATTACATAAAGAAAATTGCATACTGTGAACGTTTTTGTTTAGCGGATAAAATTTATTACGTTTAGAAAACGAACCAACTCCCTTTTGTGAATTTCTTAGCTGCTTGTTCTTGTTATTCTATATGTTTTGTGTTTTTGCTTTTTCATCTTCATGATTCTTTCAAACATAAACCTGCATGCATGCATGTAAGTATGTTTGTATGTATGTATGTATGTGCATATGTGTCAATGTTTGCAGATATGTATATATGCAGAAATGTGTGTGTGTATCTCTACATTCCCATAACAGAGATGTATGTATGTATGCTTGCGTGTACAAATAATCTGTGTATTTGTTGCTTTTGTTGTTGCAGTTTATAGGTATGAATTAATATTTTGCTTCTGCCTGTTTCTTGTTTTGTTTTTGTTGTTTGTAACATGCGCCAACAAACTCCCTTTTCTGTTACTGTTATCTTGTTTTGTTTTTTTTCTTTGCCATTTTTGTTGCTGTTATTATTTCGACTTCAAACAATTGTTGTTTTGTGCAAAACACAAGAAAAAATCCCTAAGGATTTGCAAAAGCATAAAATTATAAAGAGAGCGTGAATATAAAAATTAAGAAAGTTCAGATAAGAGAAAATTGTGCATTTAATAGCAAACATCTGTTTAAGTAAGGAACATTTCTGAGGGCACATGTAGGGACTAATTAATTTATATTTTCTTATAGGTAGTTAGTAGTCCATATAGGAAAAGTTACTTGGTTCCAGTATATTTTTGAAGCATATGTAGCTGTTCGTAAAAACCCATTTAATTTTCCAATAATTCTAAAATTTATTATTTCTTTTATTCCAGGTAGAACAACTACATGGTGTCGAATATGTAAACGTCAGTCACAAATATGAACAGAACCATATAAAAAACGAGTAAATAAAAAGCATTACAAAACATTTACTAAATTCAAACGACAGCAGAAACTACGCTAAAAAACTAAATTTTGTAAATTAAAAACAATAAAAAAAGGCGGTGAAAAAACCATTTATTGAAAATATAAGTATGTGGAGTAAACAAAAAAAACGGTTCTTAAAAACTTTTAATAAAAATGTAAGAAATATGTATTATTAAACTAACATCCAGTTATTTAGAAACCTAAAAATATAACGGAAAGAAAAAGTCGGTAAATCGCTTTGGAAACCCAAAAAAAAATAAATCGCCTAATTAAGGACTTTTGAAAAATTTCTACCTTAAAAGTTTTTAAATAGAATTTTCATGAAACTTACATGGGAACAGTTTCCAAATAATTTAAGGCGGCTTTGAAAACAAAAGATATAAAGAAAAGAAAAAGGAAATCGCCTATTTGAAGACTATATAAAAATGTCACAAATTTTCAAGATATGAAGAAACATACATAAGAGAAGTATGCATAATACAAATTTTAAGGAAATTCAATTAAATATATGAAAATATATGCACAAAAGAAAAAAAATTGACAAATGTTTGTAACCACACCAAAATGTAAAAATTTATTAAGAATCGTCTGCTAAAAAAATAAAAAAACTGCGATTATGTGTAAACTTTCTGTGAAATTAGTGTTTTTTATAATATAAAAAAATAATTGTAAATAATTTATATAAAACGTAACCGTCACCAAAACAAATTGTTGGCTAGACAAAACCGTTGAAATCTAAGTCTGCATAAAACGCCAAATAATAATTGTCAGAAATTGTTAACAAAATATGTGTAGAGAAATGATTAAATATTAGATTAAATAATAGTAATTAAATATTGATTAAATAATAGTAATTTGTAAAGAAAAGCATTCTTGTAATTTAAATGTGAAAAGAAACGGCATGTAAAAAACTTAAGTCTGGCCAAATATTACAAAGACTTTAGAGATGCCGAACAAAACAGCATGCATTTTAAATTGTATGAAAAAAAGCCAACATGTTAAATGGCAAACATATCTTCAAATATAATAATAATAAAAAATAAATTTTTATTTGGCAAAATAATGCAATTACAATAAAATATATTAAAAAAAAAGTACTGACACGAATGGAAAACATTCAGTTAAACAAATAATTAAAATCCTTGGCAAAAATGTATAAAACAATCTGTGAAAAATCGCTAAATTGTTAACATTGTTCATACTTTTCATACTTCCTCTTATTCGCATTCTCACGGTTTTTTAATTCGTATTGATACTCTCGTGTATAAATATTTTTACGTTTCGTGTTCGTATGCGTTTATAATTCGGTAGTCGCCGCGTATCCTTTTCATGCGAGTATTAAAATAAAACTTTTACCGGTTTAAGCTTTGAGTGAAGCAAAAAAAGAAAATAAATAATTAAAAAAATTTGTATATAAAGTGCACTTTTGCATGTGTCTAAGACGTGTTTAATTGTTACGTTATGATTTCTTAACTCCACGTGCAACCACAAACAAGCATCAGGGGAGATTCACTAATTTGTTAACATCTGCTGCGAATTTGCAAACATCTCAAGGATTATTTGCTGTATTTTAAAAAGCATGCAGGCAGGCAGCAGATAGCATTTCTACATATTTGCTGGTAAGTTGGAAATGAAAGTTATTAAAACTTATTATTAAGAATATATTAAGAGCAAGTTTACTAGGGAATTTTGTAGAAAAATAAGAGCAATTAATGCGCCTTGAAGTGGTCCGTGTCAGATGCTCTAATTTGCCATTTTATGCAAATAAATAAAAAAAATGTTTTTTAATAAAATTAAAAAATAATTTTGTCATGAATTTGCAAAAAATCATAAGATATTTAAACCAGTGATCGTAACGGTTGAAATTTGGTATTGATAAATTTTGAAGGATATCACAGATCAAGTTCACAAATAGACTGAATCGGGCCAGAGGAGAAAAAGTTCCTTTAAGAAGAAACTTAACCATCCTCTAAAAAACAATATAATTTTAAAATTTTGTTAAGCAAATGTTATATTTTGATGTCAAAAGCCTTGAACTTGTAGCCAGAAAATCAGAAAAATCAACTTTTAAACCCCGCCTCCCTTAGTGGGCATTGCACTAACATATTACATGGAAAAATTATGTAAATATTGAACAAATTGTATTAATTAAGACTACATTCCTTAAAAATTAAATTTTTAAGCTTTTATGACGAAGATAAGAAGCTCTTTGATCTTCCCCTGCCTTACCTCTCCTCCCACCTTTGCTCCCAAAATGACCCTAACAAAAAAAATTTTTTTACCTACACTGAATTACCTCAAAAATTTAGTTATTAAGTTTTTACGACAAGGGGAGATGTTTCCCCCACAGTCCTTCCCGAAGTGAACTTGTCAAAGTAGATGTTTAAAATTGGGCTCTGAAATGTCCTAAAGGAACTCTGGCTCAGCAGGTTAAAAATTTTAATTTGTTTGGAGGGTATTCAAGATTTGCCCCGTTCGAATATAACGTTCCTACTTGTTTTATTTTTATTTATAAATTAATTTTTATAAATTAGGCTGTATTTATAAAAAAACTCACCTGGATGTAATAGATGAGTTGTACAAAATTTAAATAACTTTTCTTCAAACCTGCTTTTTACTAGTTCTAGCATAATCCGTGGGACGCGTGGAGGTGATTCCCAGAGTGACTGGCGAATTAAATAGGACAAAGCATGACTCATATTGTATCTATCATTGCCAAGTTTTCACTGTTGGATCGAAACATATAGAGTATAGAATGATCGATTTCTATTTATTCTTGACCTTTTGATATTATTTTGCTAGTAATTGTTATTTGAAAAAAAGACAAGATTGTCCTCAAAAGTCACCCAAAGCAGTGGCGAAATATGAAACATAAAAATCAGAAAATAGGATATGAAGAAAACAATCATATGGCAACACGGTATTAAAAGTGTATTACCAACGGTTTGACACAATTCTCGTATGCAATTTTCCTAATAAAATTTGTTTAAATAAAAATATATTTAATTAAGCCACCTGATAAGTAGTGACACAGAAAAAAAAAGTGCACATGAGTACTAAGGATTACACTGTAGCGGCTTTCGAAAACAGCTGTTCTGCTCAGCTGTGTAAGTTAGATAATTAAAATTGATTTTCTCTTACACCTTGAAATATTTATCATGTATTTTTGTATTTAAAACAGATTTTCAATCCTAATTGAATTTTATATATAAAAAAAAGTGTATTACCAACAGTTTGACACAATTCTCGTATGCAATTTTCCCAATAAAAAAATTAATATATTTTAAATAAAAATAAAGAAACCTTAAGCTTAAAAATATTAGAATACAATAATAATTAAAAAGAGCTTAAAAAATTATTAAAAAAAAAATTATAGAATCGATCTTTAGTAGCCCCAATCTATATTGCAGACTTAGATCATTTGCATTATAGACCTCATTGCCGAGCAGCACCTCAGTTTGCACATGAGCTCGAATATTAATCTATAAAATGGGTTAGAAACATTATCACAATGCCAACATGTTATTTACCAAATGTCCACACGGCCTTCTCCCAAGATAAAAAAAAAAAAAAAAATAAAAATAATTGTCATGTTTTTATAAACAGATTTCTATTTTTGGATCAAACAATTGCATGAGCACACGAGTCAGCAACAACTTGTATGTAAATTATTTGTAATGTTTTTCTATTTATGTTGGAGAATGAAAAGAATTTGTGTTATAGCCGAGCAGTGGTTGTTGTTGGTGCTATTGTTATAATTTGTCTAGAAAAACAGACACAATTGTTGGAGGTATATAGTCGTAACACAACAACATACAGCAAGGGAAATAGCTCTAAGAACACTCGCTAGTTGCTACGGATTTTGAATAGAGAAACTTGAGGTAAAAAAAATATATATATAAGAAATAGGAATTTTGTTTCATTAAAGGCCATTCTATGGCTTCTTGGTGTGGTTATGAATAATTTAGCAGATTTTTGATTAGATATAAGTTTTAGTCAGTTATCAAAATGAAATGTGTCATATCTTTACCTCAAATGAGGAACAGTCACGACCGATGTGCAATTACCTCGCTGAGGTGTTCAGGTCTATCTTATACTCTCATTACTTCAATGGCTATAAACTATGCCATCATTAACCAAAGAATGACTACCAAGACCGACGATGTCCGCACAGCGCGCACGAGAGCTACGGCTGCCCTTTCCCAAACACTAACATTACAAACCCGACTTTGTAGCCTCTGTTACTTCATAACGGAAAATAAAAATTGCTATTCGTTCTGTAGTTTAAATCTATGTCCAGACAGTCATTACCTTTACCCCGAGCATCAATCCGTACTCGACATTCCTAGGGGCAAATTTCACCTTTGCCATAAAATAAAAAAAATATTTTTTTGGGATAATTAAGTGTAAATTTTTTTTTGGATAGGGTCATTTGGGAGGCAAAGGGGGAGGAGGGGGTAGGGCAGATAGGAGGATAAGGTTACGTCTCAGCTTCGTCATAAAAGCTTAAACATTTTATTTTTTAAGGAATGTAGGTTTAAGTAAAACAATTTGTTAAATGTTTACACTATTTTTGCATATAATAACGTCCACTAAAGGGGCGCTGCTGAAAAATTTAATTTTTTTGGATTTTGTGGCTCCAAGTTTAACGCGTTGGACCTTCTTTGACATAAGAATATATAATTTTCTTAACAAAATTAAAAAAAACTTTAAAAATTATGTTGTTCTTTTTAGAGATGGGTTTAGTTCTCTTTAAGGGAATTTGTTTCCCTCTGGCCCAATTCAGGCCATTTACGAACTTGACTATCATTCCAAATATGTTTATACCAAATTTCAAGCATGTGGCTCTTTTCGTTTGGACTGAATCGCGATTTGCACAGACGGGCGGACGGACGGACATGGCTGGATCGTCTTGGATTTCATCACTGATCAATAATATAATACTTTATGGGGTCTTAGAGGATATTTCGCTGGGTTTAACACGGAATGACAAAGTTTTTTTTTCTTTTTTTATCTTGGACCAGCACTCAGGGGATGACCACTATATAAGCAATGCATTGCCCCGGAACTGAAAACGAAGGGATAGTATTGAGGGGACAGATTAGGAAAGAGTGAGAAGATAGACTGTTTTTTTTAGCTATTTCAACCTTTTTTACTTCGCCGTCTAATTTTTGCTACAGGGCCGGCGAAGATGGGTGCTGTTACTCTACTTTTTAATACATGATAGTGTCAGTCGCTGCCAATTATGTTCAGTGACCAGTGACTATGCCTTCATCATTGAAACAGGCTGGCAATAACGAACATAACCACGCACTAATGCTCATCAAAAGAATTCAATACAATATTTGATGACTCAGCGCGGGCTCGAACTCAGGACCCTCCGCTACATAGTCTCGTGTTCTACTACTTCAGCCAACAGCACCCACAGTGAATATGTCCTGCAATTTCTTAAGAAGTGTGCTGGTGTCCTTAAAACTTTTCTCAACACTTTTACAAACTCGATTATTTTGTTTTTCTGCATTTATTTTTTTTTTCGTGTTCATGTGTCTGTTGTACTCGTACGTAGCTGACCAAGTTTATTGCCTGCTGCCGTATGCACAATTCTAAAGTCTTTTCTAAATGTAATAAACTTGTTTGTTGCGAGTGGGTGGAGACATTGGCCATGTAGTGGCTACCATGGCTGAATGACGTTACGACGGCATGCATGACTTTGCCTTCCACTCTCTCTGTTGCTGCGCCCCTAAAAACGAATATTGTCTGTTTTGGCTTGCCAAAAGTGCACTGCTTGCTGTATACAGCCAACGAAAAAAAAAGAAAAATAAAAATCTGACTGCACTAAAGAGATTATCATGGTCATACACGAGTCTAGTATTAACTATAAATATGTGTAGTGGCAGCAATGGAAGTACTTCATGTAGTTAGTGGATAAAAGTGGATATATTTTGCTAGTTCTCCTAACAAACTATTCCACTCTTGTTGTATCTGTTTAAGTTTATTTTGCCATTCTTAACAGAATGCAGAAAGAAGGTGTTGTTGTTGTGTTGTCGTCTGACTGGGTGTTGCTATAATGTAAAGTGTATATTTTAGTTTTTCTTTGAGTAGTTGGATAAAGTGTTGTTCTCAGTGCCATAATAGGGAAGACATTAGCAAAAAAAAAAAAAAGAAGAAAAAAGAAATGAATAATAAAAATGTTTAGGTCTG
This sequence comes from Linnaemya tessellans, assembly GCA_951800035.1. Lineage (NCBI taxonomy): Eukaryota > Metazoa > Arthropoda > Insecta > Diptera > Tachinidae > Linnaemya > Linnaemya tessellans. Next base: position 99,245,071 of record OX637536.1, on the reverse strand, counting down.
TTGCCACTGCTTATTAAAACGAGAACAGTTGGTACGTTGCTTTACAGCCATTTATTTCTAAGAATCAAATAATGCCAATAACAATAATATTAGTTTTGAGGGGTGTTGACTCCTACAAGAGTGATGGTGTTGCCGGGTCAAAAAAAAAAAAAAAAAAAAAAAAAAAAAAGTAAAGGAAGTCAAAGGCTTGCAGCCAATTTACTATAACTTTTTTTTTGTACTACGATTATTTTTTAAATTGTGTGCTGTAGGCTGAAGTAGTAGAACACGAGACTATGAAGCAGAAGGTCCTGAGTTCAAACCCGCGCTGAGTCATAAAATATTGTGTTGAATTCTTCTGATCAGCATTAGTGCATGGTTGTGTTAGTTGTTGCCTGTCCTATTTACTCTTTCGCAGATGATAGCAGCCTTTCGCATTCCTATTCATTTAACTGCAGGCCGTCAACGTCTGAAATCGAGACGAGGAGGCAGTTTATGAATGACGTTCTGGATAGTGACCTCGCGAAGATTTCCGAATGGGGTCAGGCGAACAGGGTCGATTTTAATGCCCGTAAGACCCAGTGTTGTATGCTTACGCATCGACGTACGTATGACCATGCTGCTTCATCTGTTTCTATGGGTGTAAGTATTATGGAGTCAGGGGCTCTTGATGTTCTGGGCATGAAAGTGCAGTGTGATGTCAGATGGACGGAACATGTCTTTCAGGTCGCAAAAGAAGCATTCAAGTGCCTTGGCTTCTTAAGACGGTGCAAGAGATACTTCACCCCTTCTGATTTTCTTAATATTTACACCACTTACATCCGACCGAAGATGGAATACAACTCTCATGTTTGGGCCGGTGCTTCAAAGTCTATTTTGAAGTTACTCGACCGCGTACAGGAGAGGGCGATGAAACTCATCGGAGACAGTAGGGTAGCCAACTCTGTTGACTATCTTGAGCATCGTCGCAATGTGGGGTGCGTATCGTTGTTCTATCGTTACTATAATGGCAGGTGCTCTGGTGAAATTAGGGAACTTGTTCCTGAAACCCATTCTTTCTTACGCTCAACGCGTTTTTCATCAAGAGCGCATGCGTTTGTGGTCGATATTCCAACGAATCGCACTACGCATTACAGAGAAAATTCGTTTCTTGGCCGAACAGTCCGTATGTGGAACAAACTACCCGCAGATGTCTTCCCCGCCACTTACAATTTGAGCAGGTTCAAATCGAATATCCACAGACACTACTCCCTTTATCCTCCTTCGCAAAATCTATTTTCCCAGTTCCAGCGCAATGCACTGCATATGTAGGGGTCATCCCCTGAGTGCTGGTCCGAGATAAAAAAAAAATAATATCTATGTATATTTTTCTTTAAATAGTTGCCAGTAAATATATTAAAATTTAATTCAATTGTTTATGTACTCTTTAACAAGCATGTGCATGTACATTCCAAACCTTTCCAAATGACAGGATGAGAGTCCCCCTGTACGTCTGTTTATTTGTTGCCCCCTTCAAACAAACTACTTACTTATAAAGTCTGTAAAATACTCTGAAATGAAAGTGTTTGTGCTTCAATGTGTCTCTATTGTCTTGTATGTGTCAATGTTTATGATAATGATGATGATCATTAGGTTTGTAATGGTGGTCTGTAAATGTAATCGGAAATCACATTGAAATTGAACGTAAGAAAAACACATTTAAATTGCTGATAATAATATGTACGAGTACTTATATTCATGGTACATTTAAGGAATGTTAGAAACAAAAAGATTTGAAAATTTTGAAAGAAAAAAAAAAACTATATGTTTTCCAAGAATTGTAACGCAAACAAAATAAAATGTGTAAAAAATATTACGAGTCCAAGTTTATGTTTGATGGAAACAAATTTTGCGAGGACCTGAGGTACTCGTATGAGTGCTGGTTCTAATTAAAAAAAAAAACAAAAATATAAGTAGAACACTTCTGTACTCCTTTTCTTAAGCAATTGGCAATTACTACCAGCCTCTTTCTGTAGCCAGGGCCTTAGAGTATAGTCGCAGGTAGTCAGAATACGCTCGCCATTTTGCAGGTGTATTTTTTGAAGCACCTGTCCCGAGCTAAATTAACAGATGCAGCGTCTAAGAGTCTCTAGCAAATTGAGAATGTAAGTTCACTGAGTTGGTCTATATTGGTTTCCTGAAGTAGGGCACCCCTTTTTGCCCAGAGTGGTCACTTGCCCCCCATCCAACTTATGGGGATGTGTGGTGAATACCCTGAAAGTCCGTCAAGTGCTTTAAGGCATTTTTGGACAAGGCAGGATAAGTGTACACCCCTATGAGGGATCTGATTTCTGATTGATTGTTGATTATAATTTGAAAGTCTCGGTTTGATATCCGATAGAATCTTAGCCATAGCGTTATGGATATTTTTCTCCTGTAATAAATTCGGCCGGGAGTCGGAAGGGCATCTCAATTCCAAATTTCGCAATATAGAGGCCCCAAACAATTTTGACACTAGATCTTTAGAGCTTTTTGTAACACACACGAGATGTTTTTATATTCACTTTGTCATTCCGTGTGTAACGTAGCGAAATATCCCTCTAAGACCCCATAAAGTATATATATTCTTGATCAGTGATGAAATCTAAGACGATCCAGTCATGTCTGTCTGTCCACCCGCGTGTGGAAATCACGACTCAGTCCGAACGAAAAGATCCAATCCCTTGAAATATGGTATAAATATATTTGGAAGGAGAGCACAGGTCAAGTTCGTAAATGGCCTGAATCGGGCCAGAGGGAAAAAAGTTCCCCTAAGAAGAACTAAACCAACTCCTTGCCAGAGCGAAACCGACGAAATACATTTTTAATACACTCCAAAAAGAATTGGACCCCATAAAGTATATATATTATTGATCAGTGATGAAGTCTAATACATCTAGCAATTCCCAATACGCAGATCTGTGGAAAACACGATATAGGCCATTTTTGCACCCCCGACCCCTTCTGTGGGTGTTGAAGTTACATATTCTACTAAAAAATAACGTACATATTTAAAAAATTGTATAATTTAAGCCTGCACTCCTTAAAAATTTTATTTTTAAGTTTTTTTGACGAAGGTGAGATGTTCTCTAATCTGCCCTACCCAGCCCCCCTTAGCCCCCTAAATGACTTTATAAAAAAACTTTTTTTTGCACTTAATAACCCCAAAAATTTACTTTTTAGTGTTTTATGGCAAAGGTGAAATGTCTCCCCCTCAGCCCCTCCCTAAAAAAATACCAGCATTTTGAAAATGATTTGATTTTTGAAGATTTTATTGCAAAAAAAATGTTTTCTTTGAATATATTTATCTGAAATAAAATGCTTTTAAGGTTGATGTTTCTTCGGGAGAAATCTGAAATCATTTCAATAAAATATTCAAACGAAAACTACGCAAGGCCAATAATCCTACATAAATTTTCTATCTTTTGCTTACAAATCCAGCAACACATATTCTATATATTTCAAATAAATATTTATTTATTTATTTTATATTCTTGTGCTGAATAGCTCAAGCAAATGAAAAGAATAAATACATAATTTTTTAAAAGCAAAATGAAATGGAAAGAAAAAAGAAACACGACATACGAATTAATTTGCATCCCTTAACAACGAACTACTTATGGAATATGGAAGCTTTAAGAAAAAAAAAAGAAAAAAAAAACTCAACAGAAAAACGCGTAACAGTCACGTTTCGCAAACTACTAAAGATGGCAAAAATGTGCAGCATTTGAAAGCAGCGTAATAAGTGAATGAATGGGGAATTGTGGGTACGAATCTAAAGGTGCCACACAACCAGAAAATAATAATAAATTGTACTGAAATGAAGCCCAAACGAACGGAAACCAACAGAACGAGTAAATTATTTTTAGAAAAAAAAATATAAAAATAAAGAAAAAATTAAAACTTACAACTTTAAATAAAACCCAGCAGAAAGACGACATGGAAATAGCACAAGCAAATATTCATAAACTCATTTCCATAACTGGCAGGCAACAAAACATGAAATCTAAAAAGCAGAGAGGCAAGCGGGCAAAAAGGAAATATATGACTGACAGGCGAGGAAACACTACTCGTACATGTAGTGATGATGACGATGATGTTGACGACACCAACAACAGCTAAAAATGAATAAATAAATGCGACGACTACCGAAGTGCGTGTGCAACACTAACGGCTAAACAATTTATGCTTCTTGTTTGAACACACAGCGCGCCCTCTATTAACGTGGGAATAAAATGAAATCAACTTGAATTCTGTTGACATGTAACAGTGACAACCGGAATGTTGCTACGAAATGAAAAAAAAAAAACAAAGAAAACCAAGTGATACTTTCCAGTTGTTAACTGCGGCACAACTGCACATACAAGTGACATGTGAAGGCAATACAATTGCATGTGGGTTGCAATATAGACAATAGAACACACAGTGTTTTTTTTTTGTAGCAAAAACCTCTTTATAAATTTTAAAATGGTTACATCATGATGGCAACTATAAGGCCATTTAGAGAACTGAAACTAAAATAGTAGATATAGAGCGAGTAGTTTGTTAAAGCAAAACTTTGTCTTGTATGGGGGGGGAGTTGTACATGATAAGGAATATATCCTTTTTAATGGCTGACTAGATTGTACAAATTTTTTTTTGTATTTTCAGGATGTAATAAGAAAAGCGAAGTGCGAGTTTTGAGCAAAAGCCAAAACTGTATTTGGAATAAACACGGCAAGTGGCAATATTACTTGTGCTGTTTTCTTTTCTAAAAAGAATGCAACATTTCTTTGCACTTTTCAGTGGAAAATAATAATAATATTATGGCATTTGAAAAAAATAGTGCTTTCTTTTAAAATTATGCCTACTTGTAGTTTTTTAGAACCGTATCGGATTGAATCTTAAATAGCCTCCAAATATTTAGTGAATAAATTAAAAATGTTTAACCTGTTAGAATTTTAGACATTTCTATGCACAATTTTAAAGCACTATTTTGACGGGGTCACTCCGGGAAGGGACCCGGGGGAGACATCTCCCCCTTGTCGTAAAAACTTAAAAATTTAATGATTGGCTTAATTCAGTGTAGAAAAAACATTTATTTTGATAAGGTCACTTAGGGGCAAAGGTGGGTGGTGGAGTAGGTCAGGGGAACATCTCAGGTTCGTCATAAAAACATAAAAATTTAATTTTTAAGGAACGTAGGCTTAAGTAATATAATTTGTTAAATATTTATACAACTTTTGCATATAATATCTTACGTCAACGCCCACTAAAGGGGCGGATTTAAAAATGGATTTTTTGGCTCCAAATTCAATGCTTTGAACCTTCTTTGATATAAAAATATATGATTAGCTTAACAAAATTACAAAAAAAAAACTTAAAAAATTTAGTTCTTTTTATTAGAACTTTTTTACCCCTGGTCCGATTTAGCCTATTTACGAACTCGGCCTGTGTTATACTTCAGAATTCACCTATAAAGAATTTCAAGGGTCTGACTCTTTTCGTTTGGACTGAATAGGGATTTCCACAGACGGGCGGACATGGATGGATCGGCTTAGATTTCATCACTTTATATGCTTTATGGGGTCCTTGAAGGATATTCTTTTTTGGTGGGTGTGTAAAAAGGTGACAAAATGTTACATGTTTTCCAGTTTTTCGCAATCGAAGCCATTATTGAGCTCAATTAACCATACGTAATTTTAATTAAATAATTGCTCAATTAACATTTAATTGTTATAATATGGATTAAAATTACAAATGCAGAGCTGCTAAAGAGCTGTGTTTAGTGAGCAAAACACAACTCACTCAACAAACTTAGTCGATACTTAGCACCTAAAATGTGGGAAAATTTCAAAAACCATAAACAAAATATGTCGAGCCATGTTGAAGTTGAATTATTGATTTTAAATTAATTAGAAAATTAAAAAAAAGAAACAAACAAAAAGATTCCAGATTTGAACTTGAGGCCCTTATGTTTTTAACTTTTTTTAACTGTCATTTGATAATCGGATTGACAAAATTTTTTATATGTGAACAGGAAGATAATTGTGGCAATAAAATTAATATTGACTCAATTAAAAATGCATGTCTGAACACTATATAACAGTAACTGGTTTTTGTCTAGGGTAATAAATTTCAAAACTGATGTGCACTTATTTTCCTTCCATCTTAAACGATAAAAGGATATTTAAGATTACTTCTGCCTTTAAATCGGTAGAACATAACCCATTTTGAAAAACAACAAACAAGAATGCAAGTGTCTATTAACCGAGTAGACTGCGTTTGATGTAATCACAGCAATCTTTTTTTTTTTTTTTTGCTAATTACCCGGGTGAAATACATTCTATTAGCTTCTGCTACACATTTTGTTATTAATTTTATATTGACTGGGAGTAGCAGCAACACAAGTACTTATCCATCTTAATCGAATTGAATGCTAATGTTTCCACAAGGCAACCCCCTTTTGAAAAAATATTAAAAAAATATATTACAAAAAAAAAAAAAAATGGAAAATGGAAAATATTTTGCTGGAACAGAAAAAGCATAAATTCCGGTTGCCAAGTAAAACATAAACATTTTCACAATTGTACATGCCGGAATAACAAATAAAATCCAAGTTACAAAATTTCGTAGATGAACAGTTGCAAAAAGAGAGATGGTAGGGTCTGTGCAGAAGGGCAAAGAGGCGGTGGAAAGGGAAAAATGCCATTGACAACAGACTAACAACTCTGTACAAACACTGAAGAGCCTGGTCGCATATGATTGCTACTGAGTTCCTCTAGTGCTGCCTGTTTTATTTGTTTTGCTTTTCAATTGCTGCTGTTGTTGTTGTTGTTTTTGTTGTTGTTTTCTTTTCATTTCCCTACTCTGGGGAAAAATCAATGGCAAAACGTTACCAGTTGGCGCTTGTTAAATGGCAGGAAGAGAAACAAAATTTATAAGCAGGTCGTCTTGTTATTGTTTTATTTCACCAATTCCATTTCTTGTTACTTTTTTTTCTTCTTCTTCTTTTCAAGGATATAAAGAACAAAAAAAAAAAATGGTTTGGGAGTAAGTAGCCTTTTCAAATATTGCCTCTGCATTTATTCAATGAAATTTCAACTCGATTTCCAAATGAAAATTGATTGATAATGTTTGCCAGAAAACATCAATAGATACGGATTTATTTTCAAGTACTTTTGACATACATTTTAATGAAATTGTATTTATTTGCTCTCCTTCTTTTACGGCTTTATTTTTTCAAGGCATTGACATTCATTATTTTGTACAGTTTCCTTTTTTACAGTCAAACGGTTGCAGGAAATGACACTTGGATTATTTCCAAAAAAAAAAAAAAAAACAAAAAAAGAAGAAAAATGTGAATAGCAAAAGAATTATTGCCAATGGTCAGGTTAAAGTTCAAAGAACTCCATATTAGAGATTTGTGCTTTTGATAACATTTTTAGAAAATTAATTTATATTCTACAGTTTTTATTTAAATTTAAAAACCTTTTCAAGTCTAGGGAATAGCTTTATGTATAATTCTTTAATACCTTCAAAAGCTTAAAGGTATTTCTCAATCAGCAGGATAATTTTTACAAGATATTTATATTTAAGTCGGAATGCAACGTAAGTTAACTAAAAAAAAAATAATGAAAAAATAACTAAAAATTTTGATAATAAAAAAATAAACGAAACCCCCTTGTGTGAGTCGCAGGTGCCAAATGCTCATTTTAGAACTCACTTTTTTCTTTAGCTTGAAATTGTCAGTTGCAGTTGAGAAGCTATCGACGCGTGTTGAAAAAAATCCCACCAATCATTTAAAAGAAATTATTGTATTCAATTTATATGAAATCAATAATCACATTGGCCTAGATAAATAAACACATTTTGCTGCTCTTCTATGTCTCTTTTACTCCACATTTCCGCCACTTCCATTTTACGAATTCCGCCAATTAGTTGCAGCCGCTGCTTTATTTTACGCCTTGTTAAATAGACTTAAAAAACACTGAAAATTAAATCAAAAAGCCTTAAAGTATGCAACAATTGGCACTTGGTCATAAACCTTTTTGTGTATTTACGCCCTTTTAAACTTTGAATAATCAATTGTTGTTGGTGTAGTTTCCTAACACTTTTACAATACAAATACAAATATAACCTCCCCCCTCTGACACACACAAGTGGGGGTAAGGCACAAAACACACTCAAGTTCAATGGATTATTACCCCGTTTGTTAGCGTTTTTATTTTGCTTCCTTCTACAAACACACACACACATACACTCACACACTTATACTACTGTTGAGTAAAACAGCAATTAAAAAGTCTATAAAGACATTGCAAAGATGTATAATATGAGAAACGGGGAAAATAAAGAAAATATCAAAGCATACTTTACAGCTGTTTAGCCAGCAAAACAAAACGAACACACAAAAAAAAAACACTTAAAGGAAATAGTAAAATAAAAATGTAGAGCAAAGATAAAGTTCTAAAGAAATACCAGACAATGACAGCATGTGTCTGGCAAACGAAAACAATAGCACCAACAACAACAGCTACAACAACTGCGTTGTAGTTAAGTTGTTTTTACTTTGACTGGGTAAACAGCGAGATTTTTACTCTTGAAAGTTTTTTACTCTCTGGATATGAAAAAAATATATAGTTTTTGTTTTAAAGACGTTAATGGCTAATTAACCAATAAATAGCTAGAGTCTAGTGTTTAATTAAAAAATTATTGAGATTTGCTATTGGAGTTATTCCGTTTCAATAGATTATTCACACTGAACGTGTGCCACGGAAGCTGGTACTTGTATTCACTTCTTAAGAGCTGTCCTAATAGCGATACTCACATTTCTTTAGTAAAAGCACATCACCGCTAATGCCTTTGGATGCCTTATTTCCATTATTATTATTATTATTATTATTATTATTATTATTTTTAGTCACTCTTTCAGTTCTTCTAAATATATATATTTTGATTTGACTACAGCAGTAATTAACCCAGAATTGTGGTTGCTACTGTTGAGCACACACGAGGCAAGTAATAAATTATGTATGTCACAATTGAAAAAAAGGCAACAGAATATTTAACAAGTTCTTTACGGCAATCGAAGCAGACGTTAGACACACAAGGCAACCAGAGCTGGAAAGAGGTTAAGCATAAAAAAAAGAAAACAAATCAGTTGTATAACTGTTATAGGCAGCCATTTAATCAATTATGCACAAAATATCTTACCGCTCTGAATGCATACAAATGAAAACAGAAATAAAATAGAAAACAAAATTTTTTTTCACCATAAAAAAGTTACAGGGCAAAATTGAGTTTGACATGGAGTGTGCAAAACTATTAAGGTAAAATTGTTGAAGGCCCTACAATAGAACAGAATATAAGGCGCACTTAAGGGCAAAAATTTTTGTTGAAAAGCTGGTCAGAGGAGATAAAATACTTATGAAACGCAAAACAAGCCATTCTTCCTATTAATATGCTAAGGGGAGAAGCGATAGAAGCAGAAAATAAGGATAGGGAGGTACAATAAAAGACATTAACTTCTAGGAAATTTAATAAAGTTGCGACAAACACTGACATTCTCCGCCGCTTACTGGACTCCGCAGCTCCTTTTAGAAGCAGCTTAAGACATGAGCCATCAAAATTGGATATCTAATGTGACGACAAATTAAAAAAATTCTAAATCGGAAAATAATAAAAATTTTTATAAATAATTTTATTCCCCTTTTTATTCCCTGCGAAATATCCCTCTAGCACCTCCTAAAGTACACATTTTTGATCAGTGATGAAATCTAACACGATCTTGCCACGTCCGTCACTTCGTCCGTCTGTGGAAACTGCGATTCAGATCAAACGAAAAGAGTCGGAACTTTGAAAATTGCCATAGATAAATTTTGAAGGATTATACAGGTCCAGTACTAGGCTGAATCGGGGCACAGTGAAAAAATTCCCCTAAGAAGAACTAAACCAATCTCTAATAAAACAGCGTCATTTATAAAGTTTTTTTTTTTTAATTTTGTTAAGAAATGAAATGTGTTTAATTATTAATCTTGAACAGAACGCCTGTTTTCGTAAGCCGCTACACTTTTATCATCAGTTCACATGTGTATTTTTTGTTTGCCACCACTTATTATTTGAATTAGTTGAATATGTTATACAGTTTTTATATATGTACATTTTATTAGGAAATTGCATACGAGAAGTGTAACAAACCGATGGTAATACAATTTTAAATCTCGTGCTGACGTTTGATTATTTTCTTCATATGACATTTGCTAAAAGTTTTTTTTTTCTTGTCAAATGATGTACAAAATATGGAAGGAAAATTGTAATTTATACTTCGTAGTGGATTGATAGGGCGATGGGCGTGGCCGATTTGAAAAAAAAAAACTCAGCATGCCTCATTTTGTTTTTACTAGGAAGTGTATTTACTAAATTTAAAGAGAATAAATTTAAGAAAAAAAAATACATCTGATTTCAGTGGGCGGTGGGCGTGGTCGACTTAAATAGTAATTTAATGTTTGTTGTCAAATTTCAAAAGCTGTGGGACTAGTCTTTATAGCTTTTTTAAAATAGCAGAAAAAAAATCTCTATCTTCTCAGCTTCCTTCATTTGTCCTCTCAATACCATCTCTCCTTTCTAGTTCCGGCCTAACTCACTGCTTCCGTAGGGCTCATACTCTGAGTGCTGGCCTTATAAAAAAGAAATAAAAATGAATGAAGATAAAATTAGTTTTTTCTCGAATGCTACAAAAACAATAAAAGAAAAATTCTAATATATGGGCGGTAGGCGTGACCGATTTTAATAAAACAGGCATATATTCTTTATTCCAAAAAGTGTATTTAGTAAATTTGAAGCCTTTTACTTAGATAGAATAAATGCTATGTGGCAAAATAGAGTTGATTTCAATGGGCGGAGGGCGTGGTTAATTTTAATGAGATCGCACATTTTCTTTATATAGCCAACATAATATTTGGTGTTGAATTTCAAAGATATAAAGGGTCCGCCATCTAACGTTTTTTTTTCAAACTAGTGCTTATTGCGTGAATGGTAACACTTGTTACCAGAGCCGATGTCGTTTAACCACCTCGGAGCTGCGATTTGACAACGTTAGACTATATTTGTGGGGTGCCGTCAAAGATAAGTGTTACGCCGACAAGGCAGAGACAATTTAACGCTTTAAAGGACAATATTCGTGAAGCCATTAGTGAAATACAACTGCACACAATCGATAATGTGCTTAAAAATTGGACCGATCGTGTAGGCTACTGCATGGCCAGCCGAGGCAGCCATTTAAATGAAATTATTTTTCATTATTAACCGGAAGGATTGTACTTTCAAATAAAAAAAAAATTGAGAGAATATTTTTGAGAGAATTTTTTTATTTTTGAGAGAATAGTTTTTTTTATAGCATTTTCAAAAAAAAGTTATTTGGCGGACCCTGTATAACCACTCCTCTTAGTTTTTCTGTACGGCACAGGAATAATCCTGATGATAATAAAACCGGTCCAGGGCATCTTAAGGCGACTCAAGTACCAGATTCAAGTGTGGCACTTCACAGAAGTGATAACCATTAAATGGCTTAGGATCTGACTTGGGTGTTGGTACTGTTTCGGGAGCATTCCAACACATTTGAAGTTCTCCACCATAATGCGAAAGCACTATTAATTCATTATTTCCAAAAGTCGAAATTTTATTACAACCTTGCAAATTGTAGCAAAACTCGACGTCGTTGTTTACCTGCCAGAGTATCACAACTTTTATTCATTTGCTTTTCTTGTTCCAGCTCTTCCTTCCAAATGTCTGTCTTCATTTCATTTAACTGTCTAGATGATGGTTTATTCAAGTATTTCAATAAATTGAGTTTTTATCTTACTTCTTCTTCTTTTTTTTTTGTACAAAAAGGATACTCTCTCTGTACAAAAATCCACACAACTAAATGCCTGAATGATGCAACACGTAAACCGCTTGTTTTATTTGTATTTCTGTTCTTCGCTGTAGCTTAACCTCAGTATCATAATCATAATCATCATCCTCATCCTCATCATCATCTCTGGCTGAAATGCATTAATAATTAATGAAATGTTCAGGAAAACGTAGGTGAGAATTGTACTCGTACATAACAAAAAGCATATTTGTATGCTGAACGTTTTATAAAGTGTTAACTTAAGGTTTATATTTTTATTTTCTTTTTGTGGTAGAATATTTTATTTAAAAAAAGAGTTTCTTTTTATAGGAATCTGGAATGTTTATGAAGCCAACACACAAAACAAATATAATAAGATAATAATAAAAATAAAAAGATTTATTGTACCCAGTTTTAAATTTAACAGGGTCATTCTGGGAAGGGCCAGAAAAAGTACATTTTTGGGGTAATTAAGTGTAGAAAAAAAAAATTTTATTTTGATGGGGTCTTTTAGGGGTTAAAGGTGGGTGAAGGGGTAGGTCAGGGGAACATCTCAGCTTCGTCATAAAAACATAAAAATTAAATTTTTAAGGAATGTAGGCTTAAGTAATACAATTTGTAAAATATTTACACAATTTTTGCATGTAATATCTTACGTCAACGCCCACTAAAGGGGGCGGGGTACGAAAAATGGGGTTTTCGTATTTTCAACGCTTTGGACCTTCTTTGACATAAAAATACATCATTTGCTTTGCAAAAAACTTTTTTTAGATGTTAGATCTTCTTAGGAGAACTTATTTACTCATGGTCCCATTTAGCCTATTTACGAACTTTAGCTCCGTTATCCTTTAAAATTTATCTATTCCAAATTTCAAGGGTACGGCTCTTTTCGTTTGGACGGTACCGCGATTTCCACAGACAGCAAAGTATTAGAAAAAAAATTTATTTAAAATATGTATTTTGGCACTTGATATATTTTGGCTCTAAAAGACATTTATTGCAATATAATGTATGTTCATTGAACTTCACTTTCGATATCGCTGGTGACAAGATTAATTAAAACAGTTTTATTTAAATAAAATAATTGCAAAAAAACGATAATTAAAATCCACACCCAAGTAAATATTTAAAAAATAAAAATAAGAAAATCTGCTATAGTTTTTTTTGCAACAATGATTGCATGTTTAATTATAGATTTTCTATCTCTGTAAATTTATTTAAATAAAAATTGTATCATGTGGAGAAAATAAATTTTTGCTAAGAAATTTTTTTCTATCCTTCAATAAATTGCAATTAAAAAATGTAAAAACAAACATTAAAAAAAATATACATAATAAATAATAAAAAAAGTTCAATGAATGCATTCATCATGCATGTTTTCATCTCATTTCTCATCTACTCAATTCTCTTAATGAGAGCAAAAAATAAGTCTTTTAGCCTGTTGTCCATTGTTACTTTCAAAAAAAGATTTGCCTTTAGCCATTGGTGCCATAATTCAATGTAAATGCTGGTATTTCTTGATAAATTTCCGGATATATATTCCAACTTTATTTGAAGATAACTTTTAATTCTATCAATAAAATTCAAATCTAAATAACAGCTTGTTTATATATAAAACTTATTTATAAATAAAGTATTTTTTTTATAACTGGATGTGTGTTTAAGTTTGTAAACAAACAACAACAAAAAGTTCATTAAGCAGAGTTTGTGTTTGCAAGTTAATATGTAATAAATGTTTTATAAATAAAATCAATGTTAGTTTCACACGCTCTCTCTCTCACTCCCTCTCTCTTTGTCATTAAAACAAGAGTAATAACACTAAAAAAACAACAAAACAAAGCCCCCTCTTTTCAAAATGCATGCATGAATTTGCCGTCATTAGGAATGTGTGTTTTAAAATAAAAAAAAATAAAAAAAAAATTAAATAAAATAAAGAAAGAAAAAAATATGTAAAATTATTCAATTCAATTCCCATGTAATAAAAAGACAAACAAAAAATTGGCACAAAAGTTCGTTGCACTACAACAAGTCAATCAACAAATATTCAGCAACAACAACAACAACAAACAACTGCATACAGCCAAACTCTGTAATCTTTTTACATTTGAGGGTGTAAGTTAGTGTTGCCAGAGGTGGATTAATTAATAATCCGAGAGATTATAAGCAGCACAAAAATATGAAATGTTCAGGTTTTTAAGAAACGATATTATTTACTGCCTTCTGCTTCTCAATAATGAAATTTATGTCCAACGCCACTGAAATCGAGTAATTTAGTCGTGAGATATTTTTGTAAAAAAAAAATTTGGAAATTATATATCTGATCAGTGTTCTTGATTCTTTTATAGAACTTGAAAAACTGCAGCGATGGAAAATTACAGCAGTTTGAAAATTCTAGTATTTTATTAAACTCTTATTAGACTTTTGAACTCGAACTGCACTTAAAACACTTAAAGTTTGTGCGAGACGAACTTGCTGGTGTATCTAGTAACCGACGGAGTCATATCCTTATAATTATTCCACAGCTGGTAATTAATTAATTTTTATAAATAAAAACTGTGTAAGATATTCAACTAAGCCACCTAATGAATGGTGACAGACAAGAAATACCCTAGAGTACTGATAATAAAAGTGTAGCGGCTTTCGAAAACAGCTGTTCTGTTCTGCCGTTTAAGTTAGATATATAAAGCTGATGCTAACTTTGCACTGTGCGTTAGAATATTTATCATGTCTTTGGGAATTTAAAACAAAATTTTCGAACAATTAGCCTATACATTTTAATTGAATTATTTATTTATTTTACAAACATTAGAAAATAGTTACAAATTACTTACGAATAATAAATGTAATTAATTTTTTGTTATTTTCGAGTAGGAGTTCTTTTAAAGTATTTTTTTTATAATTTTTAAAAGATAGCTTTATTTTAACTTTCTTTCTTAGGGCCTATTTCTCATCGTCGAATGAATTCTTTCTTTCGCATAAATACATTTGAAACAAAAACAATCCATAAAATGTTGTTTTTGTTTTAAGTATATTTGTACGAAAGAAAGAATTCGTTCGACAATGAGAAATAGGCCCTTAATTCTTTTTTCCGTTTTTAATATTTTGAGTTATTTTAGAAAAAGTTTTAAATTGATTTTTTTTTAATTTTTTTAAAAAAAGTTCTTAAGAATTTTTTTAAATTTAAAATTTATTTTAATTGTTTCTTTATTTTTCTTAAAATTTGTTTTAAAAGTTCAAATTTCTTTTAAACTAAGAAAAGTGTTTTTTATTTGTTTTAGTATATAAGAAAAAACTATAGATTTTGATGGCTTATTTGCTACAGACCGAAATTTAATTAAATCAATGTAAAATTTCTAAATATATTGTTTTTTACAAAAACAAATGGAAAAAAAATTAAAAAGAATATAAAATGTCCAAAAACATTAATTTTGGTATAACTTTTCCATTATTACACAAAAAGCGGCAACACTGCTGTAAGCTGTTGCAGTTTCTGCTACTGTTTTCTTTATGTTTTTCACTGTGTTTCATGTGTAACTCTCTCACATGCATATTTTTGTAATGTAATAAAAGAGCTTAACAGTGATTTTGCAATGCTAATGAAATGTTAATTGAAAATTATGTAAAATAACAGCAGCGTTCTCTTTTACATAATCTTGCTGATATGCTGCATGTTCAGGCATGTTCAATTAATGTTAAAGTAACTGCGCTGTAAATTAACAGCTTCCTGTTAACAGCATTTACAAAATTGTTTGCTTTTGTTTTTAAAGTTGGCTAATTCAAGTCCACAATAAAAACATGTAGCCATAGAAACATATTTCTCGCCTGTACATACATACATGTATGTACGTACCTAAAAAGGCTATTTTAAAAGATCTCTTTTTTTTAATTGATATAGAAAGATTGACCATGAAATGAAAATAAAAACACAATTGGTTACGTACATACATACATACATACTTGTGTATTTAAATATGTATGTTTTTTAATATTCATTTTAGTTGCTGCCCTTAAAGGCTTAAGAATTTTATTTATTTTGAAATTTTATTTGTTGATTAAGAAATACAACATCAATTTCCGTTTATTTATGTTTTTTTTATTTCTTTTCACAATCAATTGTTTTCTGGCCTGCTGGTGGCCAAAAGACGTCAATATCAATTTTCACAGTCGGTTCGCCATAAATTAGTGTGTTCTTATGGCAATAAAATGCGTCAAAATTTTTTGGCATTTACGTACAGAGAATGTAAGCCAACGTCTGTAAATCGAACAAAATTAATAATTAGTTATATGATTTTTATTAAAAACCGCATAAGTCCATTTTCAGTTAGTGATGATAATAGAAAATGGGTTGTTCCCAACATCAGAATTTCTATTATTTTTTTTATAAAAAAGAAATATATAAGTTATTAATGTTATTATTAAGATAAGAATTTTTTTATTCAGATTCATGTTGTCATTTCGTAAAAAAATACTGGTTAAAAAGTTGATATTTTTAATGACTTAAAGTTTAAAAGAGAAAACTGATGAGATAGCGTAGCGGCCTCGAAATTTTGTACTAATCCGTTCCTCTAGTTTGATGATTATAAAAATATTCGAAAACATTCACTCCTGAACTTGAGTCTGCGTGTCGTAACTCATAGCAAGTAAATGTCGCCCTTTATTACTTAAATCACGTTGCTAAAGTGTTAATTCTATGGCAAAAAAAAAAACAAGTAAAAATGTTATATTCGACCAGGTCGAATCTTAATTACCCTCCAAATATTTAATAAGTAAATTTAAACCCTTTAACTTGGACAGAGTTCCTTTAAGACATTTCTGTACCCAATTTTGTATCCCAATTTTGACAGAGCCATTCCGGAAAGGGCCGTGGAAGAGACGTTTCACCTCTGCAAGATCAGAGAACATCTCAGCTTCTTATAGGCTTCAGGAATACAAATTGTTCAATATTTATACTATTTTTGCATATAATATCGTACGTCAACGCCCACTAAAGGGGGCTCGGTCCAAAAATAGACTATATCATGTTTTCCACAGGCTAGATCGTCTTAGACTTCATCACTGATCAAGAATATATATACTTTATGGGGTCTCAGATCCATAACGGAATGATAAAGTGAATATACACTCCAATTCTTTTTTGTAGGATATAAAAAACGCAAATTATAATAATTATAAAAAAAATTTGTTTTGTCTTAATAAAATAACTTGAATTTAATAAAAATTCGTAAGAAAATAATTTGAAGGTTGCAGATTTGAACTTGAGTCTGAATAAAAATTCTTATCTAAATAATTTTTTAAAATTTGAATTTTAGAACTTAAAATTTTTTGGAGCTGATTGCGATCTAAGAGCTGATTTGCAGAGTTATTTTTGATCTGTTTTTTTTTTAATAATCTTTTTTTAATTTGTATTATTATAATTTTTTTTGCGATCTGGATCATTTTGATCATTTCTTCGATTTCTGTGCTTTTTACTACATATTTAAATTTTTATTTTTTTTTATGCTAGAGTTAATGTCGACGCCGTTGACGGCGTTTCAACGCCGAAAAAGTTGAAATAGATTGAACTTTTACGTCGTTGCAACGCGTTGAGATTAACTGCTCTCATACAATTTCATACGATTCAACTTTTTTTTGACATTTGACGCCGTCGACGACGTCGACATTAACTCTAGCATTATTTCTATAACTTTTCATATTTTTTGCAACCAATTTAGCTGGTTTATTTTGAAACAATTAAACATTATTACAATGAAATTGAATTATATTACAAAAAAAAAAAAAAGAATTACGAAAAAAAATTAAAGTTTCTCGTATTACCTGAATAATGCCTTCAATAGACAATATCAGATGTTGTGGTTTTCTTTTTTGTATTCGCTTAAGACTTCTGCTGCTGCTGCTGCTGCTATTGTATATTTTGCCGCCTTTTAATGAAACAAAAATTCCCACATGACTAATGTTAGCAAAAGACAGACCAGGCAGGTATAATTGCTTAAACATGGTCATTACAAGACATTTGGCACAAAAGGAAAAATATAAAAACAAAAATGCTTTATTTTACAAATACACAATTATGGGAAGGGGTGACTTGGAGGGTAGTGGTGGGATATTTAATTGTAATGAAATACATATACAGAAAAAGCTATGGCAACAACTTGTTGAAATATTATTTGTAAAGGCAATTAGCTGTTGCCAAGTTGTTGTTACTTTTTAAGCCGTTAAATTATATTAGGGGTATTCACTATAGGCTTGGGAAATAAATAATACATATATGAAATATTTGCTAGCTTTTTTTCATAAATTAACATATAATATAAGTAAAAAAAATATTATTTGTAAAAAAACTAAATTTCAGCTTATGCCTAAATTCGTGCATACCCCTAATATTTATGTGTTAGTATTTAGATAATCAGTCAGCGTTTTGGTAAGCTTTTTAGATTTTGAGTATTATACATTTTTGTATTATGTAATTGGGTAAATAGTAATTTTTTAATGAAAAAAATGTTTATATAAAAAAAACAAAAATATCTACAATATGATTAAATTTTTTCATTAAAGAAATTTACAAAAAAAAAACTGAAGTCTTTTGCAATCAGAAGCAGCAAGTGCTTAAAAATAATTTTTTTTACCTGCAAAATTATTCGTACAATTATTAAAAAAAAAAATTTTGAAGAAAAATTTCTGATTTCATTGAATTGCAAATGTTGCCAGTAGAAAAAAATGTTTTTATTTCCTTCCCTTGTTTTCAATTTTAAGTGCATTTAAATTGATTTTTCATTTCCACACAGCAACAATAACAAAAACAATAACAACAACAAAACGCCAAAGACCCCAACTTGAATGTTTGTAAACAAATATTTGCTGCAAATAACACTTGAGCCACACACACAATATTTATCACAGTCAAATGGCATTTATTTATGCGTTCCTGCAATTATATTTGTAACAAATAATCAAACAAATTGCATTCGCATTCGACTGTAGAAATCCAAAAGGAAATTGCCATTCCAGCCAAGATACGCACACACACACACAGCCACACACATCCATGCAGACAGCCGTATGACATTTAGTTAGAAGGCTATAGGGTATTTAACTTTGGCTTTATTGACGTTGCATGTTGCAGCATGCATCCGCATGTTTGCTGTTGCTTGGCACTTTGCATTATTTGCTATAGTCGCATCTTTTTAAAGGCCTTAAGCTACATTTACCTTTTAGTAGGCTAACATCATGACTTTTGTTTAAATGCTTCATGCTGGATGCTGTCGAAGTGTATTTGTTCAAGAAAATATTATTTCGAAATTGCAGTACAACACCGGAAACTATCCAGCTGTGCACTGTGCTTTAGTACATTTCGCTACGTTGCAGTGTAGGAATTTAATGTTACAAAAATTATATTGAGTGTGTATGGGTGAGTGTGTTTGTGTATGGGTGTGTTTGTGAGTGGTTAGATTTTGACGGAGATCAAGGTTTGTTTGCCACAGCTGGCAATTTAATAAAATGTTGTTTCTTGTTGTTTTTAGTTGTGTGTAGCAGCAGAGCACAATTGTTTAATTTTTTTTGCTTGTTTTTGTGCAAAAAAGTCTACTACAAATTGAACTGCGTGTTTCGTTTCTTTTTTCCTAGCAGCTGCACATTTTTTATGTCACAAAATGTTTCACTATGAAATCAATAGCAGAGCCAGCAAATTATTGATAAAATATCCGTAATTGTGCGAGGTATGCAACAGGTAGATCCCCACCGTGAGAATTATGGATTAAAGAAGGGCTCTAAAGTAACAGCTATACGAGGTCGGTTTAAAAATAACTTAAATTGTACTTATTTGCTTTCGATTAGTGTTTATTTATTTTTTATGTCCATCACCAAAATGTCATTCCATCTGTAATTTCCTTAATATTAATATATGATTATATAAAGTGTATACAATCTGGGTCCTTGTGAATAGGGAAGTCGAAAAAGCGATGTCCATCTATTTATATGTGAAATCGGTTTTTCGAAGTTCCCAGGAAAGCTAAAGACTTCGGGCTCAGACTGATATATTGGAAATAGTCCTAAAGAGATTGCTATTGAAAATCGGCAAAAACGAAAATACAATGCCAGAGCTGGAAAAGTTAAACTTATTTTTGTCATTCTTGATTAACTTATTTTTGTTATATGAAAAGAAATACACAAAATTAATTTCTGTTTTTGTTTGTTAAATAAATCTATTATACACTTCAGCAAGCATTAAATTAATATTAAAAATAAAACAAAATAAAAAATATGATTCCAGGGTTGGACAATTGAAACTTCTTTTTTGGTACATTAAAGTAACAAGCAAAAAATAATTTTTTTTTTATAAATTAAACATATTTAATATTTTTGAAACATTTTTTTGGTTTTACAACAAGCAGAAAAGTAAAAAAAAACAGCTCCAGAGCTGGAAAATTTAATCTCTGTTTTGGAATATCAAACCAATTTTTTCTTTGGTAATCAAACATATTTTATACGTTAGAATGAAACAAATTAGTATTGAAAATCAGAAAGATCGAACAAAAGTGGTTCCAGGGTTGGAATGAATGTATTCATGTACGGCAGACGCCAGTGTGTAATTTTTACTAGACTGTTGCCTAGTGTTTATTAAAAAACACGTTTGATGCCATTAAAGGTTTAACAAACAAATATCTCACCTTTAAATAAACGCACATGCTAACAAAACTATTACCCTAAACAATTTCTGCCATAAATGTGTTAAAGTTTTGCCTTTAGTCTAGTTCAAACTATAATTGTTCATGTGCTTCTATGTGTTTCCGCTCCATTTTGTTTTTTCTATTATTCCTGCATATATTCAGAACAATTTTTCTAACTGTTTGCATCGGTAGCATCTCATGCACGTTACGTATGTATTTGTGTAATACGTGTGTGTGTTTAACTCCCGTTACGTATTTGTAAGGATTTATTTGCATATTTGGAGGCACATTGAGCTGTTTGTACAGCTCAGCCGTTTCTTTTTATGATGGATTATGTCAAATGACACAGTTATTACGCGAATGATTAGTTTGGATTTGGAAATGTTACAAAAAATACACAACCAGAAAAAATAACTGAAATTACTGCATCCAGAAAAAATAACTGAAATTTAAATATTCACTCCGAAAATGTTGGAAATTCTTCGAAAATTCGGAATATGATAAATAATTAAAATTGAAGCATAACTGCTTGCAATACTCGAAACCGCAATAATTTCATTTAAAAATAATCGCAAATTCGCAGAAAGTTACTCCGAAAATTTGTAAAATATATCCAAATTAAAAGAAAATATTCGAAGATAATACTTCTGTTTACTGCACTGAAAAAAACAAAAAAAAAAAGATCACTCCGAAAAATTTGATAATTCTCCGAAAATTCGGAATATGATAAATAATCAAAATTGAAGCATAACTGCTTGCAATACTGGAAACCGCCATAATTTTATTTAAAAATAATCGCAAATTCGCAGAAAGTTACTCCGAAAATTTTTAAAATATATCCAAATTAAAAGAAAATATTCGAAGATAATACTTCTGTTTACTGCACTGAAAAAAACCAAAAAAAAATATCACTCCGAAAAATTTTACAATTCTCCGAAAATTCGGAATATGATAAATAATTAAAATTGAACCATAACTGCTTGCAATACCCGAAATTTAATTTAAAAATAATCGCAAATTCGTAGAAAGTTACTCCGAAAATATGTAAAATATTTGAGTTATGTCCAAATTAAAAAAAAAGTATTCGAAGATGATACTTTAGTTCACTGCACTAAAAAAAATAATAACTGGAATAAAAAAATTCATTCCGAAAAATTTGACAATTCTCCGAAAATTCGGAATATAATAAAAAAATTAAAACTTTAGCAAAACTGCTTACAACACTTGAAAATTTTATAATTTTACCTAAAAATAACCGAAAATTCACAAAAAAGAGGCTGACAGTAACTCCGAAAACACTTATAAATCACTAAAATCCTCATGAGAATGTTCAATTACGTGGCAAGTCGTGTGATTGATGTTTCTTCGGCAGCCATAGTCACGATTTTTGTAAACTTACGACCTGTGGCGGTGGCCACGACCTGTAAGGATTTTTTTTTTGGTTTCATTCTGTTCGAGTCAAGCGGTCTAGTTAGCGTGGCAGTATTAGGATACCACTGACCGGTAGTTATCGAAAAATATTGATATAGTTGTTGCACGCTCTGGCGTGCTTGTGTACTACACTGCTGCTATCTAGTTCCCAAATTTTAAATTATATTGGCAAAAAGTTTAAAAGTCTACAATAGGGTGATTAATCTTGCGGCACCTCGTATAAACACTGAACCAGGTTAGATACATACGAATTAAATTCGTTCCCCATACAAAAATTAAATTGCATTATTCTTCTTAATTTTCTTTATGTATAAACACAAAACTAATTTAATATTTTTTGCTGGGATATTCCCATACAGCTTAAGCTGAGTGAGGGAGCGGTAAAATTCATTTATAAAAGTTCACAAGTTAAAATGCTGAACGTGAGCACTCATTTATGTCACGTAAATATTATTTGCAACAAAAAAAAATGTTCCGCGAAAACTACAATACAATAGTCGATATAAACTATTTGCAAGTTAGTGTAGAAAGTGCAGTTTAATTTTGATATTTTCTTGGGAAACATTAGCAAAGTTGTGTCTGTTACAAAACGTTTTTTTCCAAATCTCTTTGTAAACTTCAGCTCATACGATTCGTTTGATTTGAATAAAGAAAAGTAAATAACTAAATTTGGGTTTTGAAAGCACACGTTTTTGAATGGGGAAAATAAGAAAAGAACATGTTTTTATGGATTTCTTAGAATAAAAATGTAAACCTTCCAAAAGATTTAACGGGGCCCAGCAGTAGTAGAAGTCTCATGCTTCTGAACTTTATTCAAAATCATGGATATTTATGGCTCTCGTGTAGTCTATAGATTATAGTTTCCCCCCCTCTAGTTATTTTGTAAGCAACAGCAGCAGCAACGTACTTGTCTAAGAGTTTTGTACATGTTTGTCTTGTGTCGTTGGTGTCATATTGATAAAATCTAATTAAAATGCGCGACACATGTGTGCGCATATTTAACATGAATTTAAACATTTAGTTTGTATATTCTTGGTATCTTGCGACTCAACACAACATTTCAACATTTTCTGCTTAAGCTTTCAAGTTAATAAACTAAGGGAGCGTACAACAACTATACTCTGACTATTTATTGTTTTATTAAACAAAAAAAAAAAAATACTATAGAATTGTAGTGTATGTTCGGAATGTAAGAAATAGTGGAAAATAAAATTACCACAATATTAAAAATGAAATATTATTTTAACTCTATAGCAGACTTTGGCTGCTGCTGCTGCCCCTATGTGCTGTTTAGTGGGTGCGTGTCGTTTGCAATGCTATTCAAGTGCTATTGGTTGTGCTCAGGATTGTGTGTTACTTGTCTATTACACGAGTATTATACTCGTAATAACACTTTCTTGGCTGAATATTAAATTTTCCCACTTACATTATTGGCAATTTTGATCATGTATTAAAATTGAAATTGTGGCATCCGAAGCTGATTGATTTCAAGCAAGGAGGGGCAAACTTTTGTTTTATTGTAAAAAAAATATATTTTATTAAAAAAAAAACTTAATAAAACCTTGCTGACTTAGGACTTCCCTGTGGTAATGTTTTCTTTTCCGGAAAAAATGCTAATTAAAAAATTAGTTTTTTCTTTTAAAACTCCTCGTAACTGCAACTCAATCTCAATGTTTAAGCCATAGCTAATGTGCATTTAAATATTAAAAATGTGCACTTAAATAATAAAAAGTATTATCAGCGCCTGGAAAAATTAAGAAAAGTACAGTGGAGATATTAAAAATCCCAATTTGGGGATTTTAAAATTTTTATTTGGGAATTGTGGGGAAAATAGGATAAGCATTGGAAATACTAAATACCCAGAAAATAATTTTCGCCTGGCGAAAAAAACAACAAAATTACTAAAAAAAATAAAATTATGGTATTATGGAAAATTTATTTGCGAATTGTGAGGATTACGAAAGCAAATCCTCTGCAAAAAAAAATAATAGTAATTAATAAGAATAATAAAATAATAATAATAGAAAAATACAGCAAAAATACTACAAATTCCCTGTTTTGGAATTATGGGGATTTCAGAAACAAATCTACGCCTGGCGAAAACAAGCAGGGAAAATACTGAAAAATCCCATTTCTTGGAAACTTTGGGAATTGTGCAGATTTCAGAAAAAAAAATTCGCCACGAAAACAAACAAGAGAAATGTAGCGAAAATAGTGAAGAAGCCCAATTATGGTATTTTGGAAAATTTCTTTGGGAATAGCGGGGATCTCAGAAACAAATCCTCACCTGGAAAAAAAACAGGGAAAAAACTTGAGGAATTGTGGAGACCTCAGAAACAAATTTTCGTCTGGAAGAAAATAAAATAAATGCATCGAAAATACTGAAAAAGTCCAATTATGGTATTTTGGAAAATTTCTTTGGGAATTGCGGGATCTGCTCTTGGCGACACATAAGAAAATCATTGCGAAAATACACGAGGAATCCTAATTTGGAATTTTCAAAATTTTCTAAAGAAATTGTGTTGATTTCAGAAACAAATCTCTGCCGAGCAAAAAAAATATATTAAAATATTTTAAAAATAAGAAAAACTACAAAAATACTGAAATATGGCAATTTTAAAGTTTTTATATTTTTTGAACTGCAGGAATCTCTTGAATGTGTTCCGCATGACGAATGTGTTCCGCAGCGAAAATTTGGGATTTTCCAAATGTTGGGATTTATTAACATTTTTTTGGGAATGGTGCGGATCTTAGAAAAACTTTCTCACAATTTTTTTTAAATTTCTGTATAAAAAATTCGTATTATCATGCAGTAGAATAATAATAATAATTTTTCCGTAATAAATATTTTTCCGTAAATTTTCAAGCACCTCTTTTCAAAAACAACAATCCATTGAAAATAAGTTTCTAGGAAATTTAAAATAAAAGGAAAACAAAACACACCATCTAAATTCTTGCAAATATATTTCCCAGTAATACTTTGCATTAAATGCCGAGGTTCTTATTGTATATCATGGCCATTATGAATTGATGTTGTTCATACAATTACAGATTTACATTTTTGTTGCAACTTAAACTCATGTTGCATATTAAAATTGCATATGAATAGAAAATGCAAAACGAGCTTCATCACCATAGGATTGCATGGCTTGCAAGCAGCATATAGAATTGCTGTCGCTGTTCTTGCTGCATGTCTTCTTCAATAGCAAACAATAGTGTTAGTGTCTTTTTCAATAAATATTTGTGATTTGACATTTCCGTTTAATGTATACGATTCGACGGAGATTCAACAGGCACTAGGCTTAGTGCACCAGAATATTTCTTTCTTGCAAGTGCCTGCATATGTGTGTATGTGTTATTGCCAGTAACTGCAGTGGCACGTTGCAAGTAATATTAAACAAATATTAGTTACTTGTGTTTCCAGCAAGATTTACTTGGGCTGATTGCATGCCTGGAAGTTAATGGTCGGTTTGGCTGTGCATGCCTTTAAATTTCAAGTTATTAATATTTATATCTACGTGTGCTAGTAAAATGTATATATTGTAGTAAGCAACCGCTGCAAATGATTACAAAAATACTGTAAATGAGTGTTTTCTTTGAATTATAAAATATCTTCAAATCTAAGTAAATTATGGAACATTTTCCAATATAAGATCTACACTTTGATAAAATTAAAAGAAAAAATTATTTCACGCAAAACTTTTATAGTAAAAAAAAATTTCCCTTTATGGGAAATTTTTTTGTTAAGGCAAAATATTTTTATCTCGGAGTATACACTATAATTCTCTACTACAGGCACAAAATTGGAAGAAAAAATTCAATATCCTTGCCCTGAACAATATTTCCCCTGAGGGAAATTTGTATTGGCAAGTTAGTTATTGAAATAGTTTTTATATTTAATATAAAACAACTACGCCAAACAGCTAAAGTGAAGTAAATACCAATTATCTTAATTTCCCTTGTTGGGAAATTTTGTTAAAAGTAAATAGAATAATCTTAAATTATGAATTATTAAAAGCACTCAAAATATTGTGCTATATTTTAGTAAAATAAAAAAAATTTAAATTATGTTCAAAATTTTCTGTCCAAAAAATTTCTTTCTTAAGGATTTTTTTTTAATGTAAAAGACTTCTCTTTTAAACATATACACCATAACTTTGTATTATCTACAGCCACAAAATAGAAGAACAAAATTCAATATCCTTATCTAGAAGTATAATTGTGTTAAGGGAAATTTTATTTGTAAAACATCTTTTATTCCTAATACACTCCAAAATAGAGAGTAAATTTTAGTTTAAGCAGATGTAAGTCACACTTTTCAAATACAAAATGAAAAATTAAAAAAAATATGTGTTGTGCAAAATTTCCTCTAAGGGGAATTTTATTTCAAACCCAATTAAAAAAATGGGGGTTTAAATGGAATGTATAAATCGAATTCATGACATTTTCTTATCTCTAAGAAATTTCCCTTATAGGGAAATTATAGTTAAAGTGGATACAATTTCCCTTGTAGGGAAATTTTGATTTTTCAACATTGTTGTAAGAATTTTGTAATGGTATATTTTTTAATACAAACTTTACTTTAAATTTGCAAAATTTTTCTAAACGAAACCAAATTTCCCTAGTAAGTAAATAAATATTGAGCTGATTTTTAAAACTTTTCAGGTGCAAAAATTGTCCCAAGGCTGTTTTTTATTTTGTTATTAATCGTAAACATTTAAGACAATTTTTAAAAATTTCCTTTTGTTAAAAAAATTTCCCTTAAAGGGAAATTTTTATTCTAAGCAAATTTTAAAATTATATTAAATATATTACTTAAAATAACTAATATAAAACAGATAAAAATATTTCCCTCAAAGGAAATTTTGGTTTCTGAGATACTAAGTAATATTGTGGAAAATTAAAAAAGAATTGCTTATGGGATATAGTTTTTCTTTTTATAAATATTTTCATATAAATTATTCTTTTAAAGTTCTTTAAACGCTTTTATTCCTGACCGGCTTTCCTTTGTTGCTTTTCGTATAAATTTTGCAGCAATAAATGGAAATTAATTCCACAATAATATTTTCACAAATTAATTTATTAATATATACAGTCGTTTATTGCTCTATCACTCCCTCTTCCTCTTTGCCAGCTTACAAGCTTGTAAATTCCACATAAATTCGAATGCCAAAGACAAGTGATGTTTGGTAAAGTTGTCTAAATGTACGAGTATGTTGAAATGTATGCGTGTGCGTTTGCTGCTGCACTTGACAATACTGAATGAGCAATTTATAATTTATAAAGTTTGTTTTTCAATTAAAAATTAAATTAAATTTAAACAATAAATTAAACAATAGCAGGATGAAGGGCAACGCCTTAAAATAGGCACTACTGATGGCTGTTAATTAATTTGCCAAAGTAAGAATTTGATTTAAGTTGAATTAATAATTAAAAAAGTTATTAACAATTAAAAAAAGGGAATTTATTTGTTAATGTTGAGATTTCTTTTAATATAGATAAAAATATTTATTCGGTTAAATTAAAACTGTTTTAACAGCACATTTTATTATATTTTTTTCTTGCAGCTTAAACACCAAAGACATGAATCTTCAAAACTAAACGTGCTTTAGAGAAATTCCTGCCCGTTTTTTCTAGATTAAAAGCCACCTAAATGTCAGACGAAGTGCCTTCGGGAAGATTGTCACAAATCTTTGATCCCCTAACCAATTTACAGCAGCAGCCTGCCACACATTATCAACAACAACTGGCTTTGAATCGTAGAAGATCTATATCTTCTTCACCATCGCCCTCAACGTCGGGGCGAGCTACACCAGCCTCGGCAGGTGGCGGCAGCATTGGCAGTGGCACCAGTAGTACAAGCTCGCACTTGCAGCAGCAGCAACAACAATATTATCAACAGCAGCAAAATTATCAATATTTAACACAACCCCAGAGCTATTTTCATGTGCGCACACAAGATGGGGAAGCTGGAGCAGGGGGTCATAATTATTTGCATACATTCCCCTCAACTCACACGCCCAGCCATTTGCAGCAGCATCATTATATGCAGCAACACTATCAACGTTATCACCAGCAACAATTATCGCATAATTTGAATTCTTCAAATTTCCTCCATCATACAGATCAGCAACAGCATTCCCTCCCACCCCTCTATAATGCCTCACAATCCCTGACTGCCTCACCTTTGCTGACCAAGCGGGCCATATCTTTTAGTGGTCAAATGCCTTTGAATCGACAACAAACTGAAGGTTACAATGTTAATACTGTTGTTGGCCACAAACAGCATCAACAAGTACAGTTAACGGCCCAATCTACTCCCACTAGTCCCCGCTTAATGCCCAGAAGGCAAACTAAACCCCCACCTATACCGGCAAAACCTTCCAGTATACCCAGTACTTCATCCACCACCAGCTCTTGCAGCACTAAATCAAACCCAAAGGATAGCGGTTGTAATATAAATCCTGTATCATCATTAGATGGTGCAGATGCCCCCTGGCCACATTTCTCTTCTCTAACAGACTGTCTGGATGTACATCAGGTTAATAATTATGCTCAACCAGTGCCGGAGGTTGGTGTTTTTTCCCCCAAAATATATTAAAAGGCATCACGTTTTCATCTACCATTTCTTTTTAGATCAACTGGCAAGAACGCTGCCTGGAATTACAATTGGAATTACATCGCTCAAAAAATCAGGCGGGCCGTATACGCGACATGTTAAGAGAAAAGGTAAGTCGAAAATATTTTCTCTTATCGCTGTCAGAGTATCTTTGGGAATTGGTGACCAGCGTTGCCACATGTTTGTGAAATTGAAATTAAAAAAAAATTGGTTTACACTGGGAAAAATGCACCTGATAATACTATAAACATTTATGAAACCTTGCAGGTAGTTTTCTTACATTCTGGCGAACAGTGTTGCCACCTGTTTTGTTTGAATAATTGAAAAAACTGTTTTATACGGTAAAAAAGTGTACATAAAAATATTTTAATAACACAATATGTGAGAAAAATTGCATGGTTGAGCGCGTTTGAATGTTTTTTCTACAGCGTTGCCACTTTTTTTTTTGCAAATATAAAATATAAAAAAACTGCGCTTGGTAATTTTCAGTAATATTAAATATGTCAAATTTTTCATGTCTTTTTCCACTGCAATTTAAAACCCGTTTAATGAGTATGTCTTAAAATTTTTAAATAATCGCCCTTATTATGAAAGGCGACGTCTTCGTCACATCAACCCAACAGTAAAAAATTCTCACTTGTCTACTAGTTGTCGATAACAATTAATTACTGTTGATAATCTCTTAGTATACTCTAAGGCATATGTATTAATAAAACACGTCAGTAGTAGTCAGTTGCTGTCGACACATAGTAGAAAATCGAAAATTGTTTACTGTCGTCTTGGTGCGACGTCAAAGTCGCCATTCATAATAGAGGCTAATAAAAAATGTGAGGTAACTTTTGTGGAGTAAAAAGGGAAAACACATGACTTTTTGTGTTATTGGTCTGACTTTTTGTACGAGGTCTGTTCAAAAATAAGATGCGTTTTTAAAATTTTTCGTGATTGTACTTTGGGTGAGAAAAATATTTACAAGTGGTACAAGTTTTTCAAAGAAGTTCGGGGAAAAAAATTTTTTTTTAGTTTTATGCTAAAAATATTTATACTGTGCATATCTATACAAAAATACCTTCTAACAGATATATGATATATCAATATATGTGGACAACAAAATACTTAAAAGTGTACCACAAAAAAGCTGATGGCTTTTATGTTAAGAATATATAAAAAATATTTATACTGTGTGCATCTACACAAAAGTACCTTTCAAAAAATTATAAGTTTTATTTATTTAATAAACAATAGCGTTCTTAAAAATGTACCACAATAAAATGTGGTGCCTCTTCATATATGGGATATTATACTTTGGGTTTTCATTTTCTTTTAAGCTTTTGCACCAACATCTCAATTCTAAAAACGAAGACAAGTGGTATCAAAGCAAAGAAATGTTATATTTTAATTTACGCTTGTTTTTAGCATACAATTTTTGTTTTTTTAATTTTATTTATTTATATTTGTTGTATAAAATACTCTGCATAATAAAATAATTTAATTAAGGATTAAATCAAGGGAAGAAAACTTTTTTTTAATAAATAAATTTTTATTGTAATATATATATTTTTATATAAAAATTAAATATTGCTTTGCCATAAGCTCCTCTTAAATCTGTTTGCTGAAGAGTTAAACCAAACATATTCGTTAATCCTCTACTGGCAGTTTATGGGAGTTTGTAACCTCGTTGTTAAATGCTGAAATGTATTTATTTAAATAGTTTCATCATTTATATTACTCCATTTTTATTTGTTCGTTTCTTTTATGAATAAATAACATATACATATTTCCGTTTCCTTTTCAGCTCATATCTCCATATACTTTGTTTTGTTGCACTTGTTTCACTGTGTATCAGCGTGTGTGCAACAAATTTAACCATGCAACTCAACTGGTGCAGCTATTGTTATAGCTGGCACTAGTTGGTTTTTTTTTTCACTCTTTTTACTGTTTTATTTTATTATATTTTATTTATAATCTTTATGCTTCATTATACCGGAAAAAGCTTTTCTCTAAAGAAGTAAAAAACAAAGTTTGAAAACAAACAAGAACTCCTCTTCAACTCCCTTAAAAGGACATTTGAGCGTCAGTAGGGGAAAGCAAACAATATATTGTCGTAGTTGGGAAAAAATATCTTTATATAAAATCATAAATATGTTTGCAAATACTACCTGCTTATTACTTGTATGCAAATTTTTATTTGTCCAAATATGGAAACCCCCTTACGGTAAGGGGTACTCCATATGTGTCAGTTTAAATTCATTGGTATATGTGTGTCATTTACATGGCTGTGTAATAGCGATTGTCATCTTGCAGGCAGGTCTTTTGTAATGAATATATGGCATTGTGCTAAATGAACAGTGGCTAACAAAACTAGTTCACTTAATCAATCTTAAATGAAACTACTTGCCACTGCGGATATTAGAATGTTTTGTACGATTTGTAAATAATAACATATTTGACCAAAACGCAACTAAAACAGTTTTGAAATAATTCTTTCCTTTTTTTTTCAACTATATTTTAAGAAAGTACCTTTTTCAAAAAAGTACCTTTCCTGAAAAGTACTTTTTCTGAAAGGTACTTCTTAAAAAAAATGGTTTCTAAATACTTCTCTTAAAAGTTCATTTTCCGAAAAGTTCTGTTTCCAAGAAGCGCTATTTTTCAACAATTACGTTCTTACGTAAATAGTACCCATTAAGTTTTTTTTTAATTATTTTTTTTAAGTAGTTATTCTAAAAAGTACTATTTCCAAAAAGTAATTTTTCAAACCGTGGTTTTCCAATAACCATTTTATAAGTATGTGTGTTTAAAATTGCGTTTTTAAAAACTATATTTTAAGCAAGTACTTTTTGCTATAGGTACTTTTTCAAAAAAGTACCTTTTCTGAAAAGTACAATTTCTAAAAGGTACCTTCACTGAAAAGTAATTTTAAAAATTTTTTTTTAAATACTTCTCTCAAAAGGTACATTTTCCAAAAAGTACCTTTTCAAAAAGCGCATTTTTTCAAGAAGCTCGTCTTTACATAGGTATTTATGTGAATTTTATTTTTCAAAAATTATTATTTTGTTTTGTAGGTGTTTTGTACTATTTCCAAAAAGTATTTTTCCAAAAGATGTTTTTCCAAAAAGTTCTTTTCCAAAACCAGTTCTTTCTTATGTATTTTTCAGTAAAAGAACATTTTTAAAAAGTATACTTTCTGAAAGTAGCTTTTTCAATGAAGTATCTTTTCTGAAAAGTAAGTGTTCTCAAAAGTACATTTTCTGAAAGTATTTATTTCGAAAAGTACTTTTTTCAAACTTTTTTTGGAGGTACTTTTCTCAAAAAGTACATTTTCCAGAAGGTACCTTTTTCAGGAAGTACGTTCTTACATAAACACCTATTAAGTTTATTTTTCAAAAATATTGTTTTTCAAAAATATTGTTTTTTAAAAAAGTACTTTTCCAAAAAAGTACATTT
Organism: Linnaemya tessellans; assembly: GCA_951800035.1. NCBI lineage: Eukaryota > Metazoa > Arthropoda > Insecta > Diptera > Tachinidae > Linnaemya > Linnaemya tessellans. The sequence goes on along the minus strand of OX637536.1, from coordinate 99,213,048 downwards.
TCAAAAAATACTTTTTCAGAAAGTACTTTTTAATAAAACCGTTTTTACATATAGTACATTTGTCTTTAAAAGTACATTTTTAAAATGTGAACTTTCCCCCTTTTCACTTTTCACCTTTCTCCCTTTTTCACTTCTCACTGTAAATTCAAGTGACATTTTTCTGTTTTTTTTCTCGTATATGGAAAACAAGTATTTTTTGCCTTTAACAAAAAGACAAAAGAATGACAGTAAAAATGTTGTAAATAAATAAATAAAATAAAGTCCCACAGAGATATCAGTTTGTTTTTTCATTTTGGTTTACTAACTCATGCATCCGTAAACAAAATATACCCCTTTAACTATGCAATACTTTAGCAGCCAGAAATCGGCCTGTTTGCATGCTTAACAAAAGGTACAAGAGTATATCATTAAAAATAAACAATAAAGCAAATATATGACATGGAAATATATGCTTTAATTATTTAAGTTTATTACTACTGCCTTGTTCTACAAACAGCAAAAAAGGAAGAAATATATGGAACACGGGCATGCAGAAAAATTAAAAAGGGCAAAAATAAATACGTATTTAATTTTGAATACATTAAAGAAATTTTAATCTTAAATTCAACCTAAAAGTAGTCTTTTAGAGTTCATATTTATCTCCTCCTAAAAGCATACATACTTTAAATATCTTTTATTAGCTAATGCTACTAGTACTTTTAATATTTTATTATCTATCAACAATAGCGGTGAGGTTCTGTTTACAGCCTTTTTCTCTAGACTACGGCAGAAAGGAAACTATTACCCTGCAGATCTTTTCGTGTACGAGTACTTGTTGCTCATTTAAACCAACTAAATCTCCTTTTGTACTTTCAACAACAATATGACTGTGTAGTTTACTATTGTAATATTCTTTTGAAAGTTCGTCTTGAAAAAATCAGTTGCAAAAAAAATCAGTTCATTTCATTTGATGAAAGTAACTAAAATTAAATAGTACATAAATTGTACTTTTATGTGGCAAAACAATAGACTGCGTCAGTAGTGTAACTTTAAGGAAATAATCACCGAAAGAAATTTGTAACACAAAAAGATTTATAAGAAAAAAGAAGAAACGATTCTGAAATTTTAAACAAGGGAAAGTGTTAAAACTTGTAAGAAAAATAAATATAACTCATGAAATTGTACAATGCTTTTAATATATTTTTTTCTTCAATTAATGCGCCGGCTCCTTTATCCAAATGTCCTCCCTTCAGAGTTGCGGTATAAAGAATTGTATGAGTAGAGGTCAACGCTTGAGTAGTGCCGGTCCTAGCTGAAAGACCGATACATTTTTTTTGTTGTAAAAATCTGTTCTTTTTCTAAAAATTTTCTATTCTGATAAGGTAATTTTTTCTTGAAAAGAGGTACTTTTATTTGAAAGGGTTTTTATGAAAAAAATTGGCGTATTGTACTCGCTGAAAATATTACTTCTGAAAAAGGGTTTTTCTTTTGGAAAAAAGTACTTCTTAGTAAAAAGTTACTTTCCTGTAAAAAGTTATTGCTATTATATATTTTTAAGGTACGTTCTTTTGTAAAAAGGTATGTTTTTATAAAAAGGTACCTTTTTACAACAAAAGTACCGTTTTATGAAAACCCACCTTTTAAAAAATAATAATTGCCTTATTTGCAAAAAGGTAGATTTTTGTAAAGCGGTACTTTTGCGTTAAGAGGTACTTTTTTGTACAAAGGAACGTTTTTGTAAAAATTTAGTTTTTTGTAACAAAGTGCTTTTTTAAGGCACTTTAAAAAAAAATTCTTTTTAAGGCACTTTTTGGTAAAAAACGTACTTTTGGTAAAACAGGTACTTTTGCTCAAAAAGGTACTGTTTAGTAAAAGGTTACTTTCCTGTGAAAAGTTATTATTATATATTTTTTTAAAAAGTACATATTCGCATAAAGGTACTTTTTTGTAAAAAGGTATCTTTTGAAGGCAATTTTTGTAAAAAGGTACTTATTAGTAAATGGTTACTTTCATGTACAAATTCATTTATTTACTTATTTTTTGCCAAAAAAGACATTTTTGTAAAAAGATTTTTTTTTTGTAAATTTACTTGTTCGTGACAATTTACCTTTTTGTAAAAAAAGTAGCTTGTGGTAAAAACTAATTTTTTTGTAAAAATAAACTTTTTTGTGAAATGGTTTTTTATAAACGAACTTTTTTGTAAAAAGGTACATTTTCAGAAAAATTTCTTTTTTTTTTTTGTAAAAAAATCATTTTTAGTAAAAAGTTAATTTCGTGTAAAGCTTTTTTTTTGTAAATATTTACGTTGTCTTAAAAATAGGGTTTGTTATAAAAGTTATTTTATTTTGTAAAAAGGTACTTATTTTGAAAAGGTACTTTTTTTTTGTTAAAACAGCACAATTTTTTTTGTAAAATGCATTTTATTTACTTATAATAAAAACAATTTAAATTTATAGTTCATTCTAACAAAATTTAATAACATAAATATTTTATTTATTTTAATATCTTTTCATCAGAAAAATAATAATAATTTTATAATAGAAACTTTTTTGAAAAAGTACTAATAGGATGGATATCAAGTAACGGCTGGCACTGCGGAGGCTTGTAGAAATTTTTTCAAATACAAATTATTTATTATTTAACTGCGAGTTGATGTTCCTTTCAAGCCTACCATTTTTTCACTTTCCTGCCACAACCAGTCAGCCAGTTCATCATCTCTGGCCTTTGGCAGCAAAGGAAACAATTTCATACGATCATAATACTGGCCCGTCTTGCCCTCCATGTCGGGATCTAAGGCCAAAAATAATATCGTCTGGGCACCACCTTTAGTAGAGCGTAAAACAAATTTCGAAAATATGTTGTTGAAGAAACCCAATATCGGATCATAGCGAGTCAATTCGGATTGCACCGATCCCGGATGCAGACAATTCACTGTAACATTTGCCTCCTTAAGCATGCGCCCTAATTTGCGGGTAAATAATATATTTGCCAGTTTACTGCGTCCATAGGCTGCAAAGCGCACATACTTTTTCTCCAAATTCATATCTTCTTTGTCGAAATTTCCAAAAATGTGGGCCAAAGAACTAACCACCACTATACGGCTGGGGGCCGAAGCCTTTAAAATATCCAGCAGTAAATTTGTCAGTAGAAAATGTCCCAAATGATTTACACCGAAATGTTGTTCAAAACCGTCTGCAGTTAATTTACGCGGCGTGCTCATTATGCCCGCGTTATTGATTAAAATATCTAAACGTTTTTCTTCTTGTAGAAATTTCTCGGCAAATTCTCTTACCGATTGTAGCGAAGCTAAGTCCAATGAACGATTGAATACATTGGTGTTCCCCGTTCTTTGGACAATTTCATGGCGGGCCTTTTCACATTTTTCGAAATCTCTGCAGGCCATATACACTCGGGCACCACGTTTGGCCATATCTAGGGCTACCTCTTTGCCTATGCCCGTATTGGAGCCGGTTACAATGACCACTTTTCCATCTAAACGATTGGTTTTTGTGTAAGACGGTCCTTCACGCCACTTGTAGAAGACGTAAATGGAAACAGCCGATAACAGGCACCAGCAAGTAAATTCAAATTCCTGTCCTCCCTTAAAGCAAAATACTCGCACTTGATCACGGCAAAATAAAGAGTTCAGGAATTCCGCAATTGTCATGATGCTGTTTAGAAAATTCTACAATAAAGAAAAATGTTTAGTGTCAACATTTTTGGAGTTTAGAAGTTAAAATACACTTGGGAATAAATAACCTTAAACTACTTGTGTGTGCATACATACGCCCAAACTATAACGACCAACCGCTTTTTTACTGCAGCCGGTGCAAACTGGCTGCATACTAGATGATAATCAAAACAAGTAGAAACATGTTATAATTTGAGCTCATAAACAGAGCGAAATATGCAGAGAGAGAGAGAGAGAGAGAGGGACTGTTAAAGAAAATCTAAACGTTGCCACATGCTCTCGTCTTGATACAACGTTTATTTCAGTAAAGAAAATTATGAAACTTTTTTAATAATTATTTCATTCTTTTCGTTTCAATAATTATTTTTTTTTTATATTTAATATTTCGCCATGCATTTGGGTGACTTCTTCAGGAAAATAAAAAATGTTGATTATCTATTTTTGAAAAACATTTTTTTCAGTTAACCAATTTAATATTGTTCAAACTTATTTTATTAAATTTATTGCCAGTTTCGTGAAATGCTATTTGGGAAATTTAAATTGCGATAACGTATTAATCTGGCTATACTAACACTTTTGTCGGATAAAAAAAGAGAGTTATACTCTTACAGATCAAAGTACAATGTACTTAGTGCATAAAAATGATTTTATTTTTATTTTGTTTAAATTAAACATGAGTTTAAATTTAATTTCCCCAGATAATGCGAAGTTCATCTAATTACAGTCGCGTTTTATTTGTTTATCTGTATGTGCAGTTTTTCATTTAAAAAATATCTATATAAATTTTAAATGCATTTCAGGTGTGATAATCTCTTAACTTATTCGAACCTACATAATGAATCTTATGTTAACGTAGAACTCCTGGTTGAGTTTTGACTCTATTTAAGTTTTGTTTTGTTAAAGACTGAAGATTTTTGAGGCGGGCCATTTTCTTGACAATATTTTATGCACGTATGTATATTAAACTCTAACGAAATATTATCCGGAAGTTTTAAATTCTGAGGCGGGCCATATTTCATATGAGTTTGAAAAGTAAAACTTTATACTTGTTTAGTAATTTTTGTGAAATTCTTCTTCGTTTTTCATACATATTTAAATTTTAAGAAGTTTTATTTATAAATTTATTTATATAATTTTAAATTCTGAGGCGGGCCATATTTCATTTAAGTTTGGAAAGTAAAATTTTATACTTGTTTAGTAGTTTTTGTGAAATTTTTCTTCGTTTTTCATACATATTTAAATTTTAAGAAGTATTATTTATAAATTTATTTATAATTTATTTATAAATTTCGAAGTTTGTAAAATAAAACTTTAGAGTTGGTTAATTATATCTAAAAAATTTAGATTTGTTTTGTTAGAGACAAAAGAATTTTGAGGCGGGCCATATTCTAGAAAATTATCTGTTCATGCATATGTAGTTCTAACAAATTTTATTGTGAAATACTAAATTTTGAGGCGGGCCATATATCACATCATGTTAGAAAATTAAACTTTCGACTTAATTAGTGTTATTCTCAAAATCTGCAGCTTTGTTGCATTACACACGAAATTATTTTGAGGCGGGCCATTTTCTAGAAAATAATATTTTCATGCATATAAAGTTCTGACAAATTTCATTGTGAAATATTAAATTTTGAGGCGGGCCATATTTCATGTGAAGTTAAAAAAATAAACTTTCGAGAGATGTAGCCAAAATGTGTTGCTTTAATCCTTTGCAAACTAAATTATTTTGTGGCGGGCCATTTATCTCACAATTGGTTTTTTAACAAAATTAAGCCTCTTGGAAAACTTAACATAAAAAAAACAACTAGATTAGCCTGCTACCGAGCTAAAGCTTTTTCTGAGGCGGGCCATTAATTGCAAGTGAGGGAAAATATAGAGGTATTTGTTTTAAGCATATTAAAAGATTAAACATCGGTCGGCTGGGCCGGATAATCTAATGGAAAATCCTGTTAATAGGTTTTACATATTCTTTGCAATAGAATTTATTTTTGTGGAGAATTAAAAAGAAAAATATGGTTTCATTAATATTAAAAATATTTTTTCATATTAACTTCAAAATATTTCATTTAGTCTTGCCCTTAAAGTGCCTACTTCTCTTGGCCGTTTACAGAAATCCTGCTCAGTTTGAGACTTGTTGCTTTGTTTTATATCACGCTGCATCGTTCTTCATCAACGTGATAATTGGTTAATTAAATTGCCTAAAGTCCACAAGAAACTAAACTTAATTACAATTCTCCTTTAAATATGCAACAATTTCTCTTAACATTTAAAACAACAGAAAAGCTATGACATCATAACTTGTTTGCTTGCTTGCTGTTCCATTTTTGATTATATACAAACGAAACTTTCATTAGTGTAATTTTTTTTCGTTGCTTCTGGTTTTATTAAGATCTCTGGGGAGTCCATTATTATCAGAACGAAAGAAATGAGTTAAGCAGTGTAACAGCCGTCATATAAACAGACACAGATGAATTCCCAGTCATTACCACTGCTACAGTTGTAGTTCTATAACTAACAACTAACCCCTAATTCATTTGGGAAGAACTTTGAAAGTTACCGTCATTATTGCAAACATTATGATAATGAACGTCATTATTAAAGCGTTGTTGTCATATTAATGTTGTTATCAATTTAAGCTGTCTGCCTATTGTGGATTTTATTTTGCTCTCCTCAAGTATTCATAATACTTCATAATTAATTTGGCACTAATGCGCTTATTATCTTATATATGTGTATGTGTATGTCTGTTAATTAAAATATAGAAACATTTTGTACCACATATTTGCAAGAATTTCAAATCCCTTTTCTCAAAGGTCGCTATTTTGCAGCAAAAATAATTTAACTTGATTTTTCTGTGGCAAATGAAAACCAAGAGGTCATAAATACTGCACAATTGATTTCGCCTGTAAAGCCCACAAACTTTTAAGGCGAGCCATATTTATCTCACGTTTTTATTGATCATTTGATTTTTCCGAAATATATTGATGACATACTAAAAAAATTGTAATAACTATTCGATTTAAACAGGTACTAATTGGTGTGAGAAAAACTCTTTTCTAACATAAACAATAAGAGAAATTTTTGGCGGGCCATTTATTGTTTGACAAAAACAGCGCCGTTCTTTTACTAAATAATCTCTTTTTCTTTAAAGAATAACAAAATTTAAAAATGTTTTAAATATATTTTTCTAACAAAGGATTTTTATGTACATACATATGTATGTATATATGTATGTATGCATATTGGCCTAACAAAATTAAAAAAAAAAAAAAAAAAATTTAAAATTAAAACCGGTTGTATTGACTATTGAATTGCACTTGGAGATTATTTTCTAACATAAGGAATATCAACGTTTTGAGGCGGGCCATATATTGTTTTATAAAAATTTCTCATGCTTTTATTAAAAAGTCAATTTTTTCCGAAAAACTGTCCCTTTTCTTTGAAAAAAAAATAAATAAAATTTAAAAAACTTGCAGATATACTATGAAGAAAATAAATTATATTAAGAAAAATAAAAAGGTGTCAAAATGAATATTGGAGTTAGTTAATGCTGAGATAAAAAATTTTCTAACATTAACAATTAGAAAGTTGTGTGGCGGGCCATATATTGTTTTATAAATATTGTCTCACCCTGTTATTAAATAGTTTCCTTTTTCGAAAAAATAGTTTTAAAATATACTTTATATTGGGCTAACGAGTTGTTTTTTTTTATTAAAAAAAAGTTATAATAAAAAAAAGAAAATAAATAAGAAAAAAAATAATAACATAAAATGCAGAAATAACTACTGGATTGTTGTTGGGGAAAAAAATATTTTCTAACGTTAACAATAAGAAAATTTTGAGGCGGGCCATATTTTGATTTATAAAAATTGTGTCGTGTGTTTTTTAAACATCTTTTTAAAAAAAAAAAAATAATAATAAATATAAAAAACTTGCAGATATACATACATATATGTACATATTTCAATAAAGGAGTTTTAGATATTTTCAGCCAATAAATTCTGATATTGGAAAAAAATATTGAATAAATATTGGATTTAAACTGATAATTAGGGAGAGGTAAACAATTTTTTTCTAACATTAGAAATAAGAAATTTTTGAGGCGGGCCATATTGAAAAAAAATATTTTTGGTTCTAAACTAATTAAGCTGTTATGTAAGTTTACTAGACAAGAGTAGTTGCTAAAAAAAAGTTTTAGATATAAAGAAAAACCTAAAATCACAATTTTTCATTTGAAATATATCAACACAAATTTTGTATTCCAAAGCAGAGCCAACGGCTTATAAAAACATGACATGCTTCCTAAATAATTTTATTGCTAAAATTCTCCAAGTTTTTAGGCGGGCCATAACCAACTTTTATGTTTGCTTGTTGCTTTGCTAATTTCAATTTTTATTTTATTATATCATATTTAGAGAAACAGTTTTTCTTTTGCAATAACATTAATTTTTTTATGTTAAATTTTTGCAATTTCCATTATTATCGGTGTTATAAAAACACCGTCGCTAATATTTTAGCCAAATTTAACTTTTAAATTTTTATACACACGCATGAATGTGTATTATTATTTTGTAAAATTCACTTACATCGTTTTTTTTCTTTTGAATTTCAATAGACTACGTTGATTTTATATGAAAATTATTTAATTTATTTTATGTCTTCAATACACACTCCGCATAATAGATTTCTCAACGTACTAAATATTATTTTGGAGCGTAATAGTTAATTATGGCCCCAAACTGTTAGCAAATCACTTTAAATTGTTTATAAATAAGCAATAGATGGGAGACTGTGAGTAAACGAATGGTTAACAAAAAGAAACAGGGTGACCACTGAACAGGTATTTAAAGGAGAAAAAAAAATTTACAAAAAAGGGCCTATTATTGTTCAATATATAAAAATTTTATTGAACAAATATAACAAAAATTTTTATTAATAAAATATATGTTTAATAAAAAATCAAATTGAGGCAAAAGGATTGCTTTTCTTATAAAGGTGTAAAATATTACAAAAAATGCATTTGTGGCTCATTGCAAAAAGTGTAACAAAGATGCAAGGCACTTTGGTATTTCACACGCCGCAAAGGTCACGCTGACTGTAAAGTTGTACTTGTAAAAGTTATGTAAGAGAGCGTGAGAGATAGAGAGAGAGAGAGGAACCTCTATCTGGCTGAGAATAACAAGCCGACAGACCATATGCATGCCTTTGCTTATCACTATTGTAGAATCTACAGCAGTGATGTCAGCCTCATACACAATTGTGGAAGCAAAACTCACATGTACGCTTACGCTCTTTTATTTTGAGAGCCTAAAATATAATTGTTTACTGAAAAACACTCTCATTCAGCGGGAAGTATCGCAAGTCCTGTTTTGAGGCCTCTAACCAGAAATAATATATTTATATAAATATATATCGAGCCATAACCGCCAAATAAGCTTAAGCGACATGTTCTTCGAAAATCGACTTTTGATGATAATCCATTATTTACAATAATTTGGACCATCTGCCAATATGCCACAGTCATATTAATTACCGTTACGGAAATACAGCAAAAGAAATTTTAGCTCAACTGCATTTTTCCTTTAAATTTTAAATTTGTTTACATTTTTTTGTAACTGCAAAATGTCCGTTAAGCTAAAATTTTCTTTTTCATATAAAGCAAAAGTAGTATCAAACATTCAAGAATATTAATGAAACAGTTAAAGAACATCTTGCTAACAACGATAATTGCAAGCTTTTACATTTTTTGGTTAAATTAACTGATTTTTCACTACATCGAGAATAACTTAACCTTCAGAAACATGCATTATATTATAGGAAATTCATTAGAACTATTTGCATTAAATATTACAATCAACTACAATCCCATTTGTCCAATATTGAGCTCCTACTTCCATTTAAACCAAGGATAATTAAAAAATACTTCTCCTGTAAAATTTATTTTTTGTCGCTTAAGCTTTTTTGGCGGTTATGGCTCGATATATACAATACATATAAGATGTTTGAAATAAGTTGGATCCACTGTATGTAAGTACATCTTTTCGAAAATTTCTTAAAGTAGCTTTTAAATTAATTCATAAGTAAGATTTTTTGTAAAAATTGTTTTTCTTGTATATAAACTAACCAAATGTTCAGCTTAAAAGTGGAGAAATATTTTAAAATTAAATATCTGAGCACTTGGCAATTTTCGAAACCCCTTTTTTACAACTTATAAAGTTAGAAGATATTATTGGTAAATAAAAGGATACTCTTACAAAAGGCCACTAGTTAGGCCTCGCAACCGCACATTTCTCCCGCTGGGAATGTAAGAGATACGAGTGATCTCACCAACACAATCACATTTGACATCACTGATCTACAGTGTAGATTAAATGCCACAAATCATTTACAGTACCAGCAGGCCGTAACAAAACAGCTGACAAGTTTTTGTTTACATAAAAGTAATATTTATTTATGCACACACACACACACATTGTGTTTTATTATGTTTAATTTTGTTTATACTTTTCTTTATTGTGTACGAAATAAAAACTTGTTTCTTCTTAAATAAAAAAAGCTAAAAAAGTTGCTCAGCACAGTTGATAAAAAAAAGTAAATGTATAAATAAAGAATTGTATACTGATATTGGCTTAATAAAGCTGCACAATGGGTCCAAAGGCGGTCATTTCGCGGATTAATTAATAGAAAAATATGATTACCTTTAAAACTTAATCTACTCTGCTAAAGTACAGATTTTATTGGGATTTTTTCTACGATTCGCTTACTTTAAACTCACTGAATAGCAGTCTTGTAATTGTGGAGGTATGAATTGATCCATTAAAATATGTTTTTTCCCCACTGTGCGTCGTAGCTACCAACAGCTGAGCTGATACTCACATAAAATTTGTAACACCTGAGTTTTTGTTGTTGGAGGTTAGCAAATAATTCACACGTGTGATGTAATTTACAATTATGCTGTAGACAAAAAACCCATTTTTTTTCGTAATATGTACATAAATAATATTTTTTTAAGTGAGAAATATGCGTTTTAAAAAAAAAAGTATATAGTGGGAAGGAAATACTTTATTTAATATTTTTAATTGTTCTTCAAGTTTTTAATATTTTGTGATAATAATTTTTAAAACTTGAAGAAATGTTTTATATAAAAAGTGTTTTATTTTAATGTATGAATTTCTATTTCAATAGTGAACCTTTATTTATGTAAATTGTATTACAGGATGTTAATTTTCCCAACAGGCTGTAGGTTCAAATCTGCGAAACTGCAAATTATTTTTTATTTTATTTTTTTTTTTAGAGTTTTATTTTATTTTATCTGTGTAATATTTTCCTTCGTCTTCTGGTAACTTCTTCAGGAAAATGTGAAAAAAATGTTGTTCATCTTCTTCCTTTTCCTTAATCCGTTGACATAAAGTTATACAGACCGGTTTGGAAGAATCACAAGTATCGTACACTAACAATAATAAAAGATTTGAGGCGGGCCATAGTTTAATGCGTAAAAAAATTCAGATGTTCAAAAAAAAAATTATATATTAATGCTAATATTATATATGTATGTATATGCCAATATGAGTAATTCCATTAAAAATCTAAAATCCATTTGAAATCTGATTTAATCAACAAAAATATTTTATTTAAAATTTTTTATTTGCTAAGCCACATCTAAGGCTTCGTAAATAATATATATGCTTAACATATGCTTTTGCCTGCTAGAACCTATGAGTTTTCTGGCGGGCCATATATTGGAGGCGACATAAAGCTAAATGTATACAAACAGCTTTGGAAGCTTCAAAGTAACGTAATGATAAATAATATGATTTCATATTTTACTTACAAAAAAAAAATAAAAAAATAAATAAAAATATTTTAATTAATTGTTTTTTACTAAGTGGTAATTAGCGTTTCATAAATAAAATATATGCTTAACAAATGGTTTTATCTATAAGAACCTTGGAGTTTTCTGGCGGGCCATGTGCTAGTGTTCGAAAACGCTGTTTGATTTTCTTGTTAATAATTGTTTTTTTAAATTGTATAGTATAATGTAAAAGAATAAGTATAGTTGTGTTTATGACGGCTTTTTTTTTTAATTATTTATCTTAATTTTTACTTAAAAATATAAAGTAAAAATTTACTAGAATGCAGCTATAGTCCATAAATTTAATTTTACATGGAAATTATGGTATATTACATTAGTATTAGCAGAAAATTGAGGCGGGCCATATATCGTTAACTTAAAAAATTAATTTATTACGGAAAGTAACGCTTCTTTGTTAGTGTGTAATAAATGTTTTCTTAATAGGTTCAGGTTTTTTTATTGTATTAATGCTCTAGAACCCTGAATGTATTTATTTTGTTACATAAATTTTTGAAGAAGTTTAGTTTATGGCCTTAGCAGTATATATTATTAGCATCTTTGTTTTATCACTAAAAATAGCTAAACTTTAAGGCGGGCCACTTTGTGTTAAAATTTTTTTAATATTATTGTTTAATAAATAAAAAAGCTTTTTAAAAATGTATTATTAAAATTATTTTAAATAAAAATTTGTATGTATAATATGTATATACATACATATATATATATATATATATATATATATATATATATATATATATATATATATATTTGCAATCAGGATATAAAGGTCAACTAATAAAAATTTAATATTTGAACAAAAAAAACCTAAATATAATAATTTAAGTATTAAGAAGTGATCGAAAAACTAGAAAATAAATTAATAAAAATTTATAGAAGGCAAATATATACTAAGAATATAATACAGGAGGAAACATGGTATGCCAATACCCTATTTCTTATTGCTTTGCCTATGGCCCGCCTGGAAACTTCAATTTGTTTTATTGCTGCAAGATTTTAATAAATCGTTTCGAAAAGTTTGCCATAAAATAGACTTTTCAAAGTGGAATAAAGTAAATTATTTTTTAAATTTGATTTATAATAATAGGATTTTGCTAATAAATTTAAATGTTGTTGTCCTTGTAACACCAGCATTATTGCGGGGTAATAAACTTGAATTTTTTATAACTTTGCTAACATTTGTTGCAATATGTTGTAACATACAAGTTTATTTTTATTTATTTATTTTTTGTTGTTGTTTTTTTGCATTCGACCATAATTCAACAATTTGTATATTCTGGGTATATGTGTGTATTGTAATTTTTTTTTGTTGGCTGTTAAAGTTACAATTCATTCGGTTTATAGCCATTGTACTTTTCGACAAAAACAAAAAAAACAACAACAACAAAATACATGTATAAAAAATAAAAAGAACAAGCAACCATAAACCATGCACACTTGAGAGCCTTTGATGGCAAATAATACCAATTGTAAGACAATGTTGTAAAGAGGATTTTATGGCATTCGAAAGTAGAAAAGTTGGGGAAAAAACAAAAGTTCTCTTGATATTTCTGCCTGGCATTTAATTTGGATTCTTTTCGTCTGGTGTTGCCAAGAAACGAATTTAGTCAAGTAACAAATACCACTTCTACTTCTTCTTCTTCTTCTTGCTGTTCCAGCTACTTTCTTCTTCTTCTTGTTCTTCTTCAGCCAATACGTGAAGAAAATCATAAAATCTGGCAAAATAAACAAATTAAAGAATGTTGTTTTTCTTCTGCATAGATTGTCTCAAAATCATAAAAAGAAAACATTTAAATAAAGAACAACATTGTTGTTTTAAAATTTATGATGCTGTTTGACTGCAATCATAATGGGAAAACAACAATAAAAGCACCTGTTCTGCCCACTTGGAAACGCCTTTCAGACACAAACAGTGAGCTTAACTTAAATAACGTATGAATAACAAAAACCTAAAAAGAAATTATGAATCCTAATCACAATGTAATATTAAGGCTGTAGTAACTCTTTGTTAAATCCACCATTTATGTTCCTACGCTCCTTCTAGGATTAAGAGCAACATAAATAAATGTACCACTTTCATAAAAATTATATTTCCTCATTTGTTTTTAAATTTTTATTAATAATCAACTGGATTGTGGCACATGAAAATAAGTGTTTGTAGTACATTTTTAAAAATTTGCCAAATATTTAAGCATTTAAGTGCAATTCCAGAATTTTCGTATATTTCTTACAGTACAAAATGGCCCGCCTCAAGTACGTGGTATTTATAAATGTACAGTGAAAATTAAACACTTACTTTCTGTATTTATTTTGTAAATTTATAATTTCATAATTTTTTTTCCAAATTATTTGGCCCGCGTCAAATAGCTGCATATTTTCTGTATTTATTTTGTAAATTTATAATTCCATAAAATTTTTTTTTAATTTTTTATAAATAAATTTAAAATATGAATAGAAGTCAATGATTTTTGATTTCTATTCATATGTTATTTTTCATAGCTGTGTGGCCCGCCTAAAAATAAATTTATTTATTAAGCTAAGAATTACTATTCGAGCACAAGTGCAAACCCGCGAATCTATAAACAATTTTTCTTTAGTAATTCAAGCAGTTTAATTTTAAGAATTTTAAATTTTTTCCTAAATTTGTTTAATGTGGCCCGCCTCAAAAATTTTAATTATTGCTTAAAAATCATAAAATTTTTAATTTTTAAATATTTGTGCTTACAAAATTCAGATATTTCTTCTGTAAAAATTCATGTGAATTTGAATATTTTTACAAATCGAGAACTTATTGTTTTATAGAAAATACAGATAAAAGAGCTAAAGTAATATCATTATATAGGTGTTATGGTGGCCCGCCTCAACTATTTGGAAACTGAGCAGATAAGCATTTACAGAAGTATTTTTTTGAAGCCTCAAACAATAATTACAGAATTTGTAATATGTGTATTTGAGAGTTTTTAAAATGTTTTATTAAAGGCCCGCCCCAATTTTTTCTCATTTTGACATGTAGGATAATATTTATGATGACCAAATACTCTTGCCGTGATAAATTTAAAACTCTAACTTTTTTAATTAGACACTAATTTTAGGTTAAATGTTTCTAAAAAAATTTATGGCCCGCCTGAAAAGGTAACCAATTTCTTGAATTGTTGTTGAGCCGTGGTTTTTAACTAACAGTAACGTTTGGTAGAAAGCTTTTAATTGAACCATGGCCCGCCTGGGAAACTACTTCATAGATTTTACACTTCAATAACGTTTCCAATCAATAAAAATCCTGGCATATATATTTATTTTAGAAAACTTTGGCCCGCCTGGGAACGTATCTGATTGTTCTACTTTCCAGTAATTTCTAGTAGAATTGACTTTTAATTGCAAAACTTTTTATAAGACCGTGGCCCGCCTGAGAAAGTATAAACGCTTTAAAGATTCTATACTTGAATTTCAATTAAAATAAAAATACTCCTTGCTTAAAAATTCATACGAGTTTTTTTTATAAATGTTCCAAAAAATTTTAAATATTTCGAAAAGTTTAAAAAATATTTTTTCCCCTGAGGCGGGCCATCAATAGAAATTTTCGAAGCTCACTTGAAATATATAAAATTTTTTATAATTATTAGCTGAAGTAACGCATAACTGTTTCTATTAATGCTTAGCTGTTCAGTTTATAAATAGTTGAGGCGGGCCATTAATATATTAATGCAATAACATATATATATTTTTTAACACAAACAATAGGCAAACATTTTCCCAAATACTTGATAATGCGTTGTATTTCAAAAATAATTTCAAGTAAAATGTGCTAAAACAAAGATATTTTATAAAAAAAACTTGTTTTTATATATAGAAATTTTTTTTTTTAAATTAACTTTGCAAATGCAATTTTAAAAGATATATGTTGTATAACTACATATCTGCTCTAAAAAACCGTTTAAACCATATATATTTTCTTAATATGGATGAACTATGAGTTACTCAAAAGCGTACCACAAAATTTTTTTAGCGTATTTATATACAAGATAGGACAAATGGCCCGCCACAAATAATCCAGCTACAGCTTAGATTTGTTTAATAAAGTTTTTTTTAATATATGATCTTTGTTTTGAAATGTATTGAAATCAGTTAGGGGCCAAATTTGTGCATTCGATTCGAACGGAATTTTCATGTAATGGAAATACGAATTTCGATCGATATTGAATATCGTAATTTGCCTCCAGTTTTACTTTTAGGGCAGCCCCAAATTGTTGCTACAAGTTTCTGCTGTTGTAGGTTTGTAAAAGTGTTTTTCTACAACTTTTTTTTTGTTGCAAGATGTCCAAGGGAATCCACTGTTTTATTGTCCTGTTGTTTTATGTTTATTTTCCCTTGTTACTTGTGTTTTGTTTTTTTATAACCAAAAATCGTTTACAAATACTTTTGTTGTGTTTCGATAATTTTCAATTTTGTTTAGTTTCCATGTACTTGAACTTTGATAAAAATTCCATAAATCCTTTTGTTATCAAAATCATTGTTTTGTATTAGTGTTATAGATAGAGTGTTTGCATGTGTGTGTGTGTGCATGTTTTAATACTGCTTTTTTCGGCCAGCAAACACACGTAGTTGTTTGTCTATTGCTTTGGACGTTTTGTTGTTTTTTTCTGGCAACAATTGTCTATTGTTTTCATTTAATTTTTCTTTTTTTTCTTTTATTTGCAAATTTGTGGTCGCTTGTAAAAAG
The DNA here is from genome assembly GCA_951800035.1 of Linnaemya tessellans. Lineage (NCBI taxonomy): Eukaryota > Metazoa > Arthropoda > Insecta > Diptera > Tachinidae > Linnaemya > Linnaemya tessellans. The sequence continues at coordinate 99,196,788 of OX637536.1, read as the reverse complement.
TATCTGGCTTTTAGGGAATTTTATGTTTTTTTTTTTCTTTTGAGCTATCGAAAGTATTGATAAAGCATCCTTTTAAGGTCATTGAGTGGTTAGAGTAATAGTAAAAGTTTGATTGCAGCTGTAGTTTATCTTCAAGTTTTTGCCCAAATAATTTCCTTTGCTAATATCCTAGAAATATTGTACTGCTTTTGTTAAAGCGGTAATACTTGATTTTAAATTGAAAAAGACCAGCTTTCCGTAGCACTCAGGTTATTTTGCCATGTTTTAAAATCCATATTATTTTTCATAAATATAATTCTATTTTTTTTTTTAGTTTCATTCATCTCATATTTCTTTGTGTAGCAACAATGAACCACATAAAGAATATCCCTTTTATGTTCCGTTTTGAATTGTTGTAGTACGTCAATAACGTACGAGCATTTATTGAGTTCTATATGGTCACTTGCAATTAGTACGACCTCTGCTATTGTACGGCCACTAAGAAGTGTGACTGCACGAGCATAAACCACATTTTAATTCGACACTTAAGAGGATTTCAAAGCATTTTAATCCCTTTAACATTCTTGTCACCACCAACACAAACAACAACGTTTCAAGCTCTTTAATATAAACTTTTTTGAAAAGGAAAAGGTCATTTAGAAGAGGTTGAAAAGGTGGCCTGGCCTTAGTTTCGACAATTATTGTATTGTTGAGTGAGTGTTTGCTGCTGTTATTGTATTTGTGCACACACATTAAGTAAATTATCGCGTAACACCAACAATATATGTATATGATTTTAAGAGGATTTTTCGGTTAAGTCTCCACAAAAGAGGAATATAATATATTTAAGCTTATAATTTAGTTCTATTTGTCAAGGATTTCTATACACAGGCATATGCGTGGAAAATTAGCAACATATACTTATAATTTAACAAGTTCATAGAAGAGCTGGCTTTACACCGAAATAAACCAAAAGAAAAAAATAACTACAAAAAGGAAAAAAGTAAAATTATAACTCTGACAGCCAACAACAACACATTGTAGCATATTTGGCCCGCCAGAGATATTAATATATTTCTTACACAAAATAGTTAATATGTTTTTGCGGTATTTCAAAACATGTAATTTAGTGGCCCGCTAGAGAAAAACGAAAAATTCTTTTCTTTATAATCCAGAAAACATGCAGTCATGTTTTATATTATTGCAACTGAATAACTTTTGGTCATTTAAATTTTTTCTACATATTCTAAAGGACAAAAAACAAATTTCCGTCCATTCACAGCAAATTTGGCTTTGTTTTCAGTACATCCAGCTGCTGTAAAAATTTCTACTATTTCATAATTGCCTTAGAATTGTTTGACTTCAAGCCATAGTGTTTTTGAAATATGACATATTTTAAACAGTTACTAAATTTTTTTTAAACTAAGTAATGGCCCGCCTTAACTTTATTTAAACCTACATGTCTTTAAGGTAAATTTTCTCTATTAAAATTGTTTTGAATAATCTTTACCTGCACTTGTTCGCTACTTTTCTTTATATATAATTTTATAACACATTTAAGGCCCGCCAGGAAATATATTACGCTACTAGAAATAAAATTTATATGCTGGTTTTGTCTTAGAGGAGAAATCAATCTCTTATGATTTTTTACAATATTTTTAATGGTCTGGCGGAGAATTGCGACCTGGTTGCATAATCCTCCTCCCTACATGGCCCGCCTGAATTAGTACAAGGTTGTCATGATAAATTTGAAACTCTAATTTATTTTAATTACACTAATTCATGGTTAACATTTTCTATAAAAATATATGACCCGCCTGAAAAGGTAACCAATTTCTTACATTTGTTTTAAGCCGTGATTTTTAACTAACAGAAACCTTTGGTAGAAAGCTTTTAATGGAACCATGGCCCGCCTGGGAAACTACTTAATAGTATTTACACTTCAATAAGGTAAAGTCTGGCATATATTTTTTTTAGAAAACTTTGGCCCGCCTGGGAAAGTATCTGAGTGTTCTATTTTCCAGTAATTTCGAGTAATATTAACTTTTAGTAGCAAAGTTGCTGTAATACTTTGGCCCGCCTGAGAAAGTATAATCACTTCAAAGGTTCTATACATTAAAACGAGTTTCAATTAAAATACATTTATTTGTATGCAAACTTTGGCTAGCCTGACAAAGTTTCTGATTGTCGCACTCTCGCGTTGTTTTCATTCTTTTGACTAATTGTTTATTCACTTAAATTACATCTTGTACATATTTTTATTATTAAACTTTGGCCCGCTAGAGAAAGCACGTAATTCATAATTCAGATTCCAATGTAAAATTTTTATACAAAGTTATGGCCCGCCTCGGAATTGCTTTTATTTAATTATAAATTTGATTCTGTAAGTAATAATTTAAATGAAAAAAGGTATATGTAAAGTATAAGATCATGGCCCGCCTAAAAAGTTGTATTTTTATGCAATAAATCTCATGCTCATAGTCTGCTTTTTTTTTTTTTTTTTTTTTAGGAGTAGGACCAGCACTCAGGGGATGACCCCTATATATGCAATGCATTGCGCCGGAACTGAAAACGAGTGGATAGTATTGAGGGGACAGATTAGGAAAGATGAGAAGATAGACAGTTTTTTTTTTTTTTTTTTTTTTTTTTTTTTTTGTAGCTATTTCAACCTTTTACTTCGCCGGCTAATTTTTGCTACAGGGCCGACGAAGGTGGGTGCTGTTACTCTGCTTTTAGTACATGATAGTGTCAGTCGCTGCCAATTATGTTCAGTGATCAGTGACTATGCCTTCATCATTGAAACAGGCTGGCAACAACTAACACAACCACGCACTAATGCTGATCAGAAAAATTCAACACAATATTTCGTGACTCAGCGCGGGCTCGAACTCACGACCCACCGCTTCATAGTCTCGTGTTCTACTACTTCAGCCAACAGCACCCACATTTATTTTGAATTAGAATAAATCTTAACTAAATATTTTTACATAAAACTATGGCCCGCCAAAGAAAATTTTGTCTTCTTTGTAGACAGGATTTTGGTGTTCTGTTTCTGATATCGATATATTGTAAATATGTTTTTATAAATTTTTTATAAATTTTATTTTAGCTGGAGTTTGTAATAAAGTGTTTTCAAGTTTTGCATTCAATTTTTATATTAAATGATTGTTTTCCTCCTGGAGTTATGCAACATATTTTGAGAATTGTATTCTTTCCCCTGCTGAAGAATACATGATTGATTTTTTTAATTAAATATTTTCTTGGCGCCAAATTGTTTTCATATTAATTTCTTGTTTGAATAATCCTTCATTAAATATGCCTTCAACGTTTTGAATACACATATTTTCATATACATTTTTTGCTGTTAAACCTTGAAATCGACAACCCTTTTGCTTTGGAGCAGAATAACAAGAAGGACATAGTTTACATCAGCTTTTCTATGCAGAATATTTCGGCTGTATTTTTAATTATTAAACCAAACCGAATGACTGTTAATCCCTTTTAGTATTATTTAAGCACGCATATTGCTCTTTTCGTGCTGTTGTTAAGCTCTACCCAAAAATATGTTTGCTTAATTTGTGTATAATTAGTTTTGAAAGCATTTCAGTGCATACTTTTAGGCTTAAGAATATTTCCATGTAACCCTGCTGTAAAATCCGAGAACTTTTTCCTTTCTTATTATTACTTTTTGTTCCCGTAACGCATACAGTCAATGTGTGCTTCATATAAAGATTAACAAGTTATAAATCCGTTGTGAACATGGCATCTGGAGTGCAGCAGTACATCTTTACTGTGTTCTATATTCAGGTGTAGAGTTATTCATTGTGACTTTTTAATATGTACCATATATAAAGTAATTAATGGCCATCACAAGCATAATAAATGAACTTGAAAAAAAAAAAAAAAAAAGAAACGCAAATCTACAAGAAATTTTATATATGACTGAAAGGATATGCTGGTTATCTGCAGTAAGTGTTCAATGTACAGCATACATTTGGGCGGATGCCTTAAATAAAAAAAAATAGCATACATTTGTGGGCATATCATGTATTTTTTTATTTTTATGTAAATATTGCCAGTGAGTGAAAAATCTGTTACGAAAATATGAGTTTTTTTTTTGTTAAAGAAAATATTTTTTCTGGCTTATGCTGCTGTTCCCATAAATATCCTTTATGTAATGACACATGTTCTTTCGTTTTTTTTTGTTTCCCGACATTGTCTGTTTTTTTTTTAACTTTTGTACGGCTGTATGGCTTTTTCTTGCTGTTTTATTCTCTATAGCGCATTTAATTTTAATTATGCGTGACAACACACTCATTTTATTTCTTCTGGTTTTGTTGGTATAAAGTTCAGAATATCAGGGTCTCCAATTCCTTTTTTTTGTGTAGGAATGTTAAATAAAGGTTTGCTGGTAAATTTTAGTCAAACTTTTTCCCAGACTTACATATACATATCTAAGTATGTATGTATGTTCACATATGTGTAGGTAGTGCTATAAAGTTCTTGTAAAGTTTCTGCTGTGGTTTTTAATTATTATTATTAACATGGTCTCCTTATGACAGGGATCAATTTTGACTGGCAGATTAAGGCAGGGAAGACTAAAAATATTAACAGCAACAACTATGAAGAATTATTCATAAATATTCAAGCTTAAGATAAATAAAATAAAAGGTTGATGAAAGCATATCTCTAGGCGGTTGTTTAGTAAATGAAAAGTTTGTTTTAAATTCATATTAATCCATTTCTATTAGCCTGGCTAGCTAGAAAATTATATATTAAGCTATTCTGAGGTTACTGTTCAGAGGTGTAAAATTAAATAAAAAATTTTTATAAAAAATTTGTATAAAAAATTTTTATAAAAAATTTTTAAAAAAAATTTTTTAAAATATTTTTAAAATAAATTTTTATAAAAAATTTTAAAATTGCGTATATTTAAAAATTTATATAAACTAAATTAAACTACCAAAAAACTGTGTTTTTATTTTCTAAATGTATATAAAGCTAGATAATCCATAATATACATCTTTAAAACTTATTTATATGTTCTTCTTAAGTCTGAGATGTTTTTTTACAGTCCTTTTAAAATCACACTTTTAATTTTTTGGTACTCGGTTACATTAAAATGTATTGAATCGTTTTAATATATAATTTTAATTAAAATTTTATTTCAAACTTGTATACATTTTTTTTATTTTATAAAAATAATTAAACTTTTCCCAGCATCTCTTAAATATGCTGCAATTTATATACGGGTCTTGATTACAAAGTTATTGGCTACTGTACCGCATAATAATTTAAGGGAAAATGCAATAAACCCAGTAGAGAGAGTACCATAGAGATGAATACGAAACATTCTTTAATGTATTTACGAAACTATTCCGGCCATTTTGTCACAAAAAGGGTAAATAATAAGCGAAAACATCACAAAAGTATGCTACACATGTTTATTATATTTTGCTCCTAAAACTATGCTACAAACATTAAAATTGTTTTTGAAGCCCTCCTAAAGTATGCTTTAATGTACGGGTTAAAGTCAATTAGTTGAGTTTTTTTTGTCGTTTGCCGCAGCCATTAACAAGAGAAAGTCCTATTAAGTTTTTTTTTCTTTTTTTTTTTTTTGGACAAGGAAAATTGAAATCTTTATCGCCAAAGAAAATATTGTGCAAAGTATGGATGTCGTTAAACAAACATGTATAGCAGTATGTACAATGTAATTTAAAAAAATTTTTTTTTTGGGTTTCCACATAAAACTTTAAGGGTTACAATGTCACTTTTGAGCTTTTGGGTTGAAAATGTCAGAAATTATGAACAAAAGAACAACTAAATGCTTTCTACACATTCAAAAATGTTTTCCTTGTCAATGAATAGAAAAAGAGCATTAGGAAAAATAAAGCAACATTTAAATTAAGATATAAAAACTTTAAAATCAGGTTTATAAAATAGTACAATTTAATGCAAAAGAAATAACGTTTAGCTAAAAAATAAAAAAATTTAAGCATTAAAAATACCAAATTTAAAATTAAAAAAAAGTGTATTTTAAAGTATTTGGTAAAAAATTTTTAATAAATTTTCTAATGTATGGCCCGCCAGAAAACTCATTTGCTATGACACACAAATTCAACACATTTGGTTATATATTGAAATAAAGTACGAGGGCTGTTCAAAAAAAGGTGAATTTTAGTTTTTTAGCTAAAAATGAAATTTTTTTAGAAGAATGAGCTGCGCTGCAACAAGCTTTATGCTTAAAATTTCCGAAGAATTTTAATAGGAAAACTGTTTATAATCTTTTGATACATTTTTGTAAGATTTTTTTATGACGGGCCTCTGCACAAGTGCTGTTTTTAGTGTTTGGTGGTTGTTTGCTTACATTTAGCTTTAAAAAAAAATGAAAATTTACTTTTACTAAATAAACATTGTTTGGAATTAAATATGCCATGTATAGAAATTGTCTACAACAGAATACGCCAGAAAATAACGTGTCGGTGCTGTTGATCTGTGCTATTTAAGTTCATGACCTTCAAAGTCTCAATATTTATATGACTTTAATTTCCTTCTCATTTTGATTTGCTTTTGTAGCTGTTAATAACATATTTTTTTGTTATTGTCTTTGATTCGTTTTGTCTTTTTCCACTTTTTTTGTGTGTGTTATTTTTGTCCAAAACCCACAAGCGTCAACATATCAAAAAAAGTTTTTCCTGTGCCAGGGAATATGAAGGAAAAAAAAGAGGTTGAAATTATTATGCATGCGGCAGTTAACATACATTTGCCGACATAGAATTCTTTTTAAGGTCAAAATCCTTAACAGTTTTTATAGGTTTTATTTTGCTGCTTTTGAAAAGAAATGAAGTTTTATGTATTTAAACAAAGACATACATACAGACGAATAGGCGTACATATTAAACATATACATGTATTCCTGGAAAGTTTGTGTCTGTGCTATTAAAGCCTGCAGACACTTTTGCACACTTTTTGTTGTTGTTGTTGTTATATGGTGTTCATGCCTCTAATACGGAGCGACAGTTTTACGTCAATCTGTTTGCGAGGAACAAAAACAACAATTTTCTATTAAAATCCAAATAAAAATCGATATTCAACACACAAAATGTGTTTACGGCACCATAAATGGGTTGAGAGGCGCCCAAATAACCAAGCAATAAATATCTGTTTGTAAATGTATGTCCTGTCATATTTTTCCGGGTAACAACTGAAAGTCTTTAACGAGATTTCAAACTTAATTGAAAATAAAAAAAAAGTTAAAGAACTCAATACTGCAACGTATGAAGATTATTTGAAGATAAAGTGAGAATATATTTTTGGAACTTAATGCAAACTTTTTAGGCTTTCAAAACTTATTGGAAACTTATTAACACGTTTTTATATATACCCGTAGTATAAATAAGTTTTGTGGTTGATTCAATATATTTGTAAAAAGAAACCCAATCGACCTATATATTTTAATAGGATAGGATCTCTCATAGACTGCACTGATAGTGCTAATGCTTTTGAAAATGGAATTAAACCTGTAAAAATTAAAGTTTCTATATTGTAAGTAAACACATTTTTTAATTGATGAAGGCAAAAGCAACTTAAAATCTTTGGTGAATTACTTTTTTTTCAAATATATTAAAAGTATGCAACATAGTTTACTTTATAAAAAGAAATAAAAAAAATTTTTAAGATTCAGAGTAGCAAACTGTTGGGGTTTCTAAGCCACTATATTTAAAATGTCCTAAAAGTATGCAACATAATGAATTTTTTTTTTAAATAAACTTTGAGAAAAAAATTCTAAGAAAATTTTACATAAAATTGCTATAAGTAAATAGTTTAAAGTAGCAAACTTTTCGTAATTCCTAAAAGTATGCACTATATTTTAATTTATATAAATGTGCTAGAAAACTATTGAAAATTGTGGTAATTTTTTTTATATATTTCTTGCAATTATATATATAATTTTCAAAATCCTAAAAGTATGCAATATTTTTAAATACATACGGAAAGGTAAAATTTTTTTAAAATATTTAAAAAAATTTCTAAATGCTTTCTGGATATATAGATATATTTCAATCCTTATTTTCTAATCAAAATGTTAAATTAATGCATACAAATAGCAAATAATGCTTATACAAAATAAGCCCTGAAAGATAGGCAGCAATTTCTTACTATCATTTGGCAAGAAAATCTTAGCTTTAGCGAGTTACGGAATAAGGCAGTTGATATATAGAAATAATAGTTGTTTAATGTGGGCTATTCCTGTTCTGTCATTAATCTCTTCTTCCTTTGATGAAATCAAGTGAAACTTTTCTGAAATCTATGCTTAAGTTTTAAACTTTCTTAATATATGTATGCTGTGGAAAAAATGGGGGGCGATTATATTTTATAAATTATTGTTAAAATTATTTTTAAATAATTTATTGCTACATGTTGGCCATTGCTCAAGTCTTTGATATACTTTCCATGAAATAGTAACTTTTAATAATTTTTTTTTTGCTTATTTCTTTTCAGGTAAGACAAAACAACAAACAATAAACTAATAATCGAACTGTAAGTAAAGCAGTTTCTTAAGTTTATAAATAGAAATATTTAATTTACACATTTCAGACTCTTACGTACTGATTATTTAAACACGTATTTATTCTATCGTTTAAAGGATAACTCTATATAATAACATTTTAGGGTTCATAAAAAAATTAAAAAAACTAAGAAATATTAGCAAAAAATTTCCACAAAAAAAAACCTAAAAAACAGACGTCCACTTCGAAAAAAAATAGAAAATATTAATTTCTTGAGGTTACAAAAATATATTTAAATATTCGTCAATAACAAATAACTAAACTCCTAAAAGCAGGCTTTAAATTATAGTTTTAAATATATTTGCTTGAGACATATTTGTTCGTAGTTATTGTCTTTGTTTATTTCCATGCTATTTCCCGTTATTTTTTTACTCTCGCTCTTGCTGTTGTGTATATGTTTTTTAATACAGAGAGACTTAAGAAAATATACCGTTATTTTTTAACAAGAGAGTGTGCTCTTCTCATTTGCGAGAGTTTTATATTAGCAGATTATTAAATTTATTATAGCAAGTTTGTGTGTGTGCCTGTTTTGAATTTTTGTGTTGGGCTTTGTAACAAACACATGGCATGTGGTTCCTTGAAATCTTTGTTGTTCATTGTTGGGCAAGGCTACAGGGAATGAAATGAAGAAGTAAATAATTTTTGAGAAAATGAAAATTCACGAAAATTTTTGAACAGGCCTCATACATCGTAACTAATACAAGTTAATTTCTTTATGTTACAATAGTAGTTGATATATATTTTTTTAGTTTTAAAATACCTTTTGCTAATTTTTATGGGAAAAGAATAGATTTAAAGTAGCACTTCAGGCGTTTGGACGTCCTACCCTCTTTATTTAATTGGTGAAATATTTTAGTCACTAGCGCTCATTGAGTGTTTCTAACGCCAGACTAATCCGAATATTGGAAGTATATAAAAAATAAGATTAATTTTATATAGGCGTGGCAGCGCCCACTTATTATAGTTATATAACTATAACTCAGCAGAAGCGTTCAGTGTCCGATCATATTGATGAGTTGTTTTAAATATTTTTAAAGACGACGTTAAAAGCAAACACATAAAAGCTGATGTGATAGTGTAGCGGCCTTCGAAAACAGCGTATTATTACGATCTGTTTTACATTTGTGCACAGTTGGTAAATTTTCTGGTATTTCTTGTTATATGCGACTTGAATTAACTTCAGAAAAATTATAAATTTAAGTTACAAAATTTTTCTTAAGACAGAAATTTTTAAAATATTTATTTATTTTTTTATATATATTTTTTTTTGTAAGCTTCGAGTATATTTTTGCTATTGGTAGATTACTAATTGAACATACAAGCCTTGTGTTTACAACCCTTCTAGTAAAAAAATAAATTATTTATCTTATGCTCTCTAGTATTTTCTAAGAAAATAATTCTACCAAAATTTTCAAATGCCACAAAACATTACATCAATAATAAAAAATATTCCTAGAAGAAATAAATTGCCTACTAATTTTTATTGCTATAATTTCGACTTATATATTTTTGTGTGCTTAACTCTATTGATTATTAATATTTTCTTTCGTCTAATTAATTTTTGGTTTTTACAACTCATCCATTTCAATCAATCTATCAACTATTTGCTAAAATCTGCCCATAAGTATGCAAAGTAATTTAAGATATTTGCCTCCACAGAAAAAAAGCAAACCAAACAAAATAGAAGCAAACAAAACAAATCATGTTTTGTGTTATTAATGACTTTCATTTTTACTTCCTGTTTGAAGGAAACAAAAAAAAAAATAAACGCAAATAAATAGTTTTACTCTCTTGTAGCATTTCTTTATTTCCTACTCCTCTCTGTTACTCCCTAAATTATTTCAATTTATTAATAAAAAACAACTTTTTGTTTTATTATTTCCATGATATACTTTTTAATGTTTGAATCAAAATTTTCCCTTTATATCTGCGCATGTGTTTGCTATAATTTTAAAACATTTAATGCTAGATATTCCTGGTTATTTGTATGAGTGTGTGTATGTGTGTGTATTTTTTTTGACATAGACAAAATCACTACAGATATTTTGTAGGGAAAATCAGTTGATTTTATGCTGCGTAACGCATGGTATCGGTAAAACGGAAATAATAGTCGAAAACGAATTGTTTATAATAAAAAACGTGTTTTATAAATAAAAAAAATATATTAGAGAGAAGTTGTAAATTTTAGTGTGAAATTTAAAAGAAAATAATTGAATAGCAAAAAGTGTTACAAATGCCGCAGTGTTTTTAAAATAATTAGAAAAAAATTCATTAAAAAGTATAGAAATGTTATGAAAACAAACACCTGAAAATATGCTAAAGTTTTTATATCTTCCTAGTCACTTACTGTAGTAAACAAAGTAAAACAAATCGATTTTAAAATTATACATAATTTTCAAGAAATTTTATAAAAAAAAAACTTAAAAGAATTATGCAAGCTGTAAAATATGCTACAAAATTGTTTTTGTAACTGAATTTTTTATTAATATAATTTTTTTTTGGTTCAAAGTTTATTTGTAAACAGTTTTATATTTAATTAGAGTAAATTTTTTTTATTTTAGCCTTATGCGTTTTTGTTTACTTAAAAAATTGAATTTAAAAAAATATATCCCTAAATTCAGCTTGGAAAAATAAATATAGAGTAAAAAAATTTTATATAATAAAAAACCTTTAAATGCCGAGTTTTTTTTGGTACATATTAATTTTATGTCACAAAAAATTATTGTTTTAACGCCTGAAAATATGCTCTAAAAATTAGTTTTATATAAAAAAGCTCATGAATTGGATATTTTAGTGCTAAAAATCATAAATGATCCAAATCATTGATGTGATTGCAAAACTTCTAAAAGTTATAACGCCTAAAAGTATTCCAAGTATTTCCGTCATTAATTTATTAACTACTGAGAACCCTAAATCACATAGAACACTTAAAAAAAACCTAAGCAAATAATCTCTGCTACTAAAAATGCGATACATAAAATATAATTTTACAAATCCTAGTTATATGCTTTAAAATTTTGATTTACCAAAATTCAATTATAAGTATGTCTCAAAATTTACATTAGTAAAATTTTTTAGGCAAATTTAGATAATAAGACCAAACAATCTCAGTCATTAAATGTTGAGCACAAACCATTTTATAAAGCCTTAAAATATGCCATAAAGCAAATATCTTCGAAATTTAATTATAAGTGTTACATATTATTTTAATAAAATTTTTCTATTTTAAGTTGGTTAGGCAGAAAACAGAAAACTAAGGAAACAATGTGTCGAAAGAAGAGTAAAATAAAATTCCTAAAGCCGAAAAGTGAGCTTCAATACTCCAGTATATTTAATGAAATCTTTTTTCATCAAATTTATTTCAATTCGGATTAATGAATATTTAAAATCGCCTTTTTCAAAGAACAAACAGAATCAAAATAATAATATATTTTTAATGCCTAAAAGCATGCTGCGGAAGAAAATTTCCTAGAAAATGTATTTGAAATCTATTTTAACAAAATTTTGTATAAAATAAAATACATATGAAACTAATTTTAATTTTTATGAAAAGGGAGGTTAATCGCTATTGGCTTCATATTTGTTTATATATTATCGTTATGAAGCCTACATTTAGGCGAAGGTTTAATGAAAGAAATTTTAATTCATTTCCTTATATCTGGTTTAATGCAGCTGCAAATATTTATTGTGAAATTGTCGTATATGAAAACATTTTAAGACTTCAAAGAAATTAATTTAAAATTCTAATAAGCAAAACAAGAAAGAAATTCTAAGCATTTTAAAAGCCTACTTCTAGGAGGCAAGTGTTTTCAAAATTAAACACATAGAAATTTACACATGAAATAAAAGAAAAATAAGGGGAAAATATGTAATAAATTTAAACAGCTTTAATGTATGCAACAAAAAATAGCACATGTAAGAAATTTACTATACTTTAAAGCCGGCATATGTTTTAAGTTGTGGCTTTAAACTTTAAAATATATAAAATTTTCTGACAATTTATTTTTTTAGATATACTGAAATAATTGCAAATGTTATATTTTAAACAATTTCCTTAAAATAGGCAACAAAAATGACTTTTAATTTTATAATTGAAAATATAAGTAGCCTACATTAATTCTTATTAAAACCAATAATGCTATTGCAGCTGAAACCTAAGGTACAGGAAAGTTTCTTTAAAAAGCCTTTGGTGGTGTTATGAATAACATAACATTAATAATAGTTTGCTAGCTGCTGCCAACAAAACATGTTGTTTGTTTGCTTTGAAATGTGTTGCATGCTCTAAGGCTTTGTAGCATTCACTTTCATGCAATGTAATACTTCTATATAAAATTTATTTAATTTGTAAAGCAAATTGAAATAATAAAATTGTTTTAAGAGGCAAATTTCATAGGTATAAAATAAAAATCCAAAACTGCTTCGCATAAAAAAAGCACTTTATTAAATTAATTTAAATATAAAAGCCATTCTGATTTATTCACTTGTCCTCTCGTTGACAAAAAACTGTATAGAAATATAAGTATTCATTGTAAAATATTAATCATAAAATTTCAAAAAGATACGAGATTAATAATTATTTAATAGGCAACACAGAAAGCATTATAAAACACTAAATATGACACAACGCCTAAAAATATGTTACGTATTGTACATTTTTTCATAAAAAAGAGGTCTACCTTAATATCTAGAATATGTAAACAAATATCTTCAGAGTTTAATAGCGTGGTTTTGGCTAGGATTGCCAGTTAAACGACGTCTGTTCAATAAATTAAGTGAATTTTTAAATTTTGCCTTGTATATACATTCACATGTTCATACTTTCGGTTGTTTAACATATTCAGTTCACACATGAGATTGTAATCTGAGCAAAGAAAATAAATAAATATTTACAAGCGATACAAAAGGTCGAGATTAAGGGTAGACCAGGGTGTCTATATGAAAATGTAGAGGAAGTGCAGGAAATTCTTATGGAGAATCGTCGAATTACTATTAAAAAAGTTGCAGGTTATGCCAGCATATCTGCCTATGCCCTGCATATGTTTTTAATCTTGGGAATCGAGCGTTTGGCAGTGAAGTTCCTTCCAAAACTGTTATTCTCAGATTTGGCCCACCTTGACGTATTCCTGCACTGTGAGAGCTCAAAGAAATACTAAAAAGTGCATATCACATCTATTCAGTTGAATAAGAATCTCTGGGCGTGGTAGCGCCAAGTTTCTTACTGCTATGAAACTACTGCGTTAGGAAATGTAAGCGGTGCCATCATATTGATGCGTTGTTTTGAATATGTTTAAGACTGCGTCGTTAAAATCTAATATATAAGCGCTGATGAAACAGTGTGATGGCCTTCGAAAACACTGTGTTATTATGTTCTGCTTTATAATTTTCACAGTTGATTAAGTTATCGTTATTTCTAAGGTAATGCACTGTTTTTTATGCTGAAAAATATGCTGCAAAATATTTTGCAAGTTTATGTTGGCAATTTGGCTATAAAATATATAAATTTTTTAAAATGAAATCAAATGTTGTAAATTGGCCAAAATTGTGTAAAACAATTTGTAAAAGGGAAGGTAGCTCATTTAATATACCATCTGCCTAGAAGTATGCTACATATATTGCATGTAAATTGCACATACAAGTATGCCTCTTTAAAGAACTTTTATACAAAATCAATCGATTTTTTTTAAATTTGTTTACAATTTAAAATTAATTGAAATATATGTGGCGTATTTGTACATCATGTTCATCATATTCAGAGTATTTTTCATCTCAACTGGCCACAGTTTATAAATATATATATTCTTTTCATTTAAGAAATCGCATTAAATTTCACATCATTATTATCAACAGCTTGCTTATTATTACTATTATTATCGCTTCAACTTGAGAATCTATCATGTCCTTTATGTCTCCCTCACACTCCTTCAGTTGTCCACACAACAATCTGAGTGTTTGTTTTATTGTCATTTTAGCAAGAAATTTTTTCCACTATCTACAGTGTAAGGAAATATATGTATGTACAGAGTATATATAAATTATAAATCGATTTTTGTTTCATATATTCTTGTCTACTTGCCTTTTATCACTTTAAGTCTCTGGACAGCGTCGGCGAGAGATAAAAAAACACAGATTCTGTTCAAATATAAATATATGTATATTATTGAACCTTTAACTAAAAGAATTAAGCCAGAAAAAAGTTAAAAATAAACTTTCGATTCTGTTCAGATAAATGCTTTTACAAAAAAGGAGGTCCTTTAGTGTATGTATATTAAGTTGTTTGTTTCTTTGTATATTAATAATGTCTACCAAGTGTCTGGCAGAATTTTTTCGTTGCCCCGGTATACTTGTGTGAAAAAAATTTATGCTACAAACTATTTATACACGAGTGTAAAAGAATAAATGGCACTGGCTGGCCAAAGTGAGTGATGGTATCACGAGTCTAGTCGACAATCGATGCAGCAGTGCCATAAATAACTCAACATTTTTGCCTCATGATTTAACTCGTTTAATTTATTTAGCAATAACATTTTTTTTTAATACATAAACGATTTCAGAGGTGCTAAAGAAATAAATGAAAAAAAAAATTAAATGAAATAAAGAAAAATCAGCCTAGAAATAGCCAATTTAATATGAAATGCCTGAAGGCAGGCAATAAAAGAAGAAATTTAAAAACTATATAAAATTTTAATAAATACTGCAACAATCTAAACAACAAAATACTGTAATATAAATAACTACTTTGTATGCTATGAAATTCCTTTTTGTAAGCGCCGGCATGCATGCTACAATTTTTAGCTGTATATTGCTTCTGCTTCGTTTTCCTCTCAGGGTTGTAGATATTACATTGCCAATCCAGATAAACGTAAAGTTATTCACTTTAACTAATTTTACTCCTAGAAATATATAATTACAGAATGTAATTATCTATGGGCAGTGCCACACCCATAAAAATTATATATATTTTCAAACAACCTCTAGTTGTTTTTTAAAATTTGTGCATATACATTAAGTTCCCCTGTAAAGGCATTACTAAGTGCAAAACAAAGGCATCGCCTGAATTGGTCAAATACTTTTCAACGATTATGTGTACATGTGTGTTTGCCAGCGCAATATTACTTTAAAGCTAAGAATTTATTAAAAATATTTATAACGTGCATATCTACACAAAAATACCTTTTAAATAAAATATGCATCAACAATTTTGGTATAGGATAAGATTCTTAAAAGTGTACTACAAAAAAATGGGGGGCGTATTTATATAAAATGCAACTCTTTATCAAAACTTGACTTGTTGAATGCGAAATTTTGTGATCAGTTTATTTCCAAGCTTTAAATTTTTTAAACAAGTTTTAAATATTTTTCCAAAAATTTTTAAGCCAGCTAGATAACGGAAAGGGGGATATAAAAATATAAAAAAATTTGCAGTAAAATAAACAGTAACAGATTTTATTTAATATACCTTTTCTTTACTAATTTTTACTTATTTTATATTTTAAATTAGTAAAATTTTTTATTAATTTTATTTAAACAACGAGGACTGAACTTCATACTTAAAGTAAACAAAAAAAATTTTTTTTTGTTTGCTTTATGATAAATAATTAGGTTTTGCGGCGAAAATAACGCCAAAGTTTTGCTTTGTTTTCACAATATTAATTAATTTCTTCCAGCAGTAAAAAGCTTACAAAAACAACTACTTTGTCATAATTAAAAAAAAATTGCAGCAAAAATATCAACATGAAAAAGTTAATAAACAGTCCAACATAAAATATGTGACAAAAAAAATATTTGCTGAAAAAAAAACTGTTTAATAAAAACTAAAAGTAATTAAAAACTATAATCACGAAAACAGAACTTTTAAAACACAACAAAAAATGTTAACAATAAAAATATTAAATAAACCAATAAATCTAGTGCATAATAAATAAATAAAAATTGTAAAATATAAATCAAACGATTTATACTGCAAGCGAAAAAAAGTAAAATAAAAATATACAAAAACGTGTGCGTTTTTCCTTTAAAAACACAAATAAAGAAAAAGTTATTTTAAAAAATGTTCTGAATACATCATATCACGGGGAAGTTGGCCACGAAAAAAGAGGAAAATTTAACAAAAATTGATATTTAAATATTATGGATGCCAGCATGATGTTGTGTGACGAACCACAACAACAGCAACGTTTACGCAAAAACAGTTGTTCCCCGCCCACCACCGCCAACCATACATCGCTGCAAAAACATCAAATGCAACAGCAGCAGCAACAACAACAACATCAACTACAGGAAATGATGATGACACAAACGAATTCAACAGTCACCAGCCTGGAGCTGACACAAACAAACAACACCAATACATGTGCAACAATTGTAAGTGGCAACAATGGTGTTGGCAATAATAAAAATCTGCACATCTCCACACACTCCAACTGTTCGTCCGTTAACTCTTCGCCATCGAAAATCTTATCATCGGCATATCATCAACAGCAGCAACAGCATCATCTCCATCATACGCTGGCAGCTGCAACAATGCAACACATGCATCATTCGCCCCAACAGCATCCAGCAATTGTCAATTTAAAACAATGTTCCTCGCATGCCCATGCGGGCGGCGGTGGTAGTTCAGGTGCAAATATCTGCTGCACTGGGGTTGGTTGTTTAAGTGGCTCTTCGACGCCGCCACTGCACCATCACACTTTATATCCCGGCCTGCTGATGGCGTCAGCTTGTTATGCCTCTAGTGGGGCCAATTCGTTGGTCAACTCACCTGCCATGGGTCGCCGCAAACGTTACACCAGTAATTCTTCAAACTGCTCGACACAATTTAACAATAATTATACCGGTTTGGATGCCGACTCGCTAGATGATATGTTACGAAAGGTATGTTGCATATTTTTAGGCGGGTGCAATTGCAAAGAAAATAATAGCCATTTACAGAAGAGCTCAAAACTTTGATTACAATGTGCCTATTGTGTTAAATATTAAAAAAAAAAATAGCTTTTGTGCTAATAAAAGAAATTCAAAGTAACATCCTTACGGTATGCTGTGCATTAAATGCATTATGTAATTGCTTTTAAGGCGCTGACATTGAACCACTATTCAGTTGACCTTGTTTTTATATTAAAAGTAAAAAATTTATTTTTGTTAGTATCCCCAGGGGTATGCTATGCAAATAATTTAATATTAAAATGGCGGCAAAAGAGATTTAACTAAAAGTTAAAAGTACTTTAAAATACTTCGGTAAAAGTACTTTTTGTTAAAAGTACTTTTTGGTAAAAGTAGTTTTTTGGTAAAAGTACTTTTTGGTAAAAGTACTTTTTGGTAAAAGTACTTTTTGGTAAAAGTACTTTTTGTTAAAATTACTTTTTGGTAAAAGTACTTTTTTGTAAAAGGACTTTTTGTTAAAAATACTTTTTGGTAAAAGTACTTTTTGGTAAAAGTACTTTTCGTTAAAGTATTTTTCGTAAAAGTACTTTTTGTTAAAAGGACTTTTTGGTAAAAGTACTTTTTGTTAAAAGGACTTTTTGGTAAAAGTACTTTTTGTTTAAAGAATTTTTTGGTAAAAGGACTTTTTATCAAAAGTACTTTTTGGTAAAAGTACTTTATGTCAAAAGGACTTTTTGGTAAAAGTACTTTTTGTTAAAAATACTTTTTGGTTAAAATACTTTTTGTTAAAATACTTTTTCTTAAAAGTACTTTTTTTATGTAAAATGTTTTGCTAAAATAATCTATTGTTAAAAGTACTTTTTGTTAAAAGTATTTTTGGTAGAAGTACTTTTTGTTAAAAGTACTTTTTGATACAAATATTTTTTGTTAAAAGTACTTTTTATTAAAAGTATTTCTTGCTAAAAGTACCTTTTGTTAAAAGTAATTTTTGTTAAAAGTTTTACAAGTCCAACCAGGATTTTAATTGCCAATGCGTTTTGTTGGAAGTGGAATTATTATGAAACTTAGAAAGTTTTTCTATTTTAAATAGTATTTTTTATACGCCTAAAATGCCCAAAATATTTTGTATGTTTGAAATAACACTATTAAGCAATTCCTTGTTGATATAGTCCCAACATTATTTTCAATATCAATTGAAATGTTAAAGATCCCTCCGAAGAATTTAATAATTGTGTTTGCGTAGTACGAATATTTGCCGTGTTACCCAATTTCATTTTAAAGCTTCATTTTTCGTTTGCTATCTCTAGTGTATTAAAATTAATTGAAGTGAAATTCCCTAAGATGCTCGTAAAAATGTAAAGAAAACCCTTTTTTGCTCCTTTTTTTCAGTTCGTTAGTGTTTTCGTTGTTGTGTTGGTTTTATCTCGTTGCCTGTTATTTCCTCGTTTTATTGCACCATCAGTTTTTTTTCTCCTTGTTTTTTTTCTCCTTATTTTTATTTTTTTGTTGGTAACCTAAAGACTGTTTTCGTCATTTAGTTAATGATTTTTCTGCTTTTGGGTTTCTTTTGCTTTTGCAGTGTTTTTTGATAAGCGAAGAAAAAAAAACATTGTAAAAGAAAATTGTCTAGTTGTTTTGGGTTCTTCTCTTCTCTGAAATTGTTAGTGATAAGCGTATAGCATGTAATCTTGGAAGTCTATCACACATTATTTGCATAGACGCCAGCTGTATTTCAGCAGCAGTTGTGCCAATAATGGCCATCAACTGTTCAGTGATTTGTGGTTTGTGGAAGAAATTCAAGGATACTCTTTGCAGATTAGAGCAATGGGGCTGGGAAATGATTAGTCAGGCTATCAAATAAGTGATAATTTTGTTTTCTTAAATAAATAAAGATTTCTATTTTGTTTGAAGCGATTTGCCACAGCCGTATTCCGTAACTCGCTAAAGCTACAACTCTAACGCTAAAAATCGAAAAAGTAGTTTTAGCCTAAATGATTGTAAGAAACTTGTGCATATTTTTGGGGGCCTATTTTGTATAATAAATATTTGTTCGCTAGCAAATTATTAAATACAAAATAAGCCCCTAAAAGTATGCAGAAGAAAATACTTTTTAGATTTGTTTCAAAGGAGCTTTAGCGCCTTGAGGAATATGGCTGCTGAGCTTTATTACCATTAAAAATGTTGGAAAAATATTTATGGTCCCAATTTGGTTTTAAGTAAAAAGTAATATGTTCCTTAAAGCCATTTTTTTATATATTTCCGTTTATTGTGCATTCACATCTTTGGCTCATTTATCACCATTGTTGTTACTGTTATTAGGGTCCATTTTACAATATAAGTGTCTCGTTTGCTTTTGCAAATCATCCAAGTTTTGATTGGTTTAAATCATAAAATCCAACGACATGAAATCAAATAAGATAGATATGAATATAACTATCATTATTTTTCTTAAGGTTCCTTGTTTTATGCTTTATTATTCTTATATCTATTTCTTGTTTTTTTTTTTAGTTTTTCACATTTCCTTGTGTGTTGTTTTGCTAACATCAATTTAGAAGAAAGTTTTTGCTGGCTGCTCGTGTACTAAAGATTGGGTCACTTGAACTTATTTATATTATATATATTTTTTTTCTTCTTATTTCCAAATATATTTTTTCGTCTTTGTCACTTTTACTTAGTTTTGTTTTGTTGAAAAAAAAAAATGCTTAGGAAATTGAAAAGGCAGCATGTTCGTTTAGTCGTTGACTTTTTATTGTGACACAATTTATTGTTGCAAGTTAAGATGATGGCATTTGTCAAATGGTATTTCAAGGCAATTTGTTGTTAAAAAGAAATGGCATAAAAACAACACACAAACTATGTAGCATACACATCTATACAAAAAAGCCCCTGAAAAGTAGGCAACATAAGAAAAAATTTTAAACTTAAGTAGCCTTAAAAATGGCACACTAACTAAAAGCATTGTTCAAATAAACAACCATAACGAACTAAAAAATATTTTTAAAATATTCCAGCAGCTATAAAATAGTTGGTACATGACTGGACCGCTCACTAAATTATACAGCAACTAAATGTATGCAGCACATGTTTTAATAAAACTTTTTATAATTTAAGACCCTGAAAATATGCTACCAGAAATGTTACTTTAGTTTATTTAATATCGTTCAATTGAGTTTTATTTTATTATTTTTTTAATATAATTTATTTAATTTCATTTCGTTTTATTAAATTGAAGAATTTTTTTGTATTCAGACTCAACTTCGAATCTGTCATCTGTAACTTATTTGTTTAAGAATTTTATTAAATTCAAATTAGTTTATTAGCAGTAGAATATTTATAATAGCCCTATTCACAATCTTGTGCAAATGGTCGTGCATCATTGCATTTGCAAAATAATTGTACTCTACACCAACAAATTACATAGAAAATGCTCTCAAATACTCTCTCAATTTGCAAATGCTATAATGCAAGACCATTTGCACAGGATTGTGAATTGGGCTAATATTTTTATAATCATCAAGGGCGCTTAAAAATATGCAGCACTTTCTGACAACTATTTAGGCTAGAAATACTTTTTATATTTTTAGCGTTGTAGTTGTAGCTTTAGCGAGTTGCGGAATATGGCAAAATAGTTTATAAATTCTAGGATTAGTAGCTGAATAAAAATTCTTAGCTTAATAATTAATTTTTTTGAGAAAAATTTAATCTAACTTTACACTTGCAAAAGTCTGGCATACATTTAGGCTGTTAATTTAATTTTGTTTTATATCAAAAACTTTATTTTATTTAGTTCAGTTATTTTATATAATTTATTACTTAAAATTAAACTCTTCAGCCCACTGCTGCAAATCACCCATTAAAGTATGCTTCAATTTTATTTAACTTTATTTACTATCTAGCTGTTCTTTTACTTAAACGGTAGACTATATTTTTACACTTGATTTTTTATTTTTTTTTCTATTTTTTCATTGACCTGCTTAAGCTTATATACTACTCTTCTTTAATGTTTATGTAATGGCGTCAAGCTGTCTGCTTTAGTTTGTTAAAGAGAAATTCACCTAAAAGTACGCTTTGTTATTCAGAAGAGCACAACCGCTAATTCCCCAAAAAAAAAAATAACTTCTCTTAGTGGCAGTGAGAATTGGCCGAACCGAAAAACAAAAAATTATATAAGAAAAGGTTGTGAAACATGAGAAGTTTCAGGTAAATAATTTATGCCAAAAAATGATTGATGGTGGAGGACGGTTAAATTATGAAATTTAAAAAAATAAATTTATTTTTATAAATTTTATATTAAGGTGTTGTTTTGACAAGAAGATTAATTAAGCAAGGTAGTCAGTAGAATTTTTGAGCAAATATATATTTTTAAAGAAAACAATTTACTTTGTATACCTTTTGTTGCTAAAAAATTATATAAAAAAAATTAAGTAAAGCAATTACATATCACATTTTATGATTTACTAAAACAGTTCATTAAAACATTTGCCATGTACATGTTTTGTTGCATATTTGCTCCTTAATATATGATAAAATAATAAGATTATAATAATAGTATAGCATACTTTCACTGAAGCGTTTCCAATGGAAAGTGGAGTATACTTTCTGGGGATAGTTTAAAATAATATGTGCTGTAATATTGTAGAAAAGTGCATGCATTTCTCTTGACAGCAAAAATATTTGCTTAAATAAATGCAAAATTATTTGTGTGATAATTTATAGTCATAATTGTCACGTAGACAGTAAAATAAATAAATTAAATAAAAAATATCTTAAAAAGTCCTTTTAACATGAAATACTGACAAGACACTTGCTTTCTCTGAAGAATGTATGAAATTCCAAATAATTGCAATAAAGCCGTTGGCACTCCTGGTAGGGGTCTTGAAGGGGCACTGTGCAATTGGGCACATGTCAGGGCGTTTGGGCTTTCCCCATTATGACCGCTACAGAAGCTGTTTCGTTGAGGAAGAGCAGGAGTCAGTGCAGCATTTCCTTTGTGACTGTCCGGAGCCTGCAGGAGCGTAGGCTTAGCCATCTACGGTCTCGTTTCCTGCGAGATCTAGACTGCCTCAAGTATGCACCGCTGGCTGACCTGGTGGGCTTTGTGAGAAGCTCTGGGTGGTTCACATGAACCACCACTTCGTCTTATTTTTCTCGCTTACTGCGGGCAGCCCTTTTAACCTAACCTAACCTAATGGCAGTAAAAGTAGAAATATAATTTAAATGGGTTCTTATTTTTATTTATTGGAATAACTTTTAAAAAAGTAATTTTAATTACACAAAATTCTTTGCGTATTGTTTTTAATTTATAAATTTAAATTCAAGTTTTTTCTATATAGACTAGACTTACATATTTTATACGAATAACTTTAAATGCGGAAACTTTATTCGAATATTTTTTAATTCAATAATTTAAATTTTTGTTTTTTTAATTTCAAAAGCTTGTATTCGATTAATTTTATTCGAATAATATTTATTCAACTAATTTTATTCGATTAACTTTTTGCGATTAATATTTATATTATTTAATTTATTTCAACAATTTTAATTGGAGTAATATTAATTAAACATGAATATGTATGCTAATTTGGCGAATTGAACTTGAGCTTAAATAATAATAATTCTTAATTTAATAAATAAAATAATATATATTCGAAAAATATATCTTAAACTAATAACGGTTTAATTTGCTCACTTTAGAGTCGATTAATTGTGGGCGAATAATACAAAATGTTGTTTATATAGTTTTTATTCAAATATTCATTCGGTTAGCTTACAGAAGATTAAGTATATGAGATTAGATTACAATCGATTAATTTTCTATTCAAATACTATTTTCTACATAAATTTTATTCGAATAGTTACACAATCTTAATTGATTAAATTTATTACAATAAATTGAAGTACTCTGCAATTTTTTTTAAAGTGGTTAAATGTTTATAAAGAGTTAAAAATGGAAGTAAAAAAAATTATATGAAAAATAGTAATAGAATAATTTTGTTAGAATAATTTTTATGTAAGAAATTTTAATCGAATAATTTTGTTAGATTTGTTTTTATTCCACTAATTTTTGTCCGAATAATATTATTCGAATAATTTTATTCGAATAATTTTGTTCGAATAATTCTATTCGAATAATTTTATTCGAATAATTTTGTACGAATAACTTTAATTGAATAATTTTTCTTCGTATAATTATTATTCAAATAATTTTTTGTCCAATATGTATATGTATGTATATATTTGGAATATGTTTTTTAAATAGTTGTTTTCATTCGCCTCATTTTTTTTTTAATTTTTGTAGTATATAATTTGTAATCTAATAATTTTATTAAAACAATATATATTTTAATAAATATAATTATAGCTTTTATATGATTAATATTGTAGGGATATTGGTAGAAGAGCTTAAAAATGACTTTAATATTCACGATAGAGCTCATGTCAATATTTTAAAGATAATGAAGAAATCATTATAAATAATTTTTATATATGTATATACGAATAATCGAGGTTAATGTTAAAACTTTCTTGATTTTTCTTTACTCTCTGATATATTTTTTTTATTAATATATATATTTGAAGGGCACTGAATTGTAAAAGAATCAAGCTAAAGCTTTTAAATCTCTTAGGGCTTTGTTCTGTTAAAGATTGCGCTGCCTTGAAAGAAAACATATTTATTGTTTGAAATATTAAAAGAGCACAAAGGACTCAAGTATATACAAATAAAAGCAAAAGGAAAAAAATAGTGGAAAAGTTAAAATTGTATTGTTTTTATAGCCTACTTTTGTTTGTTTGTCTAGGTACAAAAAATAAAGTATATTTTAGGGTGGTTTGTGAATAATAAACAAATTGTATTTTTCATATATTTATGTGATTTTTTTAGCAAAGGAATTTTACCAGCAAATGTGTATGTGTGCATGGTATATCCCCAGCTAAGAAGTATGTAAATTATAAATTTAACAAATAAAACATTTTCACACACTTAAAATATTCCTGTAAAAGAAAAACGACTCCGACACTTACAATCCTGTTCATATAAATCACAAAGGAAATGAAAAGTTCAAAATGTTACACAGCCAAAATAGCATAACTTAAATATGCTACAGACAAGACACACACACACACACGCACACTCATGCTTTCTATGAAAAAACATAAAAAGCAAAAATAAATAAGAAATGAAAACATTTTATACCAAAAGCTGAAAAAAGGAGCAGTCGCAACTTGTTTTAACTTACAATTGACATTTGCCAACTAGATCCGCTTTTTGGCATAAGAAGAAAAAAAACGCGCAACCAAGCAACTTAACTGGCTGAGAGACACACAGTAGAGAACAAATACCAGCCACAACATACCAAAGAAACTAACTGCTTTTTGGCACCAGGACACCCAATACACAACACATCCAGCCAGCCACTTTTTCTCTTCCCACCTCCCACACCGCTATTACAATTGCAGCACAAATACCTTTGGATACTATGACAACACAACACCATATACCGGAAAAAATTACACTTTCTCTTATTTTTTACTATTACTTGTTGTTGTCTTTCTACAACAGCTTTATTGTTGCCGGGTTGACAAAAATATGTATTATGCATAGGCAAAACAAACTAAAAGCAAAAATGCGACAATTTGGCATAAAGTTCTGTTGCTGGCAATCGAAATATGTACGTAAAACGAAATAACGCTTATGGAGGGGAACCCTCAAACAAGAAAAATAACATTAACGCCATAAAATTGTACAGCCAGCGTGCCTAAAAGTCATAAATCTTCTAACACGGCTGGTGATCGTCGGTCATACAGTTTGTTATATTAAGCATCCAACCTACGAAACACCCACATTCTGCGCTGTAGGACCACGCAGTAAAACAAAATGGTCTTTAAGAATTAACATTGAAACACAAAAAATTTATAGAATTTACAATGACATAATGATTACAGCATAAAGGATATTTTATTGCAAGAGAATTATTTTAAATTTGGTGTGGAATTTAAAAAAGGCAAACTGGAAATGTTTACTTTTTTTATAAAAGTAATTACTATGCATTTCTAACAGTAATAAAATCTGATGTAATATGATGACTACTTTTAGAATAGTTCAGAACAAATGTAGTTGATTCAGGATCGAATAGTATTTATTTCAAAAACATTCTCGAACTTACCAGAAATGTTTATCTAAATAATTTTAATTTCAATAATTTTTATGCCAATAGTTTTTATTCATTTAATATATTAATAATTTTTGTTCTTATTCGAGTGACATTTTTTAGAATATTTTTTATTCGAATAATTTTTATTCGAATAATATATATTCGAATAATTTTTAATCGAATAATTTTTATTCGAATAATTTATATTAGAATAATTTTTATTTGGATAATTTTAGTTTTAATTTATGTAGGTAGTATATTTTGACTCAGTGAATTTTATTCGAAGAATATTTATTCGAATAATATACAGATCCACGTGTGGATTTATTTTTGAAATAAATCATTTTATGCAACTAATTGTAGTTCAATACATTTTATCCATATAATGTTTATTCAAGTAATTTTATTTAGAAAAACTTTTATTCGAATAATTTTTATGCGAATAATTTTATTCGAACGGTTTTTTTCACTAACTGTTATTCAAATCATATTTTTAATATGAATTTTTTTGCATGATTTTTATAACCAATTTCGCAAACTAATTTGCAATGAAATCAGCTTTCGTAGCATACTTTCAGGCTATACATATTTTGCAATTTCCTTTTTTCTGTAGAAATTTATATATTTCAGTATTTATTTTTCTGCACTTAAGTCTTCTCGCTCATTTATAATATTGTCCCCAAACAAATTACATCAAGAAAACTTTATTTATGTGCAGCGCAAGAAAATTATTGTCTACTTAACGGCTCCCCTAGGTCAATATTTTAATGAACGTAATAAAAAAGCATTGATCAACACCTTGTTTTCTTGCTAAAGACAAACATATGGAATGTAATAATACAAATAAAACAATGAAAATTATAACTATAACTGAAAGGAAAAAAAAATATGAAAATTACACAGGAAAACGACAATAAAAAGTCGGAACGTATAAAATAGAAATGAGACAACAGTTTGTGTATTCATAAAATTACAGCATGTACTCGTATGTGGGTATGATCCTTGTAGTTGTAAAACTAAAACAATTGGCCAATTTTATTACTGGACAACAAATAATAACAATAATGCACATGAAAATGTTAGTTTACTCCTGAAAGTGGACTATGAAAATTTTGCAATTATAAAACAATAAAAAATTTAGTTTTTTTTCTATTCTACTACTGAAAATTTGTGAATTTTAGGTAAAAAATTTAATATTTTTATTACACGCAAAACAAAAACTTGCCTGCCTGGCAAACCTTAATGTATGCAGGGCACATTTTTTTGTAATTATTTGTGTATAAACTCTGTTTTATTTAAACTGTCTGAAAATACAAAATTTATGACCTCTAAACAGGTAAATTTATGCTTAGGAAAGAGGAAAAAAATTAAAATTTTCACAACCACTGGAGCGTCTACAGTTTTAACTACAATGACGCTGCAGCTAAAACTCTTTTATTCAACTAAATGTGCTTTCGCAATCAACCAAGCATATTAGAAATATTCGTAATAAATATGTTTTCATGTGCCCATATGCTACATTGTAGCTTTTTGTTATGTGGAAAATTAAAGCATATATTTAGGCAGCCAGCACAATGGTTTTATTAAGTTCTGTGTTTATTGCTGGTTGTTATTGCTGTGGAATATTATTATAATATTTCTAGATTTTTAGAAATTTTCTGCGGTTTCCATATGGAAAATAGGTTATTTATAAAATAAGAAGAAAAAAAAGAATGCATACAAGAGTTTTCATTTAAAATATTTGGAGCATACATTGTTGGGCGAACATAAACCATGAAGGTTTAAATTAAAAAAAATAAATAAAAAATAAATAGAACGATTTCTAAAGGACGAGAGTAAGATTCGAAGTATATAAAACCAAAATTATGTAAGAACTAATAAATTATTATTCATTGCAACGTTTACATAAAAAATTATAAACTTGTAAACTTTCTGAAAAGCGATTTCTACTACTTTCGCTATTTTACCTAAGATTCGTATTGTGTTGGTTGTAAAAATGTAATTCAAGTATTTGGGGAGCATCACGCCCACTTAATTAAAACGTTTATAGCTGGCTTTATTTATTTTCTGCTCATTAAATTTTGCTTTTGTATCATGTTTTAGTTTTACCATAGTTTTGATTAAAGCATCTTGATTATTTTGATTGAATGCCAGATGATTATAAAGCTAAAGGGTCTGACAAGCGTTACTATTTCATGTTTGAATACAAAAGCAATGAAAAAGGTTATTTTTCTCATCATTTAATTTATAATGAAGTTGATTTTAATTATTTTCCTTAAGATACATTTTTCAGTAAGCACTTAAAGCCTAGCTCATAAATCCCCTTTTTAAATTTCTTGCAAAAAAATTCTAATATAATTTTTATTATAAAACAGTTAATTATTTTAAATAATGTTTTTTCTCTCTTCTTCTTTTTCAATTCTCTGCCCATTATTTTGCCTTCATTAAATTTGTTTTTGTACGTAAACTATTTAATTTCATCTACCTGACTCATATCCGTTGTCTGTGCTGTTCTTTGTTGTTTTTAATTAAAAAGTGAAGCACATCTTTAGGCGTTTTCAACTTGATATATGAACTTAAACCATTTTCCAGCATTTGAAGTTTTGCACTAAAAGTTGCCATCATTTAATGATGGCAACTTTATATACTCACTCACTATTCAGGCATTGAATTTTTCTTTCTACAGCATCGTTATAGAAAAACCGTGAATATGCAGACAGGTACCAATACCGGGTACCGATTCAACCACAAATGCACTGCGCACCTAATGAAAACTTTTACTCATTTACAAACACCCAAAAAAAAGCACTGGCACACTTTGTTTGGGGAGTGGGGCAGGGGGAAAAAGCGATACGCGACCAGCATTGCGGTAAAAAGCATTCATTCAGTTCTGTGTATACTTTTCTTTCCTGGCTGGTGCTTTTATATATTTTTTTATGTTTTTATATTTTTTTATTTATTTTTTTGTTATTCTGTTTTGTGTATTTTCCGTTCCATATATACTGTTTGTTTAGGCACTATTCAAGCATTTGCCATTATGTCACCATTTATTTGCCGTGCTGTTGTTGTTGTTATTTTGCACACAAAATAGCATACAACAGTTTTTGCACACAAAACCCTTTATAATGTATGCTATAGTTTATTTTTGTTTCGCCAGCTGCGCCTAAGCGTATGCTGTGGTCACGATAATATGTAGTTTTCAGTATTTATTCTGTTTGTTGTGTTCGTTGTTTTTTTCCTCTATCTGACAAACCATTACTCGAGTTCATTATCAGTTGAGATGCATTGAAAGGCAGGGTTGTGGGGTAAAAATTTTGATGTACGATTTATATGCAGCCCAAAAATATGCAAAGGATGGAATGCATCATTTATGCTTTATGATGGTCATGATTTTTGGAAGAACTGCACGTCAATAAAATTAAATAAATGACAATGTGAATAAAAGTGGATTTAGGCGTACGTTCGCAAGGTTCTTTCAATATTAAAAAAAAAATTAATAAAAATATTAATATAATATATAAAATTTATTATCCTCTTGTAAATCAGAATCTTTAATTTTACACTCTAAAATATATACTTTTTTAATCATGAATGTAAATTTTTATTTTTCGAATTTATTAACAAGCATTTTTTATTCAGACTCATGTTCAAATCTGAATTTTTTTAAGAGTGGAATATTTAGAATATTTTTATAACGATGATGAGAGGGCGTGGCGGACTCGAAATCCCTCAGTACTTACCCCTTCTGCTAGTTTGATTATTATAAAAATATTCTAAATTTTCCACTCTTAATAAAATACCATGAATTTAATAAAAAATTAAAAAAATAAAATAATTTGCGGATTACAGATTTGAACTTGAGTCTAGATAAAAAAATTCTTGTTAATAAATTTGAAAAATAAAAATTTACATTCATGATTAAAAAAGTATATATTTTAAAGTGTAAAATTAAAAATTCTGATTTACAAGAGGATAATAAAACACATTTTTATGAAAAAAAAAATATTTCCGAGTCTTATTTTATGAATAAAAATAAATAATGGCCGCCTAATTTGCTGCTATGATTTATTTACATTGTGTAGCCGCTAAAAGCTAGAGTGTCGTAAGTGCTAAATCGTTAACGGCACACGTTTTTCATTTGATTTATGCATTTTCCCCCATTTGGATAAGCTCGTTAGCTTGTTTTTGTTATTTTTCTCCTGAGACTTGCTACCAATACCATTTAAGAAAAACATTGTGTGAGATTTAGCAAATCTGTGTTTTTAATTAAATTTCAGCAACTTCTTAGACAAAACAAGTGCAATCAAATATTCATAAACACATTGCAGAAAATAAGAGTTTGTGTTTTTTTTTGTTCTATGTAACACTTTTCTTCTAACCCTTCAAAAATTATTCCAAAATTTGTTTAAACTAAACCACAAGTTTGTGTGTTGGCTTTGCTGTTGCAAAAAAAGTATCTCTTTCTCTCTCTCTCCCTCTTGCTCTTTGCATTTTTACTTAGGAAAAGAAGTCAAGTATATGTTAAGGCGTGTGTAAATATGGCAGTAGGAATATTTTGTCAGCGCTTAAAAATATGCAAATTTAATATGATTTTAATTTGACTGCAAGCTGTCTATTGAGTTAGACTCGTAACTCTGCTAAAGACACTTCCTTTCTCATTTATATAGAAAATTTTGCAGCGGAAGAAGAAGAAGAGTTAAAGAAAGCATATATTTAGAAGCGTGCTGGAGCATAAAATTTTATTTGTTTAGTTGTATGAGAGCATAAGATGTTGTAAATGTGGTGGCTTGTTATAAAAGAGGGCATTTAGCCTCAAGGAGTTGTTATTTATGCATAATTGTAAAACTTGTACCGGATTTTGTCGCATACGGTTAGTCAAGCCAACGATAATACTTTTTGTCGCCTTATTTGCTACACCAAAAAAAAAGAAAAGAAACTCATATGAAAATATTATGTAAATTTAAATAGAATAGATCCACTTGTTTTTCCCTAAACCTCCCCAGCACTTTTAATGGTTATTAAATCATAATAAAAGGTGGTTGTTGTTTGTTATTCAAATGAAACTCTTCACTTAAAGAAAAAAAAGGGGACAGGAGGACAATACGAGTACAAGCAATTTAATGAACAAGATTTTTTAATGTAAAATATTTAACAAATAATTGAAATTTATGTAAAACATTCTATTGTGGCAAAGGACTGACTTGTTGTGTGTATTTTTAATATTGAATTTTCTTAAGCATTTTAAATAAATTTTATGGAATTTTAAATTTAATTTGTTTTTCATTTTCTTCTCTTTCTCTTTTTAGGTAAGTCTTGTTTGGCTTTTGTGATTATTTGGTAAACATATTTGGGGGGAAAACCCACAAAAAAAAGGTAAATTTTCAAACTAAATTTTATTTATTTTCCGTATGGCTGGATGTTGGGACAATTTTTATCATTCAAGTCGTGTTAGTTCTTTATTAAGATGTACAGGTGTGGTACTAGACTTTTAAAGTTTGTTTAATACAGAGAATTTAAATTAAAAACTTTTAAAGAGAATGTCTGGGCATGAATTCATTTTTAAATAAACCCAAGCATTTGGCTTATCTAATAATCTCGAGTCGCTGTAATGGAAGAATCTTAAAAATCTTAGTAATTCAAATCACCAGCTTTTTCATTCTTCGTTAATAATGGGCTTAACAAGGACTCCGTAATAGTATTTTACAATTGTATTTTAAACTTTAAAATGTAATCAAAATTTATTTCCTTCAGCCTGTTTAAAAGGAAAAAAAATTATTTCATCAACCTGCCACTTCACCCAAATTTTGGTTTAATGTTTTCCCCAGTATTTTTCACTCGAGTGTAACTACACAGAAAAAAAACAATTATTTTATTCCGCTCTCAATGAACATTAACCCCGATAAGGAAATGCTTAAAAGCATGCCATAATATCCCTGGCGATGATAATCATATGTGGGTAATGTTTTGATTAATATTTTCGTTTCTTTTTTCTTATATCTTTGAAATTTTTGTTAAAGTGTTCCCAATTCTACAGCCCCTTGATAAGCCATTGTGAAAGGACAATGGCGTTCCTGTTTTTTTTTTTTTTAATTTCTGTTGGTCTCTTTTTGCTATTCGAAGAACATGTGTTTTAAACAATTATGCTAGAGGCTAAATAGCAATATCAAGAGCATATAGTTTATGTGGGTGTGGCGTGTGTATTTAATAAAATATAAAAAAGGCAATCAGTGGGCTTATATTTTTGGTAACGTTTGTTATGCTTTTTCTAAAGGCTTGCAGTTTGACTTGTATTCTTTGTCCTTTTGTATTCACAGTTTGCTTGTTTGTTAGTGGGAATAGTTATAAAAAAATGAGTTGTACATAAAAGCAGCATAGGCTATTGTTTGACACAATTCTATGAGAATTAAAATATTTTTTTTTTTCGTTCAATTCTTATTATGTATAAAGATATTCGTTAAGGATAATTTTTCCTTGTTCACGAAACAGTTTGTACAAAGTAAACTTTAAGTTTGTTCGCATACGTCGATTACACGCCTGGGAAGAGTTTATAATACCATACTTTTTTTAACCAGAATTGATATCAATCAGGTTAGTAAACAGCAAAAGAAATTCTACATTGGAACGTTTTATTATAAATTGAGTAGCACGTTTGAAATTTTTGTCCTGCTGTCTTCTTTAAAAAGGAATACTGGGAGAGAACAGTTTGTGAAAGTTATGCTAATATATGTTAATTTGTTTAAAAGTGTTCCTACTACTGTAGTGATAAGTAGGCGCATATTAGGCAAAGCACGGCGTTCGAGTACACTTTAGTATTCCCTGGTATGAATTACTGCCCTAACTGTTCTGTAATTAATACAATGACTTCGTCAAAAAGTTTTATAAAAATTAGCGAAATCACAAGCTATTAACAAATATATAATTCTGATATATAATAAATGTATACTATATCCTAAATTTTTATATATCCTTACCTTCATTCCTGGGAACAGTTGATTTGAATGCATAATAATTAATACTTAGTGCTACAATTTAATATTGCTACAGACACCTACTTTAACGTTGGGAACAGTTTTTTTCTTAAATGGGAACAGTTTTTATGGAAGTGGGAAGAGTTTAATATTTTCATAAAATCAGCTAGAAATATTGGAAAATTCTATAATTAAGTCATACTATATTTGATATATATTTATTTCAGAAAACTACAAGTAAATATATTAACATGAGAACAGTTTTTCTAAAGCGGACAAAAGAAACAAGTTCTATATTACATTCTTTAAAAGAGATAGGCAAATAAGTTTGGAAAAAATGGCATATTAAGGGTGGGAACAGTTTTTTCAGATGTGGGAACAGTTTTATTCATTGGCATAAGTGCAGATTAGATCAATTTATAATAGTTGAAGTTATAATTATGTGAGTATTTAGCATAAAAATTGGAGCTTAGCCTGGGAACAGTTACTTTTTGAATGGTATGTAGTGGAATTCAACAGAAAAAATTAATTTATTTTAAATTATAAAACTATTACTCATTTAAAACTTGTAAACAGTGTAATTTACTGCCTGTTTATAAAAGAAAATTAATTATATTACGCTAAAAATTCCCAATGTTGGGATTTTGAACATATAATATGGGAATTTCGGCAATATGATATGCAGATCTCTGTCAGTTGAAAAGTGTGACAAATACTGAAAAATTCCCATGTTGGGATTAATTTCTGTAAGTATTATGGAAATATCAAAGACAAATCTAAGGCTGGCTAAAAATAAGAATATTACAGAAAAAATACTGAAAATCCCATTATAGGAATTTTAGAAACTCTCTGTGAGAATTGTGGGATTTCAGAAAAAATCTACACCTGGTAAAAGGAAAAAGAACGTAAATACTGAGAAAAAATAAGTTTGAGATATTGAAACAGCGAAAATACTGACAAACCCCAATATGTATTTGAATTTTAAAAAATTTCATTGGTAATTATGAGGATTTAAGAAACAAATCTCTGCCTGGCGAAAAGTAATTAAAAATGCAGTGAAAATTCTGAAAATCTTGATATGGGGATTTTAGAAATTTTCCGTCGGTATAATGGGGATCTCAAAAAGCTTTGAAAAATCCTAGTATTGGGATTTTGAAATTGTGGGGATTTCAGAAACAAATCTCCGCTTGGCGAAAAGTTTAAAAAATACAGTGAAAATACTGAAAAATCTCAATGTGGGAATTTTGAAAATCTTTATTGGGAATTGTGGGGATCTCAAAAACCAATCTTTTTTATTGTTTTTTCTTTGTATTAAACTATTTTTTTAATTAAATTTGCAGCCGGAAATATTGATAAATGAAACTTGTGTGGTGTTTTTATATTAAAATCCCTGTTTCCAAACCAAAATTAAAACTTTTGCAAAAATTTATTACTGGGAAATATCCTTTGCTCTCTCACTTATTTTTAAATATTTTTTTTTCTGTTAATTACGTTTGTAAGTCTAGTGTGTTTGTTAAATCTGTGAACATAAAGTAAAACTGAAACCACTGCATCTACCAAAAAGTCAGCAGCCATTGCGTTCAAAAGTCCTTTTGTTCCCTACAAATATTGGTTTTCTCAGCCACCATATTTGGCTTGAACTTTTGTTCACTTTTTGTCTTGTTTTCCTTTATTTCACTCTTTCTGTTGGCTTCTGTTTTTTTTTTCTTCTTATCTTTAAACTTGTTTTACTTTTGTCTCGTTTTGGTTATAATTTTCTACAGCTGGTGTAATTTTTGGTGTTTTCTGCTGCTCGTTAAGTTAAAATTACAATAAGCAGCCAGCCAGGCAAAGGAAGTTGTTTGAACTGTTACTTATTTGTTTGCGGTTAAATAAAGCTTAACCACATTTTCAACAGTTTGCCGCAAAGACCATGTTTTATTATATTTATATGCTTTTATTAAAAAAAAATTGTATTCTTTTTTTATAAAATAAAAAAATTAATTTAAAAATTAACCCTGAACAAAAACTAAATGTTAAAAGTTATTTCTCAGCTAAAAATAAATATGGACATATTAACAGCCTATATCTATTTATATACATACATATATTGCTTGATATAAAATTAAATTTTGTATAAAAATATTTTACAAAAAAGAAATGGCCAAAAATTAACACAAAAGAATTATGTGACCCTGGGGAGCTACAGCAAGGAAACCACGACGTTAAATGGAAATTATGGCAATAATTTATAATGTGCAAAAAATTTCATACACTTTTTCTCAATTTATGTCTCTATTATTCTGCCAAACAATAGGCAATACACCTATTTGCTGTGAGCAAATTTATGAAAATTGCTTATTAAAGCAATTTTGAGCAGAAACAAAAAGGACATGAATTTCAAGACAATTCTCGTTAGTATATTTTACACAATAGCAATTTGCCTGACTAATTAATAAGCCAAAAGAATAAAATTCTGTATGAGGAATACACCCTACATCAATCTCATGGTATAGCCTACCCTTTAGGCTGTAGGAAGAGAACGAAGGATAGAGAGAGAGAGAGAGTGAGAGAGTGCGAGGCTTTTTATACACAAGGCTAATGCTAAGGGCAAACTGGAAATTGGGATTATAACCTGAACTAAACACCGTAAAGGAAAGGGTCTTCCAATAGGGACTTCCGAACTTTAACAGTTAATAACAGTCAAATTTGTTGCCATTCAATCTGCCTGCCTGTTTTGCCAAATCAACCGGAATGGATATGGCGAAAAAATTGTTTTATCAAAATAGGTGGTTCTCTTAGGGCAACGTAACGAGCCCAGTGGCCATTTCACGGTGGCCATATTCATGCAACCGAGGCAACTATTCCCAATGTGTTGGATAAACTTAAGTCCACTGGTTTAATAAACTGACTGCTAGCACCCGTATATCGTAGAAACTCAAGATCTACTGAAAACATCGCCCCTGCCTGTGAGAGTGACCAAAAGAATCCGAGGCAGTCATTTACGCGTCACTCACAAGAGCTCGGCCTTTCGCAGACCAAAACTTGGCGAATTTTGTGAGGTGATTTGAACCAGCTTCCCTATAAAAATAAACTGGGCCAGGAACTGAAGGTAAACGATCATAGACAAGAACATGAGGTCGCTGAATTGGCTCCAGAACAATTGGCAACTGATCCGTAATTTTCCTCGAAAAATCATATTCAGTGATGAGACCCATTTCTGGGGAATGGGCACGTGAACAAACAAAATCGAATTTAGGACAATGACAATCCAAGAACGTCCACTACATCCCAAAAAGTCACTGTTCCACTTGACAACGGGATTGGCCCGGTCATCACTGTCAATGGCGAGCGCCGTAGGATGATGATTACCAACTTCTTTTGCGCGAAATTGCATGATCTGGACATTAACGACATGTGGTTCCATGCAGTTCATGCTACAATAGATATTGTGCACGAGCGATTTTGGGACATGCTCATCTCTTGTGGAGTTGATGTAAACAGCCCCTGAAATCGTTCAATTTGACTCCCTTTAACTTTTTGACTTTCTGGTAAGAAAATTTAAAATTTAAAAAAATCTGGAAATTATTGGTTTGGCCACGTTTTAGGAAAAAAATCGAGTTTTCAGTAGATGTCGATGTTATGAGTTCCTAGGAAGCTGCCCTGACTGATCCTAAAAGGGTGTCACTATGTCTGTATGTAAGTGTGTGTAAGTATGTCAACCCCTTATAACTTTTAAATGGCTAGACCGGATCGAACCCACCTAGTGGCATTTCATAGGATATCCTGTGAATTATAGGAACCGATTCGGAATGATACATTTCGAGAAATCTGAAAATTAAATACAGTAGCCAATACTAAAGCTGGCCAGAAACAACAAGCATATATATTTCACTCGAAATGCTTTGCTTTTCACTCACAGAATTTACAGAAATACAATCATCATTCTTTTTCTCCTCTTTCAAGTCCGTCTCAAAATTAATATAATTACATTAAGTGCAATAAAATAATGTCTTTTTCTCATTTTCTTCTTTTTGATAGTTTAAAAATTCCTTAAGATATGCAATATATCCAAGAAAACTCATTTTCCTTTTTTCAAGAAACAAACTCTTCACAATAAACTCGTACTTTAACATTGAAATCTTGCAGACTTTATTAAATTTGCCAAAGTAATCAAGCATGCCGAGAAGTTGCTTTATTTTGTGAAATCTTCAAAAAGGTCTCAGCATGCACATGCATGCTTTTAGCCATTTATAAAGTATATCTAACAGGGGCGTAGTGTAACAGGAAAATACAATAATAAAAAGACAAAAAATAAAAATAATTGGTTTAGAAAAGATGTTTATAGCGCAAACACTCTCTAGTGATTAACTTTGATTTTCATGCATAACGCTCCTGCTTTCAAAATATATTCTATTTCTACATGAATAACTTTCTTTCTAGCAGTTTGCTGTTGTTGTTGCATGTGTAAGTGTTTACTAAATAAGATACAATCATTTGTTGTATTCGAAATATAAAAGAATATAACTGTTAAGTGAGTTTACATATGTTAATGTCACATACACACACACACACACACACGACAAACACTTGTACAGCTTCCTTCATCTGTCATTCAAAAACATAATATCAAAGCCTGTATTTGTGAGTATTCAGTTTGATGACTTTATTGTCATTAAAATAATTACTTGAAAATATGAAATTGTATTAATGCTTTACAAATCCTTTTGTTGCCATTACGATTTAATATTCCTTTACAAGAAATCGTTTCAATTATTTAATACATTATTAAATCAGTAAACAAATTCATACACATTTGCCAAACCTGTTTGACAATATTAAATTAAAGAAATATGATGAAAACTTTTAACTGGAATTGTGTATTCCGCTCAACAGAGCAAAGAAAAAACAAACGAGCAATTTCGCTACAAAGAAAAAATATTTGAGGGATATTTTTTATTAAAGGAGATTTTAGATTTTTTTTCCTCAAATAGTTATCAGCTTCATGAGAACTTAAAATGACGAATACAAGACGACAAAAAAAAGAGGAATTTCGCCACAAGGTGAGGGGAACAAAGTTCCTTATGGGATGATTCTTAGGGGTACCCTAACCGGGAAAAAACTTCCGTAACGTAAGATTTTTTGTTTCTAAATCAATGTTTAAGACGTATGAGTAATACGATTCCATACAAACAAATATTAATCATACGCAGCCGTGCCGCGACAGAATTTAATTTCGTTTGGGAACAAAATTGATTCTGAATTTCCTTCAAAAATTTTTAGCTACCTGAGAACTTAAAATGATACAAGATAGAAAACATTCCATCTTATTCTGTAACTATTTGTCAACGTCATTTCAAGACAACATCAAAGGTAGACCCTTCACTTAATCGAGCTTCAAAAGGCAACAAAAGGAGAAGGACATCGAATCACTACAGCAGCAATATTGCCTGCGGTACTCACATTTCTTTGTCTTGTTCACAGCTTTGAAAGGACAAGAGTGCCCGAATACCTCACTAGGCCGATTCTATAGACCGAAGAATGGAAAAAGTGTTTCTATATGAATTCAGCGAACAGATCTATTTTACTTCCAAGTAAGTTTTCAATGATTCGTAAGAGTTGTTCTGATTATTTGCCAATTATGACTGAACAGAAATGTACACACAGTTACACAACTGTGCATTAGAACTATGGATAGTTTTCATGCACTTCACTGATACCTATTTTTGTGGAACACTTTGATGTGTCTTATCCTTTATCAATATTTATAAAATATACGCTGTTTGACAGGCATTTTTGTGTAGATATGCCTATGCATGCATGCCAATGCTTTATTTGGCCACTGGGGCCAAAATCCCCCCAAGATCATACGCACACTCTCATGGCCTGTAAATTGACCGTTCATGGCCTGTAAATATTTTCACTAACTCAATTTAGCTATTCTCTTTTCTTGTGTGCGGTAGAAGACACTCCCATAATCATATTTTATTTGCTGGCAATGCATGTCAACTTCTTCTTTGGCCGCTGGGGCCAAAGTCCTTCCAATATCGTATACCAGATGATAAATATTATAAAATGCACGAAGAGTTCACATGCTGTGTTTTGGGACTTCAGTTTATGAATTATAATCATTTTGTAATATAATTTTATTATAAATGCTAAAAAAAACTTATTAACCATAGATTTTCATAAAAAAACTTCACTGATTTGCATTTCGTTACGTCATTACATATTTCACTTCACAGCTAACTACGTTGTTTCGTAACCACTTACGTCAAAACATATTTAACTCGACATATTTATCTTCACACACTTTTTCAAAAATATGTCACTGTCAAACTTTAAAAATTATATCTGAACAAAAAATAGCGATTATGTAAAAACTTAAAAAAAAGAGAAAAACACTTCAAAAAATATTATTTTAAACATTTAATTGTTAGTAAAAAAAATTTTTAAAAATTTATTGCGCTTCCTTTTTTTATTATTTCGTATTGCTGGATGTTAATCCATTTAAACTTAATTAACTTGTGATGCCTCAGGGCTGGCTAAAAGTATGTTTTATCTCCCCCATCACCTCCGCCGCACCCTCCCCCCCCCCTCCCTCTCCCTGTTTTTCTTAATGTTGCCTGGCAAAATCTGTTTTCGCTTACAAAAGGTTTATTTTCTCCTAAACATTAAATAAAATCTAGTATCCATTTACCCTTAAGGCCATAAACAACTGCGACAAGTTTTAGGTTGGTAAGCCTTTAAACAAAACTTTTCCTTTTAACAAAACAACTAAAAAGTTAATATTGAAATTGGTAAAACCAGTTCGCTTCTGCTAACAATTTTCCTTGCTCCATACATTTCCTATTGCATACTTTTGGGTGTTTTATGTTTATTCAGCCTCTACCAAACCGGTATAATTCATATATTTCTATTGTTGTGTATTTTCAAATAACTTTTTTGTTGTTGTGCTCCATCTCCTATATTCTGCTACAATTATAATTGTTTGCTTTGTAACATAAATTATCTATATTAAAAAAAATTTTTTGGATAAAAATCAGTGATGTTGCTTCTTTGTCCAAAAATCTTTTGTTTAATAACCGCGTTGTAGGCTAAAATTATTTTTGGCATGCTCCAAAAAAAAGCAAAAAGTGGGAAAATACCATATGTGTTTTTTAGATTAGTAATTATTACCATTAATGTAAATAATAATAAACAAAAGAAGTGTTAATTGAAGCCTTTAAGTAGGCAATGGTTTTGTTATATTTTGTAACTCTATACAATAAGGATGTGGAAAAAAAATTTTAAGTAACGTTTGTTCGCCACTATGATTTCTTTTTACAAACGAGTTTCAAAAATAAAGGTGGGCCGTGCCACGCCCATACAAAGTTATTATATACTTCTGCAGCCTTTTCTATGAACTTGTTTTATATATAAAATATTGCAATTATAAAATTGTACTGTCAGAGACTAAAATATCAAAATAAAAAGTGGGCGGTGCCACGCCCCTAAACATACATATTATAAAGAACTTATTTTTTACACATATTTATATCATATAATAACTGTGCATACATTAGGCTTTTCCGATCAGTAAATTTTATAGTTACAAAAGTGGGCAGAGCCACGCCCACACAAAGTAACTAAAATTGTTCAGTTTTTATTGCATAAATGATGCTCACAAAATTTTCCATCCTATAAGTTTTTCCAAAAACACTCTATTGTGACTTTAAAAAATGGGCGGAGCCACGCCTACAAGACCTAATATTTTTCAATGACTTAATATGAAAGTTTGGTTCTTGTGAAACTTCACAAATATATTGAGCTTATGCGCCTATACAAAATAAATACTATTATGGTGGGCAGTGCCACGCCCATAAAAATAAAATAGGATTTATCAACATTTTGTAATTCTATGATTTCTATGAAAGTTGGCACACATTTATGTTGTTCCAGCAATGCATTTAAAGGAGGGAAAAAGTGGGCGGCCCCACACCTTCACTTAATATTGTTTGTTTATAATTCTACTGTAGCGATATCTATAAAACTTTGTGCAGTTCTGGTAACAGTATAATTCAGTAGTTCGAAAAGGAGGCAGCGCCACGCCCATAAAAATAACAATTTCCTTAAAGGGTTTTTATACAATTTGAAATCGATCGATAGTTTGCACATGCATGGGGCTCCAGTAAAAATATAGAAAGTTTACTAAAGTGGGCGGTGCCACGCCTATAAAAATTTAACCTTTTATAAAAGCTATTGGCATTTACATAATTTTCGGAAACTTTTTGGGCACAATAAGTATCTCTGGCAATGCAATTTAATGGCTAAAAAAGTGGGCGGTGCCACGCCCTAACAAAATAAATTGTATTTTTGTAATAGTTCGGTTTAAGCCATATCCATAAAACTTTGCAGGCACATTTACATCCTATAACAGCACAATTCAATTGTGCGAAAAGGGGGTAGTGCCACGCCCATTATTTTTAATATTTGCTTTAAAGTATTTTACCATAGCGATTCTTAAGACAGATGACATACGGATTTATAATTGCCGTTAATAGACTTTAGTACTTGGAAAAGGGGGCAGAACCACGCCTATAAAAATTAAATATCAAGTTGCAATCACTTATTGAAATATTATTGAAATGTTTATAATGAGTGAGTGCATGTACATTAAGTTTTTGCGCAATACAAGTTTTTGTTAAGAAAAGTGGGCTTTACCACGCCCATGAAATTTAAATATTTATTAACAAATACTTTTAGTGTATTAAAATGTTTTATACACATTTAGTTTAGTTGACAAACACAATTTAATGGCTAGTAAAAGAGGGCAGGAGCTCATCCATAAAATATGTTTTAATCAATTTGAAATATCTTTTGCTGAAATGATTCCAATAAAACTTTGGGCTGACTAAAATTTTTCTTCCAAATGTTATTTGGGCGACAGAAAAACAATATGTGACTTAATGGTGGCGAAAATTTATCTGCCAGTTTTAAATTCCACATAAACTCCTTTTTCACAGTCACTTTTCCTTCTTAATTTATTAATTTCAAACATATTTTAAATTTCCAAATTTGCTGCTGATTAATTACCCTTGTTGCTGGTTGTTATAATTTAAAAAATTCTATAGATGCTTGCTCGTGTTTCTTTTTCATTCCTCTTCTTTTTTTCCTCAAAAGTGAAAAACAATTCTCCGGCTCTAGTCAAGGGAGCATTTTAATTATTCATTGCTGTTGACAAAAAATCCCAAACTTTTTCTGCAGTTTGATTTTATTTTATTAGACGACAATTTTTCGGAAAAATGAAACAACTACACACTCACACACAGCACACAGCATATCTAGTGATTTTCAGCTTGAGTTGTTGAAATTAACTTGAGCACGAGAGTGTTTTGTACTACACACTGAGATAATAAAATCTAAACAAAAACAAAACAAAAAAAGCTAAGAAAATTTGTGCATTAAAAAAAGGTCTCATGTGGGTTTTGTAACACTCTGTTCCAGGATAATAGAGTATGTATTTTTTGGCAAACTGCAAAATATTTTTGCTTTGAGTTTTCGTCTTTTTTGTGTGTGTGTTTTGTTTCTTTTTTTTTTTTGCTTCTCTTTGGTTTAATGACAGTTTAAAGTCTTGTCTCCTTGTTATCTTCCTGTTATGCCTTGTTAGATTTTCTGTATATGATTTCCTAACGATTTGGTTGTGAAAAATATATATTTAGTTTTAAAATAGATTAGTCTCTGGGGATATTTAGATAATTTGTTGAAGCTGAATTTATATATTTTTTTTCTGCTGGTTGTTTTTCTGTTGCTGTTGTTGTTGTTATTTGAAATTTTGTTTGTTATCTAGTTTTCTGGTTTGTTAGATAAAAGCCCTAAATGTATGCTAGGGTATTTTATTTTTATAGCCTTTTGTTAATCAGATTTTTATGGTGCAAAAATAAGCAAAAATTATATTAAGAAAAGTTGTTTCTGTTTTTTTTTGCAAACAACAAGCAGGTTTCGTTATTTTTAAAATGCTAAAGCCAATACAGGCAATAAGTAGTTGATGTGGAAGAAGAACTAAAATATTAAAGAGTATTTAATAGTTAAAGAAATAAATATGTTGTAGCTGGTATATTTATTCAAAAAAGTTTTTAAAAATATTAACATACATACGAGTATTTTTAAAATTTCACTAAAAATACATGTTAACCTCTTCAGTAGGATGGAGCCACCTTCCAGGGTTAAAAATGTCCCGTTCAGTATTTATACGAAATGCTACTATAAAAATATATAACGAATAGAAGTTTTTACGAGACATGCCATTAATGTGGCATTTTACCCACAGATATGTTGATTACAGTGCGAGGTGTGTTCAGAACTTAAGGTAAATTTTTATTTTTCATACAAAATATTTATTTAGTTATCAATTTCCAATTTTTTTTCCCTCGAAGTATCTAATCCCCCACAAATATAAACCACTTGTGTCCAATTCTCGCTGCAGTTCTGATATGCACCTTTTTCTAAGTCCTTGAAGTCCCTGAGCGATATCTTTTTTGTTATCTCCTTAATCTTTGAAAAAACGGCATCCTCTCAGGGATCTCTTCAATCTTGGCAAGGCGATAGAGCTGCCGGGCGATCAAATCTAGTGAACGCGGTGTCTGTGGTTAATCATGTCATGGTTTTGTTTTTGGCAAAAAATAAAATTAAAATATTTTTTATATATAATTTTTTTATTTATTATATATTTGTAAAAATGCAGGAATTTCAAAGCAAAAGAAAAAATAATAAAATTGCTTGGCTTGAACCAAAAGCTATGCCGACCAACATCCTCAGTAACTTCTCTTTACTTTCTCAATATTTTGATCAGGTGCTGATGTGCTCGAGCGTCCAGGAAAATAATCGCCTTTCA
Organism: Linnaemya tessellans; assembly: GCA_951800035.1. Taxonomy (NCBI): domain Eukaryota; kingdom Metazoa; phylum Arthropoda; class Insecta; order Diptera; family Tachinidae; genus Linnaemya; species Linnaemya tessellans. The sequence continues at coordinate 99,153,392 of OX637536.1, read as the reverse complement.
CATCCGCTACACCTTCCATTCGAAAGCTTGCTCTACTTTTTGTAATTTTCTTTTTCAGATTTAGATCTTTCAACTACTTTTTATCAAATTTTTTACAACAAAATTTCATGGAAATTTTTTATCAACATTTCAAGAGGTTTTTAGCTATTGATTTCATTTTTTACAAAAAGAAAAACCTAATGCAACATTTTTTTTTAATTGTAAGCGATTTTGAGCGTTCATAATTTTTTTATATTTTTTTATAAAAAAAATTATAGTTTTATTTTTTTATAAAAAAAAAATTATAAATTATGTATGAATTTTTAGTAGTCTTTCTTATGTAAATTGTTAATTTTTTCAACGGGCTTAAGTTCGAATCTGCATGATTTTTTATTATTTTATTAATAAATGAATTTGTTCAAATTCTATTTATTATTTTTTTATTTTATTTATTAATAAAATAATAAAAAATCATTTGCAGTCATGCAGATTGGAACTTAAGCCCGTTGAAAAAATTAACAATTTAAAAAAAATTATGAAAATTTCTTATATAAATTTTTATCGACAGCCGGCAATCGCCGAACACCCAAAACTTTTGTGATTTTTATGACTCTCATTCGCTAAATAGCTAAATTTCTGAATCATAGCGCATGAACATAAACAAAAAATGCTAATTGAATGCTGTCAGCGAAATTTGGAAATTCACCTTATCATAAACAGACCTCGTATATGCAGATTTACTTGAAGTTTATATGAAATTTCCATATAAATTGAATGGAAATTTCGATCGATTTGAAAGACATTTAAAAGGCATAAATACAATTACTAAAACTTGACGCTTGTCCACACTTTGTCGACAGCAATTGACTACTATTGACGTGTTCTATTTAGATGCCTTACGGAATACTAACAAATTGCCAATAGTAATTAATAGCTATTGTGAGAATTTTTTATATTTCAATTGATTTTTTATAAATATATTATTTATATTTCGAAAGTTTAATATAACGATTCAAATAGAAATTAGAAAAATGCATATAAAATTTCATTTCATTCCCGCATTTATTTTATTTTGCACGAAAAACCATACCGAATCTGCTCTTAAGCTCATATATCAAATTTAATTCCTATTTATTTTTAGCATACGAATAGCACAACTGCTTAAACAATAAAATATTTGCAGACATACTCGTACATACGAGTCTAGCTTTTATAATAATTCTTACTTTTTTTGTCGCATTGTGAGATAAATATTAATATGTTTTGCTCGTAGACACTGAATAAAAGTTTCTGGAATAAAAAGCTACACACAGACAATATGGCAAACCAGTGAAAAGTTAAAAAAAAAAATAATTAAAATAAAATGCTAAATTTTGTGCAGAAAATCTTTTTAGGAATATTATTTGCAAAACAGAAACTATAAAATAAATAATCGAATACCAAAATAAAAGGATTTCTAGAAAATTCTGAAAGACACCGCAGATTAGTGGCTAGTGTCCATTATTATTAGAATGCTGATCGTTCCAGTGCTGCCATGATGCCTTGTTTTTTGCCCCATCAATTTTGTTTTAATTTTAATTTCCTAAAAAATAGTAAAAATTTCATTGGGTTATTTGAAATACTTAGTCCTCGTACTCATATTCATTCGCAAATAATTTTTATTTAACTTCTTATATATTTTGAAAGGCTTAAGGTTGTTGCTGTTTGCTTTCGTTTCTGTATCAAAAATAAAAATAAAAAAATTAAAACCAAGAAAAAAATATATATATGGAAACTCTCAAGGTGTAGCAATGGTTGTTTTACTTCGTATTTGCATTTATTTCGTATTTTGTTTTGAGGTAAGAATTAAAACTAAAGCTGCCCCATAAAGTATGCAGTACATATGCTATCTAGTGCTGCAAATGGAGAAGCTTATAATCTCTATGGTTTTAATTAAATTTCTTGGAAAATTTATTGTATTTACTATGCAAGTAATTGAAAAATATAAGAGAATATAAAAAAATGAAACAATATGCAATAAAAATAGTTTAATTCAGGTAAAAAGTTAATTGAAAAATGGAAAAATTGGAATTAAATCAGAAAACTTTAAGGGTAATTAAAACGAGTTAAGCAAACTACAAATAATTTACTTATATTATCAAAGTACTTATTTTATGCAGAATTATTATTAGATTTTATTTATATTTTGCCGGAATTTATTGCCTACTTTTAGGCATATTTTTTTTACCATTGCAATATGTTGTTTGCTTTTTATTTGGCATTCTTTAAATATAAACCCCAAATTTATGTCTTAAATACTTTTTAATTTACAACATAGTAATTCGCCTCCCTTTTCATTAAAAAAGTAACACCCACTTTGGTGGGCTACAACACGAATAGATTCCAATGATTTCAATGTATTTAAAACTCTGGCTGGTATTACTTTTGAACACGAAAAGGTAATTAATGTTATCGCTATGCAGTCATCAGTCAAATACGTTTTGTTAACAAATTGCCATAAATTTTTAAAAAGCCTACACAATAATAAAGAAAAAAGAAAAATAATAATAACAGCATAGTTTTAGGGGAGGACAACAATTTGTGTTATTTATCAAGATAATTCATTTCATAAGCAGGTTGTATTTGCAAACTTCTCATAGTCCTTAGGCCTTAAAGTCTAATATTGCACAAATGTTTTTCAATAACAGTGCACAGGTATTAAAATACTATATATAGCAAATTGTGCATGATTATTCAGGAAACATTCTGTTTGGTTTGGCTTCATTGCTTATTAAAGATGTGATAAAATCGTTGGATGGCATCCATTTATTCAATTTTGCACACACAATTAATTCTTACATTAAAAATAAAATTATTATATTATTAAAATTCAGAAGTGGGCAGTGTCACACCCATATATGTGGAATATAACTCAATATTTTTTATAAGAAAAGTAGTCAATGGACGATGCATTATAATTATTTTTATTTAATTCATTATTTTCAACTTTATCTATTTAAATATTTTATATGAAACTGTGGGCAGTGGCACGCCCTTACTAATTTAATGCTAGTGCTTACGCCTACGTCTACTAATAGGATGCCTCTGTGGCCGCTAAATTATTACTATGAAACTTAGTATTTTGCAATGTGTCTCTCTGATAATGCAATTCCATTATAAAAAAGTGGGCAGTGACACGCCTCTATTAAATGAATTTCTTTTAAATATTTTTACCAGTTCGACTCCGTAGTTCTATGTGCAGCTTTAATGCATATGGAGCTACGTTTTATTTTATGAATGCCTTATAAAAAATATATTTAGTTATATATTATTTATTTACAATTTTTTTTTTCCAAAAAGGAGCTTCAAGCTAAAGTTTTTTATAGCTTAAAAATAAATATGTTCATAACTTTTTTAGCTCCACTATAAACTTTTCAATAATTTTTTATGAGATTTTTGTTGATGCCACAATTTTTCAACTTCTAGAAAGTGGAAGAAAAGAGCTGGTATTAAAAAAAAAAATAGTAATAGAAAGTGTTGATAATATTTAAGCACTTTCATTACATACTTAAAGCAAAAGCCATAAATGAAAAGTTTATAATGCAAAAAACACTGCTGGAGAAGAAGGGAATAAGTTAAGCTTTATGTTATTTACATACAGAAATGCTAAAACATGCAGAAAAAGTAAAAAAAAGGAAGAATTGTTTATGGGGAAACTCTTTTTAGAGGTTTATATATAAAAATAACATAAAATATCTTAATATAGCAGAGGGATTTTTTTCCTAGAGTATAGGGAGCACAAAAAGTACTAAAAAAAGAGATATTAAGTTGTCTTCGGTTTTCTTTATGGCATTAAAATAACTTATTTTTCAATGGATGTTAAAAAGAAGTTTAAATTTTTTTTTAAATTATAATAACATAGATCATATTCGATATATTTTTACTGCAGTAATTGAATATTATAAACATGTCGTTCATATTTCAATACAAATCAATCAATTTATGTTAATTACAATTAATAAATTATGAAAAGTATACGATACTTATTTAAGGCCTAATTTATGAAATTTATTTTATGTCTATAAGCAGTTGCTTATATGATAAATTTGTCAAATAAGAATACAATATTTTTAATTAGTTAGGACTTTAAAATTGAGTGCTAAAAAATATTGACATTATCAACAAAACCAAAAATCTTGGCACCCTGACGTATGATTAATATTAATTAAAATTTTATTTATTATAGTCCATTTGAAATTTACAGGCAGTGCCACATCCATATTTTTAGAATACAATTTAATACTCTTATAAGAGAAGTGGTCAATGGACGATGCGAAATATTTATTTTTATATAATTAATTATTTTTCAACTTCTTCTGTTTACGCATTTATTATGAGACTGTACTTAATTGTGGGCTGTGGCACACCCTTATTCATTAAATACTATTGTTGAACTACAACTACTAAAGGGATTAAATTATTAGTATGAAATTTTGCAATGTGTCTGTCTGATAGTGCAATTCCATTTTTAAAAAAGTGGGCAGGGACACGCCCCTATTAAATGAATTTCTTTTAAAAATATTTCTACCAATTTGTCTCCCTTAAAAAATATGCACTTGAACTGAATTTTAAAAAAAACTAGATATAATGGTAATAAATGTGGGCGGCACCATGCCCCTATACAACAATAGATATTGAATTAAAAATATTTACTTATAAATGTTTCCTGTTAAGACTTTAATATATCAAGCTCTTGTTTCATTTCCAGTTTCTCATAAAAAAAGTGGGCAGTGCCACGCCTTTATAATATATTATTTTTTATATTAAAACCAGCGATACACATATAACCGATTTTTGTAACATAGAGTTTTTCCCATAATACTTTTGCTTTTACAAATAGGCCCACTATGATATAAATTCTCATATTAAATATAATTTACTTAACGCAGTTTTGTGAAAAAATTATTCACACATTGAGTTCCGCTAAAGGTAGGATTGGATAAGTAGAACAGTGGGCAGTGCCACACCTTTATTTATTAATAATTTACAAGCTACTGTTCTAAGAAATATGAGTAGTTTTTCTATGTATGTTCTGGGCCAAATACTTATTAGCAGTTAATTGTATATTATAATACCAACAGAAATCGTTACAAAGTTTAAAACTATTACTAAATTATTTATTTTTGAAATGAACAAGTTTCGGCAACAAAATTGCAAAATTTATAGCAAAAACAAATTTTTAAGTTTTAACTGTATTCAGCAGAGTTGGCCACCTGCGACTTTTTCCTATTCCCAAGACTGTAGAAACCCGCGAAATAAAGACATTTGATGACAATTAAAAGACAAAAAATGCGTGAGCTCAAGAACTTTTCCGAAATTTGCAAGAAAACCCTATGGCTTAATAGTTTAATATCTGGGGCGACTACTTTAAGGGGAATAAAATAATAATTGGTGAATAAATAGCTAGAGTGAAGACATGGTTTATGTTTGGAACATACCTCGTATCTGTATGTCAGTATAATTAACAGAAAATAATGCAATAGGAATCTTTCGATTTCATTATTCATTTATGTCTGTTGAAATTAGTATGGAATAAGAAACAGTTCACAAGTTCACTTTTCCTGTAATTCATAAAAATAAAAATATTTTGTTTAATATTATTTTATAGCTTTCTGGCTGTTAATATTATAAATATTTTTTTATGATGAAATATTTTTTTATGATGAAATATTTTTTTATCGTTAAATTGTGCTATTGAAACAGTTTGTTATATTCCTTTGTATTTGTTGCTTTAATAAAGCCGTTAAAATGTATTTTTATAGCATAATTTTAGGAGTATTTATTTGTTTTATACTTTTACTTTATTTTATTACTTGAAAAGAATAATAATTTTCGTTTCTTGATTTTACGAGATTCTTAAAAATTCAGCTAGCTATTGAATAATGATGAAAATGCACTTGCTCTCTAGTAGAGGAAATCGATTTAGAAATTTCAAAGTTTAAAAATATAAACTCTTACACAATAACTTCTTCTTCAGAAGCTGTAAGGACAACTGGTGTTTGTTATATTTTGGATTTGATGGATTTTTTTTTTGCATTAACCTAATGAAATTTGCTGCCGAAAGTTGTGTAATAGAAAAGTTTTGCTTGCTGCAGACTATATAATATCCATGATTGATTTAATTTGTAACATTAATTTAATAAAAAAAACCAGCTTTCGCAGCTGCTGTATAAAGAGCTAAATGGAGTTTGCTTAGGAAAAGGTGGATTAATGAAAAAATCAATATATCAAATGCTTTTAATAATAATTGTTTTTGATTAGTTAATTAAGGAAAACCCATTTTTAACAGATTTTATTAATATATAAATTTGTTTACATACTAAATAAAATAATTTTATAACAGTTATTTTTAAGTTAACAGGAAATGCGAATTCCTAGTTTTTCATATGACGGCGTATGATTGATATTAATTTATGAATGGCTACAGAATTTTGCTAATAACTTTTGTAATTGTAGCGCTAAAAGTGTGTAGTAAACTGTTTTATAAAGAAATAAATTGATCTCTAAAAATCGTTTTTTTATTCCTTCCAATTTTTTTATCCCTTCCAAATATGAATTTTTCTCAAGGCGCTCCTAATAGGCATTTTTTTCGGTTATGACCTTTCCAGGTATGAAAAACTAAATGATGCATCTTGATAAAAATTGCCCTCAAGTGGCCCTCGTAAAGGCACTAATTGTTTTGGTGTAGATATTCAAAATTTTATATAAATATTAATACAAATGCCTAATTTATTATTTTTTTATATTATATTTTATTTACTTTTTTGTAGTACACTTTTAGGTGGCTTAATGTCCGTCAATATTATTGAAACATATATAGTTCAAACGATGTTTTTATATAGATATGCATAATAGTTTTTTTTTTATTTTTTTTGTGGTACACTTTCAAGTATCTTGTAGTCCACCAATGTTAACAAAATATATATGGTTTCAAATCTTTTTTTGTGTAGCTTTGCATAGTTAATTTTATTTTTTTAAATTTCTTAGAAAAAAATTTCAAAGAACCTGTGAAACAACAATTAAATGTCGCTATTACTTGTTTTTTTTTTTACATGCATAAATGTTCAAAATATTTCAGAATATTTTATTTTATTGTTTTTCTCTCAGACTTTTACCAATAACATACCTTTTTTGCTTCTACACTATTTTTGTAGTGCTTGTGTCTTTATTAAAGTTTATTGACTTTGATTTCTAGTTAGCGAACAAAAAGCAATAATAATTTTTCTAAACAAAAAAAAATTTTGTTTAAATAAAAAACTTTCGCGTTGTTATTTCTACCCCTTTTTCTTAAAAAATAACAACTTTTTCAACTCCCTAAAGTATGCTGCAGAATCCTAAGAAACTATGCAACGGCAACACATAAGGAAACTTCACAAACTGAAATAGATAGACACTCAAAAAAAAAAAAAAAAAAAAAAAAAAAACTGCAAATGAAAGCAAACTTTGGCTATTAAGCTTCGAAAGCAAAACTGATACTTGGCTTGTTTCTATGGCGAGCACAAGCGCCTTAAATTATACTGCATGCAGCAAGGTTTAATACTTAAAGTATTTATTTATTTTTTTTTTTTACAAAAAATTTAAGTTTGAAAATTTAAAACGTCTATGGGGAAAACAGCTTGAAATAATGAAGAAAAACTATTTACCAAACGAGCAGTAGGAGTACACATCCGCTCCTGCTGGTATGCAATATGTTTGATTATATACTAAACTTAAGTCCTACAAGTGGTCACCTACTGCAGCTTTGTGACTTACATGACAAATTTACGTGCTGATACTTTCTAAGAGTGCAGTAAATATAGAAAACTTCATAAAACAGACATTTCAATTAATAATTTTCTTGTTTTTTTTTTTCTTTTTGAAATTTCTTATTTCATTTTTATTACGTAAACTGCAATTGACGTTTTAACTCTCTCAGTCTCTCTCTCTCTTTCTCGCTTTCGTCTTTCGAAAGCAAGTTAGTTTCCTTATACTTTTCATTATAAGGAAAAACGTTCACTTTTAGGAAATAATTAATTATCTGTTGTTAAGTTATATGTTATTTTTTATATAAAATGCAATTTATTTTTACCACTTTACGAAAAAAAAAAAAATATACTTAAATCATGACGAACAGAAATTGTTAACGTTGTTCAGCGAAAAAGTTTTTAACAGCGAACAAGTGTTGTAAGTGTTTTAAGCAGTTTCTCGCACAATAATTGGCAGCTAATTAATTTGTGTATGAATTTTTTTGTTTCAATGTTTAAGGGAAATTGAAAGATTATATAAATTAAAAGTAGAGCAAAAATATATATATAGAATATTTAAAAGCACAATAGACTTTAAGGCGGAATAAACATTTTCCTGATCGATACTTAAGGAATCGTGCCTTAACTTTAATATATAAAAAATAAAAATTGTTTTATTTTGAAATGTTGTGGTAGCTGCCATAGAGACAATTTTTAAATAACTTTTTTTTATTAAACGTGTCAGAAACATTTATTATTTGACGCAATTATTATATGGAAAGTAGTACAAGAATTATAGCTCTTTATGTACATATGTGATATCTTTATTCCATCCCTATTTTAATGCTGTGCTTGCCACATATATTTTAACTATGAAAAAAATCAATATAAAATACTTTATGCTGCAGGCTTAAAATAAATGCTTTAATACCCGCTTGCATGCACTTGCACGAACATGCATGCATTATCATGCATTATTACATATTTAACTGCATTGAATTTGTTTAACAAAAAAAAATCAAATAAGTATTATAGACTTTATATTGAAAAATTTATGATATGTATTTTGTTAATCATGCGGTATAAGAGTTCTTTTGCAGCAAATTTAATTAGGCCTAATAAAAATATATATACGAGTATATACGTATATCTATGTTATTTTTGCCTTAAGGCCACCTTAATTGGCCGATTATAAAGAACAATTTAAACTGGCATGACAAAGACTGCAGTTAGTCTTGTAATTGGCTTAAGGACTAATTGAATTTTGTTGCATAAGTTGTAGGCTTAAAGTTCATTTTTTTACTTCATAAGAAATTTAAGAGTTAAAGAAAACTAATATATGTAAATATTTTTTCTTTTCAGGTATGTTGTAATCTCTCTTTTGATATGCTAATTAGTAAGTAAAAATCTTGCTTATTTTAAAAAAAATTAAATTAAATCTTTCTTTGATGTGATTAGTAAATTTCAATGAAAATTCCTGTTAAACACTTGTTTGTAATATAAATTGTAATACTCTTTGAATAATTTTCTTTACAAAAATACTTCTAAAACTACAAGAGAATAATTATATATTTGTTTTGAAACAGAGGAGAATCATATTTTCAATAATAATAATAATAATAATCACTTAACCATGGCATACTTTTTAGTACCATTGAAAGGAAAATCTGTTGCCTAGTTATTACTGCTATATTAATATATAAATAGAAAAAAACTAACTACTTCACAGCTGTTCCAAGGTATATGATATATTCAAATATATTTTTACGGCACAATAATTATTAAACAAAAATATGCAAAAAAAAACAACAAAGAAATATTCACCATAAATTATAAATGGCAACAGAAATTGAAAATCCAACTTAACAAATTATGAAAAAAAATGAATGCTGACGTCAATGGAAAATTGCTTTAATACAAAATCTACCATCTGTTGTGATTATATACATATAAGCGTCATATTTAACTTATTGTCTCATTTTTATACTGAAATAATGCTAAAAGTATGCTTATGTTTTTATCCGAACACAACAACAACAGCAACAACAGCTGTATTCACCTCTTTCCCCAAGCATTCTTTTCAGTCAGTATTCTATTATTTCATTTTCTCTTTCTATCTAATAAATGTTGCCATAAAATATTTATTAAATTCTAATTAAAACAATACGTGACATTTGTGCACAAACATAAAAATAAATTGCCTAAAAGTAGACAGAAAAATATTTCAATATTCACATAATCCCCACAATTTTGCTTGTCCGCTGCATTTACCAATAAATCAGTCATGGATTCTATAGTTATTATAGATATTAAGACTATATGAGCCCGATTAATTCATAATTATTGTTGACATCTCATCATAATTTTTTTAATGGATTTTTTGTTTTGCTTTTGTTTTGTTGTTTTATTTTGTGCTCAATAAATTGTATAGAAGTGTAGTTACGGTTATTTAGTAGTACATATTAATGCTTTACATATTGCGGCCACAAAATACCACTCATTAGTGTCGTAATTTACTAAAATATTCACAAATTAGTTTAATGGTTTTGTGTTAGTTTCATGCACTCGTTTAGTTTTTAGTTTGAATGCTTTGCTGCCTACATTTAGGCATGCTTATTTTAGTTGGGTAATTAAAAGTCTGATGTATAAAATTCATAAATATTTAATTCTGTGTTAAAATAATGTTTATTGTTTATTGCAATAATACAGGTTTTGCCCATAAATAAGTAAATTGCCTGAGTTATTTATCAATAGAAATTTAAATAATAGTAAACGTTTGCTAAATTCGGTACGACTAACAGATGTTTAACACGATTGTTTAAAACTTAAGTAAATGAATTTTTGTATAGACAATATCATATTCGACGTCTGTTCAAAAATTAAGCATAAATTAAATTTTTTTCCCAAAAATAATTCATTAATTTCTATTTTGTCCACTCCCAGATAAATATTAATGAAATTCAGGTTAATATCGTCATTATTGCATACGAGATCTATTCAAAAATTAAGGAGAAATTAATTTTTTCCCAAAAATATCTCTTTAATTTCTATTTTGTCTCCTTCAAGGTAAAAATTTATGAAATTAATTTTAAGATCGTCGTTATTATATACGAGGTCTGTTAAAAATTTTAAGAGATATTCATTTTTCCCAAAAATATCTCATTAATTTCTATTTTATCTCCTTGAAGGTAAAAACTTATGAAATTAATTTCAAGATCGGCGTTATCATATACGAGGTCTATTCAAAATTTTAGGAGATATTCATTTTTCCCAAATATATCTCATCAATTTCTATTTTATCTCCTTGAAAGTAAAAATTTATGAAATTAATTTCAAGATCGTCGTTATTATATACGAGGTCTGTTCTAAATTTTAGGAGATATTAATTTTTTCCCAAAAATACTTTTTCGATTTCTATTTTATCTCGTTCAAGATAAAAATTTATGAAATTAATTTTAAGATCGTCGTTATTATGTACGAGGTCTGCTCAAAAATAATATAAGTTTTAATGCTTCTCATCAGATTCCTGTTTTCTTTCCTTCAGTGTAAAACTTATTAAAATTAATCTAAAAAAGTATACCCTACTTTATACGAGGCCTGTTCAAAAAAGAATATATATAACATTTCTCAAAAAATGTCTCATCAATTTCTATTTTGTTTTCTTCAAGGTAGAAATGATTGAAATGAATTTAAAAAATAGACAATACTATATATACGAGGTGTGTTAAATGATAAGGAGAATTTTAAAGCATATTTTAATATCTTCATTAATTTCTATTTTGTTTTCTTCAGGATGGAAATGATTAAAATTAATTTCAAAATATATAATATTATATACGAGGCCTGTTCAAAAATAGGAAGAATTTCGTTTTTCTCATAAAATTTTTTTTCTTGTTTTCTCATTAGAGTAACAATTAATTAAATTGAATTAAAAATTTACTGTATCATATACGAGGTCTGTTCAACGATATCAGAGGTTTGTTTTTTCTCAAAAATTTGGTTATTCATTTCTATTTTATTTCCTTCAAAGTAAAAATTATTTAGATAAATTTTAAAATGAGCAATATTATATACGAGGTCTGTTCAAAAAATACGGGAAATTTACATATATATAAAAAAATTTAAATTTTCTTCTAACCTCTTCCACTTACACATCCTCAGATATAATGCAAAAAAAAAGTTTTGTGAAAATTCGCTACTTTTTACCTTCAACAACTTTAAAAAAGATTGTAAAAATACCAGATATTTAACAGCTTTTCATTTTGTTATAATAATAAGAGTTTTGGTTGGTGAAATTCACAGAAAACAAAAGCTAATTTCTGAAAAGTTCTAAAATTTGTTTTTTTTGAGCACAATTTGCTCCTGGAACTTAATTAGAACTTAATTTCCTTTTTCTTTCTTATTTTTTAAAGACATTTTTAATGAAATTTCATTAAGTTAATATATTAAAATATCATTTTCGTTCCTATTTTTTGTTACTATTATATAGTGTAATGGATAGAGTAAATTTTGGCAAGCTGAAATACATTTCTCCAAAATGTGCTGCTGCATTTAATACCTAGACGAAATGTAAACAGCTCCCTTGCAGAAAAACTTCTTTATCCAAGGTCTTTTACAGCAGCTCCTTTAAATATGCTGAAAATTTTTTAGCATACCTTAACTGCTTTGAAACTTAAAAATCTTTTAAAACCTGAAAGCGGCAATTTAATTAATCCCAAGTCTTTCAAATGCAAAGTTTTAACAGTTTTAAAAGCCTAAAAATGTGCAGTAGATTCTTACAGAAAAAAATTAATTAATTTTTTCTTAATTCTTAATGTTTTGAAAGGTTAGTGATTTTTTAGTTACACAAAAGTTTTACAAACACATACACAGACACGAACTCGTGTAATAATATTTAGAATTGTGTTTCTTTCCCGCCCCACATTCACTTAAATACGTGTAAGTTTCCCTATAAATGTTTTCGTTAGAATTCATTTATTTTTAAAAACATGTAGAAAAGAAGCGGAACAAGATGCTGAGAGGAGAAAAAAACAATCATGTCAATGACATTATAAAAAGCGGAAACGCATAAACACAAGTGTTGACATGTTATTTTCTTTTTCATGCCACTATTGTCGTCAACAACAATAATAAAAGCAGCACCACCACGACCAAGAAAAAGAAAATTTACAGTAAGAACCTTAAAAATCTGTTTTACAATTTCTCGGTGAAGAATTAAAAAATAGCGAAAGTCATGCTAGGGAACAGTGTTTGCTGTCAGAGTCGTTATGCTATTTATTGTCTACAATGGGATTCGTATACGTATTTTTGTCATATATTTTCTTACTTTTTAGTATGTACGGGCGAAATACTACTAAGTAAGTGAAAATTCTATGCAGTAAGAATAGAAGAAAAGAAGTAAGGAATTGTCGTACAACATGTGGTTGTGTGTTAGCAATTTTTTACTTCAAGACAATCTTCCTTCCATAGGTGTCAAGTAAAGTTTATTTTTCACATTTAATTTTTCTTGTTTGTTTTAACTAATTTTTTTTTCCAAATGACTTTAAAGAAATAGAAGTTTTCTGAGAGAAAAAAAAAATGTGAAACTTCAACGACAGAATGTGTAACAGGGAAAGTTGTAAGGAATAATTTATTAATAATCTGGCGCTGGGAAATAGGCAACATTTCTTAAATTGTATTACATAACATCATGAAATTTTCTCTAAATTGAATATAATTTGCAAAGAAACTAAAGGAGAAAAAAAAAATAAATGGCTTAGCTAAAAATTCTATTATAAATATAATCAAATCGCCTTAAGGTAGGCTTTAATAGTTTATGTACATAAAATAGTTAAAGTTAACGCAAGGACACAGAATTTAAAATTAGCATTAAATAAATTATTAAGATAAGAATTCCTTTATTGGACTCAAGTTCAATTCTGCAATCTCCAAATTATTTTTGCATATTATTCTTAATGATATGTTGCATATTTTCCAGCATATAATTGTATTTATCCTAAACTTGAAAGATCTGCATACTTTGCAAAAAAAACAAAGTTATTTCCCTTAAAGTTGTTATTAACTTTCGTCTTTGTTGTTTGTTTTATTACAATAAAATAAACTTCCATAGACTTGTGCATATATTTTTGCCAGTTTACCATTAACCGAGAAAAAAATTATATATTATTGACAGCAAACTAGCAGTTTACATCTGTTGACTTAACCACACAATATACAGGAACTGAATTATGTTAAATGCCAACATATAGAACCCAGCGAACAATTTAGCGTTAAATGAGTAGTAAAACAATAATAAGCGACATGGCCAATTGTATTTCAATAAATTTTTAGATATTAAGCAATATTTGAATGCAAATGTTTGCTGGCTTACACGGCATATGTTTACGTATCAATATTAACAGGAATCATGTTTAAATATTTATATTGCCTGTAAGGATGAACGTCAACTGCATAAATTAATAACTATTACAAGTGAATCAAAGCTATTTGTTTGTGTATATGGCGTCATAATAAAAACTACACTCAAGAAAAATTTACTGTATCTATCAGAATTGCATAATTTCGATAAATACAAAATAAGTCCTCAAAGATATGCAAAAGTTTCTGACAACTTTTTAGGCTAAAAAAGTCGCTAAAGATTTTAGCGGAGGAGTTTTAGCTCTAGCGAGTTATGCAATATAGCTGCTGTTCGTTCATTTTATTGAAGAACGGATGAAAACTACCCCGAGTATTTGTAATTTTTATATGTTATTTAGAAAATTGGCTAAGAAATATTTCACTACAGACTTTAGGATATTTTTTTTAAACCGCGACTAATTAAAGCTTCAAATGTGATTTAAAAGAGATGCAATTACCTAAATTATACCATTTAAAATAAAAATTCTTTCAAAAAGCTCCTTAAATGTATGCCCCATATATATGTTATTTATATGCTTTAGCATATACATTACTTTTAATAACCCCAAAAGCATGCTTTAGTTTTTGCTAGTGTTGTGTATTCTCTCTACTGCCAAATTGAAATGATTTATATGTCATTTTCTTTACACTTGCCTTATGTTTAATGCTATTGTTCTATATTTCATAGCTGATGGTTTTCTTATGATCTACTTAAATTATATATAAAGACATGCTTGGTTTTTTTTTTACCAACTTAAGCATAATTCAAAGTTAAAAGGTCATTCTGTGCTGGACAAAGTAAAGTGTTGTTATTTAAAGTTCATTTTCACAGGTAAAATCTTTTATGTTTATGGCCAACTAAAAGAAACATTATATGTTGCAAAAAACACCTGTGACTGAACAAAGTTGAAAAGAGAGTTAAAAAAAATGCTTGCTTGAAAAGTATGCTATCAAATAATAAATAAATATAAAAAAAAAATTCCCTTGGAGAATTATATCGACCAAAATAGAGGTGTGAAAAGCAATTTTAGAAAAAAAATATTAATAATATGAATATGCATATTAAAAGCAGCATTATGGAAAAAATTAAAGCATATTTTAAGGCGCTTGAGCTTAAATAGAGGTTTTTTCTTAATATATTTGATAAATGCTTTTGGCCATTTTTAATAGTGTGAAATTAAAAGCAATAAAAATATTTTAAAAATATGTAACATACTTTTAGGAGATAGATATGTAAAAAAAATTTAATTTTGGAATTATTTAGTAATTAACGCAGTGCTCTTGATGAAACAAAATTAGAAAAAAAGCAAGTAAAAAAATATAAAAAAAATTAAAATAAAAACAAAAAATTAAAACAAAAAAAATTAAAATATATAAAAAAAATTAAAATATATAAAAAAAATTTAAATATATATAAAAAAATTAAAATTTATAAAAAAAATTAAAATACATATATAAAAAAAATTAAAAAAATTTCAATCAAAATAAAAAAAATATTTATATACATATATTAAAAAGGCCATATGTCATCAATGGTGAGCTTCGTATTGTCTTCCAATGCCTCAGCAGCTCTTTGTTTGTCGGCATAACTTAACATATCCCCATTGAGGGGATAGTTTACAGGACCACTTTTGAATTAAACTTTGCATTAAAGCGACTGTTGAATTTGCTGTATGTCAGATTGCGCAGTCTTCCTAAAACCAAATTGCCTTTATGGTTAAATAATTTTAACTCTATTTGAAAAAAGTGTTAAGTAATTTTTTCCGGTTTTTGTTTTAC
Source organism: Linnaemya tessellans (assembly GCA_951800035.1). Lineage (NCBI taxonomy): Eukaryota > Metazoa > Arthropoda > Insecta > Diptera > Tachinidae > Linnaemya > Linnaemya tessellans. The sequence goes on along the minus strand of OX637536.1, from coordinate 99,137,475 downwards.
TTGATTCATTTTTTCTTCTTTGCCAAAAATTAATTTGCTGCACCACAGATTTAACATGATTTACCTTTTCTTTAGTGTGTATGAAAAGTGAGTGTGTTCAGAAATTGTTTTGTTGTTCTAAAGACAATAAATTGCATTTTCTGTAATCTTAGCCATTGTCTATTGGAATATTGCTTAAATGATTTTTCGCATTGTTCTCAAGACTTGTTGTGTTTTTGTTGGACTCTATTGATTTGTTGTAACGAATTTTACTTGTGGTAATGACAGCTGTCTGTTTCACTTTAAGACTCAATAAACTCCAGCACGCCTTCCTGATTGCCGCCACTCCTTTCATCAACGGCTACAAGCTGCAATAAAAACCATCAATAAATGGGCTTTTGTTTTCTTGAATCAGATAACTATAAAACTTCGAAACAATGACTACTATGATTTGGTGTTTCTTTCAAGAGCCTCAAAGTAGGCAATAGTTTGTGTAATCAAAAATTCAATTTAGCAGCCAGGGATAGGCTTAAGAAAATTGTTTCCTTTAGTCAATTTAAGTACAAAAAACACTTCATATTCTAGAATTAAAAAAAACTATTATTTAAATGGCCTAAAAGTAGGCAATATTTTTTAGTTTAGCTAATGAATATCAAGATTATGATGTGCGATTGCTTTGTTAGATGGAATTTTCTACACCCTCGATAAAGTAGGTCAGGTATACATATTTATATATATATTCTTTTATTTTATAAAAAAATTTTTTACTATTAAAATTTTTGTGAGCAACAATTTTGCTTAAGTCACCAGTCTTGTATCGTTTAAAGTTATATTTGAAAACACATTAAATTATTTTATGTGTTAAACTCTACTATTTCTTTTTTGTGCATGTTGTATATTTCTTATTCTCCTAGTCGCCCAAAAGTAGGCCATACTATTTCGTAATTCACTTTATACTTTTATTCCAGCTGACCTTATTTGATTCGAAGCAAAGTTTAAAGTAAATAATTTAAAAATATCTCTTTCAATATTTAATTTATGGCTGAATTTTTATTTTGCTATATAAAATATGTAAACAGAAAAATGTATAGCATACTTTCAGGATGTACAATTTCATTTAAATGCTGGTTTTGGCAATGGCGACTGTAGAAGGCACAAATTATGTGAATGTTGGGCTTGTATTTGTTAAAATGTTTTTTATATTCTTTAGTGGCTGTGGCAGATACAATTTCACAAAGGCATTTTTCGTTACAGAAAGGTGATTGAGTGAGAGAGAGAGAGAGAGAGAGAAAGAGAGAGAAAGAGAGAGGGAGAGAGAAAGTGACCAGGAAAGCGTGGAGTTTTTAAATGAAATGGCATTGCGTTTTGTTGTTTATCTTTATTTGATCTTGTTTCGCTTTAACATCCATTTTTATTTTAAATTCCTTTTGAAGTTCGTTGGGAAGATATTCAGTTTTGGCAGTTCTGTGGAAATATACTTAAAACAAAAATATGTAATTATTTTTTTGCTTTGCTCCAGCCATCCAGTCAGTCAGGCAGAATATATTTTTGGTTTATTTTCGTTTAAAAATGTTTTAATGTTCTTGGTTTTACCTCCATTACAAATACCCTGTACTCTTTTGGCCAACCAACTGGAAATTTGTTGCTTTCATTACATGACATGAACTCGAAAAGCAACCACACGTATAACTTTTGTTAAGCGGAAGTAAACTACAAAACGGAAATGGTTTTGTAAAAGTGGTAAAAATATTTTAAATAACTGCATAAACAATTAAATGCTTGTATATTATTTAAGTTTCTGAAACAATTTTAACTCAAAGTCCTATGGACAGCCTTTCAATATCTTTCTTGACAATCTTTTCTTTTTTTTTTTTGTTCACTTTGCCTGTGCAATTTACAAAAGTTTACTTTTAGGCTGGCAAATGCACGCTTAAAACACTTTGAAATCCTGTCAAAATTTTCGCATTAAAATGTCAATCAAAAGCATGAAAAAACATTAAACAAAGCAATCACTATAGCAAAATTGATTGGAAGTTGTGTAAAGAAAATGAAAAATGAATATCTACTGCACTGTGCTGTGAACATTGTAAAGAAGCCGGTAAAATGAAATACATTTTAAGTGAACTGTACATTTTTGTTATTTAGTATTATTTAAGACTTTTAACATGCCCCTTTAGATGATAATGTAATTTATAAAAAGTTTAACTTCTTTATAGAATAAACGGAAACATATATTTGTTTTAAGAATTTATGATTGATAGATTAGAAACTTGTTGTGTGCAATTTTAATTAATTTGAGTAAAACGCTTTACGCTGTTAATATTAATTATTGAATAGAAAAGAAAATGAAAAGCTGACTAACAACTACTTAGCTTTGCACAGGTGGCAGACTAGAGGATTTAATGTAATTTAAAAGGAATTTTATATCATTTAGAGAAGATTTTAGCTGAGACTTCTTAGGGCCGTTATTACAACTTGCCTTTAAAGTACCTGAAAGTAACAGGAAACTTTAGCTAATGTAAGGAATAAAGCAGTTTGTAACGAAAATTTATTATTCTGTGTGTAATGTAGCGGTACCATATCAGACAGCAATCAACGGTTTTAGGCGCTTCTTCAGTGCACTTTGACTGCACCATTCCAAAATAGAGAAATACTTGCTTCTGCTCCTAAAACTATGCCAGAAAGTTAATTATATAACTCTCATATTTCGTCCATAAATCTTAATTGAATTTAAAAAATAGCAAAAATAAGTGCAAAAAGCTTTTACATTACAAAATTTTAAATACATATTTTTTAAGTCGAAAACCCAAAAAAAAACAGTTTTTCTTATAAGATCACAACTACACACTTCTCATATGTTTGAATTTTTCATAATATCTCGATTATATGCCTCAAATAATGGAATAGATCCAGTACCAACCTCAGAATCTGAGTATTTGGATACGATATTGAAAGAGCGAATAATCTCTTCAAAATGAATCATCTGTGATTCTAATTAAAAGTCTGCATATAGAGCACAGCCACTTATCCTATCAACAAACCATGTGCCTCTGCTAAGTTTTTTTGTAAAAGGTGGGCAAATTTGAGGTTAGGAAGCAGATTGGCTTAAAAACACACTTCTTTGGGAAAAATTCAGTTTTGGTGATACCAATGCAAAACGGAAATATGGGAATTAATAATAGAATATGATGTCGGGTAAATGTCCAACTCTAGGCCGCTCTTTTTACAAAATTACATTTTGCCACAAAACTTCGCTTATATCGTCAATGCAGCGCCGGATTTAAAAAGAAATCTAAATAAAAACAAGTAAAAAACTGTATTTTGGCGGGGTCGCTCTGGCAAGGGCTGTGGGGGAAACATTTCACCTTTGTTATAAAACTCTAAAAATAAATGCTTGGGATAATTATATACAAAATTAAAATTTCTTTTTTTTGATAGGGTCATTTAGAGGGCAAAGGGGGAGAGGGGGTAGGGCAGAAGCAGGTAGACATAAAACTCTAAAAATAAATGCTTGGGATGATTATACACAAAATTAAAAAAAAATTTTATTTATTTTTAATAGGGTCATTTAGCGGGCATAGGGGGAGGAAGGGGTAGGGCAGCAACAGGCAGTCATAAAACTCTAAAGATAAATGCTTGGGATGATTATATACAAAATTAAAAAAAAATTTTTTTTTTTGGTAGGGTCATTTAGGGGGCGACGGGGAAGGAGGGGGTAGGGCAGAGTAGTACCAGGTTTCGTCTCAGCTTCGTCATTTAAGCTTAAAAGTGTTATTTTTAAGGAATGTAGGCTTAAGTAAAACAATTTGTTATATTTTTATGGTATTTTTGCCTATAATAACGCCCACTGAAGTGGGCGGGGTCAAAAAATATTTTTATGTTATTTAATGGCTCCAAGTGTAAGGCATTGGACCGTATTTGACATAAAAATATATCATTTGCTTAACAAAATAACCAAAAAACTTTAAAAATTATGTTGTTTTTTCTGGGTTGGTTTAGTTCTTCTTAGGGGAACTTTTTTCGCTCTTGCCCGATTTAGCCCATCTTCGAACTTAACCTGCTCTAAGCTTTAGAATATATTTGTGCCAAATTTCAAGAGTCTAGCTCTTTTCGTTTGGACTGAATCGTGATTTCCACAGACGGACGGACGGACGGACATGCTCAGTTCGTCTTAGATTTCATCACTGATCAAGAATATATATACTTTATGGGGTCTGAGATGGATATTTCGATGCGTTACAAACGGAATGACAAAGTGAATGTACCCTCCAAATTCTTTTTTGGAGGGTATAAAAATTAAATAAATAAACGTTATTATTACAAATCATACGTTGGCAGTAAATAAAATTTCTGGTTTAATATAAAACGTACTGCCTACTTTTAGGACCTCCATACATAATAAACTCCAATCAATTTATTAAAACAGTAATAATAATAATAATAATTGCTACTGTTAAATACCGCATATTAATAATTTTGTTTGATTTAGTTATTAACTGCTATACATACATGGACGTTTAAATGTATTGGGCACGTGCATGTGCCTGCTCATGTGCATGCATATGCATGTACGAGTATAATGATCGAGTACAATATACAGCATGTGCGTATAAAAGTGTTACAATTGTATAACTTATAATTGAACACAATTTGTATTTTATTACTTTATATCAATACTAAATTTATTTAAGTTGCTCATAAAACTATATGTTTTATACATGTACGTTGCGACAAATATATTTTATTTGCTCTTGTTGTGAAGTTATTGTATTATTTGGGGTGCTGTAAAAACAGGAAATTTTTGCTAAAGATGACCAGTGATGTAAAAAGAACACCATGGAAACCGGCTTAAAGCTTAAGAACAAATACAATATTCAAGATATTGTCTGCTTCTCTTCCACTCTCCTTTTCTTACTCTCTCTCTCATTCTTGACTTAAGTTGGCAAGATTGTATGTTCAAAGCGAAGAATGTACAAAAATGGAATTGTGTGTAAGTTTGCATGTGTCTAATTTTATGTTGCATTTGGTCACGTTTTCTAAGTTTCGTGTGGCATCACGTACTTCTGCTCAATTTAACAAAGTACGTAGGATGTGAAACGTAGTCAGTCATCAGCAGTGGCAACCAACAATTTATTTATTTTTTTATTATATTTTTTTTTTGTTTATTTATTTTTTGTCTCAACTACTTGCTGCCTGCAGCGCATTGTTGCTACTTTTGCTGCTGCTGTTCCTGCTTACAGAGATTGCCATAATACAATGAAACAATTGTTATGAGATCTGATATCTCCTATATAAATGGCTTGTAATATATACATTTAAACGTGTGTGTGTGCGTATGTGCATGTCTAACAATAAATTACGTTTGTTACCAGATATAGAAAATTACTAAACTGATTGCCAAAAATTTGTGTCAGCTAAAATCCTGCTAAAATAAGAAAATATGTATGGTATATTTTTAGGCGTGCAGACGAAGAATATGTTAAACATAAATTAAGCCAAACCATGTTAAAAATTATTAATGGATTTCAAACGTTTCTAAATGTGTAACGATTTTAATTTTGTCAACAGATTATAGCATAAGAAGATAAAAATAAGAGTATTGGGCTAATGAGGGTTCTAGGCCTTCACCATTGCCAAGCATGTTTCTTATCCAAAATAGAAAATAAATTATAGATTGCCAAAAATTATGTCAGCTACAATCATTACGAATATTTGTAGTTTGCTTTTAGGCGCATCGCCCAAGAATATGTTAAACCTAAATAAAAAAGTCCAAAGACTGTAAAAAATTATAAGTGAATTTCAGAAGTATTTAAACCTGCAAGCCTCTTAATGTCTTCCATGAATTCTAGTTTAAAAAAATTTTGCCAGAAAATTTAAAACAAAATATGAGTATTGGGCTATTGAGGGTTCTAGACCTTGACAACTTTAAATACTGTTACTTACTAGAAATTTAAAATATTATAGTAATTTGAAAACTTTATAACAGCTAAAGTCATGGTAAATTAAAAAAGATATTTGTAGTATATTTTTAGGCGCAAAAAATATATTAAACATAAATCGTTAGGGCCAAAGCAGGAAAAAAATTAATTTTTAATTTTAATTTTGCATTAATCTGAATTTTTAAGAGAATTTAAAAAATGCGTGGGTTGGGCCATTGGGGATTCTAGAAATTAACAACTTTAAAAACCGCTTAATTACCAGAAATACAAGATATTACTTTAGTTCTGAAAATGTATGTCAGCAGGAATAGTAATAAATATTTGTAGCATATTTTTAGGCGCACAAAAAATACTATATTAAATGTAAATATTTAATGTCAAACCGTAATAAATTCTAAATTAATTTTAAACGTTTCTAAATGTATAACGCTCTTAATTTTATCAATAGATTTTAGTTTAAAACATCCTGTTAGAAAATTGAAAAAAGTAGGAGTGTTGACCCAATGAGGCCTATAGACCTTAACAATTTTTAAACCAATTTCTTAGCAGCAATTGAAAATATTGTAATTGGAAAAAATATATCAACTAAAATTATGCTAAATTATCAATAGCAGAAATATTTGTCAGCTTATACCAGGATAAATTAAACAAATATTTGTAGTATACTTTTAGGCGCAAGAGAAGGGAATATATGTTTTAAAAGTAAACATAAATTATTTTGAAACGTTTCTAAATATGTAACACTTTTAAATTTGTCAATAGATTTTAGTTTAAAAACATTCTGCCAAGGAATTTAAAAAATAAGAGTGTTGGACTATTGAGGTTTCTAGACCTTTATAATTTTCTTAACGATGTTTACGGTCTGTCGATTCAACATTAAGTTTGTTGTTCCGGCAAACTTAACAGACTTAATTAACATGTCGAATTAATATTATTTTATTTAAGCCAAAAACATTTCTTTTTATATTCTAAAATTAATTAGTTAACTTTTATTGTCATTATGTAAAACTTTTTCTTTTCATTTCGGCTTTGTTGTCTTTTCAAAAAAATGTAGTACTACAACAACATCTTTATATATAAATTCCTTTCAAAATTAATTACTCAAACTGTGAACATAAAAAACAACTGTAACGCTGTAAAGATTTCCATTTACGATTGCCATTGGCAGACGTTATCAACAAAACATTATATATTGAGGAGAAGAAAAACGTAACCATAAGTAATATTTCATTCTTTAGAAGTACGTAAATCAAATACAATTAACGTTAATTAAATATGTATCTGAAAAGGCATGACCATATAATATCATCGGCCAGCATTCAGAGTTTGTAACCACCATCATTATCATCAGCAAAACCACTTGCAGGCAATTCGAACACAAACACTTTGCCAGCCACCTTCCCTTATTTCCGTCTTCCCACAAAATGCCAACAATATAAAGGAAATATTTTGTAAAACTCTTAAAGAAAATCAAAAATAAACAAATATTATTTGAGGGGGGGGGGGGAGCAAACACAAAGATGTACTTCTTAATCTCTTTTGCTTGGCCCATTCCAAAGAAAGCCAAACAAACGAATGAATAACCGTGAAAACCACAAAAAACAGCGATTGATTTGCAAGAAAATATTTTGTTTAACAAGAGCCAAAGGAAGAGGCCTTATTGGAGTTATAGAACTTAAATTAACGATTGTACTGGAGACTGATTTTGCGATAGCAGACAGTAAGAATTTGTGTTTCGATTTTTTTCTTCATTGTATTCAAGTTTTAACGACGATGCCTAACTTCCTTTACAAACTGAAAAGTTTTAATAACAAACCACTCAATTTTCTTTAGTGATTTTCCAATATAAAGGGTGTTCCAACCAAAACGCTTCATATTAATTGTAAATAAAATATAAAATGTGCAGGGAATTATCTTGAATTTTTTATTATGATAAAAGGATTTATGGCAATTATGTGTAAAAAAAAAATATCGGTCAAATGCTCGCCACGGCTACGGTGGCATACTTCTATCCGCTAGAAGCAAAGCCAAATTAATTTGTATGGCTTACAATTAACATTATGCAGTCTGGTTGCACCACCCTTTAGCGGCAAAATTTTTTACGAAATTAACTTTATAATTGAATAGAAAATATTGGAAAATGTGGACAAGTTATTTACTCATGATAAAAGAGGGCTATGATTTTCTTATACGAAAGCAAAATCATTTATTTTAAGGTACTGATATTAATCAACTGTCTTATTCATAAAAAATATATCAGGTTTACAACGCAAATTTTTTATGAAAGCGTATTTTATAAATAAAAAAAATAAATCTGAATTAGACCTTCAGTCTGTATGTTTTTCCTACCAGCCCCGTCTGGTATGCAACAGATTAACCTTTAAGTGGTCCAAAAAATACACTTAAATTCCACTCAAAACTTTTGAAAGTATTTAATTTGAAAGTATTTTAATTTTTTAATGTTATTTATTTACTTATATTTTATTTTTATTTTGTTATTATTATTTTTTTTTGAAGTATAAAAAATTTTGCGTCACTCAAAATTTGTCCATGTCAATCCGAATCAACACTATGGATACATTTTTATTTTATTTAATTAGTTGTTTTTTAAGAAAAAAATATTTATATTTTAATCAGCGAACGTGTAAGAATGCAGCGGAGATTTATGCCATTACCGAGGCAGCATTGAGGATTGAAGGGCTAAATTTGGAGGCAAGAAATATAGGCATTTGTGTGGATAGTCTGGCAGCAATTAGGGCCCTGGACTCGGGGACGGTGAGGTCGAAATGTGTGTTGGCATGCATTCAATCTCTGGCTCGACTTGAAGGACATGACGTCAGGATAGTTTGGGCTCCAGGGCATGAAGGCATTCAGGGGAATGAGATGGCGGACGAATGCACTAGAGCGTGTTCGGTCTTGGATGAGGCAGCCTCACGTAGGGATATTGACATTTCCTCAGTTGGGCTGCTGAACAAGATTCAGGAGTGGGCAGAGAGGGAGTTGACAAGCAGGGGGTCAAGTATTACCACCTGTAGGGCCTGCAAAACCCTATGGCACTCGCTTAACAGAGTTAGGACTAGACAGCTTCTGACTTTTGGGAAAAAGCCGTTGGCACTCCTGGTAGGGGTCTTGACGGGACACTGTGCAATTGGGCACATGTCGCAGCGTTTGGGCTTTCCCCATGATGGCCGCTGCAGGAGCTGTTTCGCCGAAGACGAAAAGGAGTCAGTTAAGGATTTCCTTTGTAACTGTCCGGCCCTGCAGGAGCGTGGGCTAAGACATCTAGGCTCTCGTTTCCTGCGAGATCTAGACTGCCTCAGGGATGCACCGCTAGCTGCCCTGGTGGGGTTTGTGAGAAGTTCTGGGTGGTTCTCAGGAACCACCACTTCGTCTTGAAAGGAGTGTGTAGGGTATAGTCCTCTGGCCATCACAATGGGCCTCTTTATGGCTTCCGAGTTTTTTTCTCGCTGACTGCGGGCGGCCCTATTAATCTAATCTAAGAATGCAGCGTGCTTCAAACAGGATTTGCTTATGAAGGATATATTCACTTTGTCATTCGTGTGTAATTCAGCGAAATATCCCTCTAAGACCTGATAAGAAATATATATTCTTGATCTGTGATGAAATCCGTCCGTCCGTCTGTCTGTGGAAATTATGATTCAGTCCAAACGAAAAGAACCAGATCTTGGAAATTTGATATAAATGAATTTTGAAGGGTAGCACAGGTTGTAAATGGTTTGAATCGGACTAAATGGAAAAACGTTTCCCTAAGAAGAACTAAAGCAACCTAGAAAAAACAACATAATTTTTAAAAGTTTTTTTTGCAATTCTGTTAAGAAAATTATATATTTCCACGTCAAAGATGTTCTAAATAAAACGTTGAAAATAAGAAAAGTGTATTTTTGTATCCCGCCCCTTTAGTGGGTGGTAATATATTACATGGTAAAATAGTTTAAATATTTAACAAATTGTCTTAGTTAAGCCAACATTCTACACGGAATTACCCTAAAGCTTTACTTTTAAATTTTTACGACAAAGGCCAGATGTCTGGCCACGGCCTTTTCCGGAACGAACCTGTCAAAATAGAGTTTTAAAATTGGACACAGAAATCTCTTAGAGAAGCTCTAACCCAGCAGGCTAAACACTTTTAATGTATTTACAAAATATTTGAAGGGTATTTACGATTCGGCCCGGTCGAATATATCGTTCTTATTTCGTTCAATATGTTTTTCTATAAATATTTTTCTAAATATCTAAACTCAATATAAAATAAAGTTTCATTAAAATATAATTACAAATTTTGATTGCCCGCTTCTTATAATTTTAATCATTGAAGCAATAATTTTTATATTTGCTTATTTCATAACAAATTGCAATTGTATTGTGTAAATCAAATAAAAAAATATATATTTTTATACTTCCCCTTTAGGCACTACATCTAATTCTGTTTCTTTGAATTTTTTTTTTTTTTGCCAAATGGATGGAAATGTTTGGAAATGCGTAAAATGATTACTTTCTTTGATGTTTTACGATGTGTGTTTGTCTAAGCTCTTCTTTTTTTCTTCATGAAAAATAACAAAATGGTTGCCATGATGAAAATGTTTATACTCGTATGACAAATTTTAATGGATTCTTTGAAAATCTTAATTACTAAAAATTTTTGTTAATCAAGAGCTGATTTTCTCCCCAAAAAGAAAATTTAAAATAACTTGTATCCACACATTTTCAAAAAAATTTAAATTTAATTTACCATTTATTACATTGCAATAATAGCAATTAACAGGAAACACATTAAGTCACGTGTTGCATAACATCTCCTTCGACTCACCACTTATTTTTCCCAATCACTCTTCAATATTGTGTTTATTTGTAGGCAAACAGACACAACCACAATTTACCAGCCGCAGGACAATATTGTAGAAAACAAACTGACTGACATGCATTTGTTAACCGCCAACCATTTCAAGGGTTGTTTTACTCTACTTTGGTAATTTTTGTAAATATTTAAGTACAAAATTGAATATTTTATACGAATGTTTCTTTTATTTTCTCACATTGTAAATACTTCGCTTTAAATAAATTTATCATGTGGCAATCTGCGGAGTTCAAAAAATAAAATATATATATAAGAAAAATCATGTAAACGTTTTATTTCTTGTTTCCTTTGTTTGCAATTGATACGAAAATAAGTAAATGACACGTGTCCTTTTAACTAGGGAATAATACTCTTGCATAAAATATTAAAGCATACTTGTAGGGGTCCGGCAAGCACTAAATAAAAAATTAGTTTCTGTACACGATTGATTAATTTTAGGGCAATAGATCAAATATTCTGAGATTATCTAATATTGGGAATATAAGAAATAAAAAAGTGATTGCTTCAAAAAATGTTACATACTTGAAGGGAGTTGTGCACAGTGGGGAACTTTTAACAAATTAAAGTGGAAATAATTCTGCTGCAGCTAAACGGCTAATACGATTGTAATACAATTTAAATTTAAAATTTCGATTAAGATTCAAAAAGGTGTTGCTGAGTTGTCGCTTACATTTTGAATTTTATATCGAGCGTACGAAACACTGAAGCCCATGGAGCCGAAGCAGATAGTTTTGATTAGATATTTCTCTGAAAGATTATAAATTAATTTTTTATTTAGAATATTTTTATTATCAATAAAGTAGCAGAACGGATCAGCACTGATTTCTAGGCTCTGCACTTTTTCTTAGTACGAAAATCCCCAACCCTGACGATTATTATTCCGTTAATTGTATTGAAATTTCGATCGATATCGGACGGGGTAATTTGGCACTTGCTTTGTATAAAAGAGACTGTCATTTCTTAACAAAAAAATCAATTGATATCAAACTTTCTTTAAATAAAAAAAGAATTACAGCAGAAAATCTTTCATTGTTCTGCCATTTGCTACAACGTTTTATAACTTTTCTTTCTCTTTTGTTTTTTTATTCCAAAATCGAACTTTCAATGTACTAATTCCAAATAAATGCAAAGCAAAAGAAAGTCAATCCCATAAAACATGCAACACGTTTTCAAAAGAATATCTTAAATACTAAATTTTTCTTCGAAAAAAATAAGAACTACAAAACATGTTCTTTTACAAAAGCAACCTGCATATAAGAAATTATGAGCAGCAGAAGAAGAAAAAAAGCTATACAAGTCATTGTAAGTTAGTTTTAGGAATAAAAGTTACAATGTGCCAAACTATAAAAATACTAACAAAAACAACTGGAAAAACACAAAACGAATAAGAAAATTGTAAAGAAAAATCTTGTAAAACGTGATGCTGATTTCAAATTCATGTGGCTACTCAAAGGGTGCATAAAGCAATCAAATCAACCACAAACAAATTCATTCAAACAAATCTTTAGACGTGTGGAGAAATGTGCATGGGTGTGTGTGCGTGTGTGTGTGTATGTATGTATGGGCTGGGGGTTTATAGCATTAAATGTTTATTTATAAACAGGCCAGTGTATTTAAGTGTTAAAATCCATGGGTCTGCATGTGTGTTTGTGTGCCTGTTTAGTAGCCATAAACCACTACAGATATTCTTCATTCACTCAGTTTCTTGTACATATTTTATGTGTGCATGTGTTGGTGTGTGTGTGTGTGTGTGTGAATTGTTTTTAAAGCTGCTCCGTCTCTCTAGCCCATGCCATAACACGCCTTGGTATTTATCTTGTACTTAAAGCTGTTTTTGTTTTTTGTTTTTTTCTTGTTGTTTTATTACCCTCTCCACTATCTCGCTCACTCAAAAGCAATCACTCTCACACATCTTTAGTATGAATTATAAATGAGCTGTGTACGGCACATAACAGTATTTTTTCTTTTTTGTTGGTTTGTTTTTGTTTCGTGTTGTTTTTACTTTGCTGACATACTTTTTTCTCGTTTTTACCGTAACATTTGATTATAAAACAGCAACAAAAAGTATTACACACACTCACACATGCATGCTTGCATACCTTAAAATTTTGTGAGGTATTTTTTGTTTGTTTGTTTCAGAGGAATATGTAAGTGGAAGTGTGTTGAGGGAAAAACCTGCAAAGTAGCAACACTAAGCAACAAAAAAGCAAGTTGTAAATTATAAAGCAGCTGATGTTCTTTTAAAAGGAATGCGAATTAAAAGCCACAAATTCCAGTATAAAGCTTACATACATATTTTCTCAACAATTTTGTTATGAAATATTTAGTCTGTCGTCTTTTCTGTTGAAAACACTGGAGCGACTGGTTGATTTGTATGTCAGGGAACTTCTTTCGCCGGAGAACTCCTGCGGTGCACAGCATGCCTATCAGAGGGGTAGGTCGGTGGAGACGGTGCTGCATGATGTTGTCGGCACTATAGAAGATTCCCTTGACAAAAAGGAGTTTGTTATGGCATCCTTTCTAGACATAGAAGGCCCCTTTAGCAATCTGAACATATCCTCGATAACTGGTGCGCTCAGAGAGATCGGTGTGGACCAGTTGATTACGGACTGGGCAGGGGGCATGCTTGGGAGCTGATCCATAATCTCCAGTTTGGGCATGAGTACGAAGAGGAAGGCTGTAACAAGGGGCACTCCACAGAGGGGACCTCTGTATCCGCTTCTATGGAACGTTGTCCTGAACAGCATTCTTTTCAGGTTCAAAGCAGGTGGCACCAAGGTAGTTGCGTATGCTGATGACGTTGTGCTCGTTATAAGGGGTAAACATCTGCCTACCTTAAGTGAACTCATGGAATCAGCGCTGAACGAACTACTCGACTGAGCCAAGGGGAACGGTCTGGGCGTGAATTGCACGAAGACTGTACTGGTACTTTTTACCAAGAGATATAAGATCCCGGCTTTTACACCACCATGCCTTGGTGGCACGAGCTTGGAGCTCTCGATTGAGGCGAAATACCTCGGCATTATTCTAGACTATTGTGGAAACGTAATGTGGAGGATAGAACGAGGAAGGTTCTATGCGCGTTTTCCGCATGCAAGAGAGTTTCTGGGAGGAGATGGGAGTTGAAACAGTACATCCTGTACTGGATGTATACGGCGGTGATCAGACCCATTCTTACTTATGCGTCACTTGTTTGGTGGAGGGCTGTGGACAAGAGTACATATCTCTCTATACTGGGCAAGGTACAGAGACTGGCATGTCTTGCTATGACTGGCGCGATGAGATCAGATCCTCAGACCAGTCTAGAGACAATGCTTGTTTTAGTTCCCCTCGGGGTTTACAGCAGGTACATATGCATCTGCAAGATCTGCCTTCAAGCTCATGGAGTCAGGGAGCTTCAGGCATGACCGTACGGGACATGGCATCATCCTACAAAATATAGGAGGGCAGGTCCTGGGCAGACGGACTGATTATATGACTCCGGTCATGAGCTTCGACAAATCCGTCTCAGTCGCATTTCCGGAGAGGAAGGACTGGATGGAGAGAGAACTCAGTGACTCGCAGTAAAGCAACCTTGGTTTTTACGGACGCCTCGAAGATGGACACTGGCACTGGTTGGGGGGTGTCTTCCGAGGATCTCGACTTTTCGGTATCGCTCAGACTACCGGATACCTCGACAGTTTTCCAAGCAGAGATTTATGCCATTACCGAGGCGGCATTAAGGATTAATGGGCTCAATTTAGAGGCAAGAACTATTGACATTTGTGTGGATAGTCTGGCAGCAATTAGGGCCCTGGACTCGGGGACAGTGAGGTCGAAATGTGTGCTGGCATAAATTCAATCTCTGGCTCGACTTGAAGGACTTGACGTCAGGATAGTTAGGGTTCCAGGGCATGAAGGCATTCAGTGGAATAAGATGGCGGACGAATGCACTAGAGCGGGTTCGGCCTTGGATGAGGCAGCCGCCTCACGTAGGGATATTGACGTTTCCTCAGTAGGGCTGCTGAACAAGATTCAGGACTGGGCAGGGAGGGAGGTGACAGGCAGGTGGTCAAGTATTACCACCTGTAGGGTCTCCAAAACTCTATGGCCCTCGCTTAACAGAGTTAGGACTAGACAGCTTCTGATTTTTGGGAAAAAGCCGTTGGCACTCCTGGTAGGGTTCTTGACGGGGCACTGTGCAATTGGGCACATGTCGCAGCGTTTGGGGTTTCCCCATGATGTTTCAATGAAGACGAAAAGGAGTCAGTTAAGCATTTCCTTTGTGAATGTCCGGCCCTGCAGGAGCGTAGGCTTAGACATCTAGGCTCACGTTTCCTGCTAGATCTGGACTGCCTCAGGGTTGCACAGCTGGATGAGAAGTTCTGGGTGGTTCTCAGGAACCACCACTTCGTTTTGAAGGGATTGTGTAGGGTGTAGTCCTCTGGGCATCACAATGGGCCTGTATGGCCTCCGAGTGTTTTTCTCGCTTATGACTGGCAGCCCTTCTAACCTAACCTAACCTAGTGCATTTAAAAGAAAAAACTATGTAAGTTTATCTGCCATGTCACAGAATCCGGCCCCCTTCGGACCAACTTCATAATCCAATTCCATATTTTGAATCCTTACAGAACCAATTTCATATTTTGAATCCAGTTCCATATCTTGAACCAATTCCATGTTTTGAATCCTCAGAGAATAAGAAAGAAAAAAATTTTTCGTAATGAAATCTCTTTCAATATCAATAGCCAATACCGTTCATGATGGCAATGGCTTCCAGGGTCGGTGAAAGTTATATACCATTCGGCACTTTTATGTGTTTATTCTTCTTTATATTTTTCAAAAGATCCACACCATTTCAATTAGCAACAACCCTTTTGCTGTTCTTTCTAGCGAAATAATTAAGTTGATTTTGAACTATTGCCGTTTACGCCCCTGTAAAGAAGAAGGCATTGATAGAGTGAATATTAACTCAATTAAAAATTAATGTCTGAACACCATACTAGGCAATCATTTGCAGCTAAAAAAATATCCGATATATTCTAGTCTACTTTTTTTAGAAAATTCTTCGCTTCAGCGTCTTCTGTAAAGGAAAGTAGTGGGAAATGATTACAACATTTCGATATTGAAGTGTAACAAAACAAGCTGCTTTAAAACCGTCTCCATCTCATCTATTTTTCATGTATTGAAGTTTTCGAAAATCATAATTATTTTCTTATATTAATTATTATACTGAAATTTGTTTTTGTAAAGTTCCCTTGTCTTTTGATATTATTAAGTAGCACTTTGAAGTTGTATCACATTTCATTTTGAAGTTTCCATTATTATAAGGAACGAAGGAAAGGGGAAGGAAAAATGGGCATATAATCATCTTTTTGATTTCAAACCATTTAACACTTAATTTTAAATACAGTTTATTTTCAAAAGCAATTGCAAAGTTTATATTGAAAATATATTCCTCGATACAAATATGTACGAGTATGTATGTGTTTTTGTTGTGCTGCCTTCTTGGTAAAAACCGTTTCCCTTTAAAACATAAAAAAATAAAGAAAAAAGAAAAATTATTGAAGGTGTTTTATGGGAAGACGAAAATACAAAACGAAAAAATATTTGAGTGAAAACCAAATGAGTAGAAAAGAAAATAAATATAAAAGCACAAATTTCTATAATAAAACGCGCATGAAGGAATAAACAAATATAATAAATGTATGCAAATAGTACTTTAAATATAAAGCATACTTTTTGGCTGTTAATTTGTTGACATATTTATTTTACTGTTCCATTTCTTTTTCCTCTACATGTTGTATATTTCGCTGTTAGATTTTTGCTGAATATATCTACTTTTACCTTTTTTTGAAGTCTTCCATGAACAAATTAAATTTAATTTTATAAAAAAAAAATTAAATTAAATAAAAGTGTTTACATTTCTCTGCTCGTTTTTTTGCTCTTTGTTTAAACCAAACAAATATAATATATTACAAAAAATTTATAAAAAGCATAACCCAGGGTGTTTAACAAACAGCAACAGCAACAAATAAAAAGAATTGAAAATATTTTGAGAAAAATGTTGAAAAGCACATCAGACACACACACACACACAGTTGTACAAGGAGCACCGCGTTAGACACACCGTATTGCAACTGAAAGTTCATTGTCATACTCAGTGTCTACAATTTAACCTTAACCCCTGCTTATATGCAATATTTTCTTTCACATTTACTGTTAATGCTGTTATAACTGTATGTGTGTTACAACTAAATACAAATACAATTTATGCAGTCACACGAAAAAAAAGAAGAAAACGTACACTCTGACATACGCACACATTTTCGTGTATGAACTGAAAAAGATGACAGTAGAAATTTTTAATGTTCTTGTTCAGTGAATAAAACTTCTGATACCACAGAATTTGAGAATAATAGGGCTTTAAAGCAACACCATCTCACAAAAAAAAATTTTAAAATTAAAATAAAAAAATAAATAATTAAACTATAAGACTTTAAAAATTCTTCAACATAAATTGAGTTCCTAGTAATATATGCCGCCTTATTCTGTAACTATTTGTCGACGTCAAGGCAAAATTACAGTTAAGCATACTGCTTAAAATCACGGTGTGGCACAAAAAAAGATAACCTCACTAATACAATCACTAACAAACAATTAGAAATCTTTACTGAGCCTAAGTGGCAAGTATGAGAAGTTCATAGTAGGCATTTTGGCGGAAGAATTCACAGTGTGGCACAAAAAAAGAAATCGTAACGAATACAATCACTAACAAACAATTAGAAATCATTACTGAGCCTAAGTGGCAAGTATGAGAAGTGCATAGTAGGCATTTTGACGGAAGAATTCACAGTGAGACAATTTTGAAGAAGTTTATTAGTTAAATGCTTTATATATTAATGCTACGGACTTGTAATATATCACTGCAAATGTAATTACGTCTACGGTTTAAAAACTTGTTCAATTGAATTGTATACTTCGACTCCGCTTTACTGGAAATAACCAAAACCCATTTTTCCAGTTATCCGATTTTCTCTGAAAACGTAGTTCGGAATACTGAAATTTGTTACAGTTAAGCGTACTGCTTGAAATCAGTAAAACTATACTTTTTATATCAAATGTCTAGCCACTTGCATTGACAATATAATAGAAAAATACAATAAAGTACGTAAGAGCGAAAAGGACAAATATTTATTGCCATTTAAGTTTTTAACGGACAAAACATGCACAATTTTTTCAGCCTTAAGTTATGCAATCGCTTCGATTTCATTGTTTATTTTTTCACTAAAGCGAAGTAAGTTTCATACAAAACGTAGTTGTGGGTTTGCTTTTGGTTTTCAGTAATACGATTATTTCAGTAAAGCGATGTTTCGCTAAAGTGAAGTGAATAAGACTAGCTGCGCTTAAAATCAGTGCGGAGATTTGTATCGCTTTCAGTAATCCGATTTTTTTCAGTAAATCGTGTTGCGCTAAAGCGGATTCGAATGTATGTTATTCAAACTACTTCACATAAATCGATTTTTAAAAATTCTGCAACACATATTAAATTTCCATGGCAATACCTTAGAGTGATTAGAAGAGTGGGCAGTGCCACGCCCATACAAAAATAAATATTATATATAAACTTTTATTTATATATTTTTGAATTTTTTTCATCATATATAGTGAATTACCAAGCAAATAACTTTGAGTGCTTAGTAAAGTGGGCAGTGCCACGCCCATAAAGAAAAATATATTATATATGATATATTTCATATAATTAAATTTTTAAAAATTCTTTAACACATATTAAATTTTCTTGGCAATTCCTTTCACTGATTAAAAAAGTGGGCGGTGCCACACCCTTACAGGGTATATAATAATTATGGAATAACCCTTAATATATACTGGGCAAAATCTTTGCATGAAGAAAATTGTTCAACGGCAACACAGGGATTTAATGTGTGGTTACATGAGTTTAGTAGTGTTACAACTCTCGTATACTATTTTCTCATACATACAATTTGTATAAATAAAACATATTTCACATTTACCTAAGGCCAGCAAATAAGGGATGACAAACAGAAACTAGTCCGCCTTGAAGGCGAAAAAAATCTATAAGTAAATATTTAGAAAAATTAAAAATTCATCATAAATATTGAACAGACCTCGTAAGTAAGGAGATCAGATTTATAGCACATATCTAGAGCATTTTGGTAACAGCGAAGACTTTGTTTCTATTTATCCTAAAGATAACCATCTGTTACATGTTTTCATGAAACTGATTTTGTTGCTGTCAGAAAAAAATTTTTTTTAAATGTTTTGACCTCATAGTATTTTAATATGCCATATTACTTATGATTTATTTGAAGTAAAAATAGTTGACTTTATAATAGAAAATTTCTACCAAGACTTTTATTTTTCTGTTTTCCTAGTCTATTTTATTTCATGGCAGCAGTTAGAAAAGCGGAATCTCCACGTATTATGGTATAGATGTACCATTTAGATAATATTAAGTTTGTAGTTATACCTTTATAATAGTTTTTAGAGAGAGTGAGAGAGGGGGAGGGGAGGGAGAGATAGACAAACAAAAAAATATTACAAGCGACACTAGACGTTTATAAATTCCTTTACATTTCATCAGTAAACCTCCGGCTTTGAGAGGGTCCCCCTTAACAATTTTGTTTTTATTTCAGATTCTCTCTGCTCTTACACTTGACTAACAAATGTGTCTGCATTTTTCAAAAAGTTTTATTTATTTTTCGTTTGTTTTTTTTTACTTCTTAAATACATTCCCATGTATGTTTCTTTATTTTATTTTTTTCAAGGCAAACTGCGAAAGTCTGCGGTGAGTTGGTTTTTTTGTTGTTGTACGCTTTTGTCTTGCCGTCGTTGGATTTTAAATATTTTTCTGCTTGAATTTAGTTTAAGTTAAGAAGAAATATTTTTATGAAAAAAAAATGAAAAAAAGCAGGAACCTGAAACCAAATTTACTTCAACACAGTTATTTTGTAAGTTGATTCCATTTAATTTTCATTCAATTTGATTTTCAATTACTTCCTCTTGAGTTAATATTAAATTCTTGTTATATTTTTTTTTATCCTTGGCAGGATTTTCATTCAAAAGTTGCTTGTAGATATGCTTTCATATTTCCCATATGTATGTATTGCTTGGGGTAGTATGTGTGCGTGTGCGTGCATTTGTATGAGTTAGTGTTTAGTATTGATTGCAATATTGTGCGTGCTTTGTCAGGATTTTTCTTGCTGCCTTTTGTCTTTTCCTGATTTTTTCATTTTATTTTATTATTATTACTATTTTTTTTATTTTCTTTTTTTGTTAAATATATATTTTGCCTGTAAAGAACAATGTAATCATGTTTAAAACACGATTATTTACCAGTAATATGAAGCAGAAGAAGCAAAAATAGAGCTGTAGAATTTTCTTGTCATATATCATATCGAGCTATTGATATCATGTTATATAATATGTAGAGATATGTGTGATTTATTTGCTGGGAAAAGGAAATAGATGCAAGAAAAATGTTATTTAAAAATTGAATTACACAGAGAATGTAAAATGATGGAGAGTTAAGGATAGAAATTGTTATTTATTTTGTTGCAGAGGCATAAACTGAAAATCCTGATTGTGACATGATGATAACAATTGCTTTATATTCTCCATAGCAACATTTAGTTTTTATTGTTCTTCTTGTTTTCTAATTAATTTCAACAGAACAGCTCACAGGTTTTGGTCAAGTCATTCTAAATACACAATTTTAAACGTTTCTGCTGTTGTACACCCCGTTCCTTGACGAAATGCTATCTACTGTATTTGTAAAAATGTTATTTTAATTGATAACGTGTGCTCAAAAAAAATTATTTTTAAAAAAATTAGAAATATAAAACAAACAGAAATTTCAAATTAAAATTTATAGGCTAAAGGCCTAATTTATAAAAATTAGTTTATGCTTATAACCTTCTTATTTGCCTTGTTATTTTTATAAAATTTTTTTCAACTAACCCATATAAAAACGTAAACTATTTTCTTACGTACTAGGCCTTAAGATTCATAATTAAAAATTTATCAATATTCCCAGAAACAAGCGAAAATCATCAGCAAGTTAGTTTTCAACTAATACATCTGTTTTCGGAAGTCAATACACTTCCCTTATCAGAACTGGCAGTAATTGTATGTAATGGCAGGAAGATGGAATACAACTGTCATGTTTGGGCCGGTGCTTCAAAGTCTATTTTAAGGTTACTTGACCGCGTACAGGAGAGGGCGATGAAACTCATCGGAGACAGTAGGGTA
Organism: Linnaemya tessellans; assembly: GCA_951800035.1. Classification (NCBI taxonomy): domain Eukaryota; kingdom Metazoa; phylum Arthropoda; class Insecta; order Diptera; family Tachinidae; genus Linnaemya; species Linnaemya tessellans. The sequence continues at coordinate 99,116,409 of OX637536.1, read as the reverse complement.
GCCAACTCTATTGACTCTCTTGAGCATCTTCGCAACGTGGGGTGCGTATCGTTGCTCTATCGTTACTATAATGGCAGGTGCTCTGGTGAAATTAGGGAACTTGTTCCTGCAACCCATTCATTCTTACGCTCAACGCGTTTTTCAGCAAGAGCGCATGCGTTTGTGGTCGATATTTCAACGAATCGCACTACGCATTACAGAGAAAATTCGTTTTTTGGCCGAACAGTCCGTATGTGGAACAAACTACCTGCAGATGTCTTCCCCGCCACTTACAATTTGAGGGTGTTCAAGTCGAATATCCACAGACACTACTCCCTTTATCCTCCTACCCAAAATCTATTTTCCTAGTTCCAGCGCAATGCACTGCATATGTAGGGGATATCCCCTGAGTGCTGGCCCTACTCCAAAAAAAAAAAAAAAAAAAAAAATAGAATACGAGAATTGTTATAATATAAAACGCATGTAAATATTAATTAAATCCCTGAGCTGTCGTTTGATAAGTTTTCTTGTCCCATTTTTGCGAATATTTTGTTCCACTTTAGTTGAATTAAAATAAATTTGTAAAAAAAGATTGCATATTTTTGGGGGCTTACAAATAATAAATAAAGTAATTATTATATTTGTTAAAACTCTCGTCTGCAAAAGGGTATTAGAAGTCGTAGGTTTTAAGCGATCGAAATCTAGGCCTTAGCAAGTTACAGAATACAGTGGCAGCAACTAGGCAAATACAAAATAAGCCCCGAAAATATGCAGAATTTTTTTACAACATTTTGGATTTTTAGCGATATAATTTTATAAATTTGTCATTTTCCAAAGCATATGAGTCCAAGATTTCAAATAACCTCTAATTTTTTTATAAGCAGAAGCGAATTACAATATTATTAAACGACAGCCTTTAAATTGTTTGACTCGCGTTTTTCTCTCATCGTGATAGAGTCTCGGATGTAGCTATAAAATGTTGTTTAAAAAGAAGAGATTAGACATTAGGGGGCGTGGCAGTGGCCAATTTACCTCTTATTTTAAAATGCACGAATAATTAAAAATTGTTTGAAGGGTTTAATTAATTGATATAGGCGTGCCACTTTTATTTAATATTAAACTGAGTTTTTTTGGTAGAAGTTAGTTAAAAAAAGAGTTGCCGCACCATTGCCATGACTAAAAGAATACAGTTTGTAAGGGCGTGGCCTTTTTTAGATTTTTAGAATGCTTAGAAAATTTATATTCTCGCCACCTTAAAATATATTGCATTAAAGTTTTTTTTTTAACTTTTTGTACACAGCAAAACAGTGTCATTAAACTCAAGCCTTAACAAAGATAAAAATAGAATTATAATCAGTTTATGAAAAATAAAATCATAAAAATTACTCCTGAAAGTATGCATTAACAAACAAATGAAAAACAGATGCGTACACATAGATTTATGGGCTTTGTGTGTGTATGTGGGCAGCTGTATATATTTTATTGCTATTGTTTTTTTTATGACTTTAGAGGTTTTGGTCATAAACAAAAACCAAATATGAAATGCGTAACAAATGAGTAAAAGTTTCCAAGATATATAAATAAAAAAATATATTAAATAGCAGAAACCGAAAAATAAGCGTAAAAATCAAAAAAATTTATGGAACAATACAGACTCTAGAGAAAACCTAAAAAGTTGGATAAAATCCTGGAATTTGAGCAAGAATAAAATAACCATTTCCGCAGTGTTTTGTTTTTTATTCATTTCCAAAATGAAATGAGTTAGAAAATTAACAAGTATAAATAAGTTCATAAAATTTTATTAACGCTGTGCATTGGGAATGCAAACCAAAACAGCTTGTGTTTTCTGAAATTTATATAAAACAACAAAAAAAAGGACCAATTGTTATTAAATAAATAAATTTAATTTAGTACATTCAAGTATTAAATTTGTGTTGCACTATTAAAACCACTACACGTACATGCAAATCTAATGTATTGGAAATAAGCAGTGCATACATTTAGGCAACAGAAATTGTATTTATCATAATAACATCAGCAAATACCACGCCATATAATGGTTATAGCGATAACATTTGCTGTGCAGCCAGCATTAATTTATGCTAATAAAATTTAAATTAATTTTGATTGCTGGTAAATGTAATTAGCTTATGTCGAATGCCCAACACCCAGACCGCACATTCCCAGGCTCCTTTTATATTATAATCTGGTAATAAGTTTATGCTTTGAAGTATGATTTTTTTTCTTCTATAATTGGTTATTGCAAGAATCTAGATAAAAGAAAGCATTTATTTTTGAATTAAAAATTCCCAGCTTTCTGCTCTTCTTTTTAGGGAACTTCGCTAATGATCTAAGTAATTAGTGTATATTTGAGAATTTTTCTTTTTTTGGGGTGGCAAGCATCCTGTTCCGGTTAGCGAGAAACAGCTCTTAATTAAAAGGAAATTAATATTAATATTCAACATAATTCAAATGCTACAGCTTCATAGATTAAAGGATAAATGTATATCTTATTTTCAATAAAGTCAAGCGAATTGTTTATTTCTAAAACTTTGTCTTCACAGATTTAATCATAATTTTAAAGCTGCTCATTTAATTAAAAAAAGAATAATAAAAATTTTCAACATCTTCCGTACATTTTAAGAGGTAATTAAAGGAAGTTAATAATGTATTCATAAATAAAAAAAAAAATTTTTTAAAGAACTTATTGCAAAAAGTACATTCCCAAAAAAATTATTTTCAAAAAAAAAAAAAAAAAAAATACCTTGTCCAAAAAGTACTTTTTTCAAAATAATTTTTTTAAAAAGTACTATATTGAGTTTTATATAAATATTACACTAAACATATTAATATTATTAAATATATTTCAAGAAAATTATTTATATATACTATTAAAATCGATTAAAAATTATTCCTTAGATATGAATAAAATAATTATGATATGAATAACCCTACATACAATCGTTCAGAAAATTAAAAAAAAATGTATTAAACAAATTTTTTAAAAAAGTAAAAAGTACTTTTTTAAAAGGTACTTTTCGAAAAACGAAATTTTTTGAAACAGTACTTTTCGAAAAACAACTTTTTGAAAGAGATCTTTTTTTAGAAAGTAATTTTTGCGATAAAAACTTTTTTAAAAAGTTATTTTTGAAACAGTACTTTTTGAAAAAATCCATTTTTCAGAAAGTACCTTGCCCAAAAAGTACTTATTCAAAAAGTATATTGCTTAAAAAGTACTTTTTCAAAACATACTTTGCCCAAAATTTTTTTTTCAAAAAGTACCTTGACGAAAAACTACTTTTTTGCAAAATATTCTGCAAAAGTGCTTTTTCAAAAATTCTTTTCCAATAAGTATTTTGCCCAAACATTTTTTTTTTCAAAAAGTACCTTGCCCAAAAAGTACTTCTTCAAAAATAACTTTTTAAAAAACTACTTTTTGTAAAAACTACTTTAAAAAAAGTACTTTTTTCAAAGAGTACTTTTTCAAAAAGTACTTACTCAAAAATTACTGTTAAAAAGTACTTATTCAAAAATTACTTTTAAAAAGTACTTTTTGCAAAAATTTTTTTTTGAAAAAATATCTTTTTCAAAAAGCAATTTTTTTTCAATTTCAATTTATTCGAAAAGTACCTTTTGTAAAAAGTACTTTTTCAAAAACTTTTTGTAAAAGTACTTATGGCAAAAAGTACGTTTTAAATAACCCTTTTCAAAAAGTAGTGTTATCAAAAAGTGCCTTGTCCAAAAAATACATTTTCAAAAAGTACCCCTTTCGAAAATTTAATTTGGAAAAAATAATAATGGTAAGTGAATAATCTTAAATGCAATAAAATTTTCTGAATGATTATATATAAGATTATTCATTTCATAATTATTTTGTTCATAGCGAAAGAATAATTTTTAATCGATTAATTTGTATTCGAATAAATATTAATCGATTAATATATGTATATTAATAATTTTCCTCAAATATATTTAATAATAATTTGTTTAGTATAAAATGTTATACAAAACTCAAAATATTTCTAGAAGTGTGCTAAAAAATAAACTTCCCCACTTCGTTGAATGTATTTCTTTGCTTCTTTTATTTCAACACAAAAATAAAGCATACTTTCACCTGCGCTTGGATATGCCCATTATTAAAGTATATATTTAGGTAACATAACTTTTTGTATCTTTAAAAATACAACGGAAAGTTTATTTTATCAAGCTTTTTATTCCTGAACTCAGTTTCTCTTACTTTGTTTTCTGTTATCCCATAAAAACTTTTCTATACCATCCTGTTTATTATTTCAATCTTTCATTCTCTCCACCCTAACAAAACACAAAAAGATAACAAATCCATCATAACGAGAATACATCAGCATCAGAAGCAGTAAAACAACAAATACTCGTACTTGAAAAACTCGAGAAAATCTTTATGGGTTTTCTAAGAACCCAAGTTTTTTCCTTTTACTACATGCTGCTTTCTTGTTGTTGTTGCTGTTGTTTCTTATTTTTTATGTATTTCCGTTTCCCATATATTTAGGAAATCGCAAAATGTTTTGATAGAAATCTTTTGGTAACGTGCACACATGCTTCCAATGATTTACAGATAAATTGTCTGTGCCAAATAAAATTCTATTTGAAACTTGATGATAATTATTTTACTTCTTTCATTTTCTTGTCCATAAAATTGGCCTCATAAAGGTATTTTGGATTTGTTGGCCAAACTGATATATAAAAGAAACTTTGTAACATATGCCCAATGATTATTGTGAGCGGCAATAAAGCATAAAACAAAGCTGGGATTTATATTAAGAACCTTAATTATATACTGCAAACATTTCAATTTAATTAAAGAAGAGTTTTCTCTTTTGAAGATTTTAATAAATGCTGCCAGGTCATAAACACATGATTGGCAGGAGAAGAAAATTCGTTATATAACACGTTTCTTATTTGTTTGAAGTAATTTTGATTAATATATAATTTTCTTTATTTCGTTACAGGTAAGATGAAATCATGATGTAATTGTAAGTAGCGAAATGAAAAATACCAAATAGACAAAAATAATCGAAAATAAGTGAAAAGCTGAATTTGTTGTGATCCACATTAGGGTTAATTTATTAGCCGGGGTGGGGTGTTCATCTTCTATAATTTCTTTTAAACATACGATTTGTTTGTTGTGAGGAAAGTACTTCTATTTGCCTCATTCAATCATTGAATATGACGTCGAATAAATTAATCGAATTAATGTATATGATATAGTATATAAAAATTTTACTAAAAAATATTAGGAAATAATTATTTGATTTTATTCGATTAATTATAATTAATCGAATAAAATCAAATAAGTTAGGCACGTCATTAGGAGATTAAATATGTAATTCAGGTCAAATATTTTTAGTTTATTGGAAAAATTATTTAGTACAAAATTTATTCGATTAAAAGCTGGAATTTTTTAAAATTGTTTGCATATAAAATTTTAGTAATTTATTTAGTTGATGCTGTTCTAGTTTTCTTAATGACAAAGCGTAGCTGATGTAAAAACAATTTTAATGTACTTTTGCAGCCCCTGAAAATGTGCTTTAATTTTCTGCTCAATATCTTTTGCTCAAAACAACATTTACTCGTGCAGAACAGACGGCACTACAAATGCAAATATAATTATTCGTAGATATTACAATACATCTGTTTTTTCAAATCAATGAGCCAATAAACGATTTACAAACAATTTTATGTAAATATTTTAATATTGACACCATGGCCATGGCTGCCGGGGCAAAATTCTTTAGCAGAAAAGAAAAATAAATACTAAATTTACGAGTATTAGATAGAAATAATTTAAAATCTCTCAACCTTCCCACCAAAAAAACAAAAAACAAAACACAAAAAATACAAAAAACAGGAAAACCGAATTAGAATAGCAGAAATAAAATGTGCTAAAACCCCACAAGTGATTAACGTTAGAAACAACAGCAACAACTCTAATGGTCGGCGGCAGCCGATAAAACAAAAACTTTTACTCTTCGCACCATTGGGAAGCTGGTGTGCGGCTAATTTTATTATTTTCTTTTATAATGACTACTGGGTAAATAACAATCATGAGGATGATGATGATGATAATGATGTTTTTAATACGTGCGTAACCATAAGTAATTTAGATTTTTGTTTCTCTTATACTTTAAATGCTAAAATAAAATACAATCCCTACACAAATGAACACTTTTATTCAAGCTTAAAATTCATAATGGAGTTTTGTTTCAAATATCCATAAAAAAATAAGTTCAATTACCTTTTCAGCAATTTGAAACGAATATAATGAAAATAAGTTAAGAAAATTAAATAGTCTAAGGCTTGTATGCCAGCATTTCTAAGCGAATTAAATATTTCGTTAGAGAAAAAAGAAAGGAAATGGAAAAAGTTTTTATGGTTAAATGGTGTGTAACTTATTTTCCACATTTAGTTTTTTTTTTCGTTATTAACAGAAATAAAATAAGCTTTGCAATACAAGGAAAACAAAAAATAAAAAAAGTAAAAAAATGACATGAAAAGTATTAAAAAAGAAGTTTTTATATTTTTACATTCAAATAATTTCTCTCAAAATATTTTATATGGCAAAATGTATAAAATGACACAATGAGAAAAAAGCAAGTTACAAAATTAAAAGAATTCAAAGAATTTCATGAAATTTTGTGTTGCGTTAGCCAATTCTAATACTGATGTTTTGCAATGAAAACGAATTAATTTCGAAAATTCGAACATTATTATTTGCTTGAACTATTAGCGACAAGGTATTTGAAATTAGATTAAATTAACTAATTGATTCAAAAATTACCATAAATGTTAAAAAAAAAATTTTAATTTAAAGGAGGTTTTTCACAGTTACGAAAATTCGAAATTAACTTATTACTTCATTTTTTTGTAAAAAAATATTGATTAATTTAATTCCTGTAAAAATTGAGTTGATTTTAATTCTTATATTATACTTTTTTCTAATTTCGAAAATTCGAACATTATTATTTGCTTGAACTATTAGCGACAAGGTATTTAAAAGTAGATTAAATTAACTGTTTGATTCAAAAATTACCATAAAGGTTAAAAAAAATTTTACTTTAAAGAAGGTTCTTCACAGTTACGAAAATTCGAAATTAACTTATTACTTCATTTTTTTGTAAAAAAATATTGGTTAATTTAATTCTTGTAAAAATTGAGTTGATTTTAATTTTTATATTATACATTTTCCTAATTTCGAAAATTCGAACATTATTGTGCGCTTAAATTATTAGCGGTAAAGTATTTAAAATTAAATAAAATTAGCTATTTAAACCATAAGTAGGCATAAATATTAAAAAAAAATTTATTTTAAAAGTCTGTTTTCACAATTACGAAAATTCGAAATTAATTTATTATATCACTTTTTATAAAAAAAATTTTTATGAAATTAAAGCATATTAAAAATATGTTGATTTCGATTTCCATATCAAAAATTTGTTTAATTTCGAAAATTCGAACATTAATAAGGACTTAAAAAATTAGCTGTCGAGTATTTAAAATTAATTAGATAAAAAAATAAAAGTAATTATCTAAACCATAAGTAGGCATACACCTTTAAACAAATCAGTTTCAAATGTGATTTTCTACAATTTCGAAAATTCGGAATTCGATTACTATCGTAATTTTTATAAAAAAAATTATCAATAAAAAAGCTTATCAAAAAGGAGTTCATTTTGATGTTTGTTATAAATTTTTGTAATTTCGAAAATTCGAACATTATTGGGTATTTCAACTATTAGCTGCCAAGTTATTAAAATAATAAAATTAACTATTTAAAACCAAAAAATTTTCGTATATTGAAAATTAAAGCTACTAAAAGTATAACATTTTTATTATTTTATTTTAAATGTTCAACGGCTTAAATAATATTTAAATTTTTTTGTTTACTTATTTAAACAATGCATATCAGCCTTTTAAATTTTTCTTACACATTCTCCCACCAATTCAAGCTAAAACATAACAAAAAATATTGCATACTTTTTGGTAGCGCTAATAAATCCTTTCATTAAAATTTTTTCATTTCTCCTACGTTCTTTGCTTTTGTTTCGTAAAATATGTCAAGTATTGTTTATAGAATTTTTTCACATTTCATGCCATTTTCCTTGTAGTGTTTCTGACAGTGTCAGAGTTTTTAAAAAATATAGTCACATTTTAGCAAAAATGTTGATGTAACATTTTCGTAGCTCTTATTGATGCTTTCATTACAAATAAACAATTTCATTTGTTTTTTTTTAATTGTTTCTTTGTGTCATCACTATTTTTGTGTTTTGCCATTTTTTTGTGCTCAAAACTAAATTTATGGCAGATATTTTTTGGCAGCTGTTTTTTGTTGTCATGCTTTAAAAGTGTACTTAAACAATTTATGAATTTTTAATATTTCATACAATACATACGAAATTTGAATAGTTTGTTTTTTCAACATGTTTGAAATAGAAATGTTTTTGCATAAATAAAGTCATAAATATTTCAAAGAATGCATTAAGGCTAACAAAATATATTTAAATAAATAACAGAAACTGTGTACAGCATATATTGTGTTATAATAAAATATGAGATACAATAAAAAGATTTTAAATATTAACAAAATGATGATAAAAAATTCCATTTGAAGCGTATGAAATAAAAGTTTTGAAAAGGGCATTTAAAGGCGCCTGAAAATAGACAATGCAAATGCTATATACAACATAAAAAATTCACAATTAAAACAATAACAAAGATAGATATCTATTTACATAGAAATTCGCTGATTTATGACAATTGTCATAAAGAAAATCAAGATTTACCCCAAAATGGCTTGCATCTTTTAGGCGCAAGGCGATATATTAGGCGAAAGCATTAGTTTTGGTGATTATAGGGCATTGCATGAATCAGTGATTTAAATAATTTATCGATTAATATAAATTTTTAAAAATGGCTATCTCCAAAACTTTTATTTAAGTAAAAAATGTTTACTTTAATATATATTTTGGAAACAGCACCTTTTGAAAAGGTTGCCTTTTGGATTGTGAATATTAGGAAGTGGTACATTTTTGCTAATAGAAAAGTTGCTTCTTGAAAGCCATACAAAAAGCACTTCCATAAAAAATGTGTTTTTTGAAAAAGTGCTTTTCGAGAAACCTGCTTGATTAAAAGGTACTATTTGAGAAAATTACTGTAAAATAAACTTTTTAGAAAAAGTATTTTATGAAAAAGGTACTCAGATAAAAAAAGTGCTTTTAACAAGAGGCATTTGCTTGAAAAAATGCTTTACGAGAGTTAATTTAAAATTTTTTAAATATTATTTTCATAAAGAGAGTTAATTTTAAATTTTTTTTCGAAAACTATATTCATAAAAAAATAATTTTGGAAAAAAGTAACTTTTAGAAAAGGTACTATATTGGAAAAGACTTTTTTAGATTAGCGTAAGAGAAGCTAATTTAAAAAAGTACTTTTTTAAAAAAGTACTTTTTGGAAAAAGTACCATTTTTATAAGGTACTTTTTAGTAAAAGACAGTACTTTTAATAGTACCTTTTCCGAAAAAAGTACAAAATTCATAAGGTACTTTTTGGAAAAAGTACAATTTTCAATAGGAACTTTTTGGAAAGAGTACCTTTATCAAAACGGACTTTTTAGATAATGTACCTTTTTCAAAAGGTACTTTTTGTAAAAAATCATTTTTCTTAAAAAGTACTTTTTAGAAAAAGGCATCTTTTGGAACAATTATTTTATTATTTACACAAAATATCCTATTGTTCCCTTTGGGCTCTTAGTAACAGCCGCTAACTAAATTTTCTTTTCTACCTAATCTAGTCTAAGAAAATAGCGGGTAATATATCTGGCATTCGTCTATAATTTAATCTAGTCCCTAAAATTTTAATTTAATCATTTGCTAGAGTTTTATTGGATTTCATTAAATTAAAAAAAAAAAAAAAACAATTAATGTAACTGACATCTTTAATAAGTCCCTTTATAGCCAACTCCAATGGTTTTAAAATTTTCACGACACATAAATGAGATTCCTTTAAAAGTTGCTGCACTTTCGTATTAAAATTTCAACTTTTGTTTAAAGAAATTATTCTGGTTTTTGAACCCGAAATTAATATTTAACTAAGATTTGTTACTCTCCTATTTTATGTATATGCCAGCTCGTATAAAAATAAAGATTAAAATTGTTTATGACTGCTGAAATCTGTTTGAAACGTGTAGGACATCAGCAGTACAGCAGCAGCACCAGCATCATCATCATCATCATCATCATCGTCGTCATCATTATTGACTCCATACACTCGTTCTACACATGTGTGCAGTTATAAAAAGGACTAGCTGTACAATATTGTCAAATAATTTTTTTTTATATCATTTTATCTTGTTTTTTCTTTGCTACAACTGTACCCGAAAACAAGAAAAAAAACCGCTGTTTTTCTTCTATTTTGCAATATTTCGCTTGCAGCAAGTACAAGCACACTTGAGAGTGTTATCGCCGAAAATAAAAAATAAAAATGGGATGTTGAAGCTCATAAAACAAGAATGCAGTGCCGGCTACATATAAAAAATACATTCTTAATAAACACCATAACTGCAGTAGAGGCTACAGATATAAGTACACGAGATATTAAGATTTATAGAAATGAAGACGAAATTAAATTTATGGCCTTTAAATGCTGGCACAAAAAAAAAATACCGGAAAAAAGAGCAAAGTTTTTACGAGAAATTGTTTAATAGTTTTGAGGGCAAAAATAAAAGACCAATTTAATGAAAAAAGAAAGTTTAACAAACTTAAATTGTTTTAAATTGCTAAGGGAAATGAAATACTGAAAAGCCTTAAATTCTATAGTAGTTAGCAAAACAAAAAATGTATAAAAAAATAACCTATTGAAATTTTTTACTGAAACGCCTAAAAGTATACTTTATGTACTTAATTGTTAACATAAATAGCCTGTGTAAGCTGTTAAGGAAAATATATTGAAACATAATAGGATGAAAATTTATAAAAATATTTGATAATTAAATACTTAAGCTTATAAATATTTTATGTTTATGACCTGCTCATTTGACAAAATTTTTTATAAAAATATGTCAAATAAACAGGTTTTCCATATTTATTTTTAATCAAAAATAACGATTTTCATTTACTTGTTTCATGCTATTAATATATCAAGGCTACTTTAGTTTTAAAAAAATATTGCCTACTTTAAGGCTGCAGTATGACGTAGAACAAAAGGTCTTGCTGAATTATTCCTGTATAATATTTTAGTGTTGTTGTCATGTATGGCCAACATTTTTCCTCAATCAATGTTAAACTCGTCATCATCATGACTTGGTCATAATTGAAATGACAAGCAGAGACTCATTTGAAATTTATAGCATAATTTCCGGGGCCCGTTTACATTATAAATATGATGTAATTTAAAATTTATTACAAAATCTGTAGCAGGAAATATTAGGAGGGGGTTTTTTTAGCATAACCGTTGTTTTCCAGTCAGCTTCAACTGCCAGCCGGCCACTTAAATTCTTAAAGCTCAAAATAAATATCTGTTATAAAAAGAACAATAAAAGTGTTCGTTTGCAAAGTTATTTTATTATTTTAAATTAATCTAATTTGCAGGCAATTGGTTTTGTTATAAAATTTTATCCATATTTGTTCTGCGTAGATAACACTCGCAGTGCTTAGCAAGAAATTCCCACAAATGCCAGATGCCACTTTAGAGATTATTGCAATAAAATAAAATGTTTTTTTTTTGGAAAAAAAATGCAGGTCAATAACATAAAAAATTGTGGTGAAATGAGTTAGCTTTTCACAAGTGAAAAGGATTTTAGTAAAACTTGCAGCGAGATTAATATAGTGGTCGAATTTTAAAGAATATTTGCCGATATCGAGATCGCAATGTGTGAGTGAAAATGTAATCCAGTCAGGGAATAAAAAGCTCGAAAGCTTTTGAAATGTTGTCTGACTCTGTGTAAGAAAAGTTTTTTAAAAAGCATGGGGAATATGTGAATGACGTCCTGGACTCCCCAATACATCAATAGACGATGCAAATTTTGATAAAGTGAGGAAGAATCGTAGATTCACTACTAGAAAAGTTGTTGAGTTTAGCTCATGCCCTATAATTTTTTTCAGATGTATTGGACATGAAGTGTAAAGCAGCAAAGTTGATTCCAAAAGTGCTGAATTTGTGCAAAAAAAGATCTTGACTTAGGCAAAAAATAATCTCGTAATCATGTCCCAGCCAGCGTATGTAGTAGATATGGTCCCCGGCTATTTTCTCCAATTCTCAAAATTGAAGATAATCAATGAACGGACGGCATTTTGAAAAGATAAAAAACAAATCAATGAGAGAGTTCAAGGACATGCCACAAAAACAAAAATGCCTACCAGAACTGCTTTGAGCATTGGAAAAACCTCTAGCGCTAGCGAGTTTGATTATTTATGTTTATATGGCCAAAGTATATTTGTATTTTGTATGATTCTTGTGGAAACAAAATAGAATAGAAATTCACCTTTTTTTGAACAGACCTCGTATGTTAAGTTACGATTCTCACGAGTCTTTTAAACTTAATGTATGATGCCCTAAGATAGGCTTCAGTTTTAAAATTACTTAGGTGTTGGTGGGTGCGCTCTGGTTAAACTTAAGATTTCAATGTTTATTTCAATGGAAATCTGGCAAAGTTTTCTTTATATTTTCTAAAAAAAATTATTTTTTCCCAAACTTTTCAATTTGCTTGCCTTTTCCGCCAAAAAGATGCTATTAAATATTTACAACCTTTATTTTTTTCTGCTTTCAAAGAAAAAGAACAGTTCATACATATTGTTAATGTACCTTGCCAGTTTTTTGTTTTATTTTATTTATTTTTATTTTTTTATTCAACTATGCCATAGAACGGCAGTACTTGCCACCAAACCTGTCTGTTTAACTGTATATAATGATGAGCATTTTACTGCCAGATCTTTTCTAAAGACATTTCAACATGACTTTGGAGGAGCATTAGCAGTAGCTGGAGTTTTAGTATAAAGAAAAGATAAACTCATAAAATAATCGTTACGTTTTATTGTCGACAATCATTGAGTTTGATTGTTGAGAGGGTTTGTTTTTTTTTTTTTTTGTTGAGCTGCTGTAGCTGTAGCTTTTCCGGGCAAAGGAAAACACTTTTAAATAGCTTTTTCTAGTTTTATTGTGCCAGCTGCCAGAAACAATAATAATATTAAGTTGTTTTCGTTTATTTAAAAATGTTAAAAAGCATTAGCAATATTAATGAACAAACAAGTGAAAATTTTTCAGTTTATTTAATTAATGGCAAGAGTAAATGAAAACTTTGTAGCATACTTCAAGGAGGGTAAATAAAACTCATGCTCCTTTGAGCTGTAAATTAAAACGTTTAAATGATTTCTAGTCGCGTGTAACCTTTTAATATAATTTTGTAATAAAACGATTTTATTTTTCCAAAAAAAAAAATTATTAAGAAAGGTTATTTTATTGAAAATATTGTTTTAGTTAGTTAAACAACTGTAAAAAAAAATTTACAATTAAAGAAAAATTATTGTTCAAACTATTTTTTATATAAAAAAAATATTTGTATTAAAATTTATTGTTATTGCAAAAAAAAAATTTTCTTGAAAAAAAATTATTAAAAAAAAATTTATTGAAAAAAAACTTTTTTATTAAAAAAAATATTTTAGTTATTTACTGCACATTAACATAAAAAAAGTGTTTTAAACACGCTAAAGCCCTATGTTCAAACCAAATAGCACTAATTTGAAAATATAAAGAATACTTACAGGAGGTGAACAATGCTTAATTGCTAACTTGTACAGAGTTTTCCGCAAAATTTTCTTTGAAATTATATTAGCAATTTATTTGGCTTGTAGCTTTACGCAATTAAATTCAATTTACACATGTTCAGCCAACAAACGGCCAGTTGGAAAGTTCTCTCCTCTCTATCTATCTCCCCCTTTCTGTCACACGCTGTGCACTTGGACCAAATTGCTATTGGAATTTTTTGCAGAAATCTTTGGAGGAAAAACACAAAATTGAAAAGAAGAGAAATCTATTTATTTGCCATTGAATGTGGCATGTTTAATACAATTTCATTTTACTTATAATGCAACATGAGCCATGTGAGGCATGTTCATATACATTTCATACAATTTAACATTGATACTATTTATGTTGCAGCTCATGTGTCTGTGTGTGTGTGCTTGTATGTGCCTCAACAATCGCACACATGCATCATAAGTTTGCACTTGGTAAATGGCACTAAACGTTTGCTGCACTTAGAACTCTGGCAGCTGGCAACTTCTTCAAGATGCCATCCTACGTCTCCCCAAATGGGATTTTTTTTTATTTGGAACTACATATAAACTTGTGAAAATGTTGGTGATGATCATGATGATACTCGGAGTATTGTGTGCACAGCAAAGCAACATCTATGCCGTCACTGAGTGACTGCCGGGCTGACTGGCTGTTTGGTTTCTTCTCCACAAATAAATGAATTTTTGGAAATGCTAGGGCACGTATCAATTTTGTATGCTTTTTTGGCGCCAGTTGTTTTGTTTTCTGTTTTAAAACAATGATGCTTTTACGTGCAGCAAGGTAGTTAAACTGTAGTTTAATATGCCAGCACTCGTTTCCTTTAACATTCAACTGAAGACCTTAAAATATTAAACGGAAATCACTGTTGGAAGCTAAGGTCAAATATGCGACCTTAGGGACATGCATACAATAATATAATAAAGACTAAGGCATATTTTAAGGCGGTATAAAGATTGTAATAGCAATAGATATGAGGGGGAAATCAATAGGCTTTAAAAGAACACCGGAAATATAACTTGCAAACTTGCAGCATGTGAAGCAAGAACTATGCCCTAACGAATCACCGTTCCTTGCATTAAATTAACTATTTGGAGCATTTTACAAGCAGCGTCATCGGCTCTTATTTCTTTCGAAATTAGCAAAAAGCAGCTATTACGCTGAATGGTTAACGCTATCGCATAATGCAGACTGAAAATATTTGTTTCCAAAAATTAATCAGCTAAACATTAAATACATTTGGTTCCAACAAGGCGACGTAACTTATAATAGCACCCGCTTAACAATCGAATCTGGGGTGCTGAATATAGGACTATATTAAGTCTTTGGCGCGACAAACCACCACAAACCAATGAGGCCATTGGGCAGATTTATTTATTTTGGGCAAAAGTCGAAAATTGGACTGATCTCATGCCACTTATAGCCGTGCAAATCATAAATATTTCAAAAATATGTCATGAAATTGCAGAAAAAATAATAATTTGAACAAAATGTTTAATCAAATGCTATTTATTTCAAGAACTTACTCCCGATTTATATATATTCGAATAATATTCGGTGGAATAGTATTAATTCGCATATTTTTAACAATACCATTTATTCTAATAATTTTTATTCGAACAATTTCTATTCGAATTAATTTTCGTAGAAAAATGTTTATTCGAATAATATATATTCGAATAACTTTTATTCGAATACTTTTCATTCGAACAATTTCTGTTCGAATAATATTTTTTATGCGAATTTTATTCGAATAATTGTTACGCGTACCATTTCTATTCGTATAATTATTATTCGAACTATTTTTCTTGGAATAATTTTTTTCGTTTGATATAATTTCGAATAACTTTTATTCGAAAAATTTCTGCTTGTATTATATTTTTAATAACTTTTTTGCGAATAATTTTTAATTCGAATACTTTTTATTCGAAAAATTTCTGTTCGAATTATATTTTTCGTGCAATTTTTATCGGAATAATTGGTAATCGTACAATTTTTATACGAATAATTTTTATTCCATCAATTTCTATTCAAATTATTTTTCTTGGAACAATTTTTATTCGAATGATTTTATATCGAATAATTTTTATCCCAAAAATTTTGTGTTTGAGTTATACTTTTCAAATAACTTTTTTAAGAATAATTTTTAATCGTCCAAATTTTATTCGAATAATTTATAATCGAATAATTTTTATTCGACTTGCAAAATATCCAACAACTATATTCAAATTGAAGTTTGCTTCAAATAAATTGCAATTCTCTTTCAGCTTTTTTCAATTTGTCCTTTTCTTTTTCACCTTTAAATAACCTTTTCTTAATCGTTATTTTATTACAATTCATTGTCCTTTGATATTTATTTTGGTTCCAACATATCCAAGCTGATCCTGTTAGCAGGGATGAAAGGAATATTGTAAAAAAATCCAACTAAAGTACAAACAAACTATAACCAAATGACACTCATAAAATTCCAATCAAACAATTTCATTAACTTTTTTCCAATTCATTCCCTTTCGCATTTATTTTTTCTTGTTTTCCTTTAATTTCCATACAACACAGGTATGTGCTTCAATTGAAGCGTATTGTTTTATTTTATGTACAGAAGAAAGCACGTGAAAAACCAGCGAAATACAACTGCCATATTGTATGGAAAAGAACTAAAAAAAAACCTAAATCGAGTGGGGGGGCACTTAAGAGGAAAATGTAAAGGACTATTTGCATGTGAAATGGTTTTCAAATTGTTGAGCTTCTAATACTGAAACGCTATTAAAAGGTTTTTTTTAGTTGATGTAAAATCAAACTAAAATAAAATTGTTGAAGGGAGGCAAACATTAAGTCAATGCACTGAACACAAGAATTGAAAGAAAATAAATTATTTAATAGAAAAACTTAAAGCAAAGCCCAAGCTAGACAAAAACATCAAGGATGACCCATAGAATTGAAATAAACAGCAAATGTATTTTAATGCAATATTTTATTTTCTAGCAAATGTTTAGAGAACCCAGCAGCTACTTATATATTTTGTAAAAGCATGTATAAGCATGTATTTTTATGTCTGAATGTTTGTGTTGAAATTAATTTTACTTAATGGGTTTTCCCTTTTTCACTTACCATATTTTGCAATTTCACACTTCATTTGCGCTTTAACATAGACATAAAATCAACTTTTATTAGCTGCGTATATACAAATATTATTCTGCAGCACCTTAAAGTATGCTTTATTTTTGAATTATATTATTTAGTGTATATCTGAGGGCGTACAAGCAATAATGTTAAATGAAATTGCTGTGAAAATAATAAATAAACTTTAGACGATGTATGCTTTGCTGTTCTACACGCATGTGTTGCCTTAAAACTTTCAATGAATTTCTTTTTATGGATTTTTCTCTGTAAAATTGTGTTGAAGATACTTTTGGTTTGATTTTTTTTAAATGGTGGGAAAAAAATTCTCATTAGCAATTTGAAAAATATGTTACGCGTTATATATCAGAGTCTTTGCGCTGTTGTTTTAAAATTACTCTACAACTGTTTGTAAGTATGAAGTGTGCTGGTAATCAAATTATATTTAAAGTTAAAAACAAGTGTTGTTTTGGGGGGAAATTTTATTTTCCAAATTTCTGATGAACAAAACGATGTTTGAAAAATGTAAATTATTTTTATATTATAATTATAGTTTTAATAGATAGGCAATTTATTCTCACAAATACCAGTGGCGTATAATTAATATTAATTTTCAATAGGCAATTTATTCTCACAAATATCGTTGGCGTATGATTAATATTAATTTTCAATAGGTGGCGTATGATTAATATTAATTTTCAATAGGGAATTTATTCCCACAAATACCGGTGGCGTATGATTGATATTAATTTTCAATAGGCAATTTATTTTCACCAATATCGTTGGCGTATGATTAATATTAATTTTCAATAGGTGGCGTATGATTAATATTAATTTTCAATAGGCAGTTTACACAAATACCGGTGGCGTATGACTAATATTAATACCGGTGGCGTATGACTAATATTAATACCGGTGGCGTATGACTAATATTAATTTTCAATATGTAGGTGGCGTATGATTAATATTAATTTTCAATAGGCAATTTATTCTCACAAATACCGGTGGCGTATGATTAATATTAATTTTCAATATGTGGCGTATGATTAATATTAATTTTCAACCGGTAATTTATTCTCACAAATACGGGTGGCCTATGATTAATATTTTCAATAGGTGGCGTATGATTAATATTAATTTTAAATATGCAATTTATTCTCACAAATACCGGTGGCGTATGATTAATATTCATATTCAAAATTTTATGTATCAAATAAAATTGAAGTTTCCAAAAGAGCTTTCAATTTATCTCAACCACTTTTAACTTATAAAATAAATTTAAATTTCTTTTGCTTAAATTCCAACTAAAATTAATGGCACACAATTGCAATTATTAATTTTAATCACGCTCCTTTGATTCATCAGTTTGCCCTCTAAAGAAGTCTTATAAACGTTCGACTTAATTATATCTTTGAATTCATTGTGTGGCCTGTTGAAATTTTTGGCCTTAATTAAAACGTCTCTAGTTGAAAATTATTTGATTTTATATATATATTTCACAAAAGGTGAGCCAGAGTGCTGATGATGACAACAAATTTAAAATATGAGCTAATTAAATTCATTACCGGAGGCACTTAACGACTCATTGTGCAGGTCATAGCAAATTAAAATTAAATTCTAAGCCAAATTAGCAAAATGTACTTGATAAAAAAAAGGAGGAGAATCAAATTGAATACAAGTTTAAGGCTTATTAAAGAAAAAGCTATGGGGATTTTTTTAGAGGCATGAGAATTATCGATAACTTTCGATACTATCGTTTGACAGCTGAGAATGTGAAACTCTGTGGTCATATTTGTTTACTAACAATCAATCCTTCAACGCCAGAAAAACTTTTCCAAATTTTAGAAACTTATTTCATAAAATTAATTGTTGTGATTAATTTAACACTATTCAAAGTATTTTTGTCACAATTGCAGCGAAGACAATTCTGAAGCTGTTAACGAATCTCAATTCCATCCATTGAAATTTACTATTATCTGGTATCATGAGCCCTTGTTTCAGTCAAAATGGGCACTCTATTATAGCTTAGCCAAATGAAGTGAACACTGTAACTAATATGCAATAATTGTCTGAATATTAGTTGGGTGGAAAATAATTAAAATTTGAACTCATACATATCATTCATTCTCCTTTTCCATTTAAAATTCTTAACCAAATGAACAATAAATTTTTGTGGTTAAATTCCATTTTATTTTTGTACTCTGAAAGTTATTCCTATACATTTTACAGTTTATATTTGTTACATTCTTTGCAATAAATTTTTCAAAAAGGCCCTGCAGGTAATATTGAAATAAGTAACATTTTCACGTTGTATGATCTGCCAGTGTATGAGTGTTTAAACGTGTGCGTGAGTTTTGCTGAAACTTTTAGTTGCTTTTTTGTTTCTGTTTCTGTTAACAAACGTTGAATGAATGTTTTGTTTTACAAAAGTGTTTTACTTTTGGTTTTTTTTTTTTAATATTTTATTCAGAACAAAGTTATTGCATATTTATTTGGTTATTTGTTTTGTTCTCTTTTACAACAATAGAAAAGTTAACTCGTTTAATAAATTGATATTGAGAGAGAGAGCAAAAGAAAAATTCTATTGAATTTTAAATGTTGGCAAAGTTTATGAATTGTATAAAAGAGTCAATAAATGTTTAATTACAAAATGTTACAGAGAAACTCTGCAGAAGTCTTCTGAATTATTTTTTTGTATTTAAAATTTTTTTTATAGAGTTTTGAATTTTATGATGAAAATTTGTTTCATATTCTTAATTGTTTTTTTTTAATATTCATTAATATTAATTTTTAAGTTAATATTTTGAAATTTTTTATATAAAAAAAAACTGTAAAATATAAAAATTTGTTAAGCTTTAAACTTAAAAAATCATAACTAAAACAAATATGTATTAAGACATCGTTCTGAAAATTAATTTCTTTTTTGAATATTTATTTTAATAAATAATTGCATTTTGCATGTCCTTTTGCGAATATTTGGCAGCATTTACATTTTCTCATTTATTAGTTTTCTTGTTAAAATTAAATACATTTTACTCTCTCAGCATTAAAATAGCTTATTTCAGTTGTTTTATTTTATTTGTGTTTTCTTCATTTGTTTGTTTAAGCCATATTTCAACTGCCAATTTCCTTTAACTTATCTCTTGTTAATTTACTTAAACTACTGGTACGTTGAACACACATTTTCTGCCATTTACTATTCGCATGCTTAAATTATTATAATAGCTACTACAATTATTAACAACAGCTAAATTATGGACATTTTAAGGCTGACGGGCTAAATTTTGCCATAACAATAAGATAAATTTCCAAGATGCTGGTATAACAACAGATAGAGGAGATCTTGGAAAAAAATGGGTATAAAATTTTCACGAATGAATATGATTAAACAAATCGACAAACTGGCAGACAGACAGACGGGACAATAAACTAAAAAAAATTTAAACATCACAAATACTTGTACTCTCTTTAACAAACAAAAAACAAAAAGAAATAAAAAAATATATGCAAAATTAAAAAAAAAGAAATATGCAAGTTTTGCTGAAATTCAAGATGATGGAAAATATTTTTAATTAAATTCTTTTATTTGCTGCTTCTCCTTCTTACTTCATAATAATGATAATACGCGTTTAATATATTTTTATGACGCACATTATAATTTTCACTTTATCTTTTAGTTACAGTCTTTTTCTTATTCAAATTTCAAATATCTGCGAGTTTCCATCAACATCGACATTCATGGCTGTCAGAGTATCATCAGTTTTATGGTCTTTGCTGATGCCAGATGATGCTGATGGCTTTTATTTTTTGCAAATTCAGCTTTCGTTAGAGGGCAGCGTATGAATCTGTGGGTTGTTATAAAGATTCATGAGCTTCTTTATTTTCCTTTTTCTTTTCCATTTTTAATAAAGTCTGTTAATATTGACACAACCTTATTATATTTCACAGGATCATATTCGGGAAATTAAAAAGGATATACAGGGTGTGTGTGTATTAAATAAATTTTACATATTTCATCGATAAATAAAATTATTTCAAATACACTTGAAAGTTCTGTTTAATAAAATTTTTTATTATTAAAATAAAGCATTTCATTCAGAGTCAAACAACTGGTACAACAAAGTTTTCGAAAAAGGTCGACGCAAGTCGTAGACAATGTAGAGACAATGAAAAAAATTATTCTGAAGACTCGTCGATTCACTATTAGAAAAATTGCTGAATATGTAATTTTATGGCAAATTTTTTTACATAAAACGAGTTCCAAAATTGCCAAAATTTAACACTTGGTTGATACATAGGCATATTTTTAGAAGTTGATAAGCTAAATTCTCAGCTGAATAGTTATATTATTGGCTGAATTATCAAAATAGACGAGAAGGTGGCCAAATTACAAATTCAGCTACCTGAATAGATTGCTAATGTAACCAAATAACAAATTCAGCTAGCTGAACAGATTATTAATGTAACAAAATAACAAATTCAGCTAGCTGAATAGATTGCTAATGTAACCAAATTACAAATTAAGCTAGCTGAATAGATTGCTTATGTAACCATTATTACAAATTAAGCTAGCTGAATAGATTATTAATGTAACGAAATTATAAATTCAGCCAGCTGAAAAGGTAGCTAATGTAACCAAATTTTAAATTTAACCAGCTGAATAGAGTATTAATGTAACCAAATTATAAATTCAGCTAGCTGAATAGATTGCCAATGTAACCAAATTACAAATTAAGCTAGCTGAATAGATTATTAATGCAATCAAATTATAAATTCAGCCAGCTGAAAAGAGTATTAATGTAACCAAATTATAAATTCAGCTAGCTGAATAGATTATTAATGTAACAAAATAACAAATTCAGATAGCTGAATAGATTTTTAATGTAACCAAATTACAAATTAAGCTAGCTGAATAGATTATTAATGTAACAAAATAACAAATTCAGCTAGCTGAATAGATTGCTAATGTAACCAAATTACAAATTAAGCTAGCTGAATAGTTTGCTAATGTAACCAAACAATAAATTCAGCCAGCTGGAAAGGTAGGTAATGTAACCAAATTTTAAATTTAGCCAGCTTAATAGAGTATTAATGTAAGCAAATTATAAATTCAGCTAGCTGAATAGATTGCCAATGTAACCAAATTACAAATAAAGCTAGCAGAATACATTATTAATGTAACCAAATTATAAATTTAGCCAGCTGAATGGTAACTACATTAAATTTTTTTAAGATAAATTTGGTTTACTTTATTTAAGATACATTTGGTTACAAAATTGTTTATTTAAATTAAAAATATTTTCCCAAAATTATAATAAATTCATTGCTGTTAATTTGTTTAAGAATAATGTATTCACAAAAAAAGTTTAAAACTTTTCAGGCTTTTTAAAAGCCTGTCATTAAAACCCAGCTTAATTATTACAAAGTTTTATTAAAAATTTGGAAAAAGTAATTAAATTAACTAATAAAATGTTAATGTCGGTTCAGGCCATTAACAGTGTATGTAAGATATTAAAAAAGAAAAATAAAAAAATATATGCACACATTCACATAAAGGTTCATCCTACTTAACGATATAGAACTCATTTCCATTTGTATGCCTCTACTAACACATGTAAGGTTCCTAAGAGTATGCTACACGTATGTATACACATTAAAATAACAATTAATATGTTTATTGTAAACAAAACAATGAGGAGAGCAATAACACAAAAACAATATAACAACGGATTAATGTACAAACACACACGCGCACGCATGATACTTGCATTTTAATGAGACTGCGAAACAGAAATAAGAACAACAACAGAGCAATTACACAAATATAACAGGCTGCTCTCCCAGTAACCAACCACACACACACACACACACACACGATTGCATCCGCGTTGCCAAAAAGATGATTTTATTGGATTTTTAATGATGTTTTACTCAAAATATGATTTGCTTGCAAATGCTTGTTTTTTTTATTAAATAAGCTTTTTAGAATTTTTTAAATTAATTTTTTGATGATATCTTAAAAAGGTATTGAAGGAATTGTTTAATCCAATAATGTTAGTATTGCCATTGACACTCATAATTACAATATTGTAAAATTAATAAAGCACAAACTTGGAGAACTTGCAAAATATTTCTATACGAAGTCTGTTCAAAGAAGTAAAGTGAATTTTCAGGTTTCGCGGGACTTCTGCTGAGGATGTGGGATGTCATTTGATTTTCTCGAAAATTTTGGACAGCGAAGTTCGTTTCTAAATTGCTGAATTGGGACCAAAAGATTTGTTTTATTCTTGATTAAAATGAGGCTTTAGTCACCGTATTCTTCAGCTTTGACCTACCACGATCAAACTGTAGTTGGAAAATTATCTTGAAGTTTTATATAGGCTTTAAATATACTTGATATATAGAATTTTACGATATTTTGCTTGCTGGGCTGTGCCACACACAACTACTAACACAATTAAGCACAACAAAACTTTAAGCGGAGGAAAATAATGCCTTAAAACATCAGTCGTTTGAAAAGGCAACGAGATAAAATGAACAACAATAATCTTCGTGTGAAGACTACAGGAATAACAAAAAGAGGACATTTACTGAACAACAAAAAAATAAATAAAAATTAAATGAAAATAAAAAATTAAAAAAAACACACATAACATACAAACTAAGAAAACACAACTCGCGCATGTGAATGGAAATGTGACAATTGTAAAACGTGCATATGAATTTAATTATTCTTTTTTTTCGCAAGACCTGATTCCATTTTTATTACAGTTTCTCCCGAAAATATTTTTGACAGTTTGTATAAAATTTATATGCAATGTTTTGTGTTATGCTGCTGTTAACATTAAAAAATTAAGTTGAAGTGGAACAATTTCAGCACTTGTATTATGCTGGTTTATTATGTGCAAATATTTTGCTGACAAACTGTATTTTTTTTCTTTTAACAACAAATATTTACAGACATAAATGGAAATAAAAATAAATAAATTTTAATAAAAGCAGGTAAATAGTAAAATATTTATAAAAATAAAAACAAACGGTTTTAATAAAAACAGAATGTTGGGAATTTTAATTGATATAAAGTCTTATATTGGAGAAAAACATTAAAAGTTTATTTAAGATTTTTTTTATTAAAAAATAACACTATTCTTATTTAAAATGTGTACTTACGTGTATGGGTATTTCCATTACAAATTCCAAAGACACCAAAAATTAAAAGTTGTGCAAAACTTGGTGCGTTACAATGTGTTTTTCATAGAGAAATAAATAAATTGAAGAAATGTGAACACATGGCATATTCTGAGGAGCTGAATAGCTATATTTTCAGCTGAATAGCTTTTTTCCAGGCTGAATGATCAATGTATCAAATTCAATAGACGACAAAGTGGCCAGATTGTAAATTCTGCTAGCTGAATAGATCATTAATGTAAGCAATTAACAAATTCAGCTAGCTGAATAGATTATTAATGTAAGCAATTAACAAATTCAGCTAGCTGAATAGATTATTAATGTAAGCAATTAATAAGTTCAGCTAGCTGAATAGATTATTAATGTAAGCAATTAACAAATTCAGCTAACTGAATAGATTATTAATGTAAGCAATTAACAAATTCAACTAGCTGAATAGATTATTAATATAAGCAATTAACAAATTCAGCTAGCTGAATAGATTATTAATGTAAGCAATTAACAAATTCAGCTAGCTGAATAAATTGTTAGTGTAACCAAATTAATTATTTTAAGATGAACTTTTTTATATATTTTTTTTAAAATAAATTTGGTTACATTAAATTATTGCATGTGAGCATATAAATTATATATTCAGCTCTCTGTTTTCCGATTTGATAGATTGTGTGAAATATTTTTTTAATATAGATAGAAAATATTTTATGCAGCTGTTTCAATATTCATATTCAGCTAGCTGGCAATAACTAAAAAAAATTATTCCTTTTAATTTTTATTTATTTATGCTCATTTATTTTATAGGGAAGGAAAAAGTTTCAAAATTCGACTAGAAAAATAGGAAAACAATTTAGTTAGCTGAATTAGTAGTTTAGTGAATTGTTTATATCTCAGATTTTTATAAGGTAGAAAAAAGTTTCAAGATTCGATTTGAAAAATATAAAATTTCCTATTCAGCTGGCAATTTCCCAAAAGGATTCATTTTTAATTTAATCTTCTGACAAGCATTTTATATGATCAATTTTTTAATTAATTGTTTTTTCAATAAATTTATCAATATGCAACATGGTGATTCTTTTTTTCCCAAAAATATTTAAGAAATTCAAATGATCATGTAGATTTTCCCACTTTCAATTGAAACTTTTTAGTTTAATTATTAAATGCACAAATAAGTGTATTCATATAAATATATCTAAAATATTCTTAATAACTTTTGTTTGTTTTCTGGTCACCCCCGTTATCTCTCCCTCTTGTCAAATAAATGTTGTTATTCTTTTTATTATTTTGTACTTTCGAAATAAATAAATTTGTAAAACTTTTATGAGCTAAACAGTTGTAATTGTTTGAACATGAACAAATTTACGGTGGCTGTTGGTTTATTTCCTGTGCTGTGCTCCCCTTTTCCATGAACTTTTCGCTGAATCTAGTTTTGCGCTGAAAACTTTTCGAAAATTGCATTCTAATTACATTTAACTGGTAACAGTTGTTGCAACGGAAACTTCTGAATTTGATTTGCTTTTTTGAAATAAAAAATTAAATGTAGCAAAAAGTTTTTGAATAATTTTTGTAAAATCAAATATACAAGTGGTTTTTAGATAATGAGCGAAAGATGTTTGTGATCTCTAAAAGAGGGGAAAGTTAACAGGTTTTTCGGGAAAAACTTAGCGTTGCAGGGACTAAAACTTCTTAGTGGGATTTAGGTGTACTTCCGAATGATATAAAATATAATGTTTAATAAGCATATGTTGCTTACAAAATGTTGTGACGCACGCTACAAAAACGTAAGCGTAATTTTAGAGATATTTAAGTGCACTTTTGAATGATATAAAATGTAATTTTTAATAAGCATATGATGCTTACTAAATTTTGTGACGCATGCTACAAAAATGGAATTGTAATATTAGGGAGATTTAAGTGTGGAAACATATTAGATAATTCTACGTGTCTTGGTCGATTGCTATGAAGTTTTTTAGACCTCATTCATACATGAATCTCTAACAAGCCAGATGAGAGAATTCACCTATTTTCTTGCAGTGTATTTTTTAATTTGAACGCTTGCAGCTGCACAAACGAATAATAGTGATGGAATACAAATATTTAACAAAAGAAGATAATAATGCAGCTGAATTTAAACTGTGACGTACGCTACAGAAATTAATATACATACATTCAATTCACTTACAATGTAAAAAATTCGTTTATGTGACGGACGCTACAACACAAGGTCCTGGCATTTCATATATAATTTCAATCTTTGAAAAATACTACTCAGCAGTATTTTAATAAAATTTAAAAAACTACTCGAAAAAGCATTTGAACGTTCTTAATTTCTTGCTTAAAATTAAAAAATTTAAGGGGATATAGAATTTGTTAAAAAAAATTATTTATGGCCATTCAAAATGTTTTAAAATATAATAGAATTCAAATAAAATTTCACATACATTAAATACTTTATTTGAGATATTAATACTCATATTGATAAACTTTTCTTTTCTTTTCTTTGCAGGTAAGCTATTATTCCTGTTGGACCAACCACAACAAAATATTTCCATTGTTTAAACAACTGCTAAAACAAATTAAGTTTTATTCTTGACTTTTACTCTATTTTTTTTATAAGTTTTGTTTTTAATTTCCGTAAACAATTTCTGTTAAAAGAAATAAAAAAACAAAAACAATAACAATAACATCTATAACATAAGTTAAACATTGTGCAAAAAGATGCTTTTGCGAGGAAAGTAAAGAAAAACTTGATAAAAAATATACGACAAGGATTCGCCGATACTCTTGTTAACAAACTAAAGTTATTTTAAACAAAGATTTGTGGGAAAACTTAATTTTGCTAAAATCTTTTGCATCACTGCATTTAAGTTAGAAATTGTGCAAATTTTGTGCACAGGTTAGACTACGGTGCAGTGAGCTTGTTTTTGCTGCCGATAGTTAAAATTAAGCTTGTGATTCTATTTGTATCTTAAACTCTTCATAGGATGAGTTTCTTTATATTTGATATCATATTCAAATTCTCTCCCTAATAGTGTGTTTTTGAGGAAACCTTTCTTAATCTTTCTACAATATTTTTGACCTGGAAGTCATTTTTTACTACGGGAACTTATTTCAAAATAATAATATTGTTAATATAACTAGAAATTCCTGACACGTGTATTCCTGGCTTAATAATATAGTACATACTCGTATATGCTTTGTTCCTTCAAACAATTCATGCTTTTCATATGTATATTGGGAATGGGATGTTATACCATACCACACCATTTTCCATTGTGGATACCCTAGACTTAAAATTTTTTATGTATCCGCAAAATCCCCTCGTTGGGAAACTCCAATTATTGATCGAGTTGTTGATTATTATGGAAAAAATATTTTAACAAATAAATGATTCGAATAAAAAATTGTTTTGTGGGCTAATTATTCGAATAAAATTTGTTCGAATAAAAATTATTCGTATAAAATTTGTTCGAATAAAAATTATTCAAGCAAATATTATGCGAATAAAAATTATTAAAATACAAAATGATTCGAATAAAAATTATTTAAATAAAAATTACTCAAATAAAAATGATTCGAATAAAAATTTTTCGAATAAAACTTATTCGAATAAAAATTATTCAAATAAAAATTATTAACATAAAAATTATTCGAATAAAAATTGGTCTAATAAAAATTAATTTAATCAAAATTGGTTGAATTAAAATTGTTCGAGTAAATATTATTCGAACCAAAATTTATCGACCAAAAATCATTCGAATAAAAATTATTGAGGTAAAAAATTTTCGAATCCCAATTAGAATTAAAATTATTCCAATAAAAATTATTCAAATAAAAACCATTCGAATAAAAATTATTTGAACAAAAACTTATCGAATAAATATTAATCGAATCAAAATTGTTGCAATAAAAGTTGGTGCAATTAAAATTGTTGGAATAATAATAATTATCGAACTAAATATTATCGACCAAAAATTATTCGAATAAAAATTATGGAAATAAAAATTTTTCGAATCCAAATTAGAATAAAAATTATTCGAATAGAAATTATTCGAATAAAAACTAATCGAATCAAAATTAATCGAATCAAAATTGTTGCAATAATAATTTGTCGAACTAAAGTTGTTCGAATAAATATTATTCGAACCAAAATTTATCAAGCATAAATTGCTCGAATAAAAATTATTGCGATAAACATTTTTCACACATTTTTTTGTGTGACTTCTTCCTGAAGAGTGACGAAATATTGAAATTAAAAATTAAACTAAAATAAAGAGACCTTAAGCTTAAAAATATCAGAATACAATAATAATAAATATTTTTTCGAATTCAAATTATTGGTATAAAAATTGTTCGAATAAAAATTATTCGAAAATATAGGCGAATGTAGATTTATCGAATAAATTTATTCCTATAAACATCGACCTTTAGGCAGGGTATGAAGCCACTCGTGCAGTGAATTGTGACGAAACTATTAAAGGTTGGGATAGTCTTAGGAAGACTACTACTATTATAATGTTATTATTATTATTAATACTATTATTAATATTGTTATTAATATTATTATTTATGTTATATATTTTTTTATTCATATATTTTTCATTTATGTGAAGCTGTTCGTAAGGTTGTTGTCTTAAAAGCCCTTACTTTCTGTTTAAAAATTGCTGAATTTATTGTTGCCTCAACTTGTGGATAAACTTATTAACTAAGTTTCTAGCATGGAGTCACTAATTAATCCTTTTGCCATAATTTTCTGTTCTTTTGCTTTTTTTATTTATATACCTTGAGAATTTATGGTAATGGTAATTAAAAGCCAAACAAAACATTTATCCACAGACAAGGTCAATAGTGAAAGATTTGCACATTAATTTTTAATTTGATGGCTAAAATTATACCTTTTATTATAATTTTTTTTGCCTAACAAATGCATATTTAATGTTATTAATATGTGTTTTCCATACAAAAAATTCCTGGCGCTATAATTTTTGCTGTAATTATTTGTAATATGTAATTAAAGCAAAAATGTTAGCATATTTACAGCAACAACTAAAATAGGGTTATTATTATTAATATTTTGTTCATTACAAAATACTAAAATATGGACAAAAAGCAACGCCTGGGCAAAGTTAATAACACGTTAGGCTGATAATCACCAAGGCCATGGAACGAATGTGTGTACTCGTATATTAAATTAGTGTGTGCGTGTGTAGGGATACTGTACATCTGCTGAACATGCAAATCGCCGGTGAATAGTTTCGTGTGAACTTTAAGATTACATAGAAATTGATTAAGAGATAAGGATTTGGCAAATAGCGTTAAAATAATTATTAACTAATTTGCAAATATTGGTAAACATTTTTTTTGTTTTTTTCTTATTTAATTCGTGCTACACATCTTTTGCAATTATTCCACTTCAATCTCTTTACAAATACTTCGGTTTGCTACACAAACAAAAAACCCGGTAATACATATAATTCGTTTGGAAAAAACCTGCCAACATAAACATTTTCTTTGCCTTAAATCAAGTCTGCTGTAAAAGAAAAAATGTGCTGAAAACCAATTTAAAGTATGCTCTTACTATTTGCTGGTGGGAGTGTGTGTGTATTTTTTAATTCGTTCTTGTTTGTTGTGATTTTGCAAAAAAAAAAAATAATGTTTCACACTTTTAACTTTTCGAAAGAAAACACAACAAGTCAAGAAATAGCAAAAGAAACACTTAAATAAATACAAAGATGCCACGGAGGGAGATGAGGAAGAAAACTGAAAACTAACATTAATTTCAAACTTAATCTACCTTTAACAAGCACGAAAAATAAATATAAAAGCTAAAACTACAAACCTGGTTAGAGCTAAAAGTTAAGACCTTATATAAGCCAAGAGACAAACAAAAAAAAAAATACAAAAAATAATAAAAAAAAGCTTAAATTTAAGAACTATAAAATAACACAAAAATTAATATAATGAACTAGAATCTTTAGGGTGTTTTTTATAGAGTGATACAACTTTGAGTTGGCATCGCTGCTTTATTTTACCACCCATTTTACAGCTGATAGTTGCTTTTTGTTTAATTTGCTTTGACATTTCATTATGGATTGACTTACACCAGAGGAACGTCAAACTCATCGTGCACTTTTATGGCATACACAATAGTCCTTCAGAGCGGCGCGGCTAATGCGAAGAACAATAGATCGTTTTCGCACCACATTTACTGTTACTGTGATAATGTGGACTGGAGAAGCTGTTGCCGCTGTACAGGAAAGCATTGAAGATGATCCTAATCCATCAATTCGTCGCCGTTCTCTGCAACTGGGGAGGTTGTGTCCTTCCACTTTTTTCTATCCCCTTTTTGAGGACGATTCAAAAATGCACGCGGTTTCTAAATTATAATGTTTATTTAGCAAATCAGTTCATCAACTAAGTTAATAAGAAGGAAAAGAAATAATGACATATAAAAAAGAGTTACCATACTAGTGTAATACAATACTGGGTTATAACAGTCTCCCAAGCTTAAATGAGATCTTGTTAGCTAGTATCTAACTATTCAATTAATTAATTTGTACATAAGTATATATACATTTGCTTTTTTTTTCTAAAAACGTACTCAAATTTTACTAAAGCTATTTTTCAGTGATATAATCTTGAAGATAAGTTGGTAAGTTACGTTGTCGTTGTGGCCTACGAATAATTTCCCCTTGTGTTGTTTCCGGCTGTTGCAGACCCTGCATCCCATAGCCAT
Source organism: Linnaemya tessellans (assembly GCA_951800035.1). Classification (NCBI taxonomy): domain Eukaryota; kingdom Metazoa; phylum Arthropoda; class Insecta; order Diptera; family Tachinidae; genus Linnaemya; species Linnaemya tessellans. Next base: position 99,085,577 of record OX637536.1, on the reverse strand, counting down.
GTTGAGAATTTGATGATGACGTCTCACTTCTAGTATGCTCGTTTCCAGTTTGTTGCTGGGGTAGCTTTGTAAACTGGTAGAAATAGTGGCAAGCATCGTGATTATGTTGAGTCTGGAAACTATTTGAATTAGCATTGTCTTCATCGTTCGGTGCAAAATGCACCCTCTTTTGATGCCCTTTGGACCTTTTGAGTTGGTCTATATGACGTTTTAGCGTGTAGCCATCATCTAGCTTTACTAAGTAGTGAAGTCGACCAAACTTTTTTAGAATTGTTCCAGTTTTCCATAACGTTTTGTTGTTTTTATGGTGTAAAGCTTGAACTCTTTCTCCCACACTTAGATTACGAACACCAGGAATTGGCGGCGTGGAATTTAGCTCCTGCGACGGTTTCAGAGCATCTAGTCTTATTCGTATACACCTGTTTAAGTAAAGTTCGGCTGGACTTTGTCCGCAGTTGAGGGGTGTTGCTCGATATCTTTGAAGTATCTTATTTACTTTTTGATGCATCGAACCAGATTCAGAGGACATGGCTTTTAGCTTCCGTTTTAATGTTTGTACATTTCGTTCGGCTAGTCCATTTGTACTAGGGTGACCCGGCGCGATCAATTTTTGAAAAATACCATTTTGTTTGCAGTAGAAACGAAACCGATCGCTAGTAAAAATGGTGGCATTGTCGGACACCATTATTGAAGGAAAACCATGTGTTGCGAAAATATTTTCAAGGAGATCTATTGTACTTTGTGTAGATGGTGCTTCACGCAAGACTCTTACTTCAATCCACTTTGATTTTGCATCGACGACAATTAAAAAATTATGGTCTTGAAATGGACCTGCGTAATCTATGCGAACTCGTTCCCAATTTTCTTCTGGTTCTTGCCAATGGTGCAGAGGGGCTTTCGATGGCTTATTTTGAACTTCAACACAAGATTGACACGACCGTACCATATTTTCAATATCTTTGTCAATACCAATCCAGAAACAGTATCGCCTAGCGAGCTGCTTCATTCTCGTTATACCCGGGTGGGTGTTGTGCAATTCTTGAAGAATTTCCGACTGGAGACTTTTCGGAATAATAACTCGTTGGCCCTTGAAAATAATTCCGTTTTTTAGTGTGTACTTCCCTTCGCTATCATCTCCGCTTAACAATTTCGATAATATTGCAGAAAGCTCGGGATCTTTTGAAGTTTCAGTTGCTAATATCTCTGCATTAATGTATTCGCTTGAAATTTCGAAAATTGATTCAAAACATAGTTCATTTACTTCTTCGTTGATAAGCTTTTCGGTAGAAAGTGATTCACGTGGTATTGTAGCACGAGAAAAACAATCAACATTAACGTGATCGGAGCCTTTTTTGAAAACGATTTCATAGTCGAAGCTTGAAAGAAATTCGGCATACCGTAGCAATCGAGCTGATGTGATGGCAGGTAGTTTATTATGTTGATGAAAAATGCGGGTTAGTGGTCGATTGTCCGTAACCAGTTTGAATCTTCTTCCATAAATGTATGTAAAAAAATAGTTTGTTGAAAATATAATTGCAAGTGCTTCACGATCGATGTGGCTGTAGTTCATTTCTGCAGTTGTGAGTGATCTTGAAGCGTACGCAATGGGCCGCTCAATCCCATTGACGATGTGCGATAGGACACCTGCTATGCCTGTAGGACTAGCATCGCATGCTAAAATTATGGGTAACTCTGGATCAAAAGGTACAAGCACTTGATCGCTAGAAATTATGCTTTTAAGATTTATGAATGCCGCTTCGCACTTTGCAGACCAATAAAATTTTGAATTTTTCTGAAGTAGTTGCCTTAATGGGTATGTCTCAGAGGACATGTTCGGTATAAACCTAGAGTAGTAGGTAATCATACCTAAAAATCTTCTGACATCGTCTACATTAGATGGACGGGGCATATTTTCAATTGCTCGAATTTTCTTCGGCGATTTTAAAATCTTGTTGAACTGTATAATATGACCCAAATACTCTATTTGATATTGAAAAAATGAACATTTGCTTCTATTTAAATGTAGGTCATATTGCTGCAGACGCTTGAGACACTCTATCAAATTTTGTCTACATTCAGCTTCAGTGGCACCATGCACAATAATATCATCGAAATATGACATGGTTTTACTCAGACCCGACAAAATTTGTTCGATTATACGATTGAATTCTGATGGTGCAGTCTTTATACCAAAAGAAAGACGGTTGACTCTGTATGTTCCCTTGTGAGTTGACATAGTCTGTATTTCACTGGATTCTTGGGTTACGCGTAGATGATGGTAAGCCTTATATAGGTCAAGGCGACAAAAATATTTTGAGCCCTTGAGACTATCAAAAATTTCATCAATGCGACGTATTGGGTAGTTTGCCGAAACTAATTGTGGATTTACACCAGGTTTATAATCTACACAGAGGCGAATGTCTCCGTTCGGTTTCGGAATAATAACAAGAGGCGAACCCCAATCGCTCCTTTCGCATTTTGAAATTATACCTGCGGATTCTAATTTATCTAATTCGTCTTCAACTCGTTTTTTAACGGCATAGGGAACTTCTCGTTCTTTAAGAAATATTGGTTTTGAGCCATGACGCAATTGTAGAGTGACTTCATAGTTGGGAACACAACCAATCTGCTCAGTAAAAACATCTGGGAAATCATTTATAATCTCTGTGATCGAACGTACATCACTAATTGAGAATTGTTTGACCTGATGCCCGTCTACTTGTCTAAGGTCAACTTTTAAATGGCGTATCCATAATCTTCCCATAAGCGCATCATATTCACTGGGTACTATGTACATCTCTTCGTTTGAGGTTACGTTGTTGTATTTTACTTTGACATTGACTTTACCGTCTGGAATTATAATATTTTTTGTGTATGATCTAAAAGCAATGTTTGAAGGTTGAAGTGGTTGATTAATATTTAATTTTTCATATTGATTCTTTGGTATGAGTGTAAAACCAACGCCAGTGTCTATTTCAAATTTTTGACGCCGACCATTTATTTCCACTTCGGCATAGTACTTTTCAACATCATGTATACTATTTTTGCTTGAAAATATATCGACAATTTTGTTAATTCCGTAGATTTTATGAATAGAATCATCATCTTCATAACCTGATTTATTTTTAGACAATTTAATTAACGATTTAATACATACTTGTTTTACGTGACCTTTTTTCCCACACGAATTACATTTCAAATTATTTGGGTTTGTCCGGCAGTCTTTTGTTTTGTGATTGCCTTTTCCACACCGTATACATAAGTTATCAATCCCTAGCTTACTATAATTTATTCGTGATTGTGATCGATGTTGTGATCTTGGAGATCGATATCTTGACCTGTTCTTACGACGATCTGCCATCTTGGTTTGTATAAAATTAACATCGCTGGTTGTGGGCTGCTTTGCATTTATCTCACGGCTGTCTATCTTAGATGCTTCTAATGACAAGGCCTTTTGTACTATCTGGTCAAATTCGGCGTTATCCGACTGCAGTAATTGTTCGCGAATAGTGTTATCCTTTATTCCCCGTATAAATTGTGCTCTTAAAAAAATGTTCGAAATGTCAGCTTTGCAAGCGCATGCAGACACGAAGTCACACTCATTTATATCCCTGCGTAATATCGCAACATACTCAGAGATTGTTTGCTCCTCACTTTGATATGTTGACAGGAATCTGTGTTGACTTACTAGAATGTTTGCTTTTGGGCATAAATGTGACTGCAATTTCGTTACTAATACATCGTATTCGACCTCATTTATGGGTTTGGGCGCTATTAAAGAAACCAACAACTTGAAGTGTGTAGACCCGATAGAGTTTATAAGCATTTGATGGCAAAGTGTTTTGTTAGCAATGATACCCTTCATGGTTAAATAATTTTCGAAACGCTGGTGATACAGCTTGAAGCTTTCTTTTCTATTGTCGAAATTTTCAAATGGCGGCAACAGAACTTGTAATGGCTGAACATTTTCACTTTGTTGTTGCTGCGTTTGTTGGTTAGAATTACTTTTAAGTTGTTCGATAAGGTTAAGTTGAGTTTTATTGAAGGCTTCCAATATTTGTGCGAACTGCGATGCATCCATTTTCTGGTCTATTTTGATTGTCACATTAACTTTGATTTTATTCGAATTTTATTTTCTTTTACTCGTCGCCACTTTTCTATCCCCTTTTTGAGGACGATTCAAAAATGCACGCGGTTTCTAAATTATAATGTTTATTTAGCAAATCAGTTCATCAACTAAGTTAATAAGAAGGAAAAGAAATAATGACATATAAAAAAGAGTTACCATACTAGTGTAATACAATACTGGGTTATAACACACTTTATGGAAGATTTTTTTAGTTGTTAAATATTAGTGTTCCAGACTGCGCCTTCTACGTGGCAGCCATGGCGACCACATGGCAGAAATCATATTTAAACATTAATGTCATAAAATTTTCTATCCAATAAAGACCGTTTCATTGATATCAAAAATATATTACTATGTGTTTTATTATGATTTCCATTTGTATCACTCTATAAAAAACGCACAGTAGGCAGTTTGACGGAAGAATTCACAGTGTGGCACAAAAACAGAAATCGTAACTAATACAATCACTAACAAACAATTAAAAATCTTTACTGAGCCTAAGTGGCAAGTATGAGAAGTGCATAGTAGGCATTTTGGCGGAAAAATTCACAGTGTGGCACAAAAACAGAAATCGTAACTAATACAATCACTAATAAACAATTAGACATCTTTACTGAGCCTAAGTGGCAAGTATGAGAAGTGCATAGTAGGCATTTTGGCGGAAGAATACACAGTGAGGCAATTTTGAAGAAGTTTATTAGTTAAATGCTTTATATATTGATGCTACGGACTTGTAATATATCACTGCAAATGTAATTACGACTACGGTTTAAAAACTTGTTCAATTGAATTGTATATTTCGACTCCGCTTTACTGGAAATAACCAAAACTCAATTTGTGTTCAGTTATACGATTTTTTTCTCAGAATATAGCTCGGAGCGACAAAACATGCACAATTTTTTCAGCCTTAAGTTATGCAATCAGATCGATGTCATTGTTTGTTTTTTCACTAAAGCGAAGTAAGTTTCATACAAAACGTAGTTGTGGGTTTGCTTTTGGTTTTCAGTAATACGATATTTTCAGTAAAGCGATGTTTCGCTAAACCGAAGTGATTAAGACTAGCTACGTTTAAAATCAGTGCGGGGATTTGTATCGCTTTCAATAATATATGAAAGACTATAGGCCCAACTTTAAACACATAATTTAATTTCGGTTTTTCAGTCTCCAGTCAACTAATCCCGGCCACTGCACAGAGGGAAATATTTTCGTGATGTCGTCACGGCGTATGATTAATATTAATATGGCAATTGTTTTATTAACAAGGAACTCTGGTTATTATTATGAACTATTTTCATTTAAACCTTAAATCTCAATATCTGCAATGAGTTTTTTTTTTAATAAAACTTGCTTCTTTTTTGTTACTTTCCATTGCAATTTTTATATTATTTTACAGCACCCCTCCTCCCTTCCCTGCCACCCACTATAGGAATTAGCTTATAGAGTACGAGTATATCGTATCTTTCTAATTAGTTTTTACTTAATGTTTATTATTTTCCTTGTTTGTTCTTTTTTTAGTCTTGTAAAAAGTTTTATTTGCGTTTTTTGTTTGTTCCGCTTACCTGTGAAATTTTTGCAATTTGCAACTGCATTCGTTTTAACTCTATTTACCTGATGTAGTCAAAAATTTTATGGCAAGATTCAATTACATTTTTTTGCTCTCATTCAATGGCAGCATTCAGTTTGCATTCCTTTACTCAATTTAGATAAGAAAAAATAGAAGAAAAGGATTTTAATGAATGGTTAGTGGTTGAGTTTGACGTCAACTATTCGATTAATATTGAAATTGGTTTCTTCTTTTGCTTTAGTTCACATTTCCATTCGGTATTTATATCCTGTGTGAAGTGTATTATAGACATAATTTAATGAGAATACAAAAATCTATTTAAAATGCTCAATAATCCACTCCTCTATAAAATCGCACCTGTTAAATTGATGGCGATAAATTGTTTATTTTTACCACAAAATCGACTTTCGGTTGGATTCTTTTGAAACTTCTTACAATAAGTCTTTATTAAAAATAAATACGTTTTGGGAAAAATTCTTAATTAAAAAAATGATTTTGCAAAGGGTTACCTTATTTGAAAGACATTAGTAAAAATCTCTTTTTCCTCAAGTCCTTGCGATTTGAAACTCCTTTCAATATGAATTTATTAGAAATTTCCACTTTTTGGGCAAAATTGTGTTATAACCCAGAAATTGATTTTTCAATAGGGGTTCCCCTTTCCAAAAAAATTTGTAAATTTTTTTTTTCAAATGCATGCCATTTAAGATTTCTCTAGCTTTGAAACTCTTTTCAATGTGACTTTATTATAAATAAACACGTTTTGCGCAAAATTTAGTTACAACCAAAAAATTGATTTTTGCCCAGAGGTACAATTTAAAAAAAAAATGAGTAAATATTTTTGTTCCTCAAATGACTGAGATCTAAGGTTTTTCAAAAAATTTATTTTTTTTTGTCTACCTTTGAAACTCTTTTCAATTAGAAATTTTTAGAGATAAACTCGTTTTGGGCAAAATTGTGTTAAAACCAAAAAATTTATTTTTGAAATCTAAAAAAAAATTTTAATTTTTTTTCTTCAAAAGCATGCAAAGCTTCTCTACCTTTGAAACTGCTTCGAGTATGAATTTATTGGAACGAAGTTCCTTATGGGCCGATGCGGAGTGATGTACCCTAACCAGGAAAAAACATCCGTAACGTAAGATTTTTATGTTTCTAAATCAATGTTTAAGACGTATGAGTAATATGAATCCATACAAACAAATATTAATCATACGCAGCCGTGCCGTGACAGAATTCAATTTGGTTTAGGAACAAAATTGATTCTGTATTTTCGTTGGTCGGCGAAAAAAAATCATAATAAAAAATGTATACCCGAATAATTATTTTCTTTATACCTCGAATAGAACTTAAAATTAATATTTTTATAATAAGGAACTTCATTCCTATCCGGCGTCACACGACACCACACATCTTGTTTTAATTAATACCAATATTGGCTATTTACTTTAAATCATAAAGTCGATGTTCCCATTTATATTTGCGGTGGCTAGTCTTTTTCCATTTAATACTCGTATTTTCCTATTTTTCAATTTTCGTCATGTACACATGCATCGTTATGGACGTACATGGTACTCGTATCTGGCTTCTGTGCATATTTTAAATGTTCAATAAAAACTGATCATTTGATTTGCCTTAAACAAAATGGCAAATTAAATGGTTTAAACATTGAGGATTTAAAATTAATCATACGCCTTGTTGAAAAAATTCCATCTTGTGAAATTAAGTGGAATTAAAAAGTTGTTTAATGATTTTTTTCCCACTCTTTTTAACAATTTGTCAGTTTAATGCTGTTTCGCTTTATTCAGTCAATCACACACACGAGTATTTTATGCCAATATTTCTTTTGAATGGCTCAGTATTCAATCAATATATTTGGTTTTGTTGCAACATTTTATAATAGTCCTTATAATGTGAGTATCACTTTACTGATTTGAAAACTTCCGTGTATTTTGCACAACCAGCTCATTATAATTGCATGCAACGAGAAAGAGAGAGAGAGAGAGAGAGAGGAAGTGAGAGCATATTTGTAAGTATGTATGACTTGATATGCTCGTAGATATAAAATACTTTTAGCAAATTATTTTTTTATTACTACAATTATCACGGGATGTTGAAGGTGGCTTGAAATTCTTCATTTCATCGTTAAGCATGTGAATATAAACGTAATATTGTAGCACAACATTGTTCATATGTGTTCATATGTACGTGCGTGTATTTATGCTAATCACTCTTCAGCAGTGAAAATTAATTAAAATTAAATTGTATACATCATCATAAAATGATTTATAAATATGGAAATTATATGCACACGGAGAACTGCATATGGGTGAGTGTGTCTTATGCGTTGCATGTAATAACAACAAATATGCAAAGGCAACAAAAAAAAAAAAGAACAGATTGCGTGTCGACGTTTGTGGTAGAGATTTAACAAAATGTGACAGCAATATAATGACATTCGGCAAAAGTGCTGCTTTTTGCAAACAATACAAGGCAGTTATGACAACAAGCCTTTCAATCACGCAAACACACACTCACACGCGCTAAGTTTTGCTAGTGTTTGCCTTCATTTTGCTCTTTCAACTACTTACGCACTTCATTTGCACATAAATGCAAATGGTAATAAATAATTCCGGAAAAATATTTAACATATTGTCGAAATCGTAAACAATTGTAAAGTTCTAAATGAAGTTACAATGAAAATTGGTGTAGAAAATGTCAGCGAGCTCAGAAATTATCAAGTTGACTTTGATCGAAATTAGAAGAGCATTAACACCAGGCAACAAATGAAATATTTATTAAACCGAAAAAAAAATCAATCTTAAAACATATATTGCTTAAGGAGGAAAAGTTTTAATTTAGTAATATATATATATATATATATATATATATATATATATATATATATATATATATATATATATATATACATATATACATATTCTTTTTTTTTGCAACCTTTGCCACTAGCACATATGATAGTGTCCTCCCCAGTAGTCTAGTGTAATACATTGCATATGTAGAGGTCATCCAAAACAATAAAAAATATTATTCGGAAATATCTTGTTTGTCAGATATTATAAGAATAATTTTTAGTCGGCTAATAGCTTTTACTGGGAGGCTTTTGTAAAAAATATCTTTATGTTAATAATTTTTATTCAGATAATTTGTATTCGAATACGAATAGTTGTATTTCAACACTACTCGAATAGCATATGTACATTCGACTAATGTTAGTTAGCGTTTCACTTTTTATGTGAAAAAACTTCGAACCTCTGCTGTCTTATAAAAAAATATAATAATTTCAAGCGATTAGTTTTAATAACAAACAAATATTTTAAAATATTTAATCGAACTATTTTTTATATTAGATATAACAATATAGTACATACATATGTATGTATTAGCTAACTGAATCGCATATTATTTAATTCAATATTTTTATTTCAATAATTTGTATAACAATATTTCGTTCAACAATGGTGATACAAATATTATTTATTCGAATAATTTTTAAACATATATATTTTATGCGAATAATTTTCATGCGAATAACTTTTATTCGAATAATTTTTATTCGACTAATTTTTATTCGACTAATTTTTACTCGAATAGTTTTTATTCGAATAATTTTTGTTCAAGTAATTTTTGTGCGACAACTTTTTATTCGAGTAATTGTTATTAGAATTATTTTTTTCGAATATTTTTTTTATTCGAAAAATTTTTGTTTGTCTAATTTTTACCCGAATAATTTTCATTTGAATATTCTTTGTACAAATAATTTTTGTGCCACAAATTCATAATCGAGTAATTGTTATTTGCATAATGGTTATTCAAATAGTTTTTATTAGAAAATTGTTATTCGAAAAAATGGTTATTCTTATAAATTTTAAGCGAATAATTTCTGTTCAAATAACGTTTATTGAAACAATTTTTATTCGACTCATTTCTAATCGAATAATTTTTATTCGACTAATTTGTATTCGACTAATTTCTAATCGAATAATTTTTGTTCGACTAATTTCTAATCGAATATGTCATTTGCATAATTTTTATTATTATAGTTTTCATTAGAATAATTTTTGCTCTAATAACTTTTATTCGAATAATTTTTATATAACACGAATAATTTTTTTCTTTCATTTTGACTAGAAAAATATTACAACATTTTAATATTAATACTCTTAAATTATTAGCATTTTTATTTATAGCGGTCTCCAACTATTGACCGTGAAATTTTAAATAAATTACATATTTTCCTCTGAAGAATGCCAACTCAAAACCTGAAACATTTTCCATAAACAAAACTTTTTGAATTTTTTGCCAATAAATGGAGGAAATTATGTAACATTTTGATAATTAGCACATAAGACCACGTCCATCTATTGCTTGAAGGAAGTAAAAACGGAAAAATATTTTAGAGAAACAAGTGCAATCAATATGTCTCTCTGATAAACTCATATATAAACATTTTGGCTTACAAATAATGTACGTTCTTTAAATATTTTGTGTTCATTTAATTTTGAAACTCATGCGGAATTCAAAATTTTTAATTTCCTTAAAATTTTGCTGTTTTGTGTGTTAAACATGTCTGCAGCCGATTGTTTATTCTATTTATCAAAATCCCAATGATATAAAAATGAAAAGACACACACACTGATACAGCATACAACAGCACAATGAATTTGTATGTGCGGCGAACAATAAAAACGGAAATACACGTAATTTCACATTTTATAACCAATAACAACAACATGTTAAATCTAACAAACAATAAAGGCAACAACAACAAAAAACGAAAAATACACGGCAGCAAAATCCGTAAACGCTAAAGCCACAACTCCTCAACAACCCTTCTCACCGCCTAGTTGTATTCGGATTTTTTTTTTTTTTTTTTTTTGAATTTGTTCTATTGTAGCAGGTAAGTTAACAAATTTTTTGTTACCTCACCGAATTGTTACATGTGGAAACATAAATATTTCGTTTTTCCTTTTCTTGTGTTGCACTGGCAAAAATTTGCTTAAACCTGTATCGCGTAAAATTTTGCAAAGAAACTCAAACGCGACTACATAAATTCGCACGCAATAAATTGTAGAATGTTTTTAGGCAAAACCAACATGAACAGGAGAGAGAGAAAAAAAAACGGAAATAAATACGCGAAAATGTTCATCACAATAGAGAACAACAATGCAATACAAAATACCTTGCAATGAAAGAAGAAAAAAGGCAAACAAACGAACTTATTTGCTCACGTGCGCATAGATAATGTCTTACCCAGATTAATGTAAAGCTTTTTGTTTGTGCGTTGCTGCTGCTAATACCAAAATCATGCCATAGAAGGAGACCGTTAGAACAGATATTATACCACCAACACCACCACCGCCAACAATACCAGCACCAGCAATATCCTCATCCTCGTCATCATTTATTTGCTTCTGTTCAAGTTAGTTAGTTGTTCATTTCACTTGTTTATTGGAGTGTGAGTCTTAAGATTATTCGTGGTTTTATGTCATTATTATTTGGTTTAATGCTGCTACCCCTCCTTCGCTTTTCGCATGTATTTTCGAATAGCTGACTTCTTTACCTTATTGCTAAAAATTAAGCGTAACATGTTTCAAGGAGTTTAAATTGGTTGCCTGTTTGTTTGGTTTCGTTTTGTGTTGCTCTTTTTTGGCATAATTTTGGGGGCTTTAAAAGTAATATATTTTAAAAGTTTTTAGATTAAGCAGCCTGTGATTTTGCTTAAGCTTAAATTCTTTTTAATAAACACATAAATTAGGCAATTTTATAAAGTCACACATTGCCGCCATCATCCTCATCATAAACCTTAAATTTTAATATATTTTAAATCCATGCAGTTTCTCAGCTCTCAATGTTAATAAATTGCCTAATTTATGAATATAATCCTTATGGGCTGGCTTATCAAGAGTAAGTGCAGAAACAAAAGTAATTTTTTTTTGAGAAATTTTAAGTTTGCACATTGTAAGAAATAAAATGGGTATTAGAAAAACATTTTCATGCACACGGAACAAAAGACAATTAGATGGACAGCGAAACATAAAAAAAATTGTCAACATAAAAAAAAATTCCAACAGGCTTTGAAGGAAAAAAAGTCATTTAAAGTAGCACACTGTTCTAGAAAGTCCATTAGAAAAAGAAACACCGCAAATGAAATTTCAATCCCCACACTTTCACAAATAAAAATTTAAATAAAATCTTTTCTGAATGTTTTCCATGACAAATCCTTTGGCAGAGTATTAATATTCTCCAATCGTATAGTTTAATTTGAATAACTTTTATAAGAACAATTTCTATTCGAATAATATTTGTTCAAGTAATTTTTATTCAGACAGTTTTTATTTGTACAATTTGTAATCGAATAATTTTTAATCGGTTAATTTTTGTTCGAATAATTTTTATTCGAATAATTTTTATTATTCATTTTATATTAAAGATACTGCGTTATAACATACAAAATGATTTACATGGAGACACGCACAAGTAAAATTTTTAACTTAGTCCTTAACTTTTTATTTCAAAAATTAAATTTTTTATAGATTTTGTTGTTTGCTTGTAATTAATGTTCTAAATGTTATGGGATTAATTTTAATTCTAATAATAACATATTTCGTAAAATTTAATCAAATAATTTTTTTATTTTAAAAATAATATTAGGTACATATATGAAACAAATAATATTTAATCGAAAATTTTTATTCGAAAAAATCCTATTTGAATAATATATGTTTAGGTAACTTTTATTCGAAAAGTTTTTATTCGAATAATTTTATTCCAATAATCTTTAATCGAGTAATTTTGATTCGAATAATTTTAATTGGAATAATTTTTATTCGACTTCCTCCATACTTCGTTATAACATACATAATTATTTACATAGGGACACCCTTAAGCAAGATGTGACTTAGGAATCAAGTTCACAAAATATTTTCGTAAAAAAACAGCTGCTAAACTTTACAAAAAGAAACAAAAAATCAGCAATAATATAAAAGAACACGATTAAAGTATTCAAATAGGTCCTATATATTAGATCTATTGTAGATGTTTGATTGAAATACATTTGGTTTGAAACTACTATGCCATAATAATTTCTTCCTTTTAATTTCAGGCCATTTAATTCATTGATGAGCCAGTGACATTTTTGGGAATGAATTGAAATAATGATTTTACAAAGTTTTATTTGAATTACATTATAATTTCCATTATTTTATTTTATTTTATTTCTATCTCGGAGCAGCACTCAGGGGATGACCCCTAGATATGCAGTGCATTGCGCCGGAACTAGAAAGGAGGGGAGAGTATTGAGGAGACAGATGAAGATGAGGAGGTAGAGAATTTTTTGTAGCTATTTCATCCTTTTAACTTCGCCGGATAATTTTTGCTACAGGACCGACGAAGGAGGATGCTGCTGTTACTCGCTTTTTTTAGTACATGATCGTGTCAATCGCTGCCAATTATATTCAGTGACCAGTGCTTCGCCTTCATCACTGGAACAGGTTGACAACAACTAACACAACCATGCACTAATGCTGATCAGAAGAATCCAACACAATATTCATGACTCAGCGCGGGGTTGAACTCAGGACCCTCCACTTCATAGTCTCGTGTTCTACTACTTCAGCCAACAGCACCCTCATTATAATTTTTATTGCACATACTTCTGTATATTAAAGCTTTATGTAAATATCGATGGTCGCATTTTGAAAAGCCCTAACTCACAGTATTGTAACTTTGCAGATAAACACATGACAGAAACTACATATATTTATCATAGTAAAAACTTTTGTGTAAAACTCACTGAAATCACAAATTGCGCAAAAAACTGGGTTAGGGCCTTTCTATATGAAACCAACGATATGATTTATACAATCTTTGAAAAGTTAAAAATATGCATACATACACAATCCAAAATACATTTCAGCATTCATTTTACTTTGTTTAAAGTTTCTCATTTTCATCTCAGAGTTCATTTTAAATAATTACGTTTAATATGTCAGATTTATGTTCTACACTAACCAATTACATAAAACTCGCTAAAAGTTTCATCAAAATATACCAAGTGGTTCCAGAGATATAAGAAATACAGAAAGTTGCACAACTTTGGCTTTTCCGCAAAGACGTGCTTCAAAAGGATATGAATTACTCATAAGTTTATGAAGATAAATTTACAAAATCGAAACTGTCTTTCGATTGCGATTTATCTGGTTGGTCTGAGGTCAATATAACGGGAGATATAGCGCTGCGCGTTGTTAGTGGCATATTTTGATTGGCATTGCTTGCGAACCTATTAAAATACGTTTTAAATAAACAAGAAATTTGTCTCTGAAAGCTGACGAGTGTATCTACACGTCGGTAAAAATTTTATTAAAATCCATCAAATAGTCCCAGAGATATAAGAGATACAACTTTGGGTAAATCATGCATGTAATTGGCAATTTCATCCACTGAAGTGCTTTTGAGTTTTCTTAATATCTCAGTAGTTTTCAAAGCTACAGCCGTATAATTTTCAGAGGTTATAGAATACGACGTCGTGGTTCTAATGCAATTTATTTGAATCGCCTATGTTCACTACAACCGGAGATATAGAGGAACGAAGCATTTATAGCCTATTTTGATTGATAAGGCGCGCCTGCGGACCTACCGAAAGTCATCCATCTTGTAGGCATAGTTCCTAGCTTTCATATGGTGAAACAACTATTAAAATATCTCAAGCCATTTGCGAGTTATAGCAATTTGAAAAAAACCTTTTTTAGGAATCCACCTACTGCACGATTCTGTTGGCCTGGTGTTTCACAAAAAAATTAACGATTTTCTCAAAAATTTTCCAATTTTTGTGGTTTGAACCAGGCGGAACGGTTTTCGCAATATCTCCGTTGTTTCTAAGGATATTTACATGAAACTTTGTGGGTAGGTAGAAAAGAACATGTGGAATAAGTCGATGGTAAATTTATTTTAGCCACGCCCACTAATTGTGTGCTAAAATGGGCGGCAATTAAAGAAAATAAATTTTAACGCATTAGAAATGAGTTGTAAATAAAATAGAGACATCAGGGTTATAGCTGGACTTCTGATCTATGATTTGGTCCAAGTTTCATCAAAATATACCGAGTGGTTCCAGAGATATAAGAAATACAAAAAGGTGCTCAACTTTGGCTGGACCATGCAATTTTCTGCAAAGACGTGCTTCAAAAGGATATGAATTACTCAGAAGTTTATGAAGATAAATTTACAAAATTTTCCTGGCTTACAGAATGGGAAACTGTCTTTCGATTGCGATTTATTTGGTTGGTCTGAGGTCAATATAACGGGAGATATAGCGCTGCGCGTTGTTAGTGGCATATTTTGATTGGCATTGCTTGCGAACCTATTAAAATACGTTTTAAATAAACAAGAAATTTGTCTCTGAAAGCTGACGAGTGTATCTACACGTCGGTAAAAATTTTATTAAAATCCATCAAATAGTCCCAGAGATATAAGAGATACAACTTTGGGTAAATCATGCATGTAATTGGCAATTTCATCCACTGAAGTGCTTTTGAGTTTTCTTAATATCTCAGTAGTTTTCAAAGCTACAGCCGTATAATTTTCAGAGGTTATAGAATACGACGTCGTGGTTCTAATGCAATTTATTTGAATCGCCTATGTTCACTACAACCGGAGATATAGAGGAACGAAGCATTTATAGCCTATTTTGATTGATAAGGCGCGCCTGCGGACCTACCGAAGGTCATCCATCTTGTAGGCATAGTTCCTAGCTTTCATATGGTGAAACAACTATTAAAATATCTCAAGCCATTTGCGAGTTATAGCAATTTGAAAAAAACCTTTTTTAGGAATCCACCTACTGCACGATTCTGTTGGCCTGGTGTTTCACAAAAAAATAACGATTTTTTCAAAAATTTTCCAATTTTTGTGGTTTGAACCAGGCGGAACGGTTTTCGCAATATCTCCGTTGTTTCTAAGGATATTTACATGAAACTTTGTGGGTAGGTAGAAAAGAACATGCGGAATAAGTCGATGGTAAATTTTTTTTAGCCACGCCCACTAATTGTGTGCTAAAATGGGCGGCAATTAAAGAAAATGAATTTTAACACATTAGAAATGAGTTATAAATAAAATAGAGACATTAGGGTTATAGCTGGACTTCTGATCTATGATTTGGTCCAAGTTTCATCAAAATATACCGAGTGGTTCCAGAGATATAAGAAATACAAAAAGGTGCTCAACTTTGGCTGGACCATGCAATTTTCTACAAAGACGTGCTTCAAAAGGATATGAATTACTCAGAAGTTTATGAAGATAAATTTACAAAATTTTCCTGGCTTACAGAATGGGAAACTGTCTTTCGATTGCGATTTATTTGGTTGGTCTGAGGTCAATATAACGGGAGATATAGCGCTGCGCGTTGTTAGTGGCATATTTTGATTGGCATTGCTTGCGAACCTATTAAAATACGTTTTAAATAAACAAGAAATTTGTCTCTGAAAGCTGACGAGTGTATCTACACGTCGGTAAAAATTTTATTAAAATCCATCAAATAGTCCCAGAGATATAAGAGATACAACTTTGGGTAAATCATGCATGTAATTGGCAATTTCATCCACTGAAGTGCTTTTGAGTTTTCTTAATATCTCAGTAGTTTTCAAAGCTACAGCCGTATAATTTTCAGAGGTTATAGAATACGACGTCGTGGTTCTAATGCAATTTATTTGAATCGCCTATGTTCACTACAACCGGAGATATAGAGGAACGAAGCATTTATAGCCTATTTTGATTGATAAGGCGCGCCTGCGGACCTACCGAAGGTCATCCATCTTGTAGGCATAGTTCCTAGCTTTCATATGGTGAAACAACTATTAAAATATCTCAAGCCATTTGCGAGTTATAGCAATTTGAAAAAAACCTTTTTTAGAAATCCACCTACTGCACGATTCTGTTGGCCTGGTGTTTCACAAAAAAATTAACGATTTTCTCAAAAATTTTCCAATTTTTGTGGTTTGAACCAGGCGGAACGGTTTTCGCAATATCTCCGTTGTTTCTAAGTATATTTACATGAAACTTTGTGGGTAGGTAGAAAAGAACATGGGGAATAAGTCGATGGTAAATTTATTTTAGCCACGCCCACTAATTGTGTGCTAAAATGGGCGGCAATTAAAGAAAATGAATTTTAACACATTAGAAATGAGTTATAAATAAAATAGAGACATCAGGGTTATAGCTGGACTTCTGATCTATGATTTGGTCCAAGTTTCATCAAAATATACCGAGTGGTTCCAGAGATATAAGAAATACAAAAAGGTGCTCAACTTTGGCTGGACCACGCAATTTTCTACAAAGACGTGCTTCAAAAGGATATGAATTACTCAGAAGTTTATGAAGATAAATTTACAAAATTTTCCTGGCTTACAGAATGGGAAACTGTCTTTCGATTGCGATTTATTTGGTTGGTCTGAGGTCAATATAACGGGAGATATAGCGCTGCGCGTTGTTAGTGGCATATTTTGATTGGCATTGCTTGCGAACCTATTAAAATACGTTTTAAATAAACAAGAAATTTGTCTCTGAAAGCTGACGAGTGTATCTACACGTCGGTAAAAATTTTATTAAAATCCATCAAATAGTCCCAGAGATATAAGAGATACAACTTTGGGTAAATCATGCATGTAATTGGCAATTTCATCCACTGAAGTGCTTTTGAGTTTTCTTAATATCTCAGTAGTTTTCAAAGCTACAGCCGTATAATTTTCAGAGGTTATAGAATACGACGTCGTGGTTCTAATGCAATTTATTTGAATCGCCTATGTTCACTACAACCGGAGATATAGAGGAACGAAGCATTTATAGCCTATTTTGATTGATAAGGCGCGCCTGCGGACCTACCGAAGGTCATCCATCTTGTAGGCATAGTTCCTAGCTTTCATATGGTGAAACAACTATTAAAATATCTCAAGCCATTTGCGAGTTATAGCAATTTGAAAAAAACCTTTTTTAGAAATCCACCTACTGCACGATTCTGTTGGCCTGGTGTTTCACAAAAAAATTAAAGATTTTCTCGAAAATTTTCCAATTTTTGTGGTTTGAACCAGGCGGAACGGTTTTCGCAATATCTCCGTTGTTTCTAAGTATATTTACATGAAACTTTGTGGGTAGGTAGAAAAGAACATGGGGAATAAGTCGATGGTAAATTTATTTTAGCCACGCCCACTAATTGTGTGCTAAAAAGGGCGGCAATTAAAGAAAATGAATTTTAACACATTGGAAATGAGTTATAAATAAAATAGAGACATCAGGGTTATAGCTGGACTTCTGATCTATGATTTGGTCCAAGTTTCATCAAAATATACCGAGTGGTTCCAGAGATATAAGAAATACAAAAAGGTGCTCAACTTTGGCTGGACCATGCAATTTTCTACAAAGACGTGCTTCAAAAGGATATGAATTACTCAGAAGTTTATGAAGATAAATTTACAAAATTTTCCTGGCTTACAGAATGGGAAACTGTCTTTCGATTGCGATTTATTTGGTTGGTCTGAGGTCAATATAACGGGAGATATAGCGCTGCGCGTTGTTAGTGGCATATTTTGATTGGCATTGCTTGCGAACCTATTAAAATACGTTTTAAATAAACAAGAAATTTGTCTCTGAAAGCTGACGAGTGTATCTACACGTCGGTAAAAATTTTATTAAAATCCATCAAATAGTCCCAGAGATATAAGAGATACAACTTTGGGTAAATCATGCATGTAATTGGCAATTTCATCCACTGAAGTGCTTTTGAGTTTTCTTAATATCTCAGTAGTTTTCAAAGCTACAGCCGTATAATTTTCAGAGGTTATAGAATACGACGTCGTGGTTCTAATGCAATTTATTTGAATCGCCTATGTTCACTACAACCGGAGATATAGAGGAACGAAGCATTTATAGCCTATTTTGATTGATAAGGCGCGCCTGCGGACCTACCGAAGGTCATCCATCTTGTAGGCATAGTTCCTAGCTTTCATATGGTGAAACAACTATTAAAATATCTCAAGCCATTTGCGAGTTATAGCAATTTGAAAAAAACCTTTTTTAGAAATCCACCTACTGCACGATTCTGTTGGCCTGGTGTTTCACAAAAAAATTAACGATTTTCTCAAAAATTTTCCAATTTTTGTGGTTTGAACCAGGCGGAACGGTTTTCGCAATATCTCCGTTGTTTCTAAGTATATTTACATGAAACTTTGTGGGTAGATAGAAAAGAACATGGGGAATAAGTCGATGGTAAATTTATTTTAGCCACGCCCACTAATTGTGTGCTAAAATGGGCGGCAATTAAAGAAAATGAATTTTAACACATTAGAAATGAGTTATAAATAAAATAGAGACATCAGGGTTATAGCTGGACTTCTGATCTATGATTTGGTCCAAGTTTCATCAAAATATACCGAGTGGTTGCAGAGATATAAGAAATACAAAAAGGTGCTCAACTTTGGCTGGACCATGCAATTTTATACAAAGACGTGCTTCAAAAGGATATGAATTACTCAGAAGTTTATGAAGATAAATTTACAAAATTTTCCTGGCTTACAGAATGGGAAACTGTCTTTCGATTGCGATTTATTTGGTTGGTCTGAGGTCAATATAACGGGAGATATAGCGCTGCGCGTTGTTAGTGGCATATTTTGATTGGCATTGCTTGCGAACCTATTAAAATACGTTTTAAATAAACAAGAAATTTGTCTCTGAAAGCTGACGAGTGTATCTACACGTCGGTAAAAATTTTATTAAAATCCATCAAATAGTCCCAGAGATATAAGAGATACAACTTTGGGTAAATCATGCATGTAATTGGCAATTTCATCCACTGAAGTGCTTTTGAGTTTTCTTAATATCTCAGTAGTTTTCAAAGCTACAGCCGTATAATTTTCAGAGGTTATAGAATACGACGTCATGGTTCTAATGCAATTTATTTGAATCGCCTATGTTCACTACAACCGGAGATATAGAGGAACGAAGCATTTATAGCCTATTTTGATTGATAAGGCGCGCCTGCGGACCTACCGAAGGTCATCCATCTTGTAGGCATAGTTCCTAGCTTTCATATGGTGAAACAACTATTAAAATATCTCAAGCCATTTGCGAGTTATAGCAATTTGAAAAAAACCTTTTTTAGAAATCCACCTACTGCACGATTCTGTTGGCCTGGTGTTTCACAATAAAATAACGATTTTTTCAAAAATTTTCCAATTTTTGTGGTTTGAACCAGGCGGAACGGTTTTCGCAATATCTCCGTTGTTTCTAAGTATATTTACATGAAACTTTGTGGGTAGGTAGAAAAGAACATGGGGAATAAGTCGATGGTAAATTTATTTTAGCCACGCCCACTAATTGTGTGCTAAAATGGGCGGCAATTAAAGAAAATGAATTTTAACACATTAGAAATGAGTTATAAATAAAATAGAGACATCAGGGTTATAGCTGGACTTCTGATCTATGATTTGGTCCAAGTTTCATCAAAATATACCGAGTGGTTGCAGAGATATAAGAAATACAAAAAGGTGCTCAACTTTGGCTGGACCATGCAATTTTCTACAAAGACGTGCTTCAAAAGGATATGAATTACTCAGAAGTTTATGAAGATAAATTTACAAAATTTTCCTGGCTTACAGAATGGGAAACTGTCTTTCGATTGCGATTTATTTGGTTGGTCTGAGGTCAATATAACGGGAGATATAGCGCTGCGCGTTGTTAGTGGCATATTTTGATTGGCATTGCTTGCGAACCTATTAAAATACGTTTTAAATAAACAAGAAATTTGTCTCTGAAAGCTGACGAGTGTATCTACACGTCGGTAAAAATTTTATTAAAATCCATCAAATAGTCCCAGAGATATAAGAGATACAACTTTGGGTAAATCATGCATGTAATTGGCAATTTCATCCACTGAAGTGCTTTTGAGTTTTCTTAATATCTCAGTAGTTTTCAAAGCTACAGCCGTATAATTTTCAGAGGTTATAGAATACGACGTCGTGGTTCTAATGCAATTTATTTGAATCGCCTATGTTCACTACAACCGGAGATATAGAGGAACGAAGCATTTATAGCCTATTTTGATTGATAAGGCGCGCCTGCGGACCTACCGAAGGTCATCCATCTTGTAGGCATAGTTCCTAGCTTTCATATGGTGAAACAACTATTAAAATATCTCAAGCCATTTGCGAGTTATAGCAATTTGAAAAAAACCTTTTTTAGAAATCCACCTACTGCACGATTCTGTTGGCCTGGTGTTTCACAAAAAAATTAACGATTTTCTCAAAAATTTTCCAATTTTTGTGGTTTGAACCAGGCGGAACGGTTTTCGCAATATCTCCGTTGTTTCTAAGTATATTTACATGAAACTTTGTGGGTAGATAGAAAAGAACATGGGGAATAAGTCGATGGTAAATTTATTTTAGCCACGCCCACTAATTGTGTGCTAAAATGGGCGGCAATTAAAGAAAATGAATTTTAACACATTAGAAATGAGTTATAAATAAAATAGAGACATCAGGGTTATAGCTGGACTTCTGATCTATGATTTGGTCCAAGTTTCATCAAAATATACCGAGTGGTTCCAGAGATATAAGAAATACAAAAAGGTGCTCAACTTTGGCTGGACCATGCAATTTTCTACAAAGACGTGCTTCAAAAGGATATGAATTACTCAGAAGTTTATGAAGATAAATTTACAAAATTTTCCTGGCTTACAGAATGGGAAACTGTCTTTCGATTGCGATTTATTTGGTTGGTCTGAGGTCAATATAACGGGAGATATAGCGCTGCGCGTTGTTAGTGGCATATTTTGATTGGCATTGCTTGCGAACCTATTAAAATACGTTTTAAATAAACAAGAAATTTGTCTCTGAAAGCTGACGAGTGTATCTACACGTCGGTAAAAATTTTATTAAAATCCATCAAATAGTCCCAGAGATATAAGAGATACAACTTTGGGTAAATCATGCATGTAATTGGCAATTTCATCCACTGAAGTGCTTTTGAGTTTTCTTAATATCTCAGTAGTTTTCAAAGCAACAGCCGTATAATTTTCAGAGGTTATAGAATACGACGTCGTGGTTCTAATGCAATTTATTTGAATCGCCTATGTTCACTACAACCGGAGATATAGAGGAACGAAGCATTTATAGCCTATTTTGATTGATAAGGCGCGCCTGCGGACCTGCCGAAGGTCATCCATCTTGTAGGCATAGTTCCTAGCTTTCATATGGTGAAACAACTATTAAAATATCTCAAGCCATTTGCGAGTTATAGCAATTTGAAAAAAACCTTTTTTAGAAATCCACCTACTGCACGATTCTGTTGGCCTGGTGTTTCACAAAAAAATTAAAGATTTTCTCGAAAATTTTCCAATTTTTGTGGTTTGAACCAGGCGGAACGGTTTTCGCAATATCTCCGTTGTTTCTAAGTATATTTACATGAAACTTTGTGGGTAGGTAGAAAAGAACATGGGGAATAAGTCGATGGTAAATTTATTTTAGCCACGCCCACTAATTGTGTGCTAAAAAGGGCGGCAATTAAAGAAAATGAATTTTAACACATTGGAAATGAGTTATAAATAAAATAGAGACATCAGGGTTATAGCTGGACTTCTGATCTATGATTTGGTCCAAGTTTCATCAAAATATACCGAGTGGTTCCAGAGATATAAGAAATACAAAAAGGTGCTCAACTTTGGCTGGACCATGCAATTTTCTACAAAGACGTGCTTCAAAAGGATATGAATTACTCAGAAGTTTATGAAGATAAATTTACAAAATTTTCCTGGCTTACAGAATGGGAAACTGTCTTTCGATTGCGATTTATTTGGTTGGTCTGAGGTCAATATAACGGGAGATATAGCGCTGCGCGTTGTTAGTGGCATATTTTGATTGGCATTGCTTGCGAACCTATTAAAATACGTTTTAAATAAACAAGAAATTTGTCTCTGAAAGCTGACGAGTGTATCTACACGTCGGTAAAAATTTTGTTAAAATCCATCAAATAGTCCCAGAGATATAAGAGATACAACTTTGGGTAAATCATGCATGTAATTGGCAATTTCATCCACTGAAGTGCTTTTGAGTTTTCTTAATATCTCAGTAGTTTTCAAAGCTACAGCCGTATAATTTTCAGAGGTTATAGATTACGACGTCGTGGTTCTAATGCAATTTATTTGAATCGTCTATGTTCACTACAACCGGAGATATAGAGGAACGAAGCATTTATAGCCTATTTTGATTGATAAGGCGCGCCTGCGGACCTACCGAAAGTCATCCATCTTGTAGGCATAGTTCCTAGCTTTCATATGGTGAAACAACTATTAAAATATCTCAAGCCATTTGCGAGTTATAGCAATTTGAAAAAAACCTTTTTTAGAAATCCACCTACTGCACGATTCTGTTGGCCTGGTGTTTCACAAAAAAATTAACGATTTTCTCGAAAATTTTCCAATTTTTGTGGTTTGAACCAGGCGGAACGGTTTTCGCAATATCTCCGTTGTTTCTAAGTATATTTACATGAAACTTTGTGGGTAGGTAGAAAAGAACATGGGGAATAAGTCGATGGTAAATTTATTTTAGCCACGCCCACTAATTGTGTGCTAAAATGGGCGGCAATTAAAGAAAATGAATTTTAACACATTAGAAATGAGTTATAAATAAAATAGAGACATCAGGGTTATAGCTGGACTTCTGATCTATGATTTGGTCCAAGTTTCATCAAAATATACCGAGTGGTTGCAGAGATATAAGAAATACAAAAAGGTGCTCAACTTTGGCTGGACCATGCAATTTTCTACAAAGACGTGCTTCAAAAGGATATGAATTACTCAGAAGTTTATGAAGATAAATTTACAAAATTTTCCTGGCTTACAGAATGGGAAACTGTCTTTCGACTGCGATTTATTTGGTTGGTCTGAGGTCAATATAACGGGAGATATAGCGCTGCGCGTTGTTAGTGGCATATTTTGATTGGCATTGCTTGCGAACCTATTAAAATACGTTTTAAATAAACAAGAAATTTGTCTCTGAAAGCTGACGAGTGTATCTACACGTCGGTAAAAATTTTATTAAAATCCATCAAATAGTCCCAGAGATATAAGAGATACAACTTTGGGTAAATCATGCATGTAATTGGCAATTTCATCCACTGAAGTGCTTTTGAGTTTTCTTAATATCTCAGTAGTTTTCAAAGCTACAGCCGTATAATTTTCAGAGGTTATAGAATACGACGTCGTGGTTCTAATGCAATTTATTTGAATCGCCTATGTTCACTACAACCGGAGATATAGAGGAACGAAGCATTTATAGCCTATTTTGATTGATAAGGCGCGCCTGCGGACCTACCGAAGGTCATCCATCTTGTAGGCATAGTTCCTAGCTTTCATATGGTGAAACAACTATTAAAATATCTCAAGCCATTTGCGAGTTATAGCAATTTGAAAAAAACCTTTTTTAGAAATCCACCTACTGCACGATTCTGTTGGCCTGGTGTTTCACAAAAAAATTAACGATTTTCTCAAAAATTTTCCAATTTTTGTGGTTTGAACCAGGCGGAACGGTTTTCGCAATATCTCCGTTGTTTCTAAGTATATTTACATGAAACTTTGTGGGTAGGTAGAAAAGAACATGGGGAATAAGTCGATGGTAAATTTATTTTAGCCACGCCCACTAATTGTGTGCTAAAATGGGCGGCAATTAAAGAAAATTAATTTTAACACATTAGAAATGAGTTATAAATAAAATAGAGACATCAGGGTTATAGCTGGACTTCTGATCTATGATTTGGTCCAAGTTTCATCAAAATATACCGAGTGGTTCCAGAGATATAAGAAATACAAAAAGGTGCTCAACTTTGGCTGGACCATGCAATTTTCTACAAAGACGTGCTTCAAAAGGATATGAATTACTCAGAAGTTTATGAAGATAAATTTACAAAATTTTCCTGGCTTACAGAATGGGAAACTGTCTTTCGATTGCGATTTATTTGGTTGGTCTGAGGTCAATATAACGGGAGATATAGCGCTGCGCGTTGTTAGTGGCATATTTTGATTGGCATTGCTTGCGAACCTATTAAAATACGTTTTAAATAAACAAGAAATTTGTCTCTGAAAGCTGACGAGTGTATCTACACGTCGGTAAAAATTTTATTAAAATCCATCAAATAGTCCCAGAGATATAAGAGATACAACTTTGGGTAAATCATGCATGTAATTGGCAATTTCATCCACTGAAGTGCTTTTGAGTTTTCTTAATATCTCAGTAGTTTTCAAAGCTACAGCCGTATAATTTTCAGAGGTTATAGAATACGACGTCGTGGTTCTAATGCAATTTATTTGAATCGCCTATGTTCACTACAACCGGAGATATAGAGGAACGAAGCATTTATAGCCTATTTTGATTGATAAGGCGCGCCTGCGGACCTACCGAAGGTCATCCATCTTGTAGGCATAGTTCCTAGCTTTCATATGGTGAAACAACTATTAAAATATCTCAAGCCATTTGCGAGTTATAGCAATTTGAAAAAAACCTTTTTTAGAAATCCACCTACTGCACGATTCTGTTGGCCTGGTGTTTCACAAAAAAATTAACGATTTTCTCAAAAATTTTCCAATTTTTGTGGTTTGAACCAGGCGGAACGGTTTTCGCAATATCTCCGTTGTTTCTAAGTATATTTACATGAAACTTTGTGGGTAGGTAGAAAAGAACATGGGGAATAAGTCGATGGTAAATTTATTTTAGCCACGCCCACTAATTGTGTGCTAAAATGGGCGGCAATTAAAGAAAATGAATTTTAACACATTAGAAATGAGTTATAAATAAAATAGAGACATCAGGGTTATAGCTGGACTTCTGATCTATGATTTGGTCCAAGTTTCATCAAAATATACCGAGTGGTTCCAGAGATATAAGAAATACAAAAAGGTGCTCAACTTTGGCTGGACCATGCAATTTTCTACAAAGACGTGCTTCAAAAGGATATGAATTACTCAGAAGTTTATGAAGATAAATTTACAAAATTTTCCTGGCTTACAGAATGGGAAACTGTCTTTCGATTGCGATTTATTTGGTTGGTCTGAGGTCAATATAACGGGAGATATAGCGCTGCGCGTTGTTAGTGGCATATTTTGATTGGCATTGCTTGCGAACCTATTAAAATACGTTTTAAATAAACAAGAAATTTGTCTCTGAAAGCTGACGAGTGTATCTACACGTCGGTAAAAATTTTATTAAAATCCATCAAATAGTCCCAGAGATATAAGAGATACAACTTTGGGTAAATCATGCATGTAATTGGCAATTTCATCCACTGAAGTGCTTTTGAGTTTTCTTAATATCTCAGTAGTTTTCAAAGCTACAGCCGTATAATTTTCAGAGGTTATAGAATACGACGTCGTGGTTCTAATGCAATTTATTTGAATCGCCTATGTTCACTACAACCGGAGATATAGAGGAACGAAGCATTTATAGCCTATTTTGATTGATAAGGCGCGCCTGCGGACCTACCGAAGGTCATCCATCTTGTAGGCATAGTTCCTAGCTTTCATATGGGGAAACAACTATTAAAATATCTCAAGCCATTTGCGAGTTATAGCAATTTGAAAAAAACCTTTTTTAGAAATCCACCTACTGCACGATTCTGTTGGCCTGGTGTTTCACAAAAAAATTAACGATTTTCTCAAAAATTTTCCAATTTTTGTGGTTTGAACCAGGCGAAACGGTTTTCGCAATATCTCCGTTGTTTCTAAGTATATTTACATGAAACTTTGTGGGTAGGTAGAAAAGAACATGGGGAATAAGTCGATGGTAAATTTATTTTAGCCACGCCCACTAATTGTGTGCTAAAATGGGCGGCAATTAAAGAAAATGAATTTTAACACATTAGAAATGAGTTATAAATAAAATAGAGACATCAGGGTTATAGCTGGACTTCTGATCTATGATTTGGTCCAAGTTTCATCAAAATATACCGAGTGGTTCCAGAGATATAAGAAATACAAAAAGGTGCTCAACTTTGGCTGGACCATGCAATTTTCTACAAAGACGTGCTTCAAAAGGATATGAATTACTCAGAAGTTTATGAAGATAAATTTACAAAATTTTCCTGGCTTACAGAATGGGAAACTGTCTTTCGATTGCGATTTATTTGGTTGGTCTGAGGTCAATATAACGGGAGATATAGCGCTGCGCGTTGTTAGTGGCATATTTTGATTGGCATTGCTTGCGAACCTATTAAAATACGTTTTAAATAAACAAGAAATTTGTCTCTGAAAGCTGACGAGTGTATCTACACGTCGGTAAAAATTTTATTAAAATCCATCAAATAGTCCCAGAGATATAAGAGATACAACTTTGGGTAAATCATGCATGTAATTGGCAATTTCATCCACTGAAGTGCTTTTGAGTTTTCTTAATATCTCAGTAGTTTTCAAAGCTACAGCCGTATAATTTTCAGAGGTTATAGAATACGACGTCGTGGTTCTAATGCAATTTATTTGAATCGCCTATGTTCACTACAACCGGAGATATAGAGGAACGAAGCATTTATAGCCTATTTTGATTGATAAGGCGCGCCTGCGGACCTACCGAAGGTCATCCATCTTGTAGGCATAGTTCCTAGCTTTCATATGGTGAAACAACTATTAAAATATCTCAAGCCATTTGCGAGTTATAGCAATTTGAAAAAAACCTTTTTTAGAAATCCACCTACTGCACGATTCTGTTGGCCTGGTGTTTCACAAAAAAATTAACGATTTTCTCAAAAATTTTCCAATTTTTGTGGTTTGAACCAGGCGGAACGGTTTTCGCAATATCTCCGTTGTTTCTAAGTATATTTACATGAAACTTTGTGGGTAGGTAGAAAAGAACATGGGGAATAAGTCGATGGTAAATTTATTTTAGCCACGCCCACTAATTGTGTGCTAAAATGGGCGGCAATTAAAGAAAATGAATTTTAACACATTAGAAATGAGTTATAAATAAAATAGAGACATCAGGGTTATAGCTGGACTTCTGATCTATGATTTGGTCCAAGTTTCATCAAAATATACCGAGTGGTTCCAGAGATATAAGAAATACAAAAAGGTGCTCAACTTTGGCTGGACCATGCAATTTTCTACAAAGACGTGCTTCAAAAGGATATGAATTACTCAGAAGTTTATGAAGATAAATTTACAAAATTTTCCTGGCTTACAGAATGGGAAACTGTCTTTCGATTGCGATTTATTTGGTTGGTCTGAGGTCAATATAACGGGAGATATAGCGCTGCGCGTTGTTAGTGGCATATTTTGATTGGCATTGCTTGCGAAACTATTAAAATACGTTTTAAATAAACAAGAAATTTGTCTCTGAAAGCTGACGAGTGTATCTACACGTCGGTAAAAATTTTATTAAAATCCATCAAATAGTCCCAGAGATATAAGAGATACAACTTTGGGTAAATCATGCATGTAATTGGCAATTTCATCCACTGAAGTGCTTTTGAGTTTTCTTAATATCTCAGTAGTTTTCAAAGCTACAGCCGTATAATTTTCAGAGGTTATAGAATACGACGTCGTGGTTCTAATGCAATTTATTTGAATCGCCTATGTTCACTACAACCGGAGATATAGAGGAACGAAGCATTTATAGCCTATTTTGATTGATAAGGCGCGCCTGCGGACCTACCGAAGGTCATCCATCTTGTAGGCATAGTTCCTAGCTTTCATATGGTGAAACAACTATTAAAATATCTCAAGCCATTTGCGAGTTATAGCAATTTGAAAAAAACCTTTTTTAGAAATCCACCTACTGCACGATTCTGTTGGCCTGGTGTTTCACAAAAAAATTAACGATTTTCTCAAAAATTTTCCAATTTTTGTGGTTTGAACCAGGCGAAACGGTTTTCGCAATATCTCCGTTGTTTCTAAGTTTATTTACATGAAACTTTGTGGGTAGGTAGAAAAGAACATGGGGAATAAGTCGATGGTAAATTTATTTTAGCCACGCCCACTAATTGTGTGCTAAAATGGGCGGCAATTAAAGAAAATGAATTTTAACACATTAGAAATGAGTTATAAATAAAATAGAGACATCAGGGTTATAGCTGGACTTCTGATCTATGATTTGGTCCAAGTTTCATCAAAATATACCGAGTGGTTCCAGAGATATAAGAAATACA
Source organism: Linnaemya tessellans (assembly GCA_951800035.1). Lineage (NCBI taxonomy): Eukaryota > Metazoa > Arthropoda > Insecta > Diptera > Tachinidae > Linnaemya > Linnaemya tessellans. The sequence goes on along the minus strand of OX637536.1, from coordinate 99,056,700 downwards.
AAAAGGTGCTCAACTTTGGCTGGACCATGCAATTTTCTACAAAGACGTGCTTCAAAAGGATATGAATTACTCAGAAGTTTATGAAGATAAATTTACAAAATTTTCCTGGCTTACAGAATGGGAAACTGTCTTTCGATTGCGATTTATTTGGTTGGTCTGAGGTCAATATAACGGGAGATATAGCGCTGCGCGTTGTTAGTGGCATATTTTGATTGGCATTGCTTGCGAACCTATTAAAATACGTTTTAAATAAACAAGAAATTTGTCTCTGAAAGCTGACGAGTGTATCTACACGTCGGTAAAAATTTTATTAAAATCCATCAAATAGTCCCAGAGATATAAGAGATACAACTTTGGGTAAATCATGCATGTAATTGGCAATTTCATCCACTGAAGTGCTTTTGAGTTTTCTTAATATCTCAGTAGTTTTCAAAGCTACAGCCGTATAATTTTCAGAGGTTATAGAATACGACGTCGTGGTTCTAATGCAATTTATTTGAATCGCCTATGTTCACTACAACCGGAGATATAGAGGAACGAAGCATTTATAGCCTATTTTGATTGATAAGGCGCGCCTGCGGACCTACCGAAGGTCATCCATCTTGTAGGCATAGTTCCTAGCTTTCATATGGTGAAACAACTATTAAAATATCTCAAGCCATTTGCGAGTTATAGCAATTTGAAAAAAACCTTTTTTAGAAATCCACCTACTGCACGATTCTGTTGGCCTGGTGTTTCACAAAAAAATTAACGATTTTCTCAAAAATTTTCCAATTTTTGTGGTTTGAACCAGGCGGACCGGTTTTCGCAATATCTCCGTTGTTTCTAAGTATATTTACATGAAACTTTGTGGGTAGGTAGAAAAGAACATGGGGAATAAGTCGATGGTAAATTTATTTTAGCCACGCCCACTAATTGTGTGCTAAAATGGGCGGCAATTAAAGAAAATGAATTTTAACACATTAGAAATGAGTTATAAATAAAATAGAGACATCAGGGTTATAGCTGGACTTCTGATCTATGATTTGGTCCAAGTTTCATCAAAATATACCGAGTGGTTCCAGAGATATAAGAAATACAAAAAGGTGCTCAACTTTGGCTGGACCATGCAATTTTCTACAAAGACGTGCTTCAAAAGGATATGAATTACTCAGAAGTTTATGAAGATAAATTTACAAAATTTTCCTGGCTTACAGAATGGGAAACTGTCTTTCGATTGCGATTTATTTGGTTGGTCTGAGGTCAATATAACGGGAGATATAGCGCTGCGCGTTGTTAGTGGCATATTTTGATTGGCATTGCTTGCGAACCTATTAAAATACGTTTTAAATAAACAAGAAATTTGTCTCTGAAAGCTGACGAGTGTATCTACACGTCGGTAAAAATTTTATTAAAATCCATCAAATAGTCCCAGAGATATAAGAGATACAACTTTGGGTAAATCATGCATGTAATTGGCAATTTCATCCACTGAAGTGCTTTTGAGTTTTCTTAATATCTCAGTAGTTTTCAAAGCTACAGCCGTATAATTTTCAGAGGTTATAGAATACGACGTCGTGGTTCTAATGCAATTTATTTGAATCGCCTATGTTCACTACAACCGGAGATATAGAGGAACGAAGCATTTATAGCCTATTTTGATTGATAAGGCGCGCCTGCGGACCTACCGAAGGTCATCCATCTTGTAGGCATAGTTCCTAGCTTTCATATGGTGAAACAACTATTAAAATATCTCAAGCCATTTGCGAGTTATAGCAATTTGAAAAAAACCTTTTTTAGAAATCCACCTACTGCACGATTCTGTTGGCCTGGTGTTTCACAAAAAAATTAACGATTTTCTCAAAAATTTTCCAATTTTTGTGGTTTGAACCAGGCGGAACGGTTTTCGCAATATCTCCGTTGTTTCTAAGTATATTTACATGAAACTTTGTGGGTAGGTAGAAAAGAACATGGGGAATAAGTCGATGGTAAATTTATTTTAGCCACGCCCACTAATTGTGTGCTAAAATGGGCGGCAATTAAAGAAAATGAATTTTAACACATTAGAAATGAGTTATAAATAAAATAGAGACATCAGGGTTATAGCTGGACTTCTGATCTATGATTTGGTCCAAGTTTCATCAAAATATACCGAGTGGTTCCAGAGATATAAGAAATACAAAAAGGTGCTCAACTTTGGCTGGACCATGCAATTTTCTACAAAGACGTGCTTCAAAAGGATATGAATTACTCAGAAGTTTATGAAGATAAATTTACAAAATTTTCCTGGCTTACAGAATGGGAAACTGTCTTTCGATTGCGATTTATTTGGTTGGTCTGAGGTCAATATAACGGGAGATATAGCGCTGCGCGTTGTTAGTGGCATATTTTGATTGGCATTGCTTGCGAAACTATTAAAATACGTTTTAAATAAACAAGAAATTTGTCTCTGAAAGCTGACGAGTGTATCTACACGTCGGTAAAAATTTTATTAAAATCCATCAAATAGTCCCAGAGATATAAGAGATACAACTTTGGGTAAATCATGCATGTAATTGGCAATTTCATCCACTGAAGTGCTTTTGAGTTTTCTTAATATCTCAGTAGTTTTCAAAGCTACAGCCGTATAATTTTCAGAGGTTATAGAATACGACGTCGTGGTTCTAATGCAATTTATTTGAATCGCCTATGTTCACTACAACCGGAGATATAGAGGAACGAAGCATTTATAGCCTATTTTGATTGATAAGGCGCGCCTGCGGACCTACCGAAGGTCATCCATCTTGTAGGCATAGTTCCTAGCTTTCATATGGTGAAACAACTATTAAAATATCTCAAGCCATTTGCGAGTTATAGCAATTTGAAAAAAACCTTTTTTAGAAATCCACCTACTGCACGATTCTGTTGGCCTGGTGTTTCACAAAAAAATTAACGATTTTCTCAAAAATTTTCCAATTTTTGTGGTTTGAACCAGGCGAAACGGTTTTCGCAATATCTCCGTTGTTTCTAAGTTTATTTACATGAAACTTTGTGGGTAGGTAGAAAAGAACATGGGGAATAAGTCGATGGTAAATTTATTTTAGCCACGCCCACTAATTGTGTGCTAAAATGGGCGGCAATTAAAGAAAATGAATTTTAACACATTAGAAATGAGTTATAAATAAAATAGAGACATCAGGGTTATAGCTGGACTTCTGATCTATGATTTGGTCCAAGTTTCATCAAAATATACCGAGTGGTTCCAGAGATATAAGAAATACAAAAAGGTGCTCAACTTTGGCTGGACCATGCAATTTTCTACAAAGACGTGCTTCAAAAGGATATGAATTACTCAGAAGTTTATGAAGATAAATTTACAAAATTTTCCTGGCTTACAGAATGGGAAACTGTCTTTCGATTGCGATTTATTTGGTTGGTCTGAGGTCAATATAACGGGAGATATAGCGCTGCGCGTTGTTAGTGGCATATTTTGATTGGCATTGCTTGCGAACCTATTAAAATACGTTTTAAATAAACAAGAAATTTGTCTCTGAAAGCTGACGAGTGTATCTACACGTCGGTAAAAATTTTATTAAAATCCATCAAATAGTCCCAGAGATATAAGAGATACAACTTTGGGTAAATCATGCATGTAATTGGCAATTTCATCCACTGAAGTGCTTTTGAGTTTTCTTAATATCTCAGTAGTTTTCAAAGCTACAGCCGTATAATTTTCAGAGGTTATAGAATACGACGTCGTGGTTCTAATGCAATTTATTTGAATCGCCTATGTTCACTACAACCGGAGATATAGAGGAACGAAGCATTTATAGCCTATTTTGATTGATAAGGCGCGCCTGCGGACCTACCGAAGGTCATCCATCTTGTAGGCATAGTTCCTAGCTTTCATATGGTGAAACAACTATTAAAATATCTCAAGCCATTTGCGAGTTATAGCAATTTGAAAAAAACCTTTTTTAGAAATCCACCTACTGCACGATTCTGTTGGCCTGGTGTTTCACAAAAAAATTAACGATTTTCTCAAAAATTTTCCAATTTTTGTGGTTTGAACCAGGCGGACCGGTTTTCGCAATATCTCCGTTGTTTCTAAGTATATTTACATGAAACTTTGTGGGTAGGTAGAAAAGAACATGGGGAATAAGTCGATGGTAAATTTATTTTAGCCACGCCCACTAATTGTGTGCTAAAATGGGCGGCAATTAAAGAAAATGAATTTTAACACATTAGAAATGAGTTATAAATAAAATAGAGACATCAGGGTTATAGCTGGACTTCTGATCTATGATTTGGTCCAAGTTTCATCAAAATATACCGAGTGGTTCCAGAGATATAAGAAATACAAAAAGGTGCTCAACTTTGGCTGGACCATGCAATTTTCTACAAAGACGTGCTTCAAAAGGATATGAATTACTCAGAAGTTTATGAAGATAAATTTACAAAATTTTCCTGGCTTACAGAATGGGAAACTGTCTTTCGATTGCGATTTATTTGGTTGGTCTGAGGTCAATATAACGGCAGATATAGCGCTGCGCGTTGTTAGTGGCATATTTTGATTGGCATTGCTTGCGAACCTATTAAAATACGTTTTAAATAAACAAGAAATTTGTCTCTGAAAGCTGACGAGTGTATCTACACGTCGGTAAAAATTTTATTAAAATCCATCAAATAGTCCCAGAGATATAAGAGATACAACTTTGGGTAAATCATGCATGTAATTGGCAATTTCATCCACTGAAGTGCTTTTGAGTTTTCTTAATATCTCAGTAGTTTTCAAAGCTACAGCCGTATAATTTTCAGAGGTTATAGAATACGACGTCGTGGTTCTAATGCAATTTATTTGAATCGCCTATGTTCACTACAACCGGAGATATAGAGGAACGAAGCATTTATAGCCTATTTTGATTGATAAGGCGCGCCTGCGGACCTACCGAAGGTCATCCATCTTGTAGGCATAGTTCCTAGCTTTCATATGGTGAAACAACTATTAAAATATCTCAAGCCATTTGCGAGTTATAGCAATTTGAAAAAAACCTTTTTTAGAAATCCACCTACTGCACGATTCTGTTGGCCTGGTGTTTCACAAAAAAATTAACGATTTTCTCAAAAATTTTCCAATTTTTGTGGTTTGAACCAGGCGGACCGGTTTTCGCAATATCTCCGTTGTTTCTAAGTATATTTACATGAAACTTTGTGGGTAGGTAGAAAAGAACATGGGGAATAAGTCGATGGTAAATTTATTTTAGCCACGCCCACTAATTGTGTGCTAAAATGGGCGGCAATTAAAGAAAATGAATTTTAACACATTAGAAATGAGTTATAAATAAAATAGAGACATCAGGGTTATAGCTGGACTTCTGATCTATGATTTGGTCCAAGTTTCATCAAAATATACCGAGTGGTTCCAGAGATATAAGAAATACAAAAAGGTGCTCAACTTTGGCTGGACCATGCAATTTTCTACAAAGACGTGCTTCAAAAGGATATGAATTACTCAGAAGTTTATGAAGATAAATTTACAAAATTCACCTGTATCTGTATGTATGTATGAGTGTATCTACACGTCGGTAAAAATTTTATTAAAATCCATCAAATAGTCCCAGAGATATAAGAGATACAACTTTGGGTAAATCATGCATGTAATTGGCAATTTCATCCACTGAAGTGCTTTTGAGTTTTCTTAATATCTCAGTAGTTTTCAAAGCTACAGCCGTATAATTTTCAGAGGTTATAGAATACGTGTAGATACTCTCGTCAGCTTTCAGAGACAAATTTCTTGTTTATTTAAAACGTATTTTAATAGGTTCGCAAGCAATGCCAATCAAAATATGCCACTAACAACGCGCAGCGCTATATCTCCCGTTATATTGACCTCAGACCAACCAAATAAATCGCAATCGAAAGACAGTTTCCCATTCTGTAAGCCAGGAAAATTTTGTAAATTTATCTTCATAAACTTCTGAGTAATTCATATCCTTTTGAAGCACGTCTTTGCAGAAAATTGCATGGTCCAGCCAAAGTTGAGCACCTTTTTGTATTTCTTATATCTCTGGAACCACTCGGTATATTTTGATGAAACTTGGACCAAATCATAGATCAGAAGTCCAGCTATAACCCTGATGTCTCTATTTTATTTACAACTCATTTCTAATGCGTTAAAATTCATTTTCTTTAATTGCCGCCCATTTTAGCACACAATTAGTGGGCGTGGCTAAAATAAATTTACCATCGACTTATTCCACATGTTCTTTTCTACCTACCCACAAAGTTTCATGTAAATATCTTTAGAAACAACGGAGATATTGCGAAAACCGTTCCGCCTGGTTCAAACCACAAAAATTGGAAAATTTTTGAGAAAATCGTTAATTTTTTTGTGAAACACCAGGCCAACAGAATCGTGCAGTAGGTGGATTCCTAAAAAAGGTTTTTTTCAAATTGCTATAACTCGCAAATGGCTTGAGATATTTTAATAGTTGTTTCACCATATGAAAGCTAGGAACTATGCCTACAAGATGGATGACCTTCGGTAGGTCCGCAGGCGCGCCTTATCAATCAAAATAGGCTATAAATGCTTCGTTCCTCTATATCTCCGGTTGTAGTGAACATAGGCGATTCAAATAAATTGCATTAGAACCACGACGTCGTATTCTATAACCTCTGAAAATTATACGGCTGTAGCTTTGAAAACTACTGAGATATTAAGAAAACTCAAAAGCACTTCAGTGGATGAAATTGCCAATTACATGCATGATTTACCCAAAGTTGTATCTCTTATATCTCTGGGACTATTTGATGGATTTTAATAAAATTTTTACCGACGTGTAGATACACTCGTCAGCTTTCAGAGACAAATTTCTTGTTTATTTAAAACGTATTTTAATAGGTTCGCAAGCAATGCCAATCAAAATATGCCACTAACAACGCGCAGCGCTATATCTCCCGTTATATTGACCTCAGACCAACCAAATAAATCGCAATCGAAAGACAGTTTCCCATTCTGTAAGCCAGGAAAATTTTGTAAATTTATCTTCATAAACTTCTGAGTAATTCATATCCTTTTGAAGCACGTCTTTGCAGAAAATTGCATGGTCCAGCCAAAGTTGAGCACCTTTTTGTATTTCTTATATCTCTGGAACCACTCGGTATATTTTGATGAAACTTGGACCAAATCATAGATCAGAAGTCCAGCTATAACCCTGATGTCTCTATTTTATTTACAACTCATTTCTAATGCGTTAAAATTCATTTTCTTTAATTGCCGCCCATTTTAGCACACAATTAGTGGGCGTGGCTAAAATAAATTTACCATCGACTTATTCCACATGTTCTTTTCTACCTACCCACAAAGTTTCATGTAAATATCCTTAGAAACAACGGAGATATTGCGAAAACCGTTCCGCCTGGTTCAAACCACAAAAATTGGAAAATTTTTGAGAAAATCGTTAATTTTTTTGTGAAACACCAGGCCAACAGAATCGTGCAGTAGGTGGATTCCTAAAAAAGGTTTTTTTCAAATTGCTATAACTCGCAAATGGCTTGAGATATTTTAATAGTTGTTTCACCATATGAAAGCTAGGAACTATGCCTACAAGATGGATGACCTTCGGTAGGTCCGCAGGCGCGCCTTATCAATCAAAATAGGCTATAAATGCTTCGTTCCTCTATATCTCCGGTTGTAGTGAACATAGGCGATTCAAATAAATTGCATTAGAACCACGACGTCGTATTCTATAACCTCTGAAAATTATACGGCTGTAGCTTTGAAAACTACTGAGATATTAAGAAAACTCAAAAGCACTTCAGTGGATGAAATTGCCAATTACATGCATGATTTACCCAAAGTTGTATCTCTTATATCTCTGGGACTATTTGATGGATTTTAATAAAATTTTTACCGACGTGTAGATACACTCGTCAGCTTTCAGAGACAAATTTCTTGTTTATTTAAAACGTATTTTAATAGGTTCGCAAGCAATGCCAATCAAAATATGCCACTAACAACGCGCAGCGCTATATCTCCCGTTATATTGACCTCAGACCAACCAAATAAATCGCAATCGAAAGACAGTTTCCCATTCTGTAAGCCAGGAAAATTTTGTAAATTTATCTTCATAAACTTCTGAGTAATTCATATCCTTTTGAAGCACGTCTTTGCAGAAAATTGCATGGTCCAGCCAAAGTTGAGCACCTTTTTGTATTTCTTATATCTCTGGAACCACTCGGTATATTTTGATGAAACTTGGACCAAATCATAGATCAGAAGTCCAGCTATAACCCTGATGTCTCTATTTTATTTACAACTCATTTCTAATGCGTTAAAATTCATTTTCTTTAATTGCCGCCCATTTTAGCACACAATTAGTGGGCGTGGCTAAAATAAATTTACCATCGACTTATTCCACATGTTCTTTTCTACCTACCCACAAAGTTTCATGTAAATATCCTTAGAAACAACGGAGATATTGCGAAAACCGTTCCGCCTGGTTCAAACCACAAAAATTGGAAAATTTTTGAGAAAATCGTTAATTTTTTTGTGAAACACCAGGCCAACAGAATCGTGCAGTAGGTGGATTCCTAAAAAAGGTTTTTTTCAAATTGCTATAACTCGCAAATGGCTTGAGATATTTTAATAGTTGTTTCACCATATGAAAGCTAGGAACTATGCCTACAAGATGGATGACCTTCGGTAGGTCCGCAGGCGCGCCTTATCAATCAAAATAGGCTATAAATGCTTCGTTCCTCTATATCTCCGGTTGTAGTGAACATAGGCGATTCAAATAAATTGCATTAGAACCACGACGTCGTATTCTATAACCTCTGAAAATTATACGGCTGTAGCTTTGAAAACTACTGAGATATTAAGAAAACTCAAAAGCACTTCAGTGGATGAAATTGCCAATTACATGCATGATTTACCCAAAGTTGTATCTCTTATATCTCTGGGACTATTTGATGGATTTTAATAAAATTTTTACCGACGTGTAGATACACTCGTCAGCTTTCAGAGACAAATTTCTTGTTTATTTAAAACGTATTTTAATAGGTTCGCAAGCAATGCCAATCAAAATATGCCACTAACAACGCGCAGCGCTATATCTCCCGTTATATTGACCTCAGACCAACCAAATAAATCGCAATCGAAAGACAGTTTCCCATTCTGTAAGCCAGGAAAATTTTGTAAATTTATCTTCATAAACTTCTGAGTAATTCATATCCTTTTGAAGCACGTCTTTGCAGAAAATTGCATGGTCCAGCCAAAGTTGAGCACCTTTTTGTATTTCTTATATCTCTGGAACCACTCGGTATATTTTGATGAAACTTGGACCAAATCATAGATCAGAAGTCCAGCTATAACCCTGATGTCTCTATTTTATTTACAACTCATTTCTAATGCGTTAAAATTCATTTTCTTTAATTGCCGCCCATTTTAGCACACAATTAGTGGGCGTGGCTAAAATAAATTTACCATCGACTTATTCCACATGTTCTTTTCTACCTACCCACAAAGTTTCATGTAAATATCCTTAGAAACAACGGAGATATTGCGAAAACCGTTCCGCCTGGTTCAAACCACAAAAATTGGAAAATTTTTGAGAAAATCGTTAATTTTTTTGTGAAACACCAGGCCAACAGAATCGTGCAGTAGGTGGATTCCTAAAAAAGGTTTTTTTCAAATTGCTATAACTCGCAAATGGCTTGAGATATTTTAATAGTTGTTTCACCATATGAAAGCTAGGAACTATGCCTACAAGATGGATGACCTTCGGTAGGTCCGCAGGCGCGCCTTATCAATCAAAATAGGCTATAAATGCTTCGTTCCTCTATATCTCCGGTTGTAGTGAACATAGGCGATTCAAATAAATTGCATTAGAACCACGACGTCGTATTCTATAACCTCTGAAAATTATACGGCTGTAGCTTTGAAAACTACTGAGATATTAAGAAAACTCAAAAGCACTTCAGTGGATGAAATTGCCAATTACATGCATGATTTACCCAAAGTTGTATCTCTTATATCTCTGGGACTATTTGATGGATTTTAATAAAATTTTTACCGACGTGTAGATACACTCGTCAGCTTTCAGAGACAAATTTCTTGTTTATTTAAAACGTATTTTAATAGGTTCGCAAGCAATGCCAATCAAAATATGCCACTAACAACGCGCAGCGCTATATCTCCCGTTATATTGACCTCAGACCAACCAAATAAATCGCAATCGAAAGACAGTTTCCCATTCTGTAAGCCAGGAAAATTTTGTAAATTTATCTTCATAATATATAAATGAAATTTATTTGTTGGTGGTTAAGCAATGTCTATATGCATTTCATTGGTGCTTTACCAAATCGTCAGTAGACTTTAACCACAGTTTTGAAAAGTTAAAAACCTCTTATCTTATGCATATACTTCCGAAAACCATCTGAGAATTCACAACTTGTAAATTACAAACTATTTTCAAAAATAACAACTGAACAAGAACATAGGCTTGCAACTCATACAAAACTAAACCAACAAATAAAATATGTTCGATATGAATCTATTTTATTTTTCTACACCTTTATACAATCAGAAATCAGGATTTCTGATTGTATAAAGGTGTAGAAAAATAAAATAGATTCATATCGAACATATTTTATTTGTTGGTTTAGTTTTGTATGAGTTGCAAGCCTATGTTCTTGTTCAGTTGTTATTTTTGAAAATAGTTTGTAATTTACAAGTTGTGAATTCTCAGATGGTTTTCGGAAGTATATGCATAAGATAAGAGGTTTTTAACTTTTCAAAACTGTGGTTAAAGTCTACTGACGATTTGGTAAAGCACCAATGAAATGCATATAGACATTGCTTAACCACCAACAAATAAATTTCATTTATATATAGTAGTATTGTGACAACAATGTGTCAAATAAAAAGTTTTCATAACAGTTTATCTTCATAAACTTCTGAGTAATTCATATCCTTTTGAAGCACGTCTTTGCAGAAAATTGCATGGTCCAGCCAAAGTTGAGCACCTTTTTGTATTTCTTATATCTCTGGAACCACTCGGTATATTTTGATGAAACTTGGACCAAATCATAGATCAGAAGTCCAGCTATAACGCTGATGTCTCTATTTTATTTACAACTCATTTCTAATGCGTTAAAATTCATTTTCTTTAATTGCCGCCCATTTTAGTACACAATTAGTGGGCGTGGCTAAAATAAATTTACCATCGACTTATTCCCCATGTTCTTTTCTACCTACCCACAAAGTTTCATGTAAATATCCTTAGAAACAACGGAGATATTGCGAAAACCGTTCCGCCTGGTTCAAACCACAAAAATTGGAAAATTTTTGAGAAAATCGTTAATTTTTTTGTGAAACACCAGGCCAACAGAATCGTGCAGTAGGTGGATTTCTAAAAAAGGTTTTTTTCAAATTGCTATAACTCGCAAATGGCTTGAGATATTTTAATAGTTGTTTCACCATATGAAAGCTAGGAACTATGCCTACAAGATGGATGACCTTCGGTAGGTCCGCAGGCGCGCCTTATCAATCAAAATAGGCTATAAATGCTTCGTTCCTCTATATCTCCGGTTGTAGTGAACATAGGCGATTCAAATAAATTGCATTAGAACCACGACGTCGTATTCTATTCCCAATCAAAATATGCCACTAACAATGCTTGATGAATATTACAATAAACTGATAGTCAATAAAAATAAATCAACGTTTATGAAGATAAATTTACAAAATTTTCCTGGCTTACAGAATGGGAAACTGTCTTTCGATTGCAATTTATTTGGTTGGTCTGAGGTCAATATAACGGGAGATATAGCGCTGCGCGTTGTTAGTGGCATATTTTGGTTGGCATTGCGTTTTAGTCCATTTGAATCACATTTGAAATACAATAACGTTATGAAATTCGTAGTTAAGGGGTTATCTATAATCCTGTGAAGTGGTCATTAAGAACATATAGAATAGTCCAGAGAGCTTAGAGATACTTTAGGTGGATTAAGCAAGCACATATACAGTATTTAGGATGTTATGAGTAATTTGGAATGCTCTGAAGATAAATTTCCACTTATAACTAATTTTAGTACATTTTATAATATCGTTTTATATAAAGGCATTTTAGCATTCTTAAACCGATTGTGATATATCTCTGAGGATTTTTGCAGAACAAGCCAGAGCAACAGGAGCATATTTAGGGAACTTCTTCAAATTAGCCCGTAAACGGTAGATTCTTCTGAGTATCAACTGAATCTGTAAATAGAAAAAATAAAACAAAAAACAAAATTAATATGTATTCCCATGTGCTTATAATATGAATATTGTGCATATCAGAGAACATCTCAGGGCAGATCAGAGAACATCTCAACTTCGTCATAAAAGCTTTAAATTAAATTTTTAAGGAACGTGGGCTTAAATTATACAATTTGTTAAATATTTACACTATTTTTCCATGTAACATGTTACTTTAACGCTCACTAAAGGGGGCGGGGTCCAAAAATGATTTTTCTGATTTTCTGGCTGCAAGTTCAACGCTTTGGACCTTCTTAGACATAATAAAAATATGTCACTTGCCTAACAAAATTACAAAAAAAAAACTTTAAAAATTGTGTTGTTTTTCAGAGGTTGGTTTAGTACTTCTTAGAGGGACCATTTTTTCCTCTAGCCTGATTCAGTCCATTTGCGAACTTGATCTGTGCTATCGTTCAAAATGTGTTTATACCAAATTTCAAGAATCTGGCTCTTTTCGTTTGGCCTGAATCCACAGATGGACGGACAACATGGACTTTATGGGATCTCAGATGGATATTTCGCTACGTTACAAACGGAATGACAAAGTGAATATGCCCTCCAATTATTTTTTGGAGGGTATAAAAATGGCATTACAAATAGCAAATCCATTACTCGTACGACTTTTTGTATTAATATATACAGACGAAATAATTGATCTAGAATTTGTGTGACGCTCGCTACAAAAACTGAACCTTATTTTTACAACAAAATGCATGTTTTTTAATTCTAATTTCCTTATTTCTAGGCAAGACATTTTGCTGGCTTTTGCGAAAAACGTTGTGACGCACGTTACATTTTCTTTAATCCATCAATAAAAATAGCTTTTCGACTTAGGACCATGGAGTAAAATGCTTCCATGGAATAAGTTCTTATACTAGAATAATTTAAATTATAGGGACGGGAGTTGTTGTAATCATTCCTCATATATTTGACTTGGCCACAACACACTTCTGTCAAAAGGAGTCCGAAAGTTCTATAGACACATAAAAAAAATGCGCAACATAGGCTCTAGACTTCTTATGTAATATTAATCGAAATATAAATTTCATATATTTCAGACATAAATTTTAAGCCGTATTATAAGTGTGTACAGTAAGCACACGAGGAAATGAACAAAACATTGGCCGACAAACTTATTGAAGTGCTAAGCAATTAAGACAACAGCAAATAATTGTTTAATCAGTTCTTTAGTCCTTTTGTAGAGCTTTTCCATTGTAACGTCATCTCTAATTAACCCTTGGCTTCCCTGGTATCGCTGCGCCACTTCCTAGTCTTCCCCAACCTTTTCTAGTGACGCCCTAGCAAGTTCCAGCCTTCCGCATTCATCCCCGTTAACCCCCTTGCAAGTCCTACTCTTCTTTGGTATCGCTGCGCCACTTCCCAGCCTTCTACTGACGCCCTGACAAGTACCGGCCTTCCCAGTTATTACTGTGCCACTTCCCTCATTCCCCTGGTAACGCTGCTCCCCTTCCCAGCCTTCCGCACCCACCTCAAGTAAAACCCTGGTATACCTGTACCAGTTCCCAGCTTCCCTGGCATCGCTGCGCCATTTCCGTCTTCTTTACCGAGGCTCTTGCAAGTCCCAGCAATCTCTGGTGACCGCCTGGCAAGTCCCAGCCTTCCCTGGTATCGCTGCGCCACTTCCTAGTCTTCCCCAACCTTTTATAGTGACGCCCTAGCAAGTTCCAGCCTTCCGCATTCATCCCCGTTAACCCCCTTGCAAGTCCTACTCTTCTTTGGTATCGCTGCGCCACTTCCCAGCCTTCTACTGACGCCCTGGCAAGTACCAGCCTTCCCAGTTATTACTGTGTCACTTCCCTCATTCCCCTGGTAATGCTGCTCCCCTTCCCAGCCTTCCGCACCCATCCCAAGTGAAACCCTGGTATAGCTGTGCCAGTTTCCAGCTTCCCAGGCATCGCTGCGCCATTTCCGTCTTCCCCACCCATCTTTACCGAGGCTCTTGCAAGTCCCAGCCATCTCTGGTGACGGCCTGGCAAGTCCCAGCCTTCCCTGGTATTGTTGCGCCACTTCCCAGCCTTCTACAACCCTCTCTAGTGACAACCTGGCGAGCTGCACCGTTCCGCAGCCATCTCCGCTAACGCCCTCGCAAAACCCAGCCTTACACTGGTATTACGGTGCCAGTTCCCAGTCTTCTCCAGTGGATATTCTCAGCCTTCTCTGGTATCCCTGCACTAGTTCCAAGCTTCCCTAGTATGCCTGCGTTAGTTCCCTGCCCTCCGTAGTCACGTCTGGTGACGCCCATGCAAGTCCCAGACTTCCATGGAATAACTGCGCCTGTTCCCAGCTTCTTGGTATCGCTGCGCCAGTTTCTAGCCTTCCACCATCATCTCCGGTGACACCCTAGCACGTTCCAGCCTTCACCAATCATCTCTGTTAGCACTCTGGAAAGTGCCAGCCTTGGAAGAAATAATTGGTTTGTTGGTACGAGATTTGGGTCGAACGAAGAAGTCAAAACAAACGCCTATTTTAAAGAAATATCAATTATTTTGCAAGGAATAAAAAAAAAAGTGGAAAAACGCTGGACTAAATGTATTGATCGAAAAAGAGAATGTGTTGAAAAATAAAACAGTTATTTGGCGAACAAGTTTTTATTAAATAGTGACGTAGCCCTGCTATGATCTATTTTCAACAGGCGTTCTATTCTGCCGTGAATAGTTAGATTCGAGACAATTGGTACAAAATTTCCTATGTAGGCAATTTCAAGTGAAATAATAAATAATTTCTAAGCTTCTAGTGTTGCTATGAAATATTTAAAAACAATTTTAATTTTAAAGATTTGCAGTTGAGGGCGTATGATTAATGTGTATTTAAGGATTTTATAAGAAACTGCTTAATATTTATAACTGTTTGTACAGAATTTTAAAAATTTCGTTGGTTTTTTTAAGATTTCGGTACAAAAGTATCATTTAGACAAATTTGATTCACTGACTTGGGATCTATGAACTGGAAACTCCCCCAAGACTTCGCAAATAATTTCTTCAACTGAATTTTTATTGTCACCTAAAAAATCATGGCCCATCATACTCTTTATTTCACTAATAATCTGGCTTTGTTATTATTAATGCAATTTGTTATTTTCCCGCTTGAGATAACAAAAAAAAAATCCATGTTCTTTAACATTTAGCCTAACCAACGTTTGTATTCATTAAGCGTTTGTTTAAAAGCATTCGCTGCTTTCCGAATTGTTTGGCATGTTATAGTGAGTGATATTAGATGCTTACGTTCAATTAACTTAAACAGCCAACAATTAAGTTAATTAAAACTAAAAACCATCGCAGAAACAACTTCAACTTGTGCTGTTGGAGAGAACACCGTAAAACAGCATCACAATAGAGACAGCGAACGATTAAAGGTAATTCTTGGCCACTATCTGAGTTGTCTTGTTATCCTAAAGACTTGCTCGTGCAACCTCCAGCCACTTACGTAAAACCATTTGCCTTCAGAAATACATGCACAGTTGGCCGTGTGTTTTAATGCTTCTCCAGCTCATTAAATTAATTGTAAGCCATAAATTATCTAAATCACTTGAATTGGCTACTCAAATATTTTTCCTTTATTTTTATATTTTTTTTCTTTTCTAGTGAGAATAAATTTCTTAAAGATTAATTGTAGATTTATGCACGGCAATCGTATAGATACGCTTAGCTTTAAGACACGCATTTTTATATTTCTAAATACTTTGCCTACTCTAAGGCATTCCAAGGCAAATATTTTATTTTTTATTTTTTGTGATAGATGAAATAATTCTGACGACTATGAAGGTCATGGTGATATCAAATAGATTTTGCTTGTCTACCAAAGTTGTCGTTGTTTTTAATTCATGACTTATTCTATTGTTTGTTTTTAATAGCAAGCGCATGTGATATTTTAACCAAAAAAGGAAAAAACTCATCAGAGAATTAGTTCTTAAATTAACATTTCGACGCAAAACCTCATTTGACCTTGTGTTTTAGCAACAACGACGATGAATGCATGAACAAAATTAATAATAATTTATAGCCTGGCCTGGCCTGGCCTGGCCTGTTTGTACTGCTGGGAATAACTGATGAAAGAAATGCTAGAGAAAAAGAAACGTGTAAGCAAGAACAAAAGAAAAGGAAATTTAATATAACTGGCTTGCAAGTTGTTAAGAATTTTGATGGCAAACGAATAAATATTTAAACAAAATTTGCACAAATAGCTCGTTAAGCAACCACACATGGGCAGTCAGTTTGTTACATCGATTGATTATTATTCAAAACACCATAAGAACTTAGACGATTAGGCACTAACGTCTGACTATAGCAAAAAAAAACTTTATTGCCACATTAAGTCATCCTGCGTTTTGCTGGGATTTTATCTGGACGATATTGTTTTATTAATTTATTAATTTTCAAAACTTTTTTGCTGGAGGCGTATGATTGATATTTATTTAGTGAATTAATAGAAACTTCCTTCTAACATATTCATTTCGAAAGTTATAAAAAAATACATTTACAGACTTGCAAAGATAACACTTAAGAGTATAAAGTGCCTTAAATAAATAGCATTTTGATACAGGCAGAGACGAACAGAGCTTTGGGTGGTAATACGAGGGCTGCTTAATAACTCCTTGAGTATTTGCATAAAGTTCAGTTTTCTTCGGCAAAAGAGTGTTTTATTTTTCAACACGTTCCCTGTTAGAGCAATACATTTAGTTCATTGTTCTTCGAAATTTTTTATTCCTTACAAAAATAGGTTTCTTTCAAGGCCATCCAAATAGGCGTTTATTTCGGCTACGACTTCTTCATTCGACTCACAAAATGTACCAGCAAGTCCACCATTTCTTCAAAGGTGTATATTGCCAGGGCGTTAACAGAGATGGCTGGAAGTTGCCAGGGCGTCACCAGAGATGGATGGGGAAGACTGGAAAGTGGCGCAGGGATACCAAGGAAGCTGGGAACTGACACAGCGATACCAGGGAAGACTGGAACTTGGATTGGCATCACCAGACATGGCTGTGGAAGGTTAGGAACAGGCGCAGCTACCACAGGGAAGGCTGCAACAGCGATGGCATGCAGAGGCCGGGATCTGGCACAGCGATACCATGGAAGCTGGGAACTAGCGCAGCGATACCAGAGAAGGCTGGGACTTGCCAGCACGTCATCAAAGATGGTATGGCACAGGGATATCAAGGAAGCTGGGAACTCACACAACTATACCAGGGAAGACTCGGAGTTGCCAAGGCGTTAGCAGAGATGGCTGTGGAAGGGTAAAACTCTCCAGGGCCTCACCAGGAAGGTGTGGGGAAAGTTGGAAACTGGAGACATGGCTGTGGAAGGCTGCCAACAGGCGCAGTTATATCAGGGAGGGCTGGGACTTGCCAGGACGTCATCAGAGGTCGGGAACTGGCACAGCGATACCAGGAAAGACTACGACTTTCCAGTGTGTTCACCGAGATGGCTGACGAAGGCTGGGAAGCACCGATATCAGGTAAGCCAGGAACTGGCGCCATAATACCAGTAGAGGTTGGAACTTTCCTGGGTGGCACCCGACATGGATGTGGAAGAATGGGAACTGGCACAGCGATACCAGGGAAGACTAGGACTTCCCAGTGTGTTCACCGAGATGGCTAGGGAAGGTTGGGAAGCAGCGATACCAGGTAATCCAGGAAATGGCGTAATAATACCAGTAAAGGTTGGGACTTTCCTGGGTGGCACACGACATGGATGTGGAAGAATGGGAACTGGCACAGCGTTACCATTGAAGACTAATACTTTCTAGTGCGTTAACCGAAATGGATGGGATTCAGCGATACCATATAAGGTGGGAACTGGCGCTGTGATACCAGGAAAGGCTGGGCGTCACCCGAGATGGCTGTGGAAGGCTGAGAACTAGTACGACGGTACTAGGAAAGCTTTAGAAAAAGAAAATGATAGTAGGAGGCTCAAGCCCGAGGATATGCTGGACAGCATTTCGTGGCCTAATCTATAGTTATTTCAGACGGTCACACGGTTGCGCTTATGACGCAGTATAAACAATCGTGGCAGATATCTCGCGGATAATGTACTCACTCATTCATTTAAGATGCACCAGTTTCAGTCATGCCACATATTTTCATTCTTCGTGCGTCCAATATTATTGCATAGATTTTATCAAAGATTTCTGTCGACCTAAAGGTACGGCATCACAGCAAACTACTTTTCAATCATTGGCATCTCTGGTACAGAGTTCCCATAGTGTTTATCAAGTTCTTGCTTGATTTCAGGGATAAAAATTATTCTTAATAAAAACTAAAAAAGTGAATTTCATTTTTTATTAAGAATAATTTTTTCCCCTAAAAAACCTTCCCTGAAATCAAGCAACAACTTGATAAACACTATGGCAACTCTGTACCAGAGATGCCAATGATTGAAAAGTAGTTTGCTGTGATGCCGTACCTTTAGGTCGACAGAAATCTTTGATAAAATCTATGCAATAATATTGGACGCACGGAGAATGAAAATATGTGGCATGACTGAAACTGGTGCATCTTAAATGAATGAGTGAGTACATTATCCGCGAGATATCTGCCACGATTGTTTATACTGCGTCATAAGCGCAACCGTGTGACCGCCTCAAAAAACTATAGATTAGGTCACGAAATTCTGTCCAGCATATCCTCGGGCTTTAGCCTCCTACTATCATTTTCTTTTTCTAAAGCTTTCCTAGTATCGTCGTACCAGTTCTCAGCCTTCCACAGCCATCTCGGGTGACGCCCAGCCTTTCCTGGTGTCACAGCGCCAGTTCCCACCTTATATGGTATCGCTGAATCCCATCCATTTCGGTTAACGCACTAGAAAGTATTAGTCTTCAATGGTAACGCTGTGCCAGTTCCCATTCTTCCACATCCATGTCGTGTGCCACCCAGGAAAGTGCCAACCTTTACTGGTATTATTGCGCCAGTTCC
The DNA here is from genome assembly GCA_951800035.1 of Linnaemya tessellans. Taxonomy (NCBI): domain Eukaryota; kingdom Metazoa; phylum Arthropoda; class Insecta; order Diptera; family Tachinidae; genus Linnaemya; species Linnaemya tessellans. Next base: position 99,037,516 of record OX637536.1, on the reverse strand, counting down.
CGGTTTACCTGTTATCGCTGCTTCCCAACCTTCCCCAGTCATCTCGGTGAACACACTGGGAAGTCCTAGTCTTCCCTGGTATCGCAGTGTCAGTTCCCATTCTTCCACATCCATGTCGGGTGCCACCCAGGAAAGTCCCAACCTTTACTGGTATTATTGTGCCAGTTCCCGGCTTACCTGATATCGGTGCCTCCCAGCCTTCGTCAGCCATCTCGGTGAACACACTGGAAAGTCATAGTCTTTCCTAGTATCGCTGTGCCAGTTCCCGACCTCTGATGACGTCCTGGCAAGTCCCAGCCTTCACTGATATAACTGCGCCTGTTGGCAGCCTTTCACAGCCATATCTCCAGTTCCTAGCTTTCCCCACACCTTCCTGGTAAGGCGCTGGAGAGTTCCACCCTTCCAAAGTCATCTCTGTTAACGCCTTGGCAACTCCGAGTCTTCCCTGGTATAGTTGTGTGAGTTCCCAGCTTCCTTGATATCCCTGTGCCATACCATCTCTGATGACGTGCTGGCAAGTCCCAGCCTTCCCTGCTATCGCTGTGCCAGTTCCCAGCTTCTATGGTATCGCTGTGCCAGATCCCGGCCTCCGCATGCCATCTCTGTTCCAGACTTGCCTGGTATAGCTGCGCCTGTTCGTAACATTCCACAGCCATGTCTGGTGATGGCAATCCAAGTTCCAGTTTTTTTAGTTTTTATTAAAATTCACGAGGCATGATTTTTTAGCAGTTGTCAAACACAAACTAAGCGAGGCAGTCTTCCTTTTGTTGCAGCAATTCTTATTTCCTGTGAGAGAGTGCTATTGCTCTCTCGAACTTTCTCTCGCCATAAGCTCCTGAATTATAATTAAAATTTTTGTTTCCTTAACTTTTAAAAATGTTCTTAAAAATAACCCCATTTTGCAAGGCCGTTTCGATAAATTAGCTGCCTGCCTGCAAGACCTGCTTCAAAGGCTGCATAATATATGGCAGCATACGGTGCGAGTTTTTCCTACTCTATTTGCTAAAGACTTAAAAAGAGTACAACAAATCTGTTGCATTCCATACGCTCATATTTAAAATGTCTTTAAAATAACATTATCTGACTTTTTTTCTTAAGGACACCATAATTGTTGAAGTGCAGATTTTAAATGTCATAAATGTTCAACACTAATGATAATAGCGCCTCATGTTTATTCTGTGTCGGATCTAGCCTCATTATATGGCACGGAAACATTAAATAAATAAAAAAAACTAAGAAGAATAAAGTCCCACCAACAATGTATTACAGTTTAATGGCTTCTTACTTGGGAGAATATGGCCAGTTACCGAATGGTTGCATTTTAATTGCTTTTTTATACAACAAACATTAATTTTTTAATAAAAAAACAAATAAAAAATCCCGAGCAAGTGCAATAAAAAAAGAGACAATAAGTAGATACAAGGCAACAAACATTAATTAAAAAATTAAATACCGACCAGCAGACTGATCGACCGACCATATGGTGGCAGTGGTGGGAGATAGTTGCCCAGGATATACAGACTCAGGCCGGTTGTGCTAGTGTTTCAAACTGCAGTTGGCAACAACTGGAGTCAAAAAAACAATTATCCGCAGGCATTTACAATTATTGACAATTTGCTGCAACTTACAAATGACAATAACTTTTAAGATTTATGACGAAATAAATAAATTTCACACAAAGAACAACAGCACAGCTTTAAAAATAAATTTAAAACAATCTCTGGTTTTTTTTTTTGTAGTACTTGCATTGTGTGTTGTTTGGTAAATTAATAATCTTTTTATTTGCAAGTCATTTGTTGGCAACAGAAACCTTCGCATCATGCTTAATTATATACGATAGACAACAACAAGCTGTCACACATACACAGACACACACACACCAATACAATTCTGCTTTAATGATAGATTTCAACAAACATCATCATCTCTTCCAGCAGCAGCCTCTCTCTCTCCCTCTGTCTCTCCCTACCTGCTCCCTAATCCCCTACAAAGTATCCACAGCAACCGTAGCTGCCACAAAGCTCTAGTACAGCAGCAGCAGCAGAAATAGCATTTGGGAACAACAAAAAGGCAGGCATCCCTGCCACAGTAGTCTACTCATATCAAATTCATGTAATAATTTATCATTGTCATGTACAGTTTTTATACCCTAGAGAGATTCCTGTGTGCTGTCGTTTTGCATCACTTTTTTTTTTTTTTGTCGTTCATTTGTGTTGTTGTTTGGTTTCAGCATTATTAAAATCCATAAAACGAGAAAGTATTTTGAAAATGAACAAGGTGTAAAATGCAGAAAAACATTTTAAATTATGACATAAATTTTCTTAGAATTACAAAAGTTGAAGAGAAATGCTTTCATATTCGAGATGCTTAACTCTTTAAAAAGATGTTGTGCAAAATTTGTTGTTGTTAGATGTTCTCAAGTCTGTTTCATTGAATATTAAACTATTAGTCCTGGTGATGTTTTCGTAGCACGAAATATGCATTCCATTACAATTTTTATTTTCGTGTACTGTCGATGCGAAATTAGTGTTTAAATTCGTCACTACGGCTAGTGTAGTAATATATGGTGGCAAAGAAAAAAATATAGTTGAGGAGACCATGATGTACTAGGAGAAACATGGTTAAATTAATCATATTTCAGCATAACATGATAATAATTTCCTAGCATTTAATCACAGCATAATAAAAATTAAGCATAACATGATGGCGTATAAACATATTATAGTTAAAATTATCACATTATGATTAACATCAATTAAACTATGGTAATAACACAATTAGCGTAGAAACGCCCTAGGCAACAAATTAAATGTCATACAGGACTGCAGTATTTGATTTTTTAATAAGAAAGACAGCCCGCAAAGCAATTTCCTTGTCTGGGAAAAATACCCAGAATCTCCGGTGGGATTAAAACCCACGACCTTTGAACCTACAGACTAGTATTGCTATTTATCAGCCACAGCGGCACGCAAAAAATAGGGAAATTTCAAATTCCATAATAATTATTTTTTTATTACTTATTTTTTTTCTAAAGAAGTCACACAAAGGAGTGACGAAACATTGAAATTAAAAATTAAATTAAAATAAAGAGACCTTAAGCTTAAAAATATTAGAATACAATAATAATTAAAAAGAGGTCAAGAAACCAGAAGAATTTTTATTATTTATTTCTTTTTTTTTCTAAAATTTGGATTTGGGAATAGAAAGGTACTTTTTAGGAAAAGTACTTTATAAGAAAAGTACCAAAAAAATAGTGGAAATTTAAAATTTCATAATATTTTTTATTATTTATTTTTTTCTAAAATTTAGATTTTGGAATAGAAAACTAGAAAGGTACTTTTTAGGAAAAGTACTTTATAAGAAAAGTACTTTTTAAGAAAGGTACTTTGTGAGAAACGCGCTTTATAAAGAGTTAAAAGGCGTACTTTGTAATAAAAGTACTTTTTAAAAAATGAAAAGACGTACTTTTTAAGAAAAGTACTTTACAAAAAAGGATCTTTTAGAAAAGGTACTTTTTATGAAAGGTATTTTTTAAAAAATGTACTTTTTAAGAAAGGTACTTTTTAAGAAATGTACTTTTTAAGAAAGGTACTTTTTAAGAAAATTACTTTTTAAGAAAGGTACTTTTTAAGAAAATTACTTTTTAAGAAAATTACTTTTTAAGAGAAGTACTTTTTAAGAAAAGTACTGTGTAAGAAAAGTAATTTTTGAGAAAAGCACTTTTTATGAAATGTACTTTTTAAAAAAAATTACTTTTTAAGGGAACTACTTTGTAAGAAAAGTACTTTTTAAGAAAAGTACTTTGTAAGAAAACTGCTTTTTAAGAAAAGTACTTTTTGAGAAAAGCACTTTTTGAGAAATGTACTTATTAAAAAAATTACGTTTTAAGAGAACTACTTTGTAAGAAACCTACTTTTTGAGAAAAGTACTATTGAAAACGAGTACTTTTTAAGAAAAGTACTGTTTTGAAAAGTACTTTTGAGGGAAAAAATTTACTTTCTTTTAAAAAGGTACTTTTAAGGAAAAGTACTACCACAAGGAAAAGCACTTATTTACAAAAATATTCTTTGGAAAAGGCAGTTGAAGCACAATTTGCTCGATAGTGAAAATTGTGAGAAACTAAAATATATGTACATATATGGGACTTAACAAATTGACATCGGATTTGAATTCATCCGTGTTCATATGCACTTGTCTAGCCCATAATTTTCTAACACGCACACACACTCATTTAGGTATTTGTTCTAACAAATTGTGTACCTTTTGGTTACAATTAATGCTTCTGCATGAATGGCCAGACGAATGTAGGATAAATCAAAAATTGTGTGTGTGTATAGACATTTAATTTGTGTTTAAGCATTTTTTTTTTATTACACAGTTCTTTTTTCTACCACCACTCATTTTTCACTTTATATGTCGTTTCTAATTTGTGGCTGCAAATGCAGTTTTGCAAAGGTTTTTTTTATATTTGGACGTGTAGGTATTGCTGGAATATGCAGCAATTCATTTTGTAGGTTTTTTTTTTATTTTTTGCTGCAATTCTAGGCTTTTAATTTAGTTTATTGCTGCAAATGTTGTTGCTGCTGTCGTTGTTGTTGTGTTATTGAAGCGTTAATTTGCACATAAAATACCAAAAAAAAATTATATAAAGTATGTGTGCAACAGTTCTACTGTCCTCTTTAATGTGAACTGTCATGGCTTTCTAACCACTTTGCCACGGCAAAATTTCCACAGTAATTTTTCTACCCCAAAACCAATTGCCATTAACTACAACTACTCGTCTCTTTTTCTACCTGTTTTGGCTTAAACCAAAATTGATTTTGGCATTGATTTGATGGAAATTTGATTGAAATTTTTGTTTTATTCAATAGTTGTTTTTTTTTATTATTTACGTGTTGAGTTTTATGGTTTCGGTGTGTGTTTTTTTTTTCGTTTTGCAATAGGCAAGCTTCAATGATTTATTATAAATGTTATAGTTTTTGAATGGCGAATACATAAATGACTTGTCATTTACAGTTAAAAACTTTTCAAATGAGCGGAAATTTTTACTAAATAAAAAAAAATGATGTATTTAATATTTTAATACTTCAAGTTGTAAATAAAAATTTTATATTAAAAAAATCGCTGTTAAGTCATAAACAGTTTTAATATTTTTAATAGAAACTTATTTAAATGCCGTTGAATTGCCGCTAAAGCAATGAAAGAAAAGCTACTCAATAACTACATTAATCATACGCCCTGATACTCTCATATTATGAAAATAAATATTTTTCAATATTTCTTTTTAAAAGATTAACTTTTCCCATATTTTTGCAATCACTTGGAGACTTCTTTCGCAACTTAAAAATAATAGAAACAAAAAAATGCAAAATGCCTGCACATATTTTAAACACCAATTTAAATTTTTTTTTAAATCTGCTATATTCAACACTTATCACTCATACGCACTAGGCACCTGAAAATAATTATTATCACTCATACGTGCAAGATACCGGTATTAAAAACATTTTTCCTCTTTTGTATTATTTATCAAAATTTTTACATGATTTTGATTTATTTTAAATTTATTGCAAATTAAATATGTTAATCTCTTGATAAATTAATATGTCATTTGTAATTATATTTTGATTGTGATTTAAATAATGTTGACTATATACAAAACGTCTTTTTTGTTTGTTTGTTTGTTTGTTGCATTTTGAATGTTTTTATATCGTGTGCGAAATGTAATTTATATAGAGATTATTTATTGTAACAAAATATTATATGTAATTAAATATGATTATTGCATGATTAATTATTATATGATTAATTACATTACAATTTATGAACATAAATAGTAAAATGGTTGTAAATTGTATTAATTTGTAGGCAACAAAATTATAGTCAGCTTGAAACTATTCATTTAAGGTTTAAGGATGTGAAACGTAACAATTATGGAGATTAATATCAGGAAAAATGTATACGAAGGGTAGTCAATAAGTGCATGAGCTACTGAATGATATATAAGTTTTGGATAGAAAAAATTTTGTTTTATCTTCTGAGCTAAATACACTTTGTTTGACGTTTCTCTAATATTTTTGTACATTCCAAAAACTAAAAATAATTAAAATAGAAATTTGTATGTATAAATATGTTTTCATAGTTATACATACAATAAAATATAAGAAACGCTAGTTAGACAGTTGTATATCATGGATAACAAGTGGCAACTGGTAGTTACCAATTTCAATTACTCTTTAGCAATTTTCTGGCAATCAAAGCTTTCTACTCGTCAACTACCAATGCAACTGAAATTCGAATGCTATTCAAAATAAACTCACAAAATTCATAATAAAAATCCCTTGCCACCAAGACTGATATTGACAAAACAAAGGAAAATATTATGGCACACCGTGGCGTATGATTGATATTAATTTTGCGAATACATACTTTAGGAAAGTCTTAATAACTTTTTAAAAAGACAAGGTATTTTCCAAATGTTAATTCCATAGTAAAGCGAATGCAACAGGCTCATAAGAGAATGAAATATAATTGATAAAAATCACTAAACTAATGCCAGCTTAAAACCAAGGAAGCAAACATTTATTTACGTTTATCTCGAATTTTTGTTATAATAATATGAACCAAGAAATTTTTCCACTTTCCTTTTATTTAACTAACTATTTGCTTGCTTTGAGACATCTTTATATATTTAAGAATCAAACAATAAAATGATAATTTTAAACATTATTTTTCCACTAAAACAAAATATTCAACTTTCCCTCACCCTTATATCCGTTTAACACCCTGTCTGAATATTTTTTTTTAATTTGAAATTAATATTTTAATCAAATGACTGCCTGCTAATGTAATTTCTTTTATAAATAAATTCATTAATATTTATTTTATTTAAACACAATTCAATTTATGCACATAATATATGAACAGAATTTAATATATAAAATAGCAAATGAAATATTCCAATTACATTTAAGCAACACAAAGGGAATAAACAATTTTAAATGCTAACAGGCATGTGGATAAACTTAATTAAATAAACTAGCAAAGGCATTAAGAGCAGGTTTTAAATCATTGCAATCGGTATATTATTAACAGGAAGATATCGTATTAAGTTTCAAGGAATGTAAGAGTAAATAACTGTTTTCAAAGAAATCTTATCTATAGGGGAAATTTTTTCTGGCAAGTAAAATTTAAATAAACGTGGAGAGCTTAAGTTTAAGTTAGATTTAATTTAATCAAAATTCTATTGAAACTAAAGCTTGCTTTTACAGCAAAAATTATTCCAATAAAAATCGTTATACAATTGAATGTCACTATTTGGCTACTCCTTCAACAGGACGAAAAGCAATTAAAGTAAATGATTTCTTATTATAAAATATAAAAGAGCATCGAAATTATTATTTAAGTAATAAATTGTGTTTTCTTAAACTTTTTTGTTTTAATTGTGCTGATTCTTTGTTCTAGAAATAGTTAAATAATTTAAAATGTTCATTGAGGCGTACCCTGATGATCTGCATTAGACTCAGCGAAATGAGCATTGAGACAAGCTAAAATCCGCTCAATGATCATCCTTTTAGCAAAGTAAACAGAAAATGGTATCTTTTATAACTAGGATATCACATTTTTCCATTAAATTGCTATAATAGATGTTAGTGTTGTTTACAAAAAAAAGAGGAGAGCTTAGCTTGACAGAATATTCTGAAGGGAAATTTTTAATTTGTTTTATTTTTAGCTATTTATTCTTTAGATTGCATATAACATGTTAATGGGTGTCAAAATTAATAAAACCAAGTCGTGTTTAAAATTTCCCTTAAAGGGAAATTTTTTATTTAAGGGAAATTTTGAAAAAATTTACAACAATGCCTATTCATATGTATTTAGTTGTAATAAAACAACTTTTTGTAAAGAAGACAAAATTTCCCTCAAGGGAAATTTTTAAAAATCTGTCAAAATTTGATAAAGAGTTTAAGGTAATTGTGTTAAAATATTTTTTTTTTAAGGACTTACATTTTAAAACACAAGCAGGCCACATTAATAATTAATTTAACATTTTTGTTAAATTTGAAATATAAAAATTCATTTAAGGAAATATTTCCACTTTAAAAAGCGAAAAATTAATTTGATTTAACAAAATTAGTAAAATGTAAAAGAGTTGAATTGAAAAGAAAATTCTTAAAACTTAACGAAACTAAAATTTTTATATAAAAAATGTATGAGTTCTGATGGCCTTTTTAGAACACGCGAGTATATTGTGATACCATACAGCTCAGCGTGTAGTTCAACAAAGTAATTAAAAGCTTTAGTCCCTCCCTAAGTGTGAATTTCAGATGTTATTTCTAAATTTTCGTTTTTCTGTTATTTATTTCAGTTAAGAATTTTATTCTTTTAATATATTTATTATTGCCTTTCTAACCCGATTTTCCTTACCTCAATATTTCGTTTTAGAACATTGTGCTGTCAAGTAGCCAACAATATGTTCTTTTATTTTTACGCCTTTTACCTAGGCTTTAATTTTTATACAAATAAAAATTTATTATTTTAATTGCTAACGGAAGTGTGTATTTAAAGTTTCCTTTTGTGTGCGAGTGTGTGTGTGTGTGTTTTGTTTTGCCAAAGTAAGTGAAACTATTTTTATGGTAACAATAGCTCGCTGGTTATAATAAAAATTTATTTATTAACAACATGAATTTTTATTTTTACATTTTAGGTTATTTTTATTGTTTGCAGTTGTTTGTGTCAAGAGTGTATGTGCGTGCGTGTGGTGTTTAAAACTTATACGGTCATGTGTCAAAAGGCCTCATTTAATGCAAAAAAAAAAGAAAACTAAAATGTCAAGTAGTTTTTTCCTCACAGTGTTTTAAGTATGTTTATTACACTCATGCATATGTGTATGAAAGTATGGGGTTAAAACACATCCCCTCCCAGTACATTACTTTTTCTTTCAACAACTATTCCTTTTGAAACTATTAATACTTATATAAGCTTGTAGTTTAGAAAGGAAAAAAAACTTAACTTAAGAAAAAAAGTTTCCAAGTTCTTGATTTTTCACAGAAAAATTTTTTTCCTTAGAGATGCAGTGGATTCAAAAGAGAAATCTTTAAGTTGTTTAGCTGGTTAGACGTTACTTCCTTATGTGCATGCAAAATTGTTTCAAACCCTCAGCAATTGACATCAATTCCTTTCATATAAGAATTTAACAAGTATAAGGCGGAGTAGATGGCAACACCTCGTCGTTATTTTCTGTATATTTGGTTTGCATTTTTATATTTTAAGCTCAGAATATTTCTTAAGATATTGCACTTGGCCGTTGGCGGTAAATCTACTCATTTCTTTCCTCATTTTCTTAGCATACTTTCAGGTAAACTTACTGTAACTGTTTGGGGTTTGTATTTACTCAGGAAAAAATTGTTTCCATTCAACAATATTTTAAACAAACCAGGTTAATTATTCTAGGTTTCCAACTATTTGCTTTTTTTTTTTAAATAAATATACATATAAAATGCTTTGGGTTGCTTTTGTAAAATACAGCAAACACAACAAAATGGGAATCCTATTGTTAAAACAAGAAAATATTAAAAGAAATGTATACAACCATTGTTAAGTTGCACAAGGTCACAGCAGCAGCATCATCATTAACAAATATCACACAATTGCATGCGTCCTACTTACAAAAGGCAAATATTTAAAAGAATTTTTATTTTTAGCATTAAGGTTGCATTAATAGCCAAATTAGAGTTTTTTTTTAACATAATTTACCAAAACTCCCTTTGCAAAAACATTATTAATTCTTTTGAAGTATTTTTCCGAAAAGAACTTTTTCCAAAAAGTACTTTTTTCAAAAAACACTTTTTAAATAAGTTCTATGTCTTAAAAAAATCTCTTTTTCAAAATATTTCATTTTCATAAAAGTACACTTTTTAAATATTTACATATATACTCTTTTTGTCCCCTTTTTAACATCTTTTCCCCCTTTTTTTAGATCTTTTGCACCTTTTTAACCCTTTTTCGCTCTTTTTCAATACTTTCAGCCTTTTTTGCCCCCTTTTTTTTATTAATTTTTAGATATTTTTCTCCCTTTCACATATGTTCTTAAATTCATTTTTGATGAACCTATACATCGGAAGCGAGATTCACATAATAAACATTAGCTCTCTAATTGGTCGCTTGGACTGGGCGAGGATATGTCAGTAATGCCACACTTTTTTTTTTTTATTTATAGATCAAATTTATAGAACAAACTGGCTTAATTTTATGCAAAAAACCTAAAATTATTTTATATGATATCGAAAGAAATTGCAATACAATTTAAACCAGGGACCGTAACTGTTATGACTTTTATCAAAAAAATTAAGAAATAAGAGTTATTTTTTATTTTTATATTTTTAGATAGAAAATAAGAGTTATTTTTGATATTTATTATTTTAAAAGAAAAATAAAAGTTATTTTTTGATTTTTATATTTTTAAATGAAAAATGAAAGTTATTTTTGATTTTTATATTTTTAAATGAAAAATGAAAGTTATTTTCGATTTTTATATTTTTATATCAATAATAAAAATCAAAAACTTTTATTTTTCATTTAAAAACATAAAAATCAAAAATAACTTTTATTTTTCATTTAAAAAAATAAAAATCAAAAATAACTCTTATTTTTCATTTAAAAAAATAAATATCAAAAATAACTCTTACTTTTGATTGTTAAAATAAAAATCAAAAATTTTAAAATCATGCAATATGTTGGATGCATTTCGCCTAAAAATCATGATGGTGTAATTAAAAGTTTTCTACGATGTTCATTCATGTATGATTTATTTCTTCAAAAATTGAAAAATAACTCTTATTTCCGGTCCCTGATTTAAACGGTATAATGAATGCATTAATTTGCTCCCTTGACGGTGGCACATTTTCCACTTAAGTGTCAACCAGGAGCCCGTCTATCCAAATTACAAGTTACAAATCTGCAAGGAAAACTACTTGCAAAACAATATTAAAAAAATTATTTTAATTCATTTTTTTTTTAATTTTTTTTCATTTTTTTTTTAATTTTTTTTTTTAATTTTTTTTTTTTTATATTTTTTTTTTTATTTTTTTTTTATTTACAAAAAATATTTTTATTTCTTTTTTTTTTTTTGCCTTGTGAGTATTTTACACGTAGAATTGCATCTTGCAGTTTTGAGCAACGGGCCCCAGTACGTATGATCGATATTCCATACTGTTCCGTATTACAGGCGAAATGAATGCTAAGGATTTGTTACAAGTTAATATTTATTGCAAACATTTTCATTTGGTATAGATTACAAAGCAGACCTGATAAGTTCTGCAATTCCCCAAAACAAAACTTCAATTAATTTTTAAACTGCAAAAGTCTCAAAAATTCCCCACTCTTCCAATTGCGTATCAACTGTTTGAAGTTAAATATTATGCAAATGGCAATAACAAAATAAGACCTTTTTGTATTTAATTCTTTTCATTTCCTTGATAAAATTAAAAAAGAAAATTTAAAACGTTTTAATGTTAATTGCCTCAAAAAAGTCTTCTATTCCTTTAGCAATATGTATGTATATATAAATAAAACATTTTTCTATTGTTTATCATGATCTATTATTTAAATATAAATGAATAATTCATAACTTTAGAAATAAATACTTGCTGCAAGAGTAATATTTTTATTTAATAAATTAAACATACATTTTAGCTCTGTTTCTTGTGTCTATCAAGTTTGGCCTACAAGTATGCAGTAAATATCGTCAAAGCTAATAAAACAAACAGACTTATTAAATATTCACATTCAGTTAAGCCCGAACACACAGTATAAGTTTAAGAACGCGTAAAGTATGCTTTATGCCATACAAGAGATATGCAAAAGCAACAAACGTTAAAAGACTAGCAAGAAAAGAAAACAAATTAAAGGACGAAAGAAGGAAAGGAAAAAAAATAAATATTCCAAAGTAAGCAGATTTCTGTTTTTGTTTGTGCTAGTGTTTTTGCTGTATAAATAAATTTATAGTTCGAAAACAGGGTTAAATATTCAACAACATTTAAATTAGCATAATAATATTGTAGAAGTTTTTCTGTCAGTTACACTTTCATGTTAATGCCTCAGGCAAAACGTTGGTACGAAAAAACTTTTTTGTATTTAAAGGCAACTTTAGATGTGTTTTTAAAGACAAGCCAAATGGGAAATGTTTTAAGATATTTCTAAGATATTAAAAATATAAAAAAATTTAATTTTTAATTTTTTTTTTGTTCTTTCAAGGAAAATTTTGGGTTAGGTTTTTTAGTATCAAAATTATAAAAAATAAATAAAAGTAAAAACATTAGCCGCTTTTATATTATCAAATAAACTTAGAATATGAAGTAGTAAATAAGCCTTAAGGCAGGCTATAACAAAGGGGTTAAGAATTAATAGCTTACAATAGAAAAAATAATAAGTTTTCTTTAAAGCAACTAAACAAAAGGATTAATATTAAGAGAAGAAACGAAAATTATTTCCCATTTCATCTTCTTTTAATTCCATAAAATAAATGTATGGATCAATATACTAGCTACGAGCTATGCCCTTCGGTACCTCTATTCGCATAAAATAAAAAAAACAATTACAAGGAAATTAATCAGCCTGATTGTGTAAGGCGTTGGCGTTTACACAAAAGACGTTTTTTGTACAAGATTAAAAAACACACAAGCAGTTTTCTTTAATCTACTATGAAAAACGCCTGAGGCGTAAACGCCGTCGCCTTACACAATCAGGCGGAATAACTACTTTCTTTGTATGAGTCACAAACCACAGCAGTGATCACAACCCACACAACCAACCCATGCCAACGGTCACATTTAGCCCGATTTATGCACCAGAGTGGATATTTTGGAGATACTGTAACCAGAGAAACCATGGTGGACATTTGAAGGACGTTATATTCCCCACATGGTGGCACCAATACATCTTTCAACCTATTAAAGAATGTCGATGATATTTCACCTTTTTTTTAATTTAAAGTTAGGAAGCACTTGATGAAAACCCCATTAGATTAATAAAAACTACAATAAAAAATTTTATTTAATTTTATTTTCTCAATTTCATTTATTTGACAATCTGCTGTTTAACACAAAATTTTTTAACGTGCTGATTATTTTTCCCAAATTTGCAAAAGAGTTCAAATTGATTATTGAAGTATTTTTAGATATTTTATTTATTTATTAAATATTACCAGCCTAATTTATAAAAAAAAGATATGTGGTGTCGTGGGACACCGGATAGGAACGAAGTTCCTTATTATAAAAATATTAATTTTATGTTCTATTCGAGGTATAAAGAAAATAATTATTCGGCTATACATTTTTTATTGTAATTTTTTTTCGCCGACCAACGAAAATACAGAATCAACTTTGTTCCCAAACGAAATTGAATTCAGTCATGGCACGGCTGCGTATGATTAATATTTGTTTGTATGGAATCGTATTACTCATACGTCTGAAACATTGATTTAAAAACAAAAAATCTTACGTTACGGGCATTTTTTCCTGGTTAGGGTATCCCATCCATAAGGAACTTCGTTCCAAAATTTTTGTTGGTTAATAAGAGGCCTATTAAACAAGTTTTTGTATGAAAATTTTTCCTATTAACCTGTTATAAAACAAAAAATTTATATTACAAATCAGGGCCTACAAATACAATTACAAGAATAGTAAAAAAAATTCCTGCACTGCAGTAAAACTTACCAGACTCTAAGGTTAGAATCGAACCCTAGACCCCCACCGTGGTAGTTTAGCATATTACTCACTAGGTTAGTGAGGCACACAGAAGAAGGAATTTTGTATAAACTCCTAAATTATAAGGAATAGATTTCAGTTATTTTAAGGCACATTCATAAAATTTAATTTCTTTTTTTTAATTTCCTTTTATTTCTATTCACCTGTCACTGCCACCAACCTAAAAATAAACCACTTCGTCTAAGCACACCTACAAAAACGCAAAGCGATAAAAAAACAACTACAACACAGGCAAGCAGGGAAATTTTGAGCACAAACTCTCTGGTCTTTCTTGAACTTTTCTTCTTCTTCTTTTTTTGGAAACATTTAAATAAACTTGAAAAAAAATATGAAAAATTTAACAACAGCAAACATGAAAGCTTGACATTGACAGTTGAATCCTGTGGAACAGCTACACACAACCACTAACAACCAATCAAGCTTAAAATGAATGACAAACACACAGTCAACATATATATATTTTTTTGCTTCTGTTATTTATTTATTTTTTTTTAGGCTCAAATTCTGCCATGACGTGTGTGTATTTGCCATACAAATACAATCAGCAAATATAAATAAGCAAAAAACAAAGGAAATCATACTTCAAGGGGCATACTTATTAACAGATACATACACATACATATACATATAGAAAAATCAATGTTTGTAAAGAGAATTTTATTGGACAAATAAAATTGAACTGCAAACTTTAAACAGGGAAAACTATAAATATTATTGTTGCCTATCAGTGACTTGTTTATTAAATTAATTGGCTATTTCTAAGGCCAATTTTACACAAATTTCTTTTACTAGTCAGCACAATTGGTAAATTTAAATTATCAATTAAATTATAGATTTATTCTCAACTATTAAAAACAAGTATTTTTTATTGTTTTGTTTTAAATATAGAATTTTTTTCAAGTAATTTTTAACAATAGGTTTTTAGGATCTTCCAAAGAGGACAAAATTTGTAATTTACACAAAATCGATTTTTACTTCGTAATAAAATCCTTATTCCACTTGTTTTATTTATATAAATATTACCCGATGTGTGCAAATTAATTTTTCTTTTAAATTAATTTTAACTAATTTTGTTTTGTAGTAGGCACTTTTGACAGAATTATTAAAACTCTGTCTATTCATATTTACGAAACAAATAACATTTACATTTTACAGACTTTTAAATTTGTTCCATCAGCCAAATATGTCGCTGTGCCATTAACTGTTCAACGTTAAAGCCTAAGCTTTGAACTATTGAATACAAAACAAACAAAAATCAAATATTTTATAGCTTCTAATTACTATTATTAACTGCCACGTTATAAATTTTCATCAAAAAGCACCCATAAAATATATTGAGTCTAAAATAACAAACATTTTCATTTCAGTAAATAGGCAATAGCAACAAAAATATACTTGAAGTTATAACCAACCAAAATAAAACACCCCACCTTTTTTGCAACAGAAAAAAACAAACATTTTAACTTTCGGTTTTAACTTCGTTGCAAGCAGTTTAACATAAATATTTCGTGTTTATTCCATTTAAAACTTTAGTCAAGCATATTTTTAGGCTCTTACACAACCACACAAAAGCAATAGAGATTTGTAAACCGATTACAGAAAATTGTGTTAAACATGTTTTTTAAACATCAAATGGAAACACCTCCAAATATGTTTTTTTTTTTTCTAAAGAAAAATTTAATTTGACCAGAATGCTGCATTACTTTTTAATTGTTAGCCACAAAGAAAAACTCATATTTGTGTCACATAAGGAATATCTGGGATTTTTTTTGGAATTATGTGTCTTGAAAAAGAAAAATTGCTCAAAAACAAATTTGGCACCCTCTATAGGATTAATTCAGAATCTAAGTTACGCGTATTGTCAAAAACAATCTGTTTTATTTTTATTTTTTCCCCATTTTTTATGAGTAAGACAATCACGTGCAACATCATGGAAATTCCTTTATATTAAATATACCGAAAATAGGAGACATTAGAATGCAGAACAGTACCGCTGTTCGTCGGTACTATAGCAAAATTTCGCGGGCGAATTAAAGAATATTAAACATCTTTTAGTCTTTTTTCATCTGGCACAAAGAATTGCATGAGTAGGGTTCATACCCTGGATGGGTGTCGGTCCAAGTAATAATAGAAATGTCCCACAATTATTGCCTGGATAGTTAAAGCACCCCACTACGTATGATTAATGTGAATTTAAATAGCATTTATTGATTAATTTACTTATAGTCGTATAAAAATTATTAACGAAATTTCCAGTCATAAATATTTATTTAAAACACTATAAACCATTATTTCAAATTTATATCGACATGTCTTTATAAAAAAAAGTACGTAAAATAAAACATATTTTAAAATTAAATATTGTGTTGATACAAGACGAGAAAAAATATGTATGTATATTTATAGGTTTCCTTGTTTATTATTTTTAAAAGCTATGAATTGTTAATGAAGTAAAAGTGTCACAGGCAGATGAATTGAAATTGTCACACTCAATTTTCAATCAAATATGATACAACGTATATTCAATATTCAAATGTTTGGTAGCTTGAACATAAAAGAAACACAACAGCTTGATTTAAAATGCCCAATTTAAATAGAAATATTAGCCCAATTCACAATCCTGTGCAAATGGTCTTGCATTATAGCATTTGCAAATTGAGAGA
Source organism: Linnaemya tessellans (assembly GCA_951800035.1). NCBI lineage: Eukaryota > Metazoa > Arthropoda > Insecta > Diptera > Tachinidae > Linnaemya > Linnaemya tessellans. The sequence goes on along the minus strand of OX637536.1, from coordinate 99,021,087 downwards.
GTATTTGAGAGCATTTTCAATGTATTTTGTTGGTGTAGAGTACAATTATTTTGCTCATGCTACGATGCTAGACTACTTGCTCGAGATTGTGAACTGGGCTATTAAAAAATCAACATTTGGGAACTCAAAAAAAACAGCATAAATTTTCCATTCAAATTTTTTGTTAAAAAATAACGTTAATAAATATTTATATATTGATGCAAACAAAATTTTTTCGCTAAAACGTAGTTCGGATTACTGAAATTTGTTACAATTAAGCGTACTGCTTAAAATCGCGGTGTGGCACAAAAAAAAAAAAGATATCCTAACTAACACAATCACTAACAAACAATTAGAAATCTTTACTGAGCCTAAGTGGCAAGTATGAGAAGTGCATAGAAGGCATTTTGGCGGAAGAATTCACAGTGTGGCACAAAAACAGAAATCGTAACTAATACAATCACTAACAAACAATTAGAAATCTTTACTGAGCCTAAGTGGCAAGTATGAGAAGTGCATAGTAGGCATTTAGGCGGAAGAATTCACAGTGTGGCGGGGTATTTAGAAAGGAGACGTATTAAAAAACATTTTGTTATTGTAAAAAAAAATACATAATAAAAAACGAATACGATAAGTAAAAAAAACCGTTCAATGAAAAGTGGGTCAATATATATATTTTAACAGGAAGTTTAATTTTAAATAAAAAATAAAATGAAATAAAATAACGAAATAGAGAAATAAAATTGTTTGTATTTGACAAGTTTGAGTTTTCATAATGAATATTAAAATCCAAATAAAATTTATAAATCTTGTCCTTAGGAGCAAAAACTAAAATGTTGCCAGCCCATAAACAAACCAAAAGGTCACTTATGCCTTAAATAAATGATATTTTTTTCTAAAATATTGTTTATTAAAAAAATGTTGTTCGCTTATTTTCCAGAAATTAAAGTTATTTTTTTTTTATTTTTCTTTATTCCTCAGAAAATAAAAGTTATTTCTTGATTTTATTTATTCCTCAAAAAATAAAAGTTATTTTTGGATTCCTCAGATAATAAAAGTTATTTATTTCTTTATTTTCATTTATTCCTCAAAAAGTAAATAATAACTTTTATTTTCTGAGGAATAAAAAAAAAATCAAGAAATATGTGTTATTTTCTGAGGAATAAATAAAACTTGAAAATAATTGGTAAATTTTGGAAAATAATCGTTTAAAAAAATACGAAATAATATCATTACTATTTATCATTGTTACTATTCTTTATTTTTTTAATTTATTCTTTTGCGCATTCGGCTACATAGTTTCTGCTTTGTGGGTTCTCAAATGACTATTATAGAAGTGAAGTATTGAAACTCATCTTATCACCTTAATGAGTGTTTGGAAATCTCGAATTAAAAGTCCTTGATAAAATTGCATGATTTTCACTATTTGATATCTTTTAATTACTTAAAAATTTAACTAACAAATTATTGATTTGAAAAAAAATACATGCGTAAATATTTTATAACAGCTTTTTATTTTAACAATTTCTTTTTCTTGACAGTAAAATCAAATAGTCATTAAAAAAAACGTTTAATTAAATTTGTAGATTTTACACCTTCATGTGTGGTTTTCGGTGTGGTTTCAAATTTCACATAGAACATGCAGTCGACTCCACTTTACTGGAAATAACCAAAACCCTATTTTTTTCAGTTATCCGATTTTTTTCTCTAAACCGTAGTTTGGATTACTGAAATTTGTTACAATTAAGCATACTGCTTAAAATCACGGTGTGGCACAAAAACAGGAATCGTAACTAATACAATCACTAACAAACAATTAGAAATCTTTACTGAGCCTAAGTGGCAAGTATGAGAAGTGCATAGTAGGCATTTTGGCGGAAGAATTCACAGTGTGGCACAAAAACAGAAATCGTAACTAATACAATCACTAACAAACAATTAGAAATCTTTACTGAGCCTAAGTGGCAAGTATGAGAAGTGCATAGTAGGCATTTTGGCGGAAGAATTCAGTGTGGCACAAAAACAGAAATAGTAACTAATACAATCACTAACAAACAATTATAAATCATTACAGACCCTAAGTGGCAAGTATGAGAAGTGCATAGTAGGCATTTTGGCGGAAGAATTCACAGTGTGGCACAAAAACAGAAATCGTAACTAATACAATCACTAACAAACAATTAGAAATCTTTACCGAGCCTAAGTGGCAAGTATGAGAAGTGCATAGTAGGCATTTTGGCGGAAGAATTCACAGTGTGGCGGGGTATTTAGAAAGGAGACGTATTAAAAAACATTTTGTTATTGTAAAAAAAAATACATAATAAAAAACGAAGACGATAAGTAAAAAAAAACGTTCAATGAAAAGTGGGTCAATATATATAGTTTAACAGGAAGTTTAATTTGAAATAAAAAATAAAATTAAATAAAATAACGAAATAGAGAAATAAAATTATTTGTATTTGACAAGTTTTAGTTTTCATCATGAATATTAAAATCCAAATAAAATTTATAAATCTTGTCCTTAGGAGCAAAAACTAAAATGTTGCGGTTCACAACTGATCTTTCCTTTGTTTGCCATTTTGCATGAGTGAATATAACATTAACTGTGTAATTAATATTGTCTACTCTAATCATTAGATGCATAATTTTCCCATCCTGGCACAACAACAAAAATAATTGTAAATGCCAGCCCATAAACAAACCAAAAGGTCACTTATGCCTTAAATAAATGGTATTTTTTTTAAAATATTATTTATTAAAAAAAATGTTGTTCGCTTATTTTCCGGAAATTAAAGTTATTTTTTTTTTTCTTTATTCCTCAGAAAATAAAAGTTATTTATTTCTTGATTTTATTTATTCTTCAAAAAATAAAAGTTATTTTTTGATTCCTTAGATACTAAAACTTGTTTCTTGATTTTTATTTATTCCTAAGAAAATAAAAGTTATTTTTTGATTCCTCAGATACTAAAAGTTATTTCTTGATTTTTATTTATTCCTTAGAAAATAAAAGTTATTTCAGAATTTTTATATATTTCTCATAAAGCTAAATTTATTTCTTTATTTTCATTTATTCCTCCAAAAGTAAATAATAACTTTTATTTCCTGAGGAATAAATAAAAATCAAGAAATATTTTTTATTTTCTGAGGAATAAATAAAACTTAGAAAATAATTGGTAAATTTTGGAAAATAATCGTTTAAAAAAATACTAAATAATATTATTACTATTTATCATTGTTATTATTCTTTATTTATTTAACTTATTTCTTTCTGCTTTGTGGGTTCTAAAATGGCTATTATAGAAGTGAAGTATTGAAACTCATGTTATCACCTTAATGAGTGTTTGGAAATCTCTAATTAAAATTCGTTGAAAAAATTGCATGATTTTCACTATTTGATATCTTTTAATTACTTAAAAATTTAAATAACAAATTATTGATTTGAAAAAAAAAAATACATGCGTAAGTATTTTATAACAGCTTTTTGTGGCATTTTGGCGGAAGAATTCACAGTGTGGCACAAAAACAGAAATCGTAGCTAATACAATCACTAACAAACAATTAGAAATCTTTACTGAGCCTAAGTGGCAAGTATGAGAAGTGCATAGTAGGCATTTTGGCGGAAGAATTCACAGTATGGCACAAAAACAGAAATCGTAACTAATACAATCACTAACAAACAATTAGAAATCTTTACTGAGCCTAAGTGACAAGTATGAGAAGTGCATAGTAGGCATTTTGGCGGAAGAATTCACAGTGTGGCACAAAAACAGAAATCGTAACTAATACAATCACTAACAAACAATTAGAAATCTTTACTGAGCCTAAGTGACAAGTATGAGAAGTGCATAGTAGGCATTTTGGCGGAAGAATACACAGTGAGGCAATTTTGAAGAAGTTTATTAGTTAAATGCTTTATATATTAATGCTACGGATTTGTAATATATCACTGCAAAGGTAATTACGTCTATGGTTTAAAAACTTGTTCAATTGAATTGTATATTTCGACTCCGCTTTACTGGAAATAACCAAAACTCGATTTTTTCAGTTATCCGATTTTTTCTCAAAACGTAGTTCGGATTACCGAAATTTGTTATAGTTAAGCGTACTGCGTACTCTTATCAGTAAAAACATCAAAAAAGTACGGTTTCATTACAACTATGCAAAATAATGCCTATTGTAGTTAAATTCTATACGTTTCTTATTACATATTAATTTTGTACCAGACTTTGCGTACGGTAGTTTTACCTAAAAAACTGCAACTTTTTTAGGGCTGTACGGAAATCGAAATAAAAAAGTTAACATCACGGGTTGTACAGCACAATTTTTGTATACAAGAAATGTTTTATTTAGCGCCATCTGTAGCTGGTTAGCAGCGAGAAAGTATACATTTGCCAATGCACCATAGTGATGGTAGCTGTCTTTGCTAAAATTCCTTTTATCTCTTCCTAATTACAGTTTTCGTAACAGAAGTAACGGCAAGGCTGTTTTGCTTTTACTTGTTTTACATTATTTCTGTAGAATATAAAAGCAATTACACAACGTTAACATGCCACAATTTAAAGGAAATATGATGTAGATTTGAAATTGTCAAGAAGTCGATACAAAAATATTAACATTAACAAGAATTTTATTAAGTGCGATACTTTTTCAGCTACACTGGGACACTTATGTTTAAAGTAACTGTCGGAACTGTAGCATATGTTCATCATGGCGTAGAGAATGACCTAAATTTTTGTGTTTTCTTAGTTTTTAGCACAATAAAATAATTCAAATTTTAGAACGTTGAGCGAAAACATTCAAGTTGTAACGAATCCCCAATAATCCAAAATTAATTTTTTTTCAAATTACCAATACCCAATAATCCAAAATTAATTTTTTTTCAAATTACCTAGGGAATCAAACTATAGGGGAGTTTTTTCAAAATTACTGAATGCTTTCTAGGAAATGGATTCAAAAACTATTTATCAGAACTCCTTCCAATGTTGTAAAAAACGTTGGCTCAAGTGTTTGATATCTGGTAATCTGGCAACCCGCTCAAGTTGTTTTAAGGGTTAAATGCTTGACAGCACTTAAAAAATTAAACTATCTTGGCGTATTTATTAACAATATAGAAAAATTATTCAAGAATAAGGATGATTATGATTTCGAATGGCCATAAGCTGTTTATTCTTTATAGGAATAAACAGCTTATGACCGTAAAAATTCCTTTTTTTTTTGTTGCACAGTGTAGTTATTAATTTCTTATCGAAACATTTCACATGATTTACTCTTAATAATAATTCAATGATTAACGTTATTTATTATTGGCTCTCCTGCTCATGTTTATTGTTCTTTTTCTCTCCCCTTTTCTAATTGCAGTTACTGGAGTTGGAACAACGAGTTATTGAGGCTGAGGAAAGAGCTGAAGATGCAGAAGATAAGGTACTTATAAATATCCCATCCATATATCCATGTAGGGATGTATGTACATTCACTTATGTGCGTCTGTGCTAATGCCAAGACACCAACCACAAAACAAAACCAAGTGAATAAGATTAATAATAAAAAAAGTGAGAGTTATATTTATAACGGTAATAACTAACATTTACATACTTTAAAGTAGCAAAAACAATAATACAGAAAAGATAAGGAAAAGGGAAATTTTGCAAAAAATGTAAATAAAATACCGGAATCAATATGAACGTGTGCATGTTGTCTGGTACAGACGTATTAAACACATCGTTAAAAATTATTTACGATGCGAAATGCGATATAACCTTAAAGTTTATTTTTTTTTTTTTTTTCATTTATATATTTTGATATTCTAAAGAAAATAAATTATATTTCATGTAACAAGATTGTGGTGGTGTGTTTTGTATACCAAAACAACTACTCGATTTTGCACCATCTTTCGACAGGGTTAATTTCCGTTTGTTTTCCATCGTTAAAACCGACAAAATCAAGGACAAACACGTGCCGTAAGCATTAAGCCAAGAAAAAAATAAAAATAAGGTTTCCCTTCAAGCATGCAATTTGTTTAAGGCTTTTCAAGATTTTTACGATGCTGGCCCATACAAAAGAATGTAAAATTTTAGAAAATACACAATAAAATAAAACAACCAAAGATGTGTTTTTTAACAATTGATAGTCTTAACAATATTTATGGGAATAAATATTGTTGCTGAGCATTAAGAATATGAGTTTTTAAAATTTTTGAGGATATAAAGAATACCTTTTTATGTCCTTAGACAGCATAAAAAAATATTAATGAAACATTATATTGATTTTTTAGGAATACTAAAAGATTTTTATATGCTTGTTAATTTTTATGAAAATTGGAAGTAGATGAAGAAGTAGTCGAAGAAATGTTTTTCAATCAATAAATTACATTGTCAAGGAAATGTGCTGCTGCATTTCATAAGAATTGTTTAAATAGAATCGACTTTTAACGGAATATCTAACTTTTATGGGCGTGGTTTTCCCACAGAGAAAGTTGTAAAGTTACCTAAGAATTTTCTGAGTAGACGACTAAATTTTTGAAGAGTGTTGTTAGTAAATTAAATTTGTTATATATTTATGATTCTCTAAAAGCTTTAAAGCTGTAAAAGCTTAGTGGTTCAGAAAAGAGCTTTCTTAATAATATAAAATTTTAAAACTAAAAGATATGCTTCCTTTAAGATTTCTAAAAAATTTAAAAACCTCAAATTACTCTAGTAAAGCTATTAAGCTTTTTAAAGGCTTTAAGCTTCTTAAAAGCTGAAAGCTTACTTGAACTTAAAGGTGTTTGAGCTTTAGAAGTATTTGAAAGCTACTGGTATCTAATAATATTTGTATAAAAAAAAAATTCCATTATCGAGCAGCCTTTTTAAACTTGTGACAGATTTCACACAAAAATTGCTTTTTAAATATTTTAAATTCATTCAAGTGGAAATGTTTTGATGTTGCCATTACACTCGCAGTCGTCATGTTATCATCTTTATCAAATACTGATGACACTTTTTTTGTTGTTGTTGAAGCCATTAGCACCCAACTGAAAATTATAAAATTCCTGTAAAAAGGGAATCCTTTGCAAACATGCACATGACGGGAGTTGGATGTTGTTGATGCTGTTTTTTTTTTTCAATATTTATTGTTGGCAATAAGGGTTTATAAAGACAACAAGTCAATATAAAATATTTGCAACTGGAGGGCTCTTGCAGCACATGCTACAGTTGTTGTGGCAACAACAGCAGCAGCCCTCCTTGCATTAAAACATTTAAACCCCAATGTCCTTTACTTTGAAAATTTAGCATCATTTAAAAACGTTTTCGTATGGAAATGATGCTGAATATTAGATATACGTTTGTTTGCCTGTTCGGTTTGTTAGTTGAAGCCATAACGGAAATAAGCATTAAACACAAAAGTTTAACTTTTACTCCACCTTCTAATAATATCGAACAACTGAACGACGTACATATGTAAGAGTTCGAGAAGAGATAAAGGTGATGCACACAGGCATACTCACAAATACAGTTCATGCTGTAGCATAATGTAAGGGGATTAACAATCATTTCTAGGCATTGGTGTACAGACACTAGGCTTTACGAATCCTTTGTTTTGTTCGAAATCATTGGGATTTGTTTCTAACGTTTATTAACAAATCTCTGGGGTGTATTTTGTTGTTGCTTAAAAACACAAGGTAAATCAGACGAGATTATGTCTGTTAAATAACAGTTACAGTTTTAGAAAAGTTTTTATGATGTATGAGTTGGCCTTTTTTATTAACCATCCTTTTGCTAAATTAAGATTAATTTATTATTTCCGCAGGAAGTTTACGGAAAACAATACGAAGTTAACTATTGTTAGAAAGTTCAGCATACAACTTAACAAAAAAAAAATCAGCAGAGCATAATAACGATAGCTGAGACATATTTCAGAGCAATATTTACATTCTTAAAGCTTTTTAGCTTTATTACAAAATTCAAGACTAATATTAAAGATTCGAATTTAAGAACGCTTTAGAAATTATAACTGCTCTTGCTGCAAATTTGTAAAACGTACATATATCTAATATTAAAGTTTTAAAAATACCTTAAAAATTATAAAGTTTAAAAAGATAAAGCTTAGAAGAGCTTAAAGTTTTTGCAACATATTAAACTTATAAAATGTAAATTTTTTTACCAAGTTCATGATATTAAAAAATAAAATAGCAGCCCACAAAATAGTTGCCCACAAAGTTCATTTACAATTAAGTGTAGAAGGAATATCGAAGCAGAGCAGAACTGTAGCAAGCCCCGTTTTTATAAACCGAATTTAATCTTCTCTTAATTAAAGTGTATTCTTTTAAGCTTTCCACAATATTTAAAAACAGCTGCCATGAATGTTACTGCTTTAAAATAAGCTTAAAGCTGTGGCAAAACATTAAACTTGTCAACAGTAAATTTTTCTGCTAATTTTAGAAATTCAAAATACTTGTATATTAGATAAATTTATAACAGCAGTTTATGACAGCAACTTTAATATTCTCCTATTTAAAAAATACAATAATAAACCTGTAAGAAAAAAGCTCCAAAAGCTTAACGTTGCAAAATTTAAAGTTAAAAAATATACCGTTTCTGCTAATTTCGAAAATACAGAATAAATGAATATATAAGAAAGTTTAAAGCCATTAAATGGTAAAGCTGCAACTTTCTAAAAGCTTTATCAAAACAACTTTAAAGTTTTCTCCAAATGCCTAAACAAGTATTTAAAAGAGGAATGAAGCTTTAAATGGAGTATTAGTCTTTAAAAGAACCATTAAGCTTTAAAAGAAGCTTAAGATATTTGTAAAAAGTCAAACTCTTAAGCTGTGAATTATAAATTCGCAAGAAATAATATAAAACTACGTAGTTCAATAACTGTGCGAAAAGCTTTAAGCTTTCTTTAAATTTCTCTTAAATAAAACACTGCAATAATTTGTCCATATCTTAAAAGATCGTTTAAAAAGTTAAAAAAAAAGTTAAAGCTTGAAGCTTCAAAAAGCTTACGGCTTTAAAAGAAGCTTAATGCTTTAAAAGCAGCTTAAAGCATTAAAAGCATCTTAAAGCTTTAAAAGCAGTTTAAAGTTTTAAAAGAAGCTTAAAGCTTTAAGCAAGGATTAAAGCTTCAAAGAAAGCTAAAAAATTGGAAAATCTTAAAGTTTAAAAAACTGAAATCCTTGACACGAACTTAAACTCAATTATAAAACCATTAAACAGGTGCGCTGAAAGCTTCGAGTTTCTGTTAATTAAAAGAACAAAATAAATTCTTTGATATCAAATTAGTTGATAATCATGACTTTGATTTAATAAATGGGTATTAAAATGCTACGCTAATCTGAACAGCCAGCATAACAAATTGAATGTCAACATTATTTAAAAATATTTAACATTTTATCATTATTTTACAACAACCCCTGCTAACACTTTACTGCTGCTTCTTTATTTAAAGTTTAAAAATGCCACTATTCTTCTGTATTCACATGTTCGAATTAAGGGTATGAGTATTTTACACAGGGATATAAATATTTATACTCATACGAGTACATACTTGGCCGTGCTGCTGCTCCCTTGAGAATAACACTGACAGGCAGACAGACAGGCAAACAGACAGACTACAGGATTTGAAAATGATAATGATACTTTAGAGAAAAAAATGTAAAAGGGGAGTTATTGAAATGAATTTATTAAATTTACTTAGATTTAGTGGAATTATGTAATAAGTTTCGGTTAACAAACAAGCCAACGCAGCAGGGAGCCATGGGGGGAGGAATAAATAAATTTCCAAAAATTTATGACTAGAAAAAAATAAATGAGGCATTTTTTAGAGAATATCTTCATATTAAAAAATTTCATATTAAACGAGGAATTCAATTTAATTTTTTTTTAATCTAGTTTTACTGGATGAAGGCGGTAACTCATGTATTTCTTTTTCATATTTAATCTTATTTATTGCTTTTTTTATTCTGCAAATGTCAATTGCCAAATGGCTACCAAACTAATTGCTTTTATAAATCTTAATTACAAATATATTGTGTGCTGCCATAATGAGTTTTCTGCTTTGCATGTTTCTTTGTTTGAAAAGTAAAATTTATAAAAAAAACAAAAGTTTATAGAAAATAGCCAAATCCTTACCTTTTTCATGTTATTGTTGAATAACTTTTTTTATCGTTGTCCCTGTTGATGTTGAGAGTCATTAGCAAAACTTTCGCTAGGGGATGAATATCTTAAAAGAAACACAAATGAAAAAAAAATCATTCACAAAAAAAAACAAAACCATACCAAAAAAAAAAAAACAGAAAATTGCAATAGAAAAAATAATAATTGAAATTCTAGGAAAAGATGTTTTATGGTAAAAAGTTAGCAACGCATTATTTTCTAAGCGAAGTGAGAGGCATTCGAAATAAGTTTTTATACATAAAATAAGGAAAATTTTAAGTATGAAATCTTTTGTTCGAAAATATTGAAAAGATAAAGAAGAATAGTTTAAATGTTAAAAATATTACGATGTAACGATTGAAATTTTTATATAAATTGTATTGAAATTTTGATCGATATCGAGTGCTGAATTTATTCGTTGAGAGATGACGGTAAATTTATCCAAAAACTTTTCTTCCAAAAATTATTGTTTTTTTTTTAATTAAATAAAATAAAGGAGATTTGAGGACTATAGCATTTGGAATAAAAAAAAATAATAAAAAAGGCAAAACCAAAGCCTTTCAAGCTTAGAATTTCAAAGATTTTTCTACATGCAATTTTTAATTTTTAAAGGACAACAATAGCTGCATTCTAGCAAAGAAAGAAATTTAAAAAATTGCCTACTTAATGGTAAGATTTAAGAAATATTAATATAAAAATAATTTTTTGTATAAGCCTATTGTCCATGCCTTTGAAATTAAAAACAAAAAAATGTTGGCGAAGTCTTCAGGATTTTAAAATACTTTCTACTTAATATCACAGTATACTTTTAGGATACAATTCTTAATTTTTAAGGCCCAACAGTGGCTGTATTTAATATTTCAGCAAACAATAATAAAAAAAATTTTCGAAATTTTTTTTTCCAAAAAAAATAAAAAAATAATGAAAACGATGAAGGGCTATAGCCTGTGGAATGAAAAAATATTCTCCATCAAAAAAGGACGACTAAACCCTTTAGAATATCAAATAATTTTCTACTTAATAGCATAGCATACTTTTAGGACACAATTCGTAGTTTTAAAGGACAACAGTGGCTGCATTTAAATTCTTAATGTTAAAAGGACAACAGTGGCTGTATTTAATATTTTAGCAAACCAAAATAAAAAAAAAAATTTTTCAAAAAAAAAATAAATAAAATAAAAACGATGAAGGACTGACTGACTATAGCCTGTGTAATGAATAAAAATTCTCCATTAAAAAAAGGACGACTAAGCCCTTTAGAATATCAAATAATTTTCTACTTAATAGCATAGCATACTTTAAGGACACAATTCGTAGTTTTTAAAGGACAACAATGGCTGCATTCAATTCGTTAGCAAAGAAAACAACCTATTGTTTTCAGGATTTGCTTGCCAGAGTTGACAATAATATTTTGCATTGGCTTAATGTGAGTTCAACTTATAATTGAAGATTCAATAAATAATAATAAAAATAAATATATTTAAATAAAATAGAACTGATCGCTTCAGTATAAACTAGAGTTTTCATAGCCCCAAAATTCCATTGTTTACATTTGTAGAAAAACCTATTTGGCGTTTGAGGTCGAAAAAATACTTTTCGTGTAAACTATTTTCAAGATCTTGCATTTTAATAAAAGTACATTTGCTGAAAAATTTCCTTAAACATCCACAAGTGGTTCATTAAATAATTCACAGAAACAACTGGCAACCTTTCAAAGGACATGCAGCAATAAAAAATTTCCCTTTTTTAAACTCAAATTTCTCCAACTCTCCCGTTAAAGAAAACTGCTGTACAAAATCTCTCTCTTTAACAAAAACTCTAAAACAAACAAAAAATGAGCACAGATTTCGAGTGCTTTCAATTCATTCATTAGCATAAAACTCTATAAAACAACAAAATTAAAGGATAATAAAGAGATGACAGAACATAAAAGCTGTTTACAAAGAAATGCATGTTTTAGGATTAAATGCAAAATGGGGTGGAATTTTGGTTTTTTTGCCAAACTAAAAACGGGGGAAAACAAAAGGACATACAAAGAATTTTTATAGAACAAAAGTACGAGTATATAGAGAAAATATATAGAATGTGACAATCAAAAAAAAAAGAACTCATAAAACAATTAAAGTAAAGAAGCAAAGAACAAGTTTAAAAAGAAATAAAATTATAAAGTGAAGAGGAAAAGACGTGTTTGAAAGAGATTGCTAATAAATTTGAAATAAACGAAAAATTAATTGTATATATAGTTCAATAATAAATAAAGAATAAAAAGTTGAATAAAAAAATATTAAAGCTGTAAACCACAAGGTGTAAATGAAGTTCAAATAAATGTTAAAAAGTGTAAAAGATAAGAACAGCAAGCCAAGTTTGCCTTAAGCAAATCACACTTGCACTTAAATTCTAGAACTAAAATCAAGTGCTATATGATTTGATTTATTGCCTGAAATTTTTATACCTATTCCACTAGCAACATATAAAGGAAAATAGTTTAAAAAAACTAAATTTAGTTGTAAAAAATCTTTCAGCAAGAAAAGAAAAAAAAATAACTTCCACATTCCACAATTGTTTTCTTGTTACTTTCCATGTGTAAATAAATTTTGACATTTCATTTTGCTTGCAATTTCTTACGGCACGCAGAGTTAAAGCGCATGTCAGGAAAGTGTCATACTTATTGTGTCCATTAAAATATGTTTCACATTGTTTTAGTAAAAATATGACAACAACGACAACAACAACAGTGAATAACAACTTGCAATGCAATTTTGTATACAAATTATGCATACACTTACAAATATCGAGTACAAAGGAATTGTGCAATATTTTTTATATTCTTTTTCTCTACAACTTCCGTTTTATATTTACCAAAAAAAAAGAAAAATTTTTAAAAAATAACAAAATTGAATTTTCAGCAAAGAAAAAGTGCATTTAATTTTTAAATTGTTTTTTTTTATGATTGATTTTAATCATTATTTGCTGAGTATTATTTTTCACTTAGAAAATTAAAGTTATTTTCTGAGTTTTATTTATTCCTCAGAAAATACAAGTTATTTTTTATTTTTATGGATTCCTCGAAAAATAAAAGTTATTTATTGAATTTTATTTATTGCTCAGAAAATGAAACTTTTTTCTTGATTTTTATTTATTCCTTAATTTTTATTTATTCCTCTTATTTTAAGCAGTAACTTTTATTTTCTGAGGAATAAATAAAAATCAAGGAATAACTTTTGTTTTTTGAGAAATAAATATAAATTAAAAAATAGCTATTATTATCTGAAAAATAAATAAAAAACTAAAATTAGGGAAAAATAAATAAAAATCAAAAAATTACTTTTTTTGTGAGAAACACAAATAAAAATCAAAAAATTGCCCTTGTTGCCCGAAAAATAAATAGAAACCAAAAATAATTCTTATTTTCTGAGGAATAAATAATAATAAAAAAAAATAACTTTTATTTTCTGAGGAATAAATAAAAATCAAGAAATAACTTTTATTTTCGGGGTAATTTTGAGTTTTTTTTAATAAAATTTAAAACAATTGAAAATTAATGCAGCTGAAGGTATTGAATGCAACAAGAATTACTTCCGTGTATTGCTTTTGCACTTAGCACTTCTCTTTTAGTTTGAAATTTTTTAGATTAAATTTAGAAAATAAACGTTATTTGCGATCCCTGGTCTGGACAGCTGGTTTTTTATTTCATAATAATAAGATTGTTCAAATTCAATGAAGGCAAATTGCTCTGCAATTGTATTCAAACATTCTTTTGTTTAGGTATTTTGCTAATAAACAAGATATTATTATTCATAATATTTTAGCTGTAAATGTTTTAAATAGGGAAATATTCTAGACAACGAAAACTGTTCCAAATATTAACAATTTTTATTTTTATTTTTTTTTTTTTAAGAAGTTTTCTTCATTTTAGCCATCATAATATTGTTTATTGTTGTTGAAAAGTTGTTACACTTTAAAGAAATACGTTTGACACTTGACTCACAGCGCAGGTCTGTAAACTCTGGTTACAGCATTGCCAGGTTCGAATCAAGTCTTCAATATTTTTTTTTTTTTGTTGTAACCAAATTCAACTAATGAATAAAAATTCTTGACACCATTTACAGCAACAACAAAAAAGAATTATACAGACGTGAAAGATAAATTTCTAAGAAACAGGAAGGAAATCTCTTTAGCCTGTAAATTAATAAATATTTAAGTGTAAAAAGATGTGTTTTGTGTCGTGTAAAATAAGAATATTAGGCATGAAATGAAAATTCCTTAAAAACCATTATGGAAAGTAAGGAAAAATGCTATAAACCTTGACAAACAAAAAGAAGAAAAATGTGGAAACGTTAAAAAATAGAAACATCCATAATAATCGTAAAATTTCAATGCAATGGTAGATGTAAATGTACGCAAACACACAGACACCAACACATGCCAATGTGAAAAAGTGTTGGTGTGGTGAGTGCAGTAGCAGGAAAGAGGGAATGCATTAAATACAACTAAAATATTTTTTTTAGCTTTTAAATAATTAAACTATACAACAGCGGTAAAACAACGAAAAAAAATTTATGAATGGATAACTACAGGAAAAAGGTGGGTAGAATTTACTTTTACTTTTAAAGCAATTTATGGAAAACAGTGGCAGGTTGCTTTAAGATTTCCAATAAATCATGACATAATAAAAATTTATTTTTACTAAAGCGAAATTTTTTTGCTCAAATCCATCTTCCTACGAGCAGCTGCTCAATAAATCAATAAAATTTTAATTTTTTTTTTATGTGTTAAAGTTGAATGACTTTGGCCTGAACTTACAAACAATTTATCATTCAATCGCTTGAGAGTAAAATAAAAGCAACAACTTAATAGTGTACAAAAGGCTAAAAGCAACAATAGCAATGCTTGACAAATGTTTAAGGAAATTGTTTTTCTGAAGAGGACATTGTTAGAAAAAGCAGGGGAAGGACAATAGCATGTTTGAAACACAAGGAAAATAAAATTATGGATATATGCGAATTGGACTTAAATTATTTGTTTAAAAAATTTTTATACTATGTACTGGATTCTGGTATTTTTTTATAGATTTGTAAATGTATTTCTTAAAACAAAATTTTAACTGAAAGAAAAATGTTATAGACAAAAAATTTTAGACAAAGTCTCGAATACGATTTTTCGAATTTTTTGGATCTGCATTATAGTGCCTGATTATGCTAGGTATTGTCGAGGTGTTTCAATGACGTAGGCCAAGCACTGCTCCCTCAACATTACCGACAGTGATTGACGCTATAATGTACTTCTTCGTCGGCACCGTAGCAAAAAATCTGCTACGAAATAGAGAATGAAATGGCTACAACAACTTCTCTAGCTTTTCATATTTCTTCCTCTGTCTCCTCAACACTACCGCTTATTTTATAGTTCCAACTTAATCCGTTGCACGAGTAGGAGAGTTCGTATCCTGAGTGCCCGCCCAGGTAAAAAGAAATGTTTGCTTACTTCTATAAATCACTACATTTTAAGTTAAACTAAAATGCTTGTTACATAAAGAACTTTTTCCAAAAAGTACTTTGTTCAATAAGTACTTTGCCCAAAAAGAACTATTTACAAAAATACTTTTTCAAAAGAGTGCTTTTTTAAAAAAATACCTTTTCCAATTAGTACTTTTGCAAAAAAATCCTTTTTCCAAAAAGTACTTTTCAAAAAAATATATATATACTTTTTCTAAAAAGTGTTCTTTCAAACAAAAAATACGTTTTTCAAAAAAGTACGTTTTCAAAAAAGTACTTTTTCAAAAATCACATCTTAAACACGTATGTTTTCTTAAAAGGACCTTTTAAATAAAGTATATTTCGTTTTAAGTCGAAATAAAGCCCTTTTTCCAAAAAGTACTATTTTCAAAAAGTACTTTTTCCAAAAAGTACTATTTTCAAAAAGTACTTTTTCCAAAAAGCACTATTTTCAAAAAGTACTTTTTCCTAAAAAGTACTGTTTTCAAAATGTACTATTTTAAAATAAAATACTTTTTCCAAAAAGTTCTTGTTACAAAAATTATTTAAAAAAATAAAATAAAAATTTTACAAGTACATTTTTCAAGAAATACAAAAAGTACCTTCTCCAAAGTTCACTTTTTAAATACATACGTTTCCTTAAAAGCATCTTCTTAAAAAAAGTATATTCCTTTTTAAATCAAAGTAAAACACTTTTTATATTGCTATATTAAATTTGAATTAAGATTCTATAGGCTAATTGTTCGAAATTTTTAATTTAAATCTCAGAAAGACATGATAAATATTCCAAGGCACAAAGGCAAGTCAACATCAGTTTTATTCAACTTACACAGCAGAGCAGAACAGCTGTTTTCGAAAGACGCAACCCTTTCATCATCAGTGCTCATGTGTATTGTGTTTGTCACCACTTATAAAAAAATTTCGAACAATTAGCCTATAGAATCTTAATTCAAATTTAATATAGCAATATAAAATGTTCGTTAAAATTCTTACTACATACAAATTTAAGCTATGGCTTGAGCTACCCAATAATAAAAATTGGAAAAAACGTTCACATGTACTTAAGTATAAAAAATTCAAACCAAAAAAGTTTGACTTAGGTATGATGGAACAAAAAATTCAGAAAAATGGGACATGAAGAAAAATAATCAAACGGTAACACGGGTATTATAACAATAACATGTTAACATCAGGTTGATACAGTTCCCGTATTCTTTTTCACAATAAAATTTGTGTAAATAGGAACTGTTATCACATTCAACTAAGCCACCTAATAAGTGGTGACAAACACAATACACATGAGCACTGATGATGAAAGGGTTGCGTCTTTCGAAAACAGCTGTTCTGCTCTGCTGTGTAAGTTGAATAAAACTGATGTTGACTTGCCTTTGTGCCTTGGAATATTTATCATGTCTTTCTGAGATTTAAATTAAAAATTTCGAACAATTAGCCTATAGAATCTTAACTCAAATTTAACAAAGTAAAACACTTTTTCCAAAAAGTATATTTGCCAAATGTAGCATTTACAAGAAGTACTTATTACAAAAAGTACCTTTAACAAAATTTTAATTTATACAAAAAGTACTTTTTCAAAAAACACTTTTTGCATTGATGGTCTCGTTTCCTACTCTTAGGCTGTGATTTGGTTCACTACAACATTTAAATTTAAAAACTTTACGAATTTCATATAAAATTTGTAGGCGACTCGACCATCTGTATTATGCAAACAGTATTTTAATTACTTCCACTTTAACGATTTTATGGCATATTTTGGCACATTTTCAAATTCTAATTTATAATGGGCGCCTTAATAATTCCATGTCTCTTATGTAGTTTCTTATGTAAATTTATTATTTTCTTTTCATCATATATTTTTTTTAATGTTGAATGTCTCAATATTCTATTATAATGACGGATGCATGGTTCATTAATTTTCTAGAAATGTGAATGCGTTTTCTGTATTTCCCCATAGCCTGCTAACGTATTACACAGTGCTGTATACGAAATGAAGATATTTTTGAACACTTTGCATTTTGTAGAGGTGACGAATGAAAATTTGAATAATTCGCCAATAATTATAATATTTGCATTATTTAAATGTATGCAAAATCTAAACATATGGCAGCATTGTATTGCTTCAAATTGCAATTAGGATGATGGGGATGCCGTTATATTAAAACTAAATGTAAATATTGTCTTACGTAAAATGCACAAACCGCATTTAGCAAACATTCAATGTGTTGAACTTACATAAGATAATCACAAAAAAATATAATTTACAAGATTTCATTAAAAACTTAATCAAAATATCAATGAGTACAGTCTTTTTTGTTCGCCGCATGCAATCAATCTAAAAAAATCTTTTTTTTTCATTTTTATGAACTGCAATATTCATTCATTTGTTTTTTAAGGCTGAACAAATGCTGGTTGGAAAAAACATAGAAATAAACAGAACATATAGAATAAAAAAACTACAGACAATAATCACTCAACACTAGGGAAAGTGCTGTTGCATTAATTGTGTGTCTGTGGCTTAGATTGATTGTTAATTAAAAAATGTGCAACAAAAACAAAACATTAAACTGGGCCACTAAATTATAAAAGTTTTGCTAGAGGAGGAAGCAATTAAAACATGAGATACTTTTTAGTGTGTAGGCGTTGAACGCTGCCGATATACAAACAGTTAATTGATTTTTCAACACTAAACAATCATAATAAATAAATTGTTTATAAAAAAAAGTACCCCAGAGAATATAATAAAATGGAAAATAACTGAAAAAAGATTTTAACAAAATTGCTATTTTAGCATTTCAACCTAGAAATTATAAAAGCGACTTTGAAAAATTTTAAATTCTCAATTTTATTAGCTTGAAATTAGCTAAAGAGCAATATGCTTCCTTTAAAAACTGTTTTATTTCGCTTATTTATTTGATTTTTATAATAGAGCATTAATTTAACAAATTCCTATTATTAGTCAAAAAAATCCCCACTTTAGGAATTTAAGCCATATAAAAAAATTTCGAATTAGATGCTTATTAGGGGCCTATAACAATTGTTTTTTAAGATTGCCAAGCATTTTAAGGTCTTTCTGAAATCTCTAACCAACTTGTTTTATAATTATTCAAAACAAAATTATCAACGATTGAAAATTCACAAAAGAAAATGTTCATTATTCTTTGAAAATTCTAATCGAATTCGAAGAAAAGTTCGATTTTTCGAAGTAAATTCAAAAAAAAAAAAATAAATTTAAAATTAACTTAAAATTTTACATATATAATTTGTACTAAAATAGATTTAACATCAAATTTCGGTATTTAAAAAATGTAAATATTTCTTAAAAGTTGATACGAATTTTCGAAGTTATTTTAAATATTTTAAGAAATATAGATTTGAGAAAATATACGGATTAGAGAGTAATTGCATGATATTTTCTTGTAAAAAGTTTATATTATACCTATAAAACCAATTCGAAGATATGTTTGAATTTTCGAAATAGCTTTTAGGTTCTTAAAGTGTTTCACATTTCAATTCTACATACGAGTAAAATTGAAATAACGTATTGTAAAAAAATTGGTATATTAATAAAATTATGTTTCGAGTTTACAAAATAAAGAAAAAAAATTTTTAAATCTTCAAACATTTTGAAATAGCAGATTTTATAAGAATAATGGAAATTTAAATTTTTAGAAATTATAAAACAATATAAACACGATCTGATGGCCCGGGAGACCTACTCTCAGATTAAACAAAGCCCAACTCTGTTCAAGGTTTTAAAAATAACATTAACCCCTTATAGCCAAACATTTCAAACATCAACTAGTTTTATAAAATATAAAATATTCACCAAGTAAAATCTAACATGTTCAAGTCAAATTAAAAATGATATTATTTATGGTAAAATAAGTCTTTAACAATTTCCCCGCATCAACATTTTTATGTTAAAAAGAATTGATTGTCTTACATATTGTAAAGGGTTAAAGTTGTCATGTTTATTCTTGAATTTTTTAAAAAGAAATATTTTTTCATTAAAAATACTTGTGTTTGATTTCTTTTGAAATTATTCTCCATAATTTATTTCCTCTAATAAAGAACTCCTTAGCCATATTTTTTGTTGATGAATTTCCCCTCTATTCTCTTCTTATATTGCCTGATTGCCAGCTTTCTTTCGGTGGCATTATTGTCATTATAATTATTGGTCGTGCATTGAAGCCAGACGCCTAGACTGGATGGCAGCCAATTGTCTGTTATTACTTTCAGATTCTATTCGTATTAAACTACTCATATGTGAGCGGGAAGTATATGATAATGATGATAATAATGATGCTGATGTTCGTGTGGTTGGCGGCCTGGCTGCCATCTAACGCATCATGCTAGAAGTTCGTTTTTAGCTAACAGAAGACGAAAAAACATCGTCTGCAATATCTTGCAAAGATAATTTGTTGACACTGGCGTCTAGAGTGATAAGCGAAAATGCTATTCATTTTTTTGGATTTAGATATAAAAATTATGTTTTGCAACATTGTCAATAATTAATTTAAAATAATTCGAGCTATTGCATGTTGCTTGTTTAGTTCTGTAGAATTTATTTTAATCAAACACAAGTTTTTGTTAAACCAATTTTTTTTTGGTAGCCAACACAAACATCATGACGATCATTTTTTTGTACCAAATTAAAAATGAACATAAATTGGAAAAGGTATTTGTAACACAAGCAAAATAGATTTGATTTTATTTTTAATTGGCAAAAATCACATTTAATTTCCAAAATCTTTTTCTGGATGCTTTCTTCTACTGAACTTTTGAAGCCAAAAATAAAACTATAAATGGTGCGGTCATGAAAAAGTCGTAGAGCAGCTACAACTAAAAATTCAGCGAAGCCTTATATATTTTAATAAACTAATTTGTTTTCACAAAAATACGCTGGCCTAAACGAAAAGCAGATGGTTCATCATCTCCTATACATTTGTATAAAACTCTAAAACGTTTCAAATGCTTAAATCAAATTTATTATAGCATCGTATTTTCTTTTCTCTTTTTTCTTCAAAAACTTAAAATTCTTGTAACAAAACTATGAACACAGTCAACATTATCGCAAAAAATAAAATGAAAAATGAGGAAATATATATTTTCTCGTATGTATTATTTGTTCTACAAAATCTCCCCCGACCCTTCAGTTGTTTTGTTCATGCCAGTAATGTTTCATGTCTAGCAATGTTTTCAAGATGAGTAAGTTTCCGCAAATGATTCATGAACTTTTATTTTTTGTGGCGCCTAAAAGTATGCAATGAAATTTGTTTTTCCTTGTACGTGATTCATAAGGAAGCAAAATATGTAAATATCACTAAAATTGTAATTGTTGAGATTTTAAAATATTTTTAGTTTTTAAAAATATTTTTCGTATGAAAAAATTTAGTTCGAAAACCTTGCATCCATCACTATTTACACAAATTTGGACTGTAATCAAAATTTATGGTATATTCGATTAATATAACTATTACTTCATGTATTAAAATTAATTTCGAAAATTCGAAGATTTATTCGAAATTAAATTAAAGCTTAAAAACGAAAGATTTATGGTATATTCGATTAATATAACTATTACTTCATGTATTAAAATTAATTTCGAAAATTCGAAGATTTATTCGAAATTATATTAAAGCCTAAAAACGAAAGATTTTCTAATACTTATCATATATTTTTGCAATTATCGCTATTTTCTATTAAACCTACGGGTTTAGCAACATTTAATTTTATTTCGAATTATCGACACACAGATTGAATGACATTTCAAATTAATAAAAAAATTTTTTTTTGTTTCATAAATTTTGTAAATAATAGGTTAACCCTTGAATGGTTTCAAAACCGCGGGCCTGACAAACCTGTCATCTGCAGTGGTATTTAGTTAGTGAAAGGTTTTATAAAATAAGGAAAACTCAATAATAACAAATGTGGTGCTTTGAGAGCATGTGATCACTCTTTGAACTTTACTCAGTGATGTGGTCATCATAATCTCCCCAGTGTCCAAGACATTAGCAAGATTATAAAGTAATTTTTTTTTTATTCAAGGGTTTATTTCAAGCTAACATAAGCTAAATTTTCTTCTATAAGGAATTATTACAACATTTTTTTTCTAGATCTCAAAAATTATTGAGTTCTCTTTTACTATTCGAAAACACATGTGTGCCTTTTTATTTCTATTTATTTTCTTATAAAATTTGTCTACATTTTATTCTGTTATCCATTTGCTCTCTTTGGAAGGAATTTTTGAAAATAAAAATAAAATATCCCTTTTCTTGATATGAAAATAATCTACAAAAAGTTTTTGATTTTTCTTGACGCCAAAAAGAAAATAGTAGTATGGACACACGTTACAGACACACACCCGTGCATATGCATGAAAATACTTACGCACTCACTTGTAAAAACTTACAGCATAAAGAAAATAACAACAAAAACTATGTGGCCTTTTCTCATTTCCCCCATTTACACACCACACCACCTTTCAACAAATGTATGTTTATGAGAACGTGTGCATGCAAGAGCACATTAATACAGGCGATGAATGTGTACATACAACCGTACATGTTACATGAATGCATGCAATGCATACACACTCAAACACATGCACTGGCTCTCCAGTGAACATACAATTTTCGTATTAAATGGAGAATGACTTTTAATTATTTTTTATTGAAATGGGGGAGCTCTGTGTTGAAATTAATTACTAGACTATACAACTAAAAAGCACATTATATTAGCACAACATTAAGAACAACTTCATTGGATTTATATTATTCACCATTTTGTTTAAAAATAATACATACAAGTACAAACCTATTTCAGCTTCATTAAAGTGAAATAAATTTTAAGCTAGTCTGATAATTACAAATCTCTGTCAAGGCTGGCAAAATGATTAAGAACAACCATAGATATCATATGATAAACCTATCAAATTTCGAAGTTTTCTTTAATGTGTTTGTTGGGTTAATGCCCGTTGTCTGGCATGGTCGTTGTAAATAGAATCCCAATACTAGAAATGAGTCTTCCCTGTGAAAAGCACTCAAAGTACATTAGGCTTGCGTATAAATTTTTTCCCTTTTTTTTTGGAATACATTTTTTTTGGGGGGAAAAGTTAAATGCATCATACACAAACTCATGCTCGTACATACACACACTCATACATTTATTCATGTACACAGTGAGTGCTGAATGAATTTGTTTGTTTGTACCTTTGCATGGAGTTGTCCAACATTTTAAGGGAATAGACTAAAGTTTTTAGTCTTCAGTGAATGCTCGTTTAGTGAATAACGGTCTTTTATCTATACAGCGCGAGTTAACGGGAATTTATTTCTATAAATGTGTGCTAGTGTCTGTTATAAAAATGCAAGAAATTCTTTGAAGTAGAAAATCTAAAAATATCCAATTGAAATTTTTTTATTTATGAGAAAATATTAATGGAAAAATGAAAAATGTGCGTGTGTGTAATAAAAAGACTTGCAATAAATTATAAAGCATAAGTGTTTTAAAACCAAAAGTATCAAAAGTGGAAAAACATTAAAAAAAATCAAAATCATGCTAAAGAAATTTTAAACCGGAAAAAGCCAATTAGAGAAAAACGCTATTTTTAATTTAAAATAAAACTCTTAAGAAAGACTTAAAAATTAAAGTAAAGGAAACAGTTTTTTTGCAAAAGAAGTTTTAAGACATATTGAAGTTTTAAACAAATCTCAAATTAAGTAAATGTTAGAAAATATTTTATTTTCCTATTTCCAATAAGAATTTAACAAAAATTCAACACTCGTATTTCAAAACGAAATCACAAGACAAAATAATAATACAATACAAATTTTATAACGAATTATTTATGCCAAGTGGAAAACGATAAACCAAAGAAACTTATTTTCAAAATTTTTAGATTGAATCAGTATTGAAATTGTTAATTTAAATCATTTATTGATATTATAAATTTCTATTTATTATGACAGACAGATATCATTCGAATTTTTTCGAAAATTTAATAATTTAAATTTTAAATTGGATTCTAAAAAAATGTAGGTTTCCAAAAAATTCTTGTGAAATTTAGTATTCGAAATAGTGTTTTCTTGTTTAATACTTAGTATTTTATACAATTGTGGGTGCTGTTGGCTGAAGTAGTAGAACACGAGACTATGAAGCGGAGAGTCCTGAGTTCGAGCCCCCGCTGAGTCATGAAATATTGTGTTGAATTCTTCTGATCAGCATTAGTGCACGGTTGTGTTAGTTGTTGCCAGCCTGTTTCAATGATGAAGGCATAGTCACTGGTCACTGGACAATTACTGGCAGCGACTGACCCAATCATGTACTAAAAGCAGAGTAGCAGCACCCACCTTCGTCGGCCCTGTAGCAAAAACTAGCCGGCGATGTAAAAAAAGGTTGAAATAGCTACAAAAAAAAAAAAAAAAAACTGTCTATCTTCTCATCTTTCCTAATCTGTCCCCTCAGTACAATCCCCTCGTTTTCAGTTCCAGCGCAATGCATTGCATATATAGGGGACATCCCCTGAGTGCTGGTCCTACTCCTAAAAAAAAAAAAAAAAAAAAAAATTAGTTAAATTATAAATCCGATCGATAATCTGGTACTAGAAAATATTTATTTCTAATTCGAAGATAAGTTCGAATTTTCGAAGTTAATTTCGAATTTTCGAAATTCAGTTAGAATTTACGAAATTACTTTTGAGTATAAAAAATTGCTAAATTATTGATATTAGTTGGTGAAACAAAATAGAAATGTTGCTAAAGTGATATTAAAAATATTAGAACAAAAATTACGTTTCAGAAGCAAAAGCCAAGAGAAATCCTACAACGTATCAGCTAAAAAAAATGCATTGAGCGCCGCATTGACAACAAGATACATAATTGTAGTTCATTCCAGGACAAAAACACACTAGATATCAAAGAAATAGTTATTAGCACAAAAATATAAAACTTTTTATTATTCTTACACGAAAAACATCTCAAATGACTAGAAAAGCTCTAACGTACAATCATTAACTAACTGTTAATTAACCCTTGGCTTATATTTCATGTAACTCTTCCTTCCTCTTTTTATTTTTTAATAAGTTAGTTTTGTCTCAACCTTGATTTGCGAGCTTTTTTCATTCATTGTTTTGCTTTCGGTTGCAACTACACAACCATAACCCTAACCTTACACCCTAATAAACATTGTGCTTGTTGATGATTAAGCTGGAAAGAACTATAACAAATTTTGTCAAATCTAAACCAACAAAAACATGCCACTCACCCTTTTATGAAATGATATATTAAAATTTTCAATTAAACACATGGGTTTTGAAAGAACTAAAGCCCAAAACAACCCCGCTTATGTTAATTTTTTTTATTATTTAAGCCTAAAGGCAGCTACAAAATATGATGAGGAACTATTAGGGCAACTCCGGGCCAAATAGAAAAACCAAAATTTCCTTTAACTTGTAAATTTTATTTCCTTATAGATTTCAAGTTAAACGTAGAACCACCTTAATTAATAATATTTAATATTTATTTAGGCTTTTGTGTAGTTAAAACAGTACACGAAATGTGATGAGGCAAAAACTACCCCCAACCCTTAAACGTTCTACGGTTTCCATGCCAATGAACCTGAGAGAACAGCAAACTTTTGCCAAGTTATTGGGAATAGCACTCATAATCTCTGTTCAAAATATTATTCTTTTTCACACAAAACAAATAGTCCGAAGAAATATGGGGTGTTGAATTCAAAATTCTTATTGGAAAGTACGCTACAAGGGTGGAATTTATTTTTTCTTTTTTTTCGCACAAATATCATTTAAAAATTTATTTTCAGTTGGTGAAACAGTTTAAGGATATTTGATATCGCACAACTTTACAATGAAAACAATTTAAAAGTGTAAAACACACCGAAACAGATATTGCAAAAATAAAATTAAAAAAGAATGCACGAAAAGAATTTCTTTAATTAAACGAAAAATACATGAAAAAAATGTATGAAAAAGTTCTCTGTGAAACTAAAAATAAAACATAATTGAAAAAAAAATAAATCAAATACTTTAGAAAACAACTTTACTTACATTTATTTCTGTTCTACTGTCTTCTTCATTGTTGTATGTTAACCAGACTTTTATGGCAATTATGGAATTATTACAATTGACCACCTGCGGCGTCTCTACTAGTGTGAGATGTATGTGAAAGTTTTATGTTTGATACTGAAAAAAAATATAATAAAAAATATTTTGTTTTAATTAAAATCTTTTTATATGCGAGAAATTTAATTTATTATTCTAATTTGTAAGAAGAAAATGAAATTTAGTATTAATTTTAATTTAATGAAATGTTTTTTAAGTCCTTTAGGAACGCACTGCGCTTATTTTATGACTCTTTCAGATCATTACGAATACATTGACGCTTGAGCAATAGAGATATCCATTCACTCTAATGGATGAAATAACACCAAGATTTTAGTTATTAAGCTAACAATTTTTCTTCAGACTATAGAAGAAAGAAACTTGACCTACGACCATTTAAAATCCAGATTGAGGCAGATCTAAAAGGTTCTATTATAACCAGAAAAAATTTTCAAAATCGATCGTGTTACGGTCAACGAAGATTGTTATCGCACTACTCGTATAGTCAAATGGCTGAAATAGTTACCGCATTGACTCGGAACCTGAAGCTCTTAAGTTCGATCCCGTACTCAGCCAAGCCAAGTCACAAATATAGAATCGAATTTTTCCAGAGATCGTAATGGTTATAAGTTTTATTTTAAAAATTACATTTTAATTTCCTGAGTTTTATTTTTCGCTTAGAAAATAAAAGTTATTTCTTGATTTTTCTTCATTCCTCTCAAAATAAAAGCTATTTTTTTACTTTTATTTATTTTATAGAAAATAAAAGTTATTTCTTGATTTTTATTTATTCTGTAAAAAATAAAAGTTATTTCATTCCTCAGAAAATAAGAATTATTTTTATTTTATTTTTATTTATTCCTCAGAAAATAAAAGTTACTTCTCGATTTTTTTTCAGGAATAAATAAAATCAAGAAATAACTTTTATTTTTCGAGGAATAAATAAAATCAAGAAATAACTTTTATTTTTCGAGGAATAAATAAAATAAAGAAATAACTATTATTTTTCGAGGAATAAATAAAAATAAAGAAATAACTTTTATTTGTCGAGCAATAAATAAAAATCATGAAATAACATTTATTTTCCGAAAGATAAATAAAAATCAAGAAATAATAAAAATCAAGAAATAACTATTATTTTTCGAGGAATACATAAAAATTAAGAAATAACTTCTATTTTTCGAGGAATAAATAAAAATCAAGAAATAACTTTTATTTGTCGAGGAATAAATAAAAATCATGAAATAACATTTATTTTCCGAAAGATAAATAAAAATCAAGAAATAATAAAAATCAAGAAATAACTATTATTTTTCGAGGAATAAATAAAAATCAAGAAATAACTTTTATTTTCCGAGGAATAAATAAAAATCAAGAAATAACTTTTATTTTTCGAGGAGTAAATAAAAATCAAGAAATAACTTTTATTTTTTAAGGAATTAATAAAAATCAAGAAATAACTTTTATTTGTCGAGGAACAAATAAAAATCATGAAATAACTTTTATTTTCTGAGGAATAAATAAAAATCAAGAAATAACTTTTATTTTCCGAGGATTAAATAAAAATCAAGAAATGACTTTTATTTTCTGGGATAGTAAATTCGGTGCCTACGAAAAAAAAATCAAAAATTTAATAAGAAAATGAACGAGAAAATTAAATAGAGTGAAAATAGCAGAAATTATTATAAATTTACGTGATTAACTACACTAGACAACAAACTTAATATTTTTATGGCAGTAATTTTTTTTATTAGTAGCCTTCTCTGCTAGCAAAAACAGTTGATATTTAGACTATTTTTTTTAGGTTTATACAAAATTTTTCTATTAAATAAAAAAGAGGTGGAAAATTTAGAAATAAGAAGTTGATATTTAATTTTTTTTTTAATTTATATCTTTCAAGGGACCCTTCGAAAGATAGAAAATTTCTTGAAAGCAATAACAAAAAAATAAAACATATTTTAATTTCAATATAAACACTCAAATGAAACACCCATTATTTTTAAATGTTTTAAAAATTTTCTATAGCGTAAAATTTGTATTAGAATAAATGCAATCAAGTGTTTTTATTATTTCTTTTTTTTTTTGTAAAACACATTTGTTAACTATTTTTTTATTCATAACTTTTCTAAATGAATAATATTTTTCCAGAGAAAAAAATATATAATAAATTGTATACAAAAAGTTTTGCCAATAAAACCACTTAGAACAAGGCAAAAGTTTTTAATGGAAAATTTCCTTAACAATGAACAAAAATCTAATTTGAAAGACAGCAGCAGCAAACAATTGAAAATCACAAAAATTTATTTAGAAAAATCAAGCCATAGAAACAAAGAAAGCATTTCATATTTTAAGTTAATTGCCGCAAAAAATGACACGTTTCAAAGATTTAAAAAGGAAAATTAATGTAAACTTGACAATGAACTGCTTTCATTAAAAAAAACTAAAATAAACATAAAAAGAGTCTGAAATATTGCAAAAGCAGCTTAAAAATATTCCACTGTTTAGCCTTTCATGCCATACAAAAATAGCAGGAAGTTGAAATATTTTAGAAAAAAAACAATTTTCGTCATTGTCATAGACACCTTTTGTGCTGCTGGATGTTTCCCAAATGCTTGTAAAAGTCTTCAGGTATTTGCTTTCATGAAGTAGAGAGGGGACGTAGCGGAAAGGTGCTCAAAAGTATTTGTTTCAATTCTTTTGCTTCATTCTTCGCTTTGTTTCGTTTATGCTTTTAAGAAACGCGATTCTTGTGTTTAATTTACACTTGAATGCACATTTTGTCATAATTTTAATGCTGTCGCCCGCCCGCCACCACTACCCTTTTAGAAATGTTACACGAACGGGAATAATAACAAAAATGTTGCAACTTTTAAAACCATCCAACTGGAAAATCAAATTTAGTACGTTAAATTTATGCCGATTGGGAATTTAGAGAAAAATTTTGTTACAGCAAACACAAAGAAGAAGAAGAATGATTGCTAGAAAATATGGGCGAATCTATCGTGATTAAAATGTATAAAAATTTTTGGCGACTTTCAAAAGAGTTACCTTCAGCTTAAATATAGTGTTTAGTGGGATTTAAGTGCACTTTATAAAGCATAATTAACTAACAGGGCTGTGCTGCGAAAGGATTCATCTAAAAAAGTTGTGTGACGCACGCTACAAAACTGAAGTACTTTGCAAATTTAAAGAGAGATTTCGTAATTTGTAGTGAAATTTTTATAATAAAACCCATAAAATAGGATTCCTTACATAACAAAATATTTTATCTAAAAAAGTTATGTGACGCACGCCGCAAAAACTGAAATTTTTTGAAATTTAAAGCGAGATTTATTAATTTGATCTGAAATGTTTATAATAAAGCTCACAAAATAGAACTCATTACAAAAAAATTTATCTAAAAAAAGTTGTGTGAGGCACGCTACACAACTGACGTATTTTGGAAATTTAAATTTGATATGCTGTAATTTTCTAACAAAAATTTGTTGCGAAGTAATTAATCGCATAAAAACTGTGTGAGGCACGCTACAATAAATGAAGCTTTTTGGAAATTAAAAAGAATTCCTTACATAAAAAATCATTGATCTAAAATAGTTGTGTGGCGCACGCTACAAAGCTGAAATACAAAAAATGTGTGATGCACGCTACAAAAAATTAAGTATTTTGGAAATTTAAAAATAAATTTCATAAGTTTTAGTGACATTTTTATAATAAAATGTATAAAATAAAATTTTTTAAATAAAAGAATTTTAAAACTATATCAAATGCTATAAATCTTTTGTGACGCACGTTACATTTTCTACAATTCATTTATCAAATCAGCTATTGATTTTTTTGTATGACTATGGACCATGTACATATATATTAAATAACCCCCAGTTTTTCGGTTTGGGAAGTCCTTCGAGCTGAGAAATTCAAATTAGTTTTTAATAAAAAAATTATAATTAACGTGATACTGGCAAACACACATTTTATATTGCAGCTGACTAGAGAATTTCTCATGTGTTGTGTGAGTTTTATGAAATTGGATATTCCATAATGATAATAACTTAAAGGTTTTTAATAAAATTATTGGAAGAATTCAAATCGTGACGCACGCTACAGAAATTAATATGCAAAAACTTTTTTTTACTTTTTATTCTAGAATTTTATTATACCTTATGTAGTGAAAAGGAGAATATAAAATAGGCCATTCTATTCACAACATAAAAAATAACTTTAATTTACGTGATGTACGCTACAGTCCATGCACCTGACATTTCATACCCAATTTCACTATTTGCCAAATTTGCAAGGCAAAATTAGTTTAAGGAAATTGAGGAGAATGTGTTCTTTAATTCATGAACTTTTTCCATTTCCTAATGGCTGTTTCTACTCTTTTTCTCATTTTCATTTAAAACAACATTTTACTTCCCCTTATATTTTTCTTAAGTGTCAAATAAACACTTTATAAAACTTGACAGAATACAAACGTTTTTAAACATTGAAACAATATGACATTTGTTCAAGAAGAGAAAAAAATGTATATATTTAGCAAAAGTATAAAGTAAAAGAAAAAATACTTTTATATGCAAAACAAATATGCAATAAAAAGATTTAAGGTCAATAAACTCATAAAAGGACATAAAACACTAAACGTTATATTTGTCTCCTGACTTTTGAACATTATTAAGAAAGTAAAAAAAAAATATTGTAAGTTTTTTTATATAAAATTTCTAATAACTATTCCTCACTCATACTTTCAGCAAGTTAATATTCTTTTTTTTTGGCTTATGGTGTTACCTTA
The DNA here is from genome assembly GCA_951800035.1 of Linnaemya tessellans. Lineage (NCBI taxonomy): Eukaryota > Metazoa > Arthropoda > Insecta > Diptera > Tachinidae > Linnaemya > Linnaemya tessellans. The sequence continues at coordinate 98,990,562 of OX637536.1, read as the reverse complement.
ACGTAGAATTTTGTATTTTTGCCATTTTTCATTTATGCTACACGTTTCTTATTTTTTTTTTTTTTGGAAAGATTTCAAATATTTACTGACAGTTTTTCAAATTACATTCCGTGTATTTACTTGGCATATTCGCAAATAAAGTGTCATTTACAAGCAAGCAAAGCAAACTTGCCAGCATTAAGAAGATATTATTTGCGAGATAAGACTTGCAAAAAGTAATAAAATGACATTTAAAGAAAATGCATATTCAGATTTAATATCTACAGAATGCACACTACAGTTTTTTTTTCTTTTGGACTATAGTCCATTGAACTCTTCAGTCAGGATCTGTGTTACAGGATCTTTGATACCGGCCTTGTTTAGTATATTTGTCTTACGAAAGCTCACAGCTGGACAATCGCAGAATGCATAGTTCTAATCGCATGTATCGATTGCAACAAAAAATAATTTTTAAATAGGACCAGCTCCCAAGGAATGACCCATACATATGCAGCGCATTACGCCTGAAGCAGAAAGGAGGCGATAGTATTGAGAAGACAAATGAAGAAAGATTAGAAAAGACTCATTAGCCGTTCACCAAGGACTATCTGGCTACAGTGTAAGGGAGGGGCTAAATACTACTAAAGGGAACCTAGGTCCTAGGAGAAAATGGAGAATTTTTTTGTAGCTATTTGAAACTTTTACTTCGCCGGTTAAATTTGTGCCACAAGGCCGATGAAGGACAGTGCTGTTCCTCTGCTCTTTAGTACATGATTTTGTCAGTCGTCAGTTATGTTCAGTGACCAGTGCTAAGCCTTCATCACTGAAACAGGCTGACAACAACTAACACAATAGTGCACTAATACTGATCAGAAGAATTCGGCACAATATTCATGACTGAGCGCGGGTATGAACTCAGGACCCTCCACTTCATAGTCTCGTCTTAATTACTTCAGCGAAGAGCACCCTCAAGGTGATCACCAACACCTATTCGTATCCCAAATGTCAGTTCCCTGCCTTTAATGGAAATGCTGCATGCATTGGAAGGGCATACAAACAAGGGGAAAACTTAGGACCTCCGGTGTAAATGTCCCGTGTTTCGATTTTCTTCATTACTTATTGACCTTGAGCTTACTTATTGAAACTTAAGCTCTCTAGCTTTTGGAAGCTACACCGCTGTGACCTATCAAGTACATGCAGGTGGCAACTTCTCGTGCATGGACTATCCCTCCCCCCTCCCCCCAACCCATGCACAAACACCTTGCAAGGGTATTCGATCTCCGTATAAAAGCCTTCCTACTACATTAAAAATAGGTTATAACGCCAGTAACCACTGAATAACCAGCAAGACATACACCTAGAAACACCTACGAGATCCATACTAGCCTTCCTCGTTAAATACTTTCTAGCACTGGCTTTTTAATGTCTGTTGAATTCACAACAGCACCACCAAGTGTATTGCCGACGGAGACCTCTCCAATATTCCGGCATAGAATGATTCAACCTTTTGCTGAGGAAGCAGCACGTCTCCTGAATGAACGTGGACAAACGTGAACATGCACGTTAATAATGATATTGTGAGCATCACCTTTTTTATATCCCCTAAAAGGAATGTATTTTATGGAGCATACCGTATACCGGGGCACCAGTGTTAGGTTACTGCTTAACCTCAGATAGTCCCTGGAATTTATCATTCTATCGACTTGGCAGCTGAGCAATATCTTAGGTTCCTGCTCACCTTCGAACCTATTTCTTTTTACATTCTTAGGTGCACTTCATTTGCTCTGCTATTTTATAGATTTGGCAGTAACACAAAAGTCACTGAAACACTTAAGTCTGGGAAAACAGAGGGAGCGGAAAGTCACTGAGTTTCCTTCCTATCGTACACTTGAAGCAAGATATTCTGAACAAGACCGATCTACGGCTCGTTTCTGGATATTTTTCTGGTTACTTGACACTGAAGTGTCTATTGTGGTAGAGTAACCAGGTTCGTCTTCCTAGATGTCGTTTATGCTTGCAAGAGAATACAACTTTGATTACTCTCTGTGACATATTGTTTTGTCTGATATCCTGTTTTCGAATAATATTTGACGGGCTTGTCAAACCTCGATGTTGAGTTAGGAGAATAATAAAGAGCTCAGGTTAATTTCAGGTATCAGTAGCACTAAAAAATTTCCCACTGGTTGTAGTATCGAGCATTCGGCCAGATGAGTTTCTTATTTAATTCAAATTAAGCTCAGAAATGTTTTAGCACTTAATCGAATATGGACATACAAGTGGCGTGTTTTCTTGTATGTATCTCCAATGGCAATTCTTTTTGCTTTGACTATGGCGAGAGGGAGTATAAAAATTTTTTTCTTCCCATTCACTCCTGATGCGTGCACACTTTAAGTATTATTTCCCTGAATGTCTCCCACAAATCATTTTAATTTTTCCGCTTAATTAGCTTTTTTTCTTGACATTTGCTTGCGAGCTTCACTTGCAATTTTCTCATGTAATGAACAGCATTCGGCTAGACTCACTTGCATGCGTTTGTATGCATGTAATTTCGTATGTGGCCCTTTATTAATGAATATGACACAAACAACAAATAGAAGCACATGCACACACAAAACATAAGTACTTGACTTTAGATTTGAAGAGGATTCTCTTCTGTTGAACAAGTACGAGTATGTGCTGTAATTTTTTTTTTTTTTTTTTGATATGGTGCTTTTTATTTTATGCCACAATATACAGACTTCTTTCCCCACACTGCAGCTACTTAATAATGCATCTTTGTGTGCCGGAGCTGTGTTGTCAAGGGGCATCAGCTCTGGAAAAGGTATGAGACAGTTTTTTTTTCTTTTATTCAACTTCTTAACTTTTGCAGACTATTAGAGGTTGCCATTTATTTGTTTATCTTAAGTTGCTTTTGCTTTTAATTGATCCTTAGGCTATAATGACTTTAGAAAATAATAATAATAGTTATTATGCGCTTCCTTTCGTATCAAATACAAAGGAACTTAGTTGCTAATTAAATGATGACAGGAAGTTAAAGCAGGCAGTGTTTGCAAGTGTTTTTCATGGAAACCAGATTATGCACGAAAAGTAGTTAAAGTAAATTTTTAAAGAGGGCGTTTATGTATCAACTTACGAGGTAAAAAAATAGCTTTTGTAAAGATGAGAGTTTGGTAAAAGACTCATCTAGTTTATAGAAGAAAAAAAAGTAAATTGCTAACTTCATGTGATTACATTTTCTATATACGAGTAAATTACACAAGGCAGCAGAATAAATGTCAACTTTACAACAATTTAATTTTTTTAATTTCTTTAACGGCAATTTTCGGTTAAAAATTTTAGTTAAGATTGGTGTTAGATTTGGGGTGGGATAAATAATCTGCGTCGAACAGAAAAACATTTTACCAGAAGGCGGCCAAATGCCTTTCAGAATGTTTTTTTTCATGTGTTTATATGTGTAATAAATTTATTTGTTGCTTAGTATATAATTTCTAAGAGTTTACACAAATATTTAACAGATAAGAAAATTGCATGATTTTCTTTCAGTGTATTTTTTTAAACTATTGTCTGCACTAGTGTACGGACCTTGATATTAGCGAAAAACAGTTAAAAGAAATGAAAATGTATTAAAAAAAATAACAATTTCAAACAAATTATTCATTATATTCAAAATATAAAAAGTAAGCATATTTTTCGTGACGCACGCTACACCACATGGACTTCACATATCATACTTAATCTAACTTTTTTATATATTCAGTTTATTTACAACATTAGGTATAACTTCATTTTTCGTGACGCACGCTACAATACATGCACCTGGCATTTTCAATTTAGTCTCAATATTTAAAAAATAGGTATTATGTTTTCCAGTACACAAAATAAATCTGAAGCAGAATATATGAAAAAAAATTATTCATTATATTCAAAATATAAAAAGTAAGCATATTTTTCGTGACGCACGCTACAACACATGGACTTGACATTTCATAATTAATCTAATTGTTTAAAAAATTTTCATTCTATTTAAAATATATACCAAATAAATTTATTTTTCGTGACGCATGCAACAACACATAGAACTGACTCTATAATTCGATGTTACTATATAATTCGATTCGAAAAGAAAACAGTAGCCTGGTTTAATATTGTTTTAAAAAAATTAATAATATTCCATTAATAAATAATTTTGATTAATATCAAAAACGTTTTGGTTAGCGGACTTGTTTGTGAGACAGAAAATTTTTTTGTTTTTTTCCAAATTTTTGAGCAAAAAGTACCGGTAAATCAATGTCTAGGCTAAAGTGAATGAATACTTTAGCCCGGACATTGATCTACGACACACCCTGGCCCATATTTACATAAAGACAAAAAAAGGGAAATATTGAAATTTTGCTTTACATCACGAGCAATTCTATACGGTAATTCTATACCATTATTCTGTGACTTTATAATTTATACACTTGCACACATTTAAATCTTTAACAGGAAATTATAAATAAAATTTTATTGTTTTATTTTTTTAATTTGTGGTAAATTTTACAGACTCATAAATTAGTGTATGAAATGAAATTATTATCGAGGGCTGGTTGTTTGTTACACTACAAATTCTGTTTTAAAAAATGATATGAAACAGACAATTGTTTTTTTTTTTTTTGTTTTTTTTTTGTTGCTTGCTTAAACAAGATAAATCAGGTTTTGGCACGTTTTTGATTAACTTCAAATATGATTTTTTAGTTGTTTTTAAAGTAATTTTTTTACGTCCCAATAAACTTTTATAAAATAAAGAAAGTAAAAAATAAGCATTAAATTGATTTATGAAAAAAAAAATTAATTCAATATATAAATTGGAAAATCTAACATTGTTAACAAAAATATTACTTATATAATCATATATGTATGTATGTAAGTATATCGTTGTATTTGTATTTATTAATTTAACTAATGTGCCAAAAACTGTTTAATTTTTTTCAAACAGTAAAAAGGGTATTTCTTTGACATCGCAAAAAAAAACTGTATTATGCTAAGGATTTATAATAAATGAAATAGCATAAAATAAACATGTCGAAACCCTTGATATTGAGCGCAGCAAAAATATTTTAGTCTTTTTGAAAATACTAGCATTTGTGCTGTACATATAATCGCATTTGTATTTCAATTTAACTGATGGCTTAAGCGTACAATAAAACTGTCAAAGAGATTTCGTATTTATTTTAGTCAACATTTGTTTATTTACTTTACTAAGTTTCGTTAGAGTGTGTGATATGTTTCACCTACTACAAGTAGCAAAGCAATTTCATTATTTGCTAATACATAAATTATATTGGCAGCAAGAAAAAAAAACCCGTAAGCAAACAATTTACTTAGGAAACTTTAAAGCAAATATAATCTTATTAAGAAAAAAAATATGACAAGGGATTTCGAGTTAAAGGATAAAATTCCCTTTACTGGTAGTACGATTAAATGCAAAGGTAAATAGAGTTGAATTGTCCATAGTTAACCTCAATTCTTAAATTTAACTAAAACCAGCAACAAATTTTAATTATAATCAATAGCTAGTTTCAGTATCTAATGAGAGATGGGCTGTCTTCGAAAAATTTAGCGTCATTCTGTAAAACACAAAAATATGGGAAATTATTTTTAAATTTGTCCTGCTTCGTCGTATGAAAGTAGCGCTACCAGCATAATAATAATTGTTTTTTTTTATAAGAAAACGGTTCTTAATTTACAGAAATCAGGCGCAGACCTCAGGTTTTAAAAATACAGCAAATAGCAAAAAATGCAAGGAAATAACCTAAAAGTGCTAAAAAACCTATCAATACTGTCGGTTTATAGGGAACCTCACGGGTAATGCCCTTAACCATTGCTTAGGGTAAATTTTCTTAATTTTATGTTATAAGGTAAAAAAAATTTAGAAAGGAACATCGAAAATTGTATAAAATGTGCCTTTTTTGAAGAAAATTCAAATTCATTTTTACATTTTCAAATAATTAAAATTCTATTACACCAACTTTAGATAATTTAATTGTTTTATAATTTATTGTGAATCAAAAAAGGGCATTTTTTATGGCATTTCTGAAAAACAATTATGCTCATATGTAAATAAATTTAAATTGTTAAATTAAAATATCAAAATTCGCATTATTACAATTAAAGCACTAGTTAAGTAAATATTAGTCCTCAATTTAGATAATGATTTACTATTCACATTCTGCTCAACAATTTATAAATCAATCTCAAAATGTGCACTCTAGTATAGAAACAGCTACATTAGCATCATTTGTGTACATCAAACTTTATACACTTTCATTCCAACGCAGAGCATATTATTAGCGTGTGTGTTTGTTTTACTTGAAGATAAATGATACACTTAAAATAATAAATATTCTTCAAATGTGGGTATTAAAAAAGCAAACAGCACATGATTTCTAAGAATTTTTTTAATGACAATGAAAATAATATTCTAGAATAAATGCAGAAGAGGGGAAACAATCAAATGGAAGCTGAGGCAAAAAGCTTTACACCAAATTGAAAAGTAAATTCATTAATTTACTTCTGTTTGAATGACGGACGTGTGTTGATCTTTTTCGCTTTCCCCATAGATTCCAGTTTATTTATATTGTGTACAAAGTAGACACGCAAAGAAATTGGGAGTTAGAAAAGTTTTAATACCAAATGACAAGTAAAAGAAAATTCGACAAATCTTCAGGCATCTGAAGCCTAAATGGGCGCATTAATTAAGTTTTCCATTAAAATGGGTCATGTCGTGTTAGACTTTCCGTAAATACTAATAATAAATGTCAGCTGTAATAACTAATTAAATATATTTACTTGGCTCTTTTTGAGTTCTATAGCAGTGAAATTTTTTGATGTAAAAGAATTTGTAAGAAAACTTTATAAATATTTTTTTTTAAATATGTGTTCATTTTAATGCCACAAAAACATAAAATTTAAATTTTAATGTCACTTTTACTTCAACAGGAATTTACAAATTTTCAAATTTTATTTATTACTTTTAGTTAGCATGACTAGACATGCCTCGTTTTGATCAACCCTGTTGCCAAAAACTCTAATTATGTAATTCAATTTCTTTATCAAATTTTTTTTCAATCCTGCTTTTACATAATATTTCCTGCAGTCTCTTGCCTAAATGCCATGAATATATACAATAAATTTATGCCAAAATTTACACGCTATTTCTTTTTTTCGCACACATATTTACTTAACTTTCTTAATCATGCTTTGAGGAAACCTCTTTCCACAATAGAATTTCTTAAATGAGCTCCATTACAGACATGTTTTATTCACTGAGGTAAAGATAAGATTAATGGAGCTTGAACGGAGATTGATGGTTATTTTTAATGCAAAAAAAAACATTATCATTAACATAATGAAATTGCAGATAGAAGTACCAACAATTTTAGCAAAGATATTTGGCATAATTTTCTTAAATTTATTATTCTTCAGCTTTATGTAAGAAAAAAGTGAATTAAATATCTATTACACAATAAAGCGAAAAGTTGATCCTTATTGTGTAAACCACGTGAACTCCAATAAACGAAATTCTGAAAAAACATAAAAACTCTTAAACAAAAGTTGCTACAAAATTCTTATTTATTAAAATTTTTGGCTGAAAATTCAAACAGATTTACTTCTGAGATCCCCACAATTCCCAAAGACATTTTAAAAAATCCCTAAAATTGGGATTTTTTAGTACTTCTGCGGTATTTTTCACCAAAAGCAGATACTTTTTAATATTTAAGAGTTCATTACGCCTTAATTGAATTTTTTTATTGCGGTCCTGCGATTTGACACAAATTTTATATTTATTGCAAATATAATTTTTGTTAAAAAAAAGGATATATGGCAGATATCCATATCCTTACTTCTATAACAAAATCGTTTATTTTATGAAATGAAAGGATTATTTAGAAAATTTTTAAAAATTTTTATTCCATTCGATTACTTACTTTAGCTGAAATTTTAATTTTTCTAAAAAGGATATACGATAGGCACCCGTATCCTTGTTCCGATTTAAAAAAAAAATCCATGCGATAAATTATGTGCAATGAGTTTTCGTTACTTTTGGAATATTACTTTAGCAGATACAATAATTTTTCCAAAAAGGATATACAGGAGGAACCTATATTCTTGCTTTGATCTTAACAGAATTTTTTATATAAATTTAATGTTATATTTAAAGAACTTTATTAAAATTTCGTTACTTTAGAAATTTTACTTCAGCCGAAACCATAATTTTTCCAAAAAGGATATATGGGAGGCACATATATCCTTGCTTCGATTTCAAAATAATTTCGTGCATAAATTCAAAGTTTTATGTTGGGACTTTTGTTGATAAATTTTCTTTAATTTATGAAAGCGATTTGACCGATATCAGAAATTTTTCAAAAAGGATATATACTAGGTATTCGAATCCTTGCTTCGATTTGAAATAAAATTTTTACACAAGTTAAGTGTTATATTATGAAAGCTTTGGCAAGTTTTCGTTACCTTCGGAAGTTTACTTTAGTTGAGACCATAATTTCTCTAAAAAGGATATACAGGATGCACCTATATTCTTGCTTTGATTAAAAAAAATTTTTTTGCATAAATTAAGCGGCATATTATGAGACCTTTAGTAAAATTTTCTTACTTTTGAAAGTTTACTTTAGCTGAAATCATAATTTTCCTAAAAAGGATATATAAGAGGCACATATATCCTTACTGCGATTTAAAAAAAATTTTGTATGTAAGTTTAATACAATTTTTTGGCACCTTTTATTAATTTTCTTTCGTTTTTGAAGATTACCTAAGCTAATATCATAAATTTTTTAAAAAGGATATATGAGAGGTGCTCGTACATGATGCGCCAAGGAACCTTTTAATTGGAAATAATTATTAATAGGTGAAACTAACAAAAGTAGGTTAAAAAATTTAAATTACTTTTGTAAGAACAACATTTTAAGATGTTGTCATTAGTTTCAACTTGTTTAGCAATAATTTACATAAAAATGTTCTTTTAACGTGCTTGTCAACAACATTATATTTACCGCTAAATCTCACCAGACATAATAAATTGTAAATCCTTGTACTGACATGTCAATGGCAAATATACCATTTCTTACAAGTATAAAAGACAATTAAGTATAAATATTTGCAATCTATACAATAGGAATTTAAAGACACAAACTATGCTATAATAAAAAACTAAGAAAGGCATTCTTTAGCAGTTTTGCTTGCAGCAGACAATATTTGCAGTACGCCATAAAATTGGCTAGACAGTTAACACAAAACATGTTTGCACTTTTTGCTGTTCAGGCTTGAGCTTTTTTGATATAAATCTATTTCAACGCAGCATATATTTAAAATAATATATGCATAAAAGTATGCTATATAATTCTTCGCCAGTAAAGTGAAAAAAGTAAGCACTTGAAATAAAACTTTTACCACATCCAAATAAGTGTAGTATAATTTTTTTATTATCTTAAATTAATGGCATATCTATTAGGCTGATGGTTTCGGCAAAAAGTTTAAACGAAGTTTTAACAGATTTAACATTTTTTTTCTTTTCGGTTTTTGTTCAGTATTCATGCCACTATATGCTATTTAAAGTTTTTACAAGAGTCTGCTTTTTATGGCCAATGCAGTTTTCAAAGCTCTTTGTAATAAAACTAAATGGCAAAGAGGTGCCACATACAATCAAGTCAAGACAAAAGTACAGCATAATCAATGCAGTTTTGTAAAGGAACGAATATATTTAGAGCTCTAGTAAAAAAAGGGCGTTGAAGCGGAATGAAAAGATACGAGTATTCTCGTATTAAAAAAAACAAGAAGGGAAGATAAAAGTTTGCAATAGAAATTAGTTTTACAAGTTAAGGACACGAAAAAAAATTAAGGCGAATTATAAGGCAATTTCTTTAAAAATAAAGTTTTTAAATAAAGTTTTAGCGAAACTTTGATAGACATTGATGCTTAGATAATCATAGTGTTATACAAATTAGATCAGCTCAAGGAGTGCTCCACAGTGGCTTCGTATCATTATCATGCCCAACGGGCTGGGCCCACAGTCCTTTCATTCCATATTTTTTTAATATTTTTATTTAAAAAAATTTTTTCAAATTTGGTGCATATGCATGACGAGTTTCTACAAAATCCAAATTATCACACCCTTTTTAAAGAAATATCTGGCTTTTTATAAAAATATTTCATATATTTAAGAAAGCTGTAAATATTTTTCCGTTAACTTGCTGAAATCTAAATTTTAATTCTTTATAAAAAAACGTAAAAATCTGAAGTTTTATTTTTTAATGAAAAATTATGGTGAAAAAATAGCACAGAATCCCTGTTAAAATATTATTGTATTAATATTTGTGGGTGCTGTTGGCTGAAGTAGTAGAACACGAGACTATGAAGCGGAGGGTCGTGAGTTCGACCCCGCGCTGAGTCATGAAATATTGTGTTGAATTCTTCTGAACAGCATTAGTGCGTGGTTGTGTTCTTTGTTGCCAGCCTGTTTCAATGATGAAGGCATAGTCACTGATCATTGAACATAATTGGCAGCGACTGACACTATCATGTACTAAAAGCAGAGTAACAGCACCCACCTTCGTCGGCCCTGTAGCAAAAATTAGCCGGCGAAGTAAAAGGTTGAAATAGCTACAAAAACAACTGTCTATCTTCTCATCTTTCCTAATCTGTCCCCTCAATACTATCTCCTCGTTTTCAGTTCCGGCGCAATGCATTGCATATATAGCGGTCATCCCCTGAGTGCTGGTCCAAGATAAAAAAATAAAAAAAATATATAACAATTTTCATTGCATACTTTACACTGTAGAGTCTACTCTTAGGCGCCAACCTCATTTTTTATGATTATGAATTCTATCATTAATTTTTTTACACAATCATTGACCGCATTAACTTTTTCTCAGTCTTTTTTTTCTTTAATGTCCATAATCGTAAAATATATTTATAGGTTTTAAGATATTCCTTAACATTTATTTTAATTTTATTACTGCAGCTGGCTCATGCTCACACATATTCATATTGTATGCTTGAGATGAAAGGCAATAGGGTGTGGGTTAAAATGTTTTAATCTTCTTACATGATAAAGCATAAAATATGAAACTTTTTGAAGCCAATGCTTAAGAAGTGGCATAGGAGAGAAGAAAAAGTTGGGTAAAATAAACTTAAGTTCTGTCAATATCTATTTAGAAATCACAAATGCCACATGATAAATAAAAAAAGTAAACGACTTTTTTATATTAAACAGATGTTCTAAGAAACTTGAGAATTAATAAATAATTAGTTTCAAAAAATATCCGAGAGTGGTCCTTCCAACCACAAAGTTTTAATAATCGTTAGAATTGAGTCCTTCGCAAAAGGGTGGTACTGAAAATATGTATTAAATTTCAAAAAAAAAAAACTATTCTTAAATACATCTGCAAGTGCAAAATAGTCTCTGCCATTGAAGGGTTAACACGCTTTCATATTTCTCCTACTAAAAACATGAGATGATTGTAAACATTTTCAATGTATCTGCAATAAAACGAGATGAGGTTTGAAAATAAAACTCAAAAATTTAATGTTTATTATATTTTAAGCAACAGCTGAGCACAGCAAAAAGGAGTACAAAAATGTCACGAGAAAAATAGCAATAAAGTTGTATTATGCCCAGTTATTTTAAAATATGTGATTGAAAAGTATTAAAATTTTACATGAGAGAAATATAATACAAATTATATCAAATGGGATGTAAAGTATTAAATAAAATATAATAAAAATGTACAAAATAAAGGACATTTGGAATGAATATTAATATTTAACCAGCTACTCATACCAAATCGTTAGTTATTAAAAAAAAAAAAATATACATTAAGATCGCCTAAAAACCTACTTTTGATGACAATAAAAGTTATAAATAAATAAATGCTGTTTTCAATTTCTAAGGCATTTTCATTTCACTGGGCATATGCCATGAGTTGCTCTGAAAACATCCTTTATAGCAAATAGTCTGTTTAACGTGTATAAAATTTTCAAATACTATTACAAATGCGGCTCGCTTGAAAATACACTATCCCAATAAAGACAACAACTAAAAAAGCTGCTACAAATAATTTTCCAACTAGCACCTTAAAGTAGGCCACTTAATTTAAAGTTTTCTTTAAAACATCTCGTTTAATATTTATCAACATCAGTGACCCTCTTTTTATATTTTCCCCACCATAAAATATTCAATTTGAAAAAATAAAATTTTCCTAGCCCAAAAGACAAGCTGAATGGGAGAGCACAGCGTGTCTTTCAGCTGCAATCTAAAAATCTAAATTTATGTCTTTTGAGGTTTTGCTATGAAATTTGTTGTAGAAAAAATATATTGTTGCAAGTTAAAACTGAACATTTTGTTAGAAAAAATATTACAGGAGAGTAAAATATAACTTTTAAGGCAAAACAATATTATTATGGAATAGAACTATTGCATACCCAAAAGGTGCAATAATGTTCATGAAAAACAATAAAAAAAATAGCATGTGTGCGCCAAACGGACCTGCTGCATTGAAAAAGTGATTTAATAGTTAAATGAATTTTAAAAAAAATATATTTATAAATTGAAATTTATACTGCCTAACCAAAACTTTTCTACACAGTGATTTAATCAAATGATTTTAAAAAAATATTGATAAATTTAAATTTATATTGCCTAACCAAAAGGCATGTGGAGAAACTATACATTTTATTTAGATTTAAGATTTGTTTTAAATTTAAGCAAAATATTGCAAAATTGTAGGAAAAATAATCAAAAGTATTGCATACTTTTAGGCAGCAATTTAAATTTCTTTAAATCCTGTAAAACCGTATGCCTGCAACTTTTGAACGTTATTTCTCATGCCGCGCTTGCAGCGCTCTGTTGTTGTATGAACATTTTTATTTTTGTAAATTGAATTGTCTGGTTTAATTAGTAATAATATAAAGACTTGTTATGAATTTTTAATGTAAAATGGTTTTGTGTTTTTTGTGTGATTTATATTCAACTTTATTTATGCACGTTGAGTAGTATTGCCAGAATTCTTATCCTGTTTTTAGCAAATATGATTAAATAATTATTTCTTGTTATTTTTGGCCATAAATTTTTAAACCTTAGATGCTTTTTATATAATATAAGTAAATTATTTAATTTTATACGTTTAATATTTCTTCACTCCCTCAGGAAAATGTAAAAATATCATATTTATTTTTCAAAAACTAAAAAATTAAATATAAAAAAATTTTTCTACATATTTTATAAAATGTATGCATATGAACAGCTCATGTTTAAGTTTTTAATTTCATATTTCTTTTTTCCAGTGTAGGTTTTGAACTAATTTATTACGGCAATAGCCATAGTCTTGCTAAAACATAGTTGCATATTTCGCGGCGCTTGCCGTAAACAACTTAAAAATACTGCATAATTAGAGCGGAAGTCTTTGCTTTTATGCACATTGTAACTACGGCTGGTTGTTCTTTCTCAAAACATGCCAAGAATTGTTCATAATTAATTTGCGCTTAATTACATTTTAACACCTAAAACTTGTTAAAATGCAAATATTATAAAATAATAATTAAGACACTTTCTATATACGAAACTGATAAAGGGATAATTTTCAACACTTGAAAAAAATTATAAATTTTGAAGGGATAGAAAAGCTGACGTTTATGTTCGCTAGCAAATAGGTGAATATAAAATAGGGCCCCCAAAAATATGCAGAGTTTTCTTACAACTGAAATGCTTAAAAATGCATTTCAGGTTATTAAGCGATAGATTTTTAGCTTCAACGAGTTACAGAATATGCCTTTCGACAAGAACAGCCGCCCACAAGATAATTTTCAAAGAATTTTTTTTAATAACAATTAAATTTTTTTTTATATTACTTTTTTATAATTCGTTATCGTTAAATTACTGGCGATACAGCAAAACTTCGTAACTTAATAATTTTTAGTTAGACAATATGATACAAACGTTTTATCAGCAAAGGAAAAATAGTTCTCTTATAATTCTATTTAGTTTTTCCTATTTTCATTTAATGTTTTTATAGCCACGTGCGGGAGTTACTAAAAGCATTTGCAGCGTATACAATCATAAAGTTTTGTTATCTTTATTTTTAAATAAATTTCTTTCCTACAAAAAAATGTTTTTTTCTTAATTCTTAACAAACTTCCTGCTTATATACAGCATAAAACGATAATTACTAGCAACACTTGCTTATAAGGATTACTACGGAAGAGAAAAGGCAAAAAGAAATTAACAATAAGAAACCAAGTAGACAAAAGTATTTGAAAATATGTATCCTGTGAAAAGTTTTGCTATTTTTCTGTCTTAAAAACTTGGCAAAACATCTGCATTAAAATTGTAAATATGTAATGCAAACACGTTATGCACGCAGTCTTAGCAATCACGCGAATTGTATAATTACTTTGTGCTCTATTGTGAATGCCAGACAGTTATAAACTTCAATTTCCCTAAAAGTATGCATTACTATTGAAAGCACTTTATTACAGAAGTGAATAAAATCTTTTAGGAAACTTTTCTTTGCAAGGGAGTTTTTACTTTTATTGAGAAGTAGAAACGGAAGTGTAAAATTACTTTCTGTTGCTTTGTCAAGAACAAGATATTTGAGCTTGAATATGTTTGAATTTTGCATTAAACCCCAGAATGTTTTAAATGTCACGAAAACAATAAATTTTGAATAAATGATAAAGAACTGTTAAAGCTAGCATACATTTCGGCTTAATGTAATATTATAAGTGAAGCATACTTATCTGTCATATTTATTTGATTAAAGAAATATTTTTAATAATTCCCTATTTTTTCCTTGATTTATTTTAAGGTGCGGGCTATGGAACAAAGGTTGAGTGAATGGCCAAAACCTCCACCAACCGCAGCCAACACCAACAACTCATCGAATCATCAAGGCCAAACGCAACATCAAACATCACTACAAAGCCAACAGCAGCAACAAACTCCAGCCAATTCAACAAATTTAACTGCCAGTCAACAACAGCAACAACAACAACTATCCTCAAGTCTTCCAGATGCTGAGAAAACCATTATAACATCGCTTGAAATCCAAGTCGAAGAACAACGTCAATTGCGTTTGCAGGACGCCAAACAAATCGAAGCGAAAGCGGCCAAAATCAAAGAGTGGGTAAACAATAAGCTGCGCGACTTAGAAGAGCAAAATCAATTACTGCGTGAACAAAATCAAAAGTGCAATCAACAGTTGGAATTATTAAAAAACTATATAGCCAATCAATCGAATAGACATAGTGTTATAGGTCCCGTTAGGAATAGTTTAAGTTTAGATGTGCAAGACTTTGCCGCCTCCAAAGAGAATCGTAGACGCAGCGAAAGTCTAGATACCCAAGAAATTATAAATCGTCCGTTAACCGCCTCTTATCCTCATCACCAGCACCGAAGAAATTTATCCATGGAGCCTACCGAGCTGGAGCGTAATCTAGTCGCTGCCGTAGATGGCCTACAGTTGGCACCGTTAGCAACTATAGCGAAACAAAATGCTAGCGTTAAAAATGGCCGACCCGATAGTTCTGATACGGATACGGCTCACGACTATGCCGAAATTTATACACCATCATGTGAAAAAATGCCAGCTTGGATGAAAAATAATCCAGCTTTAATGGCGAGCGGTGGCAATTCGAGTACTACTACAACTACCAGCGAAATGGGCGGAGTACCAAGGCCACCGACACCGCCGCTACATCGATTTCCTTCGTGGGAGGCGAAAATCTATCAAGTGGCTAATGATGGTTTAGCTGGAGCCTCAGAGAATGGCGGCACTTTGGACAGGCATACACAGCCCCAACCGCCTCCCGATATACAAGAATCTGTTACTAGTCACTCGAATACTTTAAATAATGCAGCTCATCAGAGTCGTCATACACCCTCTTCTTTAAATGAGGCAAATGTCGCCGGTACACCTCAATTACCTACGAGGCAACAGCAGACAGCAAGTGGAGGTTTCTGTGATATATCAGTGCCCGTTTATGCAACAGTTAAAGGGGTAATTTGATTAATAATATATTTAAAAAAATGGGAAATTATTTTAAGTTTTCAAGTTTATTGAAATGGATTTAAAGTGAAGTGGAATTTCGCTAAATCCTATTCCTTATTCCTATTTTGCAGTGGTGGGCAAATTAAAGGACTCTCTTTAATGTTTCTATTTTTCCTCTTTTTTCATTGAGTGTGTGCGGAACTCTGCAGCAAATACCAAAACCCTATGGGAAATTTTGTTTTACACCACCATCAAAATAATAGTGGGGAACCAAATCTTTTCATTACCACTAAACGCAAATTTAGTGCAATAATTCTGCACTCACTTAAATAGTGTAAAATTTTTAGTTGCAGTGCATTTTTTTTTATTATTCTCACAAAACTTTGATAAATTAATGGTAATCAACTACAACATACTGGCCTTCGTTTCGGAATGTAGATATTTCTAAATAATAGAGTATGTCATAGGTCACTTTTTTTATCTTGAACCAGCACTCAGGGGATGACCCCTATATATGCAATGCATTGCGCCGGAACTGAAAACGAGGGGATAGTATTGGGGGGAGAAATTAGGGAAGATGAGAATATACAGTTTTTATTTTACTTCGCCGGCTAATTTTTACTACAGGGACGACAAAAGTTGGTGCTTTTGCTGTCAGTGATGTCTACTCTGTCTCTATATATAGACCTTTCCCAAGAATCACGCTGTTAGAGTTGTTGTAGAAGGAATTTCAAACATGTTGAAAGTTTAATAACAACTTGGAGATATCGCAGGGTTCCGTAATTTCTGTTAATCTATTCTCTTTTGATTTTATAAATTATGATGCAATCGTTTAAAGCCAAATATGATTGATATTATACTCAAAAAATTGTTAACCTATTAAAAGGATTTTGTTGGAATAAATAGGTTTTTTCATTCAATATTTAATTTAATCAAGACTGAAAAACCTTTTCCAATACGTTAATGTAATCTTTCCATCTTTCAAAATGCTACAAAGTTGATTATTTTCTAAATTCCTTAATAAAATGGCCTTAATTTTTATGTTAATAAACTGTTGAAAATTCGAAAAAAATTTGCCAAAGAGAAATATTATTTACTGCTACTTTCTTATAAACTAAGAAATATATTTTTTTGCAAAGTGTTGTTTTTCAGTCTATTTCTCTGGTTTTGAACACCGCAAAGTATGCTTCAAAAAATATATTTTAACAAAACATCACGTTCCGGCTACATGCAGAACATGTTGTTTATGCCTCTAAAAATATGCTGCATTATGAGTATGATTTTCAGTAGCTATAAAATTTTATTTATAAATGACACAACCTAAAAAGAAACGAATCCATATTCTAAAAATATGCTACATATTTTTAGCACTCTAAAACAACTTTAGTAAGAAGTACATATATTTTTTTTTAACAAATAAAGGAATTTTGGTATGTAACAAGAATGAATGAAAGTGAAATACCTGGGAAGTTATACTATTCTTCTAGTGGGTAGTGTTGAGTTCAACAAGAATTTGTTTTCAGAATTTTTAAAATACCTCTTGAGCATTATTTTAATAAGACTCAAGTTATATGAAGCAATATAGAGACGTTTAAGGTGGGTACAATAATGCGAACTTGCTAGAATGATAGGCTTTCAATCAAATTCAAAAATAGAAACCATAGCGACATCTAGAGAATTGTCACAGTCCTAACAGGGCATTGAACAGGGCGCTGGACACACCAGTGAAATAGGGCTGTCCTGCCAATGAGTTCTGCCGTCATTATTGTGAAGAAAGAAAGAAAACCATAGTTTTTCCACTTACTTTGCATCTCTCGAGAAGCACGTTTTTAGACGACCTGTCAGAGTTATCAGAGATCAATTTAGGAGAGCTGATCAGATGTCAATAACCAGATCTGTATACTTAGTGACGACCCTCCTTAAGTTGACACCGAAGAGTCTCGTTGCCTGACAAAAAGGAATTACCCAAATTCTACTTGAATCTGTATTCTAACAGCTTCACTATTTAATTGTAAATATATAAATTTTTTTTAATTAAAAATTATTAAATATTTTTCTAGCGCGCTTCTCAAATACGTTCGATGCCTTTCACCGGTGACTCTAGCGATGACTCCAGTGATGGCGAAGATCATGCCGTTATGCTGACACACAATTCACACAACTCTTCGAGTACCGATAATACGGAAACTTCAACTTCCGGCAGTGCTTCCAGTCCCTCAAAAAGTTGCAAGACATCTTCGTCCTTGAGCCCCGCTAAGCGTAGTGGTTCGGAAAGTCCCAAAAATACTAAACCAAGAGGTAAGTAAATTGTGTTTTGTATTTCCCCGAAAAAACCTTCCCACCTTTTTTTCTCTGTACTTTTCTTTGAATGCGTAGTTAATGATTTGTTGGTAGATTAACAAAACCCTGAAGCTTGCTATGAAATCCCAGATTTGAAAATATTTAAATGTACACGAAACAAAAAAAAAACTAACAAAACACTTTAATTTGACACGAAATCCTGGAATTTAAATCCTTTAAATAGTGATATTTTTTGCAGCCTAAAATAAGCCTATAATTTTAATTATTAATTAATGCCTTAAGGCATGCTTTATTTTTAGAAACTAAATTAGTTTGTATATAGAGTTTAATAACTCTGTAATTCTTATAAAAGAGAAAAAAAATTTTATTAATAACCACTCCCACTGCCACCTTCCACATGAGCTTGAAACAAAAAACCTTTGATTTTTGTAGAAATTCCTCTCAATGCTATCCACTTTTTTCCATGCAGCTCCAGCAGAATGCATTAAATGAGTAGGAGTCGGTTCTTGAGTGTCGCTCCTAGTTAAAAAAAAATGGCAACCGATGCACTTTCTGTTGCATTAGCAACATCACAAAGAGCCTAATAGTCACTGGCCTTATCCGATCATTTGAACATCTTTCTTTCCCCCATCTTTTGGGGTCCAACCCATACCCAAAGTTGCTATTAAATAAATAAACGCCAGCAGAGTCACCTCCCAGATTATGTTAAAACGAAACCCAGCAATTGCTGCGTACTATTATGTCGAAGATTTGCGTCAGAACCTGCCTTTCGGCCTAGTCGAAAAGTGATCTTAATATTGAATGATTTTTAATGTTCACCTTCAACTCACCTTGGTGACTTGCAACGAGAATACAGGCGCCCAACATCTATCTGTATTTGGTTCTCAGGCAAGAAGTTTTGGGAATATTTAAATTTCCTTTAGTTGCTTTTTAAACGACTGCATGTTCCACATGAGGCGATTAATCGAATAAAATTAGTTTCAAGATGTTGTCATTTTACGACTGCGACTTATATAATATGGCTGAGGACTCACAACTTGTGTCATAATTGACTCCCAAAAATCAGGGAAAAAGCAAATTTAAAGGCTTGAATATATTTTTAAATTAAAGATCCTTATACTATTTCTTTATTCCTGCTATTTTCCATAATGTTTAGTTTGATAGAATTGCCAGCCCACAGTTTTGTTTTATAAAAACTACCCGGATAATGTCCCACCCTCATAAAATTTAATATTGAATGCAAAATTCTAATACTAAACAAAACTATTTGAATTCTTACATTAACTCCTGCACAATCATATGCATAATCCTTTCACACTATCACTTGCTCGCTCGCTCTCTGTCTCTCTCTCTCTCTTTCCCCTAAACATTTTAACACACATTTTGCCTGGCTTGACTGTGTAGTGAATCGCCTAACTCAAGCATCTCACAAATATAAAAATCTTACCATGCCCCTGCCCTACACACGCTATCAAGCACATTTACACACAAAATATAATCCAACTATTCATAAATCACCCTCACAAAACAATCCAGCACAATATCACAGGCTTTCGTCTGCCAACAATCATCAGCTACGCGTCCCTGTTCACCATCCTATGCGTGGCACAGTAATTTCAGATATTTCATTTGAATCAGGCCTCTCCGACGATTATGCTCTGCCACCGGATGCTGTATCGGAATCCACCTGTCCCATGGATGCCAGCATGCCGTCTTTATTAATGCGGCAATCGTATATGGATTCGCCCAGTAAGAAATTGGAGTCGTTGGAAAAGGTTTGTGGAGAAGTTTATGGATATAAAACAAACTACTCTAGTTTAATCTTCTCTGCCTCTCTCTCCCTCTCTCACTCTCTCTCTCTCTCTGTGCCTCTTAGGTTGGCCATCTAGCCAAGCTGGGTGGCAAATTGAAAACTTGGCGTAAACGATGGTTTGTCTTGAAGAACGGCTCTCTCACCTACTGGAAAAGCCAGCATGATGTCAATCGCAAGCCGCAGGGTCAAATATTATTGGACGAAGCCTGCCGCATTAATAAGGCAGAAGGGGCTTCCACTTTCGAAATTGATACGGGTAAAAAAGTTTACTACTTAACGGCTGATTCGAATGCCACCATGGACGATTGGATTAGAGTTTTGCAAAATGTCCAAAGAAGAAATGCCACCAAACTTTTGCTTAGCCGGGATGATCAAAAGCCAACACTGCAGGGTTGGGTAACCAAAGTCAAGAATGGTCATGCCAAAAAGTGTTGGTGTGTTCTATTGGGCAAAATGTTTTTATACTTCAAGGCTCCCAACGAGACTGTAAGGATATTGATTTAAATGTTTGCATTGTACAGATCTCGATGTATAATCTATTATAATTGTTTATGTATCAACAAAAGCAGAATCCTTTGGGTCAAATAAATATGCGTGATGCTAGAGTAGAAGAAGTGGAACATGTTTCTGATTCGGATTCCGAAGAGCGAGAAGATCCCCAAAGTCAGGCTCATTTAACAGTGGCCATCTATCCGGCCCATCAGGGGCCTACCTACTTGATATTGCCTGGCAAGGCTGAACGTGATAATTGGCTGTACCATTTGACGGTGGTGTCGGGTGGAGGACCCAGTGCTGGCTCACAATACGAGCAACTGGTGCAAAAACTAATGGAGACTGATGGAGATCCTAGTGGGTGTTAATTTAAAAAATATTTATTTGATTTATTTTATCAAAATTTTTCTAATTTTTATAAATAAAGACTGTGTTATATGGCGCCATCCCATTTTGCTGCACACCAAAGATTCTATTTCCGCTCCTTTAACAACTTTACATACCGAGCCCATGCATCCGGAAGCCATAAAATTGTTTAAGGTATTTATTTTTTCAAATCATAATGGCAGTGCATTTCTCGTAACCTTCTCTCTCCATGTCTTTTCCACAACTTTAGAGCATCCAATTGTTTATGTCGGTGGCTGTTAATCAACCGGGCATTGATTATCATGTTGTTTTAGCTCAAAATGCTTTACAGCATTGCTTGGACATGCCGGAATTGCAAACGGAAATGATTTGTATATTGGTTAAACAAACGTCCAGGCATACAGGCCAAAAACTCAGTGTTGGCGTCCAGGTAAACAAGAAACTGGGCAAGCAAACGCGCGTAAGTTTTTTAAGTTGCAAACTGCTTTTTATTTCATTTAGTTTATTTTTTTTCGAATTCAAATTTAGTATTATTTTGTGTTAAACATTTATTTAGTTCTAGTCTGTTTAATAATACTAACCAATAGTTTTTGTAAATGATCTTTCAAGAAAATCATTAGTGAATTAGTGAAAGAGAGCAAATCAAGGACCAACTCTCAAATAAACATGAGAATATTCCCACAAAAAAAAATAAAATAAAATATTCACAGAACATTAAAATATACTAGACCAATTCATTAGCATGATTTGTAATATTTTAAAGCACCAGCCATATCAAACAGCATGAAAGAGGCCACATAAGCGGACTTTGTAAACATTAAGAGAATAGTAAGAGAATTACGGTATTTTCTTAAGAGAAATTTTTTAAAGAATATGCTTGATTTATTAGCAAATAGCCGAGGCCGCAGAGTTGCCAGCCCGGAAATAATTACTAAGTATGTATGTACGAGGTCTGTTCAAAAAGTAAGGTGAATTTAAATTAAATTTGTTTTATAAAATTTATTTATTATCAATTGCTACTTTGCCCTCTTCTGAGTAGAAAACATTTCTGCTCGTATTTTTTCCAACCCTGGAAGCAGTTCTGATCTCGAACTCTTTCTCTCTCCCTCTCTCTCTCTCAGTGATTCGATTTTTATCTTTTTAGGCGTGTTTCTTCCATCACGGAAACAGAAAAAAGTCTCAGGAAGATAAATCTGTGGCTGAGACATGATCGCAGTGTTGTTTCTGACAAAAAAAAATTAAAAATTCAGCAATTTTGGAACAAACTTCGCTGTCAAACGCTTCATTCCTTAAATTTTATAAAAAAAAAAAGAAATTGCATAGCATGAGCCAACAATTTCTGTAATAGTGATTCGAAGATTCTCCATAACAACTTTCCGCACTTCTCAACATTCCAACGATTGTTGATGTGCCTTTTTTGAAAAGTTTATGTGCCACTTGTAAACATATTTCTGACCCAGATTAAAATCACAATATGACACCGAAAATCTCTCTTGAGCACTTAATTCCACTAATCGAGTGTATGAAACCGCAAAATTTTGAAATTTGTTTTATTTTTTTAACAGACCTCGTATAATTAAAATTTGAATTGAGTTCAGATGTTTTTTAAAAAGGACGTGTGTCTTTCTGCCTCTTTGCACGTCTTTCTGCATGAACACTCATCTGGAAGAAAGTACTAAATAGTTTGTTCTAGAGGCATTTTTGTCTCCATGTAGGCATTTACACTAAAACATCCCATAGCCAAAGGAAACTACAAAGAAATCGATAGAAGAACTGACCTACTAAAATGGCACTCCTTTGGAAACTTGGCAGCACCTGAAGCAATATTACTTAAAGAACTTCAAGGGTTTTTAAATAACAAATCTGCTATTTATTAAAAAGAACTATCAAAGAATAATTTTATTTCAATTTAAATGTTGACTTTTGGCTTTGCTTTTATTTAATAAAGCTTTCGACGAACAGCTTTTCATATGGCCTTCAATAATCTAATCAAACTCTTTGTTTATAATTTTACCATAATTTTTGTTTTCATTTTATATTTAAATAATTGTATTTTATAAGTGTAAAAGTAGCCTAGAAATGCATGTTAAAATAACCATAATAACAGTATAAGAAAAATAATAATACTTCTTTCCTGAATTTTTAGTGCGTTTCAATTATAAATACACTCAATATTAAGTTTTTCCAAAAAAGGATATATGGGAGTTAGCAGTATTCTTATTCCGAACGATACCAAATTTATAAGAGAGCGAAAATATATAATTTAGGAAGTAGTTATGAATTTTCAGCACATTCAAATCATAAATACACCCAAAATTTAGTTTTTTTAGAAAAAGGATATAAGGGAGGAAGTCAATTCCTAACACCGAATGATATAAAATTTACAAAAGAGCTAAAATGCATAATTTTATAAATTGTTGTGAATTTTTAGTGCATTCGAATTACAAATATTACGAAAACGAGGTTTTCCAGGAAAGGGATATATGTACATATGTTAGATTGACGTGTCCTTGCTCCGAATGATACCAAACTTATAAGAGGCCGAAAACGACTAATTTAGTAAATAGTTATGAATTTTTAGTGCATTAAATACACGCAAAATTTAGTTTTTTATAAAAAGGATATATGGGAGGAAATTAAGTCCTTGCACTGAATGATATAAAATTTACAAAAGGGTTAAAAAGCATAATTGTAGAAATAGTCGTGAGTTTCTAGTGCATTCAAATCACAAATATTTTCAAAATTAAGTTTTTGAGGAAAAGGATATATGGGAATTTGTCGTGTCCTTGTTCCGAATGATACCAAATTTATAAGAGTGAATAAATATAATTTAAATCATAAAATCATAAATGCACCCGAAATTCAGATTTTTTTTTGAAAAAGGATATATGGGAGGAAGTCAACTCCTTGCAGCAAATTCACAGAAAACCAAAAACTCATAATTTTAGAAATATTTATCAAAAAAGAAAGTAAAACATGTAATTTAAGAAATACCTATGAATTTGCAGCTCATTCAAATAGTAATAGTCATCCAAATTTAGTTTAAAAAAAAAAGGATATATGGGAGAAAGTCAGGTCCTTGCACCGAATGATACCAAATTTAGAAGAGAGCGAAAACATATAATTTGAGAAATAGTTATGAATTTTTAGAGCATTCAAACCATAAATGCAGACATAGAAGAGAATACACACATACTGATACATTGATTATCGGTTCATTTTGGTATGAGTCTTATTTTGTTTATACACTTTTCAAAACTACTGCCTAAACTTGTCTTTGCCACATTTTGTAAAAAAAATATATATGTGCCTTAACATTTGAAACATTTTATCATGAATTAAACATTTTCAAAATAACTACAAAAAACACACGTACATACATGTAATTGCTGTAAATTTAAAAAGAAAATTTTTGTATGCATTTTTATAATATCCTATCAATTTCACAACTACAATCATTAACAATTTACATATTATAATACTGAATATTTAATATATTTATATTGTATAAATACATACTTCTTTGCATTGATATTAAAAGAAAATTTAACTCCTAAATATTTACTTTAACTTAGAGTTGAGTTTTTGAGTAGGTTTTTTGGTTTCAATTTTCTTTTTATAATTTGTATTTGTTTTGATTTTGGCGCTTTTTATTTAAATAATTTTTAATTGATTATTATTTGAAAGTCCAGACTATGCCCAAAGCAATGATATAAATATTTTTGAATAAATGTTTCCATGTACAAAACTACACTGTGAAAAATTTCATACTCAAAATTTAAATCAAATAGTTATAAAAAATATCAAATTTATAATGCACTCTTTCCCAATATTTGTTTTCTTTGGCCTTTTATTGTATCTTTTTCTTTCACAACTGAAAAAAAAATTGATTATATTAAAAAAACAAATTGAATGTGTTGCGAAAAATTTGGGCAAATTGTGTATGAAAAAATTTACAGCAACTACTATTATGTGCCACGCAAAGTTTATTTGCCTGTGATACTCAACAAAGTGGTAATGCTCAAGCAAATGGCAGTTCACCCACCTCCTTACAGGTACTAAATCAAAGGAATTTTGTTATTAACCGCATGCTAATTGTTTTCCGTTAGAATCTTAAGATTTCTTGTGATAATCCTTTTAAAAATCATTGCAATATATTCTATTTCAATTTTAGGCACCTGTACCTCCTCCTATTATAGACTGCAAATCCAATCCTCCTGCCTATTCGTTTGTACAAGGCTGGCAGCTATTATCATTGGCCGTATCCTTATTTGTACCCAAGTCCAGCCGTTTATTGTGGTATTTAAAATTGCATTTATCGCGTAATGCTGATTCGAAAACAGAGACGGGCAAATATGCTGCCTATTGTGAACGAGCCTTAGAGAGGACTTTAAAGAATGGAGGTCGCGAAACTAAACCCTCACGCATGGAAGTTTTATCGATATTGCTCAAAAATCCTTACCATCATTCACTGCCCCATGCCATACCAGTGCACATGATGAATAGCACATATCAGGTAAGAATTTAAAGAAAATATTTTTTAATAAAAAATCACCAAATTCGTCACTCTTGCCCCTATAGACATGAGCTTTAACAAAGCCCAAGAAATAGTCTAAACGCGTTAAATTGCACGATCTAGGCGGCCCTCAAACGTGAAATAAACTGTTCACCTAACTCGTCTCTCAATTGGGTCGTTGTTTCGTATTCTGAGTGGCATGTGGCACCGTCTTATTGAAAGCACATGCCACGCAAGTCCAGCTCCTCCTTTTTGGACAAAGAAAACAATTTTGTAATCATCGCACGGTAGCGCTCGCTATTCACAGTAACATTCCAACCGTCTTTGAAAAGTGATGTCACTGGCCACCACACCAAACAGAGCTTTTTTCGAGATGCATTGGCTTCTGTCTGCTCTCAATTTTCCTTGATCTCTTATCCATTTAAGCAGAAATGAGGTTTGTTCTCTCAATACTATATCCTCCCTTCTAGCACCGGCGCAATGCACTGCATTTTTTGTACAGGTCCTACAACAACAAAAAATGGGAGAAGAGCGCGATGCACTTTCGAGCACGAATTTTGATAATAAAATTCCATAATCTGCAAAAACCAAACTGAACATGTTTAACAGTTACACGAAAACAGCTGAGCTGTCAACAACAGTGTTGCCAGAAAAAAAATTGTTAACAAATCACCCATTATTACTAAATAAATCCTAGAATTCAACATAAACTTTAATTTCATTTTTAAATATTTCTCCTCTATTATTTAGGTGGTGTCGTTTGATGGTTCTACTACCATAGAAGAGTTCCAAAGTACTTTGGCCCAGGAAATAGGCACTCGAGATTCATCTAATGGCTTTTGCCTGTTCAGCGACGATCCCATTGAAAAAGATTTGGAACATTATTTAGATCCGTTGGCTAAATTGTGTGATGTTATATCCAAATGGGAGACGGCTTTACGTGAAAAGGGTTCGGGCAAATTTGAAAATACTCGTGTCATACAATTGACCTATAAAAATCGTTTGTACTGGAAGCACACGGTGAAATTTGAAACCGACAAGGAAAGATTGCTGTTGTGCTATCAAACGAATAATCAAATTGTACAGGGCAGATTCCCCCTATCACGGGATTTGGCTTTGGAATTGGCTTCGCTAATGGCCCAAATAGATATGGGCGATTATTCGCATGAAAAGTCTAAAAGTGCCAGCAGCAATGTTGGCATAAAAGCTTTAGATAAATTCTATCCCTATCGGTACAGAGATGCTTTGAATCCCGATCAGTTGAAGGATATACAAGAGTTACTAATCACCAAGTGGATTTTATTAAAAGGACGCAGTACACTGGATTGTGTGCGAATATATTTAACCTGCTGCCGTAAATGGCCTTATTTCGGCGCCAGTTTATTCCAGGCCAAGCCCAGGCACTCAGATCAAGCCATGACCTGGTTGGCGGTATCAGAAGATGCATTAAATGTACTGGAATTGTCATCTATGGCCCCTATAGCCCGTTATCCCTACACCACGGTGATGACTTTCGGTGGCTGCCAGGATGATTTTATGTTGGTGGTATCCAATGAAGATACCTTGACGTCGTGTGTATCCCAAGAACAAAAACTACTGTTTGCCATGTCCAAGCCCAAAATCTTGGAAATTACTCTGTTAATAGCGGATTATATGAACGCCTTAGGTCACACAGTGCCTGGAACGCCTCATATGAATTCTCTAACACGGAACGGGTCACATAGATCGTTAAGAACCCGGCCTGCTGGCGGCACCGGCACTACTACTGTGGTGGGTACTCTATGTGGCAATACCATGGCCGGCATATCCACTAATGCCACTACAACTGCTCACAACACCCTTAACTCTCATGCTACTCATACACTCAACTCCAATCATTCGCATACATTAAGTTCCTCTCACTATAGTACCGGAGAACATGAACGCATGGGTACCATGGGTGGTGGTGGTGGTGGTTCACGTTCCCAAGCTGGCTCTCAGCAGGGCACCATGAATTCTATGCACAGCCAAAGCCATCATTTACATCATCCCCACCAGCCGGATATTTTAAAAAGTACACCCGATCATCAGCGTATTAAATAGATCATAATAGCCCAAAGAATATAATATCAATTGTAAATACTCATTAATTAATTATTATAGCAGAAAATTTAAAGGGACTTGATAACGCAAAGATGCGAGAATAATAAGAAAACAAAAACTTTTTTATATCGATTAACAAAGAAACAAAAACGATAAAATTGTCTTAAAAACTCATGATTTTTCCACAGTTTTTAAATTTTAAAGTTTAACTTAAGTACACATAAATATATAGAAGTTCAAGTAAATATTTAAGACACATAAACAACAAAAACAGTGATTAAAAACAATTTTCAAAAAATTGAAATCTTAAAAAGCATTTAAAATTTAAATATGAAACAAAAATGGTAGAACAAAGCGTTTGCAGCTGGCAATGCTGTCGTGACAAAAACGTTGTCCTTTTTCAGCTGTCATTGGATATTAAATCTGTCGGTTTTGCAGCAATTTTTTTTTAACTTAATTTTATTTATTTGTTTTTTTATTATATTTTTGCTGAGCACAGAATACAAGAAAATTTAAAAAAAACACAAAAAATTTTCTGATGTCAGCCAAATTACTCAACGTGCTCATGCGTTAAAAGTTGCCCAACTTTCATTTTTGTGTTGACGCAAACGTACGGAATGTCACAAGTGTCCTAAGAAAATCTGTATTTCAACTTATTTATCAGTTGAAAAAGTCAACGCAAAATATACGATGGATTAAGATCTGCAACTTCTGACGAAAATACTGTAAGGTAAACTTTAAAAAAAAATGCTGACTAATCTAAAGTATGGCAACGCTGCTAAGAAACTGAGTGTCCAAAAAAAAGTTCAATTGTCGTGAGAAACATTGTCAGATGTAAACGCAGCCTAAATAAATAGGAAATTGTAAATTTATTATTTTATTAAAATTTATTTAAAAACTTCAAGCGAAAAGGGCAAATTTATATTTTACTCCATAAATGTTATATTGCATAATTCATATTCTTTTAAGGATTTTTTAAATACTCGTGTATAGGAAACTAACAAAAGCCGTTTTTCGCGAAGCGCGGAATAATAGTTATGCACCAAACAAATGTCAAGTTCCATTTCTAAGAACAACAAGATCGAAAGTCAATTTAGAAGTTAATTGACTCAATATAGAAATTAATTGACTCAATTTAGAAATTAATTGCCTCAATTAAGCTGCTGAAACTCATATTCGACAAACTGTAATAGCTTAAAGAGAAAAGTTAAATTTCCCTTAATTTAAAAACGCCAAACACGATAAGGATGACTATGACACTAGATACGACATAGGAAAAGTTTTCTTAACTTAGACCAGATGTTTTAACAAGTAAGACAGAGAGACAGCGTGAAATAAGAAAAAAATTACAGAGAGAAAAATTATACGAACTGTAGTTTCTCGCTTTACTTTGCGATTGTGTTGCAGAAAATGGAAACCAGATTTGAACACTTTATACTATTGAGAATTTGAAAATTACGAAAATGTCACTAGATATCTATCGCATATATTTACATATATAAAACAAAAACAAAAGTCACAACAATTTGACACCTAAGAAAATGACAACAAATAAATGCCAAATGTGTACAAATGCGCTGCACAATAAATTCGTATTGTCGAAAAAACTGCTCAAGTTTTGAAAAAACTCATTTTATTTGAACTTTTTACTGACTTTTAGAATTGTTATTATTATTATTTTAATTTATTTCACAAAGTGTTGTTTATACGTAAATTTATTACTTTTATTATTATAATTATTATGATTTTATTATTTTTATTTTTATCCTTTTCATTGTTATCGTTTTTATTATTATTATTATGACTAATACGAGTATTGTTTGATATTTATTTTTAATTTTTAATGCCTATAGATAGATAGATATATGTAGATGATAGATATACCTAAGTATGAATAACAGCTAATTTTGTATAAAACTAAGAAATTAATGTGAACGTTATGTATGTAATTTCTATTTTAAGGCTTCTTAGGTGCGTATAAGCTAACACAGAAAAAAGGGATCCATAACTTAACCAATTGCAACACCAAAAGGTAGATTTTAATTTTTGTAAAAATTATAAAAGTCCCAACTGCCGCAATTCTTAAAAAATCATATGGAGTTAATGTGTATTTTAAAATATGTTATTTAATAGAAATCTATTTTATAATAATTTTTAAATAATTTATCTTTGGATGCATCAATAACAATATTTGTACACATAAGTTAGGAACAGTAGGTTGATTCTGTAACTCAATCTTTATCGCTAAAATTCTACAAATTCTCTTTGCATATTTTTTTGCAGCTTTATGAAATAAAGAGCATAAGTTATTTATAACATGGGCTGTTTAATAACTCCGCTACTTTTTTATATTTTCCTTGCAGTAACTTTACATGCAACACTGCTGCTGTCAACCAATGTTTGGGCAAACTGGGTCATTTAGTTTGTGTGCTGATTAATAATTATTTTTTGCGTAAATACACCATCCAAGCAGGAAGATATATTGTTGCTATTTAAGCAAAATGAAATTTTTACATATAAATGAAAATTTTATATATTGTGCATATCTGCATAAAATTAGCTTTTAAATCATATATGTATCACCAATATTGCTGAACCATAAGATACTTAAAAGCGTACTACAAAAAAACGTGTGGCATATTTATATGTGTCTGTATATTTAATTCTAGAATTTTGTAAAAGAATTTATATTTTAATCTATTCAAGTTTCACCAACGATGCTGAACCTCAAGACACTTTAAAGTGTACCACAAATCTGTGGCGTATTCATGTGTGCATATAAAACATTGTCTTTTTTATGCTAAATAGAGCTCCTAGAATTTTAGCAATGCAGATTTAGCTTTAGTGAGCTACAAAAAGAAACTGCAGAATATATTAATTAATATATATTAAAATTTTAAAGTTTTAAACAATAGGCCTACTTTAAGGTTAGGTTTCTGCTTAAACAAAAACTCATGCCTACAGTAAATTATGCAGATTTTTTTTAGTCTATCAGATCCATAACAAACTTTAGGGGAAAAATTAATTTATTAATGTTTGGTTTCTTCATACGCCTCAGACGTTTTCAGAAAAATATTCTGTTACTAAAGATTTGTTTACTTTCAAAGCTGGGTGAACACATATTTTTATTCACCACAATTTTCATACTTCGTTTCTTAAGTTGAAACTATATTTCCTCGCTACAGGAAAAAAATTAATAATTTCATAATATTAATTGTAATTGGCACACCTGTATAAATAAATCAATTTGTTTAAATATTTCTTTAACTTAAGGCTATATAATTGTCTTAAGGAGTTCTATTCAGTTTAATAACTGCCTTCTTTTTGTAACAACATTGTGTAATTTAAAGTAGTTCGAGCCCATTTTTAGAGACTTTAATTTAAAAAAAATAATTACATTAATTTTTGTTTTATTCTCTTTTCCAACCAAAGATAATTTTTTTTTAACAAAGTAAATTTAAAAAAAATTAAGCTTTTATAAAAAAGTAAAAAAAATGTAATATTAACTAACACAACAACGCACAGAACGAAATTATGTAGAGAAAAAAAATTATTAAAACGATTTTCTAACAATAATATTATTTTAAGCATCATTAGTAATTTTAAATAGATACAAAAAAAATTAAAGAAAAATACACGAAATTTTTTGATAAATTTACAAAATTACCATATATATTTAAAATACAAAAAAAACACAAAAAAGAGATAAGAAAAGTGCTGAATTTAAACAAAAAAATATATATATTTAAAAAAATCAGGTAGTAATAAAAATAACAAAAATCAAATCCAAAGATCACACAATTTGTATTCCAAATAATTACAATTTAGAAAAATAATTATTAATAATAGTATAAAAAAACAAAACCTTTTAAAACAATCACTTTAAGATTCCTATTTATTTAAAACAATAATTAAAAAGGAAAGTAACTTGGCTTAAATAGAAAAACTCAAAGCAAAACTTTAAACCAATTCTAGACAGAAAAATATATAAAGAAGCAGACGACTCTTATTTAACAAAAATAAAACTTTATGGAAAAACTATGTATTTTTAAAATGTATTAATTTATTTAAAATAATACTCATATTTAAGGCTTAAGTAAATATTCAAAAGGTTTAAGTATGTACTTAATCCATTAGCTTAGGATCTTTTGTTTATTATTTTTTCGTTGGAAATTTAATTTTTTTCAATTAAGTTATTGTAACTAATTATTCTAGTGATATAAATCTTGTATGTGTAACTCTATATCACTCGTACTAACTTTCGCTATCTTAAAAAATTAATAATAAAAAAACAAATATTTATATATCATCTTTATATACAATTTTCTTATATGTATACTCATCAAAAATCGCATATACAGATATGCATATATGTATAAAAATTTATATATATATATATATATATATATATATATATATATATATATACATATATATATATATATATATATATATATATATATATATATATACTCACTATTTAACGACGCCATATTTAAGTTTTAAGTTTATTTTTCCTTATTTTGTAGGCAAAAGAAATATAACAAAATCGTGTAAAACATATACACAATCATTACAAACAAACCGTAATAAAGAAAAAATATATTATTTAAAAATTCAGTGAGTTTTAATTTAAAAAATATAGAAGCAACTTTTAAAGAACAAGAAAACGTGAATTTTAAATCATTGCATAAATTGGGAATTAATTCAAGAGTTTTCACAGAAAAAAACAGGTTATTTAATCCGGAAAAGAAAAAAATTTTTAAATAGTTGTTTTTTTACTAATTATTAAAATAAATTTCACATTCAAAAATAAATGTGTCTTCAGTCGCAAAGCAGCTTTGAGTCAATCAAAATCAAACATAATTAACTATTTTGCTACTCCCTATGTGAAGGCATAGGTCGTCTACAGTCAGTCACAGGAACGGATAAAAACACGGATTAACATCGCCGCTATATGGTCTGAGTCACCCTGTCGGCGTCTGTGCACCGATACTTTGCCCAAAATCATTCCTAAAGAATAATCTTTTATATATGTAGTTCTGGATTGCGCTAGAACTATCGAAAAGAGCGGATAGTGTCGACAGGTGCGGAAAGATGAGAGGGAGAGAATACTTGTAGTAGACATTTTTTTAATTCACTTCACTAAGTCGGCGAATTGTCTTTCTAATAACGTCGGAGGAGTGTTATAACGCGCCCTT
Organism: Linnaemya tessellans; assembly: GCA_951800035.1. Taxonomy (NCBI): domain Eukaryota; kingdom Metazoa; phylum Arthropoda; class Insecta; order Diptera; family Tachinidae; genus Linnaemya; species Linnaemya tessellans. The sequence goes on along the minus strand of OX637536.1, from coordinate 98,957,775 downwards.
TTGGAACATAACCTGTTAACATTTGAGGGAACTTCTCACTATTAACTAAATTCACACTGGTCAGCTTGACAAAAAAATGCGCCCCCTTAAAACAGCTCAGATTCTATATTGTATTCCTCGTGCAGGAAATGGAGGAGCCAAACATTTATTACAGAAAAATATGGCGCAGCTGATATGCATACTGAAGTGGTTTATGCGTTTTCCTCTGTCGAAAGTTCTTGAGCTTCTTTCTCTCTAAGCCCGCTTTTCACCTCGCCTAAGTTTTTAGGTGACTGTTAAGAGATTAATAGGTTTATATGATATACATATGATTTAATATGAATTACTAGCACTACATAAGTGAACTCAATAATATATAAAGAATAAAATCAAGGCGAATTCACTAATAGTAGTGAATTCGCCTTGAATAAAATAGTGTTAAAGCAAAATTTGCCCAAGTCGAATTAGCAACAAATGAAAAAAAAAATTCCTTTCGTAAAAAAAATGTGGCATCTCCAAACTTAAACGCTATTGTGAATTGTTTATATTGACAGCTGGTTAATGTTTTTATTTTCACTTGGTGCACGTGTGAAAATTGCAAGAATTTTTCTTAAAAAGATAATAGATTTTAAAGAATTAAAAGAATGAGTAAGAAAAGTAAGAGTGGGAGCAACTTAGGACGTAGCCTGATTAAAGATCGCTTTGGTCATAACCCGAGAAGGAAAGTGGACAATGATTCCATGGTGAATAAATTACACAATGCATTTGCATATGAATAGTAAAACTAAAAAGAAATTTGTTTTAGTTACACACCACTGAAATCCAAGATGGTTACGACTGGGGTCGTTTAAACTTAAGCTCAGTAACGGAGGAATCTTCTTTCCAAGAGTTCTTACGTACAGCAGAATTGGCTGGCACAGAATTCCAGGCCGAGAAATTAAATATAGCATTTATCAATCCCAAGTGTACAGCAGGTTTATTGTCACGCAAAGAACAATTGCTTATAGAGAAAAAACATGAAGACAATAAGGAATTGCTGAAAATTCCTCGTCGTCCAAAATGGACAGCAGAAACTTCGGCTGATGAGTTGCAAAGGTTAGAAAGAGAAAGTTTCTTAGATTGGAGACGTCAACTAGCTCTATTGCAGGAAGATGAGGAGATCCTAATGACACCATATGAAAAAAATTTGGAGTTCTGGCGGCAATTATGGCGCGTGGTCGAAAGATCTGATGTGGTAGTGCAAATTGTTGATGCACGCAATCCACTATTATTTAGAAGTGAAGACTTGGAAAAATATGTCAAGGAAGTTGATGGCAATAAAATGAATATGGTATTGGTAAACAAGTCAGATTTGCTAACAGACAAACAACGGCAATATTGGGCAGAATATTTTGATAAAGAGGGAATTAGGACAGCATTTTTCTCAGCAGCAATGGCCACTGAAGAACTGAAAAAAGAAAACGAAAATAAAGAAGAAAAACCCGTGAAGACAGAGATTAAATTAAAAAAAATGCAGGAGAATGAAGAAACTGAAAGTGATTTCAATAATACAGGAATCCCCGAGGGATATGAGCAACGTTCCGATGATATATCATTAAAAGAATTAAAGAAGGCAGCTCTTGACATAAATAACACCTTAGATCAATTAGAAAATAAATTGCAACAAATTGAAGAGAAACTGCCCACACTACAAAAACAGCAAACTGAAAACAGTTTTATCAAAAATAGTTCAAAGTTATTATCTCGTGAAGAATTAATAAAACTATTTAAAACCGTTTATCATGGTACCACCTATACGGAAAATGTAACTACAATTGGTCTGGTGGGCTACCCCAACGTCGGCAAGAGTAGTACTATTAATGCTATAATGATAGAAAAAAAAGTTTCAGTATCAGCCACACCGGGGAAAACTAAACATTTTCAAACTTTGTTCTTAGATCAAGATGTGCTATTGTGCGATTGTCCTGGTTTAGTTATGCCCAGTTTTGTTCTGACAAAAGCAGATATGATATTAAATGGTATATTGCCCATAGATCAGGTATTTAAAATGATAGGGAATCGATTTGTACTGTTCCTTTTATTCCAAGCTTTTTAATTTTGAATAGAAATGTTCGGAGAGAAACAAAAGGCAAAAGTGCCCTTTTCTGTTTCTTCACACACATAACCAAACAAGACGAACATAACTCATTAACGTTATATTTACTTTTTAGATGCGCGATCATGTCCCGCCAGTAAATCTGCTATGCTCGCGGATACCCAGACACGTCTTAGAGGATAAATATGGTATTATTATTGCCAAGCCCATAGAAGGTGAAGATCCAAATAGATGTCCACACTCAGAGGAGCTTTTGTTGGCTTATGGCTGTAAGTTTTCCTATTTTTTTATAAGAAATATTTTTAAATTTCACAAAATATTCTTAGATAACCGAGGATTTATGACCTCTAATGGTCAGCCTGATCAATCTCGTTCATCACGTTATGTTTTAAAAGATTATGTCAGTGGTAAACTCTTGTACTGCGTTGCGCCTCCTACAATAGCGCAAGAACAATATCATCAATTTCCCGAAAGATCACGCAAAATTATAGAAGAAAAGTCTTTACCTGATCAGCAGCAAAGAGCAATGAGGGTAAATATAAAGCAATCATATTGAGTTATCTCAAACATAGATTTTCTTTGAATTTAGATCAACAAAAACACCTCTTCTAAAGAGATAGACAACCAATTTTTTAAGCAGCACACGGGATCGGCACATATTAAAGGTCGTACAAATTTTCCACATATAAGAGTGCAGGCTGACGGTTCCATAGTTCAATCGGAGCCGGTTGATAAACCTTGGCGTAATGTTAAAAAGGAGAGACGCGAGAAATTGCGCAAGAAATTCAATCACTTGGATCAACACTGAACTCTCGATAATAATTTAAATTTTTAATATTTTTGTTTTTAAACATATGTATATACATACATAATTATGAATAATTAATAAAGTGAAGCTTTTATATAGGCCTGTATTAATTTTCCAGTACAAATTTTTTCAGGTTCATAATTTAATATTTCTAAAGACGGTTTGTCTAAAAGGCATTTAGAAAATGCTTTAATTTAAAATACGCAGTATTTTTGAATTAAGCGAATCATTATAAACTCGACAAACGTTGCAGCTTGGAGTTAATAAAAAATTATTAGGAAAATCATGTCCATTGGAAAAAAAAATACAATTTGTGCTTATTTGTTATTGAGCACAACATTTGATTATGGTAATATTAAAGTATAAGAGTTAAATAGAAATAATTAAAAATACGTAAGTCTTACCTTATTCTCATAGCGTTTAATTCATCTTTTTAAAAACGTTTCTTGAATTAATTCTAAATATAAACAGAAAATGGAATGATTATTAACATACATATGAGCGAAATTTCTTTAAAAATATTTAACCTTTTTAACACACTTATTATCCTCTAGCATTTCTTATCGACTTTCAGTATAATACTATTAATAAGAAATCTTTGTGGCTCCGACAATGATATAAAATTATGACGAAATTCTTGTAGAGCAATTTTTAGATCACGCGGCTTATTATGATGCCAGGCTAAAATTATCTCGCCCAAGGCATACTTTTGAAACTGGGTCAAATAAGAACCTGGGCGCCAGGATGCAAAAGAATACACTTCATGTACTGGCGATTGATTTGTGCTGGATGCCAACTTTTCGTCTGTTTGGAACTCTGCCAATTGAGAGTAAAACTCAATAAGTTTAATATGAGCTGGCGTTTGGCGAGCTGGTGGCAAAGTTAGAGCCACCAAAAGCAAAACTCTTAAAATTTCTGCTCGTACTAAAACTTCTTCGTAGAGATGTTGCTTTTTCCGCTCATAAATATTATCCACAATATCGTCTAACTGTTGCAATGCTTTAAGATAGTCATGATTTTTCAAGCATTTCTCAGTAGCCAGCTCTAATTCGTATATACGATGAGCCGGAGAATTAAATGTGCTAGTCACCTCATAGTGAGGCTGCAATGGGGTCATTTCGCGAATAATAGCCGCCTTAATGACACTATCATCAGGACATTTTTCCACAGCTTGAGTAAAACAATGCAATGCTGTTTCTTTATACTCAGGCCGATTGGATCTCAATAATAAACACTCCATTTCTTCGTGTGCCCTTAAAAATAATCGTGCGGCTTTTAGCAAAGCTTGACATTCGGCCAATGAATTTTGTAAATAATTTTCACATTTTGCTACTCCCAGTTGACACATGGCAGCGTATTGGTATATTCCAGCCTCTTCAAATTGTATGGCCAAATGACCATAATCGCACAAAACTTCTTGAACATTTGGACCAAAGCGCCTGTAAGAAATGCACAAACATAATAACTTTTACAAGCCATGAACGTTTTAATACTAACTTGAACACGGCCTTTTCAATTTTTTTAAGTTTCGTGGAGGTTTTTAAATACTGATCGACTAAATTCTTTGGATAATGATCCATTTCAGACAAAGCTTACGGTAAAACTAAATAATAAAAGATAAAATTTGTCTTCTTCTTCCCTGTAAACTGTTTCTATGACGCTATAGGGCTGCCAGATAATCTTTAGATAAATCGTCAATTGCAAAAATTAAACGGCATCAGGAATATTTTTGGGTGCACTTTATGCCACCGAGAGTCCATACTAGAAATCAATATATATTTTAAATAAATGCGTAATATAAACATCGTCTTACACACCTATGCAACACTACACCTCAGTAGTTTCTACACAACAATTTTCCCAAGTACCAACGGCCATATTAGTGCATAGACTTGTATAGTATGCAATTCAATCTCTTATCATGAATAACCGAACCATATATACCGTTGCCTTTAAAATATTTTGGAAATAAAACCTACTGCACGGTCTGCGCTTGACCAAAAAAACAAAATTTGAGCCCATAGATTTAATGAAATTTACCCTAAGTCATTAAACCGCTTAGTTTAGGCTTAAATTTTTTAGTTATTGATTTAAAGAAGGTGATGTTTTCATTAAATATATCCTGTTTCATAATTAGTTTTAAGGACATTTCAAAACACTTTTAGTTAAGCAATGTGAGTGTTTCCCACTCTTTTAAATTTTCTTATTTTTCAACTGTATTAAATATCAAAAAGAATACACAAACAAATTAGTAAATGCAAGAAGTAAATAGTTAAAAAAAGAGCAATTTTTAATTTAAATTAAAATGTTAGATAAGCGGGTGATTTTTATTTAATTTCAATACTTATAAGTTGTTCGCACCCATGAGAAACTTAACCCTTTAAACTGGTCATACCAGCACGCATAACTTCATCGACCAGCAATAAATTGCTGGCAATAACAGAGCAGGAGTTCAGAATTTGTTTCTTAACGTTGTAATTATCATAAACACCTAAATCGGCTGGTTTCATGGCTTCGCCCGTGGACAAATCTAACCCAACAGGATCGGGATTAAGACGATCTTCCTCAGTCAACTTTACAATAGTATCCTGGGCATCATATCCACTGTTAATGGCCAAATTTTTTGGTACAACTAACAAGGCTTCAGCAAAGGCTTGTATGCCTAAACGTACCTTTCCCTTAACAGTGTCTTTATATTTCATTAAATGGTTAAATGCTCTGACTTCAAAGGCTGCGGCTCCTGGGATTACAGCCTTGTCGTTGATCGCATTATTAATAGCTCTCAAACCATCCCTAATTGCATCTTTGATTTGCACAATAGTGTGTTTATTGGGTCCCTTGATAAGTATGGTAACCGACTGGGGATTTTTGCATTCTTCCACAAAAGTATATTTGTTTTCACCCAAAGTGTGTTCATAAACAACACCAGCAAAGCCCAAATGGGACTCTTCCAAGTCATCCAAAGAGTTCATTGCCATGCCGCCGCAAGCCAAACCCAAGCGCTCCATATTACGACGCTTAGCACGACGCAATGCCATAATGCCTTCTTTGGCCAAAGCATCCAAAGACATGGGATCGATACCCTTTTGATTAATGACTACAAACGACTTTTCAGTGCCGTCACAAACTTTACGTTTCAATTCAATGATTTTCTTAACTCTCTGATCGATAAAATCGCGTTCGGCTGTAACAAACTTTTCACGTTCCTCGGCGGTTTTGTAGAAGAAACCAGAGTTCACTTCAGACTTTTCATATTCCAAAGACACATTACAAGTCAATATATAAGCATTTTCCAAACGTTTGGGCATATCAGGATGTCTAGCACCATGATCCAAAACCAAACCCTTTATCAAACTGGTATCAGTGGCGGTTTTGTGTTGCATTTCCATTAATTCAATCATATGCAAGTCCACTGGTTCATTAGCTTTACGTATGGCCAAAACGGCATCAACACACACATCGGTAAGAAGATCAGCCAACGAGGGATGTACTTTAGTCTTCAAACTCGTGTTGGCCACTTCAGTTAAACTTTTCTTGTTGGCTTCAATAGGAACTTTCATGGTTTCTAAAACAGCCAAAGCTTGTTCACGAGCCTTTTCGAAGCCCTCGGTGACAATACGTGGATGTAAGCCTTCCGCCAAAAAGATGTCGGCCTGCTTGAGAAGCTCACCAATCAATAAAACAGTAGACGTGGTACCATCACCAGTAGAATCATCTTGAGCGGTACTAGCGCGAGCAATCATAGAAGCGGTCGGGTGTTGAATTTGCATTTCATGCAATAAAACATTGCCATCCTTAGTGATTTTGATGTCGCCAGCACCAGAAACTAACCTGAAAGAATGTTAATAAAGCACATAATACATTATAGATTTAAACTACTTTTATTTAAGGAATTTCAAATAAGTAAGCAGCTATGCTTAGCTTTTCAAAAAAGAAGTCCCTGCATATAAATCCCTGCATATAAACTTATATATTAAGTTATATTTAAAGATTGTGGATTAATGGTTCCAAACAAGGCACGGAGTGCTAATGCCAAATTCAAATTATATTAAACAATTTATTATGGCGCAAATAAAATAGCAAATTATTAAGGACTTAAAATAATCTACAGGTATGTTGCGCTAAAACGAAATTGCTTAATTAAAAACCGTGCAGTTTTCTAATTATTTTATAAGTAAAGATTGTTGCTCAATGGTTTCGAATTCAGCAGATGGTACTAATGCCAAATTCAAATTAGATTAAACAATTATTATCGCGCAAGTATTATAGTAAATTATTAAAGATTTAAAATAATTTACGGGTAAGTTGCGCCAAAAGAAAATTAAACAATTATTTACTAACAACGGCCTGTTTTAACGAATAACTATACAGAAAGAGTATTATTTTTGAAATATGCTCGTTTTAAATATGCATAATTTATTATTTCTTACTTAGAATAAATATAACGTTAAACGCGTTGTCTTTTATTTATATATTAAATAATGTTACTGTTTGTCCCCGTTTACACTTGCCATTTTTGTTGCAGCAAACCAGGACTTTCTCTATGCTTGTACGAGACGGCAATGCACGACAACCGTAATAAGTGTATCAAATGTTGTTTAATGAAACGAATAAGGATAATTTCTATACCATATTCAGAGTTAATTAAACATTAATTTTGCACAATGTACTAAAATAAATTGAATAATTCCGTATTAAAATTAGAAATATTCAATGGCAGTTGTGCATAAATAAAAAATGTCGCCAATAAAATAATTGTTAATTCAAAAGATCTACATACATAAATTATATATTAAAAAAATATCTACATACATATATACAAAACAAGGATCACATAGGTATGTAAAACTCAAATAGAAAATGGTCGCACTGATAGTTGAAACAAAGTTTAAAGATTTGAAATCCATTATCTTGTGTGGAAGCATTGGTCCATACTTATAGCCATAAACCAAGTGTACTTTGAGGTGTTTCTTAAAATATATAGGTATATATATTCTATTTGTTATTATATATTAAAAGAACAACTATATAATAGTTGGCTGAAGTAGTAGAGTACGAGACTATGAAGCGGAGGGTCTGATTTCAACACCGCGCTGAGTCATGGAATATTGTGTAGAATTCTTCTGAACAGCATTAGTACTTGGTTTTGTTAGTTGTTTCCAGCCTGTTTCAATGATGAAGGCATAGCCTATTTTTCCTGCCGTATTCAGCTTAAAAAAGCAACATTCCCAGCACTGTTAATGACACACAAGTAAATATTGTAACATAACCTCACATTGGCGCACACACACACACACACAAAAGCCGACACCCCATGCTGATCTTACACAGCAGATGCTTCAACTATTCCTTCTTAATAGAAATTTATATCGTCCAAGATCCAAATTATAAGTCTTAACAATTACTTTATATAAAAAATTACACTTCCACTCACATTTTCATTGTTCCTTTTGGTCCTAAGTTGGTACGCATAACATCTTGCAAGCCCTTGGCAGCAGATATATTTATGGCCAAAGCCTGGGCAGCGCGAGCAAATTCAGCTTTTGGATTTAATAAACTTATCGAAGCCATTTTTAATAATAGTTAATCTTTTATTTCAACTCAATTCAAATAATTTTTTAAGCTTTATAAATGAAAATTAGTCTGCAGTGATTTCACGCTGGTATCGCCACAAGACAGAAATGTGTAATATCGTGTTGAAAGAAGAGAAACAAAAAGTTACACATAGTATGTTCAGTGCGATACGGTACGCAGTTGTATATAATAAGTATTGTACTATATAAGTAGTAGATTTAATTTTTGTCGTTAATATATAAATATTTCAAAATTTATTTATATATAACAAATTAGTTATAGAAAACCAGCATAATATATACAATATGCACACAACATAGTGAAGAAGTTAAGTTTATCGTTCCGTCTTAAATTGGATAGGAAAGATATTTATATATATTATTACAATATATTAATAACAAAATTAGGAATAATTTTAGATTAGCTAGAGAGTTACATACCCGAGTTCTGATGTCTTTGCAGTAATATGTAGATAGATTTCTACTACGTTTATCTTTTGAGTGCAACATAAAATGAAACAATATATCTATTAATAGTAAAATTGTGAAAAAAATCAAAAGCTGTAATTTATTTAAAAATCAATGTTTAGTTTTGCTATAGATAACCAAGACAAACCCTATGGCAGTATCTCGAAAAATTAAGCCTTATCATATAATTTGTTTTTAGTATTCACGGTCCATTTATACGCCATACTTTCTTCTGATATATTTGAAAACAGAAATAACATATAAAAATTTGATTTTAATTTCAACAAAAATATATCGACGAAAGTTTGGTTCGAATTTACTTGTATATTTAAACTACTTTACGTAACTTTGCAGGTGTTATTAGTAACAATTGTGTTATTCAGACATATATGACTTTGCTATGATATTAAATTATTATTTAAAAAAAATATTATGCTTTCAAAACTATTATCGTTCTCCTCTAAAAGTCTTTGATGTAACTTCCATAATAGATTTTTTATATCTTTTTCATAACAACTTTATTTCCGTTAGAGGCCATATTCTACAGATGGCTCTACTCTTAATCAGACCAAGTGGTATTGGGCCATAATATCTTGAATCTGAGCTATTTTTATGATTATCGCCTTCAACCCATACAAACCCTTTTGGCACATAGTCTTCTGCCATCGCGGGAAAAGCCGTGGTGTCAGCATTTTTAATTTGATCATGTGTGACGTCCAGAAGTTCTGTCGTCGATTGGTCGAGTACTACTTTATCTCCAGGCAAGCCTATAACACGTTTACATATATATTGCTCCGGATTTGTGGGTGAGACGGCTATAATAATATCACCACGATTGGGCTTATGAAAACGTGTTGTTATTCTTTCAGTGAGCAGAATATTATTGGAGAATAATGTTGGTTCCATGGAAGGGCCACTGCACTAAAAAGATAAAGTAATAATTTCGATATAACAGCTTTCTATTACAATATGTATTAAAAAAGTACATATATATTTGAAATACTATAGCTGAGACATTTGTCTTAATTTAGGTACAACGATAGCTCTTTTAAAATTTCTATTTGCTGTCTTGCATGGGTATATGCTAATTTGATCAATTGTGTATAAACCTTAAAACCTGTTGATATTTACCAATTCCAATTTTCATTTAATAAAATAGAATTATTTACACATGCCCATAAGTAGATATTTACCATTACGAAATCCCCAATATATTCAAAAAAGCAGTGGGTCACACAGGCATATTGAATGCTATATTTCAATATATCTTTTATGTGGGAAACCATGATGTTTTTCAGTTTTATTTATTTTTTATATTACTAATAACACAATAATTTCTCAAGTTTTACTTATACGGTAAAATAAATATTTATTTTTTTATTTGTATTCTATATAAGATGGCAGTGGTGCAAAACCAAAAAGCCAGGGTATCCGTCCAATATATATATATATATGATGGCAGTGGTGCAAGACCAAAAAGCCAGGGTATCCGTCCAATTAAAAACTATCCAAAGTACACGACCTATGCCTTCACATAGGAAGTGCTTGGAAGTAGCAACGTAGTTAACCACAGAACATTCCTCAGAAGAACTGTAAATCTATACAGTTATCTGAGGCGACGAAATTAACTAGTGCGAGTGAGACGCAAAACTCTCGAAAGAGAGTAAACAATCAGTGGTCTGGTTGCACTTAAAAAATAATTGCCAACGAGGCTTGATGTTGACTGACTCAGAGCTGCTTTGCGACTGAATAAATATTTATAAAACAAAAACAGCTGTAAGATTAATGTTCAGGGCCGGCATCTAGTATTCAAAACAGGGTACTTCAAATGATTATGTAGACACGCGTGGAGCAAAAGTCCCGCTAGCATTTCACATAAACGGTTCAGACATTGCGCTTACTATATAACATATATATCGCTACCAGAAACAATAAATCCCTTTATTACCAAGTAATGTACTTAGTGCAATATTAAAATATTTTTGAATAATCCTTGTCCAAATTAATTGACGTAGGCTACAAGATGTTGTTTTCCAAATGCCATAGTCAAGAAAACAGTAATGTTCCATTCACTGCTTGCAACATATCACTATTTTTATTAAATAATACTACGTATTGATATGTTAATTAATTAGTACATAGTCTAGAGAGTATAGCATGTATATTTTATTATTTTCAAGGTACGGTACTAGCTAATTCGTCTGGGGAACTATTATACATGAGTAGTGGCTATTCCCCGAGTGCTCTAATTAAAAGAGTAGACAGTTATTCATGTACAATCCATACACATATATTTATTTTAGTTTTAAAATACATACATACACGCTTATTTTTATAATTCTATTACAGTTATTAGAATTTTTAGAATACTTCTTTATTCTTTTACTTTTTAGCTAGAAGACTAGATATAACAACTTTTTCGAAATTAAAACATTTAGTTATGAAATACATGTAGTTAGCAGTTTTCATTTCATGCGCTACTTATGAATTATTTTAAAGTAATTTTAAATTAATAATAAAACATGTGAAAACATTCAATACTAATAATAGCAAAATTTGTAAATTCAAAATAACGATATTCTAAGTTTTCATAGTTTCTTTAAAATACAATAAATTAATTGGAATTTTTCATGGTAAGTTGATCCAGGCCACTTTCCATAGTGTTTTCATTTAATTTAAATTACAAGCTAAGTAAAAGGAAAGTTTGCCATTTATTCGGAACGTTTGCTGGCTTCTTTGGCAAGTCTTTCGGAACGTTCACGTCTATCAATATTAGTCAAATCAATGCTCGCTACATAAGCATGCATGCAGCTAATCAAAGCTTTCAATATTGCAAATGGAGCAGAGACATATGCAGCCATTCTGAATAGAGAAACACCAAAAACTGTGGAAAACAAGATAAAATACAAATAGTTACAATGCATAACAACACAAAATAATGTAACTCACGTATTGGACCGGTAGTGAAATGTAATACATAAAGACTTATGTAAAATGCTTCATTAACACAGCACATAAATGTCAAAATATCCTTTTGATAGTATAAACGCATAATTATATTTTCACTTAAATCGGTGGCTTTATGAGAGGATTTGCCCACAACAACACTCCTGCATTAAAAATAAAATCATATAATAATTTGTCAATATTTTCGTAAATTTTAACTTACGTTTGCATATAGAGCCAGTGGCAGGCGACATCAATTGCCATTGAAAGTTGAAACCAAAACATATAAGAGGGATAGAAATAGCTCAGGGTTACTAATAGGCCCATAGTGCCACAGCGATCTGTTAACTGATCCAACATAGCACCAAATCGTGTACCTAAAATTATATAACCAAAGTAATATTACTTATAAAAGTGGAATTGGTCTAAAAACATTTCCTAAAATGTTTTTCCATATTAAAAATTTGTCTGCGATTCACAACGCCAGTACCCTTTTACATTGCGGGTACATACTATACTATAGAATAAAAAAACAGTTTTTCAGGTAACTGATTATCTGATGTTTTTACCGTCATGTTATTATTATATGGATGGGTCTTTCAGCCTAACACCAACGATATGTGTGTATGTACGTAGATATATGTATGCGCTTGATTGATATGCAGAAGCACAAACTATATACATAATTGCTAATCTGTACAATGTACGTTCCTATAATACCCACATATCTCTATACATACATACAATTAAACAATAGCGGCATTTAACATAGAAATAAAACACCGATGACGCAAATAATCAAAATGAAAATGTAAACAAATGCATATCTATTTATAGGAAAATTGTTAATTACAATAAAACTATATAACACTTGTTTTGCTCTGAACGGTTTCATGGAAATAAGACTTGATGATAAATTGCAGGATAAGTATATGTACAAAATACAGATTCGACTGAAAAGTTTTAAAGAAAAACTGAAAGCACTGAAAGCTTGCCTTTGTTCATATGCAAATTGGAGTTCAAAGTCTGTACATTCATCAAATATATTAAGGTGACAAGGTGAATTTCTTGGATTCATGGCATAAATATTTAGCTAGAAACTTAAACATATTCTTATGCGTTTACTTACTTTGATTAAAGGCACGAGCTGCATGGCCGTCCACGGCATCCAGTAGTGCGCTTATTGCATAACACCAACCGGCCACAATATAATTGGTGGACATATACCAAAATGCAATCAAAGCCAGAACAATTCGACAATAACCTGAAAAGCCAATTATAAATTAGTAAAGCGAAAGGAGCTCTGTTGCTTGTACATAGAAAATTAATCAATAATAATAAAAAAGAAAAACCAAAACCAACCCTAATACATATTTCTCACTAATTCAATTAGAAGCACTTCCAAGAATATATAACGATTTGCACTTTAATAATAAAAAAAATCTATCAACATATTTCAGATTTTCCAGGTGCATCTATTTAATAAAATATATTGTAGCACGAATTTGTTAAATCAATTACTCACCAATTATATTTGGTATAAAAAGGAATATGTTATCATGCTCGGCTATGGTCATTTCTACCAAAAAAACTTCTTGTACACTGTAAAAACACTTATCAACGGTTTAGTTTTCGTATAAATTCAATAGTTAATCTTGCCAAAATATTTAATTAATTTAGCTCTTAAAAATATCCTTTTATTTTCATCTGTAATCAATGCAGTTCCATACGTACATGGAAATTTTAATATATCAACATATGTATACACTATACACTTTCCAATCCACTAACAAGGCGTATCTCACTGGTGTTCTTCTTCTCAGAACAACAATTATACAAATTAAATGTTGCACTATTTTGATATGTTGTTCGACAAAAGTTCACAAACATAAAATTTTCCGATATGGAACTTGATAGATAAGGTAATTAATTTTTTATAATGGCTGTAGATGGCTATATCTGTTATTTACAACACCTAAAACAGACATGTCGGTGAAAGGAGTGTTGTCAACGTTGACATGTAAATCCGCGTATATTCAGTTTTCAGAGTTTATCCTTAATTATTGCTCCATTGGGTGTAAATACCACAATATAGTTATAACTTTTGGTAAATTCGTGAGCAAGGTACATTTAAATGTATCTTATGCGTGAATAGCAAACGAAACAAACGTAGCACTAACGATATAATCCTAGAAAACTAAATTGAATGCAATCACAGAGATGTATGCGAAAAGCCATTTCAGCCATGGTATAATATATACCTTGATTCCAACCCTTTTCACAATTAAAAGTCTGGCAGCATACGCCTCAAATTAAAACAAGCCAACTGGAAAAACAAAAGACATTTTCTCAGAAGAAGAAAAGTAAAAATTTGCAGTTTGGGTGGTTTAAGATTAAAAAATCACATATATAATAATAAATTACTAACAAAACAAATAGAAGTTAACAAGTGATTTGCGTAAAAACAGTGTCTGTTAATAAATGTGAAGAATATATTCCTTAAAAAAAAACAAATAAAACCCAGGATATAAATGGAAAAATTGGTGGTACACCAAGAATATAACAAAATAAAGAAAAGAAAATTTATAGCGAAAAAAGTAGTTTGAAAATATCCCAGACATTAATCGAATCTGTCTGGGACACTTATTTGCTGCCATTAATTGGAAGAGCTAGTGTGTATGTATGTGATTTTTTTCAATAAAATTGTGTCTTCTTGATTTTGGTAGCTTTTGATTTCTGCTTAATACTGTGTTTATTATGAATTTGATCCATAAGCTGGAGTTTGCAAATATTTTAATACCCACAACAACTAATATGTTGTACATAGCAACCATCTATATAAAAGGTATAATATATGGTAGAGCCGACAAAAAAGAATAAGCGACTGCCACCCAATTCCATGAAGACGCCGCCTTCCATTCTTCCATAACCACCCTTATTGTTACTCCAGTTAGCTTGGATATTTACTTTCTATATCTCTTGTTAATTTTCTCCTCTATTCAGTTAATTTTTACCTTTGCTTTAAATCTTTTTTGTTTTTCTTTTTAATTTGAAGCATATTCTTGTTTATCTTTGCGCTTTGCTTAGCTTTTTATTGACTTGTTTGTTTTGCTTAAAGTATTCTCTTTCGTTTACCTATCTAAAAGAGATGCCTTACTGGTTGTAAAAAAATCAATAATAAAGATGCCATATGGTTTTATATAATTTGCTATATGGATCTGGATCATTTGAAATCATATTGCCTTATATTAAAAATAATGTGGACTTGAAATGTGCTCTAAAGTAACTTTTGTATACAAATTCTTTTGAAGTACATTTCTAGCACAAATTTTTATGAATACGGTAATGTTTTAAAATCTAGTCAAGGAATGAATGAATTTCCTTGCAGGCCCTTTTAATTGATATTTAAATACTAAAAATGAACGGGATAATAGAACTGCTGTGTTCAGTATCAATCAAGGCTGAGAACTGCCTGTAAATTATTTTGATGCAAAGTACTTCCCATATCGCATATAAAATAATCAATAAGAATATCAAAATAGTTAAGTACCTATGTGAAATAGAAGGTAACATAAATAAATAAATATATACATATGTGCATACAAATGTACATATATACATTTTTGCTTATTTTGAAGCCATCAACGTGTGTATGAATGTATGTATGAACAAAATAATTTGTATGGGGTAGTGTTTATGTGTGCGAAATATACATTGCATGTATGTACATTTATTTAAAACTATAGTTTTACTATAGTAAATCCAATTAACAAAAAAAAAAAAAAGAAAGAATTCGTATTTAGGTATTCCAACTACACGATACCCTATGACAAAGAAACTTATATCCATTGAAGATCACACAAAAAATACTTAGTTAGTCTCCATGTACCTATGTATTGAGGTAAATGTATGTAAGTGTATGTACATACATACACAATATTCGATAATATACTGCAACGAATTAATTTTTTTTTCTAGAATAGGCTTTGAACAGCCAATCGGACACGCGTACAAATGGACATCGGACAATGTATTGTATATATATATATATATATATATATATATATATATACATATATATATATATATATATATATATATATATATATATATATATATATATATATATATACATACATATAATATATAAACTTATTGTTATGTATATATGAAGGTATGTAGGGTGTAAATAAGAACAGACTGAAAAACAAAATAAATAGTTTCCAAATATGTACTAACCATGATACCTACCTACTAAATAAAGAAAAATATTCCAAATCTATTGAACCTTTCTGCCTTTTGTATATTTTCCTAACACTGTCCTGACCTACGTACGTACCATTTACATACACTCACACATATGCATGAAAACTCTAACTGCACTGGCAACAGATAACAATTTTCCAACCAACCAAACAAAGCGAAAGACAAATAAATAAAACTGCAACAAGACGTATGTGTATGTGTACATATATTCGTCTGCTATACGAAGTGAAGAAAATGCTTAGAAAATATTCGCATGAATGAAAATTCCTACTCATTTAATAGGTTTTGTTAGAATTGCATCTTCTGTTTTTGCTGATGGCAAAGTTTTTATAAAAGAAGTGTAAAAGTAACAACAATAATAACAGCTCTGAGCAAGAATAACAACCACAGCAGCAATAAAGAGCACTTGGCAGTGTGACCATCTTGGACTTTTTCAACCTCAAACTTTTCAAATAGCTTATGCTAATTGCTTAAGTAGGTAATTGTAACATATTTTCAGTGATAACTACCAAATTATGGTTTAAATCACATTCCCAAAAGGAAATGTCTATGAAAAAAAAACAATCATATGAAATATTTGTGTCCCTTATATGAATTCTATATATATTGACGCACTTTTGACTATAAAACTGTATGAAAAAAAATTGAAAACCGTCGACCCTAAAAGCCATCTGTGCTACATTCCACTAATATTAACCGTAAAGATATCGAGCTCAGAAGTTTCATAACATACGTGTGTATGTGAGCATAACACCATTTGCAGTCAATTACTGTTAAATGTGGTCACACTGGTATTTGCAATCTGCTTTTCTTAGATGACAGGGATGGATAATGTAGCTAAATGTAACTGCAGCTTTTTTTCTTTTATAGCTTTTTGCCAACAAAGCTTTAATAAATATATGTATGTACATATCGTTGGTTTCAAGTAGAACGGCCTAACTTAAATAATTGTAACTTTAAGGGGGAAAGTTGAAAGATAAGAGAAGCTTTATGTATCACAATAGAAATTGTATTATACAATTACTTGTGAAACCGTAAAATGTTTTATATTTGTGTCCTACTCGTTCCGTTGATTAAATCAATGTAATTATAATTTGTTTGATAATAATTCTAACACTTATGGATGTATAAAAATGCTTTCTAGAATGACATTATGATACACCACTTTGTTGGAATGCAAAGCACTTAAATCTTTGAGGGTAACGCAGATTGGTGTATAAATAGAGTATATCTTGTCAGCCGAGATAATATAGTCGTAACAATGACAGTTGATTTAATAAAAAGAAGTTATAAAAGAATTTAATTAAGTATGCATATCATAAAGTGCCGCTGATTGATTTCGTCATGTTCTTCATTAAGCGCCACATATTTTCTTCTAGAACATCCCCTTTTGAATATACCCATATAAGAAATATATTTTTTAATTTTCACACTGTTGAAGTGGTCGTTCCTCTGATGTTACAAAATTATTTCATACCGCCTAAACTCAGTTTAAATATAATTCTTAAGTAAATAGTATTTTATGTATTATTGTAGCCCTCTTTTTTTAGTGGCCGATACACACTCGTATAAAAATATATGTTGATTGGTGTAGTAGTCATCCCATAAATATAATAAAAGTATAAAAAATATTCTTATTGATCCTGTATTTCGCAGGGTGATAACACAGGTATACTGTGTTGCTTGCATCCAAAGTTATTATATTAGATCTATTCCCTCGTTTTATTTAAAGCGCACTTCCTTCCATCCCTGCCCACACATAATTGCTCGTGCATTAACAACAAAACAAAACGAAGTGGTATCAAATAAGTTTCTTTTAAATTCTTCAGACAGTGCAGTGCGCGTTTGGCATTCGGCATTGACAGAGGTTTGTGGAAAGTGTAGATACATTTATAAGTGGTTTTCTTAGGTTAGGATAAAAAATTTATGGGAAACGGCAGAGATATAAAAAGTAATACATACCTATTTACATAAATATCGCACTTGTTCCTCTAAAAAGATTCAACTCAAAATTTAAAAATTGTCGGCAGTTTCAGATAGGTACATTTCATATTTTTAAATAATGCTCCATACCACAAAGATGGATACCCATAACGGTATTTTTCCATGGAAGGAGTAGAGAAAAATGTGCATAATTTTCTTGCAAAAACTATAAATTAAAAAAAGAATTGCTTTGACTCCCTTTAGGGAAACAAGTGCGATATGAAAATAAAAAAAATTTAAATAAAAAAAGAAAAAAACAAAAGATTTAGTAAATAGTAGCTATAAAAGACTTGGAAATATAAAGCAAAACATATAATCCAAAGGCTAAAATCATGGCAGCTTTACCCTTAACTTTGGAAACTTTGAAAACTCCCAGCAATGAATCGTTATTGTCTTTACAATCTCCTCTAATGTCACCGCGATGTATTAAGGCCGACTCATTGTCTACCATAGATGACATCGATGCAACATCAGAACGTCCATCTAATTTAACAATAGTTTCTACACAACAATATCAGCAGCAGCAGCATTCCAATATTACTCCATCTTCATCAGCGACAACATTACATGGTAATATTTCACCTGCATTTAGTAGTGCTGGCAGTTTATCGCCTTCATTCCTGCCTGAGATGCCACAATGGAAACGTGACCTCATAGAAAGACGTAGACAAAATGTACAACGTACAATAAGTGCTTCATCACCAACATCATCATCGTCATCATCAGCAATTGCATTAGTTGCTGATGGCGGTTTGAAAACCTCTATATCTTCATCGTCTATGCGTTCATTACTCGGTAGTAACACTAATATTGACCAACTTACATCAGGTGAGTGGCATATATCAACTTTAGTTTTAAAACTTAACAGAAAAACAAAGCTTTTCTTTTTTGGTGTTTTTTAATCAATACCAATAGAGATGCAAGAGATAAAGGGATTATCTGAGAATTTTGTTATATTTGAATAAAGGCAGACGCTTGAAAATATGAAAATGCCTGTTCTGTATATGTTTGTATTTATGTAGACCGTATTACATATTTTGAAAATCTTTATAATTATTAGTATACATTCGTAATTTAGTTTCTTCAAGAAAACTTTGGAAACACGTCCAACAAGTTATTACTTCAGTAGATGGAAAGAAAAGCAAAATTTAAAAATTGTTTTTAGTAAAATTTGCACGACAATTAATAGACGTTGATTAAATTCCTACAATTTTATTTTTGATGCAGGTTTTTTAAGCAGCATTTGCATTTAAGACTTAAAACAAAGTTGGAAATTTTATTAAATTATTTAATAGACAGCAAATTTTTTATAACTGGTAATTTGGGTTTATAAACAAAAACAAATGTTCAACGTTGGTTAATTTAAGTAGAGCTGGCGAAATATTTTGTAGTAGATAAATTGCCAATTTAATTTTGGATCCAACTTGAAAATTTTGTTTGCGTATTAATAATAAACATTATAGGTAGTACTCTTCTTTTCTCAAATTATTTGTATTGGCCTCTTTGTTTTTCCTCCGAAAACAGCACATTTTATATTGACATTATTGGAGTTGACTAACTTTTCGTCCTTTTATAAACAACAAAGCAACTTAAGTGTCATATAAAAAGCAATTTTGGATATAATTTAATTGATAATTAGTTGAAATTAAGGACTGAAAGAGTTCGACAAAAAAATTCATGAAAATTAAAATAACAGTTAAGGGTTTACAATCAAATCGAAAATGGTTTAATGAGAAGTTGTTTATTTGCGTAATATTTTTATATTTTACAAAAGATTGTGGTTTAGAGAAATTGTGCGCCTTTGTGCCATTTTCATCATATGCTAATTTCTAATTCAATATCTGATTAGTATGTAGTTAAGCATTTCTATGTTTTAAAATAATGTTAAAACTAAAGTTACTTCATTTATATTTAGCTAAATATTTAGTTTCTTAACGAGCTAAAATTAAATTTAAATAATTAAGTTATCTGTTATGTTTAACACCTGTAGAAATTGTTGGTGCATGTGTTGCACATAAGAAGAAGCAGGTTTTATGCTTGATGCCAAATTAAACTTGTTGTTTACTGCAATTTAAATTAAAATTGATTTAATGCTCTTTTCTTGTGTTTTTAATTTAAATACACAAGAACCATTTCTGTTTAAGTTGGAGCAGAAATAATAAGAAATATTTTATTTATTCTGTTACATTTTTGACTGAGAATTCTTCGCAATATGTTGAATCCAAAAAGCATTTAATATTAGGCCAATTCCAGCTCATTTTAGTTAAAAAGAATGCGTTATGGGAAGCTATTCGAAATTATAGTTAATATACGAGTAGTCCACAACAATATTGTATCCGGTGGCCGCTATATACTCTCGTTAATGTTTATGTTAATGAATTTTGCCATTGTTTGTAAATTTGAATTCTGTTTATGCAAATCATTATTCTAACGTAAACATCTTTATAATATCGGCAAGTTCATATTTACCACCACTAAATCAACATTAAAGTCAGCCATTGCCATCAATACTTTGTTGCAAGTTTTATGAATTTTTATTATCATTATGTTTGTATGGGGGCTCTTCACCTTTTTTTCATGAATATTCATTTAGAGCATTTTCAAGAAAATCCCCTTCCCTTTAGTGTTTTTCTCTCTTTTTTTCGCTTTTTTGCTTTATATTCGTTAGAAAAATGCAATTAAATATAATTATGAGTTTAAAGTTTGTTAAAAACATAAACTTAAATCCAGTTATGTTGATACAAGTTAGTTTTTCATCGTTGCAATTGTTGTATGAACTACAAAATGTTGAAAATATAAAAATGTGAAATGAAAAATTGCAGTAATGATGGCAATTTATAAAAATGCCACAAATTGGAAATTAAAAATAATTATGGTAAACTATTGAAGGCTATACGAAAAAATGGTCCAAGCTGTTTGCTGTCTTTAACATGTTGCAGGAGTTTCATTTTGGTCATTAATGCAAACTTTATTGATTTTCGATAAAGAGAAGCACATTTGCAACACGTCAAATATCATGTTCCAGGATATATTCATGCCACATCTTTGCGAACGTAATAAAAACTTGAATCAAATGTAAACGAACTTTAATCGTACAATGATAGGTTATAGATTAAAATCTATGATGAAACCAATGTAGTTTAAGATGAAAACCTATTATTGTTGAAGAGAAAAGTCGGATAAAATATAGTGCCTAAAAGAATAAATATAAAATACTAACTGCCTGTTCGCCAATGTCGAAAGCTATCGTTCGATCGAATAAATAACATTTAAAACAAAAACAAATTTAAAAAATTGTTTTTGTTTTAAATATTATTTAGTCGATCGAACAATAGCTTTCGACATCGGTGAACAGGCAGTAAGTAAAATATACATACATATATAAAAACGTAGTTACTGGTAAAAGAAAAAAAATTCTCTAAAGCTTACTCTTATGTTGTTTTCTATTCTTCTAAAATGCAAGGTTTTTGTACATTTTAAAGAAAAATTACCATATTATGTCTTTTGAAAACAGTGAATTTATTAAAAATTTGTCTACCAACCCTTGAGAAAATAAATTTTTGGTTTAAAACGGAGTTTAACTGGAAATTTTTAGAAATAAAGGGAAAAATACGTTACATGTTTGTAGAAAAGAAAACGCCATTACTTTGCTTTATGATGGTTGATGTAAATATAGCATGTAAAAATTGCAATTTCAAATAACAAAAAAAATCACCAAGTCTTCCCAATGTTATATTAAGCAGTGGCTTCAGACATTTATAATTAAAAGCATCAATTAAGCGTGAAAAATTGATAAGATGTTAAAACTGCAAAATCTGCACATTTTACAGAAAAACTTATTTTTTCAGAAAAAAATTTAAATAAATTTAAAATAGAATATTTAAGAAATTTGAATCATTTGACGATACCATAATTATAAATTATTATCTTTTCTTTTAAATGTTCTACTTAAATATGTGCATATACATACATATGTATATACTTATATTGATGCATAAATATGTATGTACGTATATTGGGGAATTATTTTAAAAACATTTTTTAAGAAGCTCTATTACCAATCCGCAGCCGTCATATTTACTAGGTTATTCTTTTGACAAATGACCTTCATAATGCTACTCTTGTGTGTTGTACGAGAATGTAGTAAGTACAGTTCAACAAAAAATTTACACAAGCACTTACATACATACATACGTGCAGGTATTTGAACTAAGACTGGATGTAAAACAAAAACACGGTTCTTCGCTTACAATAATGCATCAACAAATAATGCCGTTAGATAACTAAACAATACACGTTTGAGTACATGTCAAGTAAAAAACAAATACTTATATTTTGGTATATAATGTTTGTTAAGTTTGCTTTTTTATCAAAATAAATATACGTAATGCAGAAATTTGAAAAAGTTTGTAAACGTCAAATACGTAACGGCATTATTTTACAAAATGCCTTTACAGACATACCTATTTAATCAGGTGTCAGCACTACAGGGCCTATGTTTTGCTATCAGTGTGACCAGATCCCAAGCATTTTTGTAGCTAAATTGGATTGCCATAAGATTAATATAGTGTTCAGACATGCATTTTTAATTGAGTCAATATTCACTTTATTGACATAATTATCTTCCTGTTCACATGCAATTACTTAATTGAAATTCTATATGGTTAATTGAGCTTTATAATGGTTTTGGTGCATGCCTGAAAAATTATGCTAAAATATAAAACTTTTTTCAACCAAATATTTCCGCCAAATATTTTGGAAAAAAAGTATTAAAAAGAAAGCAAAATGTTAATTCAGTCTTATGTTCTACCCAGACATGGCATAACTTGAACCTTTTGAAGTGATACCATCTTTCTTATAGGTATTTTCCAGTACAAGAAGATCTGTTTTTGAAATTTTCTATACAACTCCAAAATCTTGAGTTATTGTTGAAACCCCGATTATACATTAAATGTATAATCATAGCATAACTTCGGAGAATATTATTTTGTTTTCACTTAATTAACCGATTAGGAAAGAATAAACTGAGAACTTTCGAATGATATATAATTTTTTTTAAATAACTTTGGGAAATATGTATGTATGTATGTATTTCTCCAGCAAACACGTTTTTGTTTCGGTTTTAGATTTAAAAACATATTCAAAATGATAATTAAAATTTTATAACCTATTTAAACCCTATTAAATATTGCACATTACTGCAATGGTTACACGACATATAACGACAATTATATAAATTATTGTTCAAAAAATGTGTAAACGATATTAGTAAAAATTGTTAGAAAATAAATATAAACACTTCCCAAGTAAATAAAAAAATCCCAAACTTAGCTGTAATGCACTCGCTGGTCATAATGATTTTCACTATCGATTTTGATACCATTTATTTTTTGGTGTTCTGAAAATCTGTTGTTTTTTAAACAAAAATCTTGTTAAATTCATTTTAAATGCACAAATTTATTTTTGTTTTAAATAGCTTGCTACAGTTAGTAATAATTATAAAAAAAAATCTACTTGTAACCACTTGTCAATTTTACCTTGAACTCAAATTCAATACTTGTATTGGTATAGTCGATGTTTTTTATTTGTTATTTTTTGGAGTATCGCTTGTCGTATCGTGGTATCGGCGAGAAGACGAATCAATGCATCTCCGCTTTTTTTACACAATTGTAAAAAATAAGGTTTTGTTGATTAAATGTATATTCAGAGAAATATTTCTGATAGGAAAAATATTCTTTGCGACACCTGCATAATATATATTTTCTCGTTCTTATCTTTTTTTTCTTTTTCAAATAATAAAGCAATTTATATATGTATGTATGCACTTGTACTTAAAAAATTCCAGTATAATGTTCATGGGCTTTCGACATACATACATACAAGTATATTAATTGTTTTCATTTCTATATTTATTTTAATATTTTTTAATTTTACCTAAACATTGCTGACAACAAAAGTCTTATCAATAACACATGCAAATTCAGATTGTTAGTCCCAGTAAACAATGTTTAAACTTTTCTAGGTATGCAGATGTAACAAATGCCGGATCTTATGTAAACCCTTTCTCCGTTTTGTGCTCCAATAAAATACTTCTTAGAATTATTAGTCTTTGGCTCAGGAAAATCAAGAATAGGGAAGCAGTAAATATTTCGCAATATATAAAATTTTGATACCATTCCCGATTTCATTTTTAAAACAATTAAACTCTAATTGTTTAATTTATTAATTGATTTATTGTATGCTAAATTGGGCTCACTTAGAGCTTTTGTTGTGTGAATTTCCTAATTGCAATTAATAATTTCAATACTATTATTTGTACAACTTATTATATTTACCATTTTAAAAATTTTATCTCTCTGGGTATACGAGTGTTGTTATTTGCAAATAATTAAAAATGATTGCGCCTTTAATTTTTTTAATGTACTAACAAAACAACAATACAAAAATTAATTAATTCTCTGTAGCACTTTTAATTAAATCGTATTTGCTTAAAATAATTATACATGCAAAGAATTTGCTAGCGATGAGTGATCAATACTTTTTCATGAGTCTAAGAGTACATCTATGCTAATAAAGTGGGATATTATGTACTCTATGTGCGGTCCTAAAAACCTAATATTTTAAGTTGACGAATGGTGACTAATTTATTATTGGTTTGCTTCTGTTATACTACGTACAGAAGTATGAGCAATTGCGAATTTTTAGTGACTTGTAATTCTCTCTTCTATTGCAGTCTCGCCCTTTTTTGAGGTTTCCTACAGCACACCTTCTGATATCGGAAGTGAACCACAAGATCACCTGCTGTCTTCTCTAAAGCGCGTGTAAAGCATTAGCCTTCCTTTCATGGAATTACGCTGTCATTAAAAATCTTTTCTCAATTTAAATTTTGCTTGCTGTTTGCCTTTACTATTTTAGTTGTATAAATATGAAAATGGAATCATCTCTTTTCGACCCAAAATGGGTTTTTATTTCTACTCTTACCGACAACCTAACCTCACTAATTTTTATTTTATTTTATTATATATTTTCTCTTATTAATTGCCTACATTTAAAGACTATCGCATAAACACCAATAGGTTTTTAGACAAATTTGGTCGTAAATAACATTTTTCATTGATTAGAAACCTTTTTGCATAATCCACTAGATGTACGGCGAGTCCAAATTTTAAACGAACCGCTCTTTACGTCATAAATCTATTTCCATTTGAACAATTTCATGCTTATGACCGTATTGAGGTTCCATTTTTCCGATTTTCTTTGGAAAATATTTATAAATCTAAACAAAATTTCTTTATACATAATTTAACTTGTTTTTTGTTTAGGTAAATGCTAAACGTTTTGTTTTTTTTATTTCGTTGCAAGAGCTGAACTTAAATGTAAAAAAATAAAGAAAAAAATATATATATAAATTATAGTGATATGAAAATGAAATGCAAGAAAGCAGAACCATTTTTATATATGTACATAGTACATACATACTTGCAAGCAAAATACTATATTTTCCAGTATAATAAAAAAGTCATGGCAATCAGTAAAGATTAAAAAAGTACGTAATTCAGTTTTTATTTACTCTTATACATTTAAAAACATATAACAAAATATGTGTATAAAAAATATTTATACTTGTTTATGTTGAACATGAATATAAAATGATTGCACATCTTTAATTTCTGTGGCAAGACACATCAATAGGTTGTACTTATTGGCAAATCCAATAAAACTATTTTTGTTAGTTAAATTTATGTCAATAAAGCTTAGCCGTGTAAACAAGCCGAATTCAGTTTACACTGTCGAAGTAAGGCGTCAACAAACACAACTACAAAAAAGTAACTGCAGCTTGTGTAAACATATACAACATGCGCTCTACCAATTATTGCATAAAAGCTGCCTCAGCGTTTTTACAATCGCCATCTATTTAACATCTGGTGTGTTGTATATACATATATGTAGATCGTATTAAACGACTTTTTCCTGTGTTTTGGATTATACGTGAATGTTTGACAAAAACTTTAAATTGTTCTCTTTTAACGATTTTTATTGCACATGGCCCAATATTAGGTCATGGCATTCTAAAGCTAGTTTAAAGTACGAATTTTTCATAGTTCTTTAATTTGCAATATTTTTTTTAAATTCATTAATTTTTAAATATACATAGTATATCTAAAATAAGCGATTTGAAAATGTGGACAGTGTTGTTAATAAAAATTTGTTTAGCCCTGATGAAATAAACAAGTGCATTACCACGACATTATGACATTTCGCTTTATTCTGTAACTATTTCTGAACGCCACGTCAAGACAATATCAAAAATAGGACACTTACAGTTAATTGTTGTCCATAAGGACAACAATTAACTGTTTCTGTCAACCCGCGACTACTTTTTGAGGCCTTGAATAAGCAAGAGGTTGTTAGAAACAATTGCTGAAGAAAACAGGTACAGACATGCCCTATTTTTGATATTGTCATGTGATGTTGACAAATAGTTACAGAATAAGGGGGAATATTTTGTTCAAAGTTTTGTTTATTATATGTGAACAACGTTTTTAGTAAATTTAATTCAAATCATATAGGATAAAAGTTCTATAAGACAACATCCTTTAAAAGTGTATCTTTGAAAGTTTTAAAATTAATTTAAAAAAAGGGTTGTTTTAACTAAGATTTTAAATTTACTTAATTAATTTTTCTTCACAATAATTTGAAATGTAATATTGCCCTAGTATTGTCAGTTGTTTTAATTATCCAAGATTTAAGCTGTCATCCTCATAACTCCCTACAATTTATGTATTTCCTCCACCACGATTGGTGCTGCGAGACTTTAGCTTATTCTAAATTCAAAATCCATCAGTACTTTTTTAAATTTACAATTTTGCTGACTTTATAAGAAATAATATTCACATACAAAAGTCAATTTAAAATGTACAAAAAAACTCTTAATTAGCAATTTCATATAATTATTACATTGTGGTTTAAATTTATGCATGTCTTATAAATTGCAAGCATATTTATAATTTTGTATACTTTGTTCTCTTTAGCGGTTAACAGCTTAACTACTTGATAACCAAGTTAAGAAATAAAATCATATATGTATAACAACTTAACACAATTGCATAAGCAAAATATTATATATTAATAGCAATTAATGTTCAGAGTCTTTTGTAAAAGACAAGTATTAAAAAGAAAAGTTACAAAGTCCATCTAAATTAAATTTGATTTACTTAAAGCTGTTATAAACTAGTAGCTAAATGCATGCCAACATTCATGCATACAAATATATGTACATAATCTCAGTCCAGTAGTTTGACTTCCGCGAACAACATTTAAATATCGTGTTGTTAAATCAATCGTTAAACAGCTGATTTTCGATTTTTTTTTATCTGAGAAACACAGTTCCCGCTATCGTTGAATGTGTTTTACAGACGTTTGCCAAAATTCGAGATTATATGCGCTCGGTTTTTTTTATTAAATCACAACTCTGCTTCTGTACATTTCTACGTGTTACTACTTCTTATTTTAAAACTAGCATTACAATACGATTTTACGAATGCTACTTACATATACTGATGTTCGTAAAAATATTTTGAAATGGAGCCTTCTTGATGAAATTAGATGATATTGATAATCGATAATAAAGCATACATATTTATAGCAAGGAGTTTATGTAATTAAGAACGATAGGAAAATAGGCATTAAGATTCTTTCTATAAATTCCAGAATTTTTAAAAAGATTCCTCAATTAAAACTTTTTTCAAGGTTGAAAGTAAGCCTTAAAAAAGTCTTTTTATTGTTTTAATATAGTCTTGCATATTGCGAAATTATCCTTCAAATTAGATACACATATGTATAAAGCAAAAATTATAAACTTCTTTAAATAAATGACATAACAGCAGATAGAAAAAAATAAAACAACTTTAATGTTTAAATTGTACCAAAGAGTGGCATTTTCCAAGTTATCCAATCCTGTTTTATGCAGCTTTGCTTTGCTTTTTTAATCAGCATATAACAGTATTATAACAATTTCATACTTAGTAATATTTTGAAGTATACTTTAGGGGTTGTTGGCAAAACACTTTTAGTTGTTTGCACCAGAGAAAATGAAAGTAGTATAAATAATAGAAAAAATAAAAAGTATATGAAGTATTATTAAGTGCATCTAAAGACTTAATAAATCTGTCTCAAATATATCTATTAAATTCTGAAGATTACTAATATATTACAGCAATGCCGCGACATCTGACATCGATTTCAGCAATTCTTTCCATAGATATATGTCTGACACACAGGTTAGAGTAGATTATATAAAAGGAATTTCTTTTAATTGTTTTAAAAAAAATTTTTAACTACATAGTTAAAAACAATTTCGGTTTTCTTTATGCATATGGTGTACTAAAATAATAAATTCTACTCCCATATTTAAAATGTCTTCGTAAACAAATTTTTTTATTGTTATTTTATTTTTATTACTTCTTTTATTTTATTAATTTTTTTTATTTTGTTATTTTATTTTTAGTTTTACTTTTTTTTAGAAAATTTAGCATATTATAACCATTTCAGCCAAAAAAATAAATTACGTATCGAAAAAATGTTGAAATAAAAAATTTTAAAACTATGACAAAAATCCAATAAATCAAAAAAGACTTACTTGCAAAAATCGCCATAAATTCGAAAAATTGCTAACATTGTGGATTTTTTTAAACTGGTAGCTTCTTAAAAAAATATGAGTTGAACTCTTGCTAACATTTGCAAACATTTTAAGACTAAAAACGAGTTTTGAAATCAATAATTTTTTCAAATAGGCAAAAAACTATTGAAATGATTTCAAACTTTTTGCAACTGAAATAAAAAAATTGGTAAACAATTTCAAATATTTATGTAAAATTTCGTTATTGATTTTTATATATTTTCTACCTTTTGAAAAAATATATTTTATTGTTTATTATTAAACAGTAGTGCCAACTACTTATCCTTATCATAGTTCAGGGGGCAAATTACGGCACTCGATATCGAACGAAATTTGTATTTAAATTGTATGGAAATTTCGCTCGATATCGAATGCGGTAATTTGGCCCCTGGTCTTGTTAAAAGGTTGCCATATATATTGTTTTCTTTATTTTTTTTTCGTAGGGGACATTTTAAGTATTGCACTAAGTGGTACTTTTGGACTTTGAATTTTGCTTTTTTTTAATTTAATTAGTCAAATGCTTACTTTGCTTTCTAAGGTATTAAATCTTGTTCACGTTTTTATAGTTGTTTAATTAATTTTTAATCCAAACTACTAAACATAAATACATATGTAAATATTTGTGTAAGTTAGAAAGCTGTAAATTACCTATTACAACAAATATTTATGCAAATTGATTTACATACGTGTATATTCATTTCTTTTCATTTGAAATTTAAATTGATATGCATAAAAATTCATATACATAATACTTCCGTTATAATTAATGCTTAAGCATTTCTTTTGCTGAAATTATTAAAAAAAATCGTTTCCCAAACTATTTCAACACGAAGAATTAACATTTTATCAAGCAAGCATAAACGTGTTGTAGCATACATTTTTGTATTTGTCCTTATTTAAGACGACTGACTACTGTTTTAAATATCAACTTAAGTAATAGTTATGAATGTTAACATAAACTTAAGTGGCTATGTATGGATGGTTATATTATTATTGTTAATTATATATATTTTGCTTATTATGTATGTATGTATATGATGTGATCAGTCAGACGTCAAGAAAAATCAAAAGGGAAAAATTGTGAATTAATAATTTTTTTATAAATAACCGGTATACTGCGAAACTCTTGGTTCTTAGAAGATTTTATATATAAGGAGTTGTAGCGGTGCTGCCATAATGTATTTCTTAGATAAGCAGTGCTGCCATACTACTTTCTTGTAAACTATATTGCGGCAAAATGCAACAGATATATAAACTATGCCTTTGATCGCATAATGTATGACAAATTTCCACATTTGTAATCGTGAGTGCCCTTAATCTACCAGTAAATATGAACATGCATGAATTGAAGAATATTTTATTGACAGTAGTAATAAAATGTACATCGAAGTTGCGAGGCCAGTCAAAGAATTGTAATAAAATTGAATTTTCCAGTAAATATTTTGCCTCTACAAATCTGAAAATTCTGCTACTCACTCTCGTAGTAAAAGTAAAGAGCTCGTAATAACATCAAAATTAAAAGATGAAACACTGTTTACGTTCAAGATCATTATCATGTTTTGTTGCTTTTAGATACAATAGCAGTTATTTTAATGTAAATAAGAAATTGTAGCAGCATTTATTTTGTTTGTATAGTCAGATTGTCTTTTTTGAAACGTCTGTCTGTTTAATGTATGTTCAATGTATAAGAAAAATTTAATTGTAGGTCAATGTCTTAAGTTGATGAATTACTTGGAAATCTTTCATTGAAGTTTTGATTTAAAATTTCATTTAATTGTTAGTAATTGCTTGAAAAATACTATACCATGTTAATCATTATGTTCCGAAAAGATTTATACCGAAAACAATCATTTTTTCCAAAATATTTATGGCAATGCCCAAACAGGAGGGCAGTGTTGCAGTAGCATTTTGTACACAATAAATTTGATCGATTTTCAGTTCCCTTACAGATATTTAAAGAATAAAGTAAAACCTAACAAATGATATATAGTTTATTTAAGGAATTGTAAAAAATATGAGCGTATTTGTGCATCAAACACAGTTTTGTTGAAAGCTTTTAAAACTCAGCGTATTCCGTTAGAAATTAATAAGATATTAAAACTTAATAAATAAATTATCTTTAAATGACATTACATTAAAGGAGATTATCATAATGGCTAATATATGTATGTATTTATTAAAGTAACACCATTGAATGCCCTGTTTAGGATACGAATTACGATGGTTAATTAAATTTATTATTTAAATAAATTTATCAGCCAATAGCGGCTTAAACCTAATTGTTTTTATGCACGCCCCACTACCAATCTAATGACCTTGGCCTGCTAGTATGTAAATAGTATATATAAAAAGAAAAATGTTGTTTATTGTTAGTTTTTATTGAAATACAAAACCCATGTAAAGATCGGTCCAGCAGTTTATTTTTTTATTTAATAAATTACATACTGCATAATAACTTTACAAGTAAAGATTGCTTAAGTGAGATATAAAACACAGGTCGTAATATCATTTGCATAACAATATCGATGTCTGGCAACTACAAGACATAATCCAGGTTTGGGATTATGAAACATTTTAACTCCGCATAACAACTCATCATTGTTGGGGGAAAAAAAAACTACAAATCAATAGAATTTTTAAAATATGCATGAAAAAATACATATTAATGCAAACCAAAGTTGTTAATGAAAATTAGATACCCATAGTTTAGGAAGAAAACAAAAAATTAATTTCTTATCGGCAACTGGACTAAATGTAAATTTTTTTACTGTTTCCTTTTTTTTTTTTTTTTTTTGATTATTCGACTAGTTTCGTTCATTGAAAGCCCACGAAACTGAGTTGTTCTCCATTTCTTTGTTTGGAAAATTCATATAGAGTAATCTATCATAAATAAATTTGAAGCGCTAGTATTATCGTGATTTTTTCTTCTTCTTCTACTTATTTCCAGTATTTACCATGAGAGTGTATTTAAGATTTTTTCTTCTTTCTTTATTATTACTTGTTGCAGTTTGTGCATATAATAGTTGAAATTTTTAAGTGGATTTCATTATAGTCAACAATGCAAGTAAACATGGCTGTTGCATTCATTTGTTGTAAATGTTAATTTAATTTTTGTTGCTTATAGCTGCTGTTGTTTTATTAATATTAACGGTTTTGTTAAGGCAGTATTATAAAAAATGTATAATAAATATTTGGGTTTCAGAAAATTAAATTTGCTTAAAAAGAGAAAATTTAGGAAAAATTTAAGTACAGTAGTAATAGTAATCTTAATCTACTTAAATGGGCAATAAAATCATTCGCATTTAATGAAGTCAATTTTTGATTATGAGATATTACATACACATTAATACATATCTTCATAAAAATTTATTGGAATAGTATTAAAAATAAGTAAATGTTAATTACAGCTGCTAACTATTAATATTATTCCTTCTACATAAGACCCTTGGTGTGTACTCGTATGTACAATCCGGAGAATTGTAAGATTATTTCCTGTTTATCAGTCTGTCCATAGCTTCCGTTACAGAATGGAAGCTGAGTTTTTATAAAATTACTTTTCTGAATGGGTTCTTAAAACCTTATTTTTATTCTTTTAAAATTTTCATTCAAAAGTAGTAAAATAATTTAATTTTATTGACAGTTTTGTTCCCCCTTAAAATAAAAAATGTATAAAATAAAAACTGTTCAAGTCTCTAGCCCCCATAATTAAAGAGTGTTCCACAATTAACGCAAGATTGAATTAAATAAAAAACATAGTGTTTAACCTTTTGATGCCAAGCTTTAATTATTTTTGAAATATTTTTCATTAATGAAGATACGTTGTTTTACTAAACCCTAAATTGTCAGCTGCCGAATTGTGTTTTTTTTTTCAGAGTTAGCAACTCTTTACTGCACAAATGGCGATATATTAATTTCTTGTGTGGGACATCTTTTATAACTTTACAGGATAAGGTACGAACATATCAGTCAGGTCACAAAGTTCAATTTCTATCGGAATCCAAATTGCCTCCGTATTTCTGTTTTTCCGAAATTAATAAAATATTACATTCCGAAAACTTGTTACCTTTTCCACTTACTCAATTCCGTTCGGAAACTGGATCGATTCCGTATTTTGGTTCTTCAGAAAACGATAAACGAAAAAATGTTTCGGAATGAAATCATTTTTAATATCTGAAAATGTGAAATAATCAGCCTTATCGTGCTTAGCGTTTTTCGCATTCAAATTCGACAATTTGTAATAGCTTAAATACAAAAACCCAAATGTTTCTTTAATCTATTGCAAATTGTCGAATTTGGTGGCGAAAAACGCCAAACAGGATAAGGGCGAATAACGACAAAGTGACACATAAATTGTCACATTTTTAATGTTGGTAGTACTGTTTGCTGTTTTGACATAATGTATAATGCAGCTTTACATAATGTATATAAAACTCTACATAAACAAAATATTTTACTGACAGCTGAAGTTCAAGCGGACGGTGCAACAGAAAAATCTAGGCATTTACATAAATATAAAACTAAAAATCACATGCTGTTTTTATCAGCATTATTTCTCTCATTTATAGTGCGTTTCGTGCAAAGCCAAACAATAAATCTATGCTACTAATTTAATATGCCATCTAAATTCCAAGCCGCTATAAAATTTATAGTCATGAATATATAATGTTTGTATATCGAAATAAAAAAAAATGATTACATATTGATTTTATCACACCAAACCAAAATTCTTTAGTGATTAGAACGATAGAAAAAGAAATGTTATACATTTTAAGCTCTACAAAAAATACGATAAGATTTTACCTTTTCAATTTATACACTTTTAAACATATTTATGTACATGCATGTGTATGCATGTACAAACTGAAAAACCGAAATTATAAATTACCGTTGAGAATATTTCATGTTTTATGGAAACCATAAAAAACTTTTCACATACATACATTTTAAAATGGCCAACAAAAGCCTATAAATTGACGCCTTGGTAAAATTATTAATTTTTTACTTTGTCATACTACCAATACAAAAGTGATTGAATATACATATGCATATATACATATATATGTACATTACAATGTATTCAACTTTTACATTAGGATTTGACTTTGAGAATTTGTAACGAAAAATCGTTTGCATGTTTAAAATAGGGTTAAGAATTAAATGGATTGTTACATATTTATGTTCATGTGTGGGCTTACGAGTAATAATATTTCAATAAAGAGATAATAGTGGTCATTCTAAAAATCGCGTCGATGTAGTGAAAATTAGATGGACAACAAAAATAAAATTGCAATAATATGTTTTTGCTTATCACAACAAATGTAAAGCATTTAAAATAAAAATAAACGCGCTGAAATTCTCGCATTTACTTGATTTCAACAATGCATGATAACAAGTTTTTAAATAATATTTTTTCCACACTCTGGCATCTATTATGTCTGATTTTTAATACTGGCAACCCTGTGTGATGAATGCAGCTGTAATCAGTGCTGCCAAATGTTCGGTTTTAACTAATTTCACCTTTTTTTAATAAGGTTTTCTGCAAATTGCACGAATTTAATATATTTTTATATAATGGGTATATGTAAATGTTTGCCCACACTTTTTAATCTGACAATGTGTTATCTATTTTCATAATCATACAGTAAAGTATAAGTTATACATTTGAAATAGCCCTTTTTTACAAAATGGCATGAAAAGAGCATCAGACGTTTAGGAATCCAGCCTTCCTCTTTAAATGTTGTATCACATTTTATTTCAACCGGACTGCCTAGCAATTTAGAAACTCCACAATTATTTTCTTTTTTTCAAAATCCCCTACTGTGCGACGGTTGTGATTGTTTTTCTTTGATTTTGACATCTAAAATAAAAATTGCAGATACAAAAAATCTATTTGTTTAATGCTGTACTTAATAAATAAATATACTTTACATATTATATTTGATTTTATTTACCTTTTACTTTTCAAGAAGTGAACTTGGCTGAAACTTGCTTTTTGGCGTTAACTTTTAAGCTACTCTTAATTTTTGCACTTATTAGGAAATTTGGCTAATCAATACACATTCACAGAAATATATAAGTATGTGTGACTTGAATTGCCAAAATAAAAATAAGTAAATGAATGAATAACTTTATTTTAAAACAACATTTTGATATTAAGCAAACGGGTTAGATAGTTTTGGTTTTGCACATTTAGTAAAATAAGTGTTTTGTTTACTTTAAAAAACAAATCAAGAGAGAATAGCTATTATGAAGATTAAAGAATAATTTTATGATCTCCTCTATTCTATTGTAAATTCTTGAATCGATTCGATAATCCTAATAAAGCCCAACTGAAAATATAAAGGTAAATTATGACCAAAACAGTTTCGTGGAAGAAAGGAACATCTAAAGAAGGAATGTAGATCTAATTGCTATTGCGATCAACGTTCTTTCGTTAGTATATCAATTATAATATCACGGCAAGACAGGGCACTACAAAATGTTTTACCCTTTTCAAATAATAACTTTTTTGTTAATTGATTGTGCTTTGACAAGTTACAAAATGTAGCAAAACAAGTGCAATTGTATCATGGCCTGATTTATAGTTTCTATTCTAATGCAATATGTGATGAATAGGACATACATACAGGCATAAAGACAAATTAAGGAAAATATTTAAAATAATTTTTGAAATCATTTCATACTATTTCATGAGAAATTGAAGGGAAATTTATATACAATTTTCCAACCCTGGTGAAGGATATAAACACTGACAGATCAGTTTGACTGTGTTGCATTTTGTTGTAAATTGTTATGGCTTTGTCTGTTTTTAAAATGTGTTTTTTCAGTTTTTTTTTGTTTTATGATTATGGTATTTTTTTTTTATTACTCATGCTCTCTGCTTTGTTCATAATGTTTTTTAATTATCGATATTGGTGGGGTATTTAGAAAGGGGACGTATTGAAAAACATTTTGTTATTGTAAAAAAAAAAACATAATAAAAAACGAAGACGATAAGAAAAACAACCGTTACAATGAAAAGTGGGGCAATATAGTTTAACAGGAAGTTTAATTTGAAATAAAATATAAAATGAAATAAAATAACGAAATGGAGAAATAAAATTATTTGTATATGACAAGTTTGAGTTTTCGTAATGAATAATAAAATCCAAATAAAATTTATAAAATTGTCCTTAGCAGCAAAAACTAAAATGTTGCGGTTCACAACTGATCTTTCCTTTGTTTGCCATTTTGCATGAGTGAATATAACATTAACTGTGTAATTAATATTGTCTACTCTAATCATTAGATGCGTAATTTCCCCATTCAATAACAAAAGTAATTGTAAATGTCAGCCCATAAACAAACCAAAAATACACTTTCCAAGGTCACTTATGCCTTAAATAAATGGTATTTTCTCTAAAATATTATTTAATAAAAAATTTTTGTTCGTTTATTTTCCAGAAATTAAAGTTATTTTAAATTTTTTTTTATTCCTCAGAAAATAAAAGTTATTTCTTGATTTTATTTATTCTTCAAAAAATAAAAGTTATTTTTTGATTCCTCAGATACTAAAAGTTATTTCTTGATTTTTATTTATTCCCTAGAAAATAAAAGTTATTTCAGAATTTTTATTTATTTCTCATAAAGCTAAATTTATTTCTTTATTTATTTATTTAAAGTAAATAATAACTTTTATTTCCTGAGGAATAAAGAAAAATCAAGAAATATTTTTTATTTTCTGAGGAATAAATAAAACTTAGAAAATAATTGGTAAATTTTGGAAAATAATCGTTTAAAAAAATACTAAATAATATTATTACTATTTATCATTGTTATTATTCTTTATTTATTTAACTTATTTCTTTCTGCTTTGTTGGTTCTCAAATGACTATTATAGAAGTGAAGTATTGAAAATCATCTTATCACCTTAATAAGTGTTTGGAAATCTCTAATTAAAATTCGTTGATAAAATTGCATGATTTTCACTATTTGATATCTTTTAATTACTTAAAAATTTAACTAAGAAATTATTGATTTGAAAAAAAATACATGCGTAAGTATTTTATAACAGCTTTTTGTTTTAACAATTTGTTTTTCTTGACAGTAAAATCAAATAGTCATTAAAAAACGTTTAATTAAATTTGTAGATTTTACACCTTCATGTTTTGTAAATCACACGATTTAAACTTTTTCGGTGTGGTTTCAAATTTCACATAGTACATACAAATAACCAAAACCCAATTTTTTCAGTTATCCGATTTTTTCTTTAAAACGTAGTTCGGATTACTGAAATTTGTTACAGTTAAGCGTACTGCTTAAAATCACGGTGTGGCACAAAAAAGATCTCCTAACTAATACAATCACTAACAAACAATTAGAAATATTTATTGAGCCTAAGTGGCAAGTATGAGAAGTGCATAGTAGGCATTTCGACGAAAGAATTCACAGTGTGGCACAAAACCGAAATCGTAACTAATACAATCGCTAACAAACAATTAGAAATCTTTACTGAGCCTAAGTGACAAGTATAAGAAGTGCATAGTAGGCATTTTGACGGAAGAGTTCACAGTGTGGCACAAAAACAGAATTGTAACTAATACAATCACTAACAAACAATTAGAAATCTTTACTTAGCCTATGTGGCAAGTATGAGAAGTGCATAGTAGGCATTTCCACGGAAGAATTCACAGTGTGGCACAAAACCGAAATCGTAACTAATACAATCACTAACAAACAATTAGAATTATTTACTCAGCCTAAGTGGCAAGTATGAGAAGTGCATAGTAGGCATTTTGACGGAAGAATTCACAGTGTGGCACAAAAATAGAAATCGTAACCAATACAATCACTAACAAACAATTAGAAATCTTTACTGAGCCTAAGTGGCAGGTATGAGAAGTGCATAGTAGGCATTTGAAGATGTTTATTAGTTAAATGCTTTATATATTAATGCTACGCACCTGTAATATATCAGTGCAAAGGTAATTACGTCTACGGTTTAATAACTTGTTCAATTGAATTGTATATTTCGACTCCGCTTTACTGGAAATAACCAAAACTCGATATATTTTCATTTATCCGATTTTTTTTCAAAACGTAGTTCGGATTACTGAAATTTGTTACAGTTAAGGGTACTGCTTGAAATCAGTAAAACAATACTTTTTATATCAAATGTCTAGCCACTTGCATTGACAATATAATAGAAAAATACAATAAAGTACGTAATGAGCGAAAAGGACAAATACATTTTGCCATTTAATTTTTTAACGGACAAAACTAGCACAATTTTTTTAACCTTAAGTTATGCAATCGATTCGATGTCATTGTTTATTTTTTCACTAAAGCGAAGTAAGTTTCATACAAAACGTAGTTGTGGGCTTGCTTTTGGTTTTCAGTAATACGATATTTTCAGTAAAGCTATGTTTCGCTAAAGCGAAGTGAATAAGACTAGCTGTGTTTAAAATCAGTGCAGGGATTTGTATCGCTTTCAGTAATCTGATTTTTTCAGTAAAGCCGATTCGACTGTATTGTGTTGAATTTAAAACTTTTTAGTAAAACATTAACCAAAAATAAATAGAAATGCATGCAGGCCAATGAGATTTGAAATAAATCATTTAGGAGAAGAGTATGATGTACGGGGTAGACATTGGGAAAAAGGCTATTTTAAGTTTCAACAAGGTGTTTTTACAAACATATTTGCTGTTAAATTGTTTACAGTGGCCGCTGTTGTGTATGATGCAGAAATAATTATTTTATAATTATTTATAAAATCATTTCAGCAGTTTATTAAAAAAATTCACAACAAAGCTTTCTTTTGGAATGGATAATAACTTATAAATTTAAACCTTTAGAAAGATTTTTCAGCTTATAACCATTTTTGTTTCCTGTTTTAGCAATATTTTGTTTTTTTTTTTTTTTTTTTGTTTAACACATTAAACCAAATTATAGATCTAATAAGAATTGTCTAAAAATAAACTCAATGCTTGCAAAATAACCCCAACTTCAGGTTTTTTTTTTCTTTCTTAATTACTACCTCTATGTGTGTGAGTGAATAAAAAGAGGAGGCAGAGCTTGTTCTGTTTTATAAATATCACCTGTCAAGGTCAGCTTGCAATAAATTCATTGCACTAAATTTAGTGTTGCCATATAACAGGTTCTTTGTTTATCAACTATTTGCAGAAGCAAGGTTGCCAGAACTTTACATGCGTTTGCTTGTATGTATATTCCTCTTTATAAGTAAATTTCATTTCCGGTTTGTTTGTTCTGTACACTTGCAAATTGATTATAATTTTCTTTGTCATTTTAAGGCATGATATCTGTTTTCATATAAGGGGTGCGTTTTTCTAAGTGCAACTGGGAAAAGGGTGTGTTGTTTTTAATAGGAAAAGTGAATCTAAAGATAATTGCACCTTGGGGAATAATATAATGAGGATGTTGCAATGTTCGCGTTGCAATGTACGCACATCCATCCCTCGATTTGCATTCTTTCTATTTATATTTAATAATATGATTGCTCCATAGTCTACATAGTCGAAGAGCAACCCCATGTTACACAAAAATGAAAAAGTTTACAAAAAAAATTTAAAAACTATGATATCCATGCGAATCGGGAATTCTTAAATAGGACATAATAATTTCCCTGGATTACACATATAAAACACATATGTACGTACAATAATTAATTGTTAAAATGATTTATATTAACAATATTAAAATGTTTCCTACAATATTGTCTTTAAAACACATCTATCGCGCAAATCGAAGAACAGATGTACCACAAATTTCCCCTTTATTATCAAACTCTACAAACATACATACTACATACTTATTATGAATGTAATTCATATATCATTTGAAAAGCAATCGTACGCGACAACTTGTTATTTTTATTAATTGTATAACGAAACTGGTTGAGAAAGCAATCAAAAAACACCCTCTCATAAAGATCTAAGCAAATGTCTGGATAATGACT
Source organism: Linnaemya tessellans (assembly GCA_951800035.1). Classification (NCBI taxonomy): domain Eukaryota; kingdom Metazoa; phylum Arthropoda; class Insecta; order Diptera; family Tachinidae; genus Linnaemya; species Linnaemya tessellans. The sequence continues at coordinate 98,918,025 of OX637536.1, read as the reverse complement.
CAACATTTTCCACAAACCATATTGAAAGTGTGTTTTGTTTGTTGCGCTTCTATTGTACAAATAAGTACAAGACACCAAAATGTTGTTGATACCGAGTTCTTAAATAAATAAATAGTGCAAAGTGTTGTCAACTTTAATTATTTAAGTTGCTTTCAATAAACATATGTTTGAAGATAAAGAAAACAAGAATAGTTTTATATTAAAAGGAGTAACAGTAGAGCGTAAAGATACAGCAGACTTTCAAATAAAGTAAGAGATATTTTCAACGTAGTAAACTGTCTAATCAAATAATCTCATAAACGTCAAAGTTAATCGAACACACCAAAAACAGCGATTTTTTGGCAACTTTATTATTGGTAACACTGTTTTTGGCGGATCAGCTGTTTTCGTGTAACAAGTTACTGTTAAACATGTTCAGTTTGGTCTATTATCTAACCGCGGATGGACTCAGAAACGAACAACGCTTGTAGGTTACTGAATTTTATTATCCAAACTCATGCTAGGTTAAAAAAGTGCATCGTGTACTTCATCCTTTTATTGTTGGACCACCCCTCAGTTGATGGCCCCTACATATGCAGTGCCTAGATCGTGCGATTTAAAGGTCTTATTCACACAATTTTTGTTGTTTTTTTTTATAAAAGGTTTATAACAGATTTCCATACAAAATTAAAAAATAAACCCTTTAAAACTCAGTAATATTTTTTATGAATAAGGCAGAAAGTTTATTATTATTCTTTGCCAAACTGTCACTATGTTTTTTATTCTCCACTTAAATTTCCGGCTTCATAAATTTGATATTGTGTGCTAAAATATTTATGTAGTCAGCATTGTGTTTTTATGGTCATCGTTCTCGTGTGTTGTGTGTAGTAGCATCTGTGAGTGAGTGTCTCTGGGTCTGTTTTGTATCTTAATATGTTCATAGAAGGAAATCCATAACAATGAAAAAGAACAAGAATATATATAATAACATATAAATAACACACTTAATCAATAAGTATAAGCAAGTATAGATTATTCAGGCATTGTTAAGCCTGTTTTCCAATTTTCAACAGCAACAAAACAGATTTTTTCTTTTTACTAAATCGTTAATATTATATTTATATACAATAAGAACTGGCAAGACTGCAGCAGAAAAGAAGATTGGCAACAATAATGGAAGATAATAAGTGTTTACACTGACAAAAAAGGTGTAAATATCACAACATACGTACATTATTATATCATATGCCAAAAGAAACTATGCCACAGTAAATACTACATTGATCGCACGGAAATGATTATTTAATGAAGTGCCCCGACTATATTTTTTTAACACAGCTGTCATATTTAGCAAATGTCACCACTGTGTAGAATAATGAATCTTTAATTATGATTTAAATATTAAAGTTTAATTTATTTAAATATGTATGTATTCTGCATATCGCTAATTTCAATTTTAATTAATTTGAATTATTTTTATTAAAAAGAGAATTCAGAAATGACTAATTAACTCTGGCAATACTGTTCTGCTGCAGCACAATCACTTCTACTTTCCTTTCAGTGCACCACTAGTATAACAAGTAACAAACAAAATTAAATGCTTGCATATATACATACATACTTACATATGTATGTACGTATGGAAAAATAAAAATGTCAAACTTACAAAATATTTTACACTTCATGTTTGCCAATAGTAAATGTTCTGATTAGAAAAATAACAACAAGAACATGTAGTGGTTATTGATACAATAAATTTATTGACACACAGGCAGACAGGTCATTCAAAAGTTGTTAATATTATTGTTATCAAGAGTTTTATCACTTGCATACATTTGTAAATATGTTGTGGATGGAGCATTTGCATATATCACATGCACACAACCTACTTTTCTTGTTTTATATCTCAATATTCTTATCCCACACATTCTATGTTTGGAAGTACGTGTTTACACACTTGATTGGATACATTTAAAAAATCAATAAGTGCAGGGGAGTTTCGCTCTCAATTGTAGACAATTTATATTTTTAAACAAAAAAAAATGTTATGAAAATATGTATTAAAAGTAGATATGCATGATGTACATATGTACGTATTTTTAAATATTTGTCACTTCTATAATAAAATTTCTCTAATATTTAAACCTTTAATAAAATTAAAAACGAAGGGGGTTTTACAGCGTTCACCCGATTTTCCGATTTTTAACACTATGCTGGTGATGTGGACAGTGTTGTACAACAAACGTAATAGAAACAGACAAATAATAATATTACAAATTAAAAAAAAAATGGTTTGAAAGTTCTGCAGGTATCTATCTACTCGTATTAAATTTAAAAAAATCAAAATGAAAAAGTAATCGCATTAAGAATATTTGCAAAATTCGAAAAATCATGAATGCAACAAAAATTTTATATGTCAAATGTTTGAACTGCTATAAATATATTTTCAAACAAAAATAGCAAAACTGAACAAAATTGCTTGATTACCAAATCATTGCTTATGATCTGTGATGATTTGTAATTTGTGAACATCTTAATAATTTAAGTTGTTGTTAGGATCAGTAAAAGGTTTTAAAAAAATGTATACTTCCTCCGATCTGCATAAATAATGAAATATTTTGCTATAATATAGATTATGGAAATTTTTTAATGTCCTACCTTTTGTTTTGCAAACAATTTCGAAACAAACTGTATCAATATAAGCTTATGTAAAATATTAATATACCTACTTTATGATTTTGTTTGAAGAAAACTTAAAGCAAGAGTAATAAGCTCAGCTGTTTGTAGTTAATTAAAACGCGTGCCCATGGCGCCAACTAATGGTTGTGTTACTCATTCAAACAAACATGTATTTGAATAAATTCTTAGTGGTTTTGCAAAGTAAAAAAAGGGTTAACTCTTGTTAAGTAATGGGGGATGATTTTTTAAAAGCTAACTTTTATATTCTATGTATGTACCTATGTATCTGCATATGTATGTAAGCATTTACATGTGTCCATGTACTTTGAATGTCCAAGCAAAATCCATTAGTTTGCCTTAGCAATTATGATAGTGAGTCACTTTCACAGACAGCGTTGCCGCTGAAAAATTTTCTAACCGCTTAGGCTTGTGCATAAAGTGTACCAAAACCGTTTGAATCTTGCAAAATTTCATTGATTATAATCCACACCAGTTGCATTCGGGCAGTTCTTGCAATAATTCTGGCGGCTCTTGGCACCAAATTTGGCAATTTTACTTGTTCACGTAGCCATTCAACCAGCAATGAGGTCCACAAAATGGAAGAAGTGCATGCTACACTTTCTTAATCGAGCACAAATTTTGATTAAAAAATTCAATAATAGGTATGCAAAAGTTATTCGTTTGTAAACCGATTCAATGCTGCCAAAAAAAGTAGCCAAAAAATCACCCTTTATAAGATGGTTATGCGATCTTAATGTACTGACATTTGCATGTTAGCAACTGTTACTGTTTTTAAATATACATATACATATGTATGTACATACATACATACTTATGCATGTATGCATTTCCTTAATCTAGAAAACTATCAATTCTTTAATATTATACCTACATACCTAGGTAGATTCTTTAATGTATTTGTGTATGTATTTATTATTTGCAGATGGCGTACAAAAAGTCTGCTCAACCAAAGATTACAATAAAACTTCATTATTGCCATTTGCAAACACAACAACAAAGGTAAATAAACAATATAATACAACAAATAGCACCAATACAGTAAAGCCGGCTGCAAATATTAAATCATCTACAACATTATCGTCCCCACTAAAAGAAAAAGCTGAAAAATTGTTTGGAGGTCAATATACAGTAACAACATCGTCATCGTTATCGCCATCGCCATCAACAACAATAGCAGCTACACTTTCAACCAAAGAAGAGATCACTACTCACCAGCAGCAACAGCGAGAAAAGCTAAAAAATAAAGAGTGCAAAGAAAAACAAGTACAAGAAAATAATAAAATGATGGAAGAAAATCAAGAAGAACATTTCGAAATGTATAAAAAAACCAAAGAAGTATTAAATGATGAAACACAAACAACAACTACAACAGCTATTGTTACAAATAAACAACAAATGGCAACTCGTTTAACGGGTTCTACTTATAACATTACAACTACAAATACTAGTGGTTCTTCTTCTTCGTCACCATCATCATCTTCATCAATACTAAAGAGAGTAGAGACTGATAGAGAGAAATTAATAAATATAACAACACAACAATACCACAACATAAGTGGAGCAAATGCGAATTTAGTAAATCAGTCGCTTAATAAATGCGAGAGTGAACGTTTAGTGTGTGCGGCAGACACTACGGGCAATTCTAATAATTTAAATAATACAAATAATAGTGTAACTATTGGTGGTATTAGTGTTAGTGGTAATATTAGTAATAATCAAAATAATTGTAGCAGTGTTACTAGTGTAGTTAAGATATCACAGAAATTGCAAGAAAATCAATTTATTAAAAACGAACAGCAGTTGAATACGAAAAAAATTATAAAATTTAAACAGAATACTACAAGTGGTGGTGGTTGTGGTATAATACCTACGGATTTGAAATCCCCTACCAAGATCTCGCACGTCTTACCAACTTCTAGCTCAACATCTTGTTTAACAACAACAACTTCATCATCATCATCTCTACATTCAACAGTAGCAACATCATCAACTAACTGTGCAATTAAAAAGAAAATGGTGGCCGTGCAAGAAATGAAAAAATCAACACAAAATACCGCCACACATTTGCATCCAATTACCTCAACATGGCATGCCACAAATCGTGCAAATAATCGTGGTGGAGGTAGTGGTGTTGGAGGTGGTGGTGGCGGCGGCGTTGACGGTGGGGGAGATACAGATTTAGACAACAGTGAGGACTTGAGTTATGGCCCAGGCATTGTCTCAAAATTGCGATGTCGTTACTTGAGTTTGGCTTTAAGAGAGTCTAAGGAACAGCAGCGTTTGAACAAGGATCAGTTACGGCGTTCTACAAGTTTAAATAATTTGCTGGATAATACAGAAGATGACGAAATTTGTGATGAGGATGAGGAGATCGAAGACATAGCTGATGAAGATGTAGAAAATCAAGGCTTTGCCTATAAAGTGGTTGGGAAAGAAGAGCAAAATGGAACCTCTAATATTGTTGAAAACAAAAAGGCAGGCATTTTGAAAACTTCTGTTAATAATGGACAGGACAAACGATTTTCCCATAACTCTCAGGGTTCCAATGGTGTGGGTGTCACCTTTACAGAAACTTCGTACAACAAACGTTCACGTCATTTAAAACGGGGAAATGATTCGCTTAAACGCGCCCGTTCGGTGGAGGCACTGCTAAGTGAAAAATCACCCTGGCATACCAAATCCACACCTACCTGTGTTACCATAGAGGATAAAATACACAATGCTCGAGAAAGATTGCACCAAGGCACTGATCATATGCCACCAAAAAGACTAACCTCCATTATTGATGATACCGAAAGGCCACCGCCAGACTTAGTTAAACAGACATTGAAAATGTTTGAGGCGACAGCCAATCGTCGACCCCGCTCTACTAATCGCAGTAATTCAAAAGGAGATGTGGCCAGTAAAGTGGAGACTTTTAAAAACATCATAAAAGAGCAGAAACCAGTAGTAACATTTCCAAAACCTTTGAGTCCAACCAAAAAGGTAAATACACCAACATTGAATAAACCTTTAAAGGCCTCTACACCCCAAGCCAATGATCTATTACAGTCCCCATTAGGCCGAAAGACTATGGCTGCGGTTACGTCCGTTATTAACACAAATGACTGTTTAACATCATTAAAAACAAACAACACCTTATCAGATCAAACGCCGGACATAATACCCAGGCAAAAATTCAACAGCGAAAGAGATTTTAAACAAAACGAAATTTTCTCTTCAAAGCAAAAATTTCTTTCGCAAGAGATAGACATGGAGTCTCCGCTGGTTAATATCAAAAGAGATTATAGCAAAGAGAAATTTGAGGTCGATTCACCGATTACAGCTTTAAGCAAACAGTTAAGCAAATTGAAATTGAAAGATACAACAACAATTAGGAAAAGCGATAACTCTAGTGTAGGCAGCAGCACGAGCAGTAGCAGCGATAACCACGAACCAGTGAATAATGTTGGAAGTATTGGAGGTGTCGGCGGCGGAGGTGGCGACAGTAATGGTGGTGACGCATGCCAACGCCATAATAAATACCCATACAATAATAGCAACAACGATTTTGTAAACGAAGAAACAACACAAAAAGAATTAATAAGTACTAGCTCTCTTAAAGCAAACAGCTCGCCGTCTTCCACAACGATCGAAACGAAAAACGAAGCAACCGTTAATAATTATGACTCTTTAACAAAGGCTTCATCGCCTCCTCCCAGTAGTAGTGATTTAAGTGATGTTGGGGAAAACTACGACGACGACGAATACGGCGGTTTAAAAACAACAAAGCGTATTACTCGCACGGCACTCGATAATATTGCAAAAGCAGGTTATACACAGCAATTTAAATTTAATACTACAAGCCAAACCAATTCCTCCACTGCTGCTACCAATTCCACTGCATCATCCCTTAATACGGGAAAACAAATTGGCGTGATACGTCCTCTACCAAATACGCAACAACAGCAGCAGCAGCAGCAAAAATCGCCAGAAAATAATATGGAGTCCATAAAACATTCCACAAACACTTCGTTGACATCCCAAGAAATCGAAAAGAATCGCATAAATGATTTAAAGAAATCTTCCACAAGTTGTGCAACAAACGCAGCTGCCTCATCCTCTCCTTCAGCTAGTCTCGATCATCAAATGATCAAACCTTCTTACACTTCATCGCCTCTCACGTCTTCTTCAGCAACAGCAACAAATTCCGCGACAGGCGTTGCCGATGTCGATTCTGTTATAAGTGCTACAAATAGTCCACTGTGGGCCATGCGTAAACGCCGCCAGACTCCTCCAGCAGCACCAGCCGAAAATACCTCTATGGTATTCAATTTCTCTAACCGCAAAGAAGTACCCGATTATATAGAGAATGATGGTGTTATTTTTAGACGTAAACGGGAATTGCCAAAGGTAAGTGCAAGTTATTACATTTTGAAATGTGCTAATTATTGAAACAGAATAATGGGAAAAAGTCTTGCGAAATTTAGAGTTTAGAAAAATTTGCTCTTTACTTTTTCTTTACAAAAGCCAACATTAAAAGAAAGCGTTCGTTTAACTAGATCAGTGTTGTCGCTATTAAATCATGTTTTTTAAGCGTTATGTAAAGTATAATTAAAAAGCAATTAAAATTAAAAACAATCTTACAATTTATTGCAGAAAACCAAAAAAAATAAAAAAAATTATCCACAATTAAAGCAAATTTCTACTAGAGAAATCTTTAAAGTGTTATTTATATGCGTATAATTTACATGAACAAAAAGCTGAAAACTACATAAAATTATTATCCGATAATCCATGAAATAATCAAAATATTTGTTAATTGCGGCATGTCTTTCCCTCGAGAAATCGCTTCCAATCGAACAAACTTTACAAAACAAATAAAAAAAATGTGTCACTGTGAATTAAGGCATTAATTTAAATACTTGACCAATTTCCGCGGTTAATTTCTACTTTCATTTTTGAGGTAAAATTTAGAGAATTTTCTTCAAATCTGCGTCAATCACAAGTTAAAAAGACATCCAAATTGTACAGAAAAATTCCCCTTTTCCCAGATGGAATCTTTTGTATCATTCGGCTTCCAGAAGTTCTCCTCCCCACGGCAGGCTACACGACAACACGACTGCAAATGCCGCTAGTAACGACTGTCGCCGTGTAGTCGGCTACTGAATTTCTTTGAAAACGACACCAGCAATACAATAACGATGACAGTTTCATGTAGATATATCTGCATGGGCCAATGATGCCACTTTCATACACATACATCAGACTTTTTTTTTGTAAGAGTTAAGACCGGCGCTCAAGGAAGGACCCATACATATGCAATGCATTGCGCCGGAACTGAAAATGAGGGTATAGTAAAAATTAATCAAAATATATAAAAATTAAAAAAAAAGAAAAAAAATTATAATAACAGCAACTTACGTTTTCTACTCTGTTCCTTACCAAAAATAAAGTAATAAATTAGAAGCAAAGGTGAAGAAAAATCGCTGGAAAAAAATCATTCACTATGTCCCAGTTTACATTGTGCAATTTTTGTCGCTGCGATTCTTATTTTGTGTGTGAGTACTGAAATAGGAATATATACCATTTGTATTCCTTTCTCGCTCTTCCTCACTAAATATCAAAAATTGCTGCGACAAAAATTGCATAGTGTAAACCGGGACTATAAGAAATTTAATTCCCGATTGCAAAGTTAGGGAAAAGAGAAAAATTTCGAAATTATTGAAGCTCATATTACATTACATTTCGCTTATATTATTAAAATTATTCTAATATTTTGAATTTTTTTCTTACAATAAGATTTCTTACTCTTCTCCCTAATGTGACTCATGTTCTTTATTAAACAACTACATTTACAACGACTTTTGAATATCTACATATGTACCGAAATTCAATCAATTTCAATTTCTTGCTAAAATTTTGCAAATAAAATTAATGCTTTTCATATGAAAAATGAACTACTACAAATCAAGATAAGATTATAAAAATAAAATGGCAGATAAAAAGTATAAATAAAAGTATTTGTTTGTACAAATCTAATTAAGTGCACAGAGAAAAAAATATATTTCAATTAAAAAATTTAGTGATAACAATTAAAAAATTGTTTAAGTTTACAATAGAAAACTAACACAGTAAATTAAATTTGTATATTTTAATTTATTGAAATAACTTTAATTTAAAACATTATCAGCAATAATTAAAATATGAATAACTTCTTTATTTGCTGCAAAAAATTAAATTGAATGCGACAATACTCACAATTAAAAGTTTAATAAAAATATTTTAGAATTTTCTACTGGATGTAGAATGCAGGATTAAAATTCAGAAGATGGCGAATCTTCCTTATTTCTAAAAATTATCCCATATCGCACTTTTAAATAACAATTTCAAAAGCTAGAAATTTCTTGTTACATGTACATATATTTAATTTTACGGAAGTCGATATATGTACATGCATATCGACTACGCGGTTTTTTTTTATTGTTTTTATTTTTTTTTTATAGAATAAATATGTATGAGTATTATGTACTCTATAAATATGTACATTGTCGTAATATGTTTACATTATTTTAAAGCAGATAACTACATACGAAAATGCATTTTTTTAGGTTGTTTCGAGTTTCAACTTCCGAAATTGTAAGCAGAGGCATATATTATAACAATATTTCTTTTTATTTGAAATGCATTTCTATATAAATATAATTACAAATTTAGTCACACCGACATTAAAAAAAAAATAAATAAATACTGATTGGCGTTGTCTTAATTTTATTTTCTTAGGCTTTTATTTATTTGCTTTTTTATTGCTGTTTATTTTTCATTGTTGTTATTTTCAGTTGTTTTGATAAAGTAAATTCCCCTTCTTTATAACAGAAGAAATTTATTGAAATATGAATTATTATTTCCCAAGTTGTATGGTATGATAAGAGTTTATTTAAAATGTCTCTGCATAATTACCTTTTATTTATAATTTTTCGCGTCGTTAATATGTACATATATGTGGTAAAGTTAAATTTATATTTTTATACAGAAATCTGCATTTTATTATGATATAACAACACTCTATTTCCAAATATAAATTAATACGAAGAAGTATTGAAAAGATTTGTTTTAGGAAATAAAAAAAATTATTAATAATTTTTTTTTTACTTTAAACCAGTTTAACAACGTAATATAAATGAGTTTTTTTTCTCTGTATATCTTTATATAACCATTGTAAGTATTGTAGCCACATGAGATATTTGTTCCCGATTCGGTAATATTAATGCAATGGGATTTAGTAATGGCTTGTAGCACAACAAACATTTTTTAAAACTGTTCTAAAATAATTATACATTATGACAATATACATAAGTAAATACCACACAGTGCAAATACTCCAATGCTATCTGCATTTAGGTAAAACTGTACGATAATATTAGAAAATATAATCCAGGAATATTTCTACGTGTAATAAAAATTATTAGCTACAAAAAGAAAAACACAAATTTCAATTAATCATTATATAAAATTAATCGATTTATCAGAAATTGTGGGATTATAAAGAAGAAATATTATGTGGCAACACTGAAAAGGTATAAAATCTCTTTCAATTATTTTTATTGATTTACCTATTTCTCTATCTATTCTACCTATTTATTTCTCTTTCATTTAATGTGCGTGAAAAGTTGTTAAACCCTCTACAAATATACATAAGTAGAATAATTGCGCAAAAGTTTATTAACCAGACTTTAGAAATGCCAATTCTCATTAATAAACAACAGCAACAACGGCGGCAGCAATATTTTCATGCACACACGCATACGAGCATGTGTACAATTGTATGTACATATGTATGCATCTGTTTATTAGTCTCCAACACATGGAAAAAATATTTAAGCCCCCCTCTTAAAACAGAAACAAAAACAAAATAAAAATAACACATTAAAAACCAAAAATATCATGGGGCCGAAAAAAACATAAGAAAACATTTCCCCATACATACAGTCACATAAAGAAAAAGTAACAAAGAAAGAAATTAAATAAAAACAAAGAGTCTCCAAGAGTATCCAAATTAAAAGAGAACTTCATGGAAGCAAGAACAGAATTGTTACAAACACAAGAGAAGTAACTAAAAGAAATCTCATAAAGAGTTCGAAAGAAATGCCCATGTGTATGCATTCAAAGTTGTTATAACATACATCTGTGTGTGCTCTTATCAAACATGTTAACTTAAAATTTTAAAATGCTGCCATTTGGTATCATTAACAATATTTTGTCCTGCTTGCAGGCACATACATACATACATGCATACTTACTACGTATCTAAGTAAATATGTAGGTATCTTTATATGTATAAATATGTAAATATTCGATGACTCATATAAAGTAGTATAAAATCTCACGCAAAAAAGCAACTCGTGTGATATTCCAATCAGAGAAGAGTTTCGAAAGAACTCTAGATATACCGAATTTTTGATCCGGCAGCTGCACCAAGTCCATATAATAGATTTTTATGACAAATTTCTTTTAAATTCGTATCGCTTTAATTCCAATTATGTTTATCATGTTACAGGGAAGGTTTATGTAAAGGTTGTATATACATATGTACATACATATATCCAGGGCATACGATTCATATGTAGAATGTACATTAGGGCGTCTCGAAAAAAAAAAGTTCGCCGTACACCACCGAATACGAAGTAATGTTGTAAGACATTTTCAAAAAAAAAATTTTTAATTTTTTTTGCCGAAAGTAGGGGTCGCCAAACCACATTTTTCGTTATATCTTCGACATTTATAGTCCTATCTCAAAGTGTGATATATCGATGTTTTCGTCTTGAGGAGGCCAATATTTTGATTTAATAGTCATTAACCTCAAATATCTCATTCTAGTATTTACCTACCAGATCTCAATTTCTACCACCCTAATGTACCACCCTATTGTCAGAAAATTAAAGCCCGCAAAAAATCATTAAACTTTTGTTAAAGAAGTTTTTCGATATTTCCAACAGAACTGTTAAAAAATACAATTTATGTTTTTTGCCGAATGTAGGGGTTACCTTTTCGAGTATTTTTGTCAGATTTTCTGTATTTACTGTCGGATCCACAGTGCGATATATCGATGTTTTTGTCTCGAGGAGGCCAATGGTCATCTTTAATATTCATTGACGTCAATATAACCGTTCTAATAGTTAAGGCTGTTCTTATGAAATATTTCCATAATTCCGGTAGATATATAAGAAAAAAATTCATGTTTTTTGTCGAGCCTAGGAAATGTGATTTTAAATTGATTTGAAATTTTTCGTACAAAATTTTATACCCGGAAATCCATCTTTCGGTTAGACGTTAACGGGAGATTAAGTAAATTCGAGTTAGTTTAAATCCTCTAATAATGGAAGTAGTACCGTTATTACTCTCATAGTTTATTTATTTTTGTATTATCCATGAAATATCTGTTGGAATTATCAATATTTAATCGTGTCGTGTCAAGAATTAATTTAAATAAACTAAAAAATGTCTTTTACTATCAGTGAATTAAACAACACTAATTTACCAACTTGGGTCATTTCAAAATATGATTAAATAAAATTGTTTTAATATACACAGATCTTTGAATTTTTATTGTATTGGTACAGATATTATGGTAAGTTCGAAAAGAGTGTATCACTATTTAAAAAAGAAGATACTAGGCAAAAACATCGATATATAATACTATAAAATCCGACTGTGAATACCGAATATATGATAACTGTTTAAAAAGTCAACCCCTACATTCGGCAAAAAACATAAATTATATTTTTTAACACTTCTGTTGGAACTATCGAAAAACTTCTTTAACAAAAGTTTAATGATTTTTTGCGGGCTTTAATTTTCTGCTATTAGGGTGGTACATTAGGGTGGTAGAAAATGAGATCTGGTGGGTAAATACTAGAACGGGATACAAAATACCATTGACTATTAAAGCAAAACATTGGTCTCTTTGAGACAAAAACATCGATATATCACACTTTGAGATCCGACTGTAAATGCCGAAGATATAACGAAAAATGTATTTTGGCGACCCCTACTTTCGGCAAAAAAAATTAAAAAAATTTTTTTTGAAAATGTCTTACAACATTACTTCGTATTCGGTGGTGTACGGCGAACTTTTTTTTTCTTGCCTATATGGCGAGACGCTCTAATGTACATATATCCCACGCTAAGACCTAAATTTTGTAAAAAAAGTTTTTAAATGTAATTTTCACCGAACAAACGTAGGGAAATTCGTGCGTGCATTCAAATTTTTAGGAACAATAAAAGCAAATATAGTAAAAGATAGTAAGAATGTTTGAAATTTCGTTTATATGTATATAAATTTCACGAACGCAAGGTGATTTACACAGTTAGGCCCTAAATCTTAAATCGTCACAATTCAAGGTTTAAAGCAGAGCTGTTAAATTTGGATTACGATTAGTAATCAATTAGATTAAATTTTAAAAAGAATGGTATTGATTACATAATTCTCTTTTTAAAAATTCCTGATTATTAATTAATTACGATTACAAATAATCCAAAAATAATTAAGATTAGTTAGGATTACTAGAAAATAATCAAAAATAATCAAAAGTAATCAAACAAATAATTGACTACTTTCAAGGATTATTTTTGATTAGTTTTGATTATTTTTTAAAAATTTAGAATTCGCATCATTTTATACATACATTTTATTTTGAAAAATTTGCATTTAAAACAAAAAAAATTAATGACAAGCATACGTTAAAATATGTGATCATATTACTTGTATTGGAGACGAACCTTCAATTTGGAACTGCGTTGATTTTGTAGGGTTGTTTTATAAGTGATAACCAAAATAAATAAATTATATATCATAATAGTTATTTATAACCAAAAAAAATTTTTTTGTTGCTATAATTTTTATTTATAACCAAAATATTTTTCTGGTTGACATAATGGTTGTTTATAACCAAAATTCTATCTTTCTCAATGTAATTCGTTACTGTAATCAATATAATATAAATGCGACCATAATGGTTAAAAATTTCCAAATGCATATAAAGGGCTCCGAAATAAAAACATAGCAGTTATTTTCGGTCCCTGCTTTATGCGAATAGAGCACAGACCCGTGAACCCGTGATAAATAAGAAGAATGCAGAATCATGAAGAATGCAAAGAAGTTGTCAATTAACAAATCGATGCACATCAATAATAATAACAAAAAATAAAAAACAACAACTAACATTAAACAGCATTGGCATAATTTCGCAAAATAAAAAAAATAATCAAAAACAATCAAAAGTAATCTTCGAAAGTAGTAGTCAAATTATTTTTCGATTACTTTTTATTATTTTTGATTATTTTTTCGTAATTTTTATTAGTCTTGATTATTTTTCGATTATCTGTAATCGTAATCAATTAGTAATCGTGCGAATCTGAAAAAAATCGTAATATAATCGTTACTTCACTTTTCAAAAAAAAAAAAATAATCTAATTACTAATTATTATGATTAGTAATCATTACTTAACAGCTATGGTTTAAAGGCCCTTTAGCAGGTTATTACTCTGTCCTTAATAGTGTTTTATTACAATAAATATTATATAACTATGTACGAGGTCTGTTCAAAAAATTTGGTAAATTTGAAACAATACAGAATTGGAGGGTTTAGTGAACACCATCTTGCTTATGAATGTACCCATAGAGAAGCCAGCAGTCATGATCATAAGATATTCAGGTACATAAGGCATATCTTTTGGAAAGTTAATTTTCGTAAAATGATCGGCACACACTTAACCAAGCATATAATAAAATTTTCTTGATAAGTTACCACATCAAAATGAAATTTCTTTGCCTCGAAAAAAATGCCTTATAAAACTAATACAGAAATTAAGAAATAAAATATAAAATCCCGTAAAAATTACAGAAATTAATGAAATGTCGCAATTTAATTATTTTAATTTTCCATCCCTGTTAAATAAATTAACTAAAAATTGCATGTGTGTATGCAATAAAAAAATTAATATGTGGTTTCGTATGTTTGTATGTACTTGTTTGTACAAAAATAACGTACAACAGGTTTTTCCTTTCTTTATTGTTGTTATTTTAGAAAAGGAATACATTGGATACAAACAATAGTCATTAAGTTGGGAACATGTCGGTTTTAACAGTGTTGTCTATATTGTGTTTTTTATGGTAGGCTGTAGTAGTATTAGCTATATTGCGTTTTTTAAATTTACCTAATTGAACGGAACTCTTAAGGTGTAGGTATTTAAGAAAATATCTAAGATCCTTGAGAGATTTCCGAACGATGTGACTGGTTTTCAACTAAGAACTGAGAAGAACTATCTTGACCACAACACTATGCGATTTTGAAAAATTATGTTAAGAAACTTAGCTCTGGATTGGAACGATGCATTGAAATGTTTTTTGTCTTTTCAGACAGATTCGTTTTTTGCAGACTCTTCTACTTTAATGTAAGAAGAAGAAAAGTTTAATTTTTACTTACATAAATTCAACTTAAAAAAATAATAATAAAGCAAGCACATACGCCTAATATTGAAAAAACTAGAACAGACAATATTCAGTTGATTTATAATATTCAAATGTTTAAAATTTTTATATCACTGAAATATACTTAAAAGAAAACTTGTTAAAATGTTTATATGTACATATATTTAAAAAAATGTGTATATAAAAAGACCTTAAGCTTAAAGAATTTTATTACTATATTTATTAAGTTTGTGAATTCGCTCCCAAATTTGTTATGGAAAACATTCACGATAGTAAATCAGAATCGTTGGAAGTTTTTTCGTGAGAATAATTATTCGTTATAGAGTGGAATATCTTGCAAAATAGTACCACCTTAATGTTTATATGTATGGCATTTTAATCTAGTTCTTTTTTTAACATTTTAAGCTGCAGTTTTCATATTTAGATTTTTAAGGCATTCTTGCAGGTAAAAAGCAAACAAAAAAATATGCAAATATAAAAAAAAATAACTGGTTTTTAACTGAGTCAACAAATGAAGTACTTAACTAGATGCAATTTTTTTTAATATATTTTTTTTTGCAATAAAATAATTATAGTTGCTTTGAAACTAATAAGGAAACACGCTAATTATACTTTTACTTAAAAAAAGAAAACTTCTAAAAACTGGCTTCTTTGTCGTCAAATAAAAACGAACATGTTTTTGTACCTCTGCCGTGAATTGTTGGATTTTGAAAGGGGTGTTTTTAAATGTGAGAATGCGATTGTGGTGCACTTTTTTGTGAATATATGTATGTGTATAACGAAACTGAACTTTATTCAAAATCATAACGTTTTCCCTTAATTTTTCTCTTTAATTAGTCAGTTTGCCTCATGTTCAAAAAATTTGAACTGAATTTGGAATGTATTTTTCATACAAAAGTTTTTTAAAACAGATTTGAAATACGTTTAATTTTTTATGAATATATAGGACCTAGAGTATAGAAGGGCTTTCTTTATAAAAGGAAGCGTTTAATGTTTATGATCATTCGTTGTTTTTCGTATATTTTTTATTTAGATTTTGTTTGTTTGTTTTGAGATCAATAATTTTTCAATCAAAATGTCAATGTTAAGTGTTGCGTTTTACAAAATAAGGTATCATGAAGTTTTAAAACATCTTGTACGTTGTGATAGTTTTATTCAAATTCTTTTGATGGTTCAGTCAAGAAAGGGCTCGAATATAATATGTTCCACATTTGACACACAATAAAATGTAACAGTCTAGTGCTATTAAATATTGAAATAGAAGAAATCAAGCGCATATATGTATGTATTCCGCCCGTCAGGTTCTTTCAAAACAAGCTTGCTCATGTTGAAAATTATTTTTCCTAATGGATTTCCCTTATTTTTGCACAACGTTTTTAAATTGCTGAAGAGCTTTATTTATTTTCTGTAGCACACAATGGTAATATAATATGAAAACACTTGATTTTGCTTAACCCTGTTTCTTAAAAAAAGGTGCAGAGTAATTCAATAAACAAGTTAAAAGTCTTTTAATTTAGCAGCTGTTACTTAAAAAAAATTAAATAAAAAAAAAAATAAAAAAAAATATCCAAAGACGCTTTTAAGAAATATTTAAACCGTATTGAAAAGAAACAAAAAAACATCTTGTTCGATATTGCATTGATTTTTATAATATAGTTTGTTTTTTCTACTTTTTTTTATTTATTTTTGCAAATTCTTTTAGTAGGTACTCAAAAGTAGTTTATTGGCCTGGCTGGGTCAGCTGGTTTTGGCTTGCAAAATTAAATTGAAACCAGGCTAAAACTGCAGGCATTAACATGTGATGTTTTTATACTTTTGTTACACTTTATAAGCCCTCAAACACACATGCTGCCAAATTCCCATGGCAACTGACCAGCCAAGCAGCTTAAACAAGAAAGAAAAAAACGCAACTAAATCTATAAGTATTTCTTGTTTTAGTTTGTAAGCCGTAGCCGAGCAACAACCACACCAAGGTCTTTGCTTTGTTTAACAGCTGCACTCAGTTTCGTTAGACTGGAGACTAAATGCACTGGGTATATTATATCCCTCATAAAATTGTGGATTTTTATCTGCTCTCATATCTAAATTCTTACTCTTAATGAACTTTAATTTATAAATATGCAATTTTCTTTTATTAAGATTTGATAATCTTTATTCATAATTTTCACATAAAAATATATATAAATGCACATTAGGGTAAACATTAACAAATTGGGCTAGAGCTGTGACGTGTTACAGAATATTTGTCTTTAATCTGGCACAAACTCTCGAATCGATTCGAGAACTGTAACAAAGTCAAATAATTTAAAAACTATAATTTGTGTATGTAAACTCTTAAATATTAACGTTTTTTTTCATATTTGCTTTTCTTATCTAAACATTTCTAAAATTGGAATAGCTGAATTTGTGAAGATATTTACAGGCCACGAAAGTATATGTGATCTTGGAGGGATTTTGGCCCAAGTGGCCAAATAAGGAGTTAGCATGCATTGCCAGTATGTACAAAATGATTATGGGAGTGTCTTCTTTTAAAAATTGCAAGTTATTATAAAAAGTGCAAATTATTTTAAAAATTATTTCTTGTTTTTTATTCATTCCTCAGAAAATAAAAGTTATTTCTTGATTTTTATTTATTCTTCAGAAAATTAAAGTTGTTTCTTGATTTTTATTTATTATTCAATAGCAAAATATAAAACTCAGAAAATAATGATTAAAATATAATTTTTAAAATAACCTTACGGTCCTGATAAATATATAAATTTAATAAAGTTTTAAAATAGTTACAAAATTTTTAAAACATTCGAAATTGTTTGTTTGCCTCGAAATATCGGTATGTTTCCTTCTGTGACCATCTCTAAGCATCGTAACACTGTTATTACACAATAAGGGGAATTATCTTCCCTCGAAGTATATTGCTTCATAGGCGCAAAATATTTTTCCTAATTATGAATTGCAAGGGGAATTGAAAATTAAACAAGATCTGTTTTTTAAGTTCGATTTGAACAAAGTAGATATTAATTTATGTGCACATAAATAATATTGGGATTTTTGTTGTTGTTGTATACACAATTTTGTTCTTCAATTTATTTAATGCAATATCAGCATGTTTTGCCACATTTTTATTTAATTCATTTTTCAAGTTTCTAATAGTAAACAAAGGATTATTTAATTTCCGTTTAGAAAATCAAATTAAATTTATTTTAAAAATTTTTCATAACAATTTCCGCAAAAAGTTTTAATAAATAATGGAAAAAAAAATAGTAAACGACCAATTAGATTTTATGTTGTGACAATCTGGGAACAGATTGTTGTTTTATTATTTATTTATTCAATTTCAAATGCACGATTTGTGTTTACCACATACAATGATTTTTATAACAGCGACAGTGTGAAATATTTTTATTTATTTATGTATGCATTTTTTTTTATTTATTTTTTTTTTATTTTTTAAAATAAACTTTCTACTCTAAATAGCCCTCAAATTCTTCATACAAGGCAATTATGTAGAAAAATTGCAATTGTTTGCGTTTTAAAGATTGAAAGTTCCTGATACACAATAAAGGGGGAATTATATGAACGGCGAACTAAATTCTTTTATAAAATATAAAATTTTTATTTGTAAAAAAAACAGCTTCAATAGTGTGCTGTAAACTACTGAAGAAATTTAAAAAGTTTTATCTCTTCAGGGATGGCAAATTTATTTATTACATGGTTTTGCCAATCGATTCCACAGACTAAACTTGTGATTGCAAAATCATGTCGAGCGCTACTATCTGAATCTAAATGGGTCCACGATATATCTTAAATGAAAAACAAATCGAAAAATCGATTTAAAGAAATCCGAAATTATATATCTCATCAATTAGTGTTCTCGATTCTTTTATAAGACTGTTCACGTTTGACAATCGGTGTTTTATCAAAATCTTATTAAATTTTGAAACTCAAAATGCACAACAAATCATGTTCCGATAGCTGTGCGGTTAAAATTAGCTGGAAGCTGAGGAATGAACTTGGGGTCAACCGTTTTTCTAATTTTTTTTCATATATTATCCCAGTGTATTACCACTCTCGTTTTAAATCTCAACAGTCAAAGAACAAAAACGACACTTTTGTGCCAACTTTCCATACCTGGCCATGTTTATCAATTTGCTTATGCTGTTGTTTGACTCTTTAGTATTGTTCATAGCAAATTGTCTAAATTAGTTTATCTATTTTTTAACGATTCGTTATACATAAACCACTTTTGCCTTGAAAATATGTATATATGTATGTAATACTATGTGTACTTTAACATTGTAGGTATCTGCATATTAAATTTCACTTTATCTATCATGTATATGTATATGTGTGTGTATGTGTATGTAAGTCTCCCCTATTGTTTAGCAACTGCAACAAAAAAAAAATGCATTTCATTGAATGTATTTAAATATACATTTCAATGAATCACTGGTATCATCTAGTGATTAATTTAATATCTGAGATTCGGTTTAAAAACAAATGTCTATGTAATTTGCAAAATACCTACTTGATATCAATATTACAATATTTATATTTATTAAAAAAAAGTATTCGCACGTTATTGAACTTTGGAGTCCACTAAAAATTATTTGTAAATTTAAATTCTTATAAAAAAATTACAAACATTTTTAGCGATACTTCTTAGCAGAGTTCATAAAATATGAATCATTTTCGATTTCGGTTTTTTTTTTTTTTTTTTGCTAATCGTTCGTTTAATCGGCACATGCGGCTTGTTTTGCTGTTCATGCAATATCTGTTTGCAAAATTCTTTGAAAAAAATCATAATATTTATTTTGCCAAGAATACAATAAAATTGAAAAAATTAAAAAGATGTGCCGTTTTTCTTCATGTGGCATGATTTACAAATAATGATTGGCAAAGCAGAACCACACTAAAGAAAAAGAGTTGAATCAAAAAGAACTTGAAATAAAAAGCAGATTAAATTGACACGTAAAATGATAATCAACTAAAAATATTTTAAAAGTATTATCAAACTTATGCACATGCATACATATGTGTGTACATATATTATAGCAGCAAAAGTATGTAATTAAAATAATAAAATATATACACGGGCTTTCATGATGTAGTCATTGTTTAAAGGCTGCTGTCAATCGCATTTGAGAACTAAGTTTAACATTAGACCATGTCTCAACAATCATAAGACTTCTGATTTTTAAAGTACATACAAACATGAAATGTATTTACATACATATAGGGATGACAAAAAACTTTATCGGTCATGTAAAGGATGATTTTGAAGCCCTGCAGCCTTAACAAGAGGGTTAACTGTCAATCGAGCTGTCATGCTGCCCTCAAACTGACTGAAAAATTAATCCATAATAACAATTATTTTTTCAACATTTCACAGTAAACGTAGAGAGAGCTTTACTACATTTGTATTCATTTTATTTTTATACGTTTCTTGTAACTTAACAAAATGATGCAAGAAAAGTTGGCTTACGAGTTTGTAAATGGAAAAATAAATGCACGCATAAAGAAAACTTTTTTTTTCCAAAGCAAGCAAATATGGATGAAAATAATCAAACGGCAACACGGTTATTAAATACAAATGTGTTACCATAAGTTTGATATAGATCTCGTATCCAATTTTCTAATAAAATTTGTATAAATAAGAACAGTTATCATATTCAACTAAGCCACCTAAGTTTTTTATCGTTTCATTTGTCAGGCATACAAGCGAAATATTATAGAAACGTTTGTCAAAAATTAGTGCTTACGCTTATTTCGTCAAATATTTGATGGATGTGAACATAGCTTAGCTGCTTTAAGATTTTTGACGAAAAATACTTTTTAACGTTTAGGACTTCATTCAAGCGGTAAAAACTGTTACATTTATTATACATTTATTTATAAGGTGGCAACACTGGCAATCTAGTACTCCAATGGTGGTAGTGAAAAATACAATTGATCATTCTTATGCCCATATATTAATGTTGCCAGCACTGTGCAGTATTGTATTTGTTTTGCTTATGAGGAAATTATTGTTGACTTTGTTATTGCAGGTTATGTAGACATCTTGAGATGTATGAAATATTCTGATGCTTATTTAGTTTTCAATTACGAAAGTTTTTATCTGTTTCCTTTAAATCGGGGAGATCTGTCAGCTTGTTTTTGCTGTGGCATAGTAAGTGTTGCCAATTTGTACTAATGAATTGGACTAGGCATTTACAATATAATTTCTTATTTTCATTATCTGTGATTTAAAATGCACTTACGTATCTATTTTTTCAATGATTTGTGGCGGAAAAGATTAATGTAGTATAATTCATTTATGTGCTTAAACTTGAATCACTAGTTAGTTATATTTCCTTAAATATGTCACCCATTTGAATCTGCATACATATGTATGTATGTATGTATGAGTACCTACATACCTGTTTGATAATACGCCGCCTACATGAAAGTCGTCGTTAACTTTTCGTTTATTTATAATTGCCGTCCAAAAAACAAGTCATTACATCATAAATGTTGATACACTTACTTTTACTTGCTAAAAGAAATTTCCTGTTCAATTTTCATTACAATTTCCCAACTTGCACCTAAGTAGTTTTTATATATGTAGTATATTCATATGTATATTGAAGTGGTTTAAAATATTTGTAAATTTATAAAACGCATAACTCCTAACCACCTTATATTGCATATTTCTGCCGCATTTCATTTCAACGTGGCTGTATAAGAAACAAGTTCAAAAGTCTTGTTTTTTTTACCACATATTTTCTCAATATATTTTTTCAACATTTCAAAGTAAACGTAGAGAGGTTTACTACATTTGTATTCATTTTATTTTTATATGTTTCTTGTAACTTAACAAAGTGATGCAAGAAAAGTTGGCTTACGAGTTTGTAAATGGAAAAATAAATGCACGCATAAAGAGAACTTTTTTTCCAAAGCAAGCAAATATGGATGTGTATCTAGACAAGTAACAACTAAAACGAAGTTTATAGAAGAAAAGGAGAAAAATATATATAAACACCGTAATAACATTCACTTAATGCCTACCATATTTGTCAAATACAAAGAAGAAAAAATAAAGAATGAAACTTGTTCAAGACAAATAAATGTACGTTACAATAACCTCAAGTTTATATCGGGTATTATTTTTTCTGGGCGGCGAACAACTTATCATGAAAACAAAAATTAAAGTAGTCATAATGAAAAAATGGGAATGTGTAAAAATATGCCACTATATACAAATGGTGGCCCAGAGATCCCTTTATAGAGAGAGTCTTATATCTGAAATAATTTTGGAATTCGAATTTAAAAAAAAATTACAAAAATTATGGAAAAATGGGGATGGGTACAGATATGCCGTTGAAAATATTGTGATATTAATTTCATAGATATCCAGAGGATATAAGAAAGTGATCTCAAGCTTGATTAAAAACAGATAATTAAAAATCCAAAGGTCGAAGAATCCGCAGTCAAATAATTCAAAAGTTTCTTTTTAAAATTAAAAAAAAAAAGTTTAATTAAATTTTGTACACACAAAAGTGGTTACTTGTGGCAACATTTACCACTTTCGATATGTTTCGTTATGTGGCATTTTCTTGCAAACTGTTTATCCATTTACTGTAGATGGTTGTCACAACAATTCTACTGATTTGAAAATGATAACACAAAATGAAAACAAAGGAAGTGCTAAATATGTGTGAAGCAATATATTTTGAACATTTTGGTTACCACAAATTCATAATAAAAACAATTTGCTTGCATTTTATTTAAAAGCTAAATAAATATTTATGGAAATTCTTCTATATTCTATATTCAGTATATACAAACCTACATATATACTTACACACAATATACTAAACATATTCATAAATGAATTTACCTTTGAGTGTAAAGGGTTAATGAATTTTTAACGAGTATAGCTTTTTATTTTGTTTTTTTTTTGTGCTATTACAAAACTTTTACTGTTAATAAGTATTTTGAAAACTATTTCAATACTTAAAATAAATTCATGAAATGAGGAACAGAACCTCACACACTTATATCAGCACATATGAATAAATTATGTTAAACATATTTGACTCCATTATAACCGATTTATGCATTTGATAATTCAAATTATTTTTAATAGGTTCGTTTGGCAATATGTAAATGCTTTTGCCATTCAAAATATAAAATAGCTTTTTAACGATTGTCATGTTGACATTTCTCTAAATATGGCAAAGTTATAACTAATATTTCTTGAAAAGAAATTATTTTTTTATTAAAATATTATTAAGACAATGTTGACAAACAAGATAGTTGATTTATTATTTATTCATGTATTGTGCTTTCAAATAAAATTTAAATTATGCGTAACAGAAAAATGTTATTGTGTACTATTTTTTTTTTCTTTTTACTTGTACTTTGTGTGGTAAATTCAAAAAATGAAAACCAACGACCTTGTAACAAATATTTATACAGAGGAGAATTTAAACACAATAAATTGAAATAAACACACTTGCATACATACATATGTTTCCATAAAAATAACGTCAACAGAACCCGCATTATATGTATATTAGAATACAGAAGTCAAAATTTTATAAATTTTAAACAAAGGATAATCGCACTGTCTTGTACGGAAATCGTTTGTCATAGAATCAATTACTTTAAAAAATAATAAGGTAGTAAGTAAACACTGCAGGAATGTTAAACTTTCTATGCCCGTTAAATTGCATACAAAATGTTTTTATATTATATAAAACTTTTATAATTCCTACGGAAAATGCTTTTCTACACAACAAATGTTGCCTATTATAAATTTTGGGAGAATAAAATTGTTAAAAAGTGGCATCATTGAATGCATTGAGAATACCTTACCTTTTCCCCATTACACAAAAATTTAGAAATCTCATCTCTATTTCTGTATGAGAGGAATGGCAAAAGGGAAAAAACTCCCATGGAATTATAGTTCTTGATTGAACTAAATAACCATGAAATTATATATGCTTATATATATATACATATATATATATATATATATATATATATATATATATATATATATATATATATATATAAATGATGTACAATGTGTTAAACAAATTATTTTTGTACAATGACATTTTTTTCTGTCTATTAAAGTGCAATGGAGCAACGGCTTGGTAGACCACATAATTTATTTTCCTATTCCGTTTTGTATGTGTTTGAAGTAACAGAATTAAAATTTTGAGACCTTCTTTGGGCCATATCCAAACAAAAATATAAGTTGCCAAAAATATACTTATTACTATAAACGTGTCTGCCCTGTTAAGTTACCATTTTTTCAATATTGTATTCATTCAATTTTCTTTTATAGGAAATCTATAACAATTTTAATTTATACATTAATAAAAAAAAAAAAGATACTGTATGCATGTATTAATTATTTTCACTAAATTGTTTAAAATTTAGCGAAGCGTGACGTATAAATTATTACTAATTATTTGGTTTATATTTTAAGCAGAAAATGTTTTATACACAAAATTTTTCTTATGGTAGTAGGCTCTTAAATAAACTAAAAAATATTTATGTCCATATGTATATAAATAATTGAAAATATATGTAACAGATTTATGAAGACAAAATGCCTTAAAAATAATTAATATTAAAAATTGAACGCACAAAGCAGAAATTGTAGATATCAAAAGAAATATTTCTTGCATTGAAATAGTAACGGCTGCGTATCTCTATTTTATGTAAACAACATGCTATGACTGAACAAATTTTGCACAAACACGATAGATGATGGTCAATGTTTATATTTAGTATATACTTGAGTAATATGGCAACACTAGCATCAGACTTTGAATTCTTCGAACAGAAGAGGTTCTTCAACAGATACCCAAAACCCACATCAAGTCTCGGTAGATATACTGAAATAATAATTAGTTTCTATAGGGGTAGCACTCATACGTACTAGATTCTCAGAATAATTCGTCGTTAAGGGGTGAATAATCACCTCACAGCAATTGCAGGATGACGAGAATTGCAGTTAGCTGTGTGAAGTAAATGAAAAATCCAAATCTGTTTAATATTGAATTTAGAAAATTGCTATTGTCTTTATTAAAAAGATATACATAAATGCATTGGAACTGCGAAATCTAATAATTAAACGTGTAACCATCACTTATACAGTCATACAACTTGCGACGTTCATTTTATGACACATAAAACCGCCACAAGTGTTACACTTCCATATTATTCAATTTGAACAAAAAAAAAAAGATACTCGCTATTATTGATTTATAAAAAAAGAAATAAAATTCCAAACAATTTAATACGCAAAAGATCATTCAACTTTTAATAAACTTATCATTATTCTGTTGAAAAATAACCGCAAAAGCGACACAACTGGATAAATATTACAGAAAAAAATTTACGATTAAACTGGCAGCTAAATATTATACATTACCAGCCTTTTCGTTTAAGAGTCAGTAGATATGTATGTACATATGTATGTATTTTAAACTCTAAACAAGGCAAGGTCAAATCAAATACAGCAGCAACCCAAGTCTTAATTTGTTTTTGTTATAATTATTTAAGATATAGATTTTTGCACTGTTTTATTTACACAGCATTTTAAATTATAACTGACAAGCCGCAAGATCATACACTACAATTATGGTGTTTGCTATACATAGAGTTGCCATATATTATCTTTCGAAAATCGGCAAAAAAAAGTCAGAATAGTATTCTTCTGTT
Organism: Linnaemya tessellans; assembly: GCA_951800035.1. Lineage (NCBI taxonomy): Eukaryota > Metazoa > Arthropoda > Insecta > Diptera > Tachinidae > Linnaemya > Linnaemya tessellans. Next base: position 98,892,158 of record OX637536.1, on the reverse strand, counting down.
ATACGAGTGGAATTTAATTCAGAAACTAATATATATTGATATATGGAAAATAAATTTTGTAATGAAAAATCAGCTGCTATGCTTATTGTTATATAGTTTTCTGCTGTTTTATCTGTGCAAACATAAATAAACTTACAAATAAATACCGAATTCGTAAAACTTTTAATCAACTATTTTTTACGAACATTTTGTGTTGAAAAACATATCTAAACAATTTATAAAAATTAAGTTGGCAGCAAAAAAAAAATTAAAAACAAGACCTAATTTATAAAAAAAAATTTTGTTTTATAACAGCTTAATAGGAAAAATGTTCATACAAAAATTTCTTTTAAAAACTAATCAAAAAATTATTTATAAATTACACTGATAAACTAAAAATAATTCTTGGAAGCGACCTCATTATACAAACAAAACTTTGAAAACAATGTAAGTCTATGGCAACACTGGCTATAAATAACTAGATACAATTTATTGTTGTCTGGTTTCCATTACAAATTTCATAGCTTGCCATATTTGTAGGTTTGTGGGTAATGTAATTAAGCATAAAACACTTACATGCATACATAAGCGCTATAAAAAATGAGGCGAACTTGGGAAAATATACTAAATAGCAGATAGACACTTGAACACAACTAAAAACAATTGCTCTTATAATTTTTAATAAAGTAATAACAATAGGAAAACAACTGAAATTGTAGCAGCAGCAACAATAACAACAATTTCTGTTATACAAAATTAACGAATGCTTGAATAAGCAACAAGATCATTAACAGAGTCTTCAAATAATCTACTGGTCTTTGAAAAAAAAATAATAATAATAATAGTTATTACTTTTTATGTAATAGAAGCAATACAATAAAGCGAATTGTCCAACAAGGCTAGAAATGTTCCTCAAAAAGGAGAAAGGAAACAAAAGTATACGGATATCTAAGCTATATATTTCATAAAAAAGGGGCTTCCCAGAAGAATTTTTGATATTGTACACTTCAAAAAAAATCAATGGCTATTTAAAAAAGCGAACAGCCAAGAAGTAATAATATTTATACCTATTGAAAGAAAGCTCTTATATTAAAAAAAACTTCTATTGCGACAAAAAAAAATTTAAAATAACAATAGAAAAATCGTAAAAAAAGAATAATCTAAAAGAATAAATCTTAAAAAAATCATGAAAAAATTTGAAAAAATAATACAAAAAAGAAGTAATAAAAATAAAAAAAGTGAAAAAATTTTAAATAAAAAATTAAAAAAAAAAAGTTCAAAATTAGTTAATAAATAATTTGTTTTAGAAAATATAAAAGGTTGATGAGACAAAAAAAAAACGTCGTAAAATACCCAAAAAGCGTCAAAATGGCAATAATGGTGGCATCTCACTAGAAAGTGTCAACATCCTTATTTGCCCAAAAATGCACTAAAAATTTATTTATTTTTTTTATTTAATATCAATACTATGAGATGGTTAAAATTTCCGGGAGTATGAACGGCCAAGCATAAAATTAGCAGCTATTTTGCATTTACATAAAAAATTGCAAATAAAAAGTGCCTAATTCTTAAAGCGCTGCCTACACGAATTTTCCTTAATTGTTAAAACTAATATTAATTAAAAAGCTATATAGGTCAGTTAATTGCGTTAATAACCATTATTTTAAGAATCAATTCTTTTAAACATTTCCACTGCAAGTTCAGTCTTCTGCGCTGATCTTTTGTTTTAAAAATCTTAATTAAAATGTTGGTTTTTGTATACTCCATAATAAGTAAGGCATGTATGTATGTACGTATACTCATAGATACAAATGTATGCCCATACATATTATATATAGACATAAGCTTTCAACATCATCACTAGTATAATGTCAAGATCATTTTGTATGATGCAGTTTTATCTTTTCTTGTGCATTTAAATCAAAAAGTATTGTTGTGATTTTGTTTGTTTTTTTTTCTGTAACACTTAATTAAGCATTTCTCTTTTTGTTTTCATTTTAGCCAAATGAATCGGGTTTCGTATTATTGGGTGATCTATCTGTGGAAACCTCTACCGATATGGATTACGATGATTTTGCAATGTGCCCACCCTCACCATGTGATGTTGAATTTGTTAATGCAAATATTGTGATTGATGGTAAATCAAGTATTCGACAAAAATCCAAAGATATAACGGTAAGTTGTTTATTCATTAAAAAATAAACAGAATCAAAAATAAATATAAAATTTAATCAAGATTTGAATTAGCTTTTCAGTTTTTAATTTTTAGATTATTTTTTTTTTTGTCATAAAGTACTTAGAATAAAATTAGTTATGTAATAATACATCCGTGTAAACGACGCCCACAATTTTACTGGCATATACGCACTCTTTTGGTAAACCTTTCCCTTGTCCTGCTTTTTCAATATCAATTAAAATTGTCCTTTCAATACTTTTACCGATATCGATTGTAAATATATGTATGTACTTACATAAACAGTTTATGTAATTATATTTTTTACAAAATTCTAAATTTTATCACGAAAAAAAATTAAACCACTTGCTCTAAAACATTTTGAATGAATAACATTCTGCAGTCACATGCAATATTTGTTATAAAATATATTTGTTTGTCTCTAAGAACCGCAATTCAGAATTCTCTCCACTATGTCAGCCTTAATTGTACAATTTTGTTCAAATTAGATACAAACGGAAATGCCTGTTAACGTGAAAATATTAGGGTAATTCACAATGACTTGTAAAAACATTTAATACTTACATATTGCTAAAAACCTATACAAATACATACGTTTATCCTCGTAAATTTATTGATTTGTTTTTATTTTTGTAATCTACACTGGGTCACATCTGTAACATGGCTGATTATAACAAATCTTAATATGATTTATAAATTACTTATGTAAAATAATTTATTAATTAACCAATTAATATTGTACTATGTTGCAGTTTTCAGTAGTTAGAATAATAGAAAGGGATCACAAGAAAATAAATCATATAATCCTATAAACATCTTTGCTGTAGCATAACAACTTTTCTTTTCTTAAGTACGCTCAACCGCTTGTTACGTATTGCCACAAATATGTGCATATATTTATACTCGTCGTTCCACTGTGGAACATAGGGCGAACCATGCCTCAGTTGTAATTAAAAAAAAAACCGGACGCCCAAAAACATTCCAATACCCAAAATTCACAAAAAAAAGTGAAACACCCTATTGTTTATATTTTATTATTATTTTTATTTATTTATTTTATTTTCAATAATTGTGTCATCGTCTTTTGTTTACATCTCAACACATTCGATTGATTCAAATAATAATGAATTGTTTTATTATTTGTTTTTGCAAATCGATTTCAAAAACTAAATTTCATTCCCTTCATTTATGGTATAGCGATCAAAGTGTGTTTGTTTGGCTAATAAAGTTAATTATGAATTTCAAGCACATTTTTTTCCAAATGAAAGTAATATACATATCTAGCATGTATATAGTTTCCGAGCTAAATAATTTAATTGAAATTGTCTGGGTTTAATTAGAATGATAGAATAGTCAGTGTTTAAACAAACAGTATCATAAAATTATATTATTTTATTAAAAATCATGATGTCGGTTCAAATTAATTAAAAATACACTATTAATTGAATAAAAGAAACTAAAACCTTATTAGTAAGTAACCACTATCAAACACTTATGGTTTAAAGAACCATATGTTTACAATGTACATGTATATAGTCACCTGAAATGCAAAATGGCTTAACAAAAGAAAATCTAAATTCAGTTTTGGATTAATATTAGCACTTCTCTTTATAAATTTGTAGCCTTCTACTCTTAAAAATAACGTTTTTCTTAAAGAAAAATGTATTTTTGTTATTATACTCCATGTTAAAGAGAGAGGAGTAGGTTGAAACTCTACAATTTTTATTTTTATGCGATATGAATGATGTAGGTAAAACGTAAACAATATTTAAAATTTTGTAGTTGTTTTGCTGTAAATGTTCACTTCTTCAACTCCTTATACATCCGGCAGCACTAAATAATTATCGTTATAATAATGAGGGTGCTACCAGACGATTTTTTAGGGGACGTTCCTAACAAAAAAAGCTGTTTACTACTTACAAAATAAATTTTAATTAAAATTAAAATCAATAAAATTTTAAAATTTCACTTATATGCACTCAAGGTACGTTCAAAAAATCGTAACCACTAAATTCTAAGGAAACCCCTTTTTTTAGTTAATATGTGGACAGTTTTTTGTATCGTATATATTGATTAGCTCACAAATTTTCTAGTCCTACTTTTTATTAAATAATACTTTCATTTTAACCTAGTGTGCACAATTGTCAATTAAAATTTACATGCGTCAAACGTACTTGTGTATGAATTTATATGCTAACGTAGTTGATTATGGCGACATCTTTTTTTAATCGTTTTGGTGCGTGAATTGCTTGATTATTATACATTCTCAGCGCTATATTTAATTTTAACATTAAAATAAATGTGCATATTGATTGTACCAGCAATTATTGTAGTTAAGGAAGTGAGGTAATAAAAATGCAAAACCTTTTTGTTTCTATTAAAATTTAAATTCCATGAGCGTAAATTTTTCTGGCTCAAAAATTAGGTTATTTTATAAAATTATTATATAAATTTTATGTTTATTTATTTATTTTTCTCTTCTCTCTCTTTACAGTTCCGCGTACAATTTGATGATACTCTTACATCCACATTTGAATATCCCTCCGAAGCTTCATTAATTGTGGATGAATCATTTAGCGCCTATAATGAGAGCTATGCTCAACCTTTACATTCTACATCGGCCAACGATGATTTTACCTATGAATTTCAAAATTTAAATTTAGAAAATGCCACACATCTTCATGTGGCAGATGAGATTATACAACTGCCAACATTAAATTCTACTTCACCTGCCGCTGCTAATACCACCAATTCGCCTACCAAAAATATTTTGGGCAATTTACCCTTAGGTAAGTCCACAAAGTTCAAAATGTATTACTTAAAAAAAAAACAAAATTTTGTGTGGTTTATTTTCTTTACTCTAAATATCAATCGAAAAGCATAATTTAATTTTCTTACTTTAATGGGTTTTTGTGTTCATATTATTGTTAACAATATTATAATTTTCTTTAATAACTAAAAAAAAAGAACAAACTATTTAAAGTTCAAATCTCTATAGATTTGTATACATAAATATAATTATTTTTTTAAGGTTTAAGGGTTTTGTTATAACAAAATTTCTAACTTTCTAACCAAATTTGCTTTTAATTAACAATATAACTAAACTAAATTTATTTGTCAAATGAAAAATTTAATTTAGCAAAACAACAGCAGCAAAACAAAAATATTATTCTAAAAATTGTATAATTTTTCCAACATTTTAGATATAACTGAGGATGATTTACTGCCTCCTCCTGTACCACCACCGCCCTTGCAAAAGTCTTTACCTTGTCTGATGGCTATAAGGTCTTTGCGCCCTCCATCTCCCACTTATTTGACACAAATCTGTAAACAGGAGTTGCCCAAGCATATTACGTCTTCTCCCTCTTCTACTGCTAACTCAAAGACTTGTTGGCAATATAAAAACTGTGCACACTGTTCAAAATCTTATAAAAATTTTATGAAAATGTGTTCATCAGCATTTAATAAATTTTTGCAGAATATCTGCGACAGGTTCGTTAAGAAAAAAAATGTACCCTTGTCTATATCGTGTGTATTAATGTGCTGTTTATGTATTCCATAAAAATAAATTGTCTAAGGAATTTGTATTTAAATTACTTTTAAAAACTGTCCAAGTCTATCTGCTTGGAATACATAAACGTCACTTAAATTTCCTTGTCATTTCCAATATTCTGGGCATCAAAGACATCATTCCCATTCAATAAAGAGTTGTGTGGCAACTTTGTATGTAAAAGGGAATTGTTGTGTGTTTGGTGATGCCAATTTGTTTCTTCTATTGTCAAGTACTTTTGAGCTAGTTTAAGGTTATGTTTTTTTTTTAAATAATTAATCATATTTTCTTTATAATTATATCGTTTTAAATCACCCAAAATTAAAATTAGAGTACTCATGTAAACGCTTAAATATATTGCAAACTGTTCACTGGCACAAAAAAAATTTAAAAACTCGTATAAATTTATAAAGAAATTTACACTCTTCAACATGCAGTTGTGCGTTTGATGAGCTGGGTTTTTAGAGTTGCTTTCTTTTTGTTAAAAATTAATTAGAATATAATTTTTTAGGGTTCATATGCAGGGTGATTCATTTAACAGGTGATTCATATAACAATCCACAACCGCCTTTCAAAAATAGAACGACAAGCTTCATTATAAATTATTTTCTATATTAAAACTCCATTATAACTTCAAAATGTTTTCTATATGAAACTCCACTTATGTGTTGCTATATGGTCCTCAAAGAGAGGAAAGGAAAATAGTTCTTGAAGCAGTAAATTTGATATTAAGTGCAAAAATTTAAAACGTTTACTTGAGAACCCTTCCTATGATATTATAATCCAGATAATACGCACATAATCATATTTGTAGTCATAAATTTAGAAACTTTATAATCCCAGATACTGATGATATTATCAATTATGTATGTCTTTAAATTAATCGGAGTTTAAAAACACTTAAAATTTTCTAAATAAAGTTTGTAAAATAGTGAAATAAAATTGAAACATCTTTACACTTGTTCTTAGATTAGATGAGGCCATGTAACCTCAACAAAGACAGCAGTTTAATATTTTACATTCGGCCCCATTGTAATATTTGTAATCCAGGGACCGCAAATAATTTATGTAAACGTTTCTCTTTCGTCCCAGTTATTCAAGCTGCAACATGATTTGCTTTGCAGCGTTTTAGGTAGTTTATCTGAATTATCCGCACGATATGTGGCTGCAAAACTAAACCTCTTAATGGTTCATTAAATATTTGCAGTTACCAAATATTAAATATTTATTCGGTCGGCTGACTCCTGGGACTTAACGATGAGTTTTATTTATTGCAATTAGCATCAAAATATTGAAAAATCATATCCCTTCGCCTAATGGCTTAGAAAAATAACGTAAACTTTAAAATGCAAACAAATATTCAAATAAATAAATATCTATTTTTTTAATTCCACAAGTAAAAGAAAATCATGGGATTTTACAATTTCCTTTTAATTTTCTTCAATTCGGCGTAGTATACATACATACATACATACTTATTTTTGGGCCCTCAATCTTAAATCATTTTTATATAAATTTTTCTTCAGAAACTCACATAAAATGGTCATCAAAGCACTTTTCAATTTCAAAAACCTCAACAAACAATAAATTCCCCGGTAATCAATGTTGTACATTCAGTCCCATTATCCTACAACCCATAAACAGGAACAATTAAAAAAAACACAACCAAATCCAAGATGAACAATCAAAAATACAAATACTTAAATCAATTTTTACAGATTACCCAGATTTACAGAAGGGTATACAATTAACCACAGCAACAATACAACAAACACAACTCACATCGACACAAGGAGACAAGGGAATGCTAAAATTGGTCGCAAGCGACAAGAAGAAATCTCGAAAAGATCTGAAATTAGAATTGGGCTTGCAGCCGAGTCAACAAAGGCCGACTCCGCAAAAGCCAGCAGTACCAATAAAACGCTGTCAACTAATGAACCAAGCAGCAGCAGGAGTCTTAAATTTGAAAAACTCACCAAGAAATTTAAAAGCATGCGAAATAAACAAACAACAAAAAAAGGTTCCCATAGGGGACCAACAACATGTTGAAAATGCCAACCAAGAAGTTTCAAAAGCGCAGCTACCACAGCAACGGAAAACTCCCCGAGTGCTAAACAATCCACAATATGCTTGTTTTTTGCGAGCCACCACGCTTTTTGCCACCAAACCCATACAACGTTCTCGATCTAATGAATTCCACAAAGGCTTTGCCACTATTTCCGTTTCGGCTACAGTATCACGTTCAAATTCTCTTAGAAATTTGGAATATGTTCCAGCCAATCGAACAAATACCCAATTCAATCAATCTTTAGCCGTTGATGCAACCCTCAATTGTTTTTCAGCAGAAGTAAATTCACATGAATATCTTAACAACCATGTGTGTAAAGAAGAAAAGGCTAAAAATCCTAGTGCTTTTCAGAACCCAGCGACACCACAAATTCTTAATAATGCTAAAGACAATGGCAGTAATTTAAAAAACCCACTTTTCCCAAATGCTTTTCCTGAAATCAAACACAACAATCAATCTTTAAATGATAAACGTAACGAACGCAGCCAATCTCTTAATAATCTAGTAGCGAACTCTCAAAGTGTTTTGAGTTTAAGAGAAACATTTTCCAAGTCCGTTGATAATATCAGCTGCAAGTCAGCAAGTTTACTAGAATTGAAACGGCTTAAGAATTCTACTGGATTAGTTGCACGAATTGTAGAAAATTCCAATAATATAACAAAAACTAATTCAAAACAATCCAAAATACCAAAAAAATTTAATAAAAATACCCCAGAAACTGCCACTTCAACTGCGGAAAATCCCCAATATACGGCATCCTTGCAGTTTAAATTCAATCAAATAGACACAGGTCCGGCAACTTTACCTAAAGATGCCAGAAATAGAGAACAAACTTTACACGATTACGAGGAAAAACGGGGATATCGTCAAAATTTACCACAAAAATCACAAGATGTAAGCAAAAGTGTGCACAGCCAGAAAAAATCTGAACAGATAACAAATTTCTCAAAACCTAAAGAAAGTTTCCCCTGTAAACCGCCAACCAAAAGTCATTATAGTTTAATTTTAAATAACGAAAATTATTTGGGTGATTCTAATTCATCAAAATCGCTTTCTGAACATGAAAAAAAATTCTCTTTAGGAAACTCTTTAAAACATACAGAAAATCAACTAAATTATTGTTATAGAGATGGGGAAGAATTACCTCCTCTCCCTCCTCCTCCTAGCAAACTATATACCACAGAATCGTCTTTTGGCAAAGTAAGCTTAACGGTAAACTCAAAGTATGTCACAGAATATAGATCAAAAATAACTGAAAATTTACCAAATAGAGAAATTAAATCAATGGAAAATTTAACTTTACAAAATCCTTCCGACTTTTTACACACTCATAAAGCTTTGAAAGCGTCTTTAAGCTTAGCAGTTGATGAGCATAAAACAAATGAATATTGTACAAGTATTCCAGAAAATTTATTAAATAAAACACGAAAATCTCTACATCGTGTAGTTAAAGGGGATACTCATTCCAAGTCCCAAGATGATTTGGGGAAAAAACCGTGTAGGTTACCAATAAAGGCCACTTTTACTTCCAATGAAAATTTTTCCGACATAATAGAATATTCTCTATATAGAAATATAAATTCTTTAGCTCCAGAATCACTAAACGGATTTTCAAACAACCGAGAAGGTTTCAAATTGACAGAGACTTTAGACTGCACTAGCAAATCTGTTGATAACATTGCGACGAAGCCTAACAGATTTTATTTAACAGAGAGTAAAGACATGAATGAGCAGGATTCAGATAACTTTCAATCTTTAGATAATGATATTAATACAGGATCGCAGCTTAAAATAAATGTAACTAATAATTCAGTTAATAATTTAACTAAATCTCTGCAAATGTCTATAGACTCTTTAGATAATTTCGAAGATGCGGAAGAAATCAATGAGGGCAAACTAGTAACAGACCTGGAAGCTTCGGAAATATTAGAAGATATTGCCATAGGCCTAGACGCTTCCTCTTTATTTGATTTTAACAACTTACTCACTCTAAAGAAATCAAAAACCGTCTACTGTTTGCAAAGCTTAGAAAAATCTGCATCTTTGGAATCGAAAGATAACGACAACTCTTTACAAAGCGATGAGAATAATTTCATATCAGCCTGTAATACATTAGAGTCCAAATGCCCCTTAAAACCACGAGAAATAGCAATAGCTGAGAAAACTTCATCCTCAGCAACAAGTGAAAGAAAGCCGCCTGAGTTACCACTCAAAAAAGCGAAAACTTTGCGCCTTAAAACAACCGAAAAGATCTTAAATCTCACTAATATGGCATCCCAGAATGTTGCCGCTTATGCTACTTTTCGCAAGTCGAAAAATTTCTATAAAAATGCTTCAAAATCCTTTAAGAACTCATTGCGATTTTATGAAACTTTCAGTGCAAAAACAGCACAAACTATGGCAACAACCCAGTCACCGATCAAACGATCATTTAGTCTATCAGAAAATCCTATAAAAAAAGCTGAACTAAATAGGAAAATATTTGCCAAGTCGAGTAAAATAATGATGAAAGTAAGAAATGCAGATAAATGGGATTCGCCTACTGAAAACTCTTATTCATTTGAATATTTTGATGCCGAAGGAGATATTAATGGCAATCTGGTTAATATGGGCAATACAGAAATTAATGATAATGACAAGATCAATGCAAATGATAATATAGAAATAAAAAAATATGAAAGGAATTTATCAGGGACCAAACCAGCTTTGGCTGATGAAATACTTTTTTCCCAAAAATCTATTAATTTAAAACCAAAAGTTTCAGATTTCTATTTTAATACCAGTCCACGGCCATTTAAACGTATTTACGAGACCACCACGATAGTGGACATTAAAGAATCTGATATTGAACCTACGAAATCAGAAAAACCGATTGCCGAAAAAGATTGTACTATTTTTCTCCAAAATTCCGAATCGATTAAACCAAAATTGTTTCCAACTCCAACTGCTATAAATTCTATTAAAATTTTTAAAGATAAATATGATCTAAATTATTATCAAGATTCTGGCGACTACTGTTTTGATAAATTTTCCACACTTTCAACGCCATCAGCGATGATGAATTCACCCATCCAGCGTGCTAACAGTTTTACTACATTTAATGGGAAACCAGACTTAAATAACTGCTTTCAAAAGTCATATCCCATAAATATTTCACAAAAACATATAGCACAAACGAATTCTTTGCAAAACGACGACGACAATAGAAACAATAATTCTGGAAAATCTTTTCGAAGTGTTGAGAGAAAATTTCCAAAATTTGAAACTTTCAGCAAGAAAATTTTCGAAACTGCTAAAACTGATGCCAAATTAGAAACATTTATTAGATATGCTGATGCTTGTACAGAATTTTCTTTTGATTTGGTAAAGTTTTCTGCAAATTCACCTAAATTTGCCGATAATTCTTCACCTGTGACAGACAATTTCAAAAATATTACTAGAGATAGTTCCCCAAAGTATGATGAGGAGTTTAGTGTAAATTCTTCTGCTTGCCCTACAAAATCTGTCAATTCTCCTACAAAACAAAAATTAAGCAATTTCCCAGAAAATACCGCAACATCAGTTGAAAACTTAACTATTAGTGCACCATTATCCTCTAACAACTTAACTTACTCCAAATATGATAAACAACACAACAATGTTACACTTTCAACAACAACATCCTTACCAACAACTACACTTACAACTGTAAATGACTATTATAAGAAAAGTATTACTACAACTCCTACCACAATTTGTACTATTACTACTACTACTCCTACTACTACAACAACTAATTTTCCCAGCAAGGTGGTGGCAATAAAAAATGCTAAAGCTTCAAATGTTTCTTATAAAAATTCTTCTTGTTCTTTCTCTTCTGTACGTACTACAAATAAATCTTATGCAACAGCAAAATATCACCAAAATCAAAAAGTCCCAACTATTGCAACAAAAACAACAACAACAGCAAAGACAACGACGACTTTTATTCCAGCACCACCTTTGAAAAGTATAACAGCAAAAAATCCTCCAAAAGTTTTACCGCGACGTTTAGTCGCCGCTAACGCACCCAAAACAGCAACTACAAAAACCACCACTACCACTACTACTACTACCACTTGTGACACTATTTCCTCTACTACTACTTCCTCCAATTATTTTTATGCTTCTTCTAATTGTACTTCTGGCAATAATAGTGTGGCATCTCTGCGTAGACGTATACCTGGCAATACGCTGTATTATGTTTGAATTTATACTACTCGTATTTAACATTGTGTGGCTATGTGTCTTTGTATAAGTGTTTTTGCATAAGTTGTTTAATACTTCTACCACCACTACTACCATCTTAGCTACTATTCTGCTCCACTTTAACTATGTATGTATTAAATTTGTTTCTTAAGGAATTTATTTACTTTTATTATTGTATTTAAATTAATTTAAAAAGAAAAACTTGTAGGATTTTATGCATATATTTAACATGGCAGGTGTTGGTGTAGTATAAGCTAAAAAGTAGGATGTTTATTTTAGTATAAATGGTTATTTAATATTAATCTTTTGACAGCAGTTAAATACAAATAGCCTAATAAATAACAAAATATATCATGTTTATTAAGTTCTTATGTAACATATTTCTATGCGACATTAGTCAAATAAATGTTTAATAAACATAAAATATTTTTTTTATGAATTAGACAGAAAATACTATAATAATAATATAAATGTGGGAAAAAGAATCAGCACGTTTAAATTAAAAATTTTGAGAAAGTATAGTATTTATTTCCAAATGTTTGCCAAATTTATTTCATTCATGGAGTTCAGATCCTAAACAAAAATAGTTTCACTGCGCCCAAAAAGTCCATGACATTTTTCTTCCTTAACTTTCTTAATTTGTAAACAGTTCAGTCCTATAATAAGATCATCTGTCCTTCAGCCATAAAAAGTTGTTTACTTTTAAAAACATACCTAATGTTGTCATATTTAAAGACATGATCAGAGAATCATTACACTCCATTTAGAAATTGTCATATACGAGTATATTAGTTGTTTTGCTAAGTTGAAAATTTTTAAAATGTTATCGATTTAAAATTAGCTAAAATATTTTTTATTTAAAATAATTGTTTTATTTTTTTATTTAAAATAATTTTTTTTATTTTTTTATTTTTTTTTGTTTTAGTAAAATTACTCAATTGGCACTTTATCAAAATATGTACAATCCAAAAATTTCGTTATATCGTTTTTATATACATATATGTATATATACATACATCTATATATATATATATATATATATATATATATATATATATATATGTATATATATATATATATATATATGTATATATATATATATATATATATATATATATATATATATATATATATATATATATATATATATATATATATATATATATATATATTATTCATTTAATAGAAACTTAATGTATAAATAACTTCTTTTGTGTTTGTCCCATTGTTAATAATAAAAACAAGTTGCAGTTTAACAAATAAATTTTCTTAATATTATTCTTTTTATTCTTAATTTTTTTCCAGACCAAAATAAATAAAAACATAACTTGTTCAGTTGTTATAACAAAAATGAATACGATGCTAGTGTGCCTAAAGCAAAAATTATTTCCCCCTTTTCGCCTAAAAATAATATTAAAAAATAAAATAAACAGAATCCATTGAACGACATTTAAATGCCAAATTAAACAATTCCATTTAAACCAGAAAAAAAACTTACAATAAATCATTTAACCAGAAAAACATTTAAACTTGGCCAAAGTAGTCTTAATAGTGCAGTTTTCTACTACTCCTTTTTTAAATAGTGGTATAAGAGTGTTTTTTAACGAAATCATGAAATTTTTTTAACTTTCGTAATACCAAAAATATAATATAAAAAATATTTGCTCAATTTATTATTATTTATTTAATTTATTTATAAACATTTGTATTTATTCAATTGCAATTCATTTATACTTATTAAAAGCAAAAATCCGAAAACAACAGCCAAATTGATGTAGATCTTTTTTAAAATCATTAAAAATAATCAATATTTAAGGTAACTAACATATAATTTCCATTTTTTATTTTCGCATACATAAATGTTTTATTAGTTACTAATATTATTTGTGTTTATTTATTGTTTAACAAAAAAAAAAAACACTTATTAATAAATTATTTTATTTGTTTTAATTTATACCAAAAAACTTATTTCTAAGAATGTGGCTATATTAAAAGAAAGTGCAAAATACATGCATATACATACATATTTGTGTATGTGTGTGCATATATATTGAATTAAAATTATCATCAATTTATGCAAATGCAATAAATTTTTTTTACAAATTTAGATTTAAAATACTTATTTACAAAACTTAAACTTTTATAGCTTTTTCGGCTTTAAATGGTAAATGATTTTCATCAATTATTGTATATTTTCTTTTTCAAACCTTAACCTCAATTTCCGAATTTGTATACCCGAAAAAATCGGGACCGTAACGATTATAAGTTTTATCTTACAAATTACATTTTAATAATTATTTCTTGAGTTTTATATATTATTCCCTGTTTTCTAAAAAAAAAAAAAAAATTTGTTAAATTTTATATACATACATGCTTCTTTTCATTTCAAATCATTTCTCTGCACTGGTTTATGTATAAATGTATAAAATAAACGCTTTTTGTTGTCTCAATATTATTTGCAAAGTAGTTTGTAATGTCTTGCGGAAGCCTCTCAGTCATATATCAAATTCTAAATTTCACCCAAAAATGTTCTTCTAGGTTCAGCACCACTTGGTTTCTACACGCCTCTAAAAGCACCCATTGACAGACTCTTTCAATTGGGCGTAACACGAGCACCCTCACTTTTGAGCAATAATTCGCCCACAGACACAACAGCAAATGGTACACTCTTGAATGGTTTTGGTGACGATCATGATGGTGATTTTGGTTATGGTAATGGCAGTATTGTAGGCATTTCAGGTAGTCTAATAAAAGCTGATTACGATGAGCAAAAAAAAATTAGTGATAATAATGCCGATGAAGAGCCAGAAAGTTTGCAATATATAAAACCAGCTGAAGATGATCTCAATATGGCCTACAGCGAAGGAACACAGAAAACTGATTTATTGTACTGAAAAAATTTAGAAAAAAGAAATGTTTTCGAAATTATTGTGATTCTCTATACTATACGTGTATTTATAGAACATAGAAGCAGACACGGTCCAAGTGCTGTTTTTTATTTTGTGAGTTTTAATTATAAAATTTATTTAAAACTAAATTCTCTTTTTAAGATTAAGAATTTATGTTCAAAAGTAACTCGTTGTACAGTGTTAAACAGATTTTGTTATTGAAAGGTTTATGCATACAAGGTTTTCTCAAGCGATCTTAAATACTGTTTAATTACAATACGGGCTTTAGCTAAGGGTATAACCAAAATAAATGCGTTTTTAAAATGTCGCTATTCAAATGGCGTTTCTTAATTTAATATAATTTTTTTCTTATAGAACTTTTGTTGCCATGGCTTTATGATTTACATCAAAGTAACGGTTGGCAACACTGTGTGGTTAATTTCCAAGCAAGGTCTGTAACACTGTATGCAGTTAGAGTTAAACAGACCATGTGGTGCAGTGCATTTCCCTAATAGTTTTCGATTTTAAGTTGGAAATATGTAGAACATACTATAAAATAATTTTTATTTCATGTAATTGTAAGAAATTGTTTCTTTAAAAATTATAAGTAAAATAAATATTAAATAATTATAGGATTTTTTTTTTCAAAATCGTTATATCTAAAATGATTATTAATTAGACCAAGAGGAATTCATACCAGGTGGCCTCGATAATCCAGGCGATTATTTTCTAGCGCAGAAAATAACTAACTTTATAATCCCCAGAAGGCATTTTCCAGGACGAGTAGGTACACCTGGTGTAGATAAGACTTGATTGACACATAATACAAATTACAAAAATATTAAGTAACTACATTTAAAATTATTATAAAAATAACAAACATACAACATTTTTGTAGCATTTCTTTTGAAAAAAAAAATTAAATTATAAAAAACAAAAATCAAACAGAAATTGGACAAAATATATGTACCATATAGTTTCGTTTAAAAAATTGCCGTGGCCAAAGTAAAGCATTCCATATCGAAGTAAATTTAAATTGTATTGAAATTTCGTACGATATCGAATGCGGTAATTTGGTTGATGTTTTTAAAATCATTTACGCAAACATGACTTTTAATACATATATACATATAATTTTTATAACTTCTAAGACTTATTTATTAATATTACCATAATTATAAACAGTTTAAATATCATGATAAACATTTTATTAAGCAAGAACATTGAAAATTATGTAAAACCTATTATGTTGAAAGAAAATAATAAAATAAACATTCAAATTACAATGCATTTATTTATAATAAAAAACTAAACAAATCATAAAATTAGTAAGCAATTTGAAGATCTTAAATATAAACGTTTAATATTTTAATAAAAATATAATGCTTCATTAAAAACGCCTAAAAAAAACTATGTTAAAAAAAATTAGCGTTTTAACTATTGGTAGCAACGAGTTTTTTAGTTTGCGACAAGACGAATTAATAACAGCTGAACTCGCGGCGAATTCGATGCAAGATGGAATCTCAAAATCGTTTTGCCAAGTGAACTAATACTATGTTCACACGGCAAAGTGAAACACTTGTTTCGCTCTCTGAAACACGATTGTGAACCCTGGTGTTCAGACGATGGTTCTTGTTTCATTTTGATGTTTACATATATATCCTTCTGTACTTTAAAATACGCTTCACTATTTCTTTTTTTCCATTTTTATTTTAATATGTACATATACGCCTTTTTTTAATTTACTATTTTTATATACATTTTTGCACACATTAATTTTCTCTTTTTCTTTGTTTATATATTTTGTGAGAGCTAGTTCAGATAAACTTGCGATAATTTGTTGTCAAAATTGGAGATGATAGTAAATTTATAGTGTTTCGCAGCAAGTTTCATAATGAAACATGATGTTTCGCTCTCAAATTTTTATATGGTGAATCATGATGTTTCAACCGTGTTTGGAGCGCGAAACACGAATGAGAGCGCGAACCCCGGTAATTTCTGTCCGTGTGAACATAGTATAACTGAATTTTAAAGCAGCAAATAAATAGACAATCAGTTGCCGAGGTCATCTTTTATTAATTCGCCTCAAGTGCGATAGCATAGGCCAGTACAAAATATTAACGAACACCAAAACAATAAAAAAGTAAAGAAAATCGCAATTTCTGGTGGTAATAAATATAATATGTATAACAGTTGTAATCGTCACGTACATATATTTTCACTTTGTCAAAGGTTTTTTTTTATATTAAAACCCCGTTATTGCAAAACCACAAACATGTTTTTGTTGATGGAGATATTTTACACAAACAAAATAACTGTTGTTTCTTGTATTGTTGTAGTAATACTATGATCTAACAATGATGTGATTTTTAACCGAGGAGAGAGTTATCAATTTGTTTGTGTATTTTATTTTTCTTCGTTCATAACTCTGTTTACATTAACTAAAGGATTTCATTTCCAATAGTCAGAAATAAAAAGAAAATCGAGAAGAGTGCTTAAAAATACTAATTGGAATAGATATCTAAAAAAATCTATGAATTTTGTTAAACGTTTAAGTTTAAGATTTTGAAACTAAAGTTTATAAACAATTTATACAAATACTATAGGAAACCTACATACATACTATACATTATCAAACAAATATATAAAATATCTTCAGAATTATACGTTCAAAAATAGTTTTGAAATGAGTAAAATGATTAAAAAAAATATTAAATCATATGAAATATACAATACAGTAACTATAAATCACTAGTTTCATTTGTAAGATTAATATGGAGAGAATATTAAAAGGATTTATTTATTTTTAGCGAAGATACGAAGCGTCCTGATTAATAAGACTGGTATATCCAAATTCTGTTTTATAGTTTTCGGTGGAACTGAAACTATTTGTTTAAAGATTACGTTATAATACAACAAATTAATCATGCGTCAGGATTTAAAGAAAATGTAATAACATTAAAGAACTTATAGTTTAGTTACTAAATATATCAATATCAGTTATAGCTTTATTTATAAAGCTAAGCAAGAATAATAATACCATAATGGCCCTTAGAAATGATTTTTAGCACGATAAACCGTAATATTTGAAAAACTACCAGAAGGTATTTTTTTTATGCATCTGATAGTATGGAATACCGGATAAATTTAATATTTTATGATTTTTATCAACCCTTACTGCGTTTCCTATTCCTTCTGCTGCCACATTTACCATTTCCATAAAACACAATAAAGTAATTTACGCAATGCAATAGACTGTTTACTGCTTCTTCTTTGTGCTCTTCACACACCCACACGCATGCATACCAAAAGCTTTTTGCTCAATTGTTTTCTTCGAATTTCGCACACACAATTTCAGTTTGTGCGCGATGTTCTGACGGTCCGGGTCGTTTGTAAAGTGTTTAAAGAAATTAATTTGTTATATTGAAATAAAAGAATAAATTTTATTAAAAATATTATTAAAGTTTTATATAGTGTGTTCATATAATTGTTGTTTCAAGAATTCAACAGAAAATATAGCCTAAAGTTAAAAAAAATAATTGATGCGCCGGTCGCTGATTTTCTTTTGCCTTGCCGTTCGTTGCATTTGTTCAAAATATAAAAGTGCTGTGTAATTTTTGATAGTATATAGTTTAAAAAGCACGTAGTACATAAAGCGAAGTAATTATATAAGATGTATATGTGCGTTGCTTATATTTAAAAATTAATTATTAATGTGAATAAAAGTAAACAAAATTCAATCTATGTGCAAATAAAAGCCGTAGAGAAACATATAACAGTATCTCTCTCGAACTTGGCATTACTGCACAACACGCCACTGCACAATGCTGCCAGATTTGTAAACAATTGGATGATATTTTACATATTGGTTTTATTTTTGAAGTGTTTGTCCTCAATTTGTATATATGTACTACGAAATGTTAAAAATATATTAAAATTGGAAAGTGCTGGAAATTCTATTATAATATTGCTCCCATATCAATAAGAAAAACATTTTATAAGCGTTTAAATAATATTTTCTATGTGGTACACAACCATGCTGAAATTCAAGCTTAAAATACAGATAAGAAATCCCTAAAAAAATCCCCAAAATGTCAAATTCTACGATTTTAAAAACTACTAAATTTAATGTAACACAAATTGTGGAAATAAAAATTGTATATCTGAATATATTCTGTGATATGAAATCAAATACAAATTCACATGCTACCAAGGTAAGTTTTTAAATTTTTTTTTATATATTTTACTTGGCCTTTCAATAAGCATTAGGATCATGTAGGCTCACGTTTTCTCATAAAGTACGAAATGTATATTGTTAGAATCTTAGCTCTTAACTTTTAAAGTTACAGACTTGTTTAAATGCTATTCATGACAATATAATTATATATTAAATCTTAGCAAAATTGCAAATGTGAGAGCAAATTCTGGAGTCGTAAAATATATGGTCTACCATTTGAAGTTTTCAAATCGGTATAAGATATATTTTATATAACTTCTCAGCTGGCATAGTGATCACATCTTGTTTATTGTACATACTAGAAAAATAAACTATTTTTAAGTTCGGCCTGGCAGCACTCTGGTATCATATTTTGCTTTTTGTTTACATTCGCTGCTAAATAAATGTAACTTTTTGTGGCAAATTTTATTTGATTACACTAAATAATTTAAAAAGATTAAAAAGCAAATTAAATAAAATAAAAGTGAGGCATTACATGTACATAAAAAAAACTTTTTAAAAATGAGTGGAGTTAATCCGAGAGATTTAATCCGTGAAATAAAAATACGACCAGGCATATACAATAATGAGGCATTGGTACCGCCTCGTCGAGAACATAAACATCAGTTGTGGCTGGAAATAGCAGAACGATTGACTCCAGCCGATGATTGGGAAGTCTACACAGATATAGAAAAAGATGCAAGAAGTGATTATATTTTAACTATTTAAAAAAAATTATATTAATATGTAATTCGAATACATATGTATTTTGTTCGCAGTTGATGAAATTGCAGCCAAATGGAAACATGTTAGAAATAATTTCCATCGTGACGTCAAGTTGGAGGAAGCAGGCCAAAGTCATAAAAAAAGAAAGTATGTATATTTTAATGAAATGGAATTTATGCGTCCATTTGTAGGCGTTAGACTACCGTCCATAAACAAAAGGCATAATAACTCCATTGATTCTTTGGATGATACGGACGATTTGGTGGGAAATGATACAGATATCGATATGGAATCTTTCCTTAAGACCAGCGATGACGGCGAAGAGGGCACACACAAGAATAATATCACAACAGAGGGACGTCCAAAGTCAAAACGTCTAATCAAGCCTACTCAAAAGGCATTGCAAAATAAGCCTTCGACTAGTAGCCCTGTAGTCACCCGTGCACAAAAAGAAACTATTATTAAAAATTCGGATGGGTTAAAGAAAACAGGTGGAGGGCATTCGAATCCAAGTTTTAAAATACGTGACGGTGATATATCATTTTGTCTGTCGCTGGTGCCTACTCTACGTAAATTAGGTGATGGACGCAAAATTAGAGCTAAAATTGAGATTCTCAAAGTCCTACATCGATATGTAGATCACATTGAACGTCGGAGTTTAATCACTAAATCTAACCTCCACAACTCTGCCAACGCCAATCAAAATGCAGACATTGAAGATGATATGACCGAAGACCATTTAGAGGACTATGATGAAGGTATAATTGTGAAAAATGAAGCCCGCGATGACCCACTAAACGGTAACACTGGCAATACCAAAACTTGGTGGACCTAACCTAAGAGGAGAATATAAAAAATTGACAATTTAAAATTTTTAAGAAAAAGATAGGCTAGTTTATTTTTAGAATACATCGGGCTAATGGGAGAAATATACTATCGCATGTCCCTTATATCATTCAATATGAGTATTTTCATAGATCGAGTGAAACGCGTTGCAGTCCCACTAATAATTTAAAAGAAATCTAAGATCGACATTCAATGAAGTAATTGCTGGAGTAGGCCTCTCATATAGTACGCTTGGAAGAAAAATAGTTTAAATGCGATAATTTTAATTATCGAATATGTAAATTGAAATTGTTGACATGTGTATATTTATACATACATACATGCAAAGTTATATCTGTATCATCTATAAAACTGGCAATTCATATATAAAAAATTGTAAAATCTTAAAAATCAAAAAAAATGTTTTTGAGCGAATTTTGTTTTTGTAATGTACGTAAATAACCTCATATTCATAATTTTGTATATGTAGGTATGTATATAAATATATATATATATATATATATATATATATATATATATATATATATATATATATATATATATACATGTATGTATATATGCATGTATGTATATGTACATATAAATAAACATATGTATATATGTCAAATTTTCCAAATTCTAAAATATTCCCTGTTACATTTTCCCCTACTGGAAATTTTTACATCTGCACCTGTCTGGCAGCATCAATCGCCAAGCTGCCTGAATTTGACAAGAATTACCAGGTAGTTAAAATCTTGATATATACACAAACAGCAGATCTACGATTGCATGAAATTTGGTAAATGGATTTTGTATGATGGAAATTAAAATATATTAATTGCAGTGTGTGGCATTTTGACTTCATAGATTTGAATTAAAAGAAAATTTAGAGTAAAGCAAACTCCGCTTGATACAAAGAAAACTTTTAAAATGTTTTAAAACTGCACATTTGGCAACGCTGGTTATGTGTAGCACGGTGAATTAGTGTAATAATTCGCCTGGCATTAAGTGCATGAAAACAAGGTTGCTTTTACAGACCAGGGAATTATGTTCGTCCTTAGATATTCGATCTCTTGTAAATGTCAAAAATCCGTTTTGATATCCCAAAGAACTAACTTTTAAATGCTTATCGAGGTGAATGCGAATGGTTTAAATAAACCTTGGAACATGATGCATATATCTTGCATTCAAACGAATGAAATATATGTCAGATAAAGTTTCAAAATTGACAGCTACAAAGATAAGGGAATAGCTGTGAAATCGAAACTACCTCATAAATTGATGGTAATTTCATTGTACAGTAGACGAAAATCGTCTAATCGCCACTAAATTGTTTATACTTGGTGATATATTTGGAAATTGACTGAAAAAAAAAGTTTAATAAATACAAAGTGTGGTACTACGGTTAAAAAAATGTCTGCGAAAAAGAGCGGGTTTCTTCCGATCGATGTAATTAAAGCGGTTAAGGAAAGACCAGGCATTTACAACAAGGAGGCTTTAATAGCTCCACGTAGGGAACATAGGCAGCAGTTATGGGTGGAAGTTGCTGAAAGTGTCACACCAGCAGAAGAATGGGAAATGTATACACAAGAAGAAAAAGAAACAAGAGGTAAACTTTTTAAATTTAATGTATAAAAACGCTATTCCTGTATAATAACATTCATAACTTAGTTTACGAAGTGTCGAATAAATGGAAGAATTTAAGAGATCATTTCTATCGAGATGTCAAAGTTGCAGAATCTGACGACACTCATAAAAAACGGAAATATGTATATTATGATGATATGGAATTTGTGCGCCCTTATATTGGCTATAAAATGCCGCCGCGTAATAAACGCCCGAGAAGAACCTGTGATTCACTGAACAGCAGCCAAGAATATAAGCTCGATGATTCAGATATTGATATGAATGATTTTCTCAAGCCTAATAAATATATTAAAAAAGAAGAATCACCTATTAACGAAACCGTAACAAACAAAACGAAACCTGCCTTAAAACGGAAAAGAGTATCTGCTATTAATTCTTCGAAAAAACCTTCCGCAAGAGAAGTTGGTATTAATAACTTTCATGTACTAAAGAAAATGGGCGATTCTAATAATCCCACATTTAAAATACGTGAAAGCGATATTTCATTTTGTCTATCGCTAGTTCCAACTTTGCGTGAATTGCTCGGAGCACGCAAGCTAAGTGCCAAAATAGATATCCTTAAGGTTCTACATAAACATTTGGACGAAGTTGAACGTAACCATGATGATAATGATTATGAAGAATATGAACAATCCGATGAAAGCGTATATTACGACAAACGAGATCCTCTAAATGAGAGTGGCAATAGAAAACTCTATCGAAAATAATACATAGTTAGATGAGGGAGATAATCAGTAATAAAATAGTAAATGTACAAAGTATGATATATTCTTTTGTAGTTTTTTTCTTGTTAATACATACATAAATGCAATAAACAAATGTAATTGAAGTCAATAGATAAATCTGTATAGGTACAAACATATGTATACTTATATTGGAGATATATTTAATCCTGAATTATAATAACTTTTGTACTTCAGAATATTAATAGTCTGTAGTTCGAATTAAAACGGAATGCTTTGGAATTAGTGCACTCAACTTAATTCTCAAAAAAATGATAAAATTCATATCGAATGCAATATATTTTTAAAAGTTTGTGCAAAAGTAATTTTCACACCAAAAATATAGACGATTTTTATGGGATGTAATATACTGTATCATTTCTGTTCTCTTAACAAATTAATTATGTAGATATACATATACCACGTATATCTGCATAATTTTCGCTGTACGTCCAAATTTTGACCACAAATTTGAACATGAAATCAAATTTCTTTTTCTCCCTGCTTAAGACTTACTCATGACCTTAATAACTTTTTGATTTACATATACATACATATGTACATTCATACATATTTCATTTTACTTTTATTACTTAGGTAGAATATTTATTGATGAATTCTAAAAGTATGCAAGGCAAGCTACAGAAATCGATGAACTTGTTATATTACATATTGAATCTCACTTTCTTTTTGGCATTTTTCGTTTTCTTATCCTGGCTTTATTAAATAAAAAATTAACTTATATTAAATATCTTAAATATGTTTTTCATGTCCCCGCGGTTAGGTCCACCAGGTCTTTTTGTTACCACCACTGCTATTTAAGGGATCATCATGTAACTCATGTTTAACAATAACGGTTTCTTCATACTCATCTAAATGATCCTCTGCCATATCAAGTTCAACATCTGCAGATTGTGTTATTGCGTTGGCTTTATTTTGACCTGATACATTAAGCTGAACGTTGGACTTTTGGAGTTCAGCTTGATCCACACATTTTTGCAGAACTCTGAGAATATCGATTTTCGCCCTTAACTTGAGACTATCGCCCAATTTTCTTAGAGTGGGTACTAAAGATAGGCTAAACGATATGTCACCATCACGGACTTTAAAATGAGGATTTGTAGTGATACTCGATTTCTTCAAGTCATTCAAATTTTTATTGATAGGTACATTTTGCCTTAAGTTTGCCTTGGGTAATGGATTTGCTATACGTTTCAGTTTGGGCTTAACATCTGAGAGATTATCGTCGGGATCCATTTTGTATTCGCCATCCTCTTCAACTTCTTCAGTAGATTTAAGAAACGCATCCATATCAATGTCGGTATCATTGTCCATGTATTCTTGATTATCTAAAGACTCTATAGATTTATTGTGTTTGCTATTGGACAGCAATTTAAAGCCTACAAAGGGTCGCATAAACTCCAGATCATCGAAATATATGTATTTACGTTTTTTATGGGCTTCGCCAGCTTCTTGTAACTTTATCTCACGATAAAAATGATCCTTTAAATGTTTCCATTTAGTTGATATTTCGTCCACTGCAATAACAACGTTTATTTAAAGTTATTTATACAATTCTAAAACTTACTCCTCGCTTCCTTTTCTACGTCGGTGTATGTTTCCCAGTCATCGGCTGGAGTTAAACGTTCCGCCACTTCCATCCACAACTGATGTTTGTGTTCCCGTTTTGGATGTACCAATTCATCTCTATTGTAAATTCCTGGCCGTATTTTGACTTCTTTAATCAAATCTTTAGGATGAAAACCGCTCATTTTCGAAGTTGTCTACACACTTTGTTTTTATTTTAGTGGCTTTTTCAGCTATTTATGAAAATTACTAACTTTTTATTTAGCGTTGATAAAAACGCCATTTAATGAAAGAAGAACAAGAAAACACGTCATAATAGATTTCGATGCTACCAGACGATTCAAAAGCATAAACAAAGAAAGTTGGCAAAGAGTTGTTACTCACCAAACTTGACAAACTCCCATCTGATAGTCAATAGGCGAACTCCCATCTGCAAGTCGCAAGGCGAATTGACTTTACAGATGTTATTATCAGGATTGTCATTAGCTGAAAGAGTGTTATGGAAAACAGTGATAATTTGTGGTGGCTATTTGACCCCTGGGGTTCGGCCAAGTAAATCTCCCATCCCCTGGCTCAAAACAAGGCGAATTCGCTTTGGCTCAAAACAAAAAAAAAAACTGATAATTACAATATTCAGAAATTAGTATCATAAAAAATTGTTTTTATCATGCAATTACATACATATTTAAGTATGTATGAAGTATACAATTGTCACGTAAATATCATATACATAACTATGCATGTTGTATTTAAAATAGAAAATCCCAAAAAGTGAAAAACGTTTTCTACAGCTGGTTTCATAGTGTGGACCAACACTTATCTTTCTTAAAAAAAAGTTATGTATGGACATATCGCTAGTCTCAAGCAGAAAGCCCCTAGACCGTATTTCCTCCGAGTTTTTTGTTTTCAGATTTTTTCATGTAAGTATACTTTGCTTCTAAAATATGATAATTACAATCTGTATTATGATCAATGTTATGTTAAAGTGTTTTACCTTCTTCTGAAAAGTAACAATTCTTTTAGTTAGGGATTTCTACTTGAAACCAATGATATGTACGTAAGTACATACTTATATATGTACCACAATTGCAAATTTATGATCTTATGTTTCAGCTGGATGCACATGGTTCCTTTTTTCTTAACAAATTCACGTTCAAAAGCTTAGGCGCCGTACAACCTAGGCCCATTAAATATTCAAAATAATCGTGTACCAAGTCAGATTCTTGGTGATGAAATCTTAGTAACCACATGTGGCTATAATCTTTGAAAATTACATGACGAGAGGCGACAGCGCATACAGCACCCACTCCTAGTTCACTAACCTCCAGTATAGTTTGCAAAAGAGCAGTATTATATTTTTCATAAATTCGACATTTCTCTTCATCATCGATCTGCGGCACTAAGCACAACAGCAGTTTGACTTGTTGCACTTCTGTTTTCAATTCAGATATTAACATATTTATAGAAGTTATAGAATTAAGATCCACTTGTTTGGTGAAATAGTGTTTACGTTGATGTTTATTTAAATGATGGCGTAATATTTCGTTTTTTTTCAACTGGGGTGCAACGGCCACCACATACATGCCCAATTCGAGCAGACCCTGTACAATGGGATAGCCAGCTTTAGTGTGGGACATAATCACAATAGCATATTGATTTTTCCAATAATTGCGCGATAAGAGGCTCAATTCTCGTACAGCAGTCATGAATTTTATTTTTGAAATTTTTTTAATTGAAAAATTTACTAAAATTTGTTTTGTTTATTGAAAGTGATAGAAAAGATTGAGAGTTTTTTTGTTATACATATCGAACTCGTTCAACAATACTGTATTAACTCAAAATTGTTTTATTTTATCTTTTTGACAAAAAACAATACATAACACTTATGTCTACCTAAGGTTAAAAATTCCCATCCTTCTGACTACTCTTAATAAAATTACATGTTGTGACCTTTTTCCTTTATTTCTGTGAAACAAGAAAACAAAATTATTTGGAGTTGTTTGAAGTAATTGGCCTTAACAAATAATTGTTTTTCCGTATAAAAAGTAGTATTTTGAGTTAAGTTGTTATTCTAATAATAAAGTTTCTTTTAGTCAGGTAGTATTTTGAGTTGGAACTGTTTAATTGATTCAGGCTAAAAAATTTGTTGTTTTAATTCGAAATATTATTGTTTTCATGATATAATGCTTAACTTTTTCTTTGAGTTGTTACTGTTTTCGTGAAATAATTTTATTTTAATTGAGTTATTACTGTTTTGATGAAATAGTTTTAATGACACTGTAATATTATCACTTTATCATTTTGAATTTGAGCAATATAGCAATAGTGCAATTTTGATCAGCTAGTAAAATCATTATTAAGTTTGTTAAACATAATAGTGAATATTTGAAATAAAAAGTCTAATTATTGTAGTTCAATTAACAATATGAGTTGTCCAAAAAAAAAGATGCCACTGTCGAAAAATAAAAGATGGATCTAGTCAAGAGAAACATAATCCCTAAATATATGTATATTTTAAATATTTTTAATTTAATAAAATATATATTTTAAACTTTTTAGCGGTTGTTAGCATTTACATATTTAGCTTTACTTTATTCTTTTGTCGTTGTCGTTAAGTGATATTTCAGTCTACACTTTAACAAAACAATAAATACCTATATCAAGTGAGTGGTCCACTGCACATCTCTGGTGCATGCAGACAAACATTTGCATGTACGTATGGTTTGGACGACAGTAAGGGCTACCGTTGTGCAACAAAATTTCATTTTGTCCCTTTCTTTACTACTTTACCAATATTTTTGTCTCCTTTTTCTTAAATCCGCTTATATAACAATTTATATATACTTATATATCTGCTTATATAGCAATTTATATATATTTCATTTAAAAATAAACTCTGCCTTAAGCAATTAATATTTCTCTGAAGTTGGTACAATCAACATTTCTGCTATAGTCACATGTAAAGGACTCTCCAAAATAAACTTAATAGCCCTGGCTATATCATGCGCCTCTAGTGGACTTGCAATGTCATCCAAATTCTTTAAATGAGAAGGCTTTTCAACATAACTGCCGAATTTGGTGGATGTAATACCGGGACTAAGGGACTGTAATTTAGGCATATTAATGAACAAATAGACAATAATTAACTTGCAGATACTTACGGATAAACGCACTAATTTATCTTTAGATAATTCTTTACGTAAAACCTCATTAGTGGCCCTTAAAGCATGTTTAGCTACAGGATACAAATTGAAACCACATTCAGGTATATGTGGCATTACATAGTGACCCAAAAGACTGCATATATTTATAATATGGCACTCCTCCTTATTAGCCATAGAAATTTGCATTAACTTGTACGCTTCCTTAGTACAAAATACAGCTGCCATAAGATTTACGTCCAACATACGCTTAAGCGATATTTCATTGTTCTCGTCCAGTATTTTGGAAAATTCACACATTCCAGCATTGTTGATTAAGACATTAATCTTTTTAAATTTTTCAGCAATCCACACAAATGCTGACTTTATTTCTTCTAGTGAAGACAAATCGCATTGCCTTTGACAGAATGATTTAGCTTGTTGATAACTCAGTTGTTTCTTAATATCCTCTTCTCCTTTAAGAGTTAGTGATAGGCCTACAACAACCATATTTTCTTTTAAAAGTTCACTTGCTGTTGCCCAGCCTATACCCGAACTGGCACCAGTTATAACAGCCACTTTCTCCCGCCAACGATTCATTTCTTTTGCTGAATTTGCAAACACTAATTTGAAATCTTAAGAAGCATATTATTGTTTTATACATATATTCATTTATTTATTTTTTTTTCTTTATTTGTGCTCTAACAATAACAATATAAAATTTAATGAATTAGCGTTAGGGGCTTCAGGCAAATGACAATGGAAAGTCCCATTGAAAAATATAAAACTGCTTAGCGCTATCGAGATTGTAATTATAATATATAATAAAAAAAAACATAAAATAAGTGATAAAAAATTAACTGTGAAAACATTACTGATATGAATTAACTGTGTTATAAAAATATTCCATTGCGAATCACTGTAGAATGTATTTCGGACTATATTCTACTATATCAACTCGATTACAGGTAGTTCAATATTAAAAATTCAGCTGACTTTATATTAGTTGTATTTAGGAATGGCTTGCTGCAAGTAGCTTAGAAAATGTTTGCAAAAAAAGGAAGCATGTGATTTCTATGCCTAGAACAATTTTTATGAATTAGGACTCCAATGTCTTTTAAATATTCAAATATTCGAACGAATAATAAATAAAAATTTTGGATTCGTTTAGTCTATGGTTAATAAGTTTTTAAATCAGCTTTTAGTGGAGGTTTAACCACCAGCGAATATGTGAGTAGAAACTTACACAATTTTCACAAAAAGTGTTGTTCAATCATTTCGGAATAATCAGTATATGAGCCCAAGATCTAGTTACCAAGGCCATCATTGATCATTAGTAAGTAATTGTAACTATCTTCAGCGAGGTGTTCGAGAATAAAGTATTTTCACGCACTTCAAGGCTTAAGATTTAAGATGTCGCACTTTCACATTGAGTCCCTCTCTCTCTCTATGTACCCATGCAGTGAAAATGATATAAGCATCCAAAATTATTTTAGGGCTTTATTTTATTACCAGTACAAAGAAGTTAAGCAAAAAAAGAGTATATATATATATATATATTGTATGTTTCAAAAATGTGAATGGACTTTTTCCGCAAATTACCGGATGGAAAATCCATTTTCCCAAACTCTAGATAGGTTTATGAAACAATAAAATTTTATTAAATTTGATTAAATAAGTTATGCTCAAACTGTTTATTCTCAGAGATGGGCACTGCATACGTGATTGGCGCTGTACATCATGTTTTCTTTTCTGCTGGTCCCCATTATACATTTTGTATAATACAATCGTAAAACTAATAATGAATGGGAATATTTATAAAAATGTAATTTAAATTTGTATTACATTTAAAGAACATTTTGTAAGATTTGCAATTATTCCCGATATTTTAATATTATTTTAGTAAGAAAATAGTATAACGAAATATAAAAATTCTTGAAGAAGTTAGCTAAAGGTTATCGAAGTATTGGTATACGTGGCTGCCTGTATCCCACAAGCATTCAAGTAGGATCTCTGAGATCCCGTTTTGAAATAACGAAGTATTAAAAATAGAAATATATATAAATAACATAAAGACTTTAAAGTTAAAAAAGCTAGTATCGTTATATAAATTTAGGTCGAAAAATTTGCAAAAAAAATACACTATAATAAAAAAAATCAATTTGGAATAGCCATATCATTCATGGGTTGTATTATATTGACAGTTGTATTGTCCGGTAATAGTGGCAAAACACATAAGGACAAACTATTGGTTTAAATTAATACTAAGGAAAAACACATGTTTGACTTCGATATTATAGTTAGTTTCTTTATTTTAAAAGGAACCCATCAGTTGAATATGAATATTTTTGCTTGAGTTCTAACTGACATCTTACGGTATTGCCATAATGAATTAGAATTAATGGCAAGATTTTTGTGTTATCAAATAAGTCCAGGCGAATTGAAATAAGTCTTGTTTTCAAAGAAGAAGAAGAAAACGTAAATGTAATATTAAGTGCAAGTGAAATATTTTCAGAATGCGGTATTATATATTATTTGTGTTTGTAAATAAAGTATTATTGGATTGAAGTTAAGTGCAATATATCGCAAGTGTTAGTGGAATATTTATGTGTTTTTCTGCAATAAGATTTCAAAATCATCCTTATCCGCTGCAGCTGGCAAATAGCTGGTGAGTGTAAGAAATATTATCTTCCAAAACTATTGCCGAACACAATTGTGTAGCAAGTGGTTGTGAAATGCAATATAATTATAAGAAAGATTAGTTTAAACAATTTTTGCACAGAAAAAAATTCGGAACGACAAGAAGTCCAAAATGATAAATGTGCCACCTGCCAATTTGCAGATTTGAGTTTAATTAAATGCGCCTTTGACCGTCCGTTAAAAATAAAATATATATACATAATGTGTGTTACATACATACATACATATGTATGTATGTAACACACATTATGTACATATATATGTATATATATATATATATATATATATATATATATATATATATATATATATATACATATATACATATATATATATATATATATATATATATATATATATATATGTATATATATATATATATATATATATATATATTATTTTTAACGGACGGTCCAAGGCTAATTTAATTAAACTCAAAGCTGCAAATTGGCAGGTGGCACATTTATCATTTTGGACACGATATACGTGTATAACACACATTCTAACATAATATGTTGTATGTAAGTGCAGGTACTTATCATAACCTAAAAATGTTAATTAATTTCACTTTTTCTAGTAGCAATAGAAGGAGATATCGATATGTGTGTATATTGGACATTATTAAGAGCATGATAAATATTTTAGGTGGCAAAGTCCTTTCTTCTTTTCCATCCAACAGTTAGTTAAAAGTGTGTGTGTCCGTATAATAGTCAGGGCATTTGTATTCTTCTCTACTCTGTGGTCCATGGAAACATTTAGCTCTTAATATCAAATTATGTTTTCTGTAAACACAATATTTTATTTTTATTTTCAATGCCCACTATTGGTATTGTTTTGTTCTCACGGCTATCTCCGTCAGCCAGCAACACCAAGGTCGTACAGACCACTCATCTGTTACTCACCATCTCATCTCTATTTCACACGATCACAAAACACTTTCACTTTACACCTCATGTATCTTAAAAAACACTTATCTATTAGTCTATTTTTAGTCTTACTGCGAATTTAGACAGATATGTACATATCTTATCAGTGTATAAATAATAGTATAAACGTAGATACAAGTGTAGACGCATGTGACTAATCAGTCATGTTTATGTAGAATGAAAATAAAATCATTGCGATTATGATGATTTAAATCTTATTTGTTTGATAAGTCCATTTAGGAATGGAACAGTTAATGCGTGTAAAAACTAGCCATTATTTACTAAATGTTGTTATGAATTATTTTATGTTTATTTCTATTAAATGATTGATCTTAATTACAAACAATAGTCATTTAAAATCACTAACTTTGCTAAATATTAAAGTATAAAATGATTTGTTAGTTTGTTATCTACTTGTATTATTATATAAATAAAATACATACTTATATGTATGTATGTACACATATTTATTAAAAACTTTTTTCTCTAATATTTTTCTGCTGTTGGCACCATTAATAGTTCAGCAATTGTTACATGCAGTGGAGTACCCAAAATAAATGTAACTCCTTTGGCCACATCTTCAGGTTTCAGTATTTCTTCACATTCGGGCAATTTGTTTAAATGTTCCGGTCTTGGACTTTTTACACCAAAATCAGTTTCCGTTAAGCCGGGGCTAATAGTCTAAAAATAAATATGAAACATTTTTTTAAGGTTAGCTTATATCTTTATTATGGGATTACATTATAGGTTTAATAATATGGGGAGAGCTATTAAAAAGTGAAGCGACTGTGATATAATTTTGAAGCGTGTTAATAATTTTTTATAAAAGAAATTGAATTTTTTATTTTCCAATATTTCGATATCTGGATATCTTCTTCAGGGTAATAATTAGAATTAAAACTAATTTAACAATTTAAAAAAAATATATGATTTTTGATTTTTTTTGTTTTGTTATTTTTAGAAAAATATAATTATTGTTAGATTTTGTATATATGAATATTTAGAACAAAATGAAGCTTTTTTTGCTACAGGGCCGACGAAGGTGGGTGCTGTTACTCTGCTTTTAGTACATGATAGTGTCAGTCGCCGCCAATTATGTTCAGTGACCAGTGACTATGCCTTCATCATTGAAACAGGCTGGCAACAACTAACACAACCACGCACTAATGCTGATCAGAAGAATCATAAGAACACAATATTTCATGACTCAGCGCGGGCTCGAACTCGCGACCCTCCGCTTCATAGTCTCGTGTTCTACTACTTCAACCAACAGCACCCACTTGACCCTAACCAGAAAAATATTTTACATATAATTTCTCTAGAATATCTGACACCACTACTTGTGGTTCAGGAATTTTTTACTTTTAATTACAGAAATTTATCAGTTACTAACATTTTCAAAAAAGTCAAAATATTGTTATTTCAATTAATTTGCTCTGAGAAATTTTAATTTTATAAACCAAGGAGGTCGACTATAGAGCAAGTAATATTTTTTCTAGTGTTAACTAAAAAAAAAATAAATTATTTAACAAACTCAAGTCTAAATAAAACTAACGTTTCAATTACTAACTATTCTTATCTGAACAAGCGAGTTAAAGAATTTACGTTTTAAATTAAACAAACTTAGCAATTGATTTTGAAATTTAATTTCAAAGCTAAAACTGATGTAATATGTGTTTGAAATTAGCAAATCTATGGCATAAATTAACTTCAAGTTTAATATGTTCAACATCTAATGCAATATAAAAACTTACCGATAAGCGCAATAACTTGTCTTCAAACATTTCTCGTCGCAACACTTCATTTGTGGCCCTCAAGGCATGTTTAGCAACCGGATATAAATTGAAACCACACTCGGGTATATGTTTGGGCACCATATGTCCCAACAGACTATTAACATTAATCACATGACACTCCTCACCAAAGGCCATGGCCTTTTTCATCAATCTGTATGCTTCTTTGGTACAGTATATAGAACCCATTAAATTAACATCAATCATGCGTTTAAGGGCCTCATCATTGCCAGCATCTAGAAGACGGGAGAACTCAATCATGCCAGCATTGTTGACCAGTACATGCATTCGCTGGGCAAACCGTTGCTCCAGCCAGTGGAAAGCTGTTCGCAGGGATGGTAAAGAGGTCAAGTCGCATTCTCTTGGAAAGAAACGTTCCTGTTGCCCTGGCGGTAATTCAGCTTTTAAGTCTTCCATATGTTTAAGTTTGCGTGCCAAACCAATCACTACCATATCGGCTTGTAGAAGGTGTTGGGTTATGGCCCAACCAATGCCAGAACTGGCACCCGTAACTACAGCCACTTTTCCACGCCAACGTTCCATTATTATTAATTGATTATTATTAATAAAACAACAAAAATACTTGTGAACACTTTTTATTAATTTCAATGCTGTTTTTAACCGTTTCCTTTTATTAGTTGTTTTACGTTTGAAAGTATCTTCCGTACTAATGTTAACTGAAAGCCTGCATTTAATGTATTATTGAGTTTTTATAATAATTTGTTGTAATAACGCTAATAAACCGATATTGTTTTTGTTGTACAATTTTACTGTCTAAAAGCATTGAACTCAAGTTAAACTGGTTAAACTTTTATTTTCAGATTTATTTACTTTTAATTTTGTTTCAAATCTTATTTAAATCTGCTTGTTGCCTGTTTGGCGTTAGAAGGGAGGTAGACTTCATTACTTGTACTAAAATTTTAGAACTCAATTTGTATTTGTTTTTCATTTGTGATTCATAACAATTTGCTCTAAATGCAATTTGAAGCGGTTAATGAACGTTTAAGTATTTTTTTGTTCACAAAATTTTATTGGCTTGACAATTTGTAACAAGTTTGCCTGGCCATCATTTGGCGGATATGTATTAAAAAATTAGAGAAAGTATTAAACAAGTTCTTATTAAATATTTATCATATCATCATAATACGTCCAATTTTCTTTGTTGTTTTTATAGTATTTTATTTAATTAAATGTCAGAAGTCTACTTGTGCGCAATTCCCAAGAATTACCTCCTATAGAAAATTTTTGTTATGAAATAGTAATTACCTGTAGGCAATAAGCTATAGAATTTTTTTATGCGCAAATTAATTAAACGAAAAATTTTTTATAGAAAATTCAGTTTATGGAATAATTTTTTATAAAATGTTTAAATAATTGACTACTTTTCTATTGACGACTTCAGTAAATAATGTTCTTTTCAAATTGTTTGTAATCGAATAATTTTCCAAAGAGAAGTAATCTTGAAATTTTTCATTGGAAACTCAAGCCATCGTATTAAATGCTATTTTTATTAAAAAAGGGAAGCATCTAATCAAATATTAATTAAAACAAAATTATCTCAAAAGTTTGATAACAGGTAATAATATAAAAGTGTAATATGAAATTGTAATGCATTTTAAATTTTTTTTTAAGATTGCTAATTATTTTTGACGTTTTAATATAATATTACTGGTTGCCTTTGAAATTAAATATGTAATTTCAAACTATCATCTTAATTAAAAGTATCTGATAATTTGAATATGAGTATTTTTTGCTTTAGTAATAACTGACGTCTTACAGTATTGCCATAATAAATGGCAACATATTTTGTGTAATCAAATAACTCTTGTTTTCGAGGAAGAAGAAGAAACGCGTAAATTTAATAATAAATGCAAGTGAAATATTTTCCGAGTGCGGTATTCTTATTTGAGTTTGTAAATAAAATATTTTTAGATTAAGTTAAGTGGAATATATCGCAAGTGTTGGTGGAATATTTATGTGTTTGTGCAATAGGATTGCAAAATCATCTTTATCTGCTGCACCTGGCAAATAGTTGGTGAGTCTCAGAAATAGATACATATCTTCCAAACATAATGCAGAACACAATTGTGTAGTAATTAGTTGTGAAATGTAATATAAATATAAGAAAGTTTAGTTTCCATAAGTTTTGCATTAAAAATCCTTAGAAGGAAAGGTGGATGGGCAAGAGTCCAAAATGTTAAATGCATAACCTGCCAGTTGGCAGCTTGGAATGGCGGTAAGGTACATTTATTTAAATGTGCCTTGCAATGTCGGTTAAAAACGAAATATATATGTACATATATGTGGGTTGCATGCGGAGGTACCTATCATAACCTCAAAATTATATTATAATTAGTTTCACTTTTACTAAGTACCAATAAAAGGGCACATCGATAGATGTGTATTTTGAGCATCACGAAGTGAATGATAAATATTTTAGGTAGCAAAATCTTTTGCATCCACCGATTAATCTGAAATATTTGTTTCTGTATGTCGGCGACGACATTTATATGCTTCTGGAGTCTGAAGTCTATGGGAACTTTAAGCTCTTATTATCAAATTGTAAACGTATGTTTTAAGTACTTGAATATCTAGTTTTCAGTAAAGTGAAGAATAAGTTTATTTATTTATTTGTAATATTTAAAGACATAATCAATTATGTAATTAAATTAAGAGGGTACTAACAGCTGAGGTTTTAGACCCGAACGTGTCAAAAAAGAAAAAAAAGGACTAAATTAGGTGATAAATGTTACAGTATTTTAATATAGAGACTACTTTGTGTATGTTGTCGATGTTTGTATTCTTCAGTAAGCTGGGAAGACATGGAAAGGTATTCATGGTGTTGCAATTGTATACTAAATGCTGGATATTAAGGATTGCTTCGTTGCATAATGGGCATGTTAGCTGCGTCGTTCCATTTACGATATGCTGGTGGGTGTAGTTTAATTATAACAAACTAATCCCAAAAGTTTAATAATAACTGATTTTTTATTTATCATTACTTATACATATATATTTACTTCCTTTTTGAAAGCCATACAAACACGTACAGTTTTTAAAAGTATTTTCCAAAAGCAAGTATGCATAAATATTAAAAACAAAAGTTTAAAACTATATGACGGAATAATAATAAAATTTTCATGTTTATTAACATTTTTATTTATGAAAAAAAATTGCGTTAAAATTTATTAAAATAGTTCTATGAATTTTGCTTAAAAATTCGTTTATAATTGCGGCAGTTAAAACTTTTTGGTATTTAAAATTTAATTTCTGTCAAGTTAAAAAACTCCGAGCTAATTTTAAATATCGATTTAAAAGAAATCTCAACATTTTTGGCCTTTTAGAAAATTTCTAAACATCAGTAAGCTATACTGCAAGTGTTAGATATTATAAAATGCATCACTTAAGTACCAGAGTAAAACAAAAATTCGTTATTATAAAGGCAAATATTAAAAATAATCAATATTCTCAATTAAATAATTTTATTTAACTTATAAGCTACAATGGGGAGTGTAGAAAAATATGTTATTTGATGTAATTTTGTATTAATTAGTATCAAAAAGATTACCAAAAACCAAGGGCGGAAACAAATTATATCTTATTTCATACAAAACGCAATATAATTTTTCTTTCTACTTAGATCTTTATTTCTACACTTCTATACCTTCATCGGAACGTTTGCCTTGCTTATTAAGGGCCTCTTCATTCGTAAGTTTAGTTTTTTCTGTTCTTGTATGCCACACAAAAACATTCTGGCAGTCATTAGCCAATGCTTGTAATTCCGCTCTAGTTGTCAAGTGCCTTAAAATTTCACTTTCCTGATAACCACGCTGAACTTCATAGCTAAAAACTGCCTGAGGGTACTTGAAAAATAAATCCATGCTAATAGCGAAACCGGCCATATCAATAGGAAAGGGTCTTTCTGGTCGCCAGGCTGCATTAAATCCTATAACTTCTTTGGTTTCTTTATTAAGTAACGGCTTTTCTACCATTAAACCACCAACTAAGCCTACAGGCCACACACCTACTTTTCCTTTTTCGAGCTTAGACATTTCGGCAAACAGTTCCACGCTATAAGCATTGTCGTCATCCATGAAAAACACTATACTATGCTTATCGGGATTGGCATTCGTGCGTACCCAGGATAAAGCTAAATTCCTTTGTTCCACTCCACGTGGCTTAATCCAATTCGGATCATTATGTTTGAGTTTAAAGGCCACCGGTGTCTTGGTATTAAGTTGAGTTGAACGCTGAGTTAAGCCAGCCCTTTCTAATAAATTTCTCACCAACTGAGTGGTGCTTTCAGAGTCTTCTACCAAAATCCAATGCAAATTTGGAACCAGCATAAAAATATGTGATAATCTAACAAAATTAAAAGTATGAATCATTAAAATAAAGAAGCACTTGAGCTGCCCTAAGGGATTCTAATACAACTCACCTCGTTAGTTCGGCCTTTTGTTGTGGCCTTGCGTATGTGGGTGTTATACAATATATAGTGGGCAATTGCTCATCCTGTTGCCTGGCATACATGGCCTGAAGATAGGCTGGTCCTTGGCAGAACCGTTTGCCATTCCGGTGTACGATTAATAAAATTACAAGAAATACTATTATCAGCACCAAAACTTGTCTGGGTTTTATGCGTTTTTCAGTCATTTTATTTTATTAAGTTGTGCTTTGGATAACTTATTTATTTATAAAAAAACTCTTCTACTACTTGAACTGCGGTTGAAACTTGTTTGCATTGTAAAAATAGATATAAAATGAAATGGTTTTGTTATGTACTTATCTTAATTATTTTTGCGATAAAAAGGTAAACAAAAAAGGTTGAATACGGGCAAAAATAAAAAAAAAGTTGGCGATGAAATGTCAAAAACGCATGTAAAGAATGTTGCCACATGTGAAACCTCATTGAGTGTTGTTAAGTGTATAGAAACAGTTTGGAAAGCGTTGTGAGAACAGAAACCGTTATTTTGAATAACAGCAAAATAAAAAGGACTAAGTTTTTGTAAATTAGTTCGTTGGTACATAAAATATTTTTTTATGAATTGGACCCTTAATATATAAATAAATAAAACCCATAACAAACAAATATGAAATTAATTTCTGTAAAAATCTGCCTTCAGACTGTTCACATGTTACGTAACGCAATTAGGATGTGACCCAAAATTTCTAACAGTCTTTAGAATTCATATTATAAAGTTGGTAAGCATTGAGCAGGAAAAGAGATTTGTGAACGCAGAAAAGCGGCCATATATTTCATATTATTTCTTAAAAATATAGAAATAAATAAATAGTTTGCGATATAATTTTTTTTCCAATATTTTTATAAAGTGTTCATGCGATCATTATTCGTAATAACGATTAAGCAGAACTCGATAACGTTTATTTGCTACAGAAAAAGCGATATTTTTAAAGATATTTAATGTTGAAGAAAATGTATTTAAGAGAAGCATGAAAAATACCCACCTTGATAGCGTCCGATCTTTTCAAATTAAATTTGTAAATTTTTTTTCAAGTTTATTTATTTTTTTGTAGGTTGTAGTTTTTCTTTTTAAATAAAAAATAAAACTGAATCAGGAATAAAAAGCTTCAAAGATATCTGATATATTAATTAGCTCTTTGTAAATTTTTATTATTATATATTATGTTCCTTTTTCTAATAATGAACATAAATTAAATGCATTTTATTATTGTAATAAGTTCTTATTATTTTTAATACATATTACATTTATAGATTTTGTTTTAAATATAATTATTATGCAGTTATAATAAATTCGAGATAAATTTTTAATAAATATCATCATTAAATTATATAATACACTTAATATGTTTCTTTTATGCATGTTTGTGTATATGAATGTAAATTTCATTTATATCGACGACAAAATAATATTTGTACAATATATCTTGGTTTTAACATTTAAATGGTATTTATGTTATTAAATATGTATTTTTTGTGGTTTAAAAAGCTCGTAAAAGGCGCTTGTTTTTAGGCAAAATATATATTAAAAAAATCAATTCAAATTATGTTGCAATTAAATAAAATTTTTATTTGACTTTAATTACAAATATTTATTAGTTCTTTTTTTTTTTGTAAATTAATTATTTGTATGTAGTATGTGGTGGAAAAGTTTTATTTGTTCATTTTTCTTAAATAGTAATTTTCAACTTACAGCACTATTAAATACATACATGTAATTAAAATTAATTCAAACTACACTATTATTATAATATATTTTTCCTTAAATTTATGGCTAATTTATACAAGTTTCGATATAAAAAATATAATAATTAAAAATTATTGTGATTTTTAAATTTAAATCAAATAGGAAGAAACGTACTTCCCCAAATAATTTTTTATCTTTAGTAGAGCCGAATCAAAATTGCACTGCAATTAAAAAAGAAAACAATTCTATACCATTCTGTGAAATATATTTTATTCATATTTTTTCATGAAAAAATATATATATATATATGTACATATATTTCTAAACCGTTTTATTTTTTATGTGTAAATGAAAACCTTTATGTTCAATCACTGGAAAATAATAACCTGACAATTAACTATTCATGGCTTTGTATTATAGAAATATGGCAACTCATTTCAATTTCTTTGCTAAGCCTTGTCTCTTAATTCTATAATTTTTAACTTATTAAAAAGTTAGAACTTCTTTGCTGTTAAGTTACTTCTTCGTCCCATTCTTTAGGGGGAAAAAATTTGCTTTCTAAAATGAATTGTGGGAAATTAGGCGATGGGAGAAGAGCGACTTAAGGATAATACATTAAAAAGCCACATCGCTGGTATTAGAAACGCCGCCATAAACATGGCAGTGCAATAATAAACGATCGCCATATTCTTTATTATTTTGTCTTTCCTTATAAAAGTAAATTTTAATTGCAGCGTATTTTGAAAAGGATTTCCGTTACATTATTTAATATATATGTACATGCGTAATTAGTTATTATTTTGACTATTTTGGCCTCAATTCTAGTTTGATTTTTTTAATATTATTTCTTACAAATTATAAAAATTATTATAAATATTCATGAACATTTTCTAAACTAAATGAATTTTAGGAATTATTATTTAATACGGTTTTAATAGAAATAATGAAATTAATTTAACCTTATATTATAGCTTATAATATAGCGTTTTAATATTTCTCTTACATTTTAATTTAAATATTGAGCATATTTCTTAAATTCAAAATACACAGAATAGCGCAACATTGAAATTTCGCTATGAATGGAAATACATTTAAAATATGTTAGAATTTTGCAATATTTGTAAAATTAAAAAAAAAAAAAACTTCAAAAGAGAAGATGCCCTTAATATTTGTCTCCTAGATTTTCAAACGTTTTTAGCGACTTTATTTCATAATTTGCAACTTTCTATGACTTCCAAGAATAAACTTAACTATTTGTTTATATATATGTTATCATAAATATATTATTATTTTTATTATATATCTTATAAGCTGAAATTTTATTCACATAAGCCACAATTTACACTTAAATATAATATTTTACTTGTATAGGTATATAATATTTTTTGCTTAAAAAATATAAATTTTGATAATTCAGTTAATTCATTTAATTTATTATGCAAAAGTTTGAGTCTTGTCAATTTGTCATGTAATTAAGTACCAATTAAATAAATATAGTTTAAGTAAATGTCATGTTATATATTATAATATATATCGTACTATATGGTATATAGAGTTTTTAGGTATTTTTACAGTCTTTTTAAAAAATTATAAATAATTTTTTCAAGGGGTTTTTTTGTTGCTGTTGTGAATTTTAATATTAATAAAAGAAAGCGCTCGTTTGGCAGCACTAATTAAGCATTGTGCTATAAAAACACACATGTAAATACCAGGGTTGGAAAATGTAGATTTTAAAATTGTTATGAAAAAGATGTCATATAAGGAAGAATATTAGTTTTTTTAACACAAAAAATATATATATTGCAAAAGCCGTATAAATTGAATTTTGATGTAGTTGTATAAAAGAAATAACTTTTCCCTATTTTTATTGTTGGCGATATTTAATTGAAATGTTGTTGATGGAAGGAGATAGCAAAGAGTGACAAATACATGTAGATTTTAAAACTGCAATCATTGGGGTGATGCAGTATTGCCGTACTTTTACGAATTGTGCTGTCAAAATTATTACTGCACTTAATATGTCATCTGTACTATGGAACAACAGGCGTTTAGAAAATTTAATTTTCATGTGTTTTTTATTTCAACGTTTTAGAGTCTGAACTGAACACCATAACCTAAAACCACTATGCACATGGTTATGGTATGCGTAGTAAATAAATATAATATACCACAGTGTTACCCATAAGGATATTGTGAACTGCATTATCTGTTATAGTTATACCTATTGTTATGGTTGTCAAATCTAACTTCAGCTTTAAATAATCCGCCTGATTGTGTAAGGCGTTGACGTTTACAACGAAGGCGTTTTTTGTATAAGATTAAAGAAACATACGTGCAGTTTTCTTTAATCTACTACGAAAAACGTCTGAGGCGTAAACGCCAATACCTTACACAATCTGGGGGAATGTTTGTAAGTCGCGGATCTAATTCCTTTAGTAAAATAGAAAAATAAATTAATTTGGATAGGAATTCATGTATTTGAGAATTAAAGAAAACAAGAAAAAGTCGAGTGCAAAATGATGTTATAAAAAAAACTTTTCAAATTATTGCTTTTTTTTATTTCTAAAATAGAACTTTTGTTTTTTGAAATGTAGAGAAATTGTCTTCTTGGTACACAATGAAATATACACATACATATGAATGCTTGTATATAAAAAATAAAATCGTTATCTGTTTCATTAGTATTAATGATCTTAATCTATACTTAAATAAATGGCATGCTATATTTTTACCCCGGTATTCATAAAATTTAAAATAAGTTTGAAATGTGTTTTGATCAAATTTTTTCATACAAAATTTTCTTAAAACAGATTTCAAATACGTTTTATTTTTTTATGAATATGGGCGATAGAATTTAATATTAACATTAACACTACTTTTAAAAAACTCATAATAATTATAACTAAGGCATTTAAAACAACTAAATAGTATATGAAATTTGTTCACACAAACATAACCAGCTCAAAATTTCTTTTCTTCAACTGTTTTAAAATTTGTACATTTGCAAATTTGAAAACACTTGCGATTTTAATACTTTACGATTTTCACAATCTTTAACTAATAAGGAGTTTCGTAAAAAAAAAAATTAAAATCATATAATCTTATATTATGCAAATAAGTACATACTTTATATCAAGTTTTCTTTTACACGAATTTTCATTAATCCCAGCATAATATTTATAACCAATAAAGTTGGAAAAGTCTCTCATTATGACTTTGTTACGACCTTATATTTCAAAAATAATTTTAATTCTTTTGCTACAAAGATGTTTGTAATCTATAATATTCTTTGGGTGTACAGTCTGCGAAAGGCAATTTACACTGCAGAATTTTTACCTATAATTTCACCACTTCGTGAATGCACAAATTTCCCATCGAATTCAACGGTGGAGTTTTGCTTCAGACTTCCGGTTGGTGTTTGTAGCGGCTGCTTTTCATCTCTGTGAAGGGAAAAATAATTATATAAGTTTGTTGAAATTCAATGATCTTTTTTAAAAGATATTGAAGGATTTTTTTCTAAGAAAAGTTTTATAAATATATTAAATTTACAGGAATAATTAATGCACTTTTTTTTTCTACAAAAAGTAAAAGTGATATAGTCGGCAGTGCCGAGTCTTGTGTATTCTTCACCGACGAACTCTTACATCTGGAATATATACAAGCATTTATTATATATATTTTGTGAGGTCGCCTATTCATATAGATATATGTACATACATATATACGTTTTCACCACTGTTGTTGGAGGATATAAAAATAGGAAGTGAAATGGTATTTCCATTAAATAGTCCAGACATAAACAGAAAAAATTCTTAATTATTGAAAACACTATGTTTTCTTATTTTTTCATAGCAAATTAATCAAATCTATTAAATATATAAAAAATTCTCATTTATACTCAACCCATTTCGAGATAGTCGAACGCATAGTCATAATAGCACAACTTTTTTCATTCTCATATATCTTTTGCATGTTTTGTTTTGTTAAACGTTCTTCAAAACAGGTATGAAGCATACAAAATAAAAAAAGCTGAATAAAAGTTAATGAAAAAAATTAAATAAAGAAACAAAAAATTACGGAAAGAAATAAAAAAAAAAAAAAATGAAAAATTAAAAAAAAAAAAAAGTAAAAAAATAAAAAATTAAAAAAAAAACAATATAAAAATTAAAAAAAATACATATCGTGTAGTGTGATAAACTATTATCTTGGAAAATCTCCTATTTCGATGTACTTATACACATACAAACACAAATATCTTCATATACAAAAAATATATATAATAAGTAAATGTTTAGTCGATTAATCGATTAAGCGGCCGTATTTATCCAAATCAATCGTTAATCGAAAATAAGTATCACCGATTGCATACCCTAATAAATATCAAATCCAAGTTGCTTCTCCCCCTCTTTGCTTAACAATTTTCTTTTTCACTGTAAATTTAATATATTTATTTAAATATTTTCTTTACTCTAAACTCCACATGCTTTCTAATTCTATTAGTATTTAAGCTAATCTTACTCCAAACTATTAATAATAGGCGGATTCATTTAATTTATAAAAATATATATATATGATGTGATATGATTGATAACTGAAACTGCTTAAGGGGATTAGTATAAAAGAAAGAAATAATAATTACAGAATTACGGTGTTAAATAAACTTTAGTATAGAATATATAAAATAATGTGCATCAATTGAGTTTTACGTACGATGGTGATGTCATTGGTGATCCACCTAATTTAACTGGTGGTGGTAAAGG
Source organism: Linnaemya tessellans (assembly GCA_951800035.1). Taxonomy (NCBI): domain Eukaryota; kingdom Metazoa; phylum Arthropoda; class Insecta; order Diptera; family Tachinidae; genus Linnaemya; species Linnaemya tessellans. Next base: position 98,848,043 of record OX637536.1, on the reverse strand, counting down.
TAACGGTGATGGTGGTGGCTCCTTAACCAGCTGGCCGCTGCAATAAGGTAGCGGGGAACGCGAACCATAAAGACTGCTTGGTTAAATTTGTGATATTTGTTTTGATTTGTTTGAAGGGCATAAATGATTTTTTTTACGTTTATGTTACGATAAATGAATTATGAATTGAATTTTGGAAAAATTTATGATATAAAAATATGGGTGGGTGGGTAGGTAAGGGAGGAAGTAAGTAAATAATGTATGACATAAAGATAAATGAAGCTTAAGATTTAAAAATTGGGCTAACAAAAAATGTTTAAGGAACTAAAACTCAACAACAGAAACTATACGAGTAGATATTTTAAAGGGTTTGGGGGATAAAGTTTCAAAGATTAAGGAAAAAAAACCATTTAATATTGCACTAGTTTTCTGCCGAGAATATAAATTAATAAAGAACTTAAACCAATGTTAAAGAGTTGCGATTGTTTAGAAACGACTTGGGTCGTTGAAATACCCAATGATAGTTTAAATCCAGATTACAAGCTTTCACTTTGGTTAATTTAACACTTTGGTAAAAAAATGACAAAAAATATAATAAAAAAAGAAGATTTATTTTCCATTTATAGTGCAATATTATATGATCTTAAAAACTACTCTTAAACATTTTCTAATTAGGATCTCATTAAGTCTAAGTTTGTAATTAAGGAAGGGAACAAATTGTTTTATTCTTAAGCTTACCTGCCCAACTTAGCCTCCTCATCAATTTCGGAGGGCGATCTTTTGGTACGCCTGCACATGCTGGCCATAACGCCCATATTAATGGTTATGCAGCACAACAAATCCACTATGAAGAGCAACAGCAGGACCCCACCTACCGCTATGCCTACTATGGAGGCTGATGAAAGCACCTGTCTTTCGGCCATCTGTATAACATCGATACCTAAAGATTTTAAATGAGAAAAAGAAAGAATGAAAATTAATAGTTGAAATTTTTATTAAACCGGTTTGAAAAAAATTTCAATTCTTTTTCTAAGTTAAGGTAGAAGCACTCTTTATAAAGATTGGTGGGAAATATTATTATCTTTTTTTTAAATATTTTGCTTAACAACTTTCACACTAAACAGCTAAATTTGGTGTCTTGTCTTCCACATTTTGTATAATTTTTTCTCATACATGTTGAAGTTAAATACTTATTTTAAATGTGATCGCTATATTATTATGCAGTTTTGGTGAAAGAAAATTTCATGAAAGACATGTTTAAAATAGAAATTAATTAACAAAAAATCATGCACTAAACGTTTGTGCAATCTTGAGAAAGTGTTTTATATTAATTTAAATGTTTCGTGTTTATTCCACTGACATGGAGGACCTTTTACTTCCCTCCATATTATTTTACACTCATGTATAGTATGGAAAAGGAAAACTTATGTATCAGAAAAACTTTCAATTGCCCAACCCTGGAATCGTCTTTTTGATTTTTAATACCAATTTAATTTTTCCTGAAGTATAAAATAGATTTAATTAGCAAAAAATAAAAGAAATAAATAAAATGAAATTTAATTTTAGGCTTCCAAATAGTTTAATAATTTCAGAATTTATAATTTAGCTGAAATTATTTATACCTTTTTAAACTATTTCTCATGAAATTTTCTTTTCTTAGACTTAAATTACTAAACTTATTAACTAAAAGCAGACTCCAATATCAATGATTTCAAATAAAGTGTTTAGTTTTTAAATAAATTGTTTAATTTTTTTTTACATTTTTGTGTGTGTATGCGTGTGTGCGAGAGTGTGCGTGTATGAATTTCGAAATATGTGATGTTTTGAAATAACTCTCAAAGAACCATTAACAAATTAAATATTTAAAGAAAACTCAACTAAAAGGAAACTGAAATTAGTAAAAAAAGCATAAATAATACAGCCAATTTGCCTTAAATTTAGTTCGTTAGCAATTAAAGCATCATGCGGTAAAAATTGTTTTTGTAAAAATTATAAAATACAATTACAAATTTAGAAACAACAACCAATGCAAAGACTTATTTCAAAACCGAAAATCAAACTGTACTCGTTCAAGTATAAAAATAATGTTTTAAGCAATTTTTTTTTTGATTTAGGTGAAATTATTATGGAAAAAATATAATATATACAAATATTAACACAAGCTTTAGGGTAGAATGTATAGTAAAGAATTGTTGTAAAAAGCTGGAAACCAGAAAAAAATATTTACAGTGTAAGACTTAATTTTTTTTAATGTAATGGTAAGTAGGTTTGTTTTAAAACTTGCTATTTCAAGGCCTTGTTATATTAATATTTTATTTTACTAAATTTGTTATATATTTAGTAACTAGGCTATATTATTTATTTTTTGCTTGATATTACCTTGAGTTTTACAGCGCTTTCTGTGACAATTACCGCTAAAATTTTGTTTTAGGGAAGGAAAAAAAAAATAAAGATTGGCTTTGTTTTGATGAATCTGGAACTTGATATCCGTTTTTTAGATACATATACGAGTATATATGTACGTATGTATATGTATAATTTTATGTTTCGCTGTTTATTTGTCACTGAGTTCCATATCTCGAATACTGATACAAATAACTTCAAGCTCCTTTAAATCGTTTCAGTAATTTCATTGAAAATATTTTTAATTGATGAGTGGCGGCAGGCTGTTTAACCATTTTTTATTTAAATTTTTACCGCCTAATTTATAAAGAGAATTTGTTTTCAATCATAAAAGAAAAAAATATAAATTAGGCCTTCAAAATTTGTTTCATTGCTTTACGAGCCATAACTGTAAGTTTCTCTCACTTAAGTACGTGTATGTGTTGGTCCATCTCAATTACAGTTCGAAAGCCTCTGCAAAGTAGCTTTGTTTACATATTGTTTCTTCTGCCAGTGTTGCCGCTACACTTTATTAAAATTACTGTTATTAAATACACTTGTGCTTAATTATTTTTTAACACAAATTATTTTATTTAAATTTTACTTATTATTATTTATATTATTAATATCTTCATTTATTTTTATTAATTTTTTTTTATATACACTTAATCAAAAAATTTTCTTTTTATTATATATAAATATTAATGCTAATATTGATTAAAGAGGCGGGTTTCAATACACACTTATTTCAGTTTTTGCACAAATAACAGCTGTTTATTTGTAAAAAAAAAACAATAAAGGTGAGGGAAGCATTTTTAAACGTCTTGTCTGTTCTGTACATTCTTAGTTGTGGCGTGTGAGTGTGTGTTTTAATAAATTTGACTAACTATATTTATTTTGGTAAAAATTATTTAACTAAATATATTTGATATAATAGAGCTTTCATACGAACAAATATTATTTGTTAATGTGCTAAGCATAGAAACATTTACTCTTAGAGAATTTTAAAACTTGGCCACCTATTGTTAAACAATCATGCAGCAGAAGAGATATTTAAGCTCGTAATTTAAAATCATCCAATTTGAAATATGATTTGAAGGATTTGGGACTTTTCTCTATGTCTTTTTTAGTGTATTGATATCTTTAGAGATACATTTTTTTTTAAGTTTAATTTTGCCTATAATATATAGTTTTTAATTGTTAAACCAATTTGCTTTTTAATTAACATATCATTTATTGTCTTTAACGTATACATCTAAAACACAACAATATAATATCTCTTAAAATTTTCTTCGGTTAATTATGAAAGCGAGCATTTTACAAAATGGCATTAAAATATGTGATTGGATTTTTAAAGGTATTGAATTTTAAGGAAAATATTGCGCAGCTTTTAATTGAAAGGATAAATTAAAAACAAATCTACGAAAATCATATGATGATCTGATTTCATAGCATCCGGCATCACTACTTTGTTTTTGCCCTTATCTCAAATTAAACTAAGAAACAAAGTTTGACTGTAATCTTGAATATTTTTATATGACAAAACTTCATAATATGAAAAATAATATATTCACTAATATACCTCCTTGTATGACATCCCCTTAATAAAACATTCTAGCACTTATTACGTTTTCTGTGACGAGAATATAAATACGACTCTTATCAGACCCATGAAATGAAACATTTTCAAAGTTTTAATATATTTTCCTTAAAATACCATTTTGAAATAAAAATGCTACACATGTGGATTATGTTATCATAAAATATTCCGTTTCTAATAAAAAAATGGATTCGATATTTGTATATTAAATCTTGGGAGGATATGTTTCAGTATTTTAGTCGTATTATTATTATTATTATTGCTTTTAACAAACAATTAATATAAACTAACAATCATTATAATATTTACAAATAAATGTATTGTATATAAAATTTATTCTATATAAAATGTTATACGATATTAAGAAATTTCTTTTATATATTTGTAAACGTGTATAACTTTCCGAAAATTAAAACAAAATTTTTGGCAGTGTATTGGTTTTTTCACAATGGAAGGTCAATGTAAAAGAAAATGCTTAAAAAAACTTTTAGCTTTCCAATCGAAAATTCTTGTTTCAAGCTATAGTAAAAAAAATTAAAGAAATAAAAAATTTAATAAATGCGGAAAATAAAAACATAAATGATTAAAACTGATTATTCTCTTTTATTGTAATTAACAATACTTAAATGTTTTATGAACAATTTATAAAACAGTATATATTTAAAGGCTATACAAATAATACAATTCAGTTTTACAAGGAATATTTAAGTAACAAGTACATAGAAATTAGCAAAAAACAAATAAGACATATGTATGTGTGTATATAACCATGATTTATAAAAAACTATATAAATCATTAGAAAAAATCCACACAAAAAATGAAATACTGTGTTTCGTATATTATACAGCTTAAAAGTTAAAAAACAGGACTTGTTTATGACACCGTTCGACTGTGTTTATTGTGTATCTTACAATGCTGCCATATTTCGTGGTACCAGTGATGCCAACGTGCTCCTTAGTAGGGGTAAGATAAATACAAAGATGCCACACGTTGTAGTTAGTAGTATATTCCTTTGAAGCTGATAGCTATAAGCCGAGTCTTTTGGATATGGATTATCTGGATTCACACAAAACACATAAACACGCACGCAGGTTCATATTTATAGCAGACAGGATTTTTAAGGCATGGTTTTTTGTCAGTTTTTATTTTGATATTTTTATAAATATTTTGTTGTTGTTTATTTTTGTTATTTTTTTTTTTGTTTTTAGTTTTTTTAAGCGTGCCAAAATTATATAGTTTAGGTTAGAACAAGAGAGTATATAAAAAGAGAAAAAAGAAAGAAAAAATGGGAAAGATACAAAAAACAAGGTTTTAACACCCAATTTTTAATATATTTGTTTCATAGATTTAAAAACAAATTTTGGTGGTTTAGTTGTGAAATCTGATACGTTTCTGAGATTATGCGTTAGGATTTATAAATTGCGTTAAACTGAAGGTGTTGTTTTTTAAAGGTTTTAAATTAAAAAGATAAAAACCATTTAAACGTAAATATGATAACATTTTGTTTTTAGTTAAAATAAGACGGTTAATATTGCCTTTAATTAAACTAAGTTAGTATAACACTAAATGGAAGAAAACAGTGTAAACAAATAAACAAGTCACATCACTCCGTTCATTTGCGTGTTTGTTTATATTATTTAAAAGTACTTAAGTTTCATTAAAAAATAGTAACGAAATGTAAGGTTATATGTAAATATTATTAAAAGGACGTGTTTTTATATAAATAAAATTGAATTTAAGAATTTCATATAGATATAGTTTATTATTATTTGCTCTCATTTAGATATATATTTTTTTTTGTCATGAATTCTACGCTTTCTAACTCTGATAACATTTTGAATGTGTTTGAAGTTATTATTCTTTCCTATTATTTAATTTTTTTTACAAAAGTATTTAACTTAAGCTCATACTTTCCTACTCGTTCAGTTGTATTTAACAAAATTTTGGGAAAATGTGCTATTTCTGATAACTCGTACTAAAAATAAAAAGTTAGTAGATATTTTTAGAAACAGCTTACCGTCTTCTCCTTAGCGAAATAAATAATTGTAAAACAAAAATTGAAATCGAGTTTTCATATACTGTAATTTCCAAAATCTATTGTTTTGACTAAGTGATGGCAGAAAATCATTTAATATACTAATTGAGCGAAATAAATAATAGCTAAATATGTTATTATTGTTTATTTTTATTTTATTTTATGATATGAAGTTTTACTTTAAACATAAATGTTTCCTAGAACTTCTAACAACGAAACTTGAAAAGGTGGCAATACCATCTTGCTTTCAATAATGCCATCAATGTCTTCTTCTTCTTAATAGTTTACATATGCCTACTCTATTAAGAAAACAGCCAATTAGAGAGAAAGATGGAAAAATAGGGGTCACATTGATGTTAATATAACGGTTTTGGGGTTATTCTCATTTCAAAAACATAAACAAGAACAATAGGATAGAAACGACATAACATATGATATTGAATAACAGCAATATGTTTATAACAAGAATATATAAATCAAATAAAAGTAAATATTAATAAAAAAGTACTTGACACATTACAGAACGAGCAAAACACAAACATTTCAGCACACACACACACACAGTTGCAAAAACCACATTGAAGAAATGAAAATGCTGTTTTGATTAAAAACTATAGATTTATGCGTTTTAAATATTTATTTAATTTATTCCAAAAAAAACAAAAATTATAGTTATATAGTAGATATAGAATATGATTTTAACTAAAGTCATATACAAACGGCAAAAAAAGAACTAATTAAGGAAAAGAAAGTTACAAATATTTTAAAATGAAGTGTTTGTTTTTCTTTGTGATTGTTTAATTGTTTTTGAAAGTTGCTTAATGCTTTGATATTATTTTAAGAATGCACACACAAAAATATAAAAATGTTTTAACTAAGAAAAATTTTAACTCAAAAACAAAAGTACAGTTTATGACAGTTATTCTTTTGTCTTAATGATATATAATAATACGATAATATTTTGATTTACAATACCAGCATGTTGCTTGGTTTAAGCAAAACAAAATTAGAAATTAAATAGATAGCATTGTTTTTGAGAGGTTTTAAGGTTGTTTTTTTATTAAATTATTAAATAAAATTATTGCAATATTAAGTAAACTGTGTTAGTTAACTTAGTCAAGAAGTTAATAGTAATTTATAAAAATACAAATAAAAACTAAGTGCTTAGAAGAGCGAGTAAACTTAGTAAATGGAAAATTTCCCGTGGAATAACTTTTAAATTTTGTTCAAGTGGCAGCTCTTTGCAATTGCAAGGCTGCCATTTTGCAGTGAATATTCGCAACTTAAAATAAACACTTTCGAAATCTTTTTTAAGGGTGCTAGAAATTATTTAGATATATGTAGTTTATTTTAGTTGAAGGTTATAGGCCTAATTTATAAAAAAAATCGGATTTATAATAGACTAATAAAACAAATTTTCATACAAAATTTATTTTATAAGCCTCTTATTAATAAATTTCTTTTTTATAAATTAGACTATATATGTATATTTCTTTTTTTCAATATCTTGATATACAACTTAAATTTTTGAAACTTTCCGGTGTTTAAACACAATTTTCTTATTAATATTTTTATTAAACAAAATAAAACTAACTTATGAACGATAAAGATGAAAAGAAAAGTTACATATTCAGATTTTTTTTGTTAAAATAGTGGAATTTTAAGATTTCTTCCTATACAACAAACAAAAAAAAAATAAAATAAAATAAAAATATTGAACTAAAAAAGTTTTGCGGCAAATTTTATAATAATAATTATGATTGTTTTTTGTATTTGGCAGTTGTTCAACGTATAAAAAAATTGTATTGGAATTGATGTTAAAAAAAACAAAATACAGTTTTATTATTTATTTATTTAAAAAAATAATGCTGTTTTGCACATAATACACACAAAAAAATAAACACACTTATATAATTTTACAAACAAAACTAAAGCAACATAATTGTTTTTATAACACACATGAAATTAAATTAATTTATATGCAGATATTTTTTTTTGATAAACTTAAACTATTTAATTTTAATGGTATGATTTAATAAAACATATACAGTTTTTGTTGATGATTCATGAAGCTTTAAAGCAAATTATAATTTGATTTATCAATAAAATAAAGTTCTTTATTTTATACTGTAGCATTTTTCTAATGAGCTTATTTTTGTAGTTTTAATGAATTTTCAAAATGTAATGCAATTCTTTTTCATGTATTTGATTTTAATGATTTCAATGAATCTGGCGGAGTTTTTTGTTATAGATTTCGTTAGAATTTTCAATAATATACAGTGTATTTTGCTTTCTTTTTTTTTTGGGGGGGTCCGTTTTAATTAGTATTATTGTTTTAGTGTTGCATTTTAAGTGCTGCCAGCATTGAGTACTCCATTGTGGACTTAGACGTTATTAGTGAAAATAATTTATAAATAACGGCAGGACTCTTTTTGTGTTTGTAAATACTAATTATGCGTTCAATTATTTTTTTTTTGGTTTCTGAATATTATGGCCATTAAAAAACCATCCTGAAATATTGACTATCAATCAGTCTAGTGCATTCTAAAACCATAATATGCTCCTGTACGATTGAAAAATGTAGGGAAATACATCAAACTTATAGAACATCAGTAGCAAATTATTTCCCAATTAAGTTAAAAAAGTCTGTATAAAATATTTTCGACGTTTATACTGTAAAATCTTTCACGTTTACAAATTTCATGTTCCTATAATCGAAAATTTGTTTAGAAGGTGCTAATTTGCGATTTCCCTTTATAAAATTCATGTGGCAATACTATATTTAATTAAGCTATCAATGACCGGTGAATATCTGTGACTATACTGTAACAAGGTTGCCACCAAAATACATTCACATAAAACAGCGCATAATTTTAGTGTTATTATTAAACTGAAATAAAAGAATTTTAACTAAATAAAATTGGTATATTTTTTAGGGTTAGTGTTTCATAGATATTTAAAACCAATACATTGAAGAAAACTATTATTTTTTTAAATTTGTATTGAAAAAAAAACTACTACAAATTACATCTACCAGGCATGCTTAGTAAAAAGAAATCAATTACAAATATTTTATTCATACAAAGTGCCCGAAACACAAAAAAAAATGTAAGAGATGAATAGAAAAAACAAAATACACTGAAGAAAAATTTCATTATGTGGTTGTTGTTGTTATCAAAAATAAACAAAATCAGCTGCAAAAGTAAACTATTTTAGATATTATTACCAATAATTAAAAAAAAAGAAAAGAAATAGAATTAACTTTTTTATAATTTAATAAAATTTTCTTGAAAATTTTGAAGAATGTTTGAAAAAGTTATCATGAACTATTTTGCTTTTAAGCTAACATTGTGTTTAAAATGCTTAATAATGTTATTATGCATGTTGTTGTAGCAATAGACATGACTGTTGTGGTAGTAGTAGCAGCAGTTGTCGTTGTGATTCGTGTTAATAATGTAATGAAGTTTTTATGTGTCGATGGGGCAGCACTAGCCGAATTAAGACCGGCCGTGTACAATAATGTTCCCAAATTATTATTAGCAGAATCGGACTCACCTCGTGTTGTTTTCATTATTATGGAAGCCGGCGATGAGAAGCCTATACTATTGTGGGCACGCAATTCAACTCTGTAGTAGGTGTTGCCACTTAAACGTGTCATTTCATAGGATGTGCTGTCGATGACATCGGCTGATTGGCATTGATTTTCCAATTCATGCCAAGTGCCAGCCATTTTGACACCCTGGAAAAAGCCAAATGGTGGAAAATTAATATTATTAGGAATACAAATTTTAGAAAAGTCAATTAAGTACATGATGCATTTACAAAGATCAGGAATAGTCATTACTAAACAAGTTGCTTAAAAGCAGAGTACGCAGACCCTAAATTAGGTATTTAAATTTAAAACTGGCTACCCAGTTGCACTGGCATAATATAAAGGATTTAGTGGGACTTGCTTGCATAAACAACATTATTGGGTTCGAAGGACCATAAACAAGCTGTATTATCTTTTTCTGTTGGCTTTGTTTGGCTGCTATCGTTCGATCGCATGTAGAATATTTAAAACAAAAACAATTTCAAACATCTCTTTAAACTTACCGGACAGTATTTCACTTGATAGAAATCAATAGGTTCCCCATTGTCAGCTGGCACACTCCATCTTAATTCAAAGTGGTCGGAATAAGGTGATACCACCACTGGCTCCTCGATATCATTTTGTACGGGATTGTGTAAGGGTTTGGGTTCTTCAGGCGCCGAACGTTTGGGAGTCGATTGTTGCATATTTACACCCCATATACCTAGGCCAACTTGATTGCGAGCAGCAAAACGGAAATGATACATAGTTTGCGGTTTTAAGCCCTCCACTATATACGGAGAATCGGGGGACCAGCTGCGATTTTGCGCTGTCGACCAATCGGGATTAAAAGCTTCTTTGTACTGAGCGGTAAAAGCAGTAATAGGTAGACCCAACTCCGTGGGCGGACCTCTTATTTCAAACGTTACACTGGTAGCGGTCAACTGTTTGGGTATGGCAGCCTCAACTGCATCGGGAATGCGAGCTTCCTTCAATTGCATATCATGTTCAGCACTGCCATGAATATTCGTGGCTATGCACTTGTAAACCGAGTAATATTGGCGCGCTACGGGATGAACAATTAAACTACTGCAAGGTCCGGTACCCTCAATAACCAGGTTTTTGTCGAAAGAGTCCTTGATGGGTTTGCCATTCCATCGCCACTCAATAGTGGCATTTGGTATACCCATGGCCAGGCAACTAAGATTTGCCTTACGTTCTTCCCAACTGAAGACGGGCGGCAGAGTTTTCATATGTGTGAAATCTGGCGGAAACTCGATGGTTATGTGACCGGTCTTGTAAGCCGTTTCACCTTTGTTGCGGGCCAAACACTGATATAAACCGTCATCGGTGCGCATAGCACGAGCAATACGCAAAGTTCCAGAACTTTCACCTTTCTCCTCATCAAAATGTTGATCCAAAACAACACGATCATCATCGATTTGTTCGCCGGGTGCATACTCATCCTCAGAACCCCAACGTCTAAAGGTAATCTCCGGTGCTGGACGACCCTTGGCACGGCAAGTAATGGCCACTTCTTTTGCGCTGACGCCGGTAATATTGTACAGCTCATAAATTGAAGGTCTTATCAAAACATTCAATTTCGTCTTTCGATCCACAACACCGGCATCATTTTTAGCCAAGCAAGTGTACATGCCATAGTCGTCTTGTGTCACTGAGTTGATGTTCAACAGGCCGGTGAGGGCATTCACTTGAAAACGATCAGCAGTGGCCACATTTTGTTGGGTAGCATCTTTAATCCAGGAAATTTCTGGCACCGGCTTGCCAGTAGCTGTACAATTGGCCGAAAAGGGTTTGCCCTCTACCGCTTCCAATGTTTTCTCCAAAAATGTAATAACAGGTCGGCTATACACTTCCACGCGTATGGTACGTTCCAGCAGTTCGCCAGTTTCAATAACAGCAGCACGGCATGTATAAATGCCATCATCGGATTCTTGGACATTACGTATTAATAGGCCATGGGTTTGCACAACATATTTGTCGCCTGTGCGGATCTATAAAGAATAGAAGATATAAAATTAAAACTCCCATAAGTCTCCGGCAGCTTTTTTCCCATATTCTCACCTGATCACCATTTCTCAGCCAGTCAATTGTGGGATTTGGATCTGCCTTCACTTCGCATCTCACCACATAATCTTCGCCCAAAATTGGATTTTGATTTTCCGGTGCATTCGTCCACGTAATGGCAACTGGAAATGTAAGAGCAACACAAACATAAATAAGCCAAAATTAATAATGCAATAAAATTAAATAAGTTGTTTGTAACACATACAGATTGCGTTAGCTGGCAGCATATGACAGTTACAAAATAACAATTTTGTTAAACTACTTTATTTATAATATAAAATGAGACTGTAACTTCCATAAGAAAACGGCAAAAACTTTTGCTTAACTTTGGCGCTTACGGATACACGAGGAGGAGGATTTAAAGGATCTGCAGTGCATTTGTTGACATTTCCAGAAATATTTGTGGAGAAGTTGTCACAAGATAAACGTGACTGCATAATATTTTGTGAATTTTTCATAAGCCACTGTATATGTGTGTGTGTGTGTTGTTAAACATACACGCACTCTCTAAAATAAGCTTGAAAAGGATATTGAGGTTTTCACTTTTCAAGTTGTTTTTAAAAAATTGCTGTTCTAAAAGAAACTTATAGCGGTTGAATAATGTTTTCTATATTAAATACTTGGCGTAGAATTTTGCTTAAAAGTATTTATTTTCTTTTTCTATTTGCCTTTTCTCAAAGTAAAGTTATTTTGAGAGTTTAAAACAAAATTAAACAACATTTACTGTGATAAAGATTTATAAGGGAAACTTCAAAGTTTAAATATAATTAAGTTAAAGCTTTTGAAAGGGAGATTAATTTTTTAAAGTCGCAGTAAGAAAATGGAAATTTCTTGTTAATATTACAAAATCGTATAAAGGAGTGTGATACAATATGGCGACTGTTAGGCGAACCCCGATAACACGTTATATATATTACGCCAGTGACGCCATTCTTACATACATATTTCAGTTTTGAATATGAACTCATTCAATTAAAATATGCTGAAATCATGCAAAATGTAAAATTCTTTACTTAGAAATTTTAATTTAATAGAAAATAGTTTTTCCAATAAAAAAAAATATATTCAACCTCACACTTATCTCATATATATATTTTTTTGCACTGGCAACACTGGATCCGCTTATTGTTGCTCTCAATAATAGAAATTAGCTTGACTTGACTACAACTCCAACAGCAGCATAGACACTAACCTGCAGTTATTGCCGTCGCTAGCCTGCGGTCGTGAATATGTTTAATGTATCAAATCTATTTCATCTAGTCATACGCGAATATACTATTACTCTGTCAGCTGAATATTTTTGTCGTTATCAAAACAAATATAAATATTTTTAAAAATAATAACTAAGGAAATTTTATATTCAGCTGGCTGAATTAGTTTTGTAAGCCTTAATATTAACTATTATGTCCCAAATTGTCAAGTAGCTAGTACAATTTAAAATTTTCTATTCAGCCAACTAAATTTAATTGGTTAACCTTAAACTTAAAAATTACCTCACGACCTTTGCAATATATAGTGCAGTGTCATATTCAGCTACGCTTTATCTAAGAACAAATTTCAGGCTGCTGAATTTGACAAATTTGATGAATTGCTTTTATTAACATTGAATAGTTGTTTTTCATACACAGTAAATAAATACTTGGCCTAATAATTTTAACAACACACAGAAAGTCTTAGCTTTCAAGTCTTCTATTCAGTTAAATCAATTTGAACTGGAGATCTTCAAAGGTTCTTAGCTATTATATATGTATTTGCTGATATTGATGTGCATACGCATGTTAGTGTGTAAGTAAAGAAATTCATAATTAAACTATAGCTGAATTTGATATGCAAGCTTAAAATGTAACTATTAGCTATTGGTATTCAACACTCAGCTACTCCCAGCTAATAAAATGTTCTATTCAGCCAGCTGAATTGGACTTGTACATCTTAAAGTTACATATTACTTACTTAACTATAGCTGAGGTAGGGAAATCCGCTATTCAGCCAACAAAGTTTTCTATTCAGCTAGCTGAATTTAACTTGTAAGGATGAATATGAAATTTGATTTGCATTTAAACTGCTTAGCTTATTAAATATACAGTCGAATTCGCTTTAGCGCAGCACGCTTTACTGAAAAAAATCGGATTACTGAAAGCGATACAAATCCCCGCACTGATTTTAAACGCAGCTAGTCTTATTCACTTCGCTTTAGCGAAACATCGCTTTACTGAAAATATCGTATTACTGAAAGCCAAGCCGACAACACCGTTTTGTATGAAACTTACTTCGCTTTAGTGAAAAAATAAACAATGATACCGACTCGATTGCATAACTTAAGCCTGAAAAAATTGTGCATGTTTTGTCCGTTAAAAAATTAAATGGCAAAATGTATTTGTCCTTTTCGCTCTTACGTACTTTATTGTATTTTTCTATTATATTGTCAATGCAAGTGGCTAGACATTTGATATAAAAAGTATTGTTTTACTGATTTCAAGCAGTACGCTTAACTGTAACAATTTTCAGTAATCCGAACTACGTTTTGAAAAAAAATCGGATAACTGAACAAAAAAAAATAATTGGGTTTTGGTTATCTCCAGTAAAGCGGAGTCGACTGTACTGATCGAAATTGAGGCTTATTTTCATGTTTACAATATTTTTTCTTTACAGGTATGAAAGTTCTTTCAACATTTTGACCAGTTTTTTCTATATATACGGATCTGGGTAAGTTCAATTGATGCTTCAAAATAACAATTATGTATATAAACAAGAAAACTCAAAATAATTATTTTGTTAATAAAATTTCTTTGTGTCTACATATAGTCTCTTACACCGAATCTCTAGCCAAGAGACTATAAAAATTTCAAGGCTATGCCAAGATGGTAAAAAGGTTTTAAAATTTAAATATTAATTTTTTTTTAACTTTCTTGGTCATTATTATGTATTATGTAACTTTTTTCCTTTCTTGTCTTTGAGTATTTTTTACTAAATTTTATGTACATAAATAAATGGCACGCCAAATGTTCCTTTCCGATCTGGTGACAGTAGGATATTCGTACATAAGAATTGTGAAATTATGCTTTAACAAATAAAAATGATGTATATTGCATTTAATATTGTAGCCTATTTTATTTTATATTTTTCAACACATTTATTTTTCTTTAAAAAAAAAAGTCAAGAAAAAGAAAATCCCAAACTGTCTCCTCTGTTGAAAGTTTATTTCTTTAAACTAACCAACCGGAAATCTTAACGAAACTTGAAGTATTTTTCTCTAACTATTTTACGTTACATATATTTATTATTTTTTTATATTTGTTTGACAAAAAAAAAGGCACGAAATTCTAAACAAAACAGCTAAAAAGCAAAAACTAACAAACGAATACTCGTATATTAGCAATTGCAACATAAACAGCAAGAAATACAAGATAAATAACAAGCAAGAAAGTTAAATAAAAAATTGCTTAGAAGCTACACAAAAAAATAAGAGATTTTAAAAACACAGCATATCCTGTAGTTTTATTTAAAACGGGAAAATCACAGAAATTTCTTCTGTTGGTGACATAAAAAAAATTGCAAACTGCAAAGCTTTCATTCAATACATTCAGGAAAGGAAACTCCTGAAAATATGCTAGCCAAAAAAGGAGCAAAAGACGAGAAAAGTTTTTAGTTTGCTTGTTCTGAAATCCTTATGAACAACAATCTCAACAGATCAAATTGAAAACAAGTAGAAACATGTGTTGTCACCGTCACGTAAAATACTACAGTGAAAAAAGGAATTTTTTCGTTTTTTCAAACAAATACTTGAGCATATTCGTTCATGTTAATGTATTCTATAAAATATTAAGCACAAAAATCAACTGATAAGTTTCTAGTTTTTCTTCCTTTTTACTTAAGCTAAAAGAAAGAACTCAAAAAACTACAACTAAGTCTCTGGAAAAAACAAATAAAAATAATCACCATTAAACCTCGATATTCCCCCCACACATATAATCACCACTAAGCATACACCTAATGTTATTTACACCGTGCATGGTTGGGAAAATTGGTCCTATTTGTTTTTGTCTTTTTTTTTACCACGTTATGAACCCTGCTGGTGCAATGCCTTGTGCCGGAACTAGAAAGTAACGACGAGGTGGTTAGGCGAATGAAGATGAGAAGATAAAGAATTTGTGGCAGCCATTAAATTTTTGAGTGAAAATCTTAATGAGAATCGGTTAATTAAACGCAGCTGAATTATAATATTTACTTAGAGGGCGTATATTTCTATAACCTTCACCAAAAATAGTTAAAGTGTACATAAGTGTACAATGTTAAAATGCGGCCCCATAAAGTATATATGTATATATATTTGGTCCTTATGAATAATTTTAGTTTTGTTCAACATAAATAATTCCGCTATATAAAAAAAAGGTTTGACATGCCTGTCAATCAATCTACTTGTGTGGCGGTCTGTATCTCTGTATTGCTTTACATTTCTCTAAATTATATTGCCCTGTAAGGCTAACTCATTTTTTTAATATTTTTCCTCTAGTGTCCTTTTTTGGCTTTATAACCTGTCCTGCTGTTCTTAGCAAAACTGTTTAGTTTTTGTTTGAATATGAATTAAAATAATGGGCAAGTTGATAACAATATTGTGCAAAAATTTAGTTTTCTTGTGATATTTTTCTTCTAAAAAATCAGTTTAGTTTGTTGTGTTAAAATTGTCTTGCCATTTTATGTTTTTCTCTTGATTTTTTCTTTTAGTTTTTGTTTTTAATATTTTCTTTAAACTTTTTAGAAAAGTTATTGAAAAAGTTTGTTTTATCTTTGTATAAGTTAAAATGTGTTTTTCTTTTGGCGCAGTGGCAAAAAAATAACTAAATTAAATTTATTTGTTTTAAATAACAGTATTCTAACAAAAAAAAAAATTCATGCAAAATATAAAAAGTAAAGTTTTTAGTTTTTAATGCCAATATGTTTCAATATTAAAATAATAAGGAAATACTAGCAAATAAAAAAAAAATAATAAAAAAAGGACCACAAACAAAGTTACATTAAATATATTTTACGGCAAATGTGGTGAATAACAAAAATATCAACTTTATTTCTTAAAAACAAAGTATTAAAAAAGCATATTAAAATTTCAATAATAAATGACTGCAAAGATTAGTATTAAGACACAAAATTGTGGAAATCATATACGAGGTTTGTCCAAAAATAAATTGAATCATCAAAAATTTCTCGTGCTAAATACATTTGATTTAAGTTGAATTTCTATAAGCATTTTTTTAACATTTTTTTTTGCTAAAAACAACAACATAATCATGTCTCCTTCATCGTATTCACCAGATTTCGCCCCTTGCAACTTTTTGCTGTTGCCAAGAAGATTAATGAGATAAAAAACGTGGTTGTAAATTTTTTATATAAATTAATTGCAGGAACCTAAAAGTATGCTCTAATTTTTCTGAACAGCTATTTTTATTAACCTAAAAATATGCTTAATTTTTTATTTACGGCAATTCAGTTATTAAAGTTTCTTTTCTCTTTTATTTTCTTTTTGCTAGTTCAATAGTATACTGGAATAAATTGTGTTGTTAAAATTTGTATTATAAAATTTTTTTTTGAAAAGTCCATATTATTAAAATGACAAATAAATAAACTTTTATTTATCTATATAGTAATTGCCAAAAAAAAGTAAACAAATACTTTCAATTATTATATATTAAAATTAAACAAACTTTTGCTAAAAGCAACTCTTAGCCTGCTTTTGGTTTTACATAATAAATAAAAGAAACAGTAATAAATTGTATGTCATTACTTGGAATATTGTCATAAATAAATAACTTACACATTTAAGTTGATTTTATTAAACTGCACAGAGAATTTGACTGAAAGTATGCTATAAATATGTCAATTAATAAACACATCTTGCTTGTATATATGTATAGTATATGTTTTCTTTTCGTAAATTTACTTGCTTGTTATTAAATATAGAAAAAAGAAAATCTTAAACTAATTTCATTAGCATACACATACAACTGTACGTGTAATTATTATATTTGCAGAGTTGAGCTGCCAAAAAGTATGCTATAACTTATATTTGTCTACAGATACTACTTAAAATAGGCTAAGGATATATTTTATCATACACTTTTGGCGTCATTTAAACTTGAACTTTTGCCAATAGCATTTGTAGAAACAAAACATAAAGATACAATATTGCAAATATTTCTGGTCATGAAATTTCAAAACTTGAAGCTTTTCAGCTGGCATCAAATATGTATGTGCATATATATGCCTCATATGTGTGTTTTTTACCATTATCTTACGTAAAGAGATTTATTGTGTATATAAAAATACTATCAAGGCTTTGTTACACAATTTTAAATTGTTTATATCATGTATTTATTTGGGGATTTAAATTTTTTTATTATTTAAAAAAAAAAGAAATAGAGACCATCTAGATTTAAACTGTTGTCATAAAAATAAAAACAAATACGTGAATTCTTCGGTTAAAGTTTCCTAAGAAATAAAAATTACAAATAATTCGTTTTAGCAATCATCAATAAATTATCAAAATAAATTTTCTGATAATAAATTAAAAATACCCAATAAATGGGAGTTGCAAATATGTATTTTATTGAAAATTCATCAAAAAAATTACCTACTTCAAAATCCAAAGGTTTAAAACTCTTTAAACTTTTACCATTATAATAAATTGTCCTAAAAGTATGCTATAGTTAAGAAAGTGAGCAAAACTAATTAAAACAACTTAACATAAGCAAGACACGACGGGATAAGAAAAATGTCACCGTTAAATATTTTATTGCAAGGAAACAAAAACAACAATGCTAATTTGTTAATAAGTATTGTTAATAATGAGTATTTAAACTAAAGCTAACTTTCAGGCTGTTGATGAAATTAAATAGCAGCAATAAAGTCTTAGCAATTGACAATATATTGAATATATAAAAAATAAAATTAAGCTGTTAACAAAATAATCTTAAGCTGGCAAGTGAAATATTAAAATATAAAGCATACTTTTGCGCTTGTTATAGAAAAAAAAACTGCAGAACATTTTCCACAAAATTTC
Organism: Linnaemya tessellans; assembly: GCA_951800035.1. NCBI lineage: Eukaryota > Metazoa > Arthropoda > Insecta > Diptera > Tachinidae > Linnaemya > Linnaemya tessellans. Next base: position 98,829,336 of record OX637536.1, on the reverse strand, counting down.
CAAATTCACCATATATTTTGAATAGAAACCCTATACAGTCGACTCCGCTTTACTGGAAATAACCAAAACCCAATTTTTTTTAGTTATCAGATTTTTTCTCTAAAACGTAGTTCGGGTTACTGAAATTTGTTACAGTTACGCGTACTGCTTGAAATCAGTAAAACAATACTTTTTATTTCAAATGTCTAGCCACTTGCATTGACAATATAATAGAAAAATACAATAAAGTACGTAAGAGCGAAAAGGACAAATACATTTTGCCATTTAATTTTTTAACGGGAAAAATTTGTTCAGCCTTAAGTTATGCAATCGATTCTATTGTTTATTTTTTCACTAAAGCGAAGTAAGTTTTATACAAAACGTAGTTGTGGGCTTGCTTTAGGTTTTCATTAATACGATATTTTCAGTAAAGCGATGTTTCGCTAAAGCGAAGTGAATAAGACTAGCTGCGTTTAAAATCAGTGCGGCGATTTGTATCGCTTTCAGTAATCCGATTTTTTTCAATAAAGCGTGTTGCACTAAATCGGATTCGACTGAATGTGCCTTAAAATTAGTCAAAGTACGTTTTACAAAAAAAGGTGTTGCCTAGTTTTAGGAGTTTTTAAATTAAGTTCGATAAATAGTTTGTTTTACAACTGAAATTGAAATAAACAAACATTATATTTCTTTTTCTAAATGCTTGTGCATGATTCTATGGAAAGTTTTTGTTGCTTGTAAAAACAAACAACAACTGAAGCCTACTTTCAGTTGTATTATCTCTAGGATTTGGGCTCATTTAGTGCTTTTTTAATAAGACGTGGTAGTTTTTAAATCATTTCCTACAATTTTCATATATTTTAGTTACTACAAAAATTCTAAGAACTGTAATACTAGAATGTTTACAAGTTTTTGTCTTAAGCCATATTTTCTGTTTTGTGCAACAAAATTTTTGTGAAGAGTATAAGTAATAATAGTTGTTGTCTCATGTTTAAATATAAAGCAAATATATTGGTTTGGTTATTACACAATAACTGCAGTTAGCAGAGCGCAGTTTGCAGAATTTTTATTTCAAAGAAATTCAATAGATAAATTGAGAGACTTTTAAAGCATCTGAAGATGACAGTATTACTTTATAAAATAAAAAGATATATTTTTTATAAATTATTAAGCACTCATATTGAAAAAAAATAATAACAATTAAAAGAGTAACTATTAAAACAATATAAATTTAAATTAGTATTTTCTATAATAGGCAACTAATATTAAAAATAATAAAAATATATGTATATATAAAAATAAAAAAGACCTAAAGTTTGTTAAAAGTAATTTACATTTTTTGAACAGACCTCTTATACTTAGTATTTCCCACAAATAAAAAACCCTGCTAATTAAACATATTAAACGACATTAATGTCCATACTTGAAAAAAATTAAATTAAAAAAGTTGTTAGTGTTAAATTAGATGTAAATACGCCACACATTTTTTTGTGGTACACATGTGAATATCTTATCGTTCACAAATACTGATGAACCATATAGGGTTTGAAAGGATTTTTTGTGTGGATATGCACAAAGTAAATACTATTTTTAATATTGTAAAAGTTTTTAAAATTATTTTAAAACATAGATCTAAATATTTGCTTTTTTTTGTACTTGCTATCAGTTCATTCAAGCAAATATAACAACTAGGAAAAGATCTCTGCATAATTCTTATACATATTAAACGGCTTAAGATACCAATTGTTTGTTGTTGATGAATAAAAGAAACAAAATGATGTATGTGATAGAATACACTCCCATAATCATTTTGTATATAAATATGGATTTTCATACGAAAAACAATTTCACTGATTGCTATTTCGTTATGTCATAACATATTTAACTTCACTTCGTGATTGCTTACGTCAAAACATATTTAACTCGGCATATTTATCTTCACACACATAAATTAATTTTTAATTTTTTTTTTTGAAAAGGCCATTTAGGAGGCAAAGGAGAGGAGGGGGTAGTGCAGAGGAGTACCAGGTTGCGTCTAAGCTTCGTCATTAAAGCTTAAAAATTTTATTTTTAAGGAATGTAGACTTAAGTAAAACAATTTGTTAAATTTTTGCCAATAATAACGCCCACTAAAGGGGCGGGGTCCAAAATCTTTTTAATTTTTTTAATTTTATGGCTCCAAGTTTAACGCGTTGGACCTGCTTTGAAATACAAATACAGTGGAGGCTCGAAAAAGTTAAGTAGTTTGTTTTTGGGGTGATAAACTTTTCCGAAATCTTAACTTTTCCGTAGTATGAAAACTGCATATGGTTATATGTACTATATATTTACTCATTGTTTATTTATTTTAAAATTAGGATTATACATATATACATATTTATATGTACATATATACTTAATTTTTTTAATATGAAAAACAGTAGATATGCATATATTACTACACATTGCGATTATTTGTTATTTGTTGCGGTAAAGTAATCAGTAGCTTTATTTTGATGGAGCTTTTTATTTGAATGCCATTTTATGATATCGGATCGTAGTTCGAGAAGCTGTGAAATATGTTTGTCGGAGGACTTGACATTGTACTCATTCCATTTGATCAGAGTATTTACTGCGCATATTGCATCATTATATGATACGAACTCTGGAGCTTCGGTCACATTGTCATCCTCTTGATCTGTGCCTGTGTCCGTTTCATTCTCATCAAGGTTATCGACATTCCACGTAAAAGTCTCATCACATGAGAGAATACAATCAGGTGCAAGTGTCGTCAATAACAGTTAAAGATTGTATATAAAATTTGCAAAAATTATAACGGTAACTGCTATAAGCACTTATTTTATTTTTGTTGCGCATGTATTTCTCACTGTATTTATAAATATGAATTGAGGATTGAAATATAAGAAGTTAAAATGATCTTAGAAACAGAAAAAAAAATAAAAAAAATTGTCTCTAAAAAGTTGAGAAGCACTTAACTTTTTAGCATCACGTGTGGTAAATAAAAGCTGCTTAACTTTTCCATATACTTAACTTTTCTATGACTTAACTATTTCGAGCCTCCACTGTATATCATTTGCTTAACAAAATTACGAAAAAAAAATTTTAAAATGATGTTTTTTAAAGGTTGGTTTAGTTCTTCTTAACCCATTTCGTCCCAGTGTTCGATTTTTCGAACAGTAAATTTCAAGCATATTAAATTTTTTTGGTGTGTTTAGGAAAGACTAAGAACATATATTTTTTAATAAAAATTTTTAAAAAAAATTTTAATGAAATTTTAAAAAAAAAAATTTTAATGAAAATTTAAAAAAAAAATTTTAATGAAAATTTTAAAAAAAAATTTTAATGAAAATTAAAAAAAAAAATTTATGAAAATTAAAAAAAATTTATTGAAAATTAAAAAAAAAAAATTCGGATATCCGATTTCTCTGGGACGATATGGGTTAAGGAAACTTTTCCCTTTGGCTCCCCATTTCAGCCCATTTACGACCTTGACCTGTGCTTTTCCTTCAAATTTCAAGAGTTTGGCTCTTTTCGTTTGGATTGAATCGCGATTTCCACAGACGGACGGACGGACGTGCTCAGATCGTCTTAGATTTCATCACTGATCAAGAATATATATACTTTATGGGGCCTCAGATGGATATTTCGCTGCGTTACAAACGGAATGACAAATAGAATATACCCTCCAATTTTTTTTGGAGGGTATAAAAGTAAAAAAAAAACAGCAGTCGCTTGTTGTCATTCTATGAAATACAAAATAAGTGGGAATGTATTATTTTTATTTCTTTATACTTTTATTGGATTTGTATTCTATGAGTCCCTCTACAGCAGGTAGCACGACTAGCATAATAATAATTATCATTTTCATATAAAACCCTCTCGCTGGTTACAGAAACCAGGCGTAGGTTTTCTTAAAACCCATTATCTCCTAAAAATATGCTTCAGCAAAAAAGGCAATTATTTTAAGCAAACACTTTGCTTAACCTTAATAGAACTTATTTTCATATTCATAGACATATAAACATTTCTTTAAAGAAAAACTTTTTTCCCTACTTACCATAAGTTTTAATCTTCACACTAGTCTCCAACATCTCGGTGCTCGCATACGATGCTGTACAATAGTATCTGCCCTCCATTTCCACACTTAGAGAGGTAATCATAAGCGCCAAACTTTCGCCGGGTAAAGTTTCTGTATACATGGGTGGTTGATTGCGACCATTTCTATACATTTTCAATTATGAAAAAAAGGAAGAGAAGTAAAAGGAAAAAAATTGAAATTTAATTAATATTTCAAATGCAAGCTCTAGCTTAGAAATCTTTTTTTTATTAAACTTTTTTTTTTTTAAATTTCAATGTTAGTAATTCAAAGCAATGAAAAGAAACATGAACAAAAACCTAAAGATTAATTGTAATGAAACTAACTGTAGGTATGCTGATGATGCTTTAATTAAATTGTGCACAAGTATTATTTTCTAGGGTATACCTTAAGGAGCATATACGCACACGTACATAAAACACATTTGACTAAGAGTTTAATTGTTATGCATATGGTTGTATGATAAATTTTTGTTAAAGCAGTTATTTAAATGACTATCGATTCTGGGAGATTTTGTTAATGAAGTTAGACTTTGGCGAATTCTATGAATAATCAGAAATTTAATATGATACTAAAAAATCTATACTAGCGGGAAATCCTTTAGTGACTTTGTTAAAGAGTTTTATGGAAAGCAAGTAAATTTATTATTATTATTATTAGGAAAAAAAACATTCTTTTTTTACCAGTTCTGATCGTCTTTGGCCATTGCAGTTTATAGCAAACTGATTAAAAATATTAGTTTAAAATTTTTTGCAACCGACTTGAATTTTATTCTGTAACTATTTGTCACCGTCACGTCAAGACAATAGGCCGAAGTCTTTAGCTTTTTTGGGGCTTCGGAAAACTGATTTCACGTACAGAATAAAATAAAAATGTTCGTCTAGGAATTTATATTGAAACAACAATAAAAAAACTCAAATTTATTTTTGTTTTCAATATAAAGTGTCAAACGAAAATTTTTATTTTATTTACAAAAACTGGCAGTTGGTTTTTAATCATTTTCAAAATAATTTTTTTTTTGCTTATTTGAAATATTTTTCATACATATTTTTTTAATTCAACCTTGAATTTCAATGAATTTTTTATACTTGGAGAAAACTGTTTGTCATAGATTTTAAAATATCTCATAAAATTTTGGCATACTTCTTTGTATCAATTAATTAATATTTATTTTTAGAAATCGTTATTTTTCTTTAGAAAAAATATTATTTTCCCTTTGATACAAAACTGCTGTCTATGATACTCCTACATTGTGTAAATTTAAAATATTTAAGAAGTATGGCATGCTTTTAGGTTGACTTGATTATATTTAGATTATATATCATGAAAATCGATAAATACATCAAACAAACCTAAGGATGAAAGTTGAAAACCTTCTTGTTTGTTATAAAATAAATAAGTTTTTCTTGTTTGTTATAAAATGAATAAGTTTAAATCTTTCTTTATGGATAGCAACATGTTTATATAACTTATAATAGAAAACTTTATAATAGAAAATATCCAAATTATGTGCTATTAAAATTTTCTTTGATTTTAATTAAATACTAGATTTCTTTCTGACCCTTTACAACTCTACAAATCATAAAATTGAATATCCTTCTCATGAATGCAAAAGTATAGTATAGTTTTGTGCTGGCAAATGTAAAAGCTTTATGCCATAAAAGAAATTTTAAACTTGCCCCAAAATATTTTTAGTTTGCATATTACAGTTTTCTTTTTTTACATATGAAAAAGAAAAAATAAACAAACTTAACAAACATGTCTGCATTATAACTAAGTGATTGAAATATTTCTTAGTAAAAGCCAGCATATTTCCAGGCTGTCGGGGAAAAAAAACTATTAGAAAAAAAGTAAATGTTACAAATTGAATTTAGCAACAAATAAACTTAATTTTTCTACTATTTTTTTTTTTTGGAAAATGGTATCCTTATGTTGAAAAAATGTATATTAAATTTATAAAACATATTTCAGGGCGGTGAAAGGCAATTTGTTTCCAAAATATGTTTTTCTCTGTATTTTTACCTTTTTATTTTATTGGATTCATAAAAATAAACAACAAAAATGTTTGTTAAAAAAAGAAATTTAGTTTTATAAAACACTTGTTTGTTGCAAATTTTAAGCTGCTGACTTTTATATGCTATTTTTTACTCATGTGTGGAGTAAAAAATAACAACAGTTTCGAGTGATATATAACAAGATTAAAAGCTTGAAAAATTTTACCAAAAAATATCTAACATGTGTAAAACATGACAGGTTGCATTTTTTTCTCTCTCATATGGATTTGTTGCCTTATATGGTATTTTTTGCTATACAAGTTTACTGGATAAGTTTAAGGCTTAAAAATATTTTCCAAAATCAATTTGGCAAAAAAATTTTTTTTAACATTGTCAACTTGTCACGTGATTTTTAAACTTATATGTGGTGTTTTAAAAAGGTAGTGTCTCGTAGACTCACTTTATTTTTTATAATCTTCACCACCTTGTTGAGAAGGAAGTAGATAGACTACGAATTCTATTTGTCTTTATTCTTTTCTGTTGCAATACTTGCTGTTGGCTGAGGTAGTTAAAACTAGACTGTGTCCCTAAATAGTTGTAAGAAACTTTTGCATATTTTTAGGGACTTAATTATTGTATTTACCTATTAGCTTATAGAGCTCACAACAGGCCTATGAGGCCTAAGTATAATGCTGAACGCATTGGGATAACTTATGCCCCTCTCTTCAACCTAACCTAACCTATTTGCTAACGAATAAATAGTTATTATACAAAGTAGGACCCATAAAATATGCTCATGTTTCTTACTTAAGACTAAAAACACATTTTGGATTTTTAGTTTTAGCTTTAGCGAGTTACGCAATATGGCTGTAGATCTCTAACGTAACAATTGGATCTAGAATTTTATAAAATTTTGCAACAAGTCGCAATGTGTAGGGCCGCATAAGAGTTTTTTGAGTGGTTATTTTTTTTACGAAATATTCATTTATCATTTCTGAGCTAAAACAATTTTCAGTTAAATTATTTTTTTGTAATAGTGCTGATCCATCGATTAAAAACTATAAAAAAATTCAAAGTGCCCTTTGAGGAATTTTTCATTATTTCCCAATCGCATTTCACTGGTGCTAAAGCATATTATCAGGTAACCTTTACAAACAAATTTCTTAAAATATTATTTGCAACTTCCACTGAAATGAATAAGAAGTTAAAGAGAATGTCAATGTTTTAAGAAGAACTGAAGGATCACTTTTTATTTTCTCACTGTGATCTAACATTTCTTCGGCATCAAATAAATGGATCAAATGCAGAAATCAATATGTTGTAGAGGTTTTCATTCTCACTAATGCGTGGTGGCAACTTTTAAAATGGAATTGAAAAAGAAAACTAGTAAGATTTTAGGAGGCATACTTTTGGGAGCTGCCAAAAGTTTTAAAGGCAATTTAGGGATATTGGAAACATTTCGACATTCCTGGCACGCTTTTATTTTTAAAGTTTTATTTTGTTTTTTTTTTTATTTCTGAAAAATTCACTTGTCTAACTGAGATGTAAAAACACTTGTTAACCACTAGGCAGTTTAGATATTTATCAAGTTTGCAAATTGCTGGCGGGTCAGATGTTTTTAAGACAGCCAAAAATATATTTATATATATATATATTTTTTTGCTTCCGTGGACTCCTCTACAATATTTTTATAACGCATTTTGTATGTTGCATGTCGCCATTTGCTTTTAAGACTAGTAAAAACAATTTTTACAGTATTGTTGCATAGTTTTAGGCACCTGCTATTTTTTTGCCTTAGTCCTAAGATAAGTCAAGTGGGGTAGGAAAAATTTAAATGCCAAATAAAAAAAAATTATTATATATATGGCTTTTATTGCTGTTTTAATAACCAAGATTATATGTGTAAATACACAATATTGTAAAAGGAGGTTTATTGTTTTCATTATTTCTTTTTTAGCTGGAGAAAACATAATATTAATGTCACAAGTTTAATAAAAAATATTTTTCTTAAAAAAGTACAAAAGCACTCATTTATTTCATTCATTTCAATTAAACTTTAAGAAATTTTTCAGTATATTTTCAATTATTTACTTTATCATTTTGTTTTGTTTTTTTATGCCATTTAATGGTATTGATTTGCTCTTTACGTTTTGTTATTGTTAAACAAATAAACAATAATTACTGGCACTTTACCTCTTGTTAATTTCTATAGTTTATATTGACCAAATAATCTTATGGCCAAAATCTTGTTTTAATTGTATTAAATAAATCAAACTGCTTGTAATAAATTTAGCTTGTAATGTTGCCCTAAATTTCTTTTGTTCTTGTAATCTCATACTGCTGCTGTTTTCTTTGCTAAAGATTTAGTTTGAGTAATCGCCTAAAGATTAGTAGCAACCATAATTACCTTTTTGATTAAATTTCATTTCAATTGTATTATATATTTAATTATTCAAAATTAATTACAATTGTATAAAATTGATTTTCCTAACGAGCACATGCTTGAAACACTCTCAAAGGTTGAAAGCGAAAATTTAACCTAGAGAAATGAACACAAATACGTGAATGCCTTAAAGTGTAATAGATTGATATAAATTATTTAAAAGATAAAATCTAAAAGCTTATTTCGTTTGTAATTAAATTTCTTGTATGTTGAACATAAGTTATGTTGCGTTTAAGTAGATTTCGCATTAAGGAGATTTTAAAGCACAATTAAATTTGTTTATATATATTTTTTTTATTAAAAGCTACTACATATTTGAATAAAAACTTTAATATTAATACCCCTACAGCATTTCAAATAACTGCTGCAGTGAAAAAAACAAATATGTGTCCTTGGTGCCACAGAAATATGGTTTAAGGTTGCCTTTAGGTAAGAGCCGTAAAATATTCAAATATTTTTATTGCAAGCAATAAAGCAGCTTAAGAAAATTTATAGTATTTGCTCTAACCTTCTGGTCTATTGTATGGAAAAATAATTATTGTCAACAAAGCGCCGCCATAAAACTAAAACAAATGCATAGTTTCTTTTGGGGAATATGCCCCAGGCTTGGGGGTGTTGAGCAAGCACACGACTTTGCAAAGAATTTAATATTTTACATAAAGTTATTTCTCTTCAAAAATTTTTGATACTCAGCCACGGTGAAAGTGACTCATGAAGGCGTGGAACTTGTTTTTTGAAAAGAAAATAAAAATATTATTTGTTTGGGATTTTATACTGAAATATTTTTCAATATAAATTTTTCAGTATAACGAAAGTGTTCATTTTATTAGAAAAAAATAAGTGTTAAGAAAAATTCTTCGCATAAACTCAAGATCGTGAAGTTTGCAATTAATAAAGCATACTTTTAAACTGTTGCATGCTCATGCATGCCTCGCGATGATTTAACTAAAAAAGTTACAGTGTTTAATGGTAATATGTTCGAGATATTGTCTCAGTTAAATTACTAAACATTTGCTTCACATTCTCAATTACTATTATAACTCATGCTGTTCGCACGAAAGCTTCTAAGCAGGGATTCATGACAATTGCGGTAGCTTTCTCCATCTCTGTTCTGAAAAGATTTAAATATATATCTCTAATAAAACTTGTAATTGAAAGTAAGTCTTTGAATGAAACACACTCTATTTTGCATGTGTGTGCGTTAATGTATTCTAAAGCATACTTTAAGGCAGTATTAACAAAGGTAATAAAGTTAATTGACGCAGTGTTGTTTTTGCGCTTTGCTAGTTTTTGTACTGGTTTTCTTTGCTACTACAATTAGAATGGTTGACCTAATTTTATTATGTAATAAAATTATAAATTCAATTAAATGTAAGAGTTATATGAACAGCCTTAGAACAAATTGTGCATAAAACTCGACTGAAAATAAATTAATTCAATAGTTTGCTTTACAAGCTATTTAAGTGCTTCTGCTTTTATAATATTGAGAGTATAGGAAATAAAAACCCGCTATATAATTACAAATATAATTTTTATTGTATTGAGATAAAAAGCCACATGTGTGGAGTTTTTAGCACCCTTAAGATATACTTCAAAAAATGATTTATTTAATACGACTGCTTATGCAAACATATGCTCTCAAATATAATGTTTGTTGACGCCTAAACTACATACAAATTTATTCTGTTTAAAATTTCTTGACTCTCATGTACGAAATGTACACAAATTTGTTTTTCCATCTAGGCGCAATACAGTAGCAGAATATAAAGTTAACCTACAACACAGTGAATATTTAATAACTTAACTGAGGTAATATTTCAAATAAATTACATTAAATACTTTAATAACTTGATTTTAAAAATTCTATAGGTACATATCTAGATTTTGATGTATAATTGATAAAATTAAATTTAGTTAAGATGTTCTTTAATTTCGTCGGGCTTTAAGCTCCTTTACGTATTTTAAATTGTACTCATTGGAAAATCTTAACAGGCAATATATTGATATATATTTACAAAAATATTGGTGCCTAATTTAAGGCTAACTCATATTTTTCTTTGCTTGCATTTAAATACAAAAGTATATATCGTTACAGAAAATGCCAAAAAGCCCTAAATAACATCTAAAAAAATTCCCCAGGAGCAGCATAAAATTTCTTTAAATAAAAAACTGTATTGTTAAGTAGTACAAAATCTTATAGTAGCACAAAAAATGGACCGACAATTTTATATATATATATATATATATATATATATTGTATATATATATATATATATATATATATATATATTTTGTATATATATATATATATATATATATATATATATATTGTATATATATATATATATATATATATATATATATATTGTATATATATATATATATATATATATATATATATATATATATATATATATATTGTATATATATATATATATATATATATATATATATATATATTGTTTAATTGCTAATATATTTTTTTTATATAAACACGTTTTTATGCTTCCTGTTAAAATGTTACATAGAGACTTTTGCCTTGCCTGTGACTATATAACACTTTATTGTTTTTTAATTATTGTATTTAGTATTTGTTTAGTTTTAGTTATTGCAATTTATTATTAGTGCCGCTATTGTTCTATGGCTAAAACAATTCTAACATTTATTATTTAAAATAAATTTACTATTGTTTGTTTTTCTAAAACAATTATTGAAAAATTGCTATACAATTAAAATATATAAAATTCCCCATACTAAAATGAAAAGTACGATGGCGATAAAATACAAAAGATTAATATAAAACCAATAACGTTGCCTCACTCTAGGGTGTACTAATATAATATAAAAAAAAACAGATAATATTGGTAAAAAATTAAAAATTTTGTTTTATTAAACTAAATTAAAAATATCTGGCAAAAAAAATATTCTTTTTATAAATTATTCAAACATTTCTATTCATATAAAAATGTGAATTAGGATTCACATAATTTATGAGATTAACTATTAACAAGCTAATCTATATTAAACTCAATCACTTTATTTTAACTATTCCTTGTAACGATTTATGCTTGCATATTTATTTATTACATATTTGAATGTTAATGCTCTGGAGAGAAATTATTTTTAATTATACGCTTAAATCGTAATTAGTTGTTAAAATATAGTATTTATAGATGAGATTAAAATACACATGTTTTTAATTATTTTAAGTGTAGCAAATAAATTGTGTTTCAATTCCCAATATGACAGTAACCATAAAAGCCTAAACAAAATGTACAGAAATGGTATTGATTAAAAATATTTAATAATGATTCCTTAATGATTTTATCGTTTCTTTAGTGATTTCGAGAAATTTATAGCAATTTTATTGCTAAAATAAAGTATCATTAATTATACAAGCATAAAATGTAATTTATAAGTAAAGTATGATTCGTATGCAAGATTTTCATGTTCGAAACTTTTAAAATTGTTTCCATAAAAACAAAAAAATTATTTTCAGATCATACTATTTAGTACGGAGTGGGTATATAGAGTAAATAAGAAGTAATTGAAAAATAATCTTGTTCAATTTTTACCAAGTTCTTGAAAATTTATTTTTTATATACAACAAATATTGTCTTCTGTCTGCTAGATGTTATTTTGTAAAATTGTAGAAAGAAGTGTTTTATATATATATTTTGAAAAAAATATTTTTAAAATTATATCTAATGTTAGGGAAGTGTTTTTTTACTAAAACAATAAAGTAGCAAGTTAATGTATGTTCTGGGCTCAATTGTTAGAAAAACTCTTTTCAGCTTTTAACCAACACCAGCAAAACACGAATATTCCCTAAAATATTAGGCATACTTTTGGGGTTAGTGGTTAAAGCTTTCAAGGTTATTTTCATACCAGTGGGCTAGAACCCTCACTAATTTACTACTATCTATTTTTTTCAAATATGTTTGTAAATATTATGTTATAGTATTTTACTGCCTGGCGCACAATGTCACACGATATCGTTCTCTCATATAAATACATTTAAAAGAAAAATAAAATAGATAGAACGATATCGTGGACCAGCCAGTTAGTTTCATAACGCAATTTTAAGCAGGCAGGCAAATTTCAAATTAATGAAAAATCAATATTTAAGTCAATACTTTCAAGTTATTATTTGCTTGGTTAGCCATGGGTGGTCTTAAACCAATGATATTATGAATTTTATATCTTATGATTTGAATTAAAATTTGCTGTCTTATCTTTCAGCTTAAATGCTTTTTAATGATCCCTTAAGATGCAGCAATGCATATGTTATTGAGCCATCCCTAAGGGTGTGCTACAAATTTCTACGAATTATGTATTTATGTATGTATTAGTTTGCTTACAACACGACTGTTATGTACGGTTCAACTCTAGGACTGGAAGCAAATGCATTTAACATGAAAATGGTTTAATTGGCTAAATGATTTTATGTAGACTTATGACACACACACACAAAATTACAACAACAACATAAAAAGAATTAAAAAAATCAAACAAAAACTAAAGAAAAATTAATAAAACAATAAAGTGCAAGCGCTTAATTGCAAAAGGACGTTTCTAAACGTTTCACAATTGTTTTAGAATAATTGAGAAATTTTACGAAACGTGTTTGTAATTTTTCGCCTTAGGAAATGAGTCATTAAAACTCTGAAAAAAATTGATGTGGTCTAACGGTTTTGTCACTAGTTGAGTGTTATTTTTTTTTTGTCAGTTTTAACTCTAGTACGTGCAGTTTTATTTTAAATATATTAATAAGAACTTAAAAAAATCTTTTGAAATGGATTTTAATTTATTGAAATTTTGTTAAAATTTTGTGTGTTATTTGAAATCATTTCTATGAATTTTTTTGTTTCTTTTTATGTATAAAGGCAATCCAAAAGCAAACATTTGGTTAGCATTTATTAATATATTAGTTTTGTACTAAACTAAAGGGAAGTTTTTTGTAGAAATTTTGTCTAGATTTCAGTAAAATTCCCATTTTCAACTTCCCTTTACTTACTTATCAGTTAATCTATGTCCTTTGGAATCATACAGTGGTTGATAAGTTTTGTGCCTAAGAAATTAGTTTGTTTGATTGAAATAAAGAAATATAAGATAAAAATTAAAATAAATTTGGAAAAGTAATAATTCATATATTTGTAATTTAAAGCAAATAAGAAGAGAGAAGAAAACAGATCAAATAAAAATTTAAGAAGCATTACAAAGCAGTCAAATAATTATTAAATCCCTTAATTTTATATTAAAAATAAGTGCGACAAGTTTAATTAAAATTTATGCCTGGTCAAAGTGATTATTAATAACGCTTCTAGAAATATTGTTCTCTCTCTCTCTCGTGTTTTTTCTTTCTGAAACGTAAATGCTAATGGTATGTTTTACAGAGTTGCTTTCAGGAGCCAGGGATGGAACCTGTGTGCATTCCTTCTATTCTGCCAGTACAGCGAACTCTCCTAGTCTGATTATTGTACATGACAATATTTCATCCTTAATGAAATTAAGGATTTATCGCACTCGTAACCTCTAGGAACAAGATAATTTATGTGTCTCCACTATGTTATCCAACACTACATATACATACGTCGACCTCCTTAAATTCTTTAGTCTAGCCACAATCCTATTCACCAACCCGCATAACTTAAATGGCTTGGGGTCATACATTTTCTGTTTAAATGTTGCTACTGAATAATTTCGACGAAAGTGTATTCAAAATTATATATTTTTGTTTAGGTCAATTTAAATTTGGGATTTATTTGTTCAGTAACTGGTTTTATGTTGTTGCCTAAAATGGATGCAACCAAACTCCAGTTCACAGCAAATTAAACCATGCGGGTCCGCTTTTAAGTTTATGATCAAACTAAAAAATTCTAAACGAGTTCAATATCTTTAATTCGATATATATTTTAGCAAATAATTATCTTTTTTTTAGTTACATACTTTTAATATATATATAAATTTTTAGTTTATATGTAGAGGGTAATTTTTACAGGAATTTTTAAAAGCTTTTTACATAATTTACAATTTTTCGCAGGGAAATTATGGATAGGAGAAATTACTTACGGTTTTGGCAATATTGTATTATTGAAATTATCTTTCCATTGCAAGTCGGTGACTAGATTAGCTTGAGGCACATTGGGTCGACAGGTTAATATTAATGATTTACCCACTGGTTTTCTTTGTTCTTCTTGCATAGGAAAAATTTCCAATTTGGCACCATCAGCGGCTAATGTGATATCTAAAATAATAACAAAGAAAAGGTTGGACATTTTTAAATACGATAGCTATTGGTGCAACAAGTAATTTGAAATTAAAACTATTTTAAGGTTCAATTGAAATCATAACAAAGTTACATGTTTTTCGAGAAAAGAACACGTTATAACATTCAAACTATTTTGCTTTATAATATAAATGTATTTTTTTTAAGAAAAATACTCTTTAATATCCCCATAACATTTTGTTGTTTACTAAACAAATAAAATAAATATTTTGTAATTCCAATTTGCCGTTAAGCTCACAATAACAGTGACAAAAACCATACTTTAACAAAAGTTACTGACTGATAATTTGCAAAAGTGTGTGTGTTTTTTTACAATAAGCTTAAAAACAAAAAATAAAATTACATTGTTGGTTTAAAGCAAAACTGTTATCAGGTCATATAACATTAAAAAATGATGAGAACGAATGAAAAAGAATTCTCTTGAATAAAAAAACGCCATGTGTAAATAATGCGTTAATATGACTGTCATGCCAGTCAAGCCAACGAACGAACGCTTTTTGTATCTTTAATTTTTTCAAACCGCCCACCAAATACGCCTGATCCTGCTTGTGCATGCAATTTTAATGTGGTCAATGTGTAAAATATTATGTTTTCATTACGCTTTTCCACTGTTTTTTTCCGCCGTTAATTATAACAACAAATAATAGTGGAAAAATAAAATGACCACATGACAAACGGGTTTTTAAAGGATCAAAAAAATGTGCAAGTATATATAAACATGTATTGTATACAAAGACAGAAAGGCCGGCAAGCAGGAAATATTTTTTTTACAAATAGCCAAAGTAATTTTCTTGTGTGTGTAATAATAAATGTACATCCGTATGCGTGTACTTAAGCACGTAAGTTTTTAAAAGCAAAACCACAATAATAAGAAAGAAAAACGAACAAGTAAAAAAAAAAAACAATTTCTGAAAGTGAATGCACAGAAGATAAAATTTTTTGGCAGAAATATTTAAAAATATGTGAAGAATAAAAAAAAAAATAAATAGGTGAAAATTAATTTGTTTTAAAACTTTCTTGAGTTCTTTTTGTTGTACTGGATGTTGCAATATCTTTACTGGACACACTCGCACATACGCATGTTCACATGTATATGAGAGCAGGTCTACTTACATAAGCATGTGCATCCATACATAAGCTCATACATACATAAAGGGTGTCTTAGTAAAAATGCTCGTTTCAAATTGGTGTTAACTTTTGGTGCATGTGGCAACTCTGAACGTTGCCAGCTGGGACATTTGTGCTTTACGAAAAAATAGCACTCTGAGATTGTGAACACTTAAACAAAAATTTCTAAACTTCGAAAAATCTTCCGTCGAGGAGATGAAAATACAATCACATCCCTGTAAAAAAGTGAAGGAAAATTTAATGAAAAAAATTAACACCGTGCCATCACAGTCGTGGAGGCCATTTGACGAATATTTTATTCCCTATTTGAATGCAATTTTTCTTCTTTACAGTCCACTAAAAAAAATCTCAACTACAAGTATTTCAAAAACTACGTGTTGTAATTTTACAATGCAAAAGTGCATTCTTACTGCAACACCCTTTATTTGTTTACTTTCCATCATACATTTATTTTCTTTATAAAAGGAATTTGCTCTTCTTAATTATCTTTGGTCAATTGACGTGACATATGCATGCTGCAAGGCTTCCTGGCGTGTGGATACATACAAATGTATATGCACATGCATGCACACATACCAACGTAAACATACACATACACACGCACATACTGGTACTTATTGCCCATATTATTTTATACAACTTTCCTGATTAAATATTCATACAAAATTTGCATTTCTGTTTAAGAACAGCCAACCAAGCTTTCAATTTCCTGGCACGTGAATTATAATGGCTTAATGTTGTTGGCTTAAAATTAAATAGCAGATGCCAAAAATAATGCAAATAAACTTAATTTATAGTTGCGTTTTAAAACGGCAAGCATATTTGAAATATTTGAGCCGTTTATAAGGACAATAATATAGACACTTGATTACAAGAAATTATCGTTGCGATAAATTCTCTTTAATAAGAGAATATATATTTACAGTACGACACATCTAATCCGACACTCACTATTTCAGACTATCCATTAATACGGACAAGTTTCTGACAGTTTCTAAATTTTATCTCTGTGGTACGAGATAAAATGCTTGTCCGCAATAAAGACATAAAAAATTATGTCTTTTTGTTTCAATGTGCTTATTTTTATCAATCCTGGTAATAAAGTGCACTTAAAAATAATTTTTGAGACATCAAAAATAGAAAATTAGTTAGATAATAAAGAGTCTAGAACTAAAAACATTAAAAATAAAATAACTTTAAAAGTATAAGCGAATAGTATATCACGTGCTATTTTATTAGCCGATGTTACTAAAAAAGCTTAACCCAACCCGAACATTAGTACCTTTTACGCGACTTGTGGACATATTTTTTTCTTTAAATACATATTCGGTTTAATTCAACTGCGCTTTGACTTGTGGGCACAATATTTTCTTTTTTTTTCGTGAAAAATAGTATACTTGTTCCAAAAAGTACATTTTTCAAAGAGTAATTTTTGAAAAAGTACCCTTTTTAAGAAGTACTTTGCCTAAAAAGTACTTTTTCCAAAATTATTTTCCAAAAAGTACCTTTTTCCAAAAGGTACTTCGTCCAAAAAGTACTTCTTCCAAAAAGTACTTTTTTAAAAACGTATTGTTTTGGAAGTACCTTTTCCAAAAAGGACTTTTTAAAAAAGTACTTTTTATAAAAGTACTTTTTATAAAAGTACTTTTTATAAAAGTACTTTTTCCAAAAAGTGCCTTTTCCTAAAGGTGCAATTTTTAGAAAAGAACTTTTTTTTCAAAAAGTACTATTTCTAAAAGGTACCTTTTCCAAGAACTACGTTTTCTTAAAAGTACTTTTTTAAAAATATATATTTAAAAAAAATCTTTTTCAATAAAGTACCTTTTGTGAAAATTGCTATTTCGACAATTTTTTCTGAGGTACAAAAAGTACCTGCAAAGTACATAGATTTAAAAATTATGTGTTCACAAATTGCATATTAAAAAAAATCCACAAATAACCTTTTCCAAAAGTACAGTTTCTAAAAAGAATATTAAAAAAGTACTTTTTTTGATCTTCAAAGTACCGCTTTAATGCCATGCTTTAAGAATATACTATATCAGTTAATAATATATTTTAACCCAGATTTAAAATATAAGTTTTTTTATTATTTTTTCCAATTTCATGACACTGTGCGGTGCCAGTAATCATCATCTAAGAAAAATTATTATAAACAAAATATGAAATTGAATTTTTATTTCATAAATGAAAATGAATATTTGTTTCTTTGTTTTGACTTAAGTAGTGAATGAAGAGTAATAGCTGCAAATATCATACAAATAAACACTCACATATTCACTAAGGCTGTCAGTCATATCCATGTGTACATACGAGTATAAGTACTCGTATGTATTTGTTAATTCAATTCCTTAGTTGCTTTTGCGAGCAATTTCATACTTGTGTTGAAAGTTTAGCTTTAAAATATTTGACAGTATAAAAGGCAGCTGTCAGAAACGTCAATTAGCATAACATTTGGTGAATATGTTTGCTTGTATGTTTATACTTCATTTGCCCCATTAAAGAAAAGGAAATTAATAGTAGATACGTACGAGTAAATTAAAATCTTATAACAATATATACATTTCTGTATTTTCTTATGTATGAGTGGCAAATTACATTCAATTTTTTATTTTGTGGTTGAATTAAGTAATTAATCTAACAAAATTTGAAATTTAATAAAAATTTTGTTCGCACCCGCTTGAATTAATAGAACACATGTTTAAGCAAATATTTCATTTGAAAAAGTAATAAAAAAAATTTTTAGGGAAGTTTCGAAACATATAATTTTGGTGAAGTGTAAATTGAAACATTAAATTATTACATACGAGGTCTGTTCAAAGGGGACGGCAGAAACATAAGAGTAACTGAATTCCTCAACTGCTCATGAAAAAAACATTTTTTTAGCGCCACTTTTGTTCAAAATACCTACAACTGCTTTCTCCAAGAACCCACTTTTCTTCAAAATCCCCATTTTCGCTACTTACTGAAAACTGCATAAACGTACACTACATACATACACATAAGAAAGCAATTTATATGTTAATACAATGCACTTTCTTGACACTCATACATTAAAATATCAATTATGTAGTATTTTGTTAAAACTGTCAACAATATTTTATTCATGAACCAACGCTGACTTAAAATTACAGAAAACAACGCAATAGTAGCAGGACCAAGAAAAATACTTTTCAATATTTATTGTGTTTAACTTTTCCTTGTGGTTATTGCAGGACATTGTTCTTATTGTTTTTTTATATTCTCTTTCTTCTTCTTTTGTCTTTTAGCTATAAATTTAGTATTTTTTAACCATTTTAAATGCCACAAGCTGACGTTAATTTCATTTCCAAGTTTTTTTTTTTTATTGTGTCATTTAGTTACACTTTTCGTCTCGTCCACAAATCTTTTATTGTTATTGTTCTAACTCCAACCTACTCTCATATATGCAAACCTTTTCTGGGAGAAAGAGTCAGATTGTGGTGGATATTAGGTGAATGATGGGTGTATAAGCCTATGCATATTTTTATGACAGTTATTTGTTAGTAATTGTTAAAACGGGTAATACGTGGTGAAATTTTAAATTGTGTGATTGTGTTAGGTGCGCGCGTTTATTGTGATGCTTTGCATTGACAAATAAATGTTTAATACAATTGTAGTTGAAGTTTTGCTGTGTTTTGTGTTTGAAAAATAAAGTTATTTAATGTTTTTAATTAAATTGCAAACTTCTGAACAAATATTTGTTTTATTTTATTTTACTAAAGTAAATTTATATACAAACTTTTTGCCTGACATTAACCCAGGAAAACTAAAGCACAACTGAATTTGTTATGGAAACCATGATTTCTATAAAATAATTAAATTTTTTTTCTAACTAAATATATATAAATGAAATGAAAATAGAGTATGAGAATTATTTATTCAATATACTCGTACATACATATAAATAAATATCTATTCAGTGTAATCTGCAAGACAAAGAACAGTAATTTAAATTAGTTTTTGTGCAAAAACTTAAAGTAATTAATTAATAATTTTTTACTCTTTATATAAAATTCCAGCACAGTTTATTTAACCATTAGTAGCTAAAGTAAATATAAATAGTTTAAACATACATTTTGCTTGGTTGTCAAATATCATTTCATTAATTTTATCACAAGAGCAAAAAAAGCATTTGACGAGCTTCTCATTTTATAAAACAAAAAATGCCCATCGACATGCATCTCATCTCTTTGGTCTTGTTTTTTTTTTCCAGGGACAATAAAAATAATTAATATTAATTGAAATTTAAGTAGATATTTCATATTTTTAACATACTCTCGTATGAACTGCTATAGTAAATGAATTACACATATTACGCTGTAATGAGAGTAGTTAATTTAAATGACAACTGCATCGAAATGGCAGACTGTGTTGACAGCTTTTGGAATTACATAACTTGAGTTGGAATAAAGAGAAAAAAAAAATAATTTAATATTGTCATCAATAGAAAAGACTTTAAGCAGCAAGACATTGTAAAAAAAATCATGTTAAGACGAGAATAGTTAATGGTATTTTGTGCCCTTGCAAGTAAATACAACAGTGTGGACTAGTGCAACGCTTGCCATTTTCATATATATTTTTGTTTGACAAACTGGGAATTTTTAAATGAACACAAATGCTTTGTCACAAAATGCCACAATGTTCTCAGTTTTACGTTAAGACATGATGACTTTTTAATAATATATACAGGGTTTTTTATTCTCTCACATCTTTGGGTTGGCAGCACTGTTCTGTGGTGAGTTTGGCTGAAGCCAGGTTTGGAAAATTGATTAAATTGGTTAAATGTTAAGTATTTCCATCAATCAAAATAATTTTTGTTTATTTCGTAAAAAATTTTATTCAAAAACAAAATTTGATGATTAATTGTAGGCCACTGCAAACAATTAAATAGTTGCGTTAACTTATATAGCACAACCGTTAAAAAGCTTTAAAAGTCTTCTTGAAGCAATTTGCTTTGAATAAGTAAACAAGTGAATAAGTTGAACAAGTAAAAAACGACGGCCTTATATTTTCCATTTGTAATATATTATATTCTGAAATATAAAAGTTTTTTTACTAGATACTTAATGAAACATTTCCTTCTTCTTTTCAGGCTTTAAAAGCACATTTGATATAAAGTCTTTAAATTAGGTAAGTTGCTAAAAATTATTTATATTTATAAAAAAAAAATTATATTTGAAGCATTATCCAAAATATTTAAAATAAGTTTCCCATGTATTTTATTAAAGCAATTTTACACAGGATTTGCTAAAAATAGGTTTTAAATACACTTTAATTTTTTATGAATGTGGGGATATATAGTATTTATTATTTTAAAAACCAAAAATATACTAGAATTCGTTTAACAGAATTCTGGGAAAACTTAACTTGAAAAATCATAAACAGGGGGCACAAATAGCGAATACTAAAACCCTTGACCAGTTCCCTGCTTAACAGACCACTATTACTGTGCCTGGGATTTTTTGTTTGTTTATGGGGGTTTTATACGAATTCAACGACTCTTAAGTTGTGGAATTGGGAAATTCATCAATCCGAATCAGAATAGATGGATATATGCAAATATGACTGCCACTTTAAAATTGTTCAGAAGAGATTACAAACTTTGTAGAAAGAAGTAATTTTTTTTGGAGCTTTAAAATATCCTACTCTCAAGACAGTTTAAATTTTTGTTCCTTAAATCTTTTGAAATTTCCCCAATAACTTTTTTAAGATGCCAAATGAAACAATTTTCTATTGCTTCTAATTTCATACAAGATATTTGTTATTTCTCAAGCTTATCATTGAATTCAACAGTATTTTTACTGCTTTTACTTTTCTTTTGCAAACTATTTCCCCCATTTCTGTTGTAATATATTTCTGAAAAAATTCTTACTATTCGCTTCGTACTTGTGCTGTAAAAAAGTAAACGACATTTATAGCATATTTATAGGTGTTTACAAGAATTTCTATTATATGCATGTACATATAAAAAAAAAATGTAGAATAAAAATATGTCAAAGAAAGCAGACAGCAAAAAGTAATCTGCATATGAAGTGATAAAGTAGAATATTTAAAGCAATAGGCTACATAAACTTGCTAGACAACATTGTGCCTAGCCATGGTATTTTAAGAGCCTACTTTGAGGACCTTGTTTAGTAAAAGGTAAATGCCAAAAAGAATAAAATATCAAGTTGTGTAAAACGAATCAAATAGAACTGCAGGCTAACGGATACAATTATTTGATGGGGACAATTGCAAAAAAAGAAGAAAAAAAAAACAGAAAAGCAATAGATGCAAAGCAAAGAATGTTCTAATGCTGGAGGTTGTAAATAGATACAAAAAATTGCTTTTACCCTCACGTGGAATTGAGCCGTCACTGGCCTTTTTCATTTGTGTAACTTTGGCCAAAGCAAACACAGTAAATACAAAAGGTCTACCATTGCTGTTGTGTAAATTTATTTAAATTACTATTCGGCAAAGCCTACTTTTCGAAAACATGTTTATTGATATTGTGGAGCATACTTTTAGGCGTGCACACTTGCTATTTGCTTCTGTTGTGAAACCAGCAACAATTTCTAATATACATGTGCACACATGCCATTCCTTGGTGTGTGTATTTATTAAACCAGTTTATTTCATATTTTTTTTTTTTGACTGAAAGCTTACACATTCATATTATTTTGGTAGTATATTTTTAGGCTTGAAAAAATTTAATATATTGAAAAATTTTATTTTCCAGGTACCGGGCTTTTTTTTGCAATTTAATTTTGTTAGTTATTTTTTCAAATGCTTGAGTTTATATATTTATATGAAAAAAGCAACTCCTTTGTGCATGTTATATTTTGTGACAAATTTATTTCGGTATGCCACACACGTTTTGTTTAGCTTTTTATGCTTCATCGTATCTGCAATATCATTAAATGCGACTGTCACTTGTCTGTATGCTTTTTATGTTTAAATGAAAAAAAAAATTCAAGTTATTTCTTTTTATAACAATCGTATTTTTTACCCTTTGCTAAATGCTGGTAATTTTATTTTGTTGCTTGTTATTTGATACTCTAGACATGATCTTTCCCGTCTGGCTGCATATACATTTATTCAGCTTAAGTGTCTTTATGAAGCAAGAAGGAGTATATCCTTCCGTTTTCACGGATTTTTTTTCTAGTCATGCTTAGACAGAAACCAAGATGGCTCTGTTGTTCAACATCCTTATTTTTGTGGTAAAAACTTGCTTTGGAGAGTTTTGAATTTTAAACCGTTTGATGTCTAAATAAGAAAAATATATTTGCAGGATTTTATTAGCAATTTTTCCAGCATTTTAAAATGCTGTCTACTATCACCCAGCAAACATTTTTTTAATAACTATTTTTTAATAAGGTTATGAAGAAATTTGCTGAATTCATAGATTCTAGGAGTTTTTTGGAAGCATATCCCATACCAAAATTTTAGTCTCGATTTTTTCTAGTAATTTTGTTTGCTGGGTTAATATCTGATAGTTTCTATGAAGACAATTCAAGTCATAAATGTCTACCAGACTAGACATTTGTTTGTAATTCAATAATTTCAGCTATGAAAAAAAATAGATGTTTATAAATATTATATACATTTTACACAACAATTGAAATAGAAACCAAATATGCATGGAAATGGGCAGTTGCTGGTTAGATATTATCAAATGTATATATTAAGGGTGTCTAAAAAATTTACTGTAATTTTTTTCCAAAAAACTTTGAATAATCGTCAGAGTACCCCTAGAGTTCTTAATATTAATCACTTCTATCGTGAATGTTATGGCAATGAATTTCCCATTCCCAATAAATGGATATGGTGAATATTTTTTGGTGGCAAACGTTTCTATTGTGAATAGTTTGGAAGTAATAGTTGTTATTGTGAAGTAATTGTGTGTGATTTATAAAAAAAGGGCCAAATTATCGATCGAAATTTTAATACACATTTCGAACGATATCGAATGCCGTAATTTTCCCGCAGAATATGGCGAAATGAACACCGTTTATCTTCTGGGAGAAAATGCTCTAGGAACTTCGCGAATATATATTTTTCTTTTTTCAAAATTAATTTCCACAATTTAGAGGCGCTGTTCTGCCATTAAACCATTCGTGGTGACCTTAATGATCAGAAATGTCAATACAGTGTGATATTCTCAGTTTTCAAACCATAATTATTGTCATCGATAGTTATCATGCAGCTAAAAGAAAACCACCCGATATACATATATATTTTATGTAAGTGTGTAAATAAAACAAAGAACAAAATTCATCGATTAAAGAATCAAAAACTGGCGCCAAATAAATAAGCAATTGAGATTGTTACTACTCGTGTAGGCAAAAGAGTTAACAAAAAACAAATACATACTGAACAAAGAATTGTCAATGTGTATTATTAATTAATTCTTCAATCAGATACCACTTGGAAAATAAAATAAATCGAAAAATTGCAAAATTTAAGCAAAATAATTAAAAGAAAATTGCAGTCCATTTAAACCAGCAATCACAAATACATAATTTAACACGAATCATGTGTTGAAATTAATTGAAAACAAATTATTATGCAATATTTCTGGAGAAATGATTGCACTTACCATTTGTTTAACCTCAATTAAACTTTATTCTGCTATAAAGTAATTATTTTTAAAATAAAGTAGTCACTGTAAAATATTTTATATGACATGAAGAAAATAACGAAACGATGTTAATGATTTAGTTCTTGTGTATAATGTTCTCATCAAATTTGTATCAATACAAAATGTTGCCACATGCAACCGAATCGCCTAAAAGCGATACAAGTGTAGCGGTTTCTGTGGACAGCACTGTTCTGTTCTGTTAATTAATGACGATTTTTTTTCTCAACTTGATTTGTTGTAAAAATGTTCATGTAAGATCAATGTAGGAGGTAGGGTGCTCTAGAAACCAATTATATCATGTTTTTTACAGTTTTTCATGCAATTGTCTCTCTTACTTTTGAGGCTGTCAAAATTTGTATTAAATGTTTGATAATTTATTTTAATTTCTTTTCTAATTTTTCGATTTCTTCTTACCCCGGTATTATTCATAAAATTTAAAATGAGTTTGAAATCAAATTTTTTCATACAAAATTTTCTTAAAACAGATTTCAAATACGTTTTATTTTTTATGAATACCGGGATTAATATTTAAGTTATTGTTAAAAAGCTTTAGGCTTCTTACTTTTAAATATACGTTTTTATTAGGCATAATTCATAAAAATTATTTTATGTTTATTAACGGCCTATTTTTTTGCTACAAATTTATCAAATAAGAAAGATTGAGATATGAAGTATTTTTGACAGATTAGGAGGCATTTAACTTTTAACATTAAAAAAATTTACTGAATTATGGAATTATAGAATTTTATTGTAGAAGTAAACAATATAAAATTTTGAGTCTGTTACTCTTATAATTGTGAAAATATAGAAATATTATATATTATATTGCTTTCCTCCAAATGTTGAATTATGCGCTCGTAAATAGTGCAATTTTTATTAAATTTCGAAAGGTTCGCTCTAACCGCTTGACTTTATACAAGCAAAAAATATATACACAACACATATTTTTGTGGTACATTTTTAAGCATCTTATCATTCAGCAATACTTATTAATGCAACAGATATGGTATAAAAGGTTTTTTTTAGCCTAGATATGTACGTTACAATATTTGTGGTACACTTTTAAGTATCTTATCGTCCACCAATATCGATGAAACATATATGATTTAAAAGGTATATGTGCTTAGATATGCACAGTATAAGTAACCGGCCAATAATAATATGAATAATTTTTAAAAATTGTTTTCATAAAAATTAAAAAAAAGGTTAGAATTTGCTTGAAATACATATAATTGTTGTTTTGAACTAAATTTTTTTATTCCCCGCAATATTTGTATCATATCCAATTTGTTTTGATTAAAAAAATTACAAACTTTTGCTAAATATAAAATACATGAGAGTAAAAACGAAATACGAGCTAAAATGATAAATAAAAGTTGGTTCAAACATTGCAAAGCCGTAATGTCACAAACAAGATTCGATTTTCTTATTTGAGCAAAATTACATTAAATAAATTCATATTAATTTTAATGAATGAATTGGAGTTCCACGTCATAGAAATAAATTAAAAAAAAGAACAGTTTTTTCCAATTCCATATTTAAATACTTTAACACTAACTAAGCGACCACAACTTTAACGGAAATTTAAACAAGCGCCAGTGTTTTGTATTAATTCCTTTTTGTTTCAATTGGCTTCAAATAAAGAATGCTGCTTACTGCATCACAAAAGGCTTTTTTCAACTCAATTATTAATTAAATGACATTTTAATGAGTTCTTTTAAAAGCCAAACAAGTGCATCTCAGTCATCGGCAGCCACCACAAAACTACGAGTATGTAAATGTTGCGTTTGGCTTCGTGCAACTGTTAATAAAAGAAGGGGGACCCCAAAAAAGCCCTTAACATACTGAAAGTGATATCATTTGTTTTTAAGTGATTAAAATTTGAGTACCATACATTTTTTTATACAAATTACTGCTGTTGATAAAAGCAACTAGAATCGTCATTATCATCATCATCATCATCACTATGGTGGAGTTGGTGTCATGGTATGTGAAATTTTGTGACTCTTGACGTCGGGGGTTGGGGAAAAGATATTATGTTTTCATGGATTACTGGTTGAATGCCTTTTGAATTGCATACAATTGTGCCACATACTCGCACTCCTACTTATATAGTGGCTGTTTTGTGTGTGGTTTTATTTGCTTTTTAGTCGATGGTATAACATTATTTAATGGTTTTGTCATTTAAAAAGAAGCTAATTTATGCAATTGAATGCCAGTGCAGACAGCAATACTACAGCCAAAATATTCTTGACTGGACTTGGAAAGCTTAAAAACTCATACACCACACAAGAGTTTTATAGGAAAACGAAATCATATTAATAAAACCAAACTGGTCGAGACACATCTTTATGAAGTTTGCGTCAAAAATGGTAGATGGTCAGTTTGACATACAAAATTAACAGGAATTATTTTCAATGCTTCTTTGTTAGGTTTATGTGATGAAAATTTATAATTCATAATAATTTTCAAGAGGGATTTTATGTTAATTTTATAACATGTTTGTGAATACTAGGGAACACTGGATTCTTGATAGAAAATCCAAAAAAAATGCGACTACTGAAAATAAATCCTTCATACACATATTTTTACAACGATAGAAAATTTCTCAAATATATTTGGCTATAATTTTGATTTTGCAATGTGAAGTGGCTTAAAAGTGCAAAGAGGGTAAAATTTAGGTATTTTTATAAATATGAAACCACGAAAGATACACTCAAAATTCAAAAGGCATACGAATATTTCAAAAAAATAAGCCGACATGTGTCTCGTACTTATGCGATATGTAGAACTTTATGGGTTAAAAGGGGTAAAAATGTGATTTGGAAGTTTCTGAATGAAAATGTGCACTAGGGGGGTAAAATCGTAACCGTTTTTTGCACCTTTTTCAACTGTATGTGCATACCGGTTAACATGATTTAAAATTTATGCCCCTCAGTAAAAACTAAAATAATAAAATGTGTGTTCTCTCCAAAGGCATAAAAAGGCAAAATTTTAAGATATTATTTTTTTTTTCCAAAAACACTTTTAGGCAAAGGTGCATACAAAAAAGTTGGTTTTTGGAAAATGTATTTTCAAAATCGTATTTTTCGTCAAGAAGTAGATACTTTTTAAAGAAGTGCTTTTCGAAAAAAAAATTTTGAAAAAAACTTTTTGGAAAAAAAACTTTTTGAAAAAGAAAAACTTTTTGAAAAAAACGACTTTAAAAAAAAACTTATTGAAAAGGTACTTTTTGAAAAAGTAATTTTTGAATAAGTACTTTTCGAAAAAGTACTTTTCGAAAAAGTACTTTTTGCAAAAGTACTTTTTGTAAAATTTACTGTTTAAAGAAAATATTTTTTTGTCTATGTATGTGTTACTATTATAGCTTTTCGATTTGATATTATGATTTTCTATAAATATATTTCTTAAAATTTTTTTGTGGTATATTATAAAATTTAATTTTTACAAAATTTAATAAAACATTTCTAATTGGCAATAAATCATGCGATCTGGCCACCCTGATGTTCTGTGTTAGTAAAGCTGGATTCACCCATTGTTTCGGAACAAAAAATTTGTTCCGAAACAATTTTCGTTTTTTGAGAGTTTGTTCTGAAACGATTCACCCACTTCGAACAATTGTTCTGGAAAAACAAGGGTACCATATGAGATATTTTTGTAAACGATGCGTGTTAGTTTTTCAATTAGGCAGCACAGTAGCAGATGAATGAAATTTGCTTTTTTTCTAGGCGTCACACTCATATATTTTATTGTGTAATAAACAAATTGTAAATTAAAAAATCTTAATAAAATAAAAATTTAATTTTATTAAGATTGTATTGTATTATAAAGATGTTCATATAATATGATGTGGCATCTCTGCTCAAGTTTACTTAAAAATTTAAAGTAGCTGGCATCACAGTTGAAATGTTTCACAACAAAAATTAAAATTAAACCAATTCATGTTCCGAACCAAGTTAACTCTCTTTCGCTCACTCTCTCAAAAAGGGAGACGTCAAACTACATATAAAAAAATTGTTTCGGAACAATGGGTAAATCCACCTTAAGAATGTTTGTTGTAAAACGTTGGTTTTTGAAGAGTGATGCCAATAGTAAAGAAAAAAATTTCTGTTTGCCTTTTTAAAATTTTTACAACTTTTATAATCTAATTTCTCTTAATTAAATAATTTTCCTTCTCTAAAATATTTCCCCGCATGAACTTTTATATAAAACGTTTCTTATAATTTTCTTTTTTATTGCTATAGTTTTTATTAATTTATTTTATTGCACTTCCCTTGCACATGTTTAACTTGAAATTGTCGACATATGAATGTACTTAGTATGTGTTTTAATTATTTTATATTTAATAAATAGACAAGTTCTGTTTGTTTTATCAATTTAATTTCCATTTTCTTTCCGCATTTACTCGTATGTACTTAGTTTTCTTGTGTTTTAATAAAATTTCTGTATGCATCTTTCATTAAAGTTCATTAAACAAGCGATGTGTTGGTGAAATATGTGTAATAAAATATTGTAGATTGTAAAATAAAATTATATAGATATATGTATATATATTTTTTATTATTATTTTTATATGGTGGCATATAAAAGGGGCTAATTGGAGACAATTGCTTTACAAACTTTTAGGAATGCTAGAGCAAATGAAATAAATTAATGGAGAAAAATAAAACTAAAAGGAAATCAAGCGTAATTAAGACAAAGAAAATTAAATTACTTTAAACTATCGACAAATAACACAATGTTAATGAATCAATAAGTTGCTATTCAAAACTTTTGGAATTGGTGCATTTAATAGGCATGCCGGCAAAGCTGCCACTATTACAAATTATTTAAATGTGTTACCACAGTTAGGAGATTATTTTGGGGGCTAAAGGAATGTTACCCTGCTTTTGCATGCCCTGAGCATCAAGATTTATAAAATATAGTTTTGTGGCAAAGAGAACAATTATTTTGCTCTAGATTCTATAAATAATAGAAAAAGATTCAATATTTTTTGGACTGTCGGTATTGACCGATACTATACTGTGGCATCCCAAATTTATATTTCCTTGCTTGAGCTAACAAATGAAGTAACAGAGTGTACATTGCAAAAGGCGACGCCAGCTGACCCGCAAATGAAAATCCTGGGCCATTTAAGAGTACTAAGATCATCATGGTTATGGAACACTTTACGTTCCTTAACTGCATGTTAAATCCGGTTAAGCAATACACCACTGCCGGTCCTAGGGAATTGCTGCACAATAGTTGAGACTTGCACCACTTAATTGATATATGGCTTCCGCCCATCTAGTGTAAGTGAAAGTACATTTTATCTGTTTGTAACACTTGTCTATCATGTCAGAGAATTTTAAGATATATATTTTACACAATATGCTTCTTCATTAAAAAGCCACTAATTCAATTTCCTTCTTCCTCTATTGGCCACTTAACACTTGCATATATGTAATAAGTTTCATGCTTAAGTAATCCGATTCCCTGCACTCGTTTTAACGCTCCGTCAATCACACTCGCACTTACACACACACACACACACAACTTAAATACTCATAATTAATAAAGTAACGGCGTGTGTGTTTGTATGTAAGATACCAAAGCTGGGAGATTTTACACTTGAAAATATATCAATCATTGGAAGTAAGATTGGAAGTACTCACATGAATATATTAAATTGTAACCATTTCCCTGACTTACAATTCATATTGCCAATAATCAAACTTATTGCATTTAACTACATTAACACTCACACTTGAATATATGTCACACATACATACATACATGTACATGTGTACGAAAGAATCTTGTCTTATTAAAATTTTCCTTTAAGGAACTTCAAACTTTCGAACGGAAAGAGGTTCAGCCAGAAGCAATGCCTGCCCTTCAATAACATGCAGTAGTTTATTCTGCTTGAATTGATTTTGAATTGATGATTACAACGGGCTGATAATTTATAAAACCATTCGCAATCCTACAAACAGTTTTCCGTTACACTCTACTTTGCCAAGAAGTGCTACAAAATGATGAAGCAATTTCTTTAATGGTTTCAGTGTGGTGAGTTTTCCCAGCAAACATAATAGTGCTTTCACAGTAAAAGTTAAAACCTGGTTTTAGCATTAAAACCATTAATATGTGATTTTACGTTTACACTGCACTTTTAATAGATTCTGGTTTTAACACACAGGCTGTCCAATAACTTTGATCAGAATAAATTAAGTGACAAACTGTACTACAGCAGTTTTAAAATGCACTCTAAAGTTAAAATAGAATAATTTTGTAAATAAATGCTTTAAAATTAGGGAACACTGATAAAAAGCAAACAATTACTTAAAATCCCTATTATTTCAAATAAAAATCATGCAAATTCTCAAAGCAAAAATGAGAGTGTGATGGAGTTTGTGGTGCTTTATCAGCTGTTTCCAATATATAACGTGGCATCACTCCACTTAGCACGGACAAAAACAAGTATGTATTTCATTAAACCTACTTAAAAAAAAATTCTACTTAAAACCAATTTTAAGTTCGTTTTAACAAAATAATTTTGTATAGTAAAACCGGCTTTTATCAGTTGGCTTTAATCTTAAAGCCAATTGTGCATCTGTCACTTTCTGTAGGGGAAACTGTGTACTTCCAGATTTCAGTTTTGCCTGAAACAGCTTATTGACATTAGACGCTTGGCGGGCTACACGTTTACAAATGCTGTGCGTCTCAATTGCTATCGTGTGGTCAGCTACTGAATTATTTTGAAAACGGCAATACCAAAACAATAATTATGGAAAACTGTTTGTTGTACATGAGCCAGTGGTGCCACATTTTTTTTTAAATATATTTAAGGTTTAAAAATAGCATTATTCCATCAACTCAAATTAAGCAAAATTTAAAAGCAAATTATTTCCGTTACTTAAAATATATAGTTTAACATATATTTTTGCCAAATAAAATAAAATACTTTCACATTCACATTTATTTCGTATAATATTATTGTATTGACCACAACCACAAAAGTAGCACGGACAACAACCTGCCATGAAAATAATCTTTCATTCGTTATAAAATTGTTTGAGTTTAAAACTTGATTCACGTAAACAATTCCTCGTGTAAACTTGAAGATGAATTTAAAATTACAATATATTGCAAAGGTTTGTTGGTATTGACACTTGTGCACACTACGATTTTGTATTTGATGTGTGGAAAACACTTGTGTGGCACAAAATTATTAGAGAGTTATATTTTTTCTTCTATGTAAATACATACTTACGTAGTACATCATAGCAGTTTCAGTTTGTGGCATTGATACTCGATATCATTTGCTAAGAAGCCGTCTGCAGACACATTTATGAAGTACAAGTCGTCAAGTCTAAGCATGTTCTTGTGTTATACTATAATACCCGCAAAAGGACTCTTCATTTCGTATGAATGCTTTTCATAGAATGATTTAACTTAAGTTTGTTTAACAATTTGAAGTTCTCTTGCTATTTGCTGCTAATAAGTAGGATTTTATTATTGTTGACAGTTGGCTATTAAGCAAAATTTTCTTTCTACTTTCTTTTCATCGATTCAAAACGATTGTTTAAATGAAATTAATTGCTTAAATTAAGTGTCTTGTCTATTGCAGAATTTTTATTTGTTTTATGCAGCCAAATAAATAAAGCATAAAAAGGAATGAGCAAGGGAATAAGGTTATACAAATTTTGCTAACATGAAAGTTAAATGAAGACTAAGCAAAAATAAAGAAAATCTACCAAAAAAAGAAAAAAAAAACGCAATGCCGTAAGTGGACATTGAAATTCGCAAAAAGAATTTAATGTGTATCTTCTGACTGCTGAATTTTGTGGAGTTATATTCACCCAGCAACATTTTTATCCGGGCAATTTTTTATATTAAACACATTCACGACAGCAGGCTACCGACCACAGAAATAGAACATTTACATGTGCTTATATGGGAATTATTTTCAAGGCTACACGACAGGTTGTTGTCCGTGGTACTTTTTCCATAGAAATACATGGTAGCCCGCTGCTGTCAATTTATTTAATGCATCAGTAAGAGTACCTAATGTTAGACAATTTTGGGAAAAATAATTTGTTAGGCTCCTAAGATTTTTGAAACATAGACTTTTTTTTAAAGAAAATCATTTTTCAGTCATTGCCAAGATACAATTTAGATAATTTAAAATTATATTCCAGTTTGACACCAAGAAAACTATGCAAAATATAATCTGTCACTGCTGTAGTGAAACATCGTAAACGTAGAAGATTTTTGTCATTTGGTCTGGCAGCATGTTGTACTGTATAAAGGGGTGTAATAGGCAATTTTATTATCATGTATTAAGGACTTTTTTGTGTATAAATTAAAACGTAACTCAACAATAACATAACAAAATTCTGCTTGCTTAAAATAGAATATTTGAAGAATTGTTGTAACATATTACAGAAAGTGGCAACTACAGACATCAAGGTTGCCACATACATACATAAATACTTATGTGTGGAATTTAAAATTGTAGTAGGCGTAAAACACAAAAGTTCCTTTCCTTCAAATAATTATATTAAAGTATTTGTTTTTCTTAATACAACATTTGCGTGTGAAATTTATAATAAATGTCTGTGAATTCCGTTTAAATTATTTTGGTTTTGCTTGTCAAATAATTAATTAAATCGTCGTGATCAACAAGTTCCTTTAGTTAGTCATTTTCCCAAGTATATTCGTATGTAGTAGGCACATACTATAAAAAACTTTATTTATAATTCTACAGTTGTATATTTTTATTTGCTTTAAGCTCTTTTTTTGACATCGTCTTGTCAAAATCATTTTTTTTGTGAATAATGGAACCAAAACAGCAGACCACACACAAAGCTTGTTAATTCCATTTATGTTGTTGCTGATTTATTTTCTTTTCCGTTAAATGGTTCTCATAATATAAAAAAGACAAAAAAAAAAGACGAATTTACATACATAATCCCTTTTTATTTTGGGCTCACGTTGTGGACTGAACAGCAGTAAATAGCTGTACCCTTGTGTACGAGTAGTACGAATGCACCGCAAGAAAAGAGTAATAATATGAAGAACCATGTGAATGAGCACGGTACTCAACTTGAGTTGTAGTAGAGCAGTAGTCAGCAGTTTACTTATGTATTTAATTTACAACCGACAAACAAAAGATAATGGGAAGAAGGTTCCAGTGCATAAAAAGTACAAATACTTGAATTATTTAAATTTCATTTAAGTACTTGAAAATTGTGTGCTTTTTATATAAAACAAGCTTTGACAAAATGCATACATATTTTAAAAATAAAATGTACTTTAAAAAAGGAACATATAAGAAACAAAGCGAATTCAGGTGACAAGGAATTCGCTTTCATATATAAAATATACACACTTTTCTCTTTTGTTTAAATAAAAGCTAAATAAATCTTGCAGTTGGAGAAGTTTTAAGTGAAAAATAAATAAAATCGCTAAGAAAATCCTGGTTGCATGCACTTAATTTTGGGAAAAAATTAATTTAGCCGGCTTACAGTACAGATAATTTCCTTTTCACGGATAATTTTGCATTATAAAATAAAAAGTTTTTTTGTTGTTTAAAAAGATCGAAAACTTAAATAGCATGTCATTTATATATCACGTGTATAGCATTTTTTTTTTAAATGTAAATCTCTTTATCGCTATATGCATAATTTTATTTAATTAATAGTATAATAAACACATAAATATATTTTTAATCCTTTATATATAAGTATACATGTATGTACATACATACATACATACATATATACATAGATACAATGCATGTACTCGTGTACATATAGTTTTAATTAGTTTTCACACTTTTGCTCAATTGCCATGAATGGATTGTTTATTTGTTTATCCAAAACATGAAAATCCTTTTTGTTAATTTATATAAATAATAAATTCACTGATGTCATCTTAATAAAATGCAATAAAAATAAGCACAATCGTAAATAATTGGAGGGCGAAAATTTATAAAATTTATAACTTATTTTTTATCCTGTCAATTTCACACATAGAACATTTGAGAGTTTTTGTAAAAATGCAACAAGAGCTAAATTTTGAACTGTTTGCCATTGCAAATCTACATAAAAAAAGACTAAATATGATAATGATAAATATTCCAAAGCACAAAGGCATATTTATTTTAAAATCAGAAAGACATGATGAGATGAATACTGCTGATGAAAGTGTAGCGGCTTTCGAAAACAGCTGTTCTGCTCTGTAAGTTGAACAAGTAAAAACTGACGTGTTTACTTTCCTTTTTGCCTTGAAATATTTATCATGGCTTCCTGAATTTAAAATTTGTATTATATGTATATTTTATTATATTTTTTAAACTCGAGGCCGTTTTATAAAATTATTATAAATTTTATTTAATAAAATTCAATATTTATATAATAAAATATAAAATATTATATTTCTTACTCCTGACGATGTTAACAAAGTTTTAACGATATATTGAATTTTAATAAATAAAATCTTCTATTATTTTATAAAAAGCTTAATAAATATAGCAAAATACATAAAATACAATCTTTTTTTTTTAAATAAATGAAATAAATTCGTTTATTTCGTTTTGAATAAATAAAATACAATAAATATTCAATTTAATATTATCATGACAAAAAAGTTCTGTGGTTAAAAATAAAAGAATCCTAAAGAATAGTAAAATATAACAATTATGTTTTATGGTCCAAAAATCTCGCCGATTGCTAATTGGGAGTAAATCTTCTATAGGGGTACTTTGACCCACAATTACTCTGGCATCACCCTACAAAACAATCAATCAGTTGTTGTTGGTAAATATGTGTGTGTGTGTATTCTCTTTATATTTTGCTCCTCTGCATAAAGCCTTTTTACAGCTT
Source organism: Linnaemya tessellans (assembly GCA_951800035.1). Taxonomy (NCBI): domain Eukaryota; kingdom Metazoa; phylum Arthropoda; class Insecta; order Diptera; family Tachinidae; genus Linnaemya; species Linnaemya tessellans. The sequence continues at coordinate 98,793,904 of OX637536.1, read as the reverse complement.
CAAATTCTTCCTGGTCATCAGTCTATTGTTATTATAACGTGTGTGAATAGTGTTTTTGTGAGTGTGACAATAAAAAGTGATAAAATTTATTATTGTAATTAAATTAAGGACAAATATGCATGTAAAATAAACAGTGTTTGTCCGCCAGTCGATCAATCGTTTTCACATACATGTATGCACGAGTACATAAGCAGATAATCCTACATAGTTTTATTTGTAAGTATTATAGCCTTTTATTCGTCTTCATTTTAATTTAATCGCTATCTTCTAAAACTAAATTGGAATAGATACAAACTTAAGCAATCATGTGTAATTTATTGTGTTAAAATATGTGCAATTGATTTGATAAATACATAATAGGTAACAAGAACAACAGTAACGTTATTTGTTTGTTTATCAATGTTAGAGAACTGCATGCCATAATGTTGTGCATGCAAGCACAAGCATCTTATGCTTTTGTTTACGTTTAACAGTGTTGCCAGAATTAAAACTTTTACAAATAATGATGTTTGCCAAATATGTTGCCTAAATCTCAATGTTCTCTACTTATTAAGGAACAATTTGTTAAAAAAAAAATTCAATTATGAATAAAAATTTTTTTTTATAAATTATGCAAATTAATTTATTAAAAAAAATTTATAAAATAAATAAATAAATGAAAATTTGCTGAATTAACCTTTAACCATTTTATAAATTAGGCCTTTAAGATGTAACATTATTATTTTTATATAGAATTATATATAAAACCAATAATTCGTTTTTGTTTCGAAATAGTTTTAATTTGAAAAATATGAAGGACAATTTTTAAAATAACATACAACAAACGAAATCCTGTATTGAAATTGTTTCTTCTGCATAAAAAAAAAATTTTTTTTGGTGCATGCACAAATTTTCAGAGACCAATTGAGAATTACTATTCTATAAAATAAAATATATTGAAAACAAATAGAATTTGTGTGTTTTTTAGATATGATTTTAGTTTGTAAGGGTTTATTCCATAAACTCATTGAATAAATAAATAAATATTCTATGCTGTTTCTTATATAATTCTCAATTGGTTTCTGACAGCTAGTGCATAAGGTAAAAGGTTGTGATATTTTTTAGAATTAATTTGAAGTCATGTGGTGATTTGGTGCAATGAATTCTCTATCTTCTCGTCTTTATCCTCTTAATACTATAACCTGCTTTCATAGTTGCGGCAAAATGCTTTGTATGAGTAGCGGTCCAAGGAAAAAAATATATAATATATTTTCAATACTTCCTTAAGTTTTGATAGACTCCCAACTAAAATCCCGGGAATTGTGAAGAGAACATTTGCTTAATTTGCCGGGAATTTTTCCCCTCATTATAACAATGGAACATTCCCAACAACTTTTTGAGAATTTCTAGGTAAAGCGTACTTTTTATAAAACTGAAAGAGTTTTTATAATTAAATATTTTTTTATTAGTGAAATTAAAAAATAAATAGCATGTAGATCATTAAGACTTAATTAAAAGAATTAAAATGTTTTTTCTTTACATATAGTTTATTTTCTACTTTCACTTACTTTCAAAAACGTTTATTTTTACTGTGTAAATAAAATTAAAACATTAATGCTTGGTTAGACTAGAAAGGCAGCATTAACATTGTTACGAGTATTTATAAAACGAATATCATTAAAAATGATTTGACACCGATTTTTTAACACTTCAATGTATATATATTTCTTTTACCATAATATCTTTGTAAGAATGGCATATATTTTTTGTAGCAAGACTTTTCTTTGTAATAGTTTTCATAAGATAACGAATAGAAAAATAAAGAAATAAAATTTTCTCAAGTGCCACACAAGATGTTAGAAAAGTATAAGAAAGAGAAAGAAATAGAAACCTAAATGAAAATATAATTTATATTGATGAGATTGCCAAAGATGTTTGGCCACTTTTGGCAAACCTCGCAATGGTTAGTGGTTAAAGGAAAATCCCAAGCAACCACCAGCATGAGAACAAATAAGTATTCAACACTTATTACAATATTAAAGAAGACATTAGTGTTCGAATGATATTTTTTTATATTCATTTAATTATACCAACAATCAATGCATACATTGACCCAGTAACACTGTGACATGGAAAACATTCTTGCCGAATGTGAATGAATGAATAGAATGAAATGAAAAAAAAATATAAAAAAATCATCATGGTCATAGAAAAATATTTATGTTCATTAGACTGGTTGTGAAATTACAGTTTTTTCAATGCCCTTCAAAAAGTTCTACTTTGTTGAAAACTATACCAGAAGCAGTTATTTCAATTCATTTTCATAACATTCGGGTGAACATATGAGAGAAATTGTCTTCAATTTAGTCAATAGAAGAGGAGAGGCAAATGTAAAGCAATTACTTTGCTCATATGCATTTTTTCCTTTACAATACTTCGAGTAAGATATTTTGTTGAACAGCAACATTTTTAAATTACTTTTTAATTTATAAAATTATAGGCAATAATATCAAAAAATTATTAGCTTTAATATATTAACTTTTCATAAGCATCTGTAAAACAAATCTCTTAAATATGTTCACATTTACTCGTAAATTAACAAATTCTAAAGATACTTAAATACAGTTGTTTTCAGTTGCCGCAACAGCGCAACAATCACTGTTTATGGCTTGTCTTAATATCAACTATTAAAACGAATAGCACATATTTAATGCCAAAAATTTATTTCCTTTTCAAATGAATTAAAAAAAATCAATTTAATTAATCACTTGCTAATTTATCATTAACAAAGTAATTTTTGAATTAATATTTTTCCAACAAAATAAATTTCTATAAACACATTAAGTCACTCCTGACTGATGCAAATATTTCAGCCGCTTTTATAAGTTTGCATTTAAATATTTATTACGAATTTGTGCTTTTTAACTTCAAAATGCTGTCGATTATTTGGGAAAAAACTTAAACTGTGCTATTTTCATGAAAATGAAATGTATTTTGTTGTTGTCTTATTTGTATGCTGCAAAAATATTATAACGAAAGTTTATCAAGAATTTCCTTCTTCCTTGTATACAAATATTTTTTCAGCGTTAAAATGCAGAGATTTGTATAATATACTTGTTCTTTTTTGTTTTCTTTCAAAGAACGATTCCAAAAAGTTTATTGTTATATTTCTTTATTTTTGGCTAAAACTTTAAGAAAACATGAGAAATATTTTAACTTGTGTTGAGAGAAAAAAACCTAAAGCGCCCAAAGTAGTATTTTTGGTACTTGTTTAAGACACAGCAAATGTTTCTTAAATAAAAATGTTTATAAGAAAAATAGTTTGAATAATCTTAAAACCTAAAATATTTTGTTTTTAAGTAGATTACCGCAGCATAAAAATATGAAAAATTTTTTATATAATTTTTTGCTGTTTACTTTAATAGCAAAAACCATGATGACGAGTTAAAACAATAAAATAGGGCTGTTATTACTTTTCATAAGAGGAAGAGGAAAGAAGAAAAACATAAATAAATCTGCTAGATAATCATTAACATAAGCTTGATAATTTTTGGGAAAAGTTTTAAAACCGTATGCTGTAAATGGGCTAAGAAGGTTTTTATAACGTACAGAAAACCAAACTGTATAAAACTTTTTTTTTTATATATAAAACTGTGGTTATGGATTTAAAATTCCGCTTGAATAGGCTCAGAAATAATATCTGATTATAAGGGAATGGTTCGCCACACTTTTTTTTTTAATAAATAAATTTTATAGGCAATGAAACTGTTACATTTTTGTACTCAAAAAAGGATACATATTTAGAATGGGCGTGATACTATCAAAATTGTATTATTATATACATCTAATGTGCAGAATTTCGGAAGAATTGGTTAAACAAAAGTAGTTGAATCAAATATATATTTAGCTAATTTGCTGCTTCACGCCCACTTTTGTTATCCCCCAAACGCGTTGCCACATGTGTGAAAAGTTCAATGAGAATTAGTTAAGCGGAAAAGTTTCAAAATAGCCCCCAAAAATACGCAGAAGTTTCTTACAAATATTTACACTAAAAATACTTTTTAGATTTTTTGCGAAGTACTTTTGGCTTTAGTTACGAGTTACGGAATATCGGTCAAGTACATTCTTTTATTGTAGCTAGTTACAAAAAATTCACTTTAATATGGTGTTCAGATATGCATTTCTAATTGAGCCAATATTCACTTTATTGACATAATTATCTTGCTGTTCACATATAGAAAATTTAGTCAATACAATTAACGTATGACAACTAAAAATTAAAATTTTTCAAGTTCAAATCTGGAATCTTGATTTAAATTTTGTAATTAATAAATTTAACTTAAACATAGCTCGACATATATTGTTTAGGAGTTTTTACTTTTCCTACATTTTAGGTGCCAAGTCGCCACTAACTTTGTTCAGTGAGTTCTGTTTTGCTCATTGAACACACACTTTTTCGCAGTGCCGCCTATGTAATTTAACTCCATGTTATAACAACTAAGTGTTAATTGAGCAATTACTTAAGTAAAATTGAATATGGTTAATTGAGCTCAATAATGGTATTAATTGCCTTACACTCAATTAAGGTGTATGTCTGAGCACCGTATAAGATATTTATTTATTTCCTAATTAAATTCTTTCATTTCCGTTGTTATTTTGGCGAATAATTTTCACATTCTTTTATTTTAATTTCCTAACCAGTTCTTTTAATTGCAATGATATTTTTCTTTGTACTTTTTTCAATTAAACCCATTATCCTGTTTATATATTTCGCACATGAAAAAGAGAAATTCATTAAAAGAAAATAAAATGCAGCCCACATTATACATAATATGTGTATGCTACCCACATTAAAAGATTATTTACATTTGCAAAAATGTACGAAAAATATAACAAATGAGTACAGTGGGAGGCAAAAATTAATTCACTGCATAATAAAAAAAGCTAATTAATCAGCTTGAAATTTATCATTTGAAATTATTAATTTAAATTATTATATTTTTGTTGTTAAATCTTCAATATGTTTTTGTGTAATCGACATTTATTAAAGACGAAATAAGGACATCTTCATTTCTGCAGGTGTATTGTTTTGCTTATTAGTAAAAGGAAAGTTTTCGTTTCTCAAGTTCTGCATACGAATGACTTTGGACGGGCTTGTCCATCCTCTAATTTATAGATCTACGTCATAACAAATATTCACTATATGCGGCAGTGTAAGTCCTTAGACCCTATCCTTATTCACTTCAACTCAAATTTTAATTAACACGTAATGCACTGCATCCCCTGAACGCTGGTCCGGAAACTAAACTTTTTCTTCAAATATTTTCTAAATCTGCCCACTGTGTGTACACGTATATAGTGATATGCTTTTAAGAATTGTAGTTCGAGTATAGAATTTCCCACATTTACGCATGGTCTCATAAATAAATATTGCTAAACAAAAGACCGAACATAAAAAACCATATGAAAATTATGAAATAGTATATACGTAACATTTGTTAAACTATTAAACTTTCAACTCTGAAAATCACTAGAAATAATTAAGGGGAAGGTAACCTAAAAATCAGTATAAACCCAAACTTGAAAATATTACAAACAGAACATTTCTTCCTTAAAATTTAAAACTTTACTTAAAATTAAAATAACCAGGTCAACCGATTATGGGTTAAAGAATTAACGATTAAATTAAAAATAGCTATTTGCGGTTAGCGGTGAAATTGATTAATTTTGGTCGATTGTAATATTCCTTAATTTGAGGCAATTTTCTTCTACATTGTTAAAAGTTAAAAGAAACTGGGGAATTTCGAGGATGATACCGATGACATGACAATGGAGGAAATATTATCGTGACTAGAGAAAGCAGTCTTTTAGGAACTAAGTACCAAATGAGGAATCTAAAAGTAAATGGAAGATTTTCAATGTTTAGAAAAGATCAGGGAAAAGACTAGAAATGTAGAAATTTTATACTAAGGATTTTTTTAACTCTGAAATGTCTACAGAGAATATGCTTAACATTCGAAAAAAATAGCATTTCCAAAAGACTATTTTTTAAGATTTATTTAAACCACTAAGGTGGAGTTTTTGAGATGACACTTAAAATAGGTTTAGTTAATCTAAACACAATTTGTGCCGCCATTACCAAATTTGTATACAAACAGCTTAGTTTTGCTCAAAATGTAGGTCTTTAATGAAATAAGAAAAAAAATCACATTTCGCCGTAAGAATCTGAGCTTCAGACTAAGTTAAACTAAGTTTAACTTAAAACACATCTCAAAAATATGGCCTAAATTATCTAACAAAAATATCCCACTTACTTTTTATTTATTTATTATTATTGTTTTGTTTTCTTTTTACAAATGAAGTCCGTTGGCCGATTAATTGAAAATCAAGCGATTAAACCAAAACTCGATTACTTAATCCCGCGATTAACCTATTTAAAACTTTTTCTTCTTAATTTCGAATAAACATAATTTATTTTTTAACTCTCCGTCGAACTGTTCTTAATATTTAAATTATTTTTGACAAGCATTAAGTGTTTTTATTATGGGTCGTAACTTTAGCAAATACTTCCGCCTGCCGGATCATATTTCAGAGTGAGATCGCGACTATTACGGAAGGGATAAAATGGTTGAAGGAAATCGATAACAGACTACCGATTCGTATACAGTGCAAGGATGAGATTAACTCATACACGCAATGTGGGGGCATAGAGATAATATGGATTGCAGGACATCAGGGGATACCTGGAAATGTTGAGGCAGATAGGCTAGCAAAGATGGGAGCATTAATGGCGAACATCACACTAGATAGTCCGAAGTCATTTCAGGGTTTTAAGAACGAACTAAAGCGGTGGGCTATAGAATTGCATACAAGAGATTGGCAGCACTATACCGTAGGTAGGGTGACTAGAATTCTATGGGGGGACCCAGATGGTAGCAGGACGAAGGAGTTCCTAACATTGAGTAGACCAACACTACGGAGATTGGTTTATTTAATTACAGGACATACAGAGTTAAGGACTCACCTAGCACGAATGGGTATCATTGGCGATATAACATGCAGGGCGTGCCAGGAAGAGGACGAGACACTGGAGCACTACTTGTGCTACTGTCCAGCTTTTAGCCAAGTCAGAAGATAAACATTTAATCAGGAGATTATACAGGAGATGGAATTCCTTAGGGGCTCTAATTGGAAAGACTTAAGGAAGTACATTGAAGAAACTAGGTTCTTGACGTAATCAAACTCAGAGGTTTCCATGGTATCGGTGGAGGCTCGCTACAGTGGAATGGGAACTCCTTATTATAGAGCGCACAACAGGCCTATAAGGCCTAAGTGTAAACCAGCACGGATTGGGATGCTTATGCCCCTCTTTTTCAACCTAACCTAACCTAATCTAAGTGTTTTTATTTTAAATACGAGTTTTTCTCTTTCAATCGCAACCTCGCTAAACATCGATCGGTTGATTTTTTCATTAAATTTTATATTTTAATGGGAATATGAAATATTTAAAATTTATGTATTATCCAACTAAAAATAGCCAGAGCTTGTCAAAAATAATTTAAAGCATATAAAGATTTTTTTGCTTCCAAGTGCTTTAACTAACCTTTCTTCCCTTTTGCAACTCTCACTACATGTAATATAAAACACTTTGTGGATACTTAAAAGACACAGACAATAAGTTTGAGTATGTGTTTATGCACATCATGAGAATAAAAAAAATCCAAAATTATGATATATAAATTAAATACATTTTTCTACACCCCAAACTGGTTGAGTTGAAAAAAAAAACTTGAAAATTCATTTAAAAATTATTCACATGTTTACACACCAGCTGTTCTTCATGTCTTAAACAGATAAACCAACAGCAAGAGCAACAACAACGACATAACCAGCCAGTATCTCTTAACAAATATGTGCAAAATGTTAAAATACCAACAAATCACTATTAAAGGAAAAATAACGCTTTAAGTAGGCGGTTAATTACATATTTGTCAGTGCAGCATAAAACTTAATAGTGTGGCCACCTTTGTTTGCATGCAGTTGTTGTGTTTGTTTTTTTTCTTCTTCCACTCATTTCTCCTGACATATGACACCTACATGCATACACAGTTGTACCAAAAGAGTAGCAAGTATTTGCTGTTATCATTTAAAGGAGACCTCTTTCAGGTTTTTATATCACATTTACAAAAGTACGGGCATGCATACATACACGCATAAAAACATACATACATACATAAAAACGTATGTGTATGTATGTTTACGAGTATGTGAAAAAGTTAAGTGTTTCAACTCGGAGTTGTTTAAGCAATTTGTTCATCATGTGTGTTGCTACTACTGCCTTTTACCCTCTGTACTGATTTAATGCTTTAGAGTTGAGTTCAGTTGTCTGAATTTTTTTTGTATCTGCACATGTCTGGCGCCTCATAAATTTCATAAATAAAGTTTATGTTAAGTTTGGCCCACTTTTTATTTTCATAAAATTGAAACACTTACAAATACTATTTCTTATAAACACACGTTTCCATATGAAAACTATTGGCTAAAACTAAGCAAATGTTTTATTTTTTGTTTGTTTTGTTTTTCTATTTGGCAAAAGGTCAAAGTTAAGAAAGACATTTGAAAGAAATGACAGCAAATTAAATAAATGTTTCATACAAAACACAATTGAGTTCAGAAGTAAAAATCTTATGTTTTGAAGTATGAAACAAGTACAAAAAAAATAATAATAATAATAATTTCCAACGACTGGTGCTGGTACAGGCGATTGCCGTGCTGGTGCTGGTTTCGTGTTTCGAAACTTTTTTTCTGGTACTTAAGACACACATACATATGTTACAGTTACAAATGTAAGCCCAAAATAAATAGCGATTTCATGATTTTTCAATAAAGTAACTTGTTAAAAAGGATCTCTTTTATAAAAGTACTTTTTTAGAAAGGTTTTTTGTTTTATAAAAGTACTTTCCTTAAAAACGAACTTTTCTTAAAAACGTACTTTTCTTGAAAAAGTACTTTTCTTAAAAAAAAAACACTTATCCCAAAAACGAACTTTTTAAAAGAAGTACCTTTTCAGAAACCAGCTTTGGAATTAAATATGCATCATATATCCTTAAAAAAGTACTTTCTTAAAAAAGTACTTTTCTTGAAAATGTACTTTTCTTAAAAAAGTACTTTTGTTAAAAAAACACTTATCCCAAAAACGAACTTTTTAAAAAAAGTACCTTTTCAGAAACCAGCTTTGGAATCAGATATGTATTTCATTTCAAAGGTACTGTTTTTCCAATGGTACTCTTTTTCATATAGTGCCATTTTAAAAAAAGTACATTTGTTAAAAAGTACCTTTTCTAAAAGTTTTCATATGACAAAAATACCTTTTCAATAACTGTATGTTTAAAAATTACGTTTTCAACAAATGTACCCTGTCCAAAAATACCATTTCACAGAAGCACTTGTTAAAAAAAATAAAAAAAAGTCTGCTTCCAAAAAAAATATAAAAAAAATGTTTTATTAAAAAAAATTTAATTTTTTTCGAAAAGTATTTTTTTTAAAAGGCAGCAAATTTTTCTTTCATATGTCCTTTTAATCTCACTGTTAACAATAATCAACTCAGATTTAGAAGGTTTTTCTAAGCCAAAAGTACATTTCCAGGTAGTAAAAAATTATAAAATTTAAAAAAAGTACCACTTCCAAAAAATCCAAAAAACTACCTTTCCCGAAAATTAGTTTTTTCGAAACTTGGCAAATAAATTATATGAATTTTTTCGAGAGTTAATTTTTTAATGCTGTACATATAACATTCCTGGTACCTAATTTGTCCCCTTCGAATCAACACGCATTTCTAATCCTACTGATGGGTTAGAAATCAAAATTATTTTTTCATATACATATGTACTATTTAAAGTACCATGGATATAAAAGTACCAAAAACGGGTATGATTTTACCCCTAAAAAGAGGCAAAACAGATTTCAGTTTTTTTTTCTAGAAGATTAGAATACGCCATAATAGCTTTCTCTTATGTTCAATAGTCTAGAAGATGTATTGAGTGAAAAAACAACGGACCAAAATTCTAAAATTCCCTAAAAGTTAATGCATATATCAAAAAAGTACCAAACTCGTATTAGGTTATGTTTTAGCGGCATTCGTATGCTCTTGGAAATTTTTTTCCATTGCTTCCAAGATACATATTTATAAAGATGATTGTTAATTTTTCCCCCTTCCTATTCGAATTTCCAAAAATGATTTCTAAGCGAATTTCAACTCTAGCTATATTTGGTCAGTCGATTTTATTTGATATCTGAAATTTCTCCCCGTGTATGTTCATGCGTATGCAGTGTTTTCATATATTCGTTTATATTGTATTGATTCGTTACGCAGTTAAACAATTTGAATTACAAATTTGGTTCAATTTGTTCATAAAAATAAACTCATGAAAATTCAGTTATTGCTATGCAAATCAAGCTGCGAGATGCGAACACTAGATTTTGTTTAACATAAGTATGCTTTTTTATTTTTTTTATTTAATTTTTTCTTGTAACAAAAGACGGTCTAAAAATTTAAAGATTGTATTGAGAAATATTTACAGGATGTTGAACTGCAAACAATATGTTAAAATATTCCCTAATCTTTTCAAGTGATCCATCACGCGGATGCAAAGAATTGAAAATAAATTTTTTAAACTTTGGTTTTTTTTTTAAAGATATTTCCCAAACGAAAACAAACTAAAGCGAATTAAACTCAATATTGTGTTAGATGTAAATGAACTTAAAAAAGAAAGGAAGAACAAAAAGTCAAAGTCATTGATTGATGGCAGCAAATATTTGAGTACAAGTATTAGAGCGATTATTGCAGTGAGTGTTTGGCTTTCATTTCCCATTGGACTTGAAATATGCAACTGTCCTACACAAATCTATCATAATTTTTTGACACTTTTTATTAAGGGGAGAACAGCGTACATACACAAATGCCTTCCTATTAACCAAACGCATGCAGTTAGGCTTATGTTAACTGTTCTGTCATTATCATCTGTACTTTTTGAACACAGTGCGCAAATAAATACCTACTCACATACATGCCTACTGCCATACAATAACGTGTTTGCAAGTGATTAAGTGTATTTTTGTTGTTCAAATGACAAAATACTGGCTTAATAGAAGAGGCAAAAATGCTGCAGTCATTGTTTTCCCAATAAGTTCTTGGCGTTTTGTTAATTTCTCATATTTTTTTTTGTTTGTTCCCAACATGGCGATTTTAACTTATCATTAAAGGCTAAATAAATGCGTGAGTGTAGGAAAATTTTTAAGCCATATTTGTATTGCTGTCTTAACATTTCCCTCTATACTTTGCTTTAACCCAGGCAACAGAGGGGATATTTGGAAAATCTTTTATAGCTGCGCTGATGAGTTTTAAACATTAATATTGTTTGTAACGCTGCCGTTTGATTTGTTGTAATCATTGTTGTTGTGCATGCTGTTGACACATATTCATCCACATACTGGCCATATGAGCGAGTGAGTGCTGCTGCATGTGGTGGGGATGTGACAAGTATAGTGATGATTATGATTGATGATTTGACTCTTAATTATTTATGCTAAACAAATGAAATTTGTTTCATAATTGTAATGCCTTAGGAAAAGGAGGCAGGCATTTTGGCTTCAAGTTTTATTGATGAGCACACAATTGTAGTTATCATTAAAAATGCAAAACGTGAGTTTTAGTTATTTTTAGGGATTTGCAAAAAGAAAATTATGATGAATTATGCACATGCGGAATATTATACATATTGATTATAATTCCAAAAAATAAAAAATATTTTCATTTTAACTTAATGCAGGATTTAACATGATATTGTGTATAACGGAATCAAATTAAGCAAGTTAAATTATGCACTACGTTCGTGTAATTAAAAATAAAATAGCCTAAATATAAAATTGTATCTGTTGTCTCTACATTTATTTAATTAAAAATTAAATAACATAAATATAAAATTTGTAATTTTATATGTGATATGTTTTTAAAACATATTTTATTTAAAAAGGCTTGTAATTTTGTCTGATTGTGTTAGTAACGAAAAAGTCGCACTTGCAGCTTTACGAAATTTGGACGCAAGTTCATGAAACGAAATTCATTAAAAATCTTGTTATTTAAAAAAATTTGTTAAATAAGCACTTCATAAATATAAAATACTTAGGCTTATATAATTTAGATTTTTACTAATGCTGCCAGAGCTGCCGTTCTTTTTGTTTTTGTTATGTCTAACCGAAATCGTTATTTATTTATTTTTAACTCGTAGATGAGAATATTTTTTCAACAAGTCTTCTTCCGTAAAATATTAATACATATATATGTAATTCTTATATATAACTTGTTAAAGTGTGGGGTAACTCTTTTTTTAATTTTTAATATTGCCTTATAGCTCAGCCGCAGGCGATTGAATTTTCTCACTGCTTAATTAAATAAACTCCAAATATTATAATAATTTAGACTATAAAACTATTAAAAAATACGATGCAATCGCCAGATGTGTATAGATCATCAAGAATTAGGAATATTATATACAAATATGCCATACACTTTTTTGTAGTACACTTTCAGATACCTTTTTGTCTACGCATATAGATGAAACATATTTGGTTTGAAAGTTATTTTTGAGTAGATAAACACAATATTCTAAGTTTTAAAATTTAAAAAAGATTTTTAAATAATCTATGTCATATAGTTTTGTGGTACACTTTCAGATACCTTGTTGTTCACCAATTTTCATGAATTATATATGCTTTACAAGTTATTTTTATGCAGATATGCACAATATAAATATCTTTACTAAATTAAAACCATAAAAGTTGTAAACAATAATTTTATATATATTTTTTATTTGCATTTAAATTCATTCTAATGACCTTGGAAGCCTGAATAAAAGCAACTACAAAAAAAAAGTTTTATATATCATTTCTATTTCGTTTGGTACTTGCAAACACCCTCGAACATAATAAAATCATAATATTTTAGTTTTAGAAATTTGAAAAGATTTTTATGGCATTTTTGAATTTTATTTTCTTATTAACTTTTACTTATTGTAATATATTTAATTTTTTTATGCACAAAAATATTTGCAGTCGCTTATATGATTATTAACCATATTTCCAGTCAACATTATTAACAAATAAAAAATATTGTAAATTTCATTAAAAATAATATATATTAACATATTTTCATGCTAATGTATGGCACTGTATATGTACACGTAAATATATAAAATTTGATAATATAACAGAATGAATTGTTAAATGCAAATAAAACATATTAAGTGTGCAGATTGAATTATGATGTGATGCACAGAACCAAATAATATATACAACATTTATGTGTTTGTAATATAAAATAACAATTTAACGGAGAAAAAATTGACTTATCAAATACAAATAAAATTTCCATTGGCTTTGCGCGGCCATGTTGTTCTGCCACAAATGCCACAACAATATGTAAATACCATTATTAGGATGATTTTTATTTTTGCTGTACACGCAAGCAAGTTTTTACACTACACTGGGCCAAATGAGCTTAAATTGTATATTTTGACACTGAAGTTAAAGTAGCCTAGTCCATCATTATATGTAAGTAGTTTTTAAACTTTTAAAATTTTAACTTCCATTTAGTTCTCAAACTAAAACAAAGTGTATATGCCTTGAAACTGATTTGAATAATAATTCCCTGAACAGGCATTCATCTTGTCGAAACTTTATTTATTTATTTATTATAATAGATTGTAATTTTTCGTTCCCAATCCTGGTACTATGAAAGTAAACCTTTTCCTTAGTGTTAACAATATGTGAACACAACAAATAATGTTAAATTTCACTCTGTTTATAACAGTTTGTTGCAAATAGTATTCACTGTTAATAACAGATATTATGTTGATCCCACTCGGGATACAGTCACCGTACATTCATTCATAAAAATCACACTTAACTAACATGCCATTACAATTAATCCTGCTAAAGGTGAATAACTTGAACTCGACTTAATATGGTGTTCAGACATGAATTTTTAATTGAGTCAATATTCACTTTATTGACATAATTATCTTCTTCTTAAAGTTTAGTCAGATACAAAAGCTGTCACACGATAGACAACAGTTGTTTATATTCATGAGAGCCTCAAGTTAAAATCTGGGATATTATTTTTTTTGTTTTCTGTTTTTAATTTTCGAATTAGTAATAAATTTAATATCAATAAACTTACATTCAACGTGGCTTGACATATTTTGTTAATTTTTTTTTAATTTTTTTATATATTAGGTGATAAGTCTCGACTAACTTTGTTCAGTGAATTGTGTTTACCTTACTAATCACAACTCTTAGCAGTGTTGCATTTGTGATTTTACTCATTATTTTAACAATTAAGTGTTAATTGAGTAATTACCTAATTAAAATTCTATATGATTAATTGAGCTCAATAATGGCATTGATTGCGATAAACTCAATTCATATCTGAATTGTTTGTCTTGATTAAAATGGTATTTTAATAAAATATCGAAACTTTTACTAGTAAAATATTCAGCATCATCATTAGTACGGAGTCAGACGATATTTTCTTCACATTCGTTTTTATGTAAAACTTTAACGAAAACTAAATTATTAAAAATTTACATAAAAATTATATATCCCATAAAACAAATCAAATATCTGCGTCGTTACTTCCATACTTAACCAAATCGGATATTTTAATATCTGTACTTTTTTTTAATAACGATTCTGGAAATATTTTCACAGCACTACAGCCAGTGTTTGTTAGTATTGCTATTAATTGCATAGGGTGTTGAATAAAAAAACAACGGAGTGCTGCATTTAGGGAAACCAAACAAATATGAAAACTCTATGGCAGCATATAAAATAAACAATCCTGACTTATATATGAAAAAAAATTACATATAATATTCATACAGATATTATTGAAATGAAAATATTTAATAAAGAGGCTGGTGCAAAAAGTAATGCAATCATACGGAATACAATAAAACTCTAAATGAAAATTATAAAATTATTTGTAAATTCATGCGCCTTCATGGCTGTAGATATTTAATAAAAATACATAAACTCCGTGTACTTGATATAAAGTTCCAAAATGCACAAGGTTTTCCCTGTTTATTTTTATTATTATTTTTTTTTTATAATTTTATTTATTCTTTTTCTGCATGTCATTCAATGAGCAGCAAGCCAAATGTAACAATTGAACTGTAAATACTGTTTTTTGCTATTATCGATGTGAAAATGCAGAACAAGATATAAATGTAATTCGAAAAATCCCAGCTTTTTCAATGCAATAGTAGAAGAGATTTTATTAAAGTTCTATAGAGTTTTTTTCCTGCACATTTTATGATTTATGAAATATTTTTATTAAATATACAACAAAAACTTTTGCAGCAGCCACAAATCATATACATTCAAATAAGAATTACAGAAATACGAACAAGAAAAAGCAACTGGCTGGAAAATACATGCTTTTTATAAAGGACACGCAATAAAGAACAGATTAAAAAAAATTTTTTGTTTTCTTTTTTGTTATATAATTTTGTTGTAATAAAGTTTTGCTTAATAATATGGTATTAATGAAAAAATGTTATACTGGCAGCACGAATTTTTTCAAATTTTAATTACATTTCATATGTGAGAAGTGCATACTTTTTTATGGTTAGAATTTAGTTTAATTATTTCTGGTTAAACAGAAATGAACTAGATAAAGAAAATTAGATTTAATAAATATTTAAGGGAAAAATGCTGCTCACTACTATGTGGTGAATTTTTTTCCCTCAAAATTAATGAAAATTTATTTATAAAATATCTCTTATATGGTGTTCAGATATGCACTTTAATTAGCCATATAAAATTTTAATTAAGTAATTGCTCAATTAACATTTAATTGCTGTAACATGGAGTAACATTACAAATGCAGCACTGCTAAAAAGTGTGTGTTCAGTGAGCAAAACACAACTCACTGAATAAAATTAGTCGAGACTTGGCACCTAAAATGTGGAAAAATTTAAAAAACTCATAAACAAAATATATCAAGTTAAGTTATTGATATCAGATTCATTATTAATTCGAAAATTAAAAAAAGAGGATCACAGATTTGCACTTGAGGTCTTACTGATAAAAAAATTTCTATATTTAGTTGCCATACGTTAATTGAATTCACAAAATCTTTTTATATGTGAACAGAAAGATAATTATGTCAATTAATTGTATATTAACTCAATTAAAAATGCATCTCTGAACACCGTATTACACACAAAACAATTTAATTAAAAAAAAAGTATTAAATAAAAAAACTTTGCATGGATTATTTATTAGCTTGTCAGTTCTTTCATTTTCACTGCAAACCCCAAAAAGGGATATTAATTTGAAGAAAGTGTGGCGAACTTTCTTCCTACTTTCTACACTCTAAAGTTAAACTCCTTTCTCAGTTTTGCCTAACATTTTGTTTGAAATTTCAAAAATAATTTCTTTATGCATATTTTCGTGTATCTTTAATAAACGCTCGCAAATTTCCTCGACATAAAAACAATTCAACCTACAAGTTTTTCCTTTCATATAAAAATGTTAATGTTCTTTTGTTGCTGTTGCAGTTTATGAACCAGCAATTTTCGTCTGGAGGATATTAGCACATCATCATTAGATTGGTTTTGCGCGTGACTGCGAAACATTTTAAACTTTTTTTTTCTATATAATATTTTTTTTATCTTTAAAAGAGTAAACGATAAAAATCATCATCAGCAACATCAGTAGTGAATAAATGCAGTGAAAAAGAGCGAATAGAGTGCAACATGCATAAATTGCCTGTGAACTGAACAATAGTTCTTTAGTTGGTGTATGAAACTAAAATATTTGTTGCTATTTTTTTTTCTAAATCTATTGTTTTAAATATCGTTCGGTGTGGATGGACTTGCAAAACACTTTAGTTTTATGCATCACTAGATAAACATAGCAAACAGTGGAGTCTATCTAGTCCGACCACATAATGAAGTGATTTGATGGAAAATATTTTTTTTTATTAGATGCATTTTTTTATGTTGGCAATTTTATTAAGAAATAGTTGTTGGGACTGAAAATAGTTTCTGTGTTATTGGGAAATGTTAATTAACATAATAATTTACAGTTCGCAGAGGATGCCACTTTTCTGTAATCAATGTTTATGTGTGGCCACACATTTTTGCTGGGGAAATGCATTTTGTTTTTATCTTCACAATATATCAGTTTAGTTGTGATTTTACAGTACAACACTCCGTATTTTACAGCCAGCACATTTGAAAATAGTTATTTGATTAAAACCATACAATTTGCAGAGCGCGCGTTTTCATTTGCTGTTTAGTCATGAATATTATTTGATGGCATTAAATATTAAGTGGAAAACGCAAAATTTAGCAGCTACGAGTACAATACATTATTTGAAAATTATATTGCTATTGAATTTATGCTGTTTAAAGTATTGAATTACAAATGACTTCATTTTGCGCATTTCAATTGTTGTTTTTGTTTTGCAGCAGTTATTCTCAAAACATTAGCCAATTATAGAATATTTCAGCATTAGCGAGTTAATTTGAGTTTGTTTGCCAAATAAATGCACTAATTTATGCTTTTCAACGAATTTTTAAACAAATGTAATGCGCTTTTTAAAGACAATAATACGATTTTTCATGGAGGTAATTTAATTTGTGTGTTTTACGTTTTTGTTTTTTGTATTTCAACAGTGTAACTTCCAAATTAAATTACTTGTTTCCAGTGCAATACAAGTGCGTAAAGTTCTGCCTCACTAGGCACAAAAAAAATTATTAAATGGCTAACGGCGCTTTCGTAGTGACACGTTGAAATTAAACACTGAGAAATAAAGCAAAAAAAAGCTGAATCCTATTTTCCTCAAATAATTTTAAAAAACCCTATAAATTTATCCTTGTAACCATGAAGTACCAGTTTTTTTAAATGTTTTGAGGGTTTGCATTGAAAGTTAATTAGGACAGAAAGTTATTAATTTTAAGTTTTTAAAATAATATAAATTGGACAGATTTTTGTGTTTAAAGGACTATCAGTCAAGAAAAAACATGTACTCTTTATCTTTGCTATTGTCCTTTTATGTTGTAGTTTTAACTCAACTATTTTTTTTAAATCGACTTGCCATGTGTGGTCCATCAAAAAACATCAAAAGTTAACATACCTGCAAAGAAAAAAGAAAATCGGTTTTAGAAAACACTACCATTTTTAGAATTTTATATTGAAATTATTAAGCTGAAATTCTTTATTATATGGTGTTCAGACATGCATTTTTAATGGATTCGATATTCACTTTATTGACATAATTATCTTCCAGCCCACATATTCAAAATTTAGTCAATTCAACTTAAAAAAAATGTTTAATTCATGAGGACCTCAAGTTCAAATCTGGGCACTTTTTTTTATTGTTCCTGTTTTTTTTTAAATTTTCTAATTAATAATAAATTTAATATCAATAATTTAATTTAACATGGCTCGACATATGTATATAGCTTATGGTTTCTTTTTTTTAGTTCTTCCACATTTTAGGTGGTAAGTCTCGGCTAACCTTGTTCACTGAGTTGTGTTTTGCACACTGAACACACACTTTTTAGCAGTGACGCATTTGTAATTTTGCTTGATTTTATAGCAATTAAGTGTTAATTGAGCAATCACTTAATTAAAATTTTATACGGTTAATTGGGCTCAATAATGGCATTAATTGCGATAATCTCAATTAAGGTATATGTCTGAACAGCGTAATAAATTTTTATATAAAATTTTATATTAAATTCAAATTATTTATTTAAGGGTAAAATATTTGAAATATTTTGAACAAAGAATGCTGATGAGAGGGCGTAGTGTCTGCTGATTATAACATATTCTACATATCCTACACTTAAATAAATGACTTGAATATTTTAATTCTTAATATTAAAAAGTAATTTGCAGATTTGAACTTAAAGCCTAATAAAGATTCTTAATAATTAAAATTAGTAAGATCGACAAATAAAATGCATATCTATGTTTAACTTTTATATTATCAAATACAATGTTGCTCTCAAAATTCGTTAGTTTTCAACATATATCTCTGTGTGTTTTACTTCAAAAACAAAACGATTTTTGTTGTTGCCCCTTTACAGTTCATATTATAAAGCAGATTTTCACATAAAAATTTCCCAATTGAAATATATTAATTTGCACATGTGCACAGTCTATAGTTTAATAAAAGTTGTTGTGGTTGCTGCTTACAAAAGTGTTACAGTTGCTGTACATACGTGTACATGAAAGTAATTAATTGTTAAAAGTTAAACAGAATATTAAAACAATATTATCTTTGCTCTGCTTTACATTGTAGTTGTTATAGAAAAAGTTTTCAACAAAAAGGAAAGAGAGTTCAATAGATGAAGTTCGATTAGTTAAACTACTGTTTTATTTTATCATCGTTTTGTAATTAATTGTAGAATAAAATTACTTTTTTAATTGATTTTTATAAGCGAGTAATATTTGTAATTAAAAACTTATTTCAACAATATGTGATATTAAAATAATATCAGCCATTTTTACGCACACTTTTTGCAATATCTCTTTTGAAACTATGGCATCTCTATGTGCAAACTACAATCATTTACCAACACTATCTTAGCAATCGTAGTGTTGTAAGTTAATGGCTGCTTAACAAAGAGTGATTTGAATTAAAACAAACACGTCAAAATCATTTGCCAAAGAATTTCAAGTAAAAACGTGATGAAAAAATAATACTAAAGAAGAAAATAATATTTAAATTTTACTTTTTCATGTGCTAATTTTTTTATTTCAAAATATGTATTAATAGCAAAGTGAAATAAATGAACTAAAGCAATCACACATAGACAAACGATTCAATTCGCCATTAAAATATATTTTAAAGAACTAGTAAGGAAGAGACAGGGAATTATTAAAAAAACTGATTTAATGTTCATAATAATAAAATAAGAGATTCATAGTTTTCTAATGCCTAATTTATAACTTTATTTTTCTGATTTATAACAGGTTGATAGTTGAAATTTTCATACAAAAATTAGTTTTGTAAGCTTTTTTTTACAAATATTTATTTATAAATTAGGCTATTAATAGAAAATTATGGTCGGCATTTTTTTTGTTTTTGTCTAAGGTTATTAGTCACACCAAGAGATCAATAGCTAACTTGATTAGTAAATTTGCGAACATGTAGCGACCATCACAAACAGTTAATGGTTTCTGATAAATACAGACAACTTATTTTCGCTGCTTCGCTAGCATTTTTGTTTTAGAAAACAGATTTTTTGTGTTTTATTAGGCAAAACTCTGTTTTTGTAGCGTGCGTCACACAACTTTGTGATAATTTTATTTCGCAGCAAAAGATTATTTTATATGCCATTAGAAAGTACATTTAGTTTCCACTAAACACAATGTGTAAGACCAACAAATTTTTATAATATAATTCTGAAATGGGTACGAATGCTGCATTCTCCCTGAAAACACTAAAGCTGAAGTAATTCTTAAATTTAGGTATTTTTAATAAATAAAATATACATTATTATATACACATACACAAACATATATATGTATGTGTACTTACATATATGTATAATCAAATACAAATAATTCAAAGGAACTCCTACATAATTTTAGAAATATTTCAATTATGAATAGATTTTCCGTCATATTTTGTTTCATATCGCTAAACTTTTATTTGATTTTCTTCATTACAAGTGCTTGTAAACATTTACAGAAATTAATTGACTTCCTCATAAAGGTAGATATTGTATTTACAATTGCCAAGCAAAGAAGTACATAAAATTCCCATTGAAAAAA
This sequence comes from Linnaemya tessellans, assembly GCA_951800035.1. Lineage (NCBI taxonomy): Eukaryota > Metazoa > Arthropoda > Insecta > Diptera > Tachinidae > Linnaemya > Linnaemya tessellans. Next base: position 98,773,072 of record OX637536.1, on the reverse strand, counting down.
GTCACTTATGTCAAACATGTTAATGTCAACGAAACAAATATTTTTATAGCACAAATTGCTAACTTGTGCATAAAAAAAGTTTGATATGTAGGTACTACAATACACGTCGTATATCATATATTTTTCATTACAAAAAATTAATGTTTATAAAAAAGAAAAGAAACATATGAATGAAATTAAGGTTGTTTTTCTTAGGAAATGTTAAAAAAAAACTATAACTGGGAATGACAAGAAAATTTCTTACGATATCTTAAAAAAGTTTTCATACTTTTCATATTTCCTTACAGTAAATTTGCAGCAATTTTATACTATATAAGCAAATAAGAAGACAAGAGAAAGGCAACGTATATATTTTTTATTAAGATAAAATATTCCTTTTTCCCCAGAAAAAAAGGAAAAACTGGCAATAAATTTCTTTATAAAAAGTAATAATATTTTTTGTTTCCTCTTTTTTTTTGCAAAGCATATGAAAAACGAAACTGAAAGCTAATAAAACGGAAGGAAAAGTTGTGATATGCTGAATTTAAATGTTATTTTTTTAAATTTATTTTGTGTTACTGTAGCAAGTCAATTGCAAATTAAATATATTTTCTTTTGAATTACTTTTATGAAATAACACATATTTTTAAAGAAAATATAACAAGTAACGAATTAAATAAAATTCTGTTGTCGTGTGTTCGTATAAGAATTAAAGTCGCTATAGAACACTGTTTTTTCTGTTAACATTTTGGCAGCACCTTGCACAGAGTTGTAAAGCGGTTAAATATAATAAAACGAATTAAATTTTTTTTTGAGGAACCAGAAAATTCTAAAGCTAGCTTTAGGAAAACATGACACTTTGCGTGGCAAAAGATTCCTTTAACAGTAATTTTCTCAAGCATTTTTCTCAACTTTTTTTAAGCAATGTGGCCCATATGTAAATACCAAGTGAGAAATTCTTATAGTCTTTTTTTTTCTTCTTCTAAACATACAGCCAAAGGATTTTTAATTCCCCCTATATATATTTACTATGTCAACATATCTTTCTTGCTACTTATGGATTTCTTCCTTCTAATCATTACACTTTCCCTATCTCCCTTTTGTCTCTCCTTAAACTAATACTTTTCATTTTACAAAATATGTATTGATCTCTACTATAGATGCTATAGTTATAGACGCGTCATGACGTATTCCCTATTCTACTATTTTTTAACTCTTGATTTAAATACAAGAAGAGTGCAAACAAAAAAAAATTTTCCAAATATTTGCATAATAAGAAAAATGTGCTCAGATTGTTAAAGTAAATAGAAATTTAAGTTGTAAAAGATAGACAGCAAACGAAATTATAGAAATAAATCGACAATAAGTTGAAAACATTTTTATAGTTTAAAAAGTCAAGAGGAAAATTGCATTATAAGGAAGTTGTTAAGTGTCTTTTGATTCTTTTTTTTTCTTTTCTTTCTACTTCCCTACTTTATCCCAACTTCCTTGTATAAGTGCTGTATGAAAGAACGTCTTTGGTGGTTGCACTAGTTTTAAGCTAAAGGCAAGTTATTGCTGTTGCAGTGGAAGTAATAGTGATGTTGGAAGAAGATGCACAAGTATTAGACAGACTGTTTAACCTATATACTAGACATATATATATACATATGTTTAAATATATATATTTTTATAAACTGCCAAGCTATCATATACAATAAATTGAAATACTTGATATGGAATAAATAGTGTTTTATATTTCAATGGTTATGGGGTAATTGGTATTTGGTGGCAAGAATTAAAGAGACTTTTTTTATATGAAATACTTTTTAATGAGACGGAGCAATTTTAAGAATCACTCATAAGAAAAAAAGTTAACATTCAGTTATTGCAAAAGGTCGAAGTGTTATTTTAAAGCACTTTCAGCATTGGAAAAGATATGGCATCATTATGTTTTTTGTTATCACAAATTAAAATATAAACACCCACTTACCAACACTGTTTTTGTAAACAGTAAACAGTTGCTTTTACTACTGAACTATTTAATTGATAGTTTTTAAAAATATATTTTATATACATAATATACATATAGTAAAAAACTTAAAAACGATAATAACAGAATTTTAAAAGTAGAATTTTAATGGTATTTTTTAAATGTCTACAGTCTAATTTGTAAAAAAATGTTTGATTAATAAGAGGCTTATAAAACAAAATTGTGTATAAATATTTGTCCTATTTACCTGTTAAAAATCACAAAAAAATTTATAAATTAGGCCTCTAATTTATAAATAAAATTTTTCGGTTTATAACAGGTTAATAAGAGAAATCTTCATACAATAAATTGTTTTATAAGCCTCTTTTTAATTGAATTTTTTTTTATAAATTTAACTGTTAATTTTAGTAGTTATTTAATTATTGTTTTATTTATTTTCCCTTATAAAAGTGTGTTAATATCATTCAAATGCATCAAATTTGTTTACTAAAATACCCATTCGCAAAAAAAAATTGAAATATATTTTCCTCCGCACTAGAATTTTTAACCATGACAAAATATCCATTAAAAATGCAAAACTGTAGTACATGTTAATAAGAATCTGTAATCATGATGAGACATGCAAATAAAGGCTAAAAGCAAAAAATAAAAAAAAAAATTTAAAAAGCATTCAGGATAATTCTGTGGAAGTACGAGAGCCTAAATAAAAAAAAAATTTTGTTAGTTAAACGTCATAGAACGTTTAAGTGCTAGATTTGTATTAAGGAAATACTCGCTGAAATGAGAAAGGAACTTTAAAGAATAATAAAACAGGAAAACTATCTTGACTGACTAAAACACTGACACGCTGGCAACTGGGTTTGATACTTTATTATCAACTTGCTTTACATATTTCTCTACCTACTTTCTGCCTTCTGTTCTCGTTAAGATTTAATAGAGAAATGTTGTTTAAGGCGAGTGATTTAACAAAATGGCAATTAAACCATTGGCTAAGAAGAAAGGGAATGGCAAATAGGTAATTAAATAAAAAACTATTAAATAGCAATTTACTAAGTTTTTTTTTTTTTTTTTTTTTTGCTTAAGGCATGTTGGCTTTTAAACCCTTGAGGTTCTAAGAAATTGCAATTGTTTAGCATTAAGGAGGAAACAATGTGAGTATAAAAAGGGAAATACAATGATAAACTTAAAAAAAAGCATTCAGAGGTTTCTGTTTACAGCGGAAATAAGAAATTTTATATAATGAAATTTCAGCAAAAAGGAATGCTATACATTTTCATACTTTAAGTGAAAATCAAGCAAGTCATAAGATTTACAGCTCTGAGTTCATCGATTATTATGAAACGTGTGGTAGCACTGATTTCTCAGCAATAATCACTTTCCAACACTGCTTTTTCATTCTATCTACTTTCTTGAGCTATTAATTTCAGAAATAATTTTTACATTATTAGTCTTTAAAAATCATCAAAATCAATTTAAATTACACGCTTTAACCTAACGACGGCTTTAGGGGAAGACTAATTGTATATATACTCGTATATGGATATGAATGTGTGCAAGTTTATTCATGTATTATTAGTTCTAATAGTGATCCTTTGCTTGAGGGCCTAGCTGCCTACGAAAAAAACTTGTACATTCAATATTTCTCTCTGTAGTTATGCATTAAATATATTTTTAAGTTAACATCACTTTTGTTAAATACTCTCACGGAAGTAAATGCTTAATTAACAAATGACTTCCTTATGAAAAAACGAAGCAACGATCAAAGAGCCTATAATTTCACATGTTCAAAAACAATTGTCTAAATGTCATTGATCATGATCACTGCACCGCACAAGCAAAAATAAACTCACGCATCTATATGCAGTTAGCTGACATAATAATGAATCTAATATATATGTGTGTTTGAAAATATGTTATTAAAAAAAAACTATTTCTACAATATTTTAAGCGGCTTCTGCAAAAGGTTTTGTGGCATCTTCTTTTCATTTTACCGCTAAATCATTACAGCAACAACGACAAAATGTTGCTGCAATTATCCAAAGACGGCTTCATCATTATGGCTGCTCGCAACATTCATAGGTAATGCCCTCTTTAATTTGCACTTTACAAGCGAGTTTTCTCTTATCCGTTCCCCCAACCAACCTTCCGTTGCTAGTCATTATTGCCCCTATTTGGTTCAAAAACCGTAAGTCTTGCCAGTTTATTGCTACATAACCGAATGCTTTAATGATTATAAATTAAGAGTTTGTGTATGAGTGTACCCAGCAAATATATATAGTTATTTCATATTCGGTTTTTTTTTTTAATTTTATGTTCTTTTCTATATAATAGAAATTTATTTTCGTAAGTGATGTTAAATTAAGTTCCCATAAATTCTCTATTTCCATTAAAAAGTGTAAAAAATTTAACATTATTTTCCACTAAAGAAAACAATATGTGTGACCTTTTCCGAGAAAAGGGACCTAGTATGTCAAAAAATCGCATCTCCCAACTGAAGGTGTGTTCAAAGTGATAATGCGTTATGAAACTTTAAGTGCGTTTTTCTCAAATCTTCATTTTCACACACTAGGTCCCTTTTCTCGGAAAAGGTCACATATGTACATACATATGTATGACAAAAATATGAATATATATCTTAAAGAAACTGAAACAAGTTTTTTTGTCTTAATTCTAACTCCAAAAAATGTTGTGAAATTAAATCAGCTGGTCATACAAGTTAAAGATTATTTCCATCCGGCATGTAGGCAAAAATTGATCACTGGGTAAACAGATTCATATAGATGTGTGTATTCCTATATGTATGCATGTGGAATGAAAATAAATACATTCATACCGAAGTATGAATGTACAATATATTGTCATATGTTTACATGGAAAAAATCAACAACAAAGAATATAACATTCTACAAATACAACAAAACGTCAATAAATAAGAAAAAAAAGTTCAAACATTGGCATTTAGTTATTCATTGAAGGAAGTAAAATGTAAAAGAATTAAATCAACATTGTATACAAAGAATAAAGGCAAATATCTGTTATAATATATTTTTAACTTTTGTCGCAAACATATATTGTGTGGTAAACTTTTGAGTATTTTGTATTCCACGTATTTTAATAAAATATATATATTTTGAAAGGTATTTTTATGTAGATATTCAGAATATAAAATATTTAAATTATCCATATCGAAATAAAATTATAAATAAAGTCCCGGTTTACACCATGCAACTTTTGTTGCAGCAATTCTTATTTTGTGTGAGAGTCCTGAAATAGGAATATACACCATTTATATTCCTTTCTCGCTCTTCCTCACTAAATATCAAGAATTGCTGCGACAAAAATTGCATAGTGTAAACCGGGACAAAGACAAGCTACTTAAAAGTGTGTCATTTTTATACATGAGCAAAATTTGCAAATGCTGCAAGTTAAAATTTTGGGCGTCAGAGAAATAAATAAAAAAAAACAACAACAATGAAACTTATAAAAAATTTAAGCTACTCCGAAAAAAATTTATAATTAAAGGCATTTAAAAATGCATCTAAACTGTGTTTAGACTGGAAAAAATTTTAAAATACTTAAAAATATAGAAATATATTACGAAATATAATATAAAAAATATGTTGCGGGGACATTTGGGACTATAATATTAGATAAACAAGAGCTTCTCGCGTTCGTGCGGCAAAAATTTAAGTACTCCGAATATTCTCCGAAAATTCGGAAATGCCGGAAATGCTCTCCGCAATATATTACCAACTTATAATTCTATATAAAAAATTAATAAGTAAATAAAATTTTTATCAAAACATGTACTCCTATGTAGATAACTCCGAAAAATAAAAGAAGTTTCTAAATGTATTCCAAATTCAATGCAAATTAACATTTTGAAAAGCTGATTAAAAAAATTCTTACCTTAATAATAAAATTAATAAATTTGAAAAATAAAAATTCACATTCATTTTTTTATTATTTATACAGTTTTTCGGAGTAATATAGAGTTTAGGTGCTTTTTGGTTACTTTAGTGATATAAGGTGTTTCTGGTGAATTAGAAAGCTTTTCAAACTTGCATTTTGAATTGAATTCGGAAAATCTTAACTTTTCGGAGTTACCTACATGCAAGCTTTGATAAAAAAATTATTTACTTACTTATTTTATTTGTTTTTGAAGAACTATAAGTTCCTAATATACCGTTGGGACTATTTTCGCATATCCGAATTTTCGGAGAATATTCGGAGTACATATGTATATCTATTTGTTAAAAGATCTTGTGTATTTGAGGTTCTGTTATATACAAAAGCTGTGATACATGAAAAAAAAACTATCAATTTATATACAGATATCCATATTTACGGAGTATCTAAAGCTGTTACCCAGTGAACATATTGGACTGCAAACTCTCATGGCGGAAATAATTTTTATGTCTGTGTTTTAAGTTTTGTGACATTCAAAAGAATATTTGGATCTATTTGTCTGCATCTTTTTTGCATTCTAAAACTCTACCGTAAAATTTTAAATGTATTTTATTTTTGTAATATAAAATTTTCCATAAAAATGCAACGCATTTCAAGGTATTTTCTGAATTATTTCGTTAGCTACGTATTTAATTTTTAATCCTTCAGGAAAAACGGTAGTGTTATAAGTTTGATGTGTGTAGTTAAATCTGTCTGGGGCTTAGAAATGTCAAATGTCTGCAGAATAGATTCAAGGACGCTCGATTAATTTAGCTTTAAAAAGCAACAAGAAGATCTATAAATAAATTATTGTGTTGTATCTGGTTTCGTGAAAGTTATTTAAATATCATTAGTAAAACGAAACGTGATTGACTCTGAAGCGGTCATGTGATATACGGCCCACATTCTGAATGACTTCTTTTATAACATCTGAACTCTTCAGCCAAATTCAATAAAATATGTTTGCTGGGTGCTTTTATACATAAATACATGTTGAATATTTTTATACAATGCCAAACTACTGTGTCATCAGAATGCTTGTATACAGTTTTGGAATTTAGAACACACGGAATAACAATAGCCAACAATAAACATCAATATACTAAATATCTGCTGCACAATTGGCAACGTATTCGTATCATATATGGTGTAGTGTGTGTGTGTGTGTATGTTTGTGCAAGTTTTTTATATGACGTTTTCTCTTTTTTGTCAACATTGATGACAAAAAAATGTTTTAATGTGTTTTATCAGTTTTATATCCTGTAATTTTTAACACATACACACACTCACCCGGCCTCCTATGCACACGGTTTCGCCCACCAACACACCCATAAAATTCATGTTATTGTGTGTAAAAGTGTTGGGATTGCTGAACAACAACAAAAATTCCTTGTGGTTTTTCTAACTGATTTTAAATGTTTTTAAAGTTATTTATTTATTATTTTTAGTTTTTATTTTTTTTTGGAAAACATAAATTGATTGGATTCATAATGAACGTTGTTGGAAACATATTATTTGGCGGTTATTATTAATTTTTTTCTGCAAGCATTTTTGTGGAGCTGACGGTGTACAATATTAAAAGAGTTGTCCAAAATAGGTACTTGCAATTGTGTTTATGTTAGTGGCTTTTTTCCCTTAGTGTCTCAACTGTGTTGTAATTAAGGAAGAACAGGAAGTTTAATATCGGAACGGTGGCAATTTAAAATCATTTAAAAGAGTAGATTTTTTGAGGTTGAAAGATAATTACACATGGACATAGTTAAAATGTACTTACGGCTATTTTTTTATAAATACTTTACAAAAATTGATTGGAAAATAAATTATTTGAACAAATGGGACATGTTGCTCGTATGTTTATCTGATTCATTTCGAAAAATTAAAATTCAATCAGTATAGTTTGATAACGCTCACCATTCACCGCAAATTGACAAACAGTTTTCAAATTCAGATAAAACTTTTACATATATTCTTCATTATCACTTTCTCATTTGATTTTTAATATCACATTTTTGTCTCAAATTGAATACTCAATTACAAGAAATTGCTCACGACACATATATTTTTAATGTGAAAAATTATGATTTAATCGAAAAATAACTTTAAATTATTTGCACATAATTGTTAATATTCACATATTCTTTGAATAAGTTTTCAAAATACCCGTGCATTACTTTTCTCGCTACTCATGTAAATCCCCTAAAGCTCTTGATAATTCTCAGAGATGTTAAAGCACATAATTATATTGAAATTTAAATTTATCTCTTTTGTACTAAAGACTGTTCATATTGAAAAAATAAGAATAAAAATAAACTGAAACTTTTGTCATAAAATTCTATTAAAATGTTGTACATGTTGTTTCTTTTTCGGAGCAACTGCAAAGTTTTACGATAAATTTTCGGATTTAAAACTTTCCAAATGCTCTTGTACACAACAAAATAAACTTAAGAAAATGTTTGTTAAGTTAAAAAACTTTACAAAATAATAAAATGCTGCACGCTTTGCAGTAATAACAAAGAAATAATTGAAATAAATAGTGAAGATGTGTTCAAAGTTTGGCCTGGTAAAATGTAAAGAACATAATATAGATATATTTAATTGAAAAGAGGGGAAAGGGGAATTTCGTGTGCCACTAAAAGTCATACAAACTAATTTCGGTTGATTAATAAATAACATTTTCAAGCAGATCAATTGAAAAAAAAAGAATTAAATAAAATAAAAATATTAAAAGTAACAATTTTAAGCACAGACATCAATCTGACAATCTGGTTTACTTTACTTTTTACATAAAAAAATCTAGATGAATTTACAAATGACGAAACTTTGAAGAACTAAATATTAACGAAATGCAACACTATGTAACAGTTATCGCTATCGATAACTATTCTTTGACAGCTGAGAAGGTCAAACTGCATTGACATTTCTGTTCACTAGGGGCTTGGCAAGTCATCATGAGTTGTTTAATTCCACAAGAAAAGTTCCAAGTAGTAGATATTTAATTTTAAAATCAACATAATCGCTCTAGTGAGTAAACAATTCGCGTTGTTATTCATCGTGTTCGCACCAATTTTACTCTTCCCGCTTCATCCACGAGAATAAGCAAGAAGCTGTTATTACAGTAAATGACGGATGCTATCAACCCCTGCTGAATGATTTTAAATTTGAAAAAAAAATTGTTCAGCTAAACATCAATGATGTCTGATTCCAAGAAGATGTCATTAATTGGTAAAGAAGAGATTTATTGAAAAATCAATTTCGTGATAATTTTATTTCCAGAGGTAACCCTGTTCACCACACTCCCTTGCCCCTGTCCTTTTACCCCACTGGATTACTTTTCCAATCACATTTTTAAGTAACTTTGGATTACCAGAATTTTTCTTTTTGAATCTTTTAATTCTCCGAAAACTAGTTTGAAGTTTTCGTTTTAATTTAAGGTTTTTTTTTGCAGCGTTGCTTCCTTAAGCCTAGTACTCTGTTCGAATTTGTGGAAAATGTTGAGCAACATTAATTATTTCATGTGAAAATTTTGTCATGTAGCTAATGTAGCCCACCACGCGATTTTATATATTTCATGGCTTTTTTTTGCTTGAATGTGTGCAACATTGTTTTATGTATATACACAGAACTCTTATGTTTTCATGCGAAAGAAGTACGACTCATGTTCTTTCGCAGTTAAAAAGAAATGTTGCTAGAAACTTATTTCTTAAAAGAACATTCTGCCAAATTCATTTCACATGTTTTTCGCAATAAGAACACAGTACTACTATTGCAACATTATTCCGCATATATTTCATGCTAGAAACTTTTGTATGAAGTCTGACAGCATTTCGCACGAAATTTTGAACAGAGTACCAGGCTTTAGGGAAAAAAGTATACCTACTGTTGCCTGTCATTTGTTGCACCCCACTTTCTTCTTCTTCTGTCTATATACTACATACCTACTTATATTAAATATTTTTTATAAATTCCTACTATGAATTCAAATATCAAGTTGACAAAATTCTTGACATTTAACTTTTATGACATTTTGTTGTGGGTGCAAAAAGTAACTAAAAAAAAAATTATCGTATATTTTTATTTCTGCTTTACAAATCAACACTTTTGAGTTTCAAATGTATTAAAAAGAATAAAATAAAATGAAGATGCAGCTGCAGCTGCTGAAATCTTAAGCAGGCATCATCAGGGGTATGACTACAGCAATACTCAACAGTATGTAAATGTCATTTGCATTTTGACATTTTACATTAAAAGCAAGAAAAACCACAAAATAATAATAAAAAAAGATAACACTAAAGGTAGAAATGCGATGATAACTATTTTCAGCATAAATACATATTAATATAAAATTTTTCTTAGTTTTTTGTGCTATTCAACAATTTGTAACATTTAAATATAATAAAAAGCAAAGTTCAACTTTAAGGCAATTGAAGAACGTGCGAAACAGTTTAATTTTTTCGAATTTTTTGTAGAAGGTTAGACTCCCTCCAAAGAAATAAAATGTATAGGGAAATTAGCTAAATTTATTTTTCTAGCAACTACAAGAACCCACAGGAAGGAAGATAAAAACGAGGCGGGAAAACTTAAGCTGAGGACACACTATGGCATTTCTTTTTTTAAATACAAACGCATATAAATTCAAGTGTTGCCTCGCCTTTTAAAATTTTCACGAATCTCTTTGTATTGAATAATATTAAAGAAATGTTTGCAATTAATTTAATCTTATAGCAATTTTTCTTAAACACTTTTAAAGAAAATTCTGTAAAAAATCGCGGCAAAAAATAAAAAATTTATTGTGAAAAAAATATAAATATTGCACATGATCTTGTATACAATAAGCAGTCATGTATGAGATGTTAATTAACTTTGAGCATTTTTTCCATTTAAACTCAGCTTGACATTCATTTTACAGGGTCATTGTTGAAGAAGAAAAAAAAAAATAAACTAAAATTACAATAATGTTTGATTAAGTTAATTCAGAAAAATGTTTAAACTGAAAACAAGATGGTGCTTAGAACAATAAGAAGCTCGTACAAAATTAAACTTAATGTTTGAATAAGGTCAATTAATAACGATCAAAGGGAAAGTAAAATAAAACGGAAATGAGAGACGCAGTAAGGGGAAATTTGTGTGTTTAAAAACTGTTTATACAGAAACGAAAGTTGCTGAGAAAAATTGTTCTAAAATTAAAAGTTATTGCATAGTAGCATAAAACTCTATTCAGCTAATATTTTCCCCCAAATATATTGGAATTTAGCTTCCATAATTAAATAAAATAATTATATTCAGCAGATTTCGTTGTGCTGAAATTATAACACATATTTCTAAAAGACAAATTAAGCCCAGAAAATTGTATTAGGCATAATATATTTTTTCGCAAATACAATTCATAAACATATAAAGCTGCAAGCCAAATATTAAAATTAAGTCACAAACATATTACCTAAGAAAAATTATATTTTTTTATATAGAATTGCGCATCTTATACACAACTCTTGTTAAAAAATAATTTGTTTGCTCTGGAACTATACAATTCTTATAAGATTGCAAATACTACAATAATTCAGCTGCAAAGTTTTCAATTCAGCTATAGAAAATTATATTCAGCAAAATAATTTTTGTCACAATTGCTCTGTAACTATACAATTATTATGAGATCGCAAATAATATGATAATTCAGCTGCAAAGTTTTCAATTCAGCTATAGAAAATTATATTCAGCAAAATAATTTTTGTCACAATTGCTCTGCAACTATACAATTATTATGAGATCGCAAATAATATGATAATTCAGCTGCAAAGTTTTTAATTCAGCTATAGAAAATTATATTCAGCAAAATAATTTTTGTCACAATTGCTCTGTAACTATACAATTATTATGAGATCGCAAATAATATGATAATTCAGCTGCAAAGTTTTCAATTCAGCTATAGAAAATTATATTCAGCAAAATAATTTTTGTCACAATTTTGGCAATCTCTACTTTTTTTGAGTAATAATAAAAATTATGAAATTTCCAATTCAGCAAGACAAAATTGTTATCCATGAAAAATTGGCAACATGCTTTATTGGTTTTACTAGTATTGGTAATGGGCATGAGTTGAATATTATGTATTCAGCTTAGCTGAAATGTATTCAGCTAAGAAATATTCTCTTAGAAATTAAAAACTAAGACATAATAATAATGGGTACGTTAAGAGGTTTATATTCAGCTGCAAATTGCTAATTCAGCATGGTAAAATAGGCAATTCAGCAAAGAAAATATATATTCACATCCGGTAAAATTAACTCCTATGCGTTTTAATTCAAAATTGTTGCAGATAAAACTTTTGTTAATTTCACTAGAATTTCAAATGAGTATGAATTAAATATATATATATATTTTTAAATGCATTCAGCTAATCAATTTTCTTTAGAAAAACTAAAGTTAATATTTTGTTTCGAGGCTTACATTAGAACGTTTCTATTCAGCTCAAAAATATATAATTCAGCAATGCATAGAAATTTTTTTGGCAAATGTTTTTAACATATTTTAAATAGAATGAATTGCAATGAGTACAATTTCATTGAAGTTCTAATTTAGTATATAAATATCTGTATGCAGTATCTCTTTGTTATAATTTTAAACAATTTTAACCCAAATTTTTTTTCTTTGATAAAAATAATGTTAAAGAAAATATCTCTTGCCCAAAAAATATATGTCACCTACAAAGAAGCTTTGGAAAAGTTTACGTATATGCAGACACTACAATACCACAATCAGCCACATATATTAACTAAAAAAACATACTTCTGTACAGATCTACTACTATTATTTGATTTATGTACTTGGAAGTGTATTTAAATACCAAGAAATTGTAATTTTTCTCTGCAAAAGAATAGTTTTTTTTTCACAAATGAATTCTGACATATTTCCTAGTAGTAGTTTGTTGGCTTTAGCATATGAAAACAACCAACCATATATTCTACACTCGTTATCATACATTAAAAACATATAACAAGCAACATAAACTTAACATGAAAAGAAAGTATTGCCTATTGTGTGGGCGATTCTGTAAAACAATAAGTGATGCCTATTTTATGGAATGGGAAAAGAGGTTTAGTTTTCCATTCATACTCGAAACTTTATTATAGTATAATCACTTCCATGGCTACAAGTAGGTCCTTTTTATTATGGCCAGAGAATGAAAGTATATGAAAAACAAAGAATGTAAAAGTTCCTAGAACCTTAAATGATTTGTGTTGTCGGAAACCATAACTTTTCAGAAGCAACAAAACCAACCAACCAAACCAACCATCCAACCAACCAACCAAACAAAGCAGCCAAGCTTTCCACCATTCCCCCACCAACGACTTGACAGTTTTAGTGCAGTTTTTTTCACTTCTGTGTTTGGTTTGCATTAAGCTCAGCTATTAAGTAGAACAAACAAAAATAGTTTGAAAATTTTATGATGAACAGTTTATAAAACAGTATGTGTTATTTTCATCGTTATTGCTGCCTGTTCTCGTTGGCTTTCTTCACTCCGTTGTCTGTCTGTCTGTCTGCGCTTCAGTTTTTAATTTTATTAACTTTTACTTTTTAACTTGATAGTTCTTTTTGCAAGTAAACATATGACTGCATACTACCAACTTTGGTCAGGGAGTATATTAAAGTGGATTGGTGTTTCAGGATGGCTGGCAACGTTTTGACTTTTAACAACGAATTTTTAATTTTTAAGAATTTTTCTTTTGCTTTTGGAGTTTAAAAATTTACAGTATTTTCTTTTTGGCACATATGAAGTTTTCATTTCCTTGAGTTTTTAGCATTTTAGCACATGAATTATTAAATAAATGAATGACAAAGTAGTTCAATTTAATAAAATTAAGTTTAGTGTAGACAAAGAAACAGGAACAAAAAATTATTACATATCAAAACACTCTTGACATCGATTAAAGCAGGTGCGCAGTAAATTTATTAGCGTGCTGGAGTAGCTTATTATTGCACACTATTCTTGGATACTGCAATTGCGGCAAAAGAAAATTATTTGTTTCAGTGGTTACTGAAAAAGATACCAGTTAAATTAAACAATATGCAATAATTCTGAATTTTAACGTGAGTTGCCATTATTTGAACAAGATTGGGGTCGAACTCCTCATTCGTTCGTTCTAGACAAGAACCTATGATTAATCTAATGCAATTTAAATGGCTTGGATCATGGGTTTGTGTCTAAAACGAAGACATCAAAGAGTCTAATTTGAACTTACCACAGATTGCAAGTTGTCATTATCGACTGCAGCTCATTTACTTCATGTGCAACCTACTTCTTTTAGCTCATTAAAAAGTGGGAACTGGGTTTCGTCATTTAACATCAAATTTGGTTTGTAAACAGGTCGGTGTTTTCGGCAATGTGCTTCGTTTATGATGTAATAAGAGTACTTGGTCTCACTATGCAACCACTCGTTAGGACCTCATTCATTTGTGGCCGAATTACTAGGGCATTGACATTCTCCTTCGTCGGCCGTGTAGCAAAAATTAGGCCGCGAAGTAAAGGTTAAAACAGCAAAAAAAAAATCGTTATCTTCTCATCTCTCTTCATCTGTCGTTTCTATATTTTCCCCTCCTTTCATTTCCGGCGAAATGCACCGCATAGTTAGGACTCACCCCTGAGTGCTGGTCCTGCTTACAAAAAAAAACCGTATATTCGCCCGGATCGAATCTTAAATATCCTCCAAATATTTAGTAAAAAAAAAACTATCTTGTCGGGGTCACTCCGGGAGGGTCCTTGGGGGATACATCTTATATTTGCCATAAAACATTTAAAAGTCAATTTTAGGGGAATTTTTTTCCCTCTGGCCCGATTCGGCTCATTTACGAACTTGACCTGTGCTATCCTACAAAATGTATTTATACCAAATTTCAGGGGTCTGACTCTTTTCGTTTGGACTGATGGACGGACGGGCGGACATGGTTAGATCGTCTTAGATTTCATCACTGATCAAAAATATATAATTTTTGGGATCTTAGAGGGATATTTCGCGTCGTTTCAAAGATAATGTCAAACTGAATATACCCTACAATTCTTTTTTGGAGGTATAGAAATAGTTCTCCAGTCATTTAGTGCGTGGAATAAATTCACAGTAGAATTCCCTCATAATACTTTTCAGTCAGGGACATTTTTTGCAGAGGTTGTTGTCTGTTGCCATTTCCTATTATTACTTTGGGATTTTTTATGTATTTTAACGGTACCCGGTGGCTAACAATGCTGCCATATGTATTTATTGTAATCAGTGTTGGAAAACTTTTAAACTGATAACTTTATGTAATATAGCATATTAAAATAAAATTAAATGTGGTCTCCTTTAGAACCAGGAAATTATACTTTTGGGAAAATATGAAATTATTTTGGCTGCTTCACAAGCCAACTACAGTTTCTTGTTTGTTTCCAAATACAGCTATTCAAATCCTTTCTAGAACTATTTTAAACGCATTACAAAAAATTTCCCCTTTTCCTCATCTATGTGACTTTGTTTCTCTTTTTTTTTCAATTTATAAATATACTTTGTTTTATTTACACACTTTATTTTGTAAAATGTATAATCTAAGCAGTTTTGCTGTTCAACGTTTATGTTGTAAAATTTCTGCTTCATTAATTTATTTGGTGACAAAACAACAAAAAGAACCACTTAGATATCCAACGAGTGTGTGAAAAACACTGGCACAGGCTGTTGTAGCAGGATTTGTTAAAAATAACCTCAAAGTATTATAGCGGCCCCTAAGTACTTTATTTTGTTGGTGAAAATAATAGGGGGAACTTTGTTTTTGTTATATTTTTGTTGTTGTAATATTGTTATTTATAAACTTTAAAATGCTACTCTTAAGGTTAATTTTAGTTTTCTAACACAAATTCAATTGTGTGTGTGTGTGCCTGTGTATATTTTATATCACAGAAATTATTAACACTTGAAAAATCATAAAGAAAAAGATAAAAAGTTTAACTGACCTTTAAATATGATAAAAGTTTCCAAATGCCCCGGTTTGCATAAAAATAAAACTTGTTGTTACCACATAAATTTTGTTTAGAGATATTAAGAAAAGTCATTAAAAAACAACTGAATGAATCATTTTCTTTTTCCTTTCACAATTCTGTGCTAATGACCTAAAATACGTTGTATGCTTGTTTGTGGACTTTTTTTGTTTGTAAATAATCAAATTGTTGTTTTTTGTGATTTTATTTTTAAAAATCTAGTTTATTAAACTTTCTTGGCTCTCTAATGATTTATAAAAACTACACAAATGCACGAAATTTACCACAGATTTGTTTCTTCTATTTAAAATGTTTTTGCGACACACGCCAAAAATATGTCGTCATAGTTTAGGGTAAATGAAAATGTTTCTGAAAATAGATATTTTGTTGTTTGTATTTGTTTAGGAAAACGAAAGTATACTTGAAATAGACTTTAAATAGATTTTGCTTAAACAGCAAAAATTTTAGGAATTTCTTTTTTATAAGAATATGAAAACTATAGATAATAACTCAATTGGAATGCCAATTGCACGACCCAGAAGCAAATCTCTCTTGCTTCTGGGGCAAATCGCATATCTACTATTAATACAAACATATTAAAACATGCAAGAAAACTTAAAAAAATGGTGGCAGCATATAAAATATTTTTTAAAATTCAATATTCTATAAATAATTTTTTTTTTTTTTTGGAAAAAAAGTTTTTGTCATAAAATTGAAAGTTCTATAAATTCTAAAAAAAAAATTTTTTTGTCACAAAATTCGAAATTATAAGACAAATTTTTGTTTATTTTTTTATAGAATTTTGAATGTTATGACAAAAATTTTTTTCCTAGCGGAAATGAGATATTAGCCTATAGGGATAAAATATATATGTTATTTTCGACATTTAATTTTTAATTTACGCAGCGAGTAAGAATTTAAGGTTTTCTTAACAATATGTTTCCAACCCTGGCAATTTTATATACAATGATTAATTGAAAAATTGTGCCATGTTTGGCTGGAGTTTATTAAAAGTGCACAAAGAAAATATAACTTTCTGATAGAAATTAAAGTTGAATATTTTTATACGTATTTCAAAGAAACAGAATTTTGAAAAAAAAAAGAAAATCTCAATCTTTAGAAAAGTGGCAACGTTGAAAATGATATGCTGTTGTAGTGATGCCAGTTCGCCAAATGAAGTGAATTTAAAATATTGTAAAAATATTATGTAAGAGATCAGACAAGCGTTTATATTTTTTTATTGGACCGACCGGCCAATAATGACTATGAGTTTTTTAAAATTGTAAGCCCAGAAAATAAAGTTATTTTTGGTCATGAATTATAGTTTTTAGATCTCGAAACATTTTGTTTGTTTGAATAGTTTTGGATTTTTTTTTAAATTATTAAAAATCGTTGCTGTTACTGTTTGATTTTCTATGTACTTGCTGACACAAAATTTTCTAAAAACATTCTTGCTACAGTTCAAAAGCTTTTTCGTTTATTTTTTCAAAAGAGAAAAAAATGAAAAATGAATTGTTATTTATTATTTGTTTAAATGATTTCAAAATTTGTTTACAATAATTGCAACGTTTTAATGTTTTTATTTTTTGTCATGAAATGCTAATAAACTCTTTAGAAAAGTGTTATATACTCCTTGATAATATTCTTAGATAAACAAACAATTATTTAAAGTGAAGCAAAACAACAAATTTCCGTAAACAATCTATTTGTTGGATAATGAATGGATCTGGTCATTAGGTATCACAAACTGAAAAAGTTTGTTTGCTTTAAAATAAAATGAAGAAAAAATTATTGCTTTTGAAAACAGAAATAAGCTTTTAATTGCTGTCATTTTCACAGCAAAATGCAAAGAAAAAAATACTGTTCTAAATTAGTTAATTTCAAAGACAGCTTCACAATAATATAAATGTTATTGTTTTATTAACGTTGACTTGCAACGTTTCTCTATAGCTGATTTTATCTGTTTATAGCATGACAATATATTAAGTGGACTATAAATTTTGGAAATGTGTACAAATATTAACAGTTTTTTTTTTAATTTTCATTTGAAACTTGCAAAAATGCTCTTTATGAAATGCAACCAATTTATGCTGGTTTAGAAAAAAAAATTTAAAACTACAATTTAGGTTAATAACAGAATATTATGAAAGACAAATAACTAAATAAAAAAATTGATAAATAATTAATTAATATAGACATTTCTTATGTGTTTGTCAATAACTAATTATATTTTCCTTGTTTCAGCTGCTGCATGGCTGTTTTGTTGTGAAATCCAGCTGGCATCACTGTTCATGCATTATAATGGTAAGTTTAGTGTTGGTTAACGACTATTTTATATTAAGTGTTAGTAAAACGGGAAATGTCAGGGTATTCATGGATAACATACTTTTTATATTAAAAATTTAAGGAAAAATTTTAAAATAATACTGGAAAGGAATTAATTAATTAATTAATAATTAAATGATTTGTTTAGTATAATATTTTTAATAGTTGAAACGGCATATTAACAGTTTCGTCCTGGTATTAGAACATCTTTGATATATACTTTGTGATTTTTTTTTTTTGATTTTATTGAAAACTGTTAAAATTTTTAAGATTTCTTTTAAATTTATCGCAAAACCGTTTTTTGGTTTTACAGCCTTGTATATCAATTTGCACTGTTACATTATTATTGTTTTACCCCTTCCATTCATATTTTGCTTTATTTACTATTATTAATTACGTAGCCAACATGTTCAACGATATTGATGACAATTAAAAATTTTAGCTAAGAAAAAATAATCTAGAGCAATGTCAACAAATTATGCAATGCATTTTTAAATTGTTTTGCACGAGTTCAATTAAAAGCAATAAATTTAAAACCTAAAGGAAATTCTATATAAAATGTCAAGTATTTTGACAGCTGTCAATTAACTACAAATGTTAATATACTCGTATTTATGATGATAGGAAATTTTTAGGTAAAATTAAACACTTGAAAAACCACAATGACCAATAGAAATACATTTGTATCAAAGTGGTGGTTATAATTTAAAATTGCGCTAAAATTAAATGTCCGAAAACATGTTATTAATGTTGTTAAATAAATAGTTTTTGGATTATAATGAAAATCCAAAGACTTGATATATATTGACTGTCAAAAAGATAAAAATAAATAAATAAAAAATTAAATAACTTAAAAAAAATTAATATTGAAAAAAGGACTTCAAGCTTAAAAAATTATTGTTAAAAATATTTCAAAATAAAAAAATAGGATCCTGCGACCTATTTCAATTCAAAATGTGTTCTAAAAGAACGATTTTTATATCTCCAAACTATCGAACTTTTGAACACTTGACGATTTCTGCCAATTATTTAGATACTTTAAGCCGCTTAAAAACACAAAGGTCTAAAAAATTTAATTTTTTATTGTAAAACGTCTGGATCGATTAACAATTTCAAATAGATTAAAAATGACGCCGACAACTGCACGTAATTCAAAGATAACCTCATTAATTTGAAATGAAAGAATCATGCGAAATGTTACACAACAACAGAATACAAAACTCAGCCAACCATATCAAACAAAATACACAACAACAACAACAACAAAGTATTGTTTTAAACACTTTAAGAATAAAATAAACAAACTTCTACCGTCCATATCTTGTAAAATTATTTTTAAATTCTATTTAAAGAAATAGTGTGAACGTGTTATTCCTTTTTCCCTATTTGTTTATTATAAGATTTTGTTTAATTCCCTGGATACAACTATTTGATTTTGTGGTGTTAATATTACGAAATAAATATTATTGTGATATCTTAAAATACATAAATTTTCTTTACCCTAATATGAAAATTCTATTTCCCCACACTTTCAATATTGAGACAAATAGTTTTTCACAAAAACACCGTAGATTTCTAAAATGTCTCTTTAATATTTAAAGACGTGTAAGCAACTGCTTCTGTAATTTCAGTCTTCCACTATTTCTCTTCGGATCTTAAATGTCATGTTAATTGTTCGTCACATTAAAAGTCATTGTCATTTTCAAAGACACACATTTATTTATTGGTGGTCTATGCAATCCATCCATTACATATTTGGAATATATTTTCTGAAGTTCTTTGGCGAAGAATAAAAGAGTTTAAATATAAAGAAATTAAAAGTTTATAATGGAAAAGTATTTGATGTGTTTCAAACCTAAAAGTCTTATTCATAAAAAATATTTTATGCTTATAATCTTCTTATTATAAATATAATTAATTTATTTTTTATAAATTAGTCCTTAAATATTTAGTGTCTTATTCGTAAAAATATTTAGTTTTTATTAAAACCTATTTGACAAATTTTGTAAAAAAATTAGCCAAATAAGTTGTTAACAAATAATTTTTATAAATTAGGCCGTTAAAAATTATTGAAAGTTATTAGGATCATAGAACCATTAATTTTTTAATTCATGAGCTAAATCAGCTCACACAGACGTACAATTTATGTAGAAAATACCTTTCAAAAATCGCTGAAAGTGACAGTGATATTTGTATAAATTTTCTGCTCAAGTTTTACGGCTGACTTATAGAGTCCACATTTAAGTAGTTATCGTTGTGTGCGCCAAAATAATAATATTTATCTATTCAGTTGTGCTACTTAAAAAAACCTTAAATAGAAATGTCTCTTAAAGTTTAACTCAATTAATTGCTTCTTCTGCAAACAGTTTTAAATTTAATAAAAGAAACCAAAAATATGTTTCCTCAACAGGCAAAAAGATGTACTTATAATATTATTTAATAAATAATGGCGTGTTAGCAGAGCATTAGGGAACAAAATTAATTATTCAAACACAAAAAACTTCCGCTTCATTGGAAAGTCCTAGAAAATAATGTGATTTAAGTAAAAGTTTATATTGTTTATTACTTAAACTTACCCAGGGAATTTATTATTTATAGCAAAATCAAAGTTAGAAGAACTTACGTACCTGCAAAGAAAAAGTGGAGAAAAAAAAATCAATAAAAATATAAAATTTAAATAAATAACAAAGTTAAGCAGTTGAAGCAATAATTTCTAAACTTTAATCTAATATGAAACAAGAAAATTGCAATTCAGCTAGCTAAATAAATCGATATCACGAGTCCTTATTTAATTTGAAGGCGTATAAATCAAATTCAGCTAGTTAAAACTAAAATTTGCTCTAATATTTAGTAATAAACTTCGAATTCAGCTAGCTGAATAGAGTGTTTTACTAGCCACACAAATACCACGAACTGTTATCTATTTTTAAACCTTACAAATCAAATTCAGCAGGTTAAACTGAATATTAAAGGAGAAACTTCGAATTCAGCTTGCTGAATAGAGTGCTTTACTAGCCACGCAACATATCACGAACTCTTATTTGTTTTTAAGGCTTACAAATAAAATTCAGCTACTTAAATCAGTCTTTTGCTCTAATATTTAAGAAGAAACTTCGAATTTAGCTTGCTGAATAGAGTACTTTACTAGCCACACAACATATCACGAACTCTTATTTATTTTTAAAGCTTACAAATAAAATTCTGCTAGTTAATTCAAACTTTTGCTCTAATATTTAAGAAGAAACTTCGAATTCAGCTTGCTGAATAGAGTACTTTACTAGCCACACCATATATCACGAACTCTTATTTATTTTTAAGGCTTACAAATAAAATTCAGCTAGTTGAATCAAACTTTTGCTCTGATATTTAAGAAGAAACTTCGAATTCAGCTAGCTGAATAGAGTGTTATAATAGCCACTGAATATGTCACGAACTCTTATTTATTTTTAAGGCTTACAAATAAAATTCAGCTAGTTGAATCAAACTTTTGCTCTGATATTTAAAAAGAAACCTCGAATTCAGCTAGCTGAATAGAGTGTTATACTAGCCACACAATATGTCACGAACTCTTATTTAATTTCATGGTTTACAAATCAAATATTTAGGAATAAACTTCGAATTCAGCTAGCTGAATAGAGTGTTATACTAGCCACACAATATGTCACGAACCCTTATTTAATTTTATGGCTTACAAAATAAATTCAGCTAGTTAAGTCGAAAATTTACTCTAATATTTAGGAATAAACTTCGTATTCAGCTAGCTGAATAGAGTGTTTTACTAGCCACACTATATATTACGAACTCTTATTTATTTTTAAGGCTTACAAATAAAATTCAGCTACTTAAATCAAACTTTTGCTCTGATATTTAAGAAGAAACTTCGAATTCAGCTAGCTGAATAGAGTGTTATACTAGCCACACAATATGTCACGAACTCTTATTTAATTTTAAAGCTTTCAAATCAAAGTCAGTATGATTCAGGTGCTGAAATGTTACATAGCTGGCAGCAAGTTATTAATGATATAAATTTTAGGTTTTAAAATCGAATTCAGCTAACTTCATGGAAAAGTTTTATACAGCTGAGTTAGCACTAGAAATGGAAGTTAAGTGAAATTTAGTAAAAGTAAAAGCTGATAGAAAATGTGTTTTAGTTAATGGCACTTAAAGAGCATGAAAACTATTAAAATTTTAATTACTAATTCTTGTTGCTTACGTTTATTTATTAAAAAACTATGGTTCATTGATGTATATTGAACATTTAAAAAATAGTTAATGGCCGGAAGCTGAACTGAAATTTGTTGCGTTAAAACAGTTTACCGACATTAGTTGACCATTAAGCGTTCAAAAGTTGGAAAAAATATATTTCCATTTATGAGCAAGAATAAAACAGAACAGCCAAAAAAAAGCACCAGCCATGAACAGAAACACACAAGCAGACAATAATTATATATTAACAAAAAAAAAAGAGAACAAATTTCAATATATTTAAAAAAGAAACAGGTGGCTTGATTATTCAACCCTGCTTTGAGAAAAAAAAAAACTAATTAAAATACTAAAATATTGGTAATGCGATTTAACTAAAATAAAAAAACTTAATCTATACCATCAAAATCACAGAGGCAGAAAATTTCATAATTATTTTTATGAAAAACTTACAAGTTTCAGCTTAAACAAAAAGCTGGTTTTTGTTCTCACACATTTTATATGATTTTTTTTTTGCATTGAAGTTAGTAATCTGATAGTTTTTGCAACATATTTCATATAAAAAAAAATTATATCGTAAAAAGGAAGTTTTAATGAACCACAAAAAGGCTTAATTACACATGTATTTTTACAGAACATTATGCAGGAAATTATTAAATAAGTATGTGAAACAAAAAACGAATAAAAAATTTTTAAAATACAATACAAAATAATAGTCTGTTTGCACTCCTTAAACCTAAATGGCATTTGTTTGCAGCAACATTTTTTTGCTTACAAAAAAAAAAAAAGAAGAAAACAAGTTTCAGATATCATCACTCAACTATAAGTGACCAGCTGACAACAATTCTTTATAAACTATAAACGTTATTGTTGTAACTTGCGTGACTCTACTTAAAGAAAAATAAAAGTTACTATGAATTTTCCAAAATAATTATAAGGCGTGATTTACACGGCAATAAATTATAATTGTAGGCTGAAAACCCAACTCGGAGCTGAAATAATTACTTGTTTACAAACAATTAAAAAATAACGCATTTGCCAAATTCTGAAAGAACTGTTAAACAAAACTACGAGAGTTATATGATAAGTTCGTGGCATTTTAAATTTTTCTAGCAGTTTTGTACCGGAAATTTTTTTTTGTAGACTAAAAACCAATTTTTTTAATATAAAACAAATTTACGGCGTTACTTAGTCAATAGTTATAAAAAGTTTAGTTTAAAATTTAAAAAATTCGAAACTTTATCGTTTTTTTAGGAAATTATAAAAAAATTTATAAGAATATGTACCAAATATATAAACTTATTTAAAACGTAATATAATAAAATTTTCAGTTTTGAGGCAATTAAATCGTTTTAAAGTAGAACTATTTCTATTGCAAATATTAAGTTTAAACCTGATTTTCTCAAAGATCAAAACTGCCATTAAAAGCATTTTCAATCTATTATAGGGCATAATGTGTTCGTAATTCTGTTCAAAAAAAAAAAAATTATCTGAATCTGGGGAAGATTTAAAAAAATTGAGAGGAAATAGATACTACAAAAACCCCAAATTTTGAAATTTAGAATTTTTTTGGCGATGTCAGCAACAAATGCTACTTGCTTTTCTTTTTATAACATGAATTATTTTATTTTATATTTAAGCGGTAATTTTCAACAGAAAATCTTATATATCGAAACCTCACACTTTTTTTTGTGGTACACTTTGAAGTAGCTTTACGTTTAGCATTGTTGATGAAACAGGTGGCTTTCAAAAGGTATTTTTATATAGATGTGCATAACACTTTTTCTAAAATGGTAGAAAAGCGTTTTAAATTTACTACACACTATTTTGTGGTACACTTTTCAATATCTTATCGTCCATTAATATTGATGATACATACGAGTACAGGGTGGACAAATTTGAGGTTAGGAAGTAAATTGGCTGTCAAATTATGAAATATGAAGAATTGAACTGTCATCCTTTGGGATTTAGTTAGTAAAAAGTTGGGAAATTTTCAAATATTAACGCCGCCCGGCCCGGTGTCGAACGTTTATAACAACTGAACGTTTGGAAAACTGAAAGAAAATAACGAATTTTTTAGAAAATAGAATTCCCTGTTACTATTTTTCATTTATAGCAACTCAAAGTTTTGCCAAACTTATACAATTCAATATGTTTGTCAACCCTATACACAAAGTTGTCTCAAACCCGCCACTGCAAATGCTTCATAATAATAATTTCTTTCTTGCAAAAAAAAAAAAAAAAAAAAAAAAATCCCAAATAGATCATTAGGTGTTCCGTTGCGCTTGTTAGTTTTATTTTACTTTTTTATTATGTCCCAAAGTAAGCGCCTTATGCCGTTCCGTAAGCTACATAATAATAACAATAATTATTATTGTAATAATAAATTTTCCTTTATACCAATTTGCAATTTAATGGCTACATAATACGTGTACAAAGGAAAATGTTATAGGTTTAAAAGTTATTCCAGGAAAGTTACCCTCAAGGGTGTGTTTGTTGCCCTTACCGCCACCACCACATGTTTATAAGTCAACAAAATTTTTATACCCTATTTTCTTCTTATTGTACAAAAATGCACAATATTGTCATTTCAAGGATTAACTTTAATACCACTCATCATGTTACCGTTTTTTTTTTTTTCATATTGGTTAAATGTTAGTTATAGTGCAGAAAATAATATTGCATGTTGCACAGACGACTTAATCTAAAAATCACCAGAATGACGACAATAAGCAGTTTGTGGCATAAGACGATGATACAAATGTTGTTGTTGATGATGATGATGATGACGTTGTCGGAAATAGTGTACTCGCATATCGAAGGCAATTAGTAAATATTTGTCTTTCGTATTAAAGTATTTTATGAATTTGGCTTACGTTTTTCCACAAAAATTAAAACAAAAAATATGTTTATTGAATATTTGAGGATCATTAAGAACAGATGTTGCAGTTGTTAGATTTAAATGATGATAAGCAGTTCATATATCCTTTAAGCAAAATCCGGCTAAGAAAGGTTTCATAATACAAGGCATATATTTCATTAATTCGCAGTAAATAAAAAAGGACATTAGTAATTTTAGATTGTTACAGAATTTTCAGTAAATTTTTATATTCTTTAATAAATCTTTTTAGTAAATTAATTAATTTACTTAGACAAAACTCGGAAAAGTTTTGGACTGTTTTAAAAATTTTCAAAATGGTTTCATTTTGCTTAATGTTTATGGCATACGAATAATTTGCTTCTGGCAACTCTGTATAATTTGTCATTTAGCCTTATCCCGTTGTTTTAATGCAGTTGACCTCACGCCTCATCGTGGTAAGCATATCTACCACTTGGGTGAATTCCAAATCATCAAAACATTTTACAGTGATGCCACGTTACATGGTTTACAAAAACAAAACACATGTAATCATTGAGTCAATATTCACATACGAGTATATCAAATTTATTCAATTCAATTATCGTGTGACAACTAAAAGTAAAACTTTTTCATATACATGAGGTCCTCAAGTTTAAATCTGGAATTCTTTTAGAGTGGAAACATACATAAGTATATTTGTATGTACATATTTGGCAATAAAAATCAGTTGAGATATAAATGATATCACATAAAATCATAAATTACAAAGATGTGTCAAGGTACGAAATTCTACCAACTTCATCATCCCTGCTCTGCAAGGTATTTATTATTTGCAAATAAGTCCTAGAAAATGTACAGGGAGAAAGAAAGAATAATAATTGCATGAAAACAAATTACTAACACTAACACGTGTCGTTAATTATTACCTATAGGTTTGTGCATGAGTGTGTGTTGTATTGTTGATGCTTATTATTACCCCAGTGCGAGTACCGTTATAGCGCAGACGGATGGGAAATTATCTTTTATATTCTTATTGCTTTTGTTTTTGTACAAAAAGGTAACAAGCTAAAAGTCGTGTTTTATTGTTATGGCGTACGTGTGTGTGTGTATGTGTGTGTGTAAACGTGCAACTAATTTCTGTTTTTGTTGTATTGGAGGGATGCATTTTTGGTTGCATTTAAAATTGCAATTTGATAAAATAAAAGGTCGTTTTCATGTTCTATCCATTTGTTTGTTTTACATGTTTTTACTTTTGTTGTCATGCGTTTGCATAAAAAGTCAAACGTTTCATTAATTTTACGATTTATTAATTTAATTGTCTTTGTGCTATTTTTGTTTTTGACATTTAAAGTTGAACAACAACAAACATTTAAGATCATATATTGAGTTTTTGTTTTCATAGAAAACAATCGAATGACATATTTTTTAAGCAGCATAAAGAACGCATCGAATTTTATGGTGTTAAGATAACATTTTTTATGTTTTTTTTTTTAAATAAAATTTATGAAAAATATTCTCACAAATGAAATATTCCCTTGCTTTGTGTTAAGCACCGCTGCTGTTTTGTTTTTGTTTTTTCAGTAAATGAGCGATTTGTTATATTTTAAAAATAAATTCGGCAACATATTTGTTTTCTTTCCTAAATTGATATATTCTATATCCGCCACTTAAACGCCCCTTAACTAATCTTATCCATCTGTTTTCACTTTAGTACACAATTAGTGTTTGAAATTAATCCCCCTCTTATCAATATTGTATGATGCCATTTCTTGATGATTTCAATTAAATAAGTTTCCTTTCAAACAACAGCTGTACAATTAGTTTACAACAAATAGTATATAAATTAATTAAAAGAAAAGTGTTAATTAAGATACAATTTCAGAAAGAAGTTTATGTGAGTAACAACAATTTAAAAAGCGAGTGTTTACCTCATGATTTCTAATGATTTGGCTGCGATAAATTTTAATTATTTCAAAATTAATTAGTCCCCTAGACGACACAAAATAAATAAGCATTTAAAAAAGAAAATGAAAATAAATTTGATACTGAATATGTATGTTGGCACAACGGGCATTATTATTGCAGTTTTTAGATTTTAAATCTTGTACACAAATATACCATATTTTTGTTGTTGTACACTTTTAAATATTTTATCGCAAAGCAATAGTGATTTTATGTGTATGCGTGGAAAGGTATTTTTATGTAGATATGCAATATATAAATATATTTTTTCATACGTTTTTTATACAAAAGTTTTGAAAATAGAAAAATAATGATACCCCTTTTCGCCTTTTCGTCAGCACAGCATGGAATCTTTCTCTGGTTCTCTTATTAAAAGTGTTTTCTCATTGATTTATCACTACTATTAGGTGCAGACATGACAATGTCTTTAATGCATTTGGCATGCACAGTCATGTTAAGTAATTCAATAAAACGTTTTATTACTTAATGCACGTCGCTTGCCTCGGAAATATTCGAGCTTTTCAACGGGACTGAAAAAAATTGAAATTTAATTATTATATTTCCAAGTCGTAAATTTGTATGAACCAAAGTTATTCTCCATCTCTAAATCATTTATTATATTTCTAAAAATGTTTAAAGTCTGTTAGCTGAAAGAGTTTTACTGGCTTTGCTTATGGACTTTATAGTCTCAACGGCGTAACAAAATATTTTAACCACCTCTTCCATTTTAGTTTGGCATTTTATATCAGATAAACAAGTCTTTACTGCAAGCCTTGTTTTAGCAACCGCCTGAATAATTGAGTGCCAGCGTTAAGTATTCGCTATACAACAAAAAGGCTAATACCTAAAAAACAGAGCACAAGAAACGTCAAATTCCTAAAACAGTTTAATAATTTAGTCCACTAATAACACACTGTAACATTAAAAGATAATATCTGTATTTTTTAAATGTTTTATATAAATATTTTCTAATAATGATTTGTTTACTACAAAAAAGTGCGTAATTTTATGTAAAAAATGTACTTTAATGTAAAAAATGCAATATCGTGTAACAAAAAGTGCATTTTCCTATTCGATTCTCAAAAAAAAAAATGTTTGATATATTTTGCAAACCTGTTTTATGTTGAAAATGCTATTTATCATCCTCTTAGAGTGCAAAATATATAATTTTTATTTTGAGAATCGAGTAGCAAAATGCACTTTTTGCTACACGAAATTACATTTGTTACATTAAAGTGCACTTTTTATATAAAATTACACGTTTTTTATAGATGGCTTTGAAAATATTTAAATATATATTAATATATTTTAGGATATTTTGCACACAAAAAAAAGGAATCAATACAAATAAAATTTACAATTATAGTGTTAAACAACGTTTCCCTAAAATAAATTAATGTAATAATTTCATTAAAAATAATATATCTTTTTTGTTCAGAAGTATTTTAGGTAAATTTCTTTGGTATTTTTCTTTCACCTTTTTTTTGGTCCCATTAACCCGATGTTTTTAAAGTGGAAGTGTTGGCCAACCATAAATCTAATATTTACTATCATTAATTATTTTCTTGCATTTCAATTACTTTTATGGTTGTTTATCTCAATGCGGATTTTATTTATTTTTGAAAGGATTATTTAAAAAAAAGATAAATAAAATTCTTTTTTAGCTTTAAGTTGTTTCTACTTAAGCGCTTAAGGACTTTTCTCTTATTTATTAATTCACTTTTAATTATTAACTATATTATTTTGTAGTTTTGTAGAGTAACTATTTGTTTTGAACTCAAACTAACAAAAAAGAAAAAAAACATACAAGAAACTAAAATATAAAAGTAAGGAATATCGCTGCTCTAATAAATTACAATAATAACAAGGACGTCGTTTTTTTTATAACGGCTATTGTGCATGTCTTGCCATGAACACTCTGGCAGCTCCTGCAGGATATAGGAAAACAAGAAGCCATAGAATTTACGCTCGTTTTTCACTTTCCAGCTTAAGCACTTTTAAAGTACTTTTTTATTAACTTCTGCTTACTAGCCCAAGGCAAGAAATACATAATAAATGCTAAAAGAAAAATTAACAAAAAAAAAAAAAAAAACAAAGAATGACGATAAAAAATGAAACTAGAAAATAGTGCTTTTAACACTTTGAAGCCAAACTCTTTGCTCTTCATGATTAACCGCGTATGTCCATTTTTGTTACATTTCAATTTGTGGATGCTGAATTGCTTTAACTTAATGCCGATTTTAGTATATTTGGAGACTTTTGTATGAAGTTTTTGTTTATATTGATCTTGAAATTTTAATCGCTTTTTTAAAATTTAAACACATGCATTTTTTTATAAAATCCCTCATTTTAATATTTTTATATTATCGATCAAACTAGTATAAATTATTTTGAGAGCAGCTGTAAGTGCTTTTCTTGGTTTTGGAGTCCCTATTATTTCTCACGTTTTAAAAAAGAATAGACTGAACATAACTAATAAAATTTATTTCCCATCAAAAAATATATTATTTCAAGGCATCTTTTTATTAAAAATTAAGAAAAGGAATGCACATATTTGACATGAATCCAACTGTTAATTAATTGAAATTAGAAACACGTGAATGTGTTTCTCAAAATAAAAATAAAACTGCACGAAAAAATGATGAAAATTAATTGAGTGAAAATGTATATAAAATTTCTAAATTAATAAAAATCAATCTAAAAGCAATAATATCTGCATTAGCACTTTAAATAATTCCGAAAAGTTGAGTATTAAGTGGACAAAATTGCTCATTGTTAACTGAACCAATACCAATATCGTGTTCTGACATGCATTTTTAATTGAGCCAATATTCAGCTTATTGCCAAAATTATATTTCTGTTTACATATACCGAATTTAGTCAAGTCAATTATCGTATGACAATTTACAACAAAATTTTATATATTCATAAGGGCCTTGAGTTCAAATCTGGGACATCATTTTAATTTTTTTTTTTGTTATGAAATTTTTTATTTTTTATTTAGTTTTATTTAAATTTTCAAAACTGTGGTTAAAGTCTACTGACGATTTGGTAAAGCAGCACTGAAATGCATATAGACATTGCTTAACCACCAACAAATAAATTTCATTTATATAATTTTTTTTTTAATTTTCAGTTTTCAAATTCGTAATAAATTGAACATCAAAAACAAGTTAAAGGTAGGTTTATATATTTAGTTTTTTTTTCTTTTTTGCTTTGTGCACATTTTAGGTGCTAAGTCTCCACTAACTTTGTTCAGTGAGTTGTATTTTGCTCAGTAAACACACTTTTTAGCGGTGCTGCATTTGGAATTTGACTCAATTTCATAACAATTAAGCGTTAATTAAACAATTATTTAATTAAAATTTTATGTGGCTAATTGAGCTCCATAATGGAATTGATTGAGGAAAAAATTCAATTAAGGTGCGTGTCTGAACTCGATTTAAAGCAGAGCTAAATTCTAGTCTACAAAATTTTTCGGTTGGTTTAAAAATCTAAAATGGACTATGGAGATTGTAATATATTAAGAAAAATCTAAATGTTTCCTAAAATAAAATCAAGGTTCCAATTGCAATAAAACTTCCCACCCGGTGAAACAGAGCAGTCAAGTTTTAGACTAATTATTTTATTGCAGCCTTTCTTGTCTTAAATTTCTTATTAAACTTAAAATATTTATTTTCATATTAACATTTTAAAATATAAATTTTCGCAGCTGACGTGGCATTTTAGTTATATGTTATTTAAATACTGGCAATTATGTTTTGCTTATTTTCTTAATTTTGCTTCAAGTTTCATACAAATTTTACACACATATTTAAATACATATTTCCTTTATTATGTACAATGATTTTAATGACTAAAGAAATATAATATTTTTAAAACAAGATAAACTGAAAAAAAAAATTATCTTAAAATATTTGTCTGCTTCATTACATTTTCAAGATATAGAGAGGGAGAATAATAGCTTAACGTATAGCTACTTCTAAAATAACAAAATTTCAAAAATGATTACAAAACAAATTCTTTATAATTATCATTAGCAGCATTAACATAAATTAACTACAAATGGAGCTGCTTGGATAACTGCATGCCATGGCTTGGGAAAAACTATTACAAAATAAGAGAAACAAAAAAATATAGTGTTTGAAATATAACAGAAACGGAAATTATAGACGAAAAATGTTCACAACAATTTGTGGTGTTTTAAGTTTTATATGAATAACAAAATAGACAACGAACAATATGATCAAGTTTAATAGCTGGACAGTGAATTATTGTGCTAC
The DNA here is from genome assembly GCA_951800035.1 of Linnaemya tessellans. Classification (NCBI taxonomy): domain Eukaryota; kingdom Metazoa; phylum Arthropoda; class Insecta; order Diptera; family Tachinidae; genus Linnaemya; species Linnaemya tessellans. Next base: position 98,741,543 of record OX637536.1, on the reverse strand, counting down.
CTGAAGTGCTATAATATATTGTACGCTTTTAGTGAAAATGATAAAAAAAGACGAGCAGGAATTGCTGATGCATTTATTTTAACTAAAGAATTTGCGGACAACAAAAAAAAAATAACCTTAATAGGAAAATAACTAATTTCAAAAATATCCAATGGGAAGGGAAATTTATATTGGATCATTTGTTCATTAATAAGATTTCAAAATTTATTTCAAAAATATCTGGATATTTATTAGAAATAATAAGCGCTTGAGTCTACTTAAGAAACCAATTTTTTGCTCAAGTTTTTATGCTGACATTTCTGAATTTGTGTTTATATTTTCTTCGCCTGGCCAAACAATCACTGACACTGAGCGTCATTCCCATATTCTACTTTTTCTATTTAATATTAGAAAAAAAAGAAGAAATAGTTTTAAAACTTTTATCACATTTTCTAAATCTATTTTTAAATTAAATGCTTTATAAAGCTTTTTCATTGCTGTTGTTTTATTTTTTGTTATTATTCAATTCTTTTGTTAGTTCGCCTGGCCAGTATCTAGTAATTGGATTAAAAACAGATTTAACTAAAAGTTGTACAAAAACAAATTAAAAACATTAATTTTTCATTTAACTCTTTTGTACTATGACCACAACTGGCAGCAATGTCACCTCTTGCTTGAGTACTTATAGGAAAAAAAAGAAAAATACTAGTGTGGTGCAGTATAGCTTATGCACAGTGAACTGTATAGTGGTGCCATGCACCTTTAGTAACACCACCCACACTAACAGCTGCTGAATGATACGAGTGCGTTCAAGTAAAGGTCAATGATACAAGTATCTTCAATACACTCTTCTTAACTGTTTAAAAGGATTTTTAAGGCTTCATTAATTCATCTATTACCTTTTGCTGGCTAAAGTAAATACTAACAGAAAAATAAGCTTCAACACGAAACACAAAACAAACGAATGAGTGTAAAATCGATAGAATTTGTTTTTAAATATAATGAAGGGAAAAAAATTTAAAATTTTGGTTTTTGCAGTTCTGATTGTTTGATTAAAATTAATTCAATGCCGTTTTATCATAAACTACCTTCATTACTAAATCGAAATATTTTGTAAATTGAGCACATAAGGAATTAAACAGTTGTGGTGGGGTTTTTCTAGCAAATGTCAAACGTTTTTTTCTTGTCTAAAATATTGTGCGCATCTACACAAAAATACCGTTTAAAACATATATATTTCAGCAATATTGATGAGATGTATTGTAATTAAAAGTGTACCACATATTCAAAAAAAAAAAAAAAATTATAATAAAATGCATATGAAATCTATTTTGAGATAATTTTGTATGCAAAATATCGATTAAAAAGTATTTCAAACTCATTTTAAATTATGTGAATACGGGGGAAGATAATGAAAATAATCCAGCATGTGATGAAAAACGATTTAAACACGATAAGGGCTTGAAAACGATAAAAGGTATGATGCATTTCCTATAGCAGTTTTTTCAATAATTTTCAAATTAGTTTTTAATATGTTTCTTCATCTCTTTTGGCCAATTTATTTTCATAAATTTATTATATTGAATACATTTTATCCTTTTTATTATATTTTTTAAATCGTTTTGAAAACGATAGTTTTCCATCACATACCTAAATGCTAAATTATATGGCAAAAAAATTTAAACTACTTATTCAAACTTTCATTCTTATAATACTCGTATTGTGCATATCTACATAAAAATACCTTTCAAAACAAATATGTTTCAATAATATTGATGCACGATCACATAGTAAAAAGTGTACCACAAAAATATGTATGGCGTACTGATATATATAGAAGATATATAAATTAAAGTTAAGTTATATGAAGAAACAAATTTAAATAGGTTTTCAAGTTTTTACCTTTAGAATATTGTGCATATATACACCAAAATATCTTTTAAATCATATATGGTTTATCTATATTGGTGGTCGATAAAGTGGTTAAAAGTGTACAACAAAAATATGAGCAGCTGTTGAGTATTTCTCTTAGAAACATAGAGTTGAATAGTTTCGCTCAACTTAACAATTGATTATTTCGTGACATTTTCTATTAAAAAATATTTCGCTAGCTATAGTCAAAATGTTGTGTTAAATGTGAATAGTTGATAAAACAGAGTTGAGCCGTTTAAGCGTTTCGAAGACCTGGCTGTTGAGGTACGCACCTGTCTTTTCTCTGAAAGATTTGATTTATAACCACTTAGTGAAATGTAAATCTATATTGAGAAATTTCGGTGTCTTTATTTTTATATACACAAATATATTTTATTTTTGACGACGAATATTCGCTCTGAAAATTTAGTCCTTGGCACCAGTTGTGCGATTTGGTTGTATTTTTTAATTTTCAAATATTTCAAATTCCCCGCTATTTTTATAGTTTATAGTTTCTGAGAAAATGATAAAATTTTATATAAAAATGTGTAAAAGTTTATTATTGACATAAAAATTTCAAAATTTTTGATTTTTTCTAAACAATTGCAGCTAATCAATTTGCCTTTCACGTCTCATTTGTTTAGAACGATTTTCATGCGGTTGTTTGGGTTGGTTTTCCTGTCTTTCATTTTCCAAATTGAAAATTCTATTTGAAGTACTCACACATACACTCATACACTTATGTATATAAACACATTCAGCTACAACTGCATGCATGACGTTTTGTGTGTGCGTGTGGTTTTATTGGTTTATTTGGCTTAACTCTAGTTGGTTCTATTGTTGTATTGTTGCATTCAATAATTAAATCCTTTTATTGCATAGACTTCATTCATTCACTTATTCATGCCAATAATGATATTCGTCATTCAGGTCTCATAGTATGTGTTTGCTTTTTTTTGTCAAGACGTGACTTCTAGATTTTATATAGTTTCTGTTTTTTTATTTGACTGCCTGTGTTTTTAGCGCAAAACAACATTCACTCAATTGGAAGTTGTTATTTGTTTATTAATTTTCCTTTTGCTTCTTCTAAATAATTTATTGCATAGAAAAATGACTGTCAGTTAGAATAAGACTTGTTTTGTGAAGATTTAATTAAGTAGAAAGGAAATAATTTATCTTGAAAAATTCCCTTTTGAAAGTTATAAATGTTAATTTTATTATATAGTTTATCAAAGGCATAAAATAAAAATGTTTGTCAAGTTGAAATTCAATTACATTTTGCTTAAAGTAAATATTTGTGTATTTAATTTCGTTAAATTGCTACAAGACTTTGAGCAAACAATTTAAATGGTCATAAGTTTTAGGAAATATAAAATTAAAGGTGCTAATTAATGCAAATAAAGTTTCGTTAAGTTTTGTGATTTGCAAATACATATCTTTTTAGTTTATACACATGCTATGAAACACAACAAAACATAAGAAAAAAAGTTTGAAAAACTTATTTTCAGAAGAGTGTTGCACGTATATCATGAAAAGAGAAGGTTCGTTCAGTTTTAAAAAGTTTCTGTAATTTTTACTCGTCTCATTAATATGTTAAGGTTGGTTAAAAATGTGCCTACCTCAGCTGCATATGAAAAGAATGTTTCGTTAGGTTTACAAAAGTTTCGTTAAGTCTCAGCTGAAGCTTTTAACCTTATTTTCAGATGTTTACTATTCCAAAAACTGATTAAGAAGATTTCCTAAGCCTCTTAGAAACGAAAAGAAAGTTTCGTTCAGTTTGATGTAAATACCTATCCATATATATTTATGTAATATGCACTGCTTAGGATTATCTTTCTTTTACAAACTACGGGAAAGACTTTACTTTTAAGTTTCTCTACCGCTAGCTGAGCACTTTTATTCCATTTACTTGCTGAAATAAAAGTTCGTTAAGTTTAGTTTAGTTAAATATTATACCCCTATGAGTTTATTTTATCTGCTATATTTATTTTATTTGTTATTTTAAAGAAGTTTAGCTGGGATAACAAAGTATAGTTAATTAGACGAAAGTTTCGTTAAGTTGAAATTATAAAATTTTTAGCTAATCTTATTTGTTCTAATAGGTGAATTTGTTGTGTAAGTATTTCGATATTGTTTTGCTGTAAAAAAATTTTCGTTAAGTTTCGAAGAGTTTCGTTAAGTTGAAATAATAAAATCTTATAAGCTCAATTAGTATTTTCTAGTATTCTTAAGTCAGTTAGTAGGACAAAAAAGTTTCGTTAAGTGCTGGAAGGTTTCGTTAGTTAACAGCTACAATATTATATGGAATTTTTTTAAGTGTATATGTTTCAAAAGGGTGGTGAAATCGTTTTTTCTCTATATTATGACAAAATATGATCTCTTTTTAAAAAATCTTTCGTTGATTAAAAGTATGTGTGGCTGAGTGTTGAATATCAGTGATATTAACACCTTTCCTAAAATTTTAATTACATTTTTATGTTTTATTAACTTTATTTGAGAATCGTTAATGGTAATCAGTTTCTTTATACACTGAATTGTTATCAAAATGCAATTTCGTTAAGTTGAAATTCAATATATTTGACTATAATATTTTTAATGGCTTTTTGGCTTTAGTTATGATTAATTTTTTTGTTGTTGTTAATTTATCTCTTTCAACTTTTCAATTTCTTTTGGAAGATCAAATTTATCTTAAAAACTTTTACCCAAAATTACTGTGAATCACACTGGAAAACAAAAGAGTTTTTTTTTTTAAGAATAATACAAACTAACGACATGTTTTTTTTAAAGAAAAACTGTAAAAAGATTTATAAACTTTGGTGTGTTAATGACCTTTTTTAACACGAAATACCTAAAAAACTGCAGCATTTTTAACGTGTGTTGTTAAAAGGAATGCATCAGGCCAGCATCAGCAGAAAAGTTTATGCATTCCAAAAAAAAAGAGATACAATTTCAAATGAAATTTAATGGATTTTTCTGTTTGAATTTTATACAAGACATCACAGCAGTAGAACAATCATCATTATTACAAGGAATGTGTAGCAAAAGGTTTTGCTGCTTTTTGAATTTCAACGAGCAGAAGAAAACCAAAAATAAGTATAAAAAAGCCATGCATGCATTTGCTGAAGCTGCTGATGCTGAGTTACTGCTGCTAATGCAGGTGATACATTTTTATGTCTCTGATGCCAAAGTAAAATGAGTAAAAACCGTGGCATCATTAATCTTTGGCTTGTTGAAAACACCACAAAAAATCCAAAATAAAATAGAATATTTCAAAGATCTCGTATTTGGTTTAAAAAAAAAAAAAAGCAAATAAGAATGAATAAGACAAAGCTTAAGTAATAAATGTCTAAAGCAAAATACAGTTTCAGCAGTTTTTGTTTAATATTTTAGTACCCTACAGAAGACTTGAAAATAATCACAGTTTTTCAGTTGAATGCTTATTTTGAAATCGGCTTCAAATGAACAAAGGTTCGAATTGAAATTCTATTTACTAAATTATATATCTTATATGATTCATTTAAGAACTGTGTTTTATAAGCCAGCATTATTACTCACACCCTGACACAGCGGGTGATTAAGTAATCTTAAAAGTTGTGAGTAATACAGGTAACAGTAACAGGGAAATTAAAACCAAATATAAAGGACATTTTCAATGGCAAATTAAAATAAAAAGTCGTTGAAAGATTTAAAATTCGAAATATAAAATTAACTAAAAAATTACCTTGCCTGGAAATTCTTTATTTTTTTTTCTTAATGACTATTACCCATATACATATTTAAAATGCATTTTCTCGCCCTTAATGATGCTGAAATACTTACAATGCAACAGCGATCATTATCTTTTGTAATAAATTTCCAATACATTTAATTTTTCTTTAATGGCAGTTGGGCCAAAAAGGGTTTCAGTTGCCAAAAAGAGGAAAAAAAACTTATCCACCATAATAAATGGTCTTTTTGTTTCATGAAAAACAAGTGGTTACAGAGAAGCAATAAAATAAATTTATGTGGAAAGTCTATTTCGTGTGAAATTAAAGTTAACCAATGTTTGTTATTTCAGCAGTCAACTGATGAAAATGAGAAATGTTTAAGATAAACAACACAAAAATGATGGTAAGAAATCCGTATTTGGTAAACTAATGCATTGATGTGAAATAGAAATATACAATTTTTATTTAGATTCGTTATATCCTTTAGAGTAGCTTTTCAATATAAATACAAGCATCAAAACGATTGCACCTGTCCCATAGTGCACATACATACGCTGGGAATATTTTTGCAGTAACTGATGGCATGTTTTCAGTTCAGTTATTTTTAAATTAAGAAATATTTAATATTTAAAGCTGATTTTACAGTTTCCTATTCTTAAACAGTTTTATATTGACAAGGATATTATAAAACAGCAATTAAGGAAACCCCAGACGCTCAATAAACTTATTAATTTAACATGTTTAAAAAAATTAGATTGATTTTTCCTTTTATTTAATTAAAAAGTTAGAAAACACATGTTAAAATTAATTTTCTTTAACGATTTGAAGTTTCGTTAAGTTTGAAAATGGCTCGTTGGTTTCAAATTACAACTTTTTATGGCCTAAGGAAATGTACTATGCCTCATGTAGTTTTGAAATCATTCATACTAACGCTGTAAAGGAAAAAAAATTGTTTCGTTCAGTTTACAAAAATCCCCCTATACCAAAATTTACACGCTAAATATTAAAAAACTAAGTACTTATTGTTAAATCAACTTCCAAATTATCATTTTAGCTAAGAAGCTGAAACTTTCGTCAAGTTTGAAAATGGGTTCTTAGGACGAAATTTCAATTTTATATAACCCAGGGAAGTGTATTATGACTGATGTTATTTCAAAAGCATTTATACTCTAGCTGCATAGCAAATACTTAATGTTTCGTTCAGTTTACAAAAGTGTCCTTATTATAAATTGACACATAATCTGAGCTAAATAAAACAAAGTATTGTTGAATCAATTTGCAAACTATATATGTATGTATTTTTAAAAGAAACAAGTTTCGTTAAGTTTTAAAAATGTTCGTTAAGATGAAGTGGAGGTTCTAAGCAAAAGTTGCGTATATATAAAGTGCGCTAAATTAGTTTTAGATTCGTACTCATGGTGTAAACATAAAAAAATTGTTTCGTTAAGCTTTAAGAAAAGAAGGGTTTGATCATAATAATCAATTTTAATTTTTTTGTAAATTTGGCAAAATAATCAGCATGAACAAAATTACAAAATATTAAAGTTTCATAACGTATTAGAAATAAATGCCATGTAAAAAGAATTTATTTATTTTGGTCCTTGTATTAAAAAAATTAAAATTTCGTTAAGTTAAAAGTTACTTATGTGTGCAAAATAAATGTTATATATTATTTTGCGTTTTGAAGAAATACTTAATTATTTAATTCGATTTTTAAATTTCATCTGTAAAAACTTTTGTATTCATTAATTTTTAAGCTTTCGTTAAGTTTTTAAACGTCAGATGTATAGATTTAAAAACATTTTAAGTGATTTTAAAGCAATTATAAAATATTTCAATCATTTATTTGTGAAAACAAAGCTTCGTTAAGTTTTGAAAACTTTCGTTCAGTTTGATAAAACATCAGTAGGCTTATACCCAGTGCTTATTTAATACTTTAAGGTGTTAAAATAGGTTTTTCTAACTCAATTTTGTAAAATAGCAAAAGTTTTCTTTGATAAGATATAATTATGATGTTCAAAGGTTTTCCTTAATTTTTAGTTAACTATTTTACTGTGCGCTATACGTTTTTTCATATTTTGTGTACTGTAAATCATTTTGGGATAAATTACATCCATAAAAACTAAAATAGTTTGTTTATGTTAAATACATTTTAAAAATATTTATTACATAAATGGGGCCACCCTCATTATTCAAAAACATCTTTCTCCAAATTTGTTTCGGTTTGATATTATTTTGTTTATAAGCAGTGTGTTATTTCGTTAGTGTTACAAATGGATAACACAAATACCACATAATACCCCACCTTCAACTAGGGAGATGCATGTCGGATTAAGTTCTTTTTTTTTAAATTACTGAAATTTTTTTGTAAAATGTTATGTGTTTTTTATGTTTTTTATTTTATTTAGATATTAATGTTTGGATTATATCTAAAAAAAAAATGTGATAATTAAACAAAGAGAATTGTGTTTCTTTCTCAAAACTGAGAGGGAGAGGGTGTTGGCAAGTCAAACACAGCTGCGTAATTTACCAGACCTTCTGACTGTTCGAATATGTTTCCATTGTAATTTCAATTATGTTGTCAATTCATGTTTACAAAAAAAATCAATTAAAGCTTGTCAATTGCTTTAGAGAAAGGGAAGGCAGACAGATAAAAAATATGATTTACAAAGCACTTAATTCAAGGGTGGTTAATTATAATCGGAAGAGCTTCAAGCATTTTGCAATGAAGGTCCAGCGGTGTCCAAGCTCATGTATGGCTTGTTCAGTAGTTTAAAAATAAAAAATCGTGTTGAGCAGTTTACTAAAGTGAGGCAGAATTATTTAAAATAATTTTGAATTTAAATTTTTTCAAACTATTCTCTTAAAACACATTTTTCACTGTAAATCAGGAATTTTAATTTTTTTTTTGTGTACTAAATGTGTGCAAAATATTTGCTTTAGTGCAACAGCAATTAATGTTTAACACATAAATCAAATACTAGTCACTTTTGAAAAATTTTCAATTTGCCAAAGTGCTAAAACAAAAATAAATAAAACTATTTGCAAATAATACAAAAACAAAAAAGTTCAAATCAATAAACAACTATTCACATCCTTTAAAGGCAAAAAAAAATGTTTCCTGTTAAGTGGAAGCAATGACATCATCTCTTTTAAATCCTCAGCAGCATTTAAGCCTTAAAGAAATAAATTAAAAATCAAACCGATAATTTGAAATTATAAATTTTCTCACACCAACTATGACGTAATTTTTAAAACGAAACAACAAAGACTTTTGCCACCAGCCCTTTGTTTTTGGAAAATCCCCATAAATTTAATAAATATAAATTGATTTATGGCTTGAACTATAAACATTAAGACAATTTCTATCTTCAGTACAAACAATCGTTAAAAGTAAATTCATCCCTTTTTTCTCCTATCTCTCTCTCTTCCTCTCTAACTGAAACAATAATAATAATAAAAATAAAAAAAGTTCCATTTTCTAGATAAATATTTGTCACTTTATTTGCAAAGTTGGCGGCTTTAAGGGAAACGGAAATGAGCTGATAAAATATTCGGTTTATGCCAAAACATTAAATAGTTTTTATATCAACGAGTATCAATACTCTGTAACTAAACGCCTGCTGTTTAGATTAAATTTAATTTAATGGAAGAAATAAAGTGCACTTTAAGGAGAGTTAAGTAATTGATATACAAAGAAAGGGATGATAACATAATTTCGAGCACAAACTTAATGGAGGAATATTAAGGCGAACAAGCAAGGAGTGGTCGTTGAAAAGTCTATACACAAAAAATTCACTGCTTATGGATCAAGCTTGCGGCGGTATCCAGCAAAAATTTAGTTTCTTTTGGCCGATATCGATCATTATAATTAGCAATGGCGAAATTATACAATTTTCGGAAACTTTTTCGCGGCATATTTTGTATCACATACTTCTGAGTAACTTCCATTTATTGTGAGTTGCCTATCCAAAAACTGTTTAAATGTAGAATTTTCGAGGATTTTTGCAATCTTTCGAATGAACGTTTAATATTTTTCTTTAGTGAAGAGTTAGATACAGACAATTTTCGGAATATTTCATATTTTTGTCTTGCAGTTTTTCTTTAATTAAACTATGAAGTGTCTAGTATAAAGTGAAATCATATTTGATGTCTGTAACAATTCCTTATTACACCTATAGTTAGCCATGTCTTAGATTTCAGTTACGTGGTTTACTTCCTGAAGACGCGATAAAAGAAATAATTTTTAATATCATGAACGGAATATGTTAATATAATTAAACAAAATTGTCATTCCGAAAATTGTTCCTTATTTATTTTCTGGGGAATTAAAATACGGAATCAATTCGATTTTCGAAAAAGTCGAACTCTGTGACATGACTGCTTGAATTTTTGCCCGCAATTACGTCGATTTTTGATATCAGAGTTACGTCCATTTATTTTTTTAGTTTTTGCTGTATTAAGTGTAGTTTTGTCTCTGTGATAGATTTAAATTTTCCGGATAAATACGTTATTCAAGTAAAACTTGCAGAATATATACATATTCGAATAAATATATATTTTAAATAAAAATTATGTACAATGTCTAAATTTTTCTTACTAAATAGATTTTTTGCAGAAATTTCATTTTATACTACGGAAGTATGAATATTATTTTATGAATTTTTGTATATGCATGCACGAATTTCACTAATTATATAGTTTTGAGACAATATTGTATATCACGGCGAAGTTTGAAAAGTTTCGGAGAAATTTACGTTTTTTCGGAGTAAATATTGTTGCAGATTTTTAATTTTTTTTTTCATAAATTAAATATTTTCGATATTAGTTTCCAACCATAGACATATCGGACAACTTTCGGAGAAATTTTATAACATTCGGAGTAAATTTTTGTGTGTTTCAGGCTCTTGTTTTTGCTTTAAAGTACTAAGTTTTGCATTTATTCACTAAATCTAGAATATATGGATAACATTAAATTTTTCGGAGAAATTTGCGGGTTTTCGGTGAAATTTTGGATTTTTGGAAGGTGTTTTTTGTTTTCTTATTTTTCTATGAAAAAAGAAACGAACTTTTTGTTTAAAATGTCTGTAGGTAGACGACACTACAAAAAAATCTAGTTAATGTCTTGAATTCTGGAGACAAAAAATGCTGAAAATATTTATTATTTAACACTGAAATGAAAAACGATGTCAAGAAATCCCAGGACTTCGAGGGCATCCTGTTCGTTTATGATAAAGAAGGTTAAGCGTGAACTAAGGACAAGGAACCCGCCTTATGAAGTACGGCAAATATTTATTCAATTTCTTAAATCCTTAGAAATCTTGTGTATAAAGAAAATGTTTGTGTAATTCTGTCATAAACGGCCTGCAAAGGCAGTCGAAGAAATACCGGATGTTTGAATTAACCGCAATGGAGTCATGCCAAGAATTAAAGTTTGTGTTAAAAAGTGTGTTAAAGTTTATTTTTTTTTTCTATTTCTTAATTTTTTTATAAAAAGATGTCCGCTTCAACTTTACTTTAGTGCAAGTAATTTTGACTTGAAGATATTTTATGATTTTAAAATAATTCTCAATATCTTTGTGAACTCTTTACGGAATAGCTATTTGTGAGAATTTTTAGTGATCATGTGCTTAAAATATAAATTGCCGAAAGATGATCTAATTAATGTTGGTTATTTTTTCAATGTTTGTTTTTCTAGTAGTTCATATCGATTAATCAAAAAATGTTTTTGTATGTTGTTGTTATTCAAGAGATCTGCCACGTGTAGTAAAAAATTTAATTCATTAGGATGTTGAACCCTGTGCTGGTTTGCATGAGGGTTGTCAGATGGTGCTGGATTGTAGGGCAATCAGTGCTTCTATGATGCCCTTTTAGTGGCGACTCTGGTGGTCAAATTAACTTAAAAGGCATTAGTTATAGACAGGAAATGAGATTAGCCGAGTCTCAAGAAAATTTTAACTTTTGGAAAGCGCTGTACCAAATAAAAAAAACGGTTGTTATTAGCAATGAGTTGCTTTGAAAACAGTCAAGATTATGTGTTAAAAAACAACTTTATTACGTTATAATGTTTATGGTTAAGAGTATCTCTCCCAAACCAACTATAATTAAAATTTCATTATCTAGTTTTTAATACTTATCCAAGAATTGTCTTAATTTAGAATGGACACTACTTTTTAAATCTTTTTTTAATGATTTTATACATTTAGTTTTTTTTTTCTTTTTTAAAGCAACAGCTCAATCATGCTCAACTGCCTTCGTTTTATAGCATTTAAAAAAAAAGTAAAATTATGTTAGAAAAACTCGGCTGTAATGTAATGAATTTCTTATTTGATTTTGTAATTGAAAGTAATGCTGCCACTGATGCTGATAATGACTGGCTCTGAATAGCGCTGTCTGGCTCAGCACTATTCACTTTTGTTCAACTAATGCTACTTGTACGTCGTTGTTTTCATGTCATCATCTTCCTATTATTTGTAATGGTAATCATGGGAACCATTAAAAATATTTCCCCAACAGCTTCATACATGTTATAAAAATGCCTTTGGTGCAATTTACTTGAGTTTTCTTTTATGTTACTTTTTTTCTATTTTTTATAAAACATTTTTCCTGTTGCCGTATAAGAGAAAAAAAATATATTTCTTTATGGAGAAGGAGAAAAAATCTACTGTATTTCCGTTTTATAAAACAACACTGTAATGTTGTTAAACAAAAAAAAAAACAATTTCTAAACAATTTTATTATCCACTTTAAGTGCAAGTTGTATTAATTAAAACCCAACTGGGCAGACAACGTAAAAAAGTATTTAAAATTTACCTCTCCATTAGTTTGTCTAACTCATTTCGGGGAATACTCTGACATGAAATCTGGTAATTTTTTTTTTAATTTTTTTTATTGCTTGGTAAAAGTTCAATTCAAATGCACTTTCAAAAACCATTTGGTTTTCTTTAAATGAAATTTAGCCTTTCTTTTAAATTTATGAACCTGCACTTAACAGCATACATACATTGTTAATAAAAATGTACTAACTGTTTGTATCAAGCCCAAGATGAGCACTAGTAAAGTAATATAAAGGCCACTAGTAACCTGTTTTCCTTTTTTAAATTTAAACATGAAAATTAATTGCTTAACATTTTTCCATGAAAAGGCGGCTAGAATGTAACAGAAAATCTAGACATAAAAAGCAACAACCACGAGTAGTCGTCTAACTTTTGCACAATTAACGTAAAACAAAAATTATGGCTTATGAAGTTTGAAAATTATGGCCGAAAATTTATTTAAACTATACGAATTCAGTATACCTACAGGGAAACAATCATAAAGATAAAATCTGGTTAATAGCGGCTTTTTATGAAATTGAAAAGAAAAATAATTATTTTACCACAAAATTTAAATTATTTTATAACGCAGTTTCAATTTGAAAATTTTAATTACTAACAAAGAAACAACCAGCAGCCGCAACAATTAGGAGAATGTAACAAAACAAATATGGTAACTCGCTTATAATCTACCAGGTGGCAGCATTAAAGCAATAAATACACTATAATAAAAGTAACTAAAATAATGTATGACTTCCGCTAACCAATTGCATCTGGATTTTGGAAAGTGTATATAAATTTATAAATATATATAAAATCTATAATATGCTGGTGCGGGTTACAAAAAATTTCGCTTAACAAATTGTCAGCTGCCGCAGTGCTGCCACCTGGCTAAGCATCTCATTACAGGGATGCTCATACACAACAGTATTGCCCAACAAAGAGAATTTAATAACATTTTCGTATAACTGAAACTTACCTATTAAAAATATATTTACAAAAAATATCGCTGCTATGGCGGTTGCCCATGGTTTAAAATTTATTTTGCCTACAGGCCCCATTTTGTTGCAATTTTTGTCTTTATTACAATGATGTTTGTTGGTTTTATTTAAGTTTTTGTTTATTTTCTATTGTTTCAGTTCGCTAGGTTCTAAAAAAAACACACGCAAAAATATATTTTTTTTTTAGATTTTTTATTTTTAATACAAGTTGATGTTAAATTTAGCTGCTTTGGTATATAATTTAAAAACGATTTTTATACACTTGTTCTCTTTATATATTCAAAATGCAATTGTTTTTTTATTATAAACAAAGTAGTAATTTTTATTTGATTATAGACATTTTTATTTAGCTGAAAAGAAAAAGAAAATAAAAATTAATTAATTAATATTTAGGTAGGTTTAAGGAAATTGTAGTTCTTATAATATTTATTAAAATGACAGAAAATAATTACGCAGTTCAAAATTATTAATCAACGCCTTATAAGTAGTATAACATGAAAAGATTGATTACGGTTTATTAAATAATCAATAATTTAAAAAAAATTTTAAATTTATTGACTTTTCGTTTCTGTATGTTAATGCAGAATTTAATGAAACTATTTAAAAAATTATTCTCCATTTTTAATATATGGCAACACTGGCACCCAAAAACTTAGAGATGACTGCAACTACTTTGTTATACGTGTGTACATAAAAATAGCAAAACATGTCTAAAGGAAGTACTTTTTGGTTTTTTTTTCAAAACTATTTTTCTATGTCAATACCAAAAGAAAATAATGAAGAATAATAAAAGTTTTATTTTTAATAGATAAAATTCATCAGCTAAAGTCTAATTTGGTATAAAAACGAATTGCAAAAATAGTACCTTTTGGTACTTTTTTTAAATATACATTTTCATTATGATTTCTTGAAGTTAGCAAAAATAATGCAATTTTTAAATTAAAAGAAACATTTTCATTATCTGGATTTATTTTATTAAAAAAGAAAAGAAGAAAAACATAATTTGAAAAAATTCGGTACTTTTGACAAACACGAATTTTTAAAATAATTTTAACGGAACAAAGCAATAAAAATGGGTTTTAAATATCAATAATTAAATAAACCAGTGTCAATAAATATCTACTTTAATTATTGATTATTTTGATGTAATTCTCGTATTCCAATTTAGCATAAGATTTATGTTAACCAGGTCTTCGGAGAAATTCAAACTAGTCACTTAACTTAGCAGTGATTAAAAATATAGCATTCATGCGTTAAATCCTGCCGTGCGTGAAAATAGTGCCGTGATCGTAAGTGATTAAACTACCAACTTTATGTAAAACATTCGCCACTTTTTATTTTAGCAAAAAATAAATTCATTTGCTCAACTACTGGAAAACAGCAAATTTCCCAGAAACTTTGGAAAATTCGATATTCAACACTGAAGTGAAAAGAAAAAATTTAATCATTAAAAAATTGCATCGAAACTCTAAAATAAAAAAATAAATACAAGTTCTCACTTGATTTGTTACGAGCGATAGCGAACCAAATTTCATTACACTCACTTGTTTAAAAATTATAAATTCTTTAAAAGTTTTTATATCTATAGGAATTCTATAATCATTAAAGAGATTGCAAGACACGGCAAACAAAAATATTTACAACAATTCCAGTGCATTCTTTTACTTATTTATTTTGTGTGTGTTTCAAATAACTGATTATACAGGTAGTGATGGTTGCTTCAAGGCGGTAACGAAAATCATATGGTGGCTAGTGAGCCTGAAAATGTTAAAGAAATAGCTTAAGGAAAACACGTTTTTGGAATGGTTAATGATGCATTTGGCATTAAAAACCTCCTCCTCTTCGCTGCCAACAAGACACTGATAACGAACGACAACTGGAATCGCACAAAGACTGCGGCTAAATATTGCGTGCATGTTTTGAAATGTTGTAACAGCCGTATGTTGTGCTGCATTGTTTGCAAGTGCTTGTATTATGGTGGTGGCAAACAAAAGGATATATTCATACTTAACAGGTGTTTAAGTGTATGTATGCGTGTTTAATTGTTCAAGTATTAGTTGTAGCTGTGGTCGTAGTAAAAAGTGGTTTACTGTTTTGTTGCCTGTTGTGGCATACCAATGATAGTGTCTGGTGTCGCATTGAAATTGTGTGAAAATTATGCTTGAGGAATTTTTATAAATTCTTATTAAGCCAAGATGACACCACACATGCATATTTTGCGTGAAAGGGCCAAAAGAAAGGTGTCTTGTTAGTTTTCTTCAAAGAGTTTCTTAATGCCACTTAAATTAAAAATTATTTAATTTAACAGCAAAACAAAATGAAAGTGAATTTCGATGAAATCCTTAAAAATAGAGAAGAAATTTATATATCAAATTATTTTTAGTTGCAAAATTTTAAAATTAACTTGGTTATTTGTGAGGGGGTAAATAAATTTATAAGTATAATTTTTAGCCTAAAATTTTATTATTTCATATAAATATTAAATAAAGTAAGAAATTTGTTATAAAAGGCCACTAAATTGTTTTGAATTCATTATGCAGTGAAGCGCACTGTGCAATACTTTTGAAAAAAGAATTTATAATTATTAAAGAATATATTTAAAAAATATATTATAAAATAATATAACTTAAAAAAATTGTTTTTTATTTGTTAATTTTATCAACGGGCTTAAGTTCGAATCTGCAAGACTGCAAACCATTTTTTATTATTTTATTAATAACTGAATTTGTTCAAATTCTATTTTTATTAATTTATATTAAGATTATTTTTTATTTATATTTTCAATAAAAAATTTTTAATAAAAAAAATATTTTTAAAAAATTAAAAAAAATGTAAATAAAATAAAGTTAAAATGTGAATATAATTTATTGGTCGAATTTTTTTTTTGCACATTATAATACTGGGTTGAAAATATTTTAACAGGCTCTAAGTTCGAATCTGCGATCAGCAGATTGCTTTTTATGAATTTGGTAAAATTCTAATATTTATAAAGAGTTGTATAACAAAAAATCAAAATATTCCACATTTAATAAAAATTAGGATTTCACCAAATTCATAAAAAATAATATGCAGATCGCAGATTCGAACTTAGAGCCGGTTTAATTGTTTTAATTACTTACATATATTTATTTAGGGCTTACAAAAGTGTATCATGTTTTATGGATATAATTTTGTTCAGTGTAATTGGTTTGTGCTGATCAAAACTGACTTGTGTGTAAATTTATCCTCCCGCTGAAGTTAAAAAACTTACTATTGTTCTCAATTTCAGTTGCGTTTTTTTTATTATTATTATTTTTTTTGTTATCGCAAAGTGATTAGTTATTTAGTTTTAGATAAGGCATTTTTAATTGTTAGTGTATGCATCAACTATTTTGTCGCATATATAAATTATTTGTAGCCCAGTGTTAAACGTTTGATTATAATTATATATATATATATATATTTTTTTTTCCATGATAAAATAGAGTGCACAGAGAGTGAGAGCCGGAGATAGACAACAAAGATACGGTTGACTAATAAACCACAATTGGAATGCAGGTTAAAAGCAACGCGCTACCTGTTTGTAAGTCAGACATACCAAAAACAGGTACAGAAACGTTAAACTGCTTGTTGTTGCAAGAAATCTCTCAATGTATCTCGAACTCTTCTCTGTTAAAATGAAAACTCTTCAAGAAAACAAAGTCTACATCTTGGCTAAATGGAATAAACCAGTTACTGGTGTTTTTTTTTTTGTAAAAATCAACTTAAACGTGTTCGAGTCATGAAAAAAGTAAATACACAATTTCTTGATACTACAATCTTTTAGCAATTTAAGTTTTATCTTGTGTTTGCCAGACTTCATGTAATTGTGTCATAAAGAATAAATATTTAAAGATATTTAAATTACAATATTTGATAAGAGAATTGTGGGTTGGCAAACTGTATCTACTTTGGCGAGATGTAGGAAATTATTTAATTTTTTTTTAATATTTTTTTCACAACTGATGGTCACCCAAAAATATATAAATTTTTCTCCTCAATGACTCATACTATTTTAGAAGTTCTTTGACTAGATATTTTTTTTTGTTTGCTTTGCTTTGTTTTTAATTGCTTTAAAAAGCATTTGTGGTGGCTTTTAAGCGAAAGGAAATACATATTAATGGGAAATAAGAGCTCAAATAGAATTATGAATGAATTTTGCGTCTGTAATCTGAAACCAGTTAACGAACAAAGGCGCCAAACAGAACTCTCAAGAACTTGGCAATGTCTGATTTTGTAACTGCAATCGGAGTTTTGTATTCACACAATTCAATTCACAACAACACAATAGCAGATACAACTACAACTGCACAGCAAATAACAAAATGTTCAGTAATAAAACAAGCAGAAATTATAAAACCTGCCAGCTAAACACAAAAATTCTTAAATATAATTAATATAAAAATTTTAATATTTAAGTGACAGTTAAAGTTATTAATAAATCATTAAGATAGGAATTTTTTATCCCGGCTCAAGTTTAAATCTGCCATCTGAAAAAATTTTTTTTAAGAATTTTTATTAAATTCAAACTATTTTATTAATAGTGGAATATTTGGAATATTTTTTTGTAATCATCAAACTAGCAGAACGGTCCTGTACCGATTATCAGGCCGCTTCGCCATGTTATCGGCGTTCTTTGTGTAACTTTTTCCACTTTCCACGCTGGTGCTCATGTTTCTTGTTAATAATTTTGAAAAAAAATCTAACTTTCCTATTGAAACCGTTAAAATATATGTAGACACGATCAAAAGGTTTGTTTGTCAAGCTTTTGTACGTGTGTGTGTGACCAATTTGCTGCAAGCATTTTCTTCATATCCGCCAGCCTTAAAAAACTTCTATTGACGCCAATTAAAAAAAAATTAGATACCTTTAAATTTTTTATTTGCACATGTTGTCAGCACTGTAAATAATATTTTTTTCTTGGGAACAAAAATTTTTAACATTGTTGTTTTACCTCTTACAACAACAATTAGAGTCGGAAAAAACCAGCACGTTCTTTTGTAAAATATGATAAGAAAACAGTTCTTGTTTTACCTTTTTTGAAACATGATATTTTTACACTTATGTCGTTTTCTGAAAAAAAGGGCAACATTTTTTGTACTTTTCCAAGAAAAATTACCCCATCTCATTGAATGTATTAGGAATCCGATTACCATTCTTTAAGAAAGTAATTTTTTGGTTTAAAACCGAGTGTAAGTGGCAATTTTTTACAAAAGAAAAGCAAAAAAGTGTTACATGTTTGTAGAAAAGAAAACACGAAGTGTAAAATAATGCGGTTTTCAAATCGATTCGAGTCAAGAATTTTTTCTTTAATCTAGTGTACAAACTCTCGAATACATTCGAACACGGTAACAAAGCAGTTTAACTCTAACTTTTCTAAGAGAATTTCGGTTAAGGGCTGCCTGATCTGTATGAGCCAAAAGTGAAATGTGGATGGGAGCTAATTTAAGGCCCCAAAAAAAAATTATTACTTTGCCTATTCTTTTTAATGCAAAATCTTAAGGAAAACAAAACGATAAAACTAAAATTTTATGTTAAAAAGAATATGTGTCAATGCCACGTCAAAATAATCCTCCCTATTATGTATGACGATATCGACATCACTGCAACTCGACAGCAAAAAATTATGCAGAATTCAACAAGTATCTAAGTATGTATTCCATTTTTGGTATTGTCTTGTCGTTGCCTTCCACATAATTGTTACAGAATAGGGTGGAATATTTTGCTGTTGTGTTAATGTGACGTCGTCGTCGTCATTCATAATTGAGGACAATATCGAACTAAACATTATTGCTGTAGACAATAACAGACTACTTCAAAGAGTGTCTGATAATTCTCTTAGGCCTAGAAAAAATATTAAGAGGCTGTTCAAGGTAGTCAACTGCTGAGGGAAAACAATACTTAAGTCTTAGTTCTGATTTTATCAAATAGTTACAGAATAAGAACGATGTTTTTCTTCTTCTATAAACTGAAACTAAAGCTTGGTAGATATAGTGTGAATATTAATTTAAAATTTTTATAATTAAAATGCATATAAGCTGTTTTCGCAGGCCGCAACAATATGTCTTCAGTGTTTAATCCATGTTGCAAGTGGCCGTCAGTTGTAGAGAATTTCAATTATTTACTGAATAAATTTTTGCTACTCATGTCCTAAATTTTGCCAAATAAAAAATGTTGCTATAGTGTACAAATGTTTGTAATTACTTGGCTTGAATACTCATTTTGTTTGTATTTAACTTTTATTGACTCTTCAATCACGTTTTTTTTGTATTAAAATTAATATTTGTGTTACAAAGAAACGAAAATGTTTACACGTCTAAAAGTCTCTTGGTCTTTGGAACTGGCTTTAGCCGCATATTTTTTTCTAATGCTTAATATTAGTGTGCTTGAATATGTTGCCAAACAGCACAACTAAAAATAACTTTACAGTAATAAAACACAAAAATAAACAAAACACACGGTGAACGAATATGTAAGTTCGCTATTAAATGGCCAAAAACTCAGGAAGGCAATAACAAAAAAATTGAAGAAATTGCCAAGTTGTCAAGACTAAAGAATTTAAAAATTTTAGTTGTTTTGGGAACATATAAAAAATATTTAGAAGTTTTACGGCCATGAGAAACAAGAAATAAACCTTTTGCAACTAGAAAAGGAGTTTTATAAAAAATATTTACAATCCGGGCAAAAATTTTGTCAACATTTTTTTATACACTAAGAAAAAATTGAAAACCAAGGCTAAAAAAATGTGTTGTCTCGAACATGTTTTGGTTTTAAAAACAATATTTTTTTTTAAAGAAATTTATAGCTATAAATTCAGCTTAACAAATAAGTACTTTATTTAAAAAAAAGCATAACTTATAGCGTATAATAACACAAAAATTTTCAACAATGCGATGTTTTCGGAGGACGCAACATTTTTTTTCTTAAAACTTGATGTGTATTCCCCTATTCTATAACTAGTTGTCAACTTCATGTCAAGACAACATCAAAAATAGGACTCTCATCTACTCGAATTTATTAATTTTATTATTAAGATAAAAAATTTTATTCAGACTCGAGTTAAATTCTGCTTGAATTTAATAAAAATTTCAGATTTGAAAAATTCAGAATTTGAGTTTTCAAAACTATTCTGTGCAAAAGGGTAAGTTTCTAAAACTATTCCTTAAAATTTAAAAATAAAAACGTTTTGATAGATATTTAGCATTTTATGTATTTATTTGCATAAACATATTCGCCTTTATTCCATAACTATTTGTCGATATCGACGTAAAGATAATAGCAGAAAAAAGACACGTATGTAGACGCTGTGCAAAACAATTGACTGCTGCCGATAGCCTCTGACTATTCTCTAAGGATTAGAAAGTAGCAAGAAGCTGTTTAAAATAATCAATTGCTGTGCAAAAATAGTGCTTAACTGTCCCATTCTTTATTATTATCTTGACACCGACATCACAAAACAGTTACAGAATACGATAGAATTTTCTTGAAATAATTTGTAAAAAGGTCTCAGTTGAGGTTCAAAGTTTTTTATCAAATAATTTAAGTTTAGAAACCTTTTTTTTAATCCTATTCATAAACAGTTACTTGCAAACGGCTTGTTCGAAATATTCAACAAATCTTGGGGCATACTTTTGGGAGCAGAAAAATATAAAAGTTAAATAGTGTAAAACTGTTTCTTAAATTCGTGCTTAGTATCCCATTTCTTCAAACTAGAAGTTACAAATTTATAAAAAAAATCTTGACAAAACAACAACAATTTCGCAAAAGTTATAGTTTTTTTGTGTGGGTATTTTACCGGTAGCTTTGTAACTGATAAGTTTGGAGAAATAGACTATTGTTTGCTTCATGAAGTTTACCTTGCGCATAATCCAAG
Organism: Linnaemya tessellans; assembly: GCA_951800035.1. Classification (NCBI taxonomy): domain Eukaryota; kingdom Metazoa; phylum Arthropoda; class Insecta; order Diptera; family Tachinidae; genus Linnaemya; species Linnaemya tessellans. Next base: position 98,720,239 of record OX637536.1, on the reverse strand, counting down.
TGAGCAACTAATAGGCAATATTATAAATCGATTTATGTCCACATGTACACTCCTTGATAATAGTCAAAGCGAGCTGGTAACGTGCGTGCAGAATTTAATAAAAACTATTAAAAAGAATAATGTGCAGATTGCAGATTTGAACTTGAGCCTGAATTAAAAAATTCTCATCTTAATAGTAAAATAATTATTGATTTCTGTTTTTTCTTGACTTTTGGTTATTATTTTAGTAATAATTTTTTAAGCTTGAAATCTTTTTATATAAAAAATTTCATTTATTCACAAAAAGCCGCCCTAAGGAGTGGGCGAAATATTGAAAATATAACAAAAAAAATTTAAAAATTTTTTTTATATAAAAAAGACCTCAAGTTTAAACTAAACCTAAAATAATTATGCCAGCGACTGATTGTGATATTTTTTTTTATAGAATCCGATTCTACACGGAAACTGAACGCTTCCCTTTGGTTTGATTCCTCGGAAAACAAAATAGAAAAAAATAATAATCAGAATGAAGAATTTCTAAATTCCTTAGTTAGTTCCTTTCCTAATATTAAAAATATGTACATTTTGTTTTCTACGAATTCAAAATACGAAAGCACTTCCGGAATTGAACTCTGTGAAAAAGCTGTATAATTATTTTAAAATATGTATTCATAAAAAATAGTTTGTATTTATAAAACAGATTTCCATACAAAAATTTGTTTTATAAACCCTTATATTTTTTATGAATACGGCAGTAAATTTTTTTTATTATAAATTAAGACTTTACAGTGAACAACTGTACTAAATATTAGATGTATTTCATAAAACATAATTTTTTCTTTTTAATAAAAGGAATATACTAGAACTGTTTAACAATATTTCCAAATTAAAAAAAAAACCGTTACCCAGTGTAAATTCTCTCCTCTTTTGTTAATATCATTTATAACTGCAGTGTTAATTTCTGTATTCTAATTTTAACCGAAAAATTTAGTTACTAGTTACCCTTGAAATTTCTCACCTTTTTTTTTGTAAAAAATCCACAAAATTGAGCTTAAAAATCCAGGAGCACAAGGAAACTGGAATGGGGTATTTTAAAAAATTACACTATTTTAAATAAGTTTTTTTTTTCAAACTTCTTCGAATAACAGCACGTTTTTATTATAATTATTTTCAATAGTTGGTTGTAATTATAAAAAGCTTCATAAATTATCAATTAAACCCGTAAATAGATATAGTATTTTTTGAAAATATTTTGCTAAATCGAAACAATTCTTTTTATATATCTCTCTATTTCTTATTGGTATTTCTAGTTAAATAAATTCGTCAGATTTTTTTTTTATTCAGAAATCGAAGTAAAACAATTTTTTATGCTTTTATTTACTTTGTATCTTTATTACAAATTCTCTTTGTTTGTTATTTTTCGTTTTAACACATATTTCTCGACCGCTTTCCTTTATGCAAACGTTCTTAACACGTTCGTTATCGTTAAACAACTAACTGATTGTTGTATGAGCGTTAATACTCAAACTAACTAAAGAAGAAGAAGAAAAAAGTCAACCGACGCCGTCAACGTCGTCGCTTCTAGTATGATTAAAGTTTTAATTTTGTTTGCAATAAAACGCGCCAACACAATAACCTGCAAACGCACTCAAATCGTAGATACACACACTCACACTATCGCACAAAACTTAGCGCACATAGGGAACTTTGTGTGCATGTGTTGAAGTTGCTCTTTTCGTTAGCCGTTTGTTGTTCTGTGTAAAACAGCAATAAGAAAAAACCACACAAACGTTTTTGTAGTATCTTGTTGGCCTTTTTACTAAATTCGTTTCTCTTGCTTTATTTGGCCACCGCCGTTATCTTTTCACTTGTGTTGTTCACGCTTAGGTGTTTTAATTAGAACTGAATTCGACAAAATACTCCAACTTATTGCTTGGATTCATGTTTAGCTGATGTTGCTTGATGGTGCCGAACATTCGCTCTCACCACTTATTTCCAGTTATTTCCTCTCATATCGTTTTACAGTAATTTCTCAGTGAATGTTGTATATTTTCCGGCGACTTGTAATGTTGCACCAGCTGTTTGATGGGATGTTGCCAGCAACATGCCTGAATGTTGCCCATTGTGAAGTACTCGTAATGTAGGCTACGGTGGAACTAGAAGAAAAATAAATTTATTCAATAATTTTGTAAAAACATTCAAAGCATAATTTACTTGGAATTAGCAATTTGGAATCTTAAGGACCTCATGTCTGTATGTGTTAAATATCTGTGACACTTTGGCAGTTATAATATACTCCGATGTACCACTTCATCCGATCACGAAATCATCTCGGATAGTAAATAAGATTGCGCTCAACTCGGTGATCTGTTTTTTGTTGGAGAAAAGCCTATAATCAAACCAATATAATTTAAATAGTTTTAATCAAGGGATTTTAACTAAAACCAGAAAGTCATTAAAAACATTAAATAATTAGTGAGGAAAGTAGATCATATTGAGTTTCCGAAGCAGTAACGCTATGCCCAAATATTTAAATTTTCTTTTTGTATCTAATATTCAACCGATAAAAAGACTTGCTGATTGTTAGTGTTACCTGGTACATTTACTGGTTTCTTATCATAAAAGACATATTATTATTTAGTTATAAATAAATATAAAAAGAGCTTTTTATGCAAAGAAAATATTCATAAATCCCTCACCAGTTTTTATTTAGTCGTTTGTTCTTCCAAACTACAAGTGAATATTTAAGTCACATTTTAATGTCTTCTTTATGAACAACAGGTGTCTGGTGAATTGTTCAATACAACAACTACATACTCGTACGTACATTCATATTATTTCTGGAAATTTGCTACTACTTGCTTAATATTTTATTAATAAATATAAACATTTCCACATATTTCAATAACTCTCTCAACACAGCGTGTGCAATATGGCCGCAATTTAATGTTGGTCTCTATTAGGCAACATCATGGTTTATTATTTTCGAAATTCCTATTGGAAAGCAAAGAGAGAGAGAGAGAGAGAGAGAGAGAGAGAGAATAATAATAAGTAAAGAAGTATGTATGTGGATTTTTAAACAAACATTTCTTTGCTTAGCTGAGGAACATGACTTTTGCAACAATGTTGTCTTGGCTTTGGCATCCCAATAAACATAATTGTTTATAAACAAGATTTTTAAAGTGTTTTAGAAGTTTTAGGGGTTTAATTTTATAATTGCAACACAGAGAACTGCAACGATAACGTTTTGTCTGTTGACATATATCTCACGCTTGCTAAAAGCCCATTATGAAAAAACTACCGCCTTTGGGGTATGAACTCTTAAGTCAGCTTAATAAAAAAAATTTACTCCTAAAAGGAGAGTGTTTTCATTTGTAGTGGGATGAAAATTTAAAAAGTTTTGAACAATTAGCCCATCAATCTTTAATTGAATTTAAAATGGCAATAAAAAGTAGTGGCTTTTGAAAACTGCGCTGCAAGCTGAATAATTATAACTGATGTTGTATTTCCTTTGTGAACTGGAATATTTCCCTTGTCTTTCTGCATTTCCAACAATTACGTTTAATATAAAAACTTTAAATTTATTTTCTGCAGTTCTTTAAATTTTAATGGAAGTGGCTCTTCACACTTCTGTGCTTCTTCTCTGGTTTCTAACAATAGCCTGTAATTGACTGTGCGTGACTTGAATTTTTTTATCGGAGCCTTAGTCTTCCTCATTTTTGCATGCTCTCTTTGTGGTATTTTATTGGAAATGGGCTTGTAAATGGCTAGTCGAACAAGGACAGAATATTTCTGACAGTCACTCTTATTAACACAAAGCGTTTTATTGCACCGAATATTGAGTTGATAATTTAAGGAGAGATGGTCCATAGGACACGTTGAAATACAAGGTTCAAGGTTCTTTAAGGGAACGTAGAAGTTAATGGAGCAGTTTCTTTATTATTGCCTTCATCCAGCCGAGATCCTGATTGTTTGAGGATGATATTTAACTAGACGTTGCTCAGCTGAGATATTCATATTGGAATAGATTGAGGAACTAGACCCATAGTATACAGTTGCTATGACGCTAGGGTTTGTTTTAATTTTCCGAGACATAATGAATGTCCTTTGACATGCTTAAATATTAAAGATACGATGCTTGTCAATAACTTGTAACGTGAGGACGACTCCTGTACCTTTTATCGGTGGAAATTTCTGCGGTAGTGCCCTTATAGAGTGTGAAGTAAAATCGTGACTGTTCAGTTTATTCGACTTATTGAAATTATAGCTTTATGTCTATTTTATTTGAGTTCCTGCCAGTCACAGTGTCGCTGAAAGATGCGTAAAAATTCTCTGGAAACAATTAAATTTTTTCTTGAAGTTGTCCTCTTCACATCATTAAAGCCATCAGCATCTAAGTGCTTAGAAGGAAGGGTTCCTATATATTAATTGATTTTTAAAAAAAAGTTTACTTTGTTTTAAATATCATTCTCTTAATTTACTTCTTAGTGCTTCAAGAGTTTGCTTAGCGAAGACAGTAACCCTTTCCTAGCGGAAGGATGGTGTCATTCTATGCATCACTTCGTTAAAGGTCGCTCACTTGTGATCTCGAATAGGGTTAACTTTAATCCTCATAAGACGCAGTGCTGCGTACTTACGCATTGGCGGCTGGTAGAAGGTTCTGCGCCATCCGTGTTTATGGATGGTATAGGTAATGGGGAATCAGAAGATCTTGATGTTCTTGGTATAAAAATACAGTGCGACGTTTGATGGACTGATCACATCTTTCATATTTCAAAAGAAACACTCAAGTGCCTCGGGTTTTTGAGACGGTGTAAGACACACTTCATCCCATCTGATCTCCTCACTATATATATATAATATATATATATATATATATATATATATATATATATATATATATATATATCACCTACATCCGACCAAAAATGGAATACAACTCTCATGTATGGGCCGGTGCTTCAGAGTCTATTTTGAAGTTGCTCGACCGTGTACAAGAGACAGTGAAGAAGCTCTTCGGTGACATCGACGCAACGTGGGGTGTGCTTCAATGTTCTACGGATACTACAAGGGAATGTGTTCTCGTGAGTTAAGGGGGCTTGTGCCCAAAAACCGTTTATTTTTGAGAGCTACCAGCTCTTCACATAGGGCGCATGTGGTTGAGTTGCCAGTGAACCGCACCACGCATTAAAGAGAGAATTCGTTCCTTTCGTATGTGCAACAAACTTCCAGCAGAGGTCTTTCCTGCCAATTTTAACTTGGGGAGGTTCAAATCGAACGTCCATAAACACTACTCCCTCTATCCTCCTTCCCATAACTAATTTTTCTAGTTCTGGCACTATGCATCGCATATGTAGGGGTCATTCCCTGAGTGCTGGTCCAAAATAAAAAAAATCTTTAGATAAAACGTTTAATGGAACCGGTCAGTGGTACAGTTGATGCATTCGGTGCTGCCTGTAAGTTGGCTTAGATGTGATTATTTCCTCAATTGACTCTCAGGTAATTCATAGATACCGCCAGCAGTAGCTCCATGCATATAGCAAGAGAACCGAAAGTACTATTGTGAGCACACTTGAATAATTTTTTCAATAAGTCATGGAATAGCCATTATCCCTTAGATATAAAAAAGTGCCATTAATATTTAATTGGAATTCTGTGTCTCATGACTCTCTGATGTATTCCACTACCTTAAACAGAAAGTTAAAATGTTACCTGCCAGTTTTATTTTGTTTTTTTTTGTAGACTTCTATTTATAATTAAAAATAAATCTATATCTTATCTGGAGTTTTTTCTATTGTGTCCATCCCACCATCTGTCCTTTGCTTCACTTATATTCTTAATTTCAAAGGCAATCTTAGCTGGTGTTTCCTAGAATATCAGTCAGTTGGTACTTTTGTCTAGCACTTTTCTTGATTTCTATATACGTACGTTACTCTTTTTTTTTATTGCTGTGTCTACATCATTCAACTGTCAAACTGTCAAAGTTTGTTAGCGGCAAAAAACTTTGTGCACTTTATGCTCTCAGTAAAACGATTTAATCAAGTGAAGCAAATAAGACAGAAAAAAGTATTTAACTGAAAGTGAAAATGATACATTTCACAGAAACGAGAGAAAAAAAATTAAAATTCACTTGAAATAAAATTTTAAATTCTTCAATTATTACAAAATATTTTCCTATAATTTTATTCTCTTTAAACTATCAAATTTCATTGTTGTTTTATTTGCACGTAAAGATCCCTTAATTTTCCCCAACCCTTATGTTTTTCGTTCCATACAAAAGTCATGGTTTATATAAACTTATTTTCGCTTTGAACTAGTCAATATTTTTGTCTTGAGTGGTCAGCTCTTAATGTATTTTTAAATTCTGCTGATTTAATTTGACAAGGCGTAACGGCAAAATCAGTGCATAGAGTGCCCAGTCATTGTCTATTTAGACATTTTGTTATAAAACACACACCCTCTCAATTTAATTTGTTGCTTGTCAGTTGTGTGGTAAAAGTAAAAGGAAAACTATTTAAATATTAAATTAAAATTGATTTGAAATATTTTAAATTATCTTGAATTTAATTAAGATATGCGCTGTTTAACCCGCTTAATATTTTTAATAGGCTAATGAGCAGGGAAAGAATCTATCATATTAATTTTACAGTGTGCTCCAAAGCAAGTCAATAATCTTGCATTTTCAAAGGAGCTTAAACTTCTCATTCAGTGTTTGCTTGTATACTAATATATAACTAAAAGGGTGGGCAGATTTGAGGTTAGGAAATAAATTGGCTTGAAAACATAATTTGTTTTATATTTTAGGTTAATTTAGTTTTGTAGCTACTGATGTAAAGTAGAGACATGGGAATCAATAATGGAATATGATATCGGGCAAATGTCCACCTCTAGCACGTCGGCAGACATCCGTTCCTTTCACAAAATATTGAGCCACATAGTGTAATAAAGCTTTGCTTATCTCGTCAAGGCAGCTCCGAATTTCAGAGCGTCAGCTGTTTGTGGTTTCTTCACGTAAACCCGGTCTTTCAAATGGCGCCAGAGAAAATAATCCAGTGCCGTTAAATCACTGGAACCAGGACGGCCAATTGACGTTGCCAACTCGAGAAATTACTCGACAGAGAAATTTTCCATGCAATAACTGAATTGTTTGGCCATCTTGCGCCACAGTCAGTGATGTCAACATTAGCCAATTGTAGCCACAAAATATCGGTTAATATGGTTTGGTATCGTAGACAATTCAGGGTGACGGCGTAAATTTCCCAAGTTTTGACTAACTAAATGTCAAAGGATGACAGCTCAATTCTTGACATTTCATCATTTGACAGTCAATATATTTTCTAACCTCAAATTTGGCCACCCTGTATTTAGAAACCCCCAATTTATTTAACGACCGTCAGTATGGTTTCCATAGAGGTCGCTCTACTGGCCTTCTTTTTGGAGAAATAGTGTACTTCCATCCACCGTTCTTGCGAAAGTAAAGTAGTGGCTCTAGATATTCCTAAGGCATTCGATAGAGTGCGGCTTGGATCATTCCTGTCGAAGCTTGTTGCATTCGGTGTCGGGGATACCTTCTTTCGATTTATATAGAGTTTTCTTAGGATTCGTTCTATAGGAGTTATTAATTAAAGGAGTTCAAGATTTACCGCAGAACCCCGATCTTCTATCCCAAACTTCCAGCCCTATCTAATCTTTCACAGATGATATCAGCTGATCACATTTAACAGCAGGTCCTTTATGTCTGAGATCAAGGCAATGAGGCAGAATTTGAATTTTATACTAAATTCATAATTTTATATAAAAAACAAAACAACAAAAATATTTAATATTCTAAAGTTTTAAAATATTGTTATTGTTAATTAATTATTATCAATTATTATCCTGAAGAAGATATCCAGAGGAAATAGAGATATTGAAAAATAAAAATAATAGTTTTTAAAGTTATTATTTTATAAAAAAAAGACCTCAAGTTCAATATTATTACTGAAAATAAAAATAAATAAATAAGAACTGATAGCCTAATAATAAAACAACTCTCTCTCTCGCTCTCTCTCTCTCCATCTCATCATGCCATGTTCACAAACCAAGTGTGATCATTTAACTGCCGCTTGACAAGCAACATACACAATTTCAAACCGGACATTCCGACATATCATTTTATTAGATTTTTAAACAGATTTTCTGAAAAAAAATCTTTTGCTTAAAATTTAAAATTTTTTTCTCTGAGCAATCCGTAATATTTTAACTTTCAACTAAAACTGCGTCCAAGTCTTATTTAATTTGTAATTATTCACTAGTTTTCATGCAACACATTAAAACTGCATAGAAAACAATTGGTTTTACTGCCTCTCTGCTGCACTTATTTATAGTGGCTCGTGCTTGCCACACATTTTCATGCCTATTGCCAGCAGGGTGCCAAATAATTTTCAAATCCCTTTATAAATCCACACACACACACACGCATGCATGCGTACTCGTCTATGTAAACAAATTAACTAAGAACGTATTCGCATGCTGGTGCGTATGTGCCAGGGTTAATTTGAAAACTGGCTGCATGTACGACCGGCCATAATTATGCTGTGCCTAAGTTCCTGTTTGACACATCAACCCAAAAGATCATAAAAGTTCAATTCAATTAAAAAAGGATGTGTTTTGTAATTCTCAGAGAAGAATTGGGTCTGTGCATTTATTAAATCTGTACGCTTAGCTGGCTGTCTGAGCAACCTTCTTCTTTTTGTTTTTTTTTTTTAATCTGTTTGTTAGTTTAATAAGTTTAATATGGAGAAATTTCCTAAATGAAATTTAAACCGGGAATTTTCATTGTCATTTATGTTGTTGCTGTTGTTATTGTTATTGTTAGTGCTATTCATTAGACAATTATGGAAATGTTTCACTGGCAGGGTTTAACTCACATTAAATAGTTTTTAATTAAATAAAAAAAAAATTATAATAATGAGTAAAACTTTATTAATACCATTCAAAAAAAAATAATAATAATGGAGGGAGGAACGAAAGTAAAAAATCTCGTATTCAATGTTTATGTATATTGTCAAAATAAATTTTACATATCCCGTCAATACTGATCCATCCTTTCAAATTGACATGTGGTTCTGTTTCCGACATTAATTAAATTTATCTCAATAATATTAAAACATTATTAATTAATTTCTATTTACTTTTATTGACCTTTATTTTATTTACTTTATTATATTTATTAAACTCGAGGTCTTTTTGTAAAATGATTGCAAATTTTATTTATTAAAATTCATTAGTTCATTAATTGTTTGTTAATATCGTCAGGCATAAGTAATAGAAAATTTAATTTTAAAATGTAAAAAAAAGGGTTTTGTAATATGAAAAAAAAAATTTTTTTCGGAAAATTTTTCTTTTATTTTTTTTTCAAAAAAATATAAAAATATCAACATTGAAAAACCATAGTAATTCAAATAAATGTAATAAAATAAATAGCATTAAATTTAAAATATTGTGATACGTGGAATAGTCCTCATTTTGTAGAAGTGGTACGTTAAATGTGAAGGTTGTTGACTGTACTACTTAACATTGAAAATACTTGAGGTTGAAAGTTCCAAGTTTGACTGCGTGCTCAGTCATATGAATATAGTGTCCGAATTCTTCTGATCAGCTTAAGTGCGTGGTTGTGTTAATTATTATCGATCCGTTTAATTGACGAAGGAAAATCACGGGTCATTAAACCATTACTGGCAGCGATTAACACGATCATGCAACCTCATTCGTCAACCCTGTAGCAAAAAATTAGGCAGCGAAGTAAAAGATTGAAATAGCTAAAAAAAAATTCTCGTATCGTCTCATCTTTATTTATCCGTCCTTTCAATTCTATTCCCTCCTTTCTAGTTCCGGCGCAATGCACTGCATGTCCCCTTAGCCTGCTAGCCAATGCAGGTCCTACATAAAAAACATACCGATATTAAAATTGATATTCCCTTCAATAGAGGTCAATATAATACGAGGGCTGTCTTATAACTATTGACTATTAAAGTAAAAAAATTTGTTCTCTAAAAAAATGTTATTTTTCATCATAATCTCCTTTAGATCAATATATTTAGTCCAGTCTTTTTCATACTTTCCAGCCTTTTTATAGTTCTATCAAAAAATAGGGTTTCTCTAGGCTCCCAATAGTAGCCATTTATTGCGGTTATGACCTATTCAATCGATTTAAGTGCCTCGCCTCCCAGCCAATTGCATCGGGTTTGAAAAACACAAAATAGTTGCAGGCGATTAATTCTGTAGAATATGACGGAGGGGTAGCAGTTCCCCGTGCAATTTATTGATTTTTGCCAAACGTATTCACTCGTGCACTGTTTTGATCATGCGGACAGACTTTCTATGTTCCAATTTTTATGTAAAATGTCCGCCTCCTCTTATACATTTGCATTCTCCGATCGTCCCATATTCAGCCTGGATTACGATTGACGTTTTAGGACTTCAAATTCAACAATTTGTAATAGATAAAAAAATCAGCTTGTTGTCTTTAATTTGAAGACGATATGAGTAAATGTCAAACGTAATCAGCCTGATTATGGCATGAATTTTAGTGACGATTTGAGGCGTGATGACCTCTCTTTTGGGCGTAGTAAACGTACAGCGCTACTTATGCTGGTGCGACCAGAACGGAACTAAGTAAAAAATTTCCTAATCATTGTAAAGTTATCATAGTATTTAGCAAGTCTCTCTTTGATTTCAGCAGGGGTTTTTTTGTATACGAAAAAATAATATATAATCAACAAAAGAAATTTTATTCAGACTCATGTTCAAATCTGCAATCCACAATTTTATTTTTATTTAATAAAAATTCTTAAAAAATAATTTGCAGATCGCAGATTTGAACTTGAGTCTGAATAAAATTTTTTGTCTTAATACTAAAACTAAGAAATTCGAAAAATTAAAATTATCTCTCATGTTTTTTTTTATCAAAATATTATGGAAAATATAATAGCCCTATTCACACTCTTGTGCAAATGGTCTTGCATTATTGTATTTGCAAATTGAGAGAGTATTTGAGAGCATTTCCAATGTATTTTGTTGGTATAGAGTACAATTATTTTGCAAATGCAATAATGCAAGACCATTTGCACAAGCTTGTGAATAGGGCTAATATGAATTTGCAATTGGATATCACATTTTCCATTAAGTTTTGAAAAAAAAAAAATTTTTAAATTGTTATTTTTCGAACTTATTAGAGAGGTGGAATCAAAATATTTTGGTAATTAATCCGGCATTTTTAAAAACGGTCATTCCATTTCAATGAGCAACTCCTTCAATTTTCGGAGAAACGGATTCAGGACTTAACGCATCTTGTACTGAAAAGTATCAAATTAAAAATATATAATTTTCGAAGATTTTGGCGTTCATTGGATATTTTCTTCTTTTCCCTATCCGCTCAAAATGTGGCAACACTGAGTACAATCCTTTACCATTTCATCCCATTTCTTAAGATTTATTTCCTTCAAAACACTCTTGATTTTAACATGTAATTTTTTTTTTTACAAAATCAAACTTAAAATTTGTCGGCAGTTTCATGAAACAATTACTTCAGTTTCCTAGATTAAAACGCATAGATTTCTTCCACTGGGCACAAACTCGGATAAGCGGCAATTGGCGGCCTTGTACATTTTTCAGCCGGCGTGTTACATACTTCGTACATGGATTCACGGTCGTGAATATTCGTTGCGGTATTACAGACCACCCAGTAGGTCCTCATATACTGTAGTTCACCGTCGATGAGCAACCTAAATGCAGCAGGCGCATACGTAATGGCACAGCCTAAACGAATATTCTGATCAGCCAACAGGTCACCAAATTGTTGAGCACTTAAATTTGAATAACATTAATTCTGATTTATAAATGAATTTAAAACTTTAAATTTCACGCCTACTGTATGATTATCGTCCATACGTTTATTGCGTATGTTATAGCTTTATCAATTCCATCACTCTCAGCTAAATTGGTTTCAAATATAAGTTGGCCCGGGTTAGGAATAGTAAAAGTCCTATGGCAAAAATCGCGCTGTTTCTTACACTTTTTACTATTCACAGCAGCATGATTAGCCAACTCATTATCCCATTGTACCGTGGCCATGCGGCAAGCAGGTGAGTAATTGTGTGTGGAATACATACCACCTGCAATATCGTTGCGCAGCTTATTGATTTGATTTAGGAAAACATATTGTAGTGTATCGTTGATATGCGCCAGTTCAGCAAAAAGTGGGCAGTCCGAACCAAATTCCTGCCGGAGAAGCATAAATGTGTGTTATAAGCTAGACAAATTTACAAAATTTATTTTACTTACTTCCTTCTTGCCACAAGCGATGTGTCCTATTTCTGTTCCATTAACAGTACAATTCATGTTGCAATAGTCGATGGCCGATACCGCTGAAATGGCCGCCAAAACGTAGCAGAATATCAACTGATTTTTCATTCTTGCAAAAATTCCACTCAATTTATCTGAACATTAATGAGGGACACCAACTAATCGTTCGCCTTTTATACTAAAAATGTTCTCTACACTAATAAAGGATTTAATATGACTATAAGATAAATGAGAAATAGCAACTTAATTCCTGACCTAAAATAGCAGCATATAAATTTAAGAGTGGGATTTATGTGAGATAACTAAATTTATCATAAAAATTTCTAGTCTTCAGTTTAGAAAACACAGAAACTCTGATAACCCAAATTTTGTTAAACCTTTTAATCTCATATCTACTTGTTGTTCATTTAACTGGAACAGACAAATATTGGGTGGGCCATATATCGGTTTAAATTTCAAACATCGATTATTTCGAAACTGGCAATACTTATGTTATTCTAGTCTGTCACAAAATTCGCCAAATAGTCTGCACTGAAAGAAATGAATTTGTATGAAAACGAAATGATTGCAGCGGAGGAGTCTAGCTTTTGGTATAGAGCCTTTTGAAGTCTTTATCTGCACCTGGAGAGGAAGTTACAGAGGATGAAAGTTGACCACCTCGGACATGCAGGCATGAAGGACTTATCGAAAAGTTTACAACTATGGGGTTTGGCAGTATCACATGCCTTAAGATCAATAGATTTCTGAGAGGATGGTATTTTCAGGATTCCGCTGGTAAGCGTTTCCTCTTAAGATTTAATATTTGCTGGAGAATCACAGGGATTATTTCTCCCTCCAGATTTATGCAATATTTTGGTATCGGTTATACCTTCAACTTCCTTTTCATTAATTTTCTTTTAATAATTTGCTTACTTTGATATGAGTCACCTAGATAATATTTAGAAAACCATGTTGCCATTTTGCCTTAACAATTTTATTAGTTTTTATTTCCGTTACAAGTTCTCATTGTTTGTTGTTTATAAATTTTTTCCTCTCAAATAAGAAATTTTCATTTGCCATTTAAGCACTCATTTATTTCTCTATATATTTAAAAAAAAAACAAGTAACAACGTTATATTCGACCGGGTCGAATCTTAAATACCCTCCAAATATTTAGTAAGTGAATTTGAAATGTTTAACTTGGTGGGACAGAGTTCCTTTATATAATATCGTACGTCAACGCCCACTAAAGGGGCGGGGTTCAAAAATATACAATATCATGTTTTCCACAGACGAACGTATGGGCATTGCTAGACCGTCTTAGACTTCATCACAATTCTCTTTGGAGGCTATAAAAACTGTATTTTGGCGGGGTCGCTCTGGCAAGGGCTGTGGGGGAAACATTTCACCTTTGTCATAAAACTCTAAAAATAAATGCTTGGGATAATTATATACAAAATTAAAATTTCTTTATTTTGATAGGGTCATTTAGAGGGCAAAGGGGGAGAGGGGGTAGGGCAGAAACAGATACACATAAAACTGTAAAAATAAATGCTTGGGATGATTATACACAAAATAAAAAAAATTTATATTTATTTTTAATAGGGTCATTTAGCGGGCAAAGGGAGAGGAGGAAGTAGGGCAGCAACAGGCAGCCATAAAACTCTAAAGATAAATGCTTGGGATGATTATATACAAAATTTAAAAAAAAATTGTTTTTTTTTGGTAGGGTCATTTAGGGGGCTAAGGAAGAAGGGGGGGGGGGGGGGGTAGGGCAGAAATCGGCAGTCATAAAACTCTAAAGATAAATGCTTGGGATGATTATATACAAAATTAAAAAAAAAATTTTTTTTGGTAGGGTCATTTAGGGGGCAAAGGAAGAGGTGGGGGGGGGAGGTAGGGCAGAAATCGGCAGTCATAAAACTCTAAAGATAAATGCTTGGGATGATTATATACAAAATTTAAAAGAATTTTTTTTTTTGGTAGGGTCATTTAGGGGGCGAAGGGGAAGGAGGGGGTAGGGCAGAGTAGTACCAGGTTTCGTCTCGGCTTCGTTATTAAAGCTTAAAAGTGTTATTTTTAAGGAATGTAGGCTTAAGTAAAACAATTTGTTAAATTTTTATGCTATTTTTGCCTTTAACAACGCCCACTGAAGTGGGCGGGGTCAAAAAATATTTTTATTTTATTTAATGGCTCCAAGTTTAAGGCGTTGGACGGTATTTAACATAAAAATATATCATTTGCTTAACAAAATAACCAAAAAACTTTAAAAATTATGTTGTTTTTTCTGGGTTGGTTTAGTTCTTCTTAGGGGAACTTTTTTCCCTCTTGCCCGATTTAGCCCATCTTCAAACTTAACCTGCTCTAAGCTTTAAAATATATTTATGTCAAATTTCAAGAGTCTAGCTCTTTTCGTTTGGACTGAATCGTGATTTCCACAGACGGACGGACGGACATGCTCAGTTCGTCTTAGATTTCATCACTGATCAAGAATATATATACTTTATGGGGTCTAAGATGGATATTTCGATGAGTTACAAACGGAATGACAAAGTGAATATACCCTCCAAATTCTTTTTTGGAGGGTATAAAAAAAAAGTTGTTTATGACCTCATAAAGGGTGTTTGGCTCTCTTCCCTATTCATTTTGCAAACATTTTATTTAATGATGTTTTATTTTGTTTTTGCAAAATACGTCACATTGTTTAAAGCATTTTAAACTGAAGTAATAAATAAATAGAAAAGTGAAAACGTTGTTTAAATTAATGGCAATTTTATGGTTTCCAATTTATTTTGTTTGGTCCGAAATCGAAATTGTATAAAATTTAAATGGCTGGGTGGATGATTTTCATTGCTAATGAAAACACCTACCAAATTAAGGGAAAGTATAGCAGCATTTGTAAATAGAGGTCAAAGGCATTTGAGGATGTTCATGACAACACAGGTCGACAAAAAAAAAATTAAAACATTGTCCATTAATTAACTTTGTGTTGATTCAGACTCTTGTTATAAGATACATTCTATCTGCGAGTCTCAAATTCGTATATTTTATTTTTGTTTATGTAGAAAAATAAATGTAACAAGTAAGAACGCTTTATTCGACCGGGTCGAATCTTAAATACTCTAAAAATAGTCCGTAAATAAGAACTGTATTTTGTAGGGGTCACTCCGGGAGAGGCCGTGGGTCAGACATCTCATCTTTGCGATAAAACACTAAAAAGTCAATGTTTGCATGTGAAATGAAACTTTTATTGATAGAGTCATTTATTAGGCAAAGGGTGGGGGGAGGGTACGGCAGAGGAAGATTTGGGGGGGGGGGGTTACTCCGCAATTCGATTCGAAAGGAAAACTGTTCGAATCTGTATGCTATTTATGTTGCAGTTCGAAAGCATTTTCTTGCGATTCGAGTTAAAGAGCAACCCCCCGAGAGCATCTCAGCTTCGTCATAAAAGCTTTAAAATTTAAATTTTAAGAAGTGAAGACTTAAATTATACAAATTGTTAAATATTTCCACTATTTTCCCCTGTTATATGTTAATTGAACGCCCACAAATGGGGGCGGGGTCCAAAAATGGATTTTTATGATTTTCTGGCTGCAAGTTCAACGCTTTAAACGTTCTTTGATATAAAAATATATAATTTGCTTGACAAAATTAAGAAAAAAAAAATAATTTTTAGTTATGAGGTTGGTTTAGTTCTTCTTAGGGGAACTTTTTTCCCTCGGGACCGATTCAGCCCATTGGCTAACTTGACCTGTTCTATCCTTCATAAAGTATTTATACCAAGTTTCAAGGGTATTATTACTTTCGTTTGGACTGAATCGTGAGTTCCACAGACTGACATGGCCAGATCTTCATCACTGATCAGGAATATATATATATACTTTATGGGGTCTTAGAGGGATATTTCGCTGCGTTACACACGGAATGATAAAGTGAATATATCCTCCAATTCTTTTTTGAAGGGCATAAAAATTAACTAGAGGAAGTGAGAGGCAAAACTCTCGAAAGAGAGTAAACGATCATTTTTGTTTCTGTTAGTCCCCCAGCATCGCAAAAATGTTTTGAAAATCCCATTATTGCTATTTTTCAGTATTTCTGCTGTATTTTTCTTATTTTTTAATAGACGAATTTATTTTTAATATTGCACAGTCCATTAGGCCTTAAATTGGGCTGAACATAATTTTTATTGTACCCTTGGATAATATCCATTAAAGTTGATATTTATAATATTCATATTCAATTACGGTTGTTAGGCTAAGCATCGTAATGTGACTGCAGGAATAAGGCCAAATTTACAAAAATTTATTTTACCACTTCACAAGATGGCAACTTTAACTCTACGCTTTTTTCAGAACTCGCTATGTCCCCATCATCAGTACTCATATGTAGTTTTGTCCATCCATTAAGGGCAAATTCAATATCTGTGTTACCATTTCCTTATGCTCTGCAGTTCTCGTTTAGTTTAAATTTTAGTTTCAGTTTATATTTTTATTTTTATTATTTCTTTCTATTTTTTTTTAATTGTTCACCTTGATGCCTAATTTATTTAAAAAAAGTCAGTTAATAAGTTTATAAGGCTGTTATTAATCAATTTCTTTTTTTTTTTTGTAAATTAGGCTGTTATTATATAAATCAAATAGAGTGTGAAATTTGCTTAGTTTTATATCGGACGAATAACAATAAATAAAACTTAGAGATTTAATTTTATTTTTTCCTGTTAATTCGATAGCTTTTTAGAAGTGTATGAAAATATAGGTTTTGCTGCTTGTTAAATTATTTTGCTTGCTTTCTACTCTCTAGTAGCGGAAAATATTTCTTATCCTTTAAATGCTGTACCTTTCCAAAATTTCTATACAGCAAATAAAAACAACGTTTCGATATCATTAATGGCATTTTATTGTCAGAACAGAAGATCTTAGTTCTAATTATTTCCACTACTACGCGTTACATATTCCAAAAACATCTTTTCTAAGGTGGTCCCTTCATAATATTTCCTTTAACGACATCATTGCGTGTCCAAAATCATTTGTCCTAGTAAAAATAGAAACAATTTTCTGTAATAAAAACTTGCTGAAAATGCAAGAAAAAAGATGTTCTAACAAATTAAAACTCCAATCTTAATTCTCAGCAAACAACTCCTGCCCAAAAAGAACTCCATCGCACCATATATTTTTTTTTCTTTATACAGCATCAAGTGTCGAAAGATAAAATAATTTCGACAAAATTAACACAAAAATGTAATAAAATCTAACCGAAAAAATAAAAGTAATAAATAAAAAAAAAAATGGACACCAAAGTATTAATAATTTTACTCTAGGATTATTGAAAAGGCAAGAACATAAAATATCGTATCACTCGCATCCCCGTATTCCGCAACTAATAAATTATGATTTGAAATACACGCAGTTTCACACTAACACGCGCTTATTTAAACGATATCAAAACATTAATTCAATATGAAACGAATGCAGAAAAATAAAGAGAAAAAAACATCTAGATGGAACAACAACTATTGACGGGTGCGAGAATTGATGTCTATAAAAACACGATTGCAAACAGGATTTATTTGAAAGTGTATAAAATTGCAATTTCGAAAAATAAAACAATAGAAATTGATGTAGATAACAATAACAAGCAGGCAATAATATTAACAACAATTCCAAAAACAACAACTTCAAGAATAATAGCAACAATATCAACGGGAATAAACAGCCACATGCCAAGATTAACAACTATATCGCTTGCAGTGCAACGGAGAAACACCCACAGCGAAAATGTTAGTAAACTGTGGTACAACAACTTTTCCATATTTAACAAAAAACAAAAATCAGCAGCCGATGGCTCTGGAAAAAGCGAAAGAGATACATGGAATATTGGGAATATTAATTGTCAGGGTTGGGGAATTTCGTACTAACCAAAAAGGTAATAACTTGAAAATATGAATGTGGGAACTTTTCATATTCCATTTTCGTTAAAAACATTGGTTAAATAGTTGATATTCCTACTAACTAGCACCACTTGCAAAAAGTGGAAAAATTGAACAAAGAACGCTGATGAGATGGCGTAGCGGCCTCGAAATCAGTACTGATCCGTTCTGCTGGTTTAATGACTATGAAAAATATTCTTAATATTCCACTCTCAAAAATAATAAATAGAATGTAATCACGTTAATTTATTAAAATAAAAATAAAAAAAAAAATAAAATAATTTGCAGTTTCGCAGATTTGAACCTATAGCCTGTTGGGAAAATTAACATCCTGTAATACAATTTACATAAATAAAGGTTCATTATTAAAAATAGAAATTCATACATTAAATAAAAAACAAAATGTTTTTTTTTTACAAATTAATACATAATTTTTTCTGAGTAGCACCAGCACTCAGGACAGATGACCCCTAAATATGCAGTGCATTGGGACGGAACTAGAGGGGAGGGATAGTATTGAGAGGATATCTATTTTAACTTGTACTTCGCGCCAACGAAGTTGGTTGAAAAATGGGACACTATATTCATAACTAAGTGCGGAGTCGAACTTGGCATTTTTGGTTTCTTAGTCTCGCGTTAACTGTATTCGTAAAATTAAATTCAAAACGACATTAAAAATATTCCAAGCAACAAGGGAAAATGAACGCCACAATTTAAATCATTCCACACTTGCAACTTTTGTTGCAGCAATTTTTGAGTATTTAGTGAGGAAGAGCGAGAAAGGAATACAAATTGTATAAATTCCTATTTCAGCACGCTCACACAAAATTAGAATTGCTACAACAAAAGTTGCATATTGTAAACCGGGACTTACACGGCAGTGAAGAAAACTTGTTTTCGAAAGCCACTACGTTTCCATCATCAGTACTTATGGGTATTTGTATTTATCACCATTTTTTTAATGTAATAATAATTAGGAGAGCCGTTTGATAACGACGTGATTATTTGAGTAAGAAATTTATTTTCCGATATAATCTGCATAATTTGCTTTTCCCCAATTTTTTATTAGTTTCATGTAAAGGCTTTCATCAAGGCCCTCAAAATAGGCTTTGGTTTCAATTATGAACTTTTCTTTCCACCGAAGTCAGCAATTTTTTTCCGGAAAAAGAAAACATTCGCCGGGCAGACGAATATGCAGCTGGATAGGATTAGCAGTTGGTATTCCCATTTATAGTCTTTTTAAATTGGTCTCACTATTGCAATTATGGTCGCGTGTGAGTAATTGCATTTTCATGGCAAATATTCATGTGAAATGGGAAGTAGTCGCTTAGTTGAGATGCTTACAGACTCAGCCACCTCGCACGTATTTTCATTCTACAATATTTCCATGAATATCCATATCCAGGGCTGACGATATCTGGTGTGTTGACCAGATATCGTCAGCCCTTTGGGGCACCTGAACGTACAGCGTTACTTACGCTAAGAGCCACTTTTTATGTATTCAAATTGATGGTGCAGAGTTGCCATGGTATTTATCAAGTCAAGTTTTTACAACAACAAACGAAATGCACTTTTTTCCGTTTCTGTTAAAATCCACGAGGCTATCTGCTTTTAAAAATTTGGCAAACACTCACCAAATGACGCTATTTGCTTAAAACTAGTCTATTCAATAGATGGTGGCTGCCAGCAACAGAGTTGCATTTAAAGTTATTGCGAGGAGAATTGAAAAAGTCATGGAGCCTTTGTATTTAATTTTTGTCCTCAGAAACTCCCATCAAACTAAATGAGAGTTGCAATTTTACTAAAGCAAAATTTTGTCGAGTGTTTCCTTTAAGCACACCAGCTTTTTGTCAGCTAAGTTGATAATTTTTATCTGATTCTTACACACGTTCGCACACATTCAATCTCTCTTACAGCAAAGCACTTGTGCATTAGTTGCTCTCGCACAAACTGCATGCAATCAGGATATCAAGTGTTTGCAAATGTGTGCCTGCTTACGAGTCTTTTCATTTCAACTTGCATCACATTTTCTTATTGTGTGAGCATTTTGTATGTGTGTGTGTGTGTGTGTATGTGATTGTGAATAAAAACTATTTTTATTAACAATTTCATTCAGTTTCGTGTTGTGCGTGTTACTGTTTTTTACTTACACATCAGCAATTGCAGATGTTGCTGGCCCAATTACAATTGCAACCACAGACGGCCAATTATATCAAATAAAAGAAATGTTTGTTATTAAAAATGTAGAAACTGTGGACAGAACAAGTTTGTTCTGTGAACTTTTTTTTTTTTATTTGAAAATTTTACTTTTTATTGTAAAAATTATAACAACTTTTATTAGAAAAAAAGAATTTGCAAAAAAAAATTCAAACTCTCTTCTGGCGACATTGTGGTCTGCCACTGATCTGGCGCCAAATTGTAATTAGACTGCTGGTTGTGCCTGCTGCTGGTTATACGAGTCGTTTCCTTTTATGCCACATCACATGATGTGTAAAAACTCACAGCACTCACACACACACAAACACACACACATCCTTAAGCACAAACGTGCACATACCGAAAATAAAAGAAGAACACTGCAGTACATTTTCAATTGTTCTGCTCGTTAAAAATTGGTATTCCTGTTCAATATATTTTTCTGTGTGTTCGTGTGATTGTTGTATTTTATTCATTGTTGTGTTTGTGTCAGTTAATAAATTGATATTGTTACGCTCCAAACATCCATGTTATCATACGAGTATAAGAAATTGTTTAAATAAAAAAAATAAATAAAAAAAGTTTATGCTACAACCGAAACAGTACTATTTTCGCGGTGCGTGTGACTCCGTCAGTGGCAATAAGAATCGTTGTTAGTTCGCAATTTTCTTTTTTCCTCTCTCTCTTTTTTGGATATTGGAAAATACAAAATTGTTAGTTAAAGCAACGACAATATATATTTAATAAATATATTTTCTTTGCTGCAAGCATTGACAGATGGACAGATACGCAAACACATACGCCCCTGTGTTGTTTTAATTTTATTTTTTTTCTTGTATTTTATTTTATTTTTCTTTTAATGTGTGACATGACAAGTTTCCGGTTTTTGTTTTAAGTGTGTGATGCATTTGCAAACGTGCAATTGTGTTTGTTGTTGCTGCTGTCCTTAAAATTTTATTTGAGAGTAATAAAATGAAGCAGGATATTTTGATTTTAGTGCATTATTTTAGCATTTTCTTTTAAATTTTTTGTAATTTTTTTTTATTAAAATTTTTTTTTATTATTATTATATTTTTTTCTTGAAAATAATTAATTTTACAATATTTTATTTATATCATAACCAAGAATTTTTATATCTCAATATTCAAGTAGCTAAAAATATAAATTTATGTTGATTTCTTTTCTGTAAAAGAGTTCAACATTTTGTGCACTTTTTATGGAAAAATGGCACTATTATATAATATCAAAATAGTAAATTTATTAGAAAATAAACTACCATCCCTTAAGAATATTAATTTGTGTCTTGAAACTCCGCCTAACTGCAAATTTTAAGAAATAAAGTGAAACAATGAAAACACCATAATATTTTTAGTAAGTACGAGGGTTGTTCGAAAACCCCGTGGTTATTTGAACAAGCAGTTTTTTTGTCGGCTAGTAAGCGTTTAACTTTTTCAATTAATCTTCTTTTATATCAAGTGCAGTGCTTTTCCAAGTCTTTCATCCATTCCAAATAATAGGCTTTCTCAAGATCTCAAAATAGGCTTTTATTTATGACATCTGCATTTGATTTATAGCTTTGGAAAAAGAAAATATTGGACTAATAGTCTTTCTCAGGGCCTCAAAATAAGCGTTCGTTTTGTTTATGAGCTCTTCATTCGGCTTAAAGCATTGGAAAAACAAAATAGAAAATAGGGTGCTCAATCAGAAGAAAATTGCTTTTTCATGTCCAGACATGCATATGCATGCATGTCTTCCCTCAATAGAGATGCCTCCTACATACTTTCATCCTCCAATTGTTTAATATTCTTCTTTTAATCATTTAATATTATTCTTTGTGGCCTGATGACCACTTTTGGGCGATCTAAATGTACGCCACTCAGTAAATTGAAATTGATGGTGCAGAGTTGCCATAGTATTTATTAAGTCTTTTCTTGGTTTTAGAGATGATATTTTTACGCAAAAAATATTTGCTTAATCAACACACGAAATTAATTTTTTTCTTTAATTTTTCTTAAAATTCAAATTTGACAGCTGGTTGTCCGCAGCAGTGTTGCATTTACTTCGAAGGAAATTCAAAAAGTCACAGAGTTATTAAATCCTTGTACAGCAGTATATTTTAATTATAGCCCTGAATTTTATTACTTTAATAAATGGTTGCATCGGAGACAAGTCTGGCAACATTCCTTTTGTGCAAATAATTAATAAAAAAAAATTTAAATTAATGTGATTACTAATGTAATAAATTGTTATTGATTCGTTTCAAAATATTTTTATTATTTAAACTTCTAATATGGTATTTAGGCCTGCATTTTTAATTGCGTCAGTATCCACTTTATTGACATAATTATCTTTCTGTCCACAAAATTTTGACAATTCAGTTCAGTATGACAACTAAAAGTAAACATTTGTCATATTCATGAGGAGCTTGTTATTGTTATTATGATGAGAATTTTTATTCAGACTCAAGTTGAAATCTGCAATCTGGAAAATTATTTTTTTTACGAATTTTTATTAAAATTAAGTTATTTTTGTTAAGAGTGTAATATTTAGAATATTTTTTATAATCATTAAACTAGCAGAAAGGATCACTACTGATTTCGAAGCCACTACGCCATCTCATCAGTGTTCTTGACGAAATAGATTATAAGAACGCCTTATATTCATTTTTAATAACAATAACAAACATATAAATCATTTTGTTAAAATATTTTTTATATATTATAAATAACAAAAATATTATCCTGGTCGCTTAGTTGTGGAACTATTAATTCAATTTCCAGCTTTGATCCAAAAGAAATCTTATAGGAAACAAAAGCTTTTGTAAAGCTGCTAATTAAATTATTAACTGATGTCATACCGTTCATGTAATTACAATTATCCTTATAGCCTCTTAAAATGACATGATATCATTTGCTTATGGAATACACTTAGACCTTGTTTTACACGGATTTTTTTTTTTGCAATTAGTGTAACAAATAGAACACTTATATACTTCTTGTGGACAATAATTAAAATTATACTCTAATATTTTTAAGCTTAAGGTTTCTTTATTTTAATTTAAAATATGTTAATATTCAATATTTCGTAACTCCTTTGTGTGACTTCCTCAGGAAATTAATTATTTTATTAATTATTTTATTCAATTTCCTAAAGAAGTCACACAAAGGAGTGACGAAATATTGAAAATTAACATATTTTAAATTAAAATAAAGAGACCTTAAGCTTAAACATATTAGAGTATAATAATAATAATTAAAAAGAGGTCAAGTAACCAGAAGAATTTGACAATATTTCGGCCAGCCTGTGACTACTCTCTAAGGCCTTGAACAAAAGATTGTTTGAAGTTTTTATTTGCTGAGAAAAAGGAGTGCGGGCGCGTTGTATTTTGGATATTGTGTTGAAGTGACGTTACAGAATAAGCGGTAAATAAAAAAATAGTAAAAAAATTGTCTTTTCAACCTTAAAATTTCATGTCAATTATAGAAGCTTTTTTTGTAAAAATTAATTTAACATTAATTAAATAAACAAATAAATAAATGAAGACAACGCCAGTTGAGGTCTTGGTGTATAACAAAATTAAGAACAAAATCCAATAATGGTTTTATTAACCGCCACACGCGTATTCAATTTTATTATTAAGACATCCTTATGAAAATAACTTTGTTACAGTACCATCAAATGACACCTCATCCCCGTGCAGCTCCCACCACCATCACACATGCTGTCAGTTAGCCAAGACTACCCCCCCGGCTGAAGAGGAAAACATATAGAATTTCTATTTCTTTGCTTACAATAAACGCCTTTTGATTATAAACTTCCGGGAACTTTTAAAATAATAATTTTCTTTGTTACTGGCTTAAAACCTCTGGAAAACAATAGACACTCGTCGCTGGATTTTATATCCGAACATATGGAGACTCTACTTGTCACTCACTTTCTCATTATGCAGCCATTCATTTAATTTTTTCTTTGTTCATAATTTTGTTTACTTCGTTCTTTTATTTGCAAGCGTTAGTAACAATATTGATTAGGTTTACTTTTAGTAAAATGACAGCTGGATGTAGTCTGAGAACCCCTAATAAATGAAACCCCCCAATGTCAACACATTTCACTTGTCTATTTTTGTTGTTTTTTTTTTTTTTTTTTTTTTTTTTTGTTAAAGTTGAAGGAATCCTTAGGATATCTTATGCCAGCAAAGACATACAAATATTTTAGTTATTGTGTCACATTGTAATGATTTGTATTGTTTGAAAATTGAAATAAATGTGTCAAAATGTTTAACGTGCAAATGAAACAACGATCGTATGAACATATGAAATTACAGACGAGTAGTCGTATAATAAAAATTCCTAAAATGTAATTGACACGTTAATGGGGCAGGGTGGGTATTATCAGATTAATTGTAAAAGTAGGCAGCTAAATAATTGTATTTTTAAGTTAAATCTAAATTTTGTAACTCTATATATTTAAGACAAAGTCTCGTAGATTCAAATTATAAAATTAAGAAAATCTTGCGTAATATATATAAAAGAATAATTTAATTTAGTTCCAAATCTGTTGGAAAATACTGAAATTGCTTAATTAAGTTTCCAAGCCAAAGTTTAAAGTCTACCAGTTAATGCGTTACCTGCTGTGCGGTTCATTTTTAATCGAGTCAATATTCACTTTAATTGACATAATTCTGTTTACACATACAAAATTTAGGCAATTCAATTATCAGTTAAAAAAATTGTTTCTAACCACGAGGGCCCGGGTTCAAATCTGGGTCTGTTATTTTTTTTTTATAATTTTTTTTTTCATTTTTTAATTAGTAATAAATTTAATAGCAATAAACGTAGCTTCAATTTTATAGTTTTTAACTCTGTACACTTATTTGGTCCTAACTGCCTGTCCCAAGATGTCACTCAATTTCGTTTGGTGGTACCATTATATTATAAACAAAAATAAATTTTTGTATGAATTTCTATTTTAATAGTGAACCTTTATTTATGTAAATTGTATTACAGGATGTTAATTTTCCCTAACAGGCTATAGGTTCAAATCTGCGAAACTGCAAATTATTTTTTATTTATTTTAATAAATGAACGTGATTACATTCTATTTATTATTTTTTTGATAGTGGAATATTAAGAATATTTTTCATAGTCATTAAACCAGCAGAACGGATCAGTACTGATTTCGAGGCCGCTACGCCATCTCATCAGCGTCCTTTGTTCAATTTTTCCACTGTTTCAAGTGGTGCTAGTTAGTAGGAATATCAACTATTTAACCAATGTTTTTAACGAAAATGGAATATGAGAAGTTCCCACATTCATATTTTCAAGTTATTACCTTTTTGGTTAGTACGAAATTCCCCAACCCTGACCATTAATATTCCCAATATTCCATGTATCTCTTTCGCTTTTTCCAATAATTAAATAAAATAAAAATAAATTTTAAAATTCTAGTTTTTGTTTCATATAAAAAATTATTCAATAAAGCGATATCAAGTGACATCATGGGCCAGACAGTAAGCTGTGACGAACTTTGTTCAGTGAGTTGTGTTTTGCTTACTAAACAAACTCTTTGGCAGTGTTGCATTTTGCTATTTTTCTTTTTATAACAATTATTTGAGCAATTGAGACCTCAGGAAAGCTAGAGACTTCGGTCTTGCGCTGATGTATTGGAAATATTCCTAAATAGAGTGCTATTGGAAATCAGCAAAATTCAAAATACGATTGCAGAGCTGGAAAATTTTAAATTTATTGTTGGTATATAAAAGTAACTAGGTAATTTTTTTGTGAATTAAACGTATTTTATGCTTTATGAAGAATTAACTTGGCACTAAAAATAAAAAACGTCAAACGGACTATTCCAGGGTTGGACAATGGAAATTTTTTTGGCAACCAATTTAAAAAAAAAAATTTCTTTTAATGTATGAATTTCTATTTTAATAGTGAACCTTTATTTATGTAAATTGTATTACAGGATGTTAATTTTCCCTACAGGCTATAGGTTCAAATCTGCGAAATTGCAAATTATTTTTTATTTATTTTTATTTTAATAAATGAACGTGATTACATTCTATTTATTATTTTTGAGAGTGGAATATTAAGAATATTTTTCATAGTCATTAAACCAGCAGAACGGATCAGTACAAGATTTTCTTTGGTTTTTATATCAAACACATATTTGGTGTTTTTGAAGGCTATTCATTGGTATTAGAAATCTGAAAAGTCAAAATCACAGAGCCAGAGCTGGAAAATTTAAATTAAAAATAACAATAATTTTTTCCTAGGTAATCAAACATATTTTATGTTTTAGAAAGAAATAAATTACTATTGGAAATCAGAAAGAGTAAAATGATGGTTCCAGGGTTGGACTGAATGTCTATACATATTATAGAGGTAGTTCACTGAAGGATATATAAGATTCGACGCAGCTGAATATTATTACTACTTTTACTTGTTATTTTTAATTTGTATTTGTAGTTATTTTAAGTGTGAAAACACCATAATTTGTAAAATTTTTCGAATAATTCTGGAGATTCCATTGTAACGATATGAACATTAACTTGACTCTTATTAATAGACTGCCGAGAAAAATGTATAAAATTAAAAAAAAACTTGCCAGACGAATTGCTTACAAGTGTAAAAAAAGAAAGGGGAAAAACTAACAGGCTTTTCCAACTGTGAATTGGAATTTAAGCCATCAATCAATCATGTTCCGGTTTCTCTTCATCAAAAATCTCATGCGACGTTTAATTCACAAAGAAGACCTGTTGCCTATTCCTTTTGGTGAATTCATTTTATCTCTCACAATTTCAAAAACTCATCACCTCCGTCTTTTATTTTGTTATTAAATTATTTTCCATTAATTTTGCCCCAAAAAACGTGAGACTTTGACTTTTCCGTTTAATCTGACGAATTTAGTGTTCATTGTATTTCATATTTTGCCATTCAGCATGAAAATTGTACGAGTATGAAAAATCCACATACCAGTTGCTGGAATCCATGTTTTGTTGCTGCTGCAATCAGATGCGTCGAGCGGTCGACTTTAAACACATACTAAAATTTCCAATTCCATAGAAATACTGGACATTTCGAAGCGTTTGCGCTCTTCTCCTCTTTGCAAATACGCTCATGCCGACAATCATACCACACTTTTGTTGTTTCAATTCAATTCTCTTCCTGCCATTCATTCACTTGATTTCATCGAATTTTTCATCATACATGTTTTAATCCCCCGCAATGATACACGAACAGAAAGATGGATGGGTTTTTTTTTCTGAATTGCGCTGCAATGATTAATGACGTTTTATTGTTAAAAAGCCAGTTTTCGCTTTCATGGGTTATTATATTCTTGCCATTCTTGGCATGACTTCATATCCAGTACATTGATTTTTTTTTAAATTAAATTCTTGTTGTTTGAAAAGTTTTCAAGGTTTGAAACTTCAAGCCAATGATAAATTGTTATCTAGTAATTTCTCCAAGCAACAGGATATCTTTAATAAAGCCAAGTTTTTGGTAATCTGTTATTAATGAATGTTTGATTATTAAATTAAAAAATAATAACATATTGAAAATATATAAGGAAATTAGTGGAAAAATCTGTATTTTTTTTCATACAAATTAAAATTAATAACTTGTATCACAGGATGTTAATTTTCCCAACAGGCTATAGGTTCAAATCTGCGAAACTGCAAATTATTTTTTATTTATTTTTATTTTTATTTTAATAAATGAACGTGATTACATTCTATTTATTATTTTTGAGAGTGGACTATTAAGAATATTTTTCATTGTCATTAAACCAGCAGAACGGATCAGTACTGATTTCGAGGCCGCTACGCCATCTCATCAGCGTTCTTTGTTCAATTTTTCCACTGTGTCAAGTGGAAAAAAAATTGCAGTTTCGCAGATTTGAACCTATAGCCTGTTGGGAAAATTAACATCCTGTAATACAATTTACATAAATAAAGGTTCACTATTAAAATAGAAATTCATACATTAATTTAAAATTAATAACCTTCTTGGAACACAATTTTTAATATCCTAAAAAAACAAGTCTGTCATATTTGTCGATTAATCGATATATTAACGATTTTTTGCCTCTAAATTATTAAAATACCGAAATACCGATTTTTGCTGCAAAAAGGGCAGTTTTTTAATTAAAAGTCAACAACTTTGTTCGGTGTTCAGACACACACCTTAATTGAGTTCTCAGCAATTAATGCGATTATTGAGCTCAATTAACCATATCAAGTTTTAATTAAGTAATTGCTTAATTAACACTTAATTGCTATAGTATGGAGTAACTTAACAAATGCAACACTGTTAAAAAGTTTGTTTAGGGAGCAAAACACAACTCACTAAACAAAGTTAGTCGAGACTGGGCACCTAAAATGTGGAAAAAGCTAAATATATTTATAGAAATAAGCAAAATATGTCGAGCCATGTTAAAGTTAAATTATTGACCTTAAATTTATTGTTGATTAGAAAATTAAAAAAAAAAGAACCCCGATTTTTCATCAATATGAGATTTACTCTCACTGGGTTCACTACTTTCTCTTTAACTATTTCCCACTCTTCTTAACGATCTTATATTTCAAACTTTCAACTCTATCCACTCTTTTGCAGAAGATAGAAGTATTTGCCAGCCATGTTTATTGAATTATAGGCCATTAATGTTTAAGAACTTTAACGATGAGGCTGAATATGAATGATGTGACTTTTTGTAAAATCTATAAATGGATTTTAAATAAAATGCTGAATGGCAAGATTTTTAAAGAAACGAAAAACGATTTTTCATATATTGCTGAAGATAGTTCATGGAAAAAGTATGTGACAGCACTGCATTAAAAACAAAAACACTCCTGCATGCCAAATATGAATCCTGCCTATTCATTCGGTCATCTATTTTCACAAGTTCATCTGCTATTGTTTTGTGGTTGATTACTTCCGTGCAGGGTCTTTGCTTTATTTATCGTTTTTTTTTTTTTTTTTTTTGCCAAAGCTTTCTTCTTTCCAGTCAAACTTTAATTTTTCAATTTTATTTTATTG
This sequence comes from Linnaemya tessellans, assembly GCA_951800035.1. NCBI lineage: Eukaryota > Metazoa > Arthropoda > Insecta > Diptera > Tachinidae > Linnaemya > Linnaemya tessellans. The sequence continues at coordinate 98,690,773 of OX637536.1, read as the reverse complement.
TAGCTCTTGGTTATACTGTTTATTTTTAAATGTTGTCGATTGCCCATGTGGTAAATGCGAGAGTGATTTTGAAAATTTTGGTGCTTTTCTTGCATGTTGATATTCGTACTTACTTTGATGCTAATGAAAATAATATTTAATATGCCTTTTTAATTCAATCAATATTCACTTTATTGTCATAATTATATTACTGTTCACATATACAAAATTGGGTTCATTCAATTAACGTATGACAATTAGAAGTAAACATTATTAGTATGCAGCATAAGCAACTCGAGTTCAAATCTGGGATTTTTTTTTTCTAATTAATAATAAATTTAATGTCAATAACTCAAACTCAACTTGTCTCGATATATTTTGTTTGCGTTTTTTTTTCTCTTTCCACATTTTGGGTGCTAAGTCTCGATTAACTTTCTTCAGTGAGTTGCGTTTTGCTCACTAAACACACTCAATTAAGTGTTAATTGAGCAATCACTTAATTAAAATTTTATATGGTTAATTGAGCTCAATAATGGCATTGATTCACCAGAAAATATAACCAATAATATTTTGGGGTGTCTCTACAGCAAATATCTGGTCATATCTTAATAATCTTTCGTCTTTTTTAAAATATTAAAAATATGAGGAACAGAAATAAATATTATAATATATAAAGCACCAGTAAATTTTCAATATTTTTGTGTATTGAGTGTTACCTTTCTGCAGCAATTGTTATTTGAATTGAATTATTTGAATTTATTTTAAAACCTTAATGCATAGATATTTAGTAGTGTTCATAGACATTTTGTATTGAACGTTACCGCAATTTTGTATTCAACGTTATCTTGCTGCATTTAATTGAAGTTTTTAAATTCTCTTTTCAAATGGAAAGCGTTGGCTGCCGTGGTACTGATAATGTGTCCTTGCTATTCCCCTTAGTTGACTGTGAAATGTGCTTCGATCGTGATGCTTTTAATTTCAAACTTGTGCTGCGCACATTTTCTGTGACATTTTCAAGGTTCGCCTTATTTTCCGAAACTAGTAACAATTTTTATCTGATTCTTGTATTTTTTGTGTCATGTGATGAGAAGGTTTTTAATTTTCTGCCTTTTTTTTTCTTTGATCGTAGTAAAATTACTCTTACCTTAAATTTGTATTGAACGTTACCTTGCTGGAGCAGCCATTAATGTATTTTAATTCATTTTACCATTTTTTATACTACTTGTGCACTTATACTAATTTTTTCAAATACTAAACGATTTGTGTGCCAACTGGAAGACAAATTTTTTGTTTGCCTTGTAAGGATATAGTATAGTTAATGGGTAAATTGTGTTCAACCGTCTGTCAATCACTTTCAATGATATATTTGCTCCGTACTTCTTTTATTATACATATATTTTTATTTTTCCAACTCATTTATTTAGCTTGAGCTAATTGTTTGAAAGGAACATAGAATTCCTATAAAAAGTTTCAATATGACTTTACACAAAAGGACACCAAGTACTCAACTATTAAATAAAAATCGAAATGAAAATTAAAAGAATTTTACAATATTACAAATACCCAACACAAATGAATTGAATTAAAGCACAAGAGACTCACATCAATTTAACCACAGGATATATGGTAGCAAGAGCAATAATAAACAACACATTAAGCAATAGGGAATAGCCCGCTTGACGTACACACACACACACACACACAAGACACACATTATGTATTTAATTTTGTAATGCTAGATTTTATTGTTATTGATATTGTGTCCTCCATACTGCTGCACTAAATTCCCTCCTTCTCTCTCAAAGGACATTCAATACACAACACGCGTTGTATATTGTTTGGCATGGATGATGATTATTTTGGTTTTGATACGGTTTTTCGGATCTAAATGTCAACACAAACATGAAAATAAACAAACAAACCAAAAGCAAAGGAATAAAAAGGACATGTGCTAAAGAAAGTGTCCTGTTTATTGCAGCTAAAGTTACATATTGTTTTGTTTTCTAAAGTAATTTTCACTTTCAACTGGATATCACATTACACACGCACTGTAAATTGCACTCTTAGTTACTCACGTGGATTCCCAAATTGTACAAAAACCATAACAATTCTTTAATAAAGTCTACATTTTATTTTTATTTTTTGTTTTGCCAGGACATAGGGGTGCCAGTTGAAAGGAAGAATTTTCGTATTAAAAATATTGCTAAAGATATCGTAGTGAAATCGAAATGATTAATTTTAAATAGGATAGAAGAAAAATCTGAATACATGCAGAAACAGAAACCAACGTTCACTGGGGAATTTGGTAATTATGCAAATCACGTATAGAAATTTTTCATACGATTTTTATAAATAAGAACTGGTTGCAAATAACCAGCAGCTGACACACTGGTGAACTGATGACGGGCTCTCAGCGACTTCCGAAGAATGCACTATTCTGTTCTTCTTATCTGTAAATAGGATTTATTAAATTTCTCACATTCCTGCACATACGAGTTTTAAACATGTATAATTCTGCCTACCGAACCGCATATGGTGTTCAGACATGCATTCTTGATTGAGTCAATATGCACTTTATTGACATAATTATCTTTTTGATCACATATACAAAATTTAGTCGATTCAATTATCGTATGACAACTAAAAGCAAAAATTTTTTATATTCATAAGGACCTCGAGTTCAAATCTGGGATCAGTTTTCTTTTATTTTTATTTTATTTTATTTTTTAAATTAGTAATAAATTTAATATCAATAATCTTACCTTCAATTTGGCTCGTTATATTTTGTTTATGATATTATTTCCAAATTTTAGGTACTAAGTCTACATGAACTTTGTTCAGTGGCTGGTGTTTTGTTCACTAAACACACTTTTTAGCAGTGTTGCATTTGTGAGTTTCATTAATTTTATAACAATTAAGTGTTAATTGAGCAATTATTCAATGAAACTTTTGTAGGGTTAATTTAGCTCAATATGGCATTGAAAAATTCAATTAAGATGCATATCGGAAAATCTTTAGATTTAAAAATATATATTTTCCTTCTCTTCCACAAGTTAAGAAAATTTAACATTCATTTACCGCTTAATGATATAGTCTTGACAATTCAAATCAATTTTGTAACTTTCTTTCCTCTACGCAATCTTTTGCGCATTTCGTGTCCTCTAATAATTTGATATTCTACATAAAAGTTGAATGAACTTCTTTTGGCATATAAGAATTTAATAAATGTTCCACACAATATGTTATAATGGCCGAAAAAAAAGGAAGAATCCTTATTACACTTGTCTGCTATATTACAGGAACATAAGGACACACAGTAATAATAATAATAATAGTTAAAGCAACAATAGCAACAAAACCTTTTATGGTGATGATGAGGGTCATTATTTTACAACAAAAGCATAAAAACTTATTTTATATGTCAACACTTAACTTGACAAAATACACAGGATCATAAGAATCGGCTACAAGAAGAACGACAACGACGACAACAACAACAACAAAAAGAAAACTAAAATGGCAAAATAGAAAGGACTCAAACAAACATACAGACACACGGTTTCACTTACTTGCACTTGTAAAGCAAAAACTAAAAAAGGGGAAAAACAAGCCGTACAAAATAAAAAAGGATAACAACATTCTTGGCGGATAAACAACTGCAATAACAACAAAAAAATGGTAAAAGACACGAAGAAAAAAAATAAATAAATTACAACATTGACATTTTTTCTTTAAAAAAAAAAAATATGCTAACGGGTTTTTCAACAAGAACTTGCCAACAGCCGTTTATGGGCTTAACGTGACAGCATTGTCACTTTTCTTGTGGACACACATACATAAATAGTGAAAGTGCTGCCAATAGAATATTAAAAATCCCCTATGAACATATTTTTCGGAGTCTAGTTTAAATCTTATTCCCTCTTATTCTGTAACTATTTATCGATGTCACGTCAAGACAATATCAAAACTAAGACATCTGCATACCTTTTTTCGTCAGCTTCTTAATATTTTTTAGGGCTTAAAAAAAAGTCAAAAGCCGTCAGCAGTAATCAGTTAGTACCCACACCCAGAATTTAACTGCCCTATTTTTGATATTGTCTTGACGTGACGCTGACAAATAGTTACAGAATAAGGGAGATTATATATATTGCAAATTTTCCTAGAAATGCCAAAGATATTCAGTGTCATCGTATATGACGCTTTTCGTTTTCAAATACGACATTTTGTAATAGATCAGAGAAAAAGTTGTATATCGTTAATATATTTCAAGAACAGCGATCACTACAAGGGTAAATATTTCAAACTGAATAAGAAGTTTAAACACATATTAAAATAAAAATTGCAGTGATTACCACATGAAGTCGTGTTTTATTGAAAAACCTGTTACTACTGCTGCAGCTACCAAATGAAAGGACATTTATAAAAATTCTGAACAAAAAGTAGAAAGATATTTATAAGGGTTGACCAAAAAAATTACAAAGCAAATAATCAAAAGCACGATTTAAGAAAAGGAAGCCAAAAGGCGTGACTACATGATACTCACACTTTTTTTCGCCCCTCATTTTGGGTATAATAAATTGAATAATTGTGTATATGAAAATACAAAAACAAGAACTTGTGAAAGCCTCTCATAGACAGCATGAAAGTTAAATGTCCTGTATAACATAGACATAAACATATTTCTTTAAATAAAACATAAACTCGTACTCCATTAAAAAGAAATTAATACAGCCTCAGCGGCAACCATGTAAGATGGCTGTCGGGGTGGCTCAAAGTCTACTGCATGCGACAACAAAATGTTGCCTTTTTTTCTCCAATATATATATTTTATTTTGCTATCCATTTATTTTTGTTTTAACAAACATTTTGAAATTCATAAAATGTGTATATTTACTAAGGATTCTGTTTTATTTTTGGCCCATAAAACTTTTGGCACGAAAGTAAGTTTGTCTGAAAAACATTCACCCTTACCGTGTTTGGCATTTTTCATTTTTTACAGCCTAAGTGGCTATAGAAAATTGATATATGCTTTTCGCAATCGATGCCATTATTGAGCTCAATTAACCACATAAAATTCCAATTAATTAATTGCTCAATTAACACTTAATTGCTTTAATTGCCGGCGAAGTAAAAGGTTGAAATAGCTACAAAAAACTGTCTATCTTCTCATCTTTCCTAATCTGTACCCTCAATACTATCCCCTCGTTTTCAGTTCCGGCGCAATGCATTGCATATATAGGGGTCATCCCCTGAGTGCTGGTCCAAGATAAAAAAAAAATATGGAGTAAAATTACAAATTCAACTCTGCTAAAAAGTGTGTTTAGTGAGCAAACCACCAGCCACTGAACAAAGTTTGTTAAGACTTGGCACCTAAATTATGGAAAAAGTAAAAAAAAAATCCATAAACAAAATATGCCGAGTCATGCTGAAGTCAAGTTATTGACATTAAATTTAGTATCAATTAGAAAATGAAAATAAAAATATTCCCAGATTTGAACTTGAGGTCCTTATGAATAAAAACAATTTTTGCTTTTAGCTGTCATACAATAATTGAATTGCCTAAATTTGCTATATGTAACCAAGAAGATAATTATATTAATAAAGTGAATATTGACTTAATTAAAAATGCATGTCTGAACACCATATTAAACTAAAATGTATACAAAATCTAGTCAAGTTAATTACAGTATGGCAACTAAAAAATAATTTATATTCATGAGAGCGTAGAGTTCAAATCTGGAATTTGTTTATACCCTCCAATTTATTTTCTCATTGGTAGTAAACTGAATATCAGTAAACTTGACTTCAACTTGGCTCGACAACTTTTGTTTTTTTTTACTTTTTTTTTTTCATTTTAGGTTTCAGTTTACGTTACATCTATGCTGTCGTTTATAATAGGCGTATTTCTTAAATTGTATTTTCTCTGTGCCCAAAACACGCTAATTTGTGGCCAATTCGTCCTGCTATAGTCTTACAAATTGGTCCACAGCTCCTAAAAATTTCTTTGAAATTCTAAAGGTTTAGTTATATATTTTTCAGAAAAAAAACTTCATTTTTTTAAATTGCAAAGGCTATATAGTACATCCTTTTTTTTGTAAAAATTTTTTTTCTTGTTCATTATTATTTATTAAATTTTCAGTCATAATTTGCGGTAACATTAAGCCAGCGCACAGTTTCATAAAAAAACGACCCATTGGTTTTCCAGATATAGGACTTACAACTTTGCTCAAACAGCCCTTGCAAGCAAATCTACAGTGTGCTTTGTTACAAAAATAAAATGCAACCGCTGTTGTTCTTTAAAATTAAGAATTGTATTCTAAAAGTCTGTTGTAAAGTGTTCAGTCCTAAATGAATATTTAATTGATGCCATATTCACTTGATTCACCCGATCACATATAAAAAAGTTTGTCAATTCAATAAATGTATTGCATCTACAAATTTTGCTTATATGCATGAGGGTCTTAAGTTCAAATCTAGAATATAATAATTTTTTTTTCTGTTTTCAGTTTAGTAATAAATGGAATATCAATAAACTTATCGTCAACATATCGCGAAACATTAAGTTTATTTATTTTATTATTATTTTTGTCTGCTTTGTCGGCATTTTAGCTGCTAAGTCTAAAAGAACTTTGTTCGGTAAGTTGTGTTTTGCTCACTAAACACACTTTTTAGCATCTGTAATTTTACTCAATATTATAACAATTTCATGTTAATTAAACAATATTTCATTCATATATTATATAGATAATTGAGCGCAATAATGCTATTTAGTACGATAAGCACTTAACTGCTATTAAGGAAAAAGTTCTTACAATTTGTAAAGCCTGTGAAAATTCTGTTTTTAAGAAAAAAATGGGTTTTCATTCATAATGCATTTAAAAAAAAAATCTTTATTTTATTATTATTTACTGGCGGTCTGTCGAGATACTTAGAAGTCCAAACAGCACCGTATGGAATTTAATGAATTTTATTACAACAGGGCTATTAGTTTAAAAACTGCAGAAATATTCCCCTTTTTTTATTTTAAGTTCCTCACTGTGCGACTGTTTTAGTAGTAAAATTTATTTCGCATTATTTATATAAATTAATACACAAACAATTAAGCTTTGCTGCCATAAAAATAAACACGTTTAAAATTCTATTTATTTTCAGATTAATTCCGAGACATTATTGTAGCTGTACCTGAAGATTTGGAAAAATCCCAAAGGCGAACAAAATCTTGTAGCAGGTGGATTTTGAAAAGTTATATTCTTTAAATTCTTATAATTTGTGCACTTCTGCATCTGAACAATTCTCTATCCATAGAATAGATTGGAACGTCTTGTGATTTATAGATCAAAGTCTTCGCACGAAATCCAGCAGAAATTAAACATTTTGAAATCGTTTGCCTGTTTATGTAAAAATTTAACCGTTTGCAAAATAGGGAACGTGGAGAAGTACTGCACAACCTTTGGCACGCCTAGCAGTACAGTTTTTTTTAATTGCCTATTAAGAACCTAAAGTCTTATTTCAAATGAATTAAGCTGTATATACACATACGTGTCTTTTATGTATATTTCGGACTCACAATGGATAATTGCGGAGTAGAACTAGAATTAAAATTTGTGGGTAAACTCGAATTTTCCATCGGATAAAAATTATATATTGCAGGAAGATTTTCATATCCAAGCGAGTATACAAGTTTCCACTTATCACTTCGAAGATATTAACCAAAAATTAATTAAAATTTTAGACTTGTTTACACCGTTTTTGTAATAAAGAAATCAAATCTTATAGGATTTGAGAAACAGTTTCTTTTGAGATTAAAACAAAATTTTTAGGATATAAAAAGAAAAAATTGGTTTATTTTAGAAAATTGTAGATACGTTAAATATAAAAAAATTACAAAAATATCCTCTCATATTTAATATGTACTTAAAAGATAATTTTTACAAAAAAAATTAGGTATAAATGCGGTGTTTTTAAAGGCTGTTATCTCATGACCCAGGGCAATAAATAAAAAAACTTTTCATAACATCGATTGTGTGCGCCTGACGCAAAATGAGAAAAGAAAATTGATAGTTCTAGCGGTGAAATTTATAAAAAATCCCAATATTAAGATTTTTATTGTTTATTATTATTTATTTCTTTTAGCTCTTGGATAAAGCAGTTTTACTAAAAAAAAAATCTTTCATGTCATATCAATTATACCAGCTTGGTATAACCTTGAATTAGTCATAATCTCCAGGGCACTCGCCTTAAAAGTACAAAATCAAAACTATTCAGAATTCTGTGCGACTGTTTAGAATAGTAATAAAATTGATTTCCTATTATATAAATTAAAACACAAATGTTGAACCTTTATTGTCATAAAAATAAACATATTTGAAATTTCATTTATATTCAGATTAATTAAAAATTTACTAACACTTAAAATTAACTCACACCAAAAACAGTACGAAACTTGCAAATTTTAAAATTTTATGTTATTTATTTTATAATAAAAATATTACTGACAAGAAAAAAAGGAATAGTTTTAATTAAGCAAAAGGAGCTGTGGAAGTAAACCGAAATCAACTTGAAAATAGAAAAGTAAGTATACATATGCATATGCAGTCTTAAACAACATAAAAAAACTCCTTGGGCACGAAACACTTTAAATCTCCATAAAAGAAGATGTTCTTTCAACTAAACCATTTAAATTAATTGCAGACATATCACAACATCACATTCTAAAAGAGCTCAAAAAGTTATAAGACCTGTAATAAATACATATATACATCTTCTGCACGAAATCGCCAATTAATGGCATGATTCAGCTGAAATTCCGTTGCTTATATCTCTGAAATAATTCCATAGTATTAAAATTGGGTACTTCAATTTAACGCTCATTTTTATTCCTAATTAGTGGGTGTGGCTAACAAAAATTCCAACTATAGTACTCTTAATTGTCTTGTGTACCAGCCTGCAAAATATTATGTCACAATCTCCAAAAACAAAGCATTCTCATATATTTAACTAAAAAAAAATGAACAAAATTTGTTAATTTTTGTTTAACTCTAACACGAAAAAAATGTGGATCTTCATGAAAAAAAGTTCCAATATACATAAAATAGTAGAAACCTAAAAAATTATCCAAATTAGACGAATTAGAAATATATAGAAAATATAATACTGCTGATGCGTTTTGACTAAGCCAAACAATGTAGGAAATACAATTACTTTTCAAGAAAACTCAAAATTAGTTGATAAAGTAGCAGAGTGGCTGCTTACAAATCAGGAGGTCGGCTGTTCAAATCCTACCATACGTATGTTGAATTTAATTTGACTTTCATATAAATAACATAAAAGAGCAAAGCAAACAATGCCATACAAGCAGATACCATACTAATAATAGTTGCATGTTAAACATGTAAGCCTGTGGTGTACTGGTAGAGGTGTGTGTCTGGCAGTCAGAAGGTCGGCTGTTCAAACCCTGGTGCAACTACAAGTTTTTCGACATAATAAAAATACTGTGGTGTGTGGTGGTGTAAGAAAGTGGTGCGGTGGGTGAATGGTAGTTGGATTGGATAAAAGACCAACGTAGGTGAATTAGCCAACTTAGTTGCGCCAACAGTTTTCCCCACAATTCAACTTAGCATGTTCAAATATCAGCACACGGACACTTTCATATAATTTCAACACAGTTGAGTTTAGCCGAGTCAGCGGAATTGCCAGCGGGCAAAAGTAATTCTTCCGCCCAAAAAAAAAAAATTTTGATCTGGCAGCGCCAAATTAATAAATTTTCCATGAATTCCTCATTTTTTCCCAAAAATTCCGGAAAAAAGCATTATAACTCGGAAAATTATGGACCCTTTAGCTTAAAATTGCTATAAATAGCATTAGAATAGTAGAGGAACCGATTTAAATCATCTTGGATCCAGTAGCAGGTCCAGAAACATCGTTTTGCAAGCATAAATCATTGTGCATGGTACATAGCCTGCTCATATTGATCGGTATCACATGCGAACCTGTAGAATTGTGTTTTAATGGCATAAATTCATGAATTTCAGCTAAATGGTGGTCATCTACCATATTTTGATACAGAGGCCAGCTATTATCTTATACTGGTTCAAAGTTATTAAAAAATATTTTAATTTTGTTCGGTTGATACACAACCCCTTTTTTTGACGACCTCATTGTTGGTTCATTCATATATACATATATATGTATGTATGTATGTATGTATGTATGTATATATGCATATATATATATATATATATATATATATATATATATACATATATATATATACATATATAAATATAAATATAGTATATATATAGTATATATATATATATATAAATATAGTATATATATATATTTATATATATATATATATATATATATATATATATATATATATATATATATGCATATATACATACATACATACATACATATATATATATATATATATATGTATATGTATATATATATATATATATATATATATATATATATATACATATATATATATACATATATAAATATAAATATAGTATATATATATATATATATATATATATATATATATATATATATATATATTTATATATATATATATATATATATATATATATATATATATATATGCATATATACATACATACATACATACATACATACATACATATATATATATATATATGTATATGTATATATGAATGAACCAACAATGAGGTCGTCAAAAAAAGGGATTGTGTATCAACCGAACAAAATTAAAATATTTTTTAATGATAACTTTGAACCAGTATAAGATAATAGCTGGCCTCTGTATCAAAATATGGTAGATGACCACCATTTAGCTGAAATTCATGAATTTATGCCATTAAAACACAATTCTACAGGTTCGCATGTGATACCGATCAATATGAGCAGGCTATGTACCATGCACAATGATTTATGCTTGCAAAACGATGTTTCTGGACCTGCTACTGGATCCAAGATGATTTAAATCGGTTCCTCTACTATTCTAATGCTATTTATAGCAATTTTAAGCTAAAGGGTCCATAATTTTCCGAGTTATAATGCTTTTTTCCGGAATTTTTGGGAAAAAATGAGGAATTCATGGAAAATTTATTAATTTGGCGCTGCCAGATCAAAATTTATTTTTTTTGGGTGGAAGAATTACACTTTTGCCCGCTGGCAATTCCGCTGACTCGGCTAAACTCAACTGTGTTGAAATTATATGAAAGTGTCCGTGCTGATATTTGTATATGCTAAGTTTAACTGTGGGGAAAACTGTTGGCGCAACTAAGTTGAGTTAAATCCACCTACTTTGGTATTTTATCTAATCCAACCACCATTTCATCACACCTCACCACTTTTCTACACACCGCCACACACCACAGTAATTTTAGTCATGTTGAAAAACTTTTAGTTACACCAGGTTTTGAACAGCCGACCTTCTGATTGCTAGACGCACACCTCTACCAGTACACCACAGGCTTACATATTTAACATGCAACTATTATTAGTATGGTATCTGCTTGTATAGCATTGTTTGCTTTGCTCTTTTATGTTATTTATATGAAAGTCAAATTAAATTCAACATACGTATGGTAGGATTTGAACAGCCGACCTCCTGATTTGTAAGCAGCCACTCTGTTACTTTATCAACTAATTTTGAGTTTTCTTGAAAAGTAATTGTATTTCCTACATTGTTTGGCTTAGTCAAAACGCATCAGCAGTATTATATTTTCTATATATTTCTAATTCGTCTAATTTGGATAATTTTTTAGGTTTCTACTATTTTATGTATATTGGAACTTTTTTTCATGAAGATCCACATTTTTTTCGTGTTAGAGTTAAACAAAAATTAACAAATTTTGTTCATTTTTTTAGTTAAATATATGAGAATGCTTTGTTTTTGGAGATTGTGACATAATATTTTGCAGGATGGTAGACAAGACAATTAATTAAGCCACACCCACTAATTAGGAATAAAAATGAGCGTTAAATTGAAGTACCCAATTTTAATACTATGGAATTATTTCAGAGATATAAGCAACGGAATTTCAGCTGAATCATGCTATTAATTGGCGATTTCGTGCAGAAGATGTATATAAATATTACAGGTCTTATAACTTTTTGAGCTCTTTTAGAATGTGATGTTGTGATTTGTCTGCAATTAATTTAAATGGTTTAGTTGAAAGAACATCTTCTTTTATGTAGATTTAAAGTGTTTCGTGCCCAAGGAGTTTTTTTATGTTGTTTAAGACTGCATATGCATATGTATACTTACTTTTCTATTTTCAAGTTGATTTCGGTTTACTTCCACAGCTCCTTTTGCTTAATTAAAACTATTCCTTTTTTTCTTGTCAGTAATATTTTTATTATAAAATAAATAACATAAAATTTTAAAATTTGCAAGTTTCGTATTGTTTTTGGTGTGAGTTAATTTTGAGTGTTAGTAAATTTTTAATTAATCTGAATATAAATGAAATTTCAAATATGTTTATTTTTATGACAATAAAGGTTCAACATTTGTGTTTTAATTTATATAATAGGAAATCAATTTTATTACTATTCTAAACAGTCGCACAGAATTCTGAATAGTTTTGATTTTGTACTTTTAAGGCGAGTGCCCTGGAGATTATGACTAATTCAAGGTTATACCAAGCTGGTATAATTGATATGACATGAAAGATTTTTTTTTAGTAAAACTGCTTTATCCAAGAGCTAAAAGAAATAAATAATAATAAACAATAAAAATCATAAAATTGGGTTTTTTTTAGAAATTTCACCGTTAGAACTTTCAATTTTTCTTTCTCATTTTGCGTCAGGCGCACACAATCGATTTTATGAAAAGTTTTTTAGTTATTGCCCTGGGTCATGAGATAACAGCCTTTAAACATGATACAAAAAATCTATTTAAAAACGCCATTCATACTTGAAATTTTTTGTGAAAATTATCTTTTAAGTACATATTAAATATGAGAGGATATTTTTGTAATTTTTTTTATGTTTAACGTATCTACAGTTTTCTAAAATAAACCAATTTTTTCTTTTTATATCCGAAAAATTTTGTTTTTAATCTCAAAAGAAACTGTTTTGCAAATCCTATAAGATTTGATTTCTTTATTACAAAAACGGTGTAAAAAAGTCTAAAATTTTAATTAATTTTAGGTTAATATCTTCGATGTGATAAGTGGAAACTTGTATACTCGCTTGGATATGAAAATCTTCCTGCAAAATATAATTTTTATCCGATGGAAAATTCGAGTTTACCCACAAATTTTAATTCTAGTTCTACTCCGCAATGATCCATTGTGAGTCCGAAATATACATAAAAGACACGTATGTGTATATACAGCTAAATTCATTTGGTCTACTCAAAAAGATGACTGTTAATAAGGCAGAAATAAGGCTTTAGGTTCTTAATAGGCAATTAAAAAAAACTGTACTGCTAGGCGTGCCAAAGGTTGTGCAGTAGTTTTCCACGTTCCCTATTTTGCAAACGGTTAAATTTTTACATAAACAGGCAAACGATTTCAAAATGTTCAATTTATGCTGGATTTCGTGCGAAGACTTTGATCTATAAATCACAAGACGTTCCAATCTATTCTATGGATAGAGAATTGTTCAGATGCAGAAGTGCACAAATTATAAGAATTTAAAGAATATAACTTTTCAAAATCCACCTGCTACAATATTTTGTTCGCCTTTGGGATTTTTCCAAATCTTCAGGTACATCTAACATCTCGGAATTAATCTGAAAATAAATAAAATTTTAAACGTGTTTATTTTTATGGCAGTAAAGCTTAATTGTTTGTGTTTTAATTTATATAAATAATGCGAAATAAATTTTACTACTAAAACAGTCGCACAGTGAGGAACTTAAAATAAAAAAATGGGAATATTTCTGCAGTTTTTAAACTAATAGCCCTGTTGTAATAAAATTAATTAAATTCGATACAGTGCTGTTTGGACTTCTAAGTATCTCGACAGACCGCCAGTAAATAATAATAAAAAAAATTTTTTTTTTGAAAAAATGCGGTATGAATGAAAACCATTTTTATTCTTAAAAACAGAATTTTCACAGGCTTTACAAATTGTAAGAACTTCCTTTTTAATAGCAGTTAAGTGCTTATCGTACTAAATAGCATTATTGCGCTCAATTATCCATATAATATATGAATGAATGAAATATTGTTTAATTAACATGAAATTGTTATAATATTGAGTAAAATTACAGATGCTAAAAAGTGTGTTTAGTGAGCAAAACACAACTCACCGAACAAAGTTCTTTTACACTTAGCAGCTAAAATGCCGACAAAGCAGACAAAATTAATAATAAAATAAATAAACTTAATGTTTCGCGATATGTTGACGATAAGTTTATTGATATTCCATTTATTACTAAGCTGAAAACAGAAAAAAAAATAAACAAAATATTATTATATTCTAGATTTGAACTTAAGACCCTCATGCATATAAACAAAATTTGTAGATGTATATAATACATTTATTGAATTGACAAACTTTTTTATATGTGATCGGGTGAATCAAATGACTATGGCATCAATTAAAAATTCCTGTCTGAACACTTTACAACATACTTTTAGGATACAAGTCTAAATTTTAAAGGACAACCGTGGCTGCGTTTTATATTTTAGCAGAGCACACTTTAGATTGTCATTTTGCATTGACTTATTGCTGCTTCAACAGTAATAGTTTATAAAAAAATAAATATGGAAACCGGTTGAGCTCAAAGGTCACTTTCCGCTAGTAGTCACCGCTATTAGTTTAATTTTAAAACCAGTATAACTTTCGAATGGATCAGCCGTTTCCCATGTGGCAAGCGGTATTGTTGTGGTTCGAATAGGAATCGCAAGAAAAATACATGAAACAGGATTATGTCAAGAATTAAAAACGAAACAAATTATTTTTGAACAGTTGGAAACTGTTTATGAAATATGGAAAATTATTAACTCGTACGCAATTGAGCTGGAGTAATTTTCAACTAAAATTATTTCTACATTAAAAAAGTGGATGGTGGTAGTTCATGGGAAAGGTTTTATGTTTGAGGCCCCACAGATTTAGAGAGAACTGACTCAATTCCAAGTAGTGTTTCACAAACAAAATGTACTTGTGCTAGTACAGATTGTGGAAATCCTTTCGTCGATCTCTACAATCTTGGGAACACGAAAATGTCGCGAAGGACCAAATTGTTATTTTTGATAACCAAATAAATGGTTTTGGAACGAAATTTGCTGCCTCATGCTGCATGACCAAAATATCCGTAAACGTCCTCCAAAATAATGATTCAACAATTCTTTATAATTTTTTTTTTCGTTTCAGGGGTTTCTCGATGTGGTGGGACCGTCATATAAGAGCATCGCCAATCACATTCCTTCGACTGTTTTGGTTTAGCTCAGAGTTGTACAATTACTCCATGAAACTATCAGCATTCCAAAAGAAGAAACTGTTCCTACTCAACAATTTTAAATTTCACAAAGCACCAGACCCCGAGTTTTGGCAAAATAAAAAACCCCTCCGTATAAAAAAAAACAGCCACCTATTGCCAGCATCAACAATTCGTCCAATATGTAGTGGAGCAAACTGAAGTCAATGCCAATTTTGCAAAGAACGTAATCTGCTTCTATGAAGCGCATTAACATATTTGAATGCAATCCACAACGAGCGACTTTAGTTAGGCAGCCGCATTTCTGAAAATGAACGGAGCTCATTACAGCAGCATGATTATGGAGTTCTTGTGGCCTCAACTGGACGTAATGAATTTGAGCAAGAAACAATGGCTTTATTGCAGCCACGATTTCCAGAACAAATTCTCTCAAGAAATTCTGATATCATCAACTGACCATCCACCAAGATCGAGGTATTTAAAGCCATGCGATTTTTTTCTTTGGAGCTGCGTGAAATCCCTAGTGTATGGCAATAAACCAGAAACAACTCCCCTTATTCTGTAACTATTTGCCAACGTCATGTCAACACAATATCAAAAATGCGGTCGCTTACCTACTCCTGGCGGACAACAATTAACTAATTCGGACTCTGTCTGTGACTATTGTCTGGGGCCTGGGATACAGCAGGAGGCTATTACCAATTTGCCAACTGCTGGAGAAAAAGAGTACAGAAGTGTTCTATTTATGATATTGTGTTGACGTGACGTTGACAAATAGTTACAGAATAAGGGGAAATAATATTTTATTTGTTCAATACTTTGCCACGCTTTTGGGTTAAAAAAAACAACAACAACATTTAGAATAAAAGTTAGTCCTTTTATGAAAAAGTTCTGCCAGTCTAAAAGCAAAAAAAAATTCCTTTACCTCCACTCAAAATTCTTCATAACCCAGAGTTTTTGTTCGTTGTTGTTAGTGTGTGTAGTTCTTTTTTTGCTCATGTAAATGGCTAATTAACATGTGCATTCTTTTGAAGAAAATCTCACATAATAAACACTTATGATAAACTTAATACTGGGCAGCATGGATGTGAAAAGGTATCAGGAGTTAAAAACAAAAAATGTGCTAGACATCATAAATTTGTCTGCTTTCACAGCACAGCACAGAATTTTCCTAGCATTTAAGAATATCAACAAACAGCTTTTGGTCTCCAATAGTGTCTGAAAGCCTATTTAAAAATACTCATGGAAGTTATGTACGCTGGCATATCCAGGTTAGGGTTTTGCCTGATTTCGAACTTTACAATATGATATTTTACATGTAAAATTTACAGGCTCAACTTTACAGTTTTTGTTGGAAGAAAAATGGTTTAACATTTTTTTTTTGCAGAAAATAATTTTCTTTTTTGTCCTCAAAATAACAACTGTATGAATTTTCAGTTTTTAAAATAATGAGTGTGCATGCGTGGGTGTGTTTGTGTGTGTGTTTAACAACACCGTATGTTCGGCAGGGTTTAAGTGCGGTTTAGTTTTTTTTTCGTGTTCGTTGGCTGCAGGTGAAATTTTCTTATCAAAGTCAGGTGACCGCAAAAAAAGCCTTTAGCACAGACACATGGGATTTCTATCAAGGACACTAGGCACTCGTTGACTATATAGACGACACAGACACACACATACCCACACAAGGTCTTATCCAAAAGGGACGTTAATGCAGCATGTGGTCAAAATGAAACCATTGACAATGATGAGCCCGGCTCTATACGCCCGCCCTGGATAATAATAACAACATATGCTAAACAAAATATCTAGCACACTGTATGTGTGAGTGTGAGTGTGTGTTATAATACTCGTGCTAGGGATTGTGAATAAAAGATTTTATGCGCAGGACAGTCTGAAAAAAAAACAAACAAACAAACAAAATAGGAAAAGTGCCAAAATGTACACATTTCTGAAATGTCCAAGTGTAGCCAGGACCATCACCAGACAGATTATGATTTCTTACTTTATTCGTGTGTGTGTGTGCTTTTTTTCTATTTTGGAATAATAGCTGTGTGGCATATATTATGCTGTAGGTGTGCCGCCTGCTATGGGTTAATGAGAGGGGGATTATTTAAAACTACATAAAGAAGTATTTTATTTATTTATTTTTCTTTTTTGTAAAACATAATAATTATATTTTGTAATTATTTTTGGTTAACAAGTTGATTTTAATGCAGTTTATATTTTTAAGGTGTTTAAGATTTTATTATAATAACTTTTTTACCCTACACCATAAGCGTTAAAAAGTGTATAGCAAATAAAAATAAATAAAAACGTTATATTCGACCGTGTCGAATCTTAAATACCCTCCAAATATTTAGTAAGTAAATTTAAAATGTTTAACTGGGTGGAACAGAGTTCCCTTAAGACATCTCTGTACCCAATTCTAAATCTCTATTTTGACAGAGTCATTCCGGGAAGGGCCGTGACGGAGACGTTTCACCTCTGCAAGATCAGAGAACATCTCAGCTTTTTATAGGCTTAAGGAATAAAAAAAAAAAAAAAAAAAAAAAAAGCGAAAGAAATACATGGAATATTGGGAATATTAATTGTCAGGGTTGGGGAATTTCGTACTAACCAAAAAGGTAATAACTTGAAAATATGAATGTGGGAACTTCTCATATTCCATTTTCGTTAAAAACATTGGTTAAATAGTTGATATTCCTACTAACTAGCACCACTTGCAAAAGTGGAAAAATTGAACAAAGAACGCTGATGAGATGGCGTAGCGGCCACGAAATCAGTACTGATCCGTTCTGCTGGTTTAATGACTATGAAAAATATTCTAAATATTCCATTCTCAAAAAAAATAATAAATAGAATGCAATCACGTTCATTTATTAAAAATAAAAATAAAATAAAAAAATAATTTGCAGTTTCGCAGATTTGAACCTATAGCCTGTTGGGAAATTAACATCCTGTAATACAATTTACACAAACAAAAGGTTCACTATTAAAATAGAAATCCATACATTAATTTAAAACGTTGCGAGGGCACGCGCACTTGTTTACATGTTCATTGTAAATTGACAACTAGATTCAATTACTTGAACATAAATAACAAAGAAGCTTTAGTTATCAGCAGCCGATGGCTCTAGAAAAAAAAGCGAAAGAAATACATGGAATATTGGGAATATTAATTGTCAGGGTTGGGGAATTTCGTACTAACCAAAAGGAATAAAAATTTTTCAATATTTACACTATTTTTGCATATAATATCGTACCTCAAAGCCCACTAAAGAGGACGGCGGTCCAAAAATTGATTGTATCGTGTTTTCCACAGACGGACGTATGGGCATTGCTAGATCGTCTCAGACTTCATCATTGATCAAGAATATATATACATATATACTTTATGGGGTTCAATTCTTTTTGGAGGGTATTGAAAATGTATTTTATCGAGGTCTCTCGGGCAAGGGCTGTAGGGGAGACAGTTCACCTTTGTCATAAAAATTTAAAAATAAATGTTTGGAATAATTAAATCTAAAATTTATTTAATTTAATTTTTTTTTTGTTTTGATAGGGTCATTTAGAGGGCAAAGGGGGAGGAGGGGGTAGGGCAGAGGTGTTCCAGGTTACTTCTCAGCTTCTTCATTAGAGCTAAAAAAATTTATTTTTAAGGAATGTAGGCTTAAGTAAAACAATTTGTTAAATTTTTTAGCTATTTTTGCGGGCGCGGTCCAAAAATTAATTTTTTTAATTTTATGGCTCCAAGTTTAACGCGTTGGATTTTCTTCGGCTTAGAAATATATAATTTGCTTAACAAAATTACAAAAAAAAAAAACGCTAAAAATTATGTTGTTTTTTCTGGGTTGGTTTAGTTCTTCTTAGGGGAACTTTTTCCCCTCTGTCCCGATGCAGCCGATTTGCGAACTTGACCTGTGCTATCCTTCAAGATATATTTATACCAAATTTCAAGAGTCTGGCTCTTTTCGTTTGGACTGAATGGTGATTTCTCTGTCCTACCCTCCCCCCACACTTTGTCCTCTAAATGACCCTATAAAAAAATATATATATTTTTGCATTTAATAACTGGAAAAATTTACTTTTTAGTGGTGCCCCACCTCCAGGAGTAACCCCTACCAAATACAGTTTTTATTTACTAAATATTTGGAGGGTATTTAAGATTCGACCCAGTGGAATATAAGATTCTTACTTGTAGTTTTTATACCCTCCAAAAAAGAATTTGGAGGGTATATCCACTTTGTCATTCCGTTTGTAACGCAGCGAAATATCCATCTCAGACCCCATAAAGTATATATATTCTTGATCAGTGATGAAATCTAAGACGATCTGAGCATGTCCGTCAGTGGAAATCACGATTCAGTCCAAATGAAAAGAGCTAGACCCTTAAATTTTCGTATAAATATATTTTGAAGCTTAGAGCAGGTTAAGTTTGAAGATGGGCCAAATCGGGCAAGAGGGAAAAAAGTTCCCCTAAGAAGAACTAAACCAACCCAGAAAAAACAACATCATTTTTAAAGTTTTTTGGTTATATTGTTAAAGCAAATGATATATTTTTATGTCAAATACGGTCCAACGCCTTAAACTTGGAGCCATAAAATTAAAAAGAAATTTTGGACCCAGCCCACTTTAGTGGGCGTTATTATATGCAAAAATGGTGTAAAAATTTAACAAATTGTTTTACTTAAGCTAACACTTCTTGAAAATAAAATTTTTAAGCTTTAATGACCCCCTCCCCTTTTGCCCCCTAAATGACCCTACCCAAAAAATTAAATTTTAATTTTGTATATAATTATCCCAAGCATTTATTTTTAAATGACTAAATGACCTATAAAAAATAATTAAAATTTTTTTTTTTAATTTTGTATATAATCATCCCAAGCATTTATTTTTAGAGTTTTATGACAAAGGTGAAATGTTTCCCCCACAGCTCTTGCCAGACACACCTCGACAAAATACATTTTCAATACCCTCCAAAAAGAATTTGACCCCATAAAGTATATATATTCTTGATCAGTAATGAAGTCTAAGACGGTCTAGCAATGCCCATACGTTCGTCTGTGGAAAACATGGTATTGTCTAATTTTGAACCCCGCCCTCTTTTGTGGGCGTTGACGTACGGTATTATATAAAGGAACTCTGTCCCACCAAGTTAAACATATTAAATTCATTTACTAAATATTTGGAGGGTATTTAAGATTCGACCCGGTCGAATATAACGTTTTTACTTGTTCTTGTTTTATTTTTGCTTTTCTTGTGGCCAAAGTTATCCATAAAAGGATTAAAACTTCATTATGTTAAATATTTACATACAGATTGTATAAATTAATTATATTATGGTTAGGAAACCTCAGCTGCTCAACTTTTCTCAAATTAATATTTAAGATTTTAATTAAAAATTAAAAAAAAAAGTATAAGTATATATTACGTTTGCAGGAGATTATTTTTAAGCAATGTCGCCTTTTTTATAGAATAATCGTGCGCTGGTTTTAGAATTTCGACATCGATTTCCTAAACCTGTGACACCAACTGAGTCTTAGTGCTGCCGCTTAGCTGCTTGAATCAAACAGACTGCAACCATAAAAGATTTTGCAAGACGTGGCTGACGATGTCGTTCAGAACGAAGAAACATCAATCGGCGATATGCCATGCAATTGAAAGACTTTAGTGAAGTGGAAGGCAACATGTGGGCTGCCTTACAAAGTGCAAGTCACTTAAGAGGACGAAGGGGATGACATGAAGTTATAATAGCGGCCCTAAAAATAATAAATTTAAATGGACATTGTCATTGCATTAGGGCAATAAAGTGACTCGACATTGCTAACAAGCGTCACGCCACGTGACGCAAACGAAAGAGATGATGTGTTTTGCAAATGCAAACTATTTCGTACTCGTGTTTATGCAAGAATTGATTTTGGCGCTTTCGTGCTAAAGTGTGAAAAATTTTGTTTTTGTGATAAGAACTCCTTTATTGGACCCAAGTTCAAATCTGCAATATGCAAAATATTTTTTTATGAATTTTTATTAAATTCAAGTTATTTTTATTAAGAGTAGAATATTTTATAATCATCAAACTAGCAGAGCCGATCAGTGCTGGCGGCAAATTTAAATTGTATTGATATTACGATCAGTGCCGAATGCCATAATTTGCCGGCTAATTTCGAGGCCGCTACGTCATCTCGTCACTGCTGCTTGTTCAACTTTAATAAAAATAGCTTAAATTGAATAATAATTCATAAAAAATAATTTGCAGATTGCAGATTTGAACCTGAGTCGAATAAAGGAAGTTTTATCTCTTTAATAAGTTCGACAAATACAATTTATGGCGATTTCTTTTCTGGAAAATATGTAACGTTTTGTCACTTTTTATTCTAAAAAACCACAATTAGGAGTAATTTTAAACTAAAATACATCTTCATAAGATATAGTTGATCAATTTCGAATAAATTCACTATTTTCAAATGCCATAATGTTAGCATTTTCCATTGAAAAGTGCAAAAAATGTAGCCTTCCTTTTTAGAAAAGAAGATGGCTTAGCGGCCTCGAAATCAGAACTGATCCGTTCTGCTGGTTTGATGACTGTGAGAAATATTCTTAATATTCCACTCTTAAGAAATAAAAATAATTAAATAGAAATAAAAAATAATTTGCAGTTTCGCAGATTTGAACTTAGAGCCTGTTGAAAAAACTAAAATCCTGTAATGCAATTTACATAAAGAAAGTTCAGTGATAAAAAATAAATTCATACATAAAATAAAATCTACATTTTGTTTTTGTTTTAAATGTGTTTACACGATAGAACGTTATCTAGTGATAAGCAGTAACTTGTCGGGATGTACCTTCAAACAAAAAAGTGCTTTTAAAATCAATATTTAATCTTGTGTTTTATATATGGAAAATGTTAAAGATGCCTGTGAAAGAACTACCTACACTAACACACACACACATAAATATATACGTATTTACAAGGTCAGGGGGCAAATTACAACATTCGACATCGATCGAAATTTCCATTTAAATTGTATTGAAATTTAATTTGACCCCAGGAGCCAAATTACCGCATTCGATATCGATCGAAATTTCAATACAATTTAAATGGAAACTTCGATCGATATCGAATGCCGTAATTTGCACCCTGGTACTGAAAAACGAAATTTAATTTTTCATATAATAGATATAATTTTAAGGATTCACAAAAATTTGTATTGTTGGTTTCATTTAAATTTTAACAAATATTTCGGCACAACAGTTTAATTTGGGAGCTTAAGAAGTATGAGTATTATTGTCACCATCCTCATCATCATAAACATGATCGAGTTCTTCGGAAGAAGGCCTTTCATCGGAGTCACTGAGTAGAGCATCGAAAAAATCGCGAGTGGTAAAATGTGTTCCAGCTGTAGATCAAACAACGAAATCGACTGTTATTATGAAAATTTGATTTAAATAATTTAATGCAATTATTTTAATGATGGCAACTGCAATTTATGACACTTTCTAGTCCTTTGCTTTTAAAGAGTCGAAAATATTTTATTTCACTTACGCACTGGTCTGCCGTTCAGTTTTGCACCAGCATCGAATCTACCCAAGACAAAACAGCCTCCTAATGTCAGCAACAAGATCACCAATAATACACGCATTTTCTTTAATAAAGACCACGAAAGACTAATTCATAAGATGAAAGAATTCTTATTAGCAAACTTAAAAAATCTAAAATAATGTCAGACATTGTTAGTCAGTTATAAGCTGAAAATAAACACACGAGTTCTATATATTTTAATCTACATACATTAAAAGATAAATTGGGGTCAGTAATAAATAACAACGCATGTTCATAATTATTAGAAATTAAACAAAAAGACAAAAGTAGTAAAAAGCTTTAACTCTTATCGTCAAAATTCATGGTATTAAGAAAGATCATTACACTCTAACTCTTAACATTTTAAACCTAAAAGTTCATGTCTGTGCTAAAGAGAATGGCAATAAAGGTGAATATACGAGCCTTGCCATATTGGTGAAACATTTAGCTGTTCCCTGTCTCTGTTTAGGCAACTCAACATAGAGATACGAGTATATGGCGATCAATATCATGTGCAAACTATAAAATGGCTGTTTGGTTTATTTCGCAGTATCTCTCTTTTGTTATAAATATTTGAAAATCGCAATGAGAAATTTTCGTCCCCCTCCCAGAATTCGAATTTGGGATTGTTCGGAGACATTTCACCTTTGCCATAAATTTTTATTAATGTAAAAAAAAAATTTTTTGATAAGGTGCTTTAGCGGAAAAAAGGGGAGGAGGCTAGGCCAGAGGAAGATCAGAAAACATTTTAGCTTCGACATAAAAGCTTTAATATTATACAATTTATTAAATATTTACACTTTTTTCCATGTAATATGTTTCTTCAACGCCCACTAATGTAGGCGGAGACCAAAACTGGATTTTTCGGATTTTCTGACTGCAAGTTTAACGTTTTCGACCTTCTTTGACACAAAAATATATCATTTGCTTAACAAAATTACAAACAAAAAACAAGTAAAAACGTTATATTCGACCGGGTCGAATCTTAAATACCCTCCAGATATTTAAGTACAATTCAAATGTTTAACTGGGCGGGGCAGGGTTCCTTTATATAATATCGTACGTCAACGCCTACTGAAGGGGCGGGGTCCAAAAATAGACTACATCATGTTTTCCACAGACGAACATGTGGGCATTGCTAGACCGTCTTTTTAGACTTCATCACTGATCAAAAATATGTATTCTTTACGGGGTCTAATTCTTTTGGGAGAGCATTAAATCTGTATTTTTGGGATCTCTCTGGCAAGGGGCGGTGGGGGAGCCATTTCATCTTTGCCATAAAACCCTAAAAGTAAATGTTTGGGATAATTAAATGTAAAATTTATTATGTGAGTGAAGATAAATATGCCGAGATAAACATGCTCTGACGTAAGCAGTTACGAAACAAC
The DNA here is from genome assembly GCA_951800035.1 of Linnaemya tessellans. NCBI lineage: Eukaryota > Metazoa > Arthropoda > Insecta > Diptera > Tachinidae > Linnaemya > Linnaemya tessellans. The sequence goes on along the minus strand of OX637536.1, from coordinate 98,666,442 downwards.
GTATTTAGCTGTAAAGTTAAATATGTTATGACGTAACGAAATGGCAAACAGTGAAACAGTTCCTTTTTTTATGAAAATCCATATTTAATAAATTTGTTGAGCATTTTGTGAAAATATTTACAGGCCATAAATGGTCAATTTACAGGCCATGAGTGTGTGTGATCGTGGGCGGATTTTGTCCCCAGTGGCCAAATAAGGAGTTGGCATGCATTGCCAGTATATACAAAATGATGTATGGGATAGAAGACACTACCATATTCATTTTGTATATATATATATATATATATATATATATATATATATATATATATATGGATTTTCATACAAAAAAAATTTCACTGATTGCCATTACGTTACGTCATAACATATTAAACTTCATTTCGTAACTGCTTACGTCAAAACATATTTAACTCGGCATATTTATCTTCACACACATAAATTTATTTTTAATTTTTATTTAATTTTTTTGGCAAGGGTCATTTAGGAGGCAAATAAGAGGAGGGGGTAGGGCAGAGGAGTACCAGGTTACGTCTCAGCTTCGTCATTAAAGTTTGAACATTTTATTTTTAAGGAATGTAGGCTTAAGTAAAACTATGTGCTAAATTTTTACACAATTTTTTCATATAATAACGCCCACTAAAGGGGGCGGGGTCTAAACATTATTTTTATTTTATTTTATGGCTCCAAGTTTAACGCGTTGGACCTGCTTTGACATACAAAATTTATCATTTGCTTAACAAAATTACAAAAAAAAAGCTTTCAAAATTATGTTGTTTTTTAGAGGTTGGTTTAGTTTTTCTTAGGGGAACTTTTCCCCCTCTGGCCCGATTCAGCCCATTTACGAACTTGACCTGTTCTATCTTTCAAGATATATTTATATCAAATTTCAAGAGTCTGGCTCTTGTCGTTTGGACTGAATCGTGATTTCTACAGACGGACGGACGTTCTCAGATCGTCTTAGATTTCTACACTGATCAAGAATATATATACTTTATGGGGTCTTAGGGGAATATTTCGTTGCGTTACACACGGACTGACAAAGTGAATATATCCTCCTCTTTTGGAGGGGAAAAAATAAACTACTAACTACAATCTCCCCAGTGAAAAAACTCCACAAGTTTCTATTGATTATCGTCACTACTGACCATATAAAATTAATGGCATCGCCAATAATTACTCCCATGAATTAAGTTGCAAAATAAATTCGAAAGTGTGCGTGGGAATGCTGCCAAACAATTCACAATTATTTATAAAGCAAATAGTTGACAATAGAAATTGTTACTACCCCACAATTCACAATAGAACTTTTACTTCCATAATATTCATTGCCATAATTTTAGCGATAGGGTGGGCCATGTATCCGTTTATATTTGAAACACTTGTTATTTTGAATCTGGTAATACTTTCGACATTTATTATCTCCGCTGCACGAATTGAATCCATTTATACTTGAAAACGGTTTATTATTGGAAATTTATTGGAAATTTATTGGAAATTTATTTCCAAACCAAAGACAATTGGTCGGAAATTGCACGAAAATGTCGTACAAAATTTGGCTGCACAGAAGGACCCACAGTGCGCGGTATTCGTAAATTTATTGCTGAAGTTCGTGAAACTGGTTTCATTGTCGATGCGCCAAGACGTGATAGTGCTCAGTGCGTACACCCGAAAATATCGAAGTCATGGCTGAGATTCATTTATGCACCTGTTTATGTCGCATTTTGCGAAACGATCTCAGTGTGACGCCTTAAAAATGTCAATTGGTTTAGGAGTTGAAGCCGCATGAACATCAGCCGGAACAGTTGTACTTCACAACAACAAAAATAAATAAATAAATTGAGCTAAACTTCCAACCGTTTTGGTTTTATTGCATTTTAAAATTTAAACTTTTAAATGGCCCATCCTTTATAAGCAACTAAATAATTTTAACTTTTTTTTTACATACATAAGCACTTCTATTGGGAATGAGTATTTTTTCCGGTATTCGCAACAAACCGTTATGTTTATGTCAATAGCACTTCATGCTATTGTGAATTGTTTGGGCCTTATGGTGTCTATTGTGGACCATTTTTGTTAGTGCCTTTTAAATGACTTGAGTGAAAGAATGAAAAGCTTTAAACGCCCACAGTTTTTATCACACACTTAAGTTTTTGTATGATATTGTAAATTTCATTTACCAAACTCAACTATTGTGAATGTCTTAACCTTTTTTAACTGGACTTTAAACGGATAGCGTTACTTCTTCAAATATAAATCATTAACTGCTTAACTTTTATTTTGAAATTAGTTCCAATTCATTTCAACTCGCTCTATATGATTATTTGTGGAAAAATCTAAACTTTTACTTAACGGTCAAAAAAGATTTGTCAACACATTAAATTTCCTTGATTCTAATTCATTTATGATTTTCAAATTCACAAACGATTTTCAGCTTTTATTTAAAAACATAAATACAAACATATTTAAATTTTCTAAAATAATTAAAAGAAACCAAAGAAATTTTTTAATTTATTTGTAGCGTCCTCTGCACCATTTTGTACAGTATTGCTAGCTGCACCCCAGATGTTAGTAGCAGCATCACTTAAATCATTTGCGACAGATCTGGCATTATATCCAGCTAAATCTAACAAGCCATTACCTTCACTGTTTGTTGCTGGTTGTGCTTGATTAGCATATCCAAGACCAAAACTACCCGTAGAACCAAATTTTGTGGGCGTAAATGAGTTTACGTCTACTTTCGCATTCCCTGCCACAACATTAGGTTTACCGGTATTCAAGGTGCTGGTAATGGTATCACCTACACCGTGCACTACAGAACTGATTGCATTTGTTACTCCATTCGTAACTGCATTTGTAACATCTTTTGCACCACCTAATACATCACCAACTACATTTGCAGCTCCACTCACGCCACTCTTACCAATCTCTATTACGCCACCTGCTACCGATTGTGTTCCATGCAAAGCATTACTTCCAAAATCAAATGCAGCATTTATTATAGGTTTTCCTGCATTCAAGCCGTTGCTAACCGCGCCACCGACATGGTGCACTGCAGAATTCACTGCATGAGTTACTCCGTTCGAAACGTTTGTAGCCATACCTCCTACACTACTTACTACACCGCCAACTGTATTTGTAGTTCCATCCACGACACTACTAATAGCATCAAATGCGACATCTGCTACCGGTTTTTGTCCATGCAAAGCATCACCTCCACCATAAAGTCCAAAATGTACTACAGGTTTAACTGCACCCACGATGCCAGTAATCGTGCCACCGACACCATGTACTACAGAATTGGCTGCATTTGTCGCTCCACTCGACACATGACCAGCAAAACCTCCTAAGCTATCGACCACGCCACCAACAGTATGTGTAGCCCCACCCACGAACGTACTAGCAGCATCAATTGCGCTATCTGCTACCAATTTTTTTCCATTCAAAGCATTAATGGGAACATCAAGTGCATGATCTATTGCAGATTTCACATCATCCAAGGTGCTGGTAACAGTGCCACCGGCACCTTGTGCTGCATGATTGACTGTGTCTATTACTCCACTCGAAACTGTGCCAGCCGTATTTCCTACGTTATTTACTACTCCACCAACTGTATTTGTAGCGCCACTCACGAGCGTATTGACAGCATCAATTGCGGCACCTGTTTCCGGTCTTCGACCATGCAAAACGTCACTTATTACAGGACTAGATGCATCCCAGGTGTCGGCAACCGTGCCACCCACGCCCTGTACTACAGTATTCGCTACATTTGATACTCCACCCGAAACTTCTGCAGCCACACCTCCTACATCATCTACTACACCACCAACTGTATTTGCAGTTCCACTCACCAAAGTTTCAACAACATCAATTGCATCATCTCCCACCTTTTCCGTATCCTTCAAAGCATTCATATCAACATTAATAGCTTGATCTATTGCAGGTTTCACAGCACTCAAGGTGCTGGTGACAGTGCTACCGACATTTTGCACGGTAGTACCACCAACAGCATTTGCAGTGGCACCCACCAGCGTATTAGCAACATCAATTGCACCATCTGCTAGCGCTTGCTTTACATGCAAACCATTAATTCCACTATCAACAGCACCATGAATTACAGGCTTAGCTCCATCCAAGACGCCGTTAATTGTTTCTCCGACAGTATGGACTGCAGCACTGAGACCTCCTGCACGATGTGTTGCAGAACCAATTGCGTGTCCAATATCCTCTTCTGCTTCATCATCCTGGCAGTAGTTTGGGGGTTCATTGCCAGAAGAATCTGTAGGCCCATATGCATCGCTTGAATACAAGTCTCTAAAATTGCTAGGGGCTGGAAGAACAAATTTGTACAAAAATAAGAAAAATGAATGCTTTTACTGTCCCGTGATTTACACAATTAGGCGCAAATAATTGCCGACTACTTGTGTAATAGAAGTATTTAATAAAAATTAAAAAGCAATTAAAATGTCTGGCGACATATTTTTTGTGTACTTATTAAATCGTAAAAACCACAAACAAGTATTATGTTCATTTTTGTATCAAATTAAAACTGTTTACAAAATCATTGAGAGCCCTCAAAAAAAAAAACCGCAACTTATCAGGTAACGATAACACTCGCACAACACGATTTCTGCAATATCTAAACAAAGATTTTTATTTGGTGGTGCTGTTCTCATTCGCGGTGAATATAAAAATAATTTTGTACACACAATTTTATTTTTTTGGGCCAAGAGATAATTGAAATTCCTTATCGGGGAACTCAATCTATCCTCACTAGAGGCGGAAATGTTTGAGGAAACGTGAACAGCCTTTTTCCATTTCACTCTTTGCTTTTTTTACAGGCATCACAAATGATCTGAGCAGGCTAGAATCTATAATATTCCCTCTAAGCCACAAATGAAATGAAATTAAATTGAAATTGCTATGCTAACATACGAGGGATGTCTAATAACTGTGAAATTTTGAGCAAACTGCGTCGTTTGGCGTGTGTGTGTGTGTGTTTGACAGTCATTAAAAAGCAAAATTAAGAACATAAATTTCAGCCTCGTGTGTTGGTTAAGCATTATTTTTGGTGTAAAAGAGAAAAAACACGCGTCAGTAAAACCAAGCGAGAACTTGATAAATAGTATGGCAACTCTGCACCATCAACTTCAATGTTTAAAAAGTATTTTAGTGAGTGCAAAATTACGGCCTTCGATATCGTTCGAAATTTCCATTTAAATTCAATTAAAATTTCGATCGATATCGAATGCGGTAATTTGGCCTCTGATTTCCGTTGTCGTCGTACCAGATCATTACGATAGAAATCGCCAAGAAAATTCAGGCAGTAAATATGTACGATCGGATAATGAAAGTAAGAGAGAGAGAGAGAGAGAGTCGACTGTAGGCATCTTAACTGAGGGAGTGTATCACATTTGGATATGAAAATTCAACCGTGTGACGACGGTGGCTGGATGATAAAAGATCCTTACCGAAACTAACGCCTATTTTGAGGGCCTCGAGATAAACTAATATTTATTTAGAAGGAATAAAAATATAAACTAAATTTATTAATCTAAAAGGCTATAACGCTGAAAATAGAAAAAAAATTTATTCAAATCTCAAATATGCCTCTGAATTTCTGATAGAATGAAGAACCACAAAGTAAATTAATTATACACCGTGCATTTGAACATCGTGAGCACACAAAAATAAGCAAACGCTTTACTTACTCGTATTTAAATTTTTTAACAGCCTTGAACCAAACAATAACAAGATTTGTAGATGAATTAAGAAAAAAAAGATAAACGTGTAATTAATTTTTTTTTGGTTAGCGTATTTTATTTACAACGCAAATATGAATTCAGGTGGGCATAAATTTAGCTTGGAGCTAAAATAGTTTATTAAAAAATTTAACTCTATTTAAATGAGCTTAAGGTCTCTCTTTTATATATAATAACTAGATTTGAATTGTCAATATATCGATATCCTCTGGATATCTTTTTCAGGACATCAATTATAAAAAAAAATAATTCAACAAATTATTATAGAGGAATTAAACAAAATTAAGAATATATTTTTTTTGTTATTCTGAAAATGTTTTTAAATTCACATATGTATAATAATCTGTTAAATTATTTTTATTTTTTATAATTGAAATCCATTAGAGGATATCGATATACTGAAAATAAAACATCTATAGTTATTTTTTTATAAAAAAATTCAATTCAACTTCAATCTCCCTATTAAAGGATATAATTGAAAATATGTATAAATTTCGAAAAATTAGCAATTAAATAATTAATTTTTTTTTGAATATTGTTTTAATTAATTCCAAACAAAAAATTCTTTATCCTTGCAAAAGCTCACTATTTAAACAAATTCATAAAATTTCCAGTACTTACATGCCCATCCACCATAAAGTGGATCCTGTCCAGGTCTACACCACACCCACGAGTATCCCAATGTCACAAAAAATATTACCGCAAGGACACGCATTTTTATTTATTTTTATTTTTTTAAACAGCTTCTCAACTACTTGCCGCCACAAGATGTCTCAAGAACTAACTAAAAATTCGACAACTTACGCGTGTTTTATAAGACTTTAATAACAACGCAATAGCGTGGCCATAACTGTAACAAAAACAAAACATCATTTACGTATGAAAATTATAAAAGCGTGTATCAAATAATTCCAGAACAAATATTGCAAGACTGGCAAAACAATTTCGGCGAAACGGTTACAATTGTTTCGTATTATCTATTCCCCATTGTTATATTTATTTTAAACTGCGTCATATATATATATATATATATATATATATGTATATATATATATATATATATATATATATATGTATATATATATATATATATATATATATATATATATATATATATGTATATATATATATATATATATATATATATATATATATATATATGTATATATATTTGTATATATGTATATATATCTAAAAAATGTAATCTAATTTAATTGCGTTTTAAAAAATATTATATAATTGGCAGCGACTGACACGATCATGTACTAAAAGCAGAGTAACAGCACCCACCTTCGTCGGCCCTGTAGCAAAAATTAGCCGGCGAAGTAAAAGGTTGAAATAGCTACAAAAAAAAAAAAAAAAAAAAAACAACTGTCTATCTTCTCATCTTTCCTAATCTGTCCCCTCAATACTATCCCCTCGTTTTCAGTTCCGGCGCAATGCATTGCATATATAGGGGTCATCCCCTGAGTGCTGGTCCAAGATAAAAAAAAAAAAAAATATTCCATTGAAATTCAAAGAAACAAAGATGTGCTGAAAATAGCACACGCGCCGCGGCCATAATGTCCATAAACTGCTATATATCATATAGTTGAAAACATTTTTATAATAACTCTCACATCTGAGGACTAACAGCTCTTTGTATATCAAAAGATACAGCAAAATATTTGTCTTATGAAAAGCTATTCTCCAAATATTAGCAAAAAGGGTAGAAATTAAACTCTCCTAAGAAAATGTAGAAAATTTATATGAAAAGTCCAAACATATTTATGGTATACCATATTCATGGTGCAACATATTTATGGTTTACCATTTGCAAAAGAACCATGCATATGCCTCAGCTTGTAAAGACGGTGTAGGAGAACCCATGATCTCCCCATCCGATCCCCTCACTGTTTATATATTTTGGGTCAGTGCTTCAAAATATATTATGAAGTTAAACGATTGTGTAGAGAAGAGGTCAAAGAAACTCACTGGAGATAGTGGAGCTGCCAATTGTATTGACTCACTTAAGCATCGGCTGACATGACATTAACACATAAATATGCTCGTGCACATAGTATGTGTAAAACCCGCAAAGTGAGGGATAGTTGTAGATACTATATGAACAACACATTAATTCTATTTGGAGATCATGGAACTCTACGCATAAAAAATTTTAAGACCTTATCACTGAAACTAAATTCTAAGAATATTATAATTTATTTAATTGTCTTCATTAACTAGATCCAGCAAATAACAATTCATAAGATAAAAAGACTAAAAATAATTACATTTTATATTATACATATAATAAAAGTTACGTTGCTCAGCAGTTTGCTACACATGAGTATTTAATTCCAAGAGTTTATTTCATTCAGGCCCTATTAAGGAAACCAGAGGGGAATTTGTTGCCTTATTTACTTAACAAATTGCTCAGTTTGATTTTTCTACGAATACTCAAGACCATTCTATTACCGACTACTTTTTTTTAGCGGATTTTAGTCAAACAAAAAGAGTAACTCACCGTGAACAATGGGAGCTCTTGCATAACTTGTTGACAGATTTGTTTTACATTCGCTTTAATTCATTTGCACACAATATATTCATAAATATTAAAATACTTGTATTCTACCCTGAACAAACAATTTGAATTTATTATAAATTGTTTTTTTTTTTTTTTTAGGAGTAGGACCAGCACTCAGGGGATGTCCCCTGTATATGCAATGCATTGCGCTGGAACTGAAAACGAGGGGATAGTACTGAGGGGACAGATTAGCAAAGATGAGAAGATAGACAGTTTATTTTATTATTATTTTTTTTTGTAGCTATTTCAACCTTTTTTACTTCGCCGGCTAGTTTTTGCTACAGGGCCGACGAAGGTGGGTGCTGCTACTCTGCTTTTTAGTACATTATTGGGTCAGTCGCTGCCAGTAATTGTCCAGTGATCAGTACTATGCCTTCATCACTGAAAACAGGCTGGCAACAACTAACACAACCACGCACTAATGCTGATCAGAAGAAATTCCACACAATATTTCATGACTCAGCGGGGGCTCGAACTCAGGACTCTCCGCTTCATAGTCTCATGTTCTACTACTTCAGCCAACCCCACCCACAAGTTTGACTAATAAAATCCATATTCATGTTTCTAAAATACTTCTACCAAAAGGTACCTTTTCCAAAAAGTACCTTTCCAAAAATCACTTTTTACATAAATTAATTTCCTTAATAATACCTTTACCAATAAAGTACCTTTTAGTAAAAGTACATTATCTGAAAGATACTCTTTCTCAAAAACACATTTCCACAAGTTACTTTTCTCAAAATTAAAGCAAAAGTTGTATTTTTAAAGTAGCATTTGCCAAAAGTACCATTTTGCTAAAGGACGTAGCCAAGAGATGAACATAAAACACATTTTTTTAGCGAATTATTTTACTCCAAAAGTAGCTTTCCTGTGAATAAATCTTCAAGATACCTCTTTAAATCCACTAATCAAGAATAATTATGAGAAATAGTATAGGGTCCGCAATCTAACGTTTTTTTTTCAACTAGTGCTTCTTTCGTAACACTTAGCTTATGCCTGATTTGACAGATAATTAGTTTTATTCTTCCGCTGAACGAATATGGTTGACTATCCAATGCGTTTTCGCTTCGCTAAGTGGGCCTGCGATCGACTTACAGAAGATGCCGATTTTGCCAAAAAAAAAAAAAATCTTTTCAGATGAAGCTCATTTTGATCTTGGCGGGTATGTAAACAAGCAAAATTGTCGCATTTGGGGCACAGAAAACCCGCACGCATACATTGAAAAGCCGACGCACACAAAACGAGTCACTGTTTGGTTCGGATTTTGGTCCAGAGGCACAATTGGGCCATTTCTTTTTCGAAAATGAGCAAGGGGTGGCCGTTACAGTCAATCGCGATCGTTACCGGGCCATGCAGCCATTTGAATGAAATTCTTTTCCATTATTAATCGGACGGATTGTACTTTCAAATAAAAAAAGAAATTTGAGAATATATTCAGTAGTTTTTTTTATAGCATTTTCAAAAAAAAAGTTATTTGGCGGACCCAACATAAAATTAAAATATTTTACGATGTTTCCCTGTATTTTCCATTTTTTTTTTACCCTACGAAAAAACACGCATTTTATTATTTCTCTCATGCATGGGAGTGTGTACTTCATCATTGAGAAACAAAAAGTACCGAAAGCGGATACGATTATTCACGACTGCAGGCTACCGACTACAGGCTGTCAAATATAGAATACGAGTACAAGGGTGTGTACATGAGAATGGTTACTTTGACGATAACAACACAATACCATTACTGGTTGTTGTCTGTACTACTTTGATCGTTGTAGCCAAATACAAACCGTCTTTTCATTGTTGTTGGCTGCAAAACAAAAACAGTGCAGGCAATATAACACAAGCATTAAAGCGATTTAGTGCCTAAGCAATTGTTATACCAAAAATGAGTTCTTCTTTATTTCGATTTTATTAAATTCTGCCACGTGATCCATGTGTTTTTGACAATTATTTGTGGTTACCTATAAACATAAACTTATGCTTAACAGGCAAAAGAGATTCCTTAGTTCATTCCGTTTCATTGTTTCCCTTTTACAAGACCAATTCATTTAGATATTAAGTGGATTTAAACTTTTATTTGAACACATAAATATAAATTATACTTAATTGTTCGAAAATATAGAATCAAACATATTTCTAATTCTATTTACACCGTTAGCAGCACCGTGAGAAAAAAGATTTCTGGTGGATGTAAAAGTGTTTTGAGTTCCTCTCAAAGCATTATTAGCCACACTGTGTACACCATTGATTGCAGCGTCGAATGTATTTCCAGCTCCATTCAACATGCCATTAGTTACAGCACTCAAATCGTTTCCAGCTGTATCTGTAAATAAAAGAGTTGAAGAAAAGAAGTTTCGTTCACAACCAAATTATTGTTCTTCATATTCATTATTTGGTTTCAGCAGTCGGCACACAGTTACCAATGGGTTAATTGACTCCTTGATGGTATCAGTAATTCATTTCTTGAGCAGTTAAATATTTGAATGGTATAAAAACAACTTGAATTGATTATGAAATTTTTGTAGTTGAAAATATTTTTTTTTAAGAAATTTTCCCAATTCGAATAATATGTATGTATATGTGTAAACAAAGAAATTCTTAACTGTCAAATGAACTGAACTGAACGCTACAAAATTATTCTGACCTGCTCATCAGTATGCGCATAAGACGACTTTGCGATTTTTATGGCACACCTAATCAGTGACTCCATTTGACATTTTTGCAAAGTCAAAAAATGTGCTACAGCAGTAATATTCATATTATTATTTTTGGTATTTACTATAAAATGTTCATAACTGCTTTTCGAAAATTTGCGAAAATTTGCCTTGTCATACAATATTATATTAATCAAATGAAAACTATTAACAAAAAACAAAAACTTTTTCACATCAAATAAAATAATTAATTTCCTGAAGAAGTCACACAAAGCAGTGACGCAATATTGAAAATTAATATATTTTAAATAAAAATAAAGAGACCTTAAGCTTAAAAATATTAGAGTATAACAATAATTGAAAAGAGGTCAAGAAACCAGAAGAATTTTTTATTTCCTTACACAATTTTTGTTTTGGAGCATCATTCAAAGTTTTACATTAAGGGATTTACTATATAAATATACGTCCATGTGATGGAAATCGCTTATCGCATGAAATAAAGCGTTTTCGATTTGAAGTCACAAAATTGGTGTGCTGGAGTTCGCAATCGCTCAAAATCGTTCTAAAAAAATTGGCGTTTTTCAAGTCGCATGTGATTCGATAATCGTGCGATTTACAGCACATACATGATAGATAGAAAAATGTAGCTTTAAAATGTGACTATTGTCACATTTGTCACATATTTGTCCAAAAAAAAAAAAAAAAACACGACAAATAAAATTTACATTCATATTTATTTTTCACAGCCGTAAATTATGAATGTGGAAGGTTGTCAAATATTTGCCCAAAAAAACGTAACCACTAAATAGTAATGAAAAATATTTTGATTCAGATACGAGTTTGTAAAGTAGAATTTAATAAAAATAAAAAAATAAATTCATTAAAAATAAAATAATAATTTGCGTATTGCAGATTTGAACTTGAGTCCAATAAATGAAAAATAGTTAAATCAAAATTTTTTAAAACATTTTGCGTTGTCCTCGAGACGGAGGCCAATTGCGGGATTTTCCTCTAAGAAGCTGCTTTACCACTTCTGTTCCTTTTTGTAAAGGCATAAAAAATTAATCAGCAGGCTGCAATCTATGATTTCTACTCTAATCAACTGGCGAAAGGCATTTCAATGTAAATTTTCAAAGTTTTTAGTGTACGTTCAACAAAACGTACAATTGCTAAAATACTACAATGTGTTAAAAGCTACTAAAAGATTTATAAGGCGGCTAACAAAAAAAAAAAAAAAAAAAAACAAAAAAAAAAAAAAAAATACATATATGTAGTTGAATTCTTTATCCTTACAAGGACTTGCTGGTTTACACGAATTAATAACATTTTCACTACTTACATTCCCATCCATTATATGGTGCATTCTGTGCGGGTCTACACCAAACCAAAGGGTGTCCGAGTGCCACAAAAAAAATTACTGCTAGGATACGCATTTGAATTTAATTTAATTTTTCTCAGCTTCTTAAGTACTTGTCCCGGGCAAGATGTTGCTAAAACTAATTAAAAATTTAGAAAGCATGAAATGCTTTACCACAACTTTCCTTTTGCTATCAGCCAGAAATAGAACTTACATAAGCGCTATATATCATATAGGTAGTTCAAAACATTTTTATAACAACTCTCATATATAGAGCTTAACACATCATTGATAGGGTTGCCAGGTTATGCGTAAACGGAAGGAGCCAGGAAATAAGTTTTTTTTTATGAAAAATAATTTTTCAACAATTACTAAGAAGAGCAGAACTAAACTTTTCGGAGATAAAAATATATTTATATAAAAATAGCTATTTATGGGGAAAATTTTCATTAAGAGCTGCAACCATATTTATGGTATAGACGGGGTATCACGATCAATTAATCCGAATTGACGTGGGTTGTTTCCAACAATTACAAAAAACTGTCATTCTTAATTGTATAGCCGAGCTACCGGAAACTAATAATCCTGTCCTATTTACTCTTTCGCAGATGACAGCAGCCTTTCGCATTCCTATTCGTTTAACTGCAGGCCGTCAACCTCTGTAATCGAGACGAGTATTCAACGTGTCATTGCTGAAATACGCCCTCAAATGCTTGAAAAGGTGGTCGAAAACTGGACCTCCAGAATGACCTTTATGCAAAATGTTCGTGGTGGCCATATGCCCGAAATTGTATTTAAATGTTAGATGACAAGAAATTATCTACTAAATAAAAAATTTTTTTTGGCCATTTCATAATTTGGCATGTGTTTTATTTAAATTTAAAATCAGCAAGCTCTTATAAAAACACCCTTTATTATGATACGAAACTACTAACAAAGCATTTACGTTGAATGTCATTGAACTCTACGCATAAAGCTATTAAGCCTTAATCCTACCCTGAAACCTTATCACTGAAACTAAATTCTAAGAATATTATAATTTATTTAATTGTCTTCATTAACTAGATCCAGCAAATAACAATTCATAACATGAAAAGACAAAAAATAATTATATATTATATAATAAAAGTTACGTTGCTCAGCAGTTTGCTACACATGAGTATTTAATTCCAAGAGTTTATTTCATTCAGGCCCTATTAAGGAAACCAGAGGGGAATTTGTTGCCTTATTTACTTAACAAATTGCTCGGTTTGAGTTTTCTACGAATACTTAAGACCATTCTATTACCGACTACTTTTTTTTAGCGGATTTTAGTCAAACAAAAAGAGTAACTCACCGTGAACAATGGGAGCTGTTGCATAACTTGTTGACAGATTTGTTTTACATTCGCTTTAATTCATTTGCACACAATATATTCATAAATATTAAAATACTTGTATTCTACCCTGAACAAACAATTTGAATTTATTATAAATTGTTTTTTTTTTTTTTAGGAGTAGGACCAGCACTCAGGGGATGTCCCCTGTAAATGCAATGCATTGCGCTGGAACTGAAAACGAGGGGATAGTACTGAGGGGACAGATTAGCAAAGATGAGAAGATAGACAGTTTATTTATTTTTTTTTTTTTGTAGCTATTTCAACCTTTTTTACTTCGCCGGCTAGTTTTTGCTACAGGGCCGACGAAGGTGGGTGCTGCTACTCTGCTTTTTAGTACATGATTGGGCCAGTCGCTGCCAGTAATTGTCCAGTGATCAGTACTATGCCTTCATCACTGAAAACAGGCTGGCAACAACTACCACAACCACGCACTAATGCTGATCAGAAGAATTCAACACAATATTTCATGACTCAGCGGGGGCTCGAACTCAGGACTCTCCGCTTCATAGTCTCGTGTTCTACTACTTCAGCCAACAACACCCACAAGTTCGACTAATAAAATCCATATTCATGTTTCTAAAATACTTCTATCAAAAGGTACCTTTTCCAAAAAGTACCTTTCCAAAAATCACTTTTTACATAAATTCATTTCCTTAATAATACCTTTTCCAATAAAGTACCTTTTAGTAAAAGTACATTATCTGAAAGGTACTCTTTCTCAAAAACACATTTCCACAAGTTACTTTTCTCAAAATTTGCTTAAAGCAAAAGTTGTATTTTTAAAGTAGCATTTGCCAAAAGTACCATTTTGTTAAAGGACGTAGCCAAGAGATGAACATAAAACACATTTTTTTAGCGAATTATTTTACTCCAAAAGTAGCTTTCCTGTGAATAAATCTTCAAGAAATAGTATAGGATCCGCAATCTAAAGTTTTTTTTTCAACTAGTGCTTCTTTCGTAACACTTAGCTCATGCCTGATTTGACAGATAATTAGTTTTATTCTTCCGCTGAACGAATATGGTTGACTATCTAATGCGTTTTCGCTTCGCTAAGTGGGCCTGCAATCGACTTACAGAAGATGCCGATTTGGCCAAAAAAAAATCATATTTTCAGATGAAGCTCATTTTGATCTTGGCGGGTATGTAAACAAGCAAAATTGTCGCATTTGGGGCACAGAAAACCCGCACGCATACATTGAAAAGCCGACGCACACAAAACGGGTCACTGTTTGGTGCGGATTTTGGTCCAGAGGCACAATTGGGCCATTTTTTTTTCGAAAATGAGTCAATGGCGATCGTTATCGGGCCATGCAGCCATTTGAATGAAATTCTTTTCCATTATTAACCAGACGGATTGTACTTTCAAATAAAAAAAGAAATTTGAGAATATATTCAGTAGTTTTTTTATAGCATTTTCAAAAAAAAAAGTTATTTGGCGGACCCCACATAGAATTAAAATATTTTACGATGTTTCCCTGTATTTTCCATTTTTTCTAACCTACAAAAAAACATGCATTTTATTATTTCTCTCATGCATGGAAGTGTGTACTTCATCATTGAGAAACAAAAAGTACCGAAAGCGGATACGATTATTCACGACTGCAGGCTACCGACTACAGGCTGTCAAATATAGAATACGAGTACAAGGGTGTGTACTTGAGAATGGTTACTTTGACGATAACAACACAATACCATTACTGGTTGTTGTCTGTACTACTTTGATCGTTGTAGCCAAATACAAACCGTCTTTTCATTGTTGTTGGCTGCAAAACAAAAAAAACAGTGCAGGCAATATAACACAAGCATTAAAGCGATTTAGTGCCTAAGCAATTGTTATACCAAAAATGAGTTCTTCTTTATTTCGATTTTATTAAATTCTGCCACGTGATCCATGTGTTTTTGACAATTATTTGTGGTTACCTATAAACATAAACTTATGCTTAACAGGCAAAAGAGATTCCTTAGTTCATTCCATTTCATTGATTCCCTTTTACAAGACCAATTCATTTGGATATTAAGTGAATTTAAACTTTTATTTGAAAACGTAAATATAACTCATACTTAATTTTTCGAATACAAAGAATCAAAGATATTTTTAACTGCATTTACAGTGTTAGCAACACTGTTAGATACAGCATTGGTTGTACTAGTAGTAAAATCAAGTACACCTTTTATTGCAGCGCCGGATCTATGCCAGATGTCCGTAGCAACATCAGTTATATCATTTGCCACAGATCTGACTTTATATCCAGCTAAATCTAAGAGGTCATCATCACTTACACCATTTGCTGCATGACCCACACCACCACCATTTACTTGAATTACAGGCTTAGATGAATTTTTCATTCCACCGACTATATTTTTAGTTCCATTCACGGCATTCTTCGCAATATCAATTACGCCATTTGCTAACGGTTTTGTTCCACGATAAGTAACAGCTCCAACATCAAGTGCAGCCTGAACTGCAGGTTGGGCGGCACTCAAGGTGCTGGTAGCAGAATTTTCCACAGATTTATCTCCATTCACGATGCCTGCAGCAATATTCCCATTTCCTACAGCTGCACCTCCGCCATAGTAGTCCCCATGAGCTGCTGCATACATTGAAATAAAATCTTTAGTCGTAGCTGCATCGTAAAGCGTTGATCCATCCATATCCCGGGGTTTAAGGGAGCCAAACATTATAGAAAACGCAATATCAAAACCTAGAGGGCGTGGAGAAGCACCTAAGTTGTTGATTGATTCGAAGAAAACAATAAATTGAGAAAACTTATTAAAAAACATGGTCACATACACTGAACCAAATTTGCTGTAAATAATGCAAAATGTGTTTAAGAAAACAAGTTCAATTTACAAACAATGAATTGGGCTTCAAATCCCTCCTAAAGTCATGTATCTAGGCCCACGTTAATGCGCTATGCCAATGCACATAATGCGCAAGTCACACGTAACCGTTTTACTCGGGGGCCATAGATTACACTTCTCATATATGTATATATTCAAATCCTTCCACAATTGCTAGAGGACGGTAAGTAGAAAGGTGTTGGGCAACAATTAATGAGAAAATTCTAAGAACGCGACATTTGCATCAAGGGGGGGGGGGGAGAAAGTCCCCCATACTTTGTATCTCCATTATAGATAGCCAGAGAGGAGAAATGTGGTTTAAAAATAGTAGTTATTGGTGAACAACTGGTGTTAAAAAATATAAAACTGCAACATTTAGTTGTATTTAAGTTCCTTTCAAAACTTGGCACCCTTGGCATCAGTATAGCTAAAAACTTGAACTTGAACTTTGGTATGCAGCTATGAAGCAGATCCGCACAAAAACATATATGTGAAAAATCAAAAATATTCGGTCATTAAAAGTATTGAGGTCAAAATATGGACCAAGTTCTTCATAATTAAAATAGCATTTTATTTCTAGGCAAACCTTTAACTAGGCAATTAACCCTCTCTCCGTCTCCCTCTCTCTCTCTCTCTTTCGGCAAAAATTATGGAGGACAAAATGTTGTCAACACTCTTAATAGGTTGCAAGAATTGAAGCTAAGCGTGTTTACGTCGTTTGCGTCATGGCACATATAAGGCGGGCCCCGGATGAGCATTTTTCGCAATGAATTGTGTTTATGCTGCGGCTCCTTTCTATTGAAATGTTTAAGACAATAACAATCCACCAGATTTTTAATAAAAAACTCATTTCTACAATATTTCTAAAAAGCACCCGTTCATCCATATAAAGATTTCTTGTGTCATACAAAAATAGCAGCAATGCGTGTTCTATGTATAAAATTGTTGTTTTTGGTGGCTGCATATTTCATTAGTAAATTCATGACTTTCGACATCATTTTTTACTTAAGAAATATTGAAATCATAAACAATTATTATGTAATAAAATGAACACTTTGGTCTTGACACACTATCACTATTTACAGAATCAATGTGTGGCCTCATACAAAACGCAACTTATCAGGTAACGATAACATTCACACAGTACAGTTTCTACTATATCGAAACAAGATTTGTGCTCTTGACATACTTCGTTCGAATTAAAGATAAAACGAATTTTGTCCATATAATTAGAATTATATGGTAATTAGAAAATGTTTAAGGCGCTACAAACAGCATCCGCACCGCAACCACTAAATTCGGTTTCTTTCATTATCAGCCAGAAACAAAACGTACATAACTGCTATACATCCTATAGTTGAAAACATTTTTATAATAACTGTCACATCTGAGGACTAACAGATAGATCCTTGTAAATCGAAAGATACAGCAAAATATTTATCATATGAAAAGCTATTCTCCAAATATTAGCGAAAAGGGTAAAAATTAAACTCTGCTGAGAAAATTCTGAAAATTGATATAAAAAAAAAACCCCAACCATATCTATGGTATACCATATTTATGGGTTACCAATCGCAAAAGAACCATTCATGTACCGCAGCTTGTAGAGACAGTGTAGGAGAACCCATGATCTGCCCATCCTTATGGGTCAGTGCTTCAAAATATATTATGAAGTTAATCGATCGTGTAGAGAAAGCATCGACTGACATGACATCAATATATAAATATGCTCATACACATAGTATGTGTATATCCCGCAAAGCGAGGGATAGTTGTAGATAGAATATCTTTGCTATAAAAATATAAACAACACATTAATTCTATTTGAAGATCGTGGAGCTCTACGCATAAACAATTTTACGACCTTGTCACTGAAACTAAATTCTAAGAATATTATAATTTATTTAATTTTAACTAGATCCAGCAAATAACAATTCATAAGATAAAAAGACAAAAAATAATTATATTTTATCTTCTTCTATGTATATACATATTTAAAACTAAGTTGTCCTATGTTCGTGATTTTATAACTCGAGAACCACTCAACCGATTTTCAAACGAGTACAAGCGTTGGAAAGGTCGATATATTTACGTACATGACCCTTTTTAAAGCAACAATTATGACAGACATGCAGAATTAAACATGAGTTGAAAAGATGATGAGGCAGATACAAAAAAGATGCTGCATGTGGCTGACATACACAACATTAATTTTACACAAAAATAAGTTTGGTTACGTGATTAAAATTTCACACACATAAACTGGAAGAGCGACTTCAAATACACTCAGAGAAAAACTGATACATATAAAACCAAAATCATACGAGCACATATTTTGTTAATTATTAGTATTATTTCAATTTAATTACATACAACAATAAACGTATTTTCAATATAAAAGCAAAAAAGAAAATCGAATTTAGGAAAAATTTAGAGCAAACAAAATTAAAGTTTAAGTTGAAACTTCATTAAACTTGTTAGAAGAATCCTAACTGCACATTAGGAACAGTTAAGAAACCGTTTGGTCTGTAATTAAAATTAAACTTGGGTACAGAAGATCTTAATTCTATCTTATTACCATTAAAGTCTTCCCAAGCATCTGACGCCAGCCCAGCACCATAAGACCTCATATTATTGAAACGAGGTAGTGATTCATAGCCAAGAGTGCTAACGACATCATTCACACCACGAACTGGACTATCGAAGTTAACATTTAGTTCAGGTTCATCAGCATTAACTTCCAATGTGGGGTTGTCATTAAAGTCATCAATTGCTTTATTTAAGAGTTCCAAAACCGCAGCCGTATCAAAAAAAACATCATATTTACTATTCACCGCACTGCCAAAGTTAGGATTTGGTTCAGCGCTGTACTGTTTGGAAGGATGCTTCAATTTATTAACGTTTTTGAAACCTTCTGTCATGAGAGTGTCAACTCTTGATTTCAAATCACGCTCAACACCATTCACAATATGAACTGGATCGTCCAAATTAACTTTTAATTCAGGTTTAGCGGCGTCGTTGTTGCCATGAGCATTAACATCTTGTTTGGGGTTGTTCTTAAGGAATTCAGTTGCTTTATTTACGTTTCCTGTCACCAGACTGTCAACTCCCCATTGCAAATCACGCACAACACCATTCGCAATATGAACTGGACTGTCTAAATTAACTTTTAGTTCAGGTTTAGCAGCGTCGTAGTTCCCATGAGCAGTAACTTCAAATTTGGGGTTATTCTGAAGGACTTCAGTTGCTTTATTTACGTTTTCCAAACCTTCTGTCACCAGACTGTCAACTCCCGATTGCAAATCACGCACAACACCATTCGCAATATGAACTGGACTGTCTAAATTAACTTTTAGTTCAGGTTTAGCAGCGTCGTAGTTCCCATGAGCAGTAACTTCAAATTTGGGGTTATTCTGAAGGACTTCAGTTGCTTTATTTACGTTTTCCAAACCTTCTGTCACCAGACTGTCAACTCCCGATTGCAAATCACGCACAACACCATTCGCAATATGAACTGGACTGTCTAAATTAACTTTTAGTTCAGGTTTAGCAGCGTCGTAGTTCCCATGAGCAGTAACTTCAAATTTGGGGTTATTCTGAAGGACTTCAGTTGCTTTATTTACGTTTTCCAAACCTTCTGTCACCAGACTGTCAACTCCCGATTGCAAATCACGCACAACACCATTCGCAATATGAACTGGACTGTCTAAATTAACTTTTAGTTCAGGTTTAGCAGCGTCGTAGTTCCCATGAGCAGTAACTTCAAATTTGGGGTTATTCTGAAGGACTTCAGTTGCTTTATGTACGTTTTCCAAACCTCCTGTTACCAGACTGTCAACTCCCCATTGCAAATCACGCACAACACCATTCGCAATATGAACTGGACTGTCTAAATTAACTTTTAGTTCAGGTTTAGCAGCGTCGTAGTTCCCATGAGCAGTAACTTCAAATTTGGGGTTATTCTGAAGGACTTCAGTTGCTTTATTTACGTTTTCCAAACCTTCTGTCACCAGACTGTCAACTCCCGATTGCAAATCACGCACAACACCATTCGCAATATGAACTGGACTGTCTAAATTAACTTTTAGTTCAGGTTTAGCAGCGTCGTAGTTCCCATGAGCAGTAACTTCAAATTTGGGGTTATTCTGAAGGACTTCAGTTGCTTTATGTACGTTTTCCAAACCTCCTGTTACCAGACTGTCAACTCCCCATTGCAAATCACGCACAACACCATTCGCAATATGAACTGGACTGTCTAAATTAACTTTTAGTTCAGGTTTAGCAGCGTCGTAGTTCCCATGAGCAGTAACTTCAAATTTGGGGTTATTCTGAAGGACTTCAGTTGCTTTATTCAAGTTTTTCAAACCATCTGTGACCAGAGTTTGAGCTCCCGATTGGAACTCACGCACAACACCATTCGCAATATAAACTGGACCGTCTAATTTAACTTTTGATTCAGTTTTTGCATGGTCGTAGTTCCCATGAACACTAACTTCTAATTTGGGGTTGTTCTTAAGGACTTCAGTTGCTTTATTTACGATTCCGAAACCGTCTGTCATCAGAGCGTCAACTCCCACTTGCAACTCATCCACAACACCATTCGTACTGAGAACTGGACCGTCTAAATTAACATTTAGTTTAGCTCCATCAAATCCTGATGGCAAATCTTCCACTTCATTCTTTAATTTACCCGCAGCCGTATCTACAACATCATATCCACTATTAGCTGCACCGCCCAAGTTAGTATTTAGTACACTGTTTTTAATGCCATTAGCATTTTCCAAACCATCTTCTACAACATTTTTTGGTATGCCGACAACATTATTTAAAGTATTGCTTGAGCTATCTTTTCCACTGCCAAAAATATTACTAATGCCGTTAGTAGCTTTTTTGTATAAATTACTTATGGGTTTGAACACACTTTTTGTGGCGTTTTCTTGAAGTTTGTCTGTTTGGTATTTAATGCTCTTCAAAACGCCGGTGCCAAAATTTGCAAGTGAAGAGAAAACGTCCGGCTGACTTGGACCTACATAAATTTTAATATTCAAAATGAAAAAGAATAGTTATAATTTTTACACAATTTTTTTGTTTAATTTTATTCGTGCTGATTCTTTTCCCACATTTGAAAAAAAAGTCCAAAATTTATTATTGAGGGGATTTAGCTGGTTCCTATGCCCATTTCACTGGGAACTAGCTAAAAGCCCTGAACATCTTTTGCAAATTTGGGAAAAGAATCAGCACGAATAAAACAAAAAAAAATTATGTGACACAACAAATATCAAAAAAATCAGTTATAATTTTAGGATTGTTAGTTTTCTTTAATTACCACTTTCAGCATTCAACTGGTTATAAGAATCGGGTCTGCACATTACCAATGAGCAGCCTATTGCCACAAAGAAAATTATTGAAAAAACACGCATTTTTTTAGCTGACTTTCACACTGTTAATAGTCGAGGAGGTTGGCTATATGGTAATTTTGCGTCAATGGAGGTGCCTTTTATAGGTAAATCTTGTTTGAACAAGAGAATTGGGTTTTATTTTTTTTTAGTTAAAATTATAATAGCAACCAAATAAAGCAAAATGAAGAAAAGGCATAAGCTGACTGTGTATTGGTGCCATATAATGCACTGAGAAAAATTGCAGTGTTTGAATAAAATATTAGATCATTAGTCTTGGGTGAGATTAAAAAGATGGTGTAATTAAAAATGTGCCAATTCGTTACGGATTACACTTATTCCTCTATGGGATATTGTGTGCTCTTGTGAGAGAATTGGGGAGACTACCCAATATACACACCAAAAATCCCCACCAAACTTAGTGTGGTTAAGAACCTAGTTTCCTTGTTATATTTTCTTAGGTGTTTTCAATTCGTTTCCTTATATATTAGCCGAGTTCACAATCTCGAGCAAGTAGTCTAGCATCGTAGCATGAGCAAAATAATTGTACTCTACACCAACAAAATACATTAGCCCAGTTCACAATCTCGAGCAAGTAGTCTAGCATCGTAGCATGAGCAAAATAATTGTACTCTACACCAACAAAATACATTGAAAATGCTCTCAAATACTCTCTCAATTTGCAAATGCTATAATGCAAGACCATTTGCACAGGATTGTGAATTGGGCTATTGTGTATTTGGAATATTTTCCAAATTCAATATTTGTCTTCTAGGTGACAGTGATGCAAGTATTGCTCGACTGGTTCATCCTCTTCTTTGCCAGACTCTATATTGCCAACAATATTTATGCCAGCCCCGGTGACTCTTTTAACTCTGTATGTCCTTCTTGCTATGTGGAGCCAATTTTCATAGTATTGGCCTACTTAGATTTCCTTTTGTCTTCTCGATATTCGGGTTTCCCCTTCAGGATCTTGGTCACTCTACTGACAGTAGCCAACGTTGTTTTACTTAGTTTTTGATGTTGGTCACTAATGATCACATCTTTGTCAGCTCATTCGCTCTCTGCTCTTCCAGCTATGCCCTGGTGTCCTGGAATTCTGAGCGAAAGCCGTTCAGTAAATTAACCGGTTGGCTCACTCCGTACAGTATATTGATTCGTTAATTTCCGACCGCACACTAATTTCACCACTCACTTTTCAAATTCAATTAAAATTGTGAGGATAATTGTTTGAAAATTTGTTTTGAATTCAGAAAGACCTGATAAATATTCCAAGGCTCAAAAGAAAGTCAACATCAGTTTTAATTATTAAATTTACACTGCAGAGCAGAACAGCTGTTTTCGAAAGCCTCTACACTTTCACCATCAGTATACATGTGTATTATTTTTTTTCACTACTTATTAGGTGGCTTAGTTGAATATGATAACAGGTTTTATTTATACAAATTTTCCGTTCTAGCAAACACACGCAATGCGAGATCCCCTGCTCATTTCCTGTACTCCCAAATTAATGTGGGTTTTTTTTCACAAGCAGGCAACGAGTTAATTGCGAAAACTATTTAGTTCTTAAGTTTGCATAATTCATTTGTCCGATACCTATTATACTCCTCTTTAACTATTTACAGTGTACACAAGTTGTATTACTGAAAGAAATAGTTATCCTTTCATATTTTGAAGTCATATGCAAAATACCATAAAATTAATGTTATCGTTTCTCTGAACTTAAAAAATATTTTTATTATATAGATAAGACAAATGCCTATGTCAATTCACTTTTCTAAAGAATAAACAATAGCATTATTTTGATACGCATATACTATTATATAAAACCTAATGTATGTCAGTATGAACGTCTATATGTATTTTAGCAGAAGAAATAAAATGTTATTTAAGCATATTTGAGGTTGTGTATCGCCTAAAAATGTGAGGCAGATGATTTTAGTTAGAAGTTTTTTAAAACTATTTATTCTAAACATCTGCTCTGTGACACCTAAACTAACTCAAACTCTATGTGATTCTACAAATGAAGGTCCACCTAATGCCATCCCAATACAAGAGTTCAGAATGGATAACAGCCTGCTGCAAGTACTCAAAACAAAGCACTCACAGGGAACGGTGTGCCACTGATGTGTAAACGAAATGATGACAGTTTAAACTGCCTAAATGCGGCCAGTTTCCTAAAACTAACTGCTACAAAGAATTTTCTAATTTTTTCAAGAATTTGCATTCTGTTTGCAGATTTATGTATATCATCTACTTTTAAGAAACGGGCCCGCCGAAAGAAAAACCATTAAAGAGTAGTAGAACATTCTTGGTGAGTTCCAGGAAAATGTCATATGAGGACACTTGCATAAATAATATGACCTGATTTAAAACCCCGAAGAAGTAAGCATCGATCGTCATACGCCATAAAAAAATCATTTGGATGTATATGTCAAACTATATAGAGCTCCCTCTGGCCAACTCATGCGTTATCTGATTATTATGATGGCTTGGAATAATATTGGATGATCGTGGAATGAAAATAGGCTGGTATATTTTACTTAAATATTCAGACTTGAAAAAGCTATCCACGACATGGTTGCCCACTCTTAGCAAAAATCCATCAACTTCGCTAGCCCATCTAGCATGCTCTACCAATTTAGCCACCTGCGCCTATTTTCTGCTTTCCAAGCTAGAAGAAAATGAATGAGTCTTGTTTCGAACGAAGAGGTCATAAATGAAAAAAGGAATTTTAAGAAAACCTATTATTTGCCAGAAATCAAAAAAATTTTAAAAATCGCTGGAAAAAGTTTAATAAGAAAAAAATTATATACTAAAACAAATCAATTTTTATTCAAATTGTCATAGAGTTATCAAACAGCCCCTCGTAGTAGAACATAAGGCCACCCGTCATATCTCTGCTCTCCAACCATCTATATAATCCATCTCACAGGATCCCGATCGAGATCCTGTTTGCCTAAGGGAGCTGTGGCGTCTACCTGTCACTTCATAAACGAAAGACTTCTGCACACTGAATTCCAGTAAATTTGATCTTTTCGAAAATTTTTTATATTTTTATGCCCTCCAAAAATAATTTGGAGGTTATATTCACTTTGTCTTTCCGTTTGTACCCCAGCGAAATATCCCTCCCCCCATGAAGTATATATATTCTTGATCAGTGATGAAATCTAAGACGATCTGAGCATGTTCGTCCGTCCCTCCGTCTGTAGAAATCACGATTCAGTCCAAAATAAAACAGCCAGACTCTTGAAATTCGCTGTTAATATATCTTGAAGGATGGCACAGGCCAGGTTCGAAAATCGGGCCAGAGGGGAAAAAGTTCCCCTAAAAAGAACTAAACCAAGCTCAAAAACAACTTAATTTTTAAAGTTTTTTTGTAATTTTGTTAAGAAAATTATATATTTTTATGTGAAAGAAGGTCCAACGCATTGAACTTGGAGCCATAAAATAAAAAAATAAAATTTTGGACCTCGCCCCCTTTAGTGGGAGTTATTATATGCAAAAAATATGTAAGAATTTAGCAAATTGTATCCTTTGGGCCTAAACCTCTTAAAAATAGAATTTTTATTTTTTAACTCCTCTGCCCTACGCACTCCTTCCCCTTTGCCCCCTAAATGACCCTATCAAAAAAAAAAAAAGAAAAAAAAAATATATATATATATAAATAAAAAAAATTTAAATAAATTTTACATTTAATTATTCAGAACATTTATTCTTGAAGTTCTCACCCACGGCCCTTGCCACAGAGACTCCGACAAAATACAGTTTTAATACGCTCCTTTTTGGACCCCATAAAGTATATATATTCTTGATTAGTGATGAAGTCTGAGACGATCTAGCAATGCCCGTACGTTCGTCTATGGAAAACATGATATAGTCTATTTTTGGACCCCGCCCCCTTTAGTGGGAGTTGACGTACAATATTATAAGCAAAAATAGTGTAAATATTGAAGAATATTTATTCCTTAAGCCTATAAGAAGCTGAGATGTTCTCTGATCTGGCAGAGGTAAAACGTCTCCCCCAAGGTCCTTCCCGGAATGACTATGTCAAAAGAGAGATTTAAAATTGGGTACAGAAATGCCTTAAATGCCCACCAAGTTAAACATTTTAAATTTACTAACTCAATATTTGGAGGGTATTTAAGATTTGACCCGGTCGAATATAGTGTTTTTACTTGTTATTATTCAAAATACGAAACTAATCCATATATCTGAAGGAAATATATTATTTCTCTGTTGAAGGGCCTAGAAGTTTCTTCATAAGTGAACATTCGCTTAAGAAGTGTTTATCGCAGATTTTATTAGCTTTTCTTTAAAGACATAAATATTTCTAAAGACTTATTATTTTGCTAGCATATTTTGTGTTTTTTTAACTATCTTTTAGAGATAAGCACACAGCCAAAAACTATCGCTCCAATGTAGGATGTACGAGGTATGTTACAAAGAAAAGTTGAATTCTCATTTCTATTTTGTTCTCTTTAAAGAAGTCTGCCTTAGATTTTTTTCTTTTTTTGAGTCAAAATTCAGGAATTTTAGAACGAACTTTGCTAACACACACTTCATACCCCAAATTAAAAAAGATTCCATGACATGAGCCAACCCATATGACGACATCCCCAGCATCTATAATACTGATTCGACAAACGGGACGAAAACCGTCATTTTCATATTCTTGGCCTTGTTCGAGAAGCGTGTACCACTTGTAAAAATTTGTCTGACTCACACAACAACAAGCGCAAGCCACTGTCAGCAATTTAAGTGCTTTTCAGCATTTAATTCCATTTTTTACGCAAAATTTAATGCAAATTCTTTGATGAATTTCTTCGAGAGCAGAAAATTGCCAAACACGAAAAAAACACCTTTAAATAACTCAAATGGTGAACATGTGTTCGAGACAAGGGTGCCAATATGAAAATATTAGAAGTTTTGAAAACCATAGCCTATTTTCTTTAAACAGGCCTCGTATATAGTTTATGGATGACTGCCAAAAAAAAATACTATCTCAGAACTTTATTAATACACACATACATACACACAAAAGATATTAAAAGATTACAATAAATAACATTGTTTTCAACATTTTCATGTCACATGCGAGGGTGTGAGCGAGAGGGGGAGAGAGAGGGGGGAGAGAGAGAGTTTATTCGTAAAATAATATATAACCAAATACTTCAAACATACTTTGTTAGCATGATTTTCACGGCTGCCCACATGGTTGAAGCAAAAAGTTACGACGCCAGCTATTACTATGGCGGATCATTAAATGGTTAAGGTTAAATTTACATTTTTATCTGTTCTAAAGGAAGATACTTAAAACTTTCAATATATTTCAAGATATTTACACGATTTTTGCACATAATACCTTACGTCAACGGCCACTAAGGGTCAGGGTCCGGAAATTGATTTTTTTTCTGCTTTGGAATAAAAATATATCATCTGCTTAACAAAATTACAACAAAAAAAATCTTGAAAAATTATGTTCTTTTTTAGAGGTTGATTTAGTTCTGCTTGGGGGAACTGTTTTCCTTCTGGCCCGATTCAGCTCACAGCCCATATATGAACCTGTTCTGTGCTATCCTTCAAAATTTATCCATTCCAAATTTCATGGGTCTGGCTCCTTTCGTTTGGACTGTATTGTGATTTCCACAGACGAACGGACGGACGAACGGTCGCACCTAGATCGTCTCAGACTTCATCACTGATCAGGAATATATACTTACTTACTTATATACTTTATGGGGTCCAATATTTTTTGGAGTGGGGGTCCAATATTTTTTGGAATGTATCAAAACTATATTTTGTCGGTGTCTCTCTGGCAAGAGCCGTGGAGGAGACATTTTACCTTTGCCATAAAACTTCAAAAATAAATGTTCGGAATAATTATATGTAAAATTTATTAAAACTTTTTATGAAATTTTTATTTGACACATTGTTGACACAATACTAATATATAAATGAAATTTATTTGTTGGTGGTCAAGCAATGTCTATATGCATTTCATTGGTGCTTTACCAAATCATCAGTAGACTTTAACCACAGTTTTGAAAAGTTAAAAACCTCTTATCTTATGCATATACTTTAGGAAACCATCTGAGAATTCACAATTTGTAAATTACAAACTATTTTCAAATAAAAATTTCATAACAGTTTGATTTAGATTTTATTTTTCATTTTGCCTTATAAATACTTTTCTTGTTATCCAATGGACTTCTGATTGTATAAAGGTGTAGAAAAATAAAATAGATTCATATCGAATATAATTTGTTTGTTGGTTTAGTTTTGTATGAGTTTTAAGGCCTACTATGCTTATTATGTTGTGATTTTTGAAAATAGTTTGTAATTTACAAATTGTGAATTCTCAGATGGTTTTCGGAAGTATATGCATAAGATAATAGGTTTTTAACTTTTCAAAACTGTGGTTAAAGTCTACTGATGATTTGGTAAAGCAGCAATGAAGTGCATATAGACATTGCTTGACCACCAACAAATAAATTTCATTTATATATTAAAACTTTTTTTATAGGGTCATTTAGGGGTCAAAGGGGAAGTAGGGGGAGTAGGGCAGAGAAGTATCAGGTTAGATTTCAGCTGCGGCATTAAAGCTTAAAAATTTTATTTTTAAGGAATGTACGCTTGAGTAAAACAATTTGTTAAATTTTTACACTATATTTGCATATAATACCGTCCACTAAAAGGGGTGGGGTCCAAAAATAAGTTTTTTTGATTTTATGGCTTCAAGTTTAAGGTGTGGAACCTTCTTTGGCATAAATATATATTATTATTATTATTTATTATTATATGAGGCCATAAGCACCGCGACCCAAAGGATCTTTTGTGCCGCCCAAGTGTTCACTGATGTAGATTGAGGCTGCGAATAAAGCCAATTACTCTACCTGGTGATATATCGTACACCTCCCCTGGAGTTATGAAATTGCCTCCGAGGAAACTCCTCCTGCACGACGCCACTGCCGCACAGTCGCAGAAAACGTGCTCCGCTGTCTCCTCCTCTGCTCCGCAGAGTCTACATACTTTGGTCTCAGAATTGCCCAAGGTAAACTGGTGTCCGCCGTGTCCGGTAAACCAACCCGTTAATAATCTGAGGTCATTCTTGTCCATCACAATTAATTTTTGGGATTTGTTCCGAGATAACGTATTGAAACGTTTTGCCTGTCTTAGGCCGTGAAGGGCTTTCCAGTGGCGATTAAACTTCACTAGAGCCCAGGAGTCATTCTGTTCTTTGACATATCCTCCTGAGATGCCAAAGAAGGGTTCCGGTCCTATGAACCTACGATGGGCTCCTCTGTTCGCCAGACAGTCAGCCCGTTCATTCCCAGCGTGGCCCTTATGGCCAGGCACCCAGCATAACGTCAGCCTGTTCTGAGCGCCCAGTTCTATCAGCGATGTAACACAGTCCATAGCAACCCCTGACCTGATCTCATACGAGGTTATGGCCTTGAGCGCCGCCTGGCTATCAGACATCAGATAGATACGAATATTCTTACATCTTCTCCTCCAGCATTCCCTAGCACATATGAATATGGCATAGACCTCCGCTTGGAAGATCGTTGGGTATTTACCCATGGGAATTGCCATTTGAAAGTTAGGGCCATATATCCCTGCCCCCGTATCCCCATTTTCCTGTTTGGAGCCGTCAGTGAACCAGACCTGGTCAGCATCTTTGTGCTGTTAAACAATTGAATCCTTTCAGGAATGAGAACATCAAAGTTTCTGTTCAAAACTAGTGTTCGTTGTATTTGATCATTTACCATAATGTATGGGTCATTCAGGAGATGTCCATATATATAATTTGCTTATCAAAATTACAAATAAACTTTAAAAATGATGTTGCTTTTTAGAGGTTGGTTTAGTTTTTTTTAGGGCTACTTTTGCCCCCCTGGCCCGATTTAGCCCATTTACGAACTTGAGCTGTGCTATCCTTCACGATATATTTATACCAAATTTCAAGAGTCTGGCTATTTTAGTTTGAACTGAATCGTGATTTCTACAGACGGATGGACGGACTGGGCATGCTCAGATCGTCTTAGATTTCATCACTGATCAGGAATATATATACTTTATGGGGTGTCAGATGGATATTTCGCTGCGTTACAAACGGAATGACAAAGTGAATATAACGTGCAATTCTTTTTTGGAGGGTATAAAAATATGGGAAAACGCTAGACTAAATTTATTGAGAAATTGCTGAAAAACTTTTTTATTGAAATAATCAGGAAGTTATCAAACGCTCGACGCATTTACATATGAAAATGTATTATAATTATAAAAAATATTGTAAATAATCCAATCTTAATAAAGACTTCGAATTGGCTACAAATTCTCAAATAAAAAATGATAATTTGCAGATTTGAACTTGAGCCGGACTACAAAAAATTTTAGTTTAATAATTAAATTAATAAGTCCGGATAATAAAATATACGCTTATAAGAAAAATAAATTGATGATTTTCCGAAAATGTGTAGACAAAATACAATTTTCTAATGCAATGAAAATATACGATTATTTTTTGCATATTTTAAAAGAAAAGTTATAAGCTAGTGCTAAGAAATTTGTTATACTAATGGATTTTCGCTACCTTTTTAATAATGAAGCGAAATATAAATGGGAAATTGCAAAATGGCTATGCAGTAACATAAAAGATATAGTGGAGCTAACACAGTCCAGATCTTGAGCCCATAGAACTAGAACTATGGAGAGAGTACACAATTAGCAACAAAACTGTACACCTTTACTATTCTCGTATAATTCCATTCTAAATAATTCATTTCTAAATGGTAGTACAAACACGATGTCTTAAATGCCATAATATGTTTTCAACTTAAACTTAATATAAATGGCTTTTAATTAGTTTGTTTTTCTAAGAAAATACTGCCAACTTGTGTGAGATATAAATATTTTTAAGAATCTTATCTAGTTGTTTATGATAGATATTTAACTTAATTTGAATGGAGAAGACTACAATCTAATTAAATATTTTTGTAGAAACATAATTCTAGTGAATTTCATCATTACTTAGATTATATAATTTTTTTATCAAAATTATACATTTTGTTTTGCTAACGTTAACCTAAATTTTTGGTACAAAATGCCTGCTGCCTGCACGGTAGTTTTGATCCGGTTCAAGCCCGTAACATAGAATATCATATTTGAAATGATAAAATGCTGGGTACACATGCAGCATTTTTTTGGTTGAGGACCGTGGGGCTGTTCGTATAGCATATCCGCCCATTAAACTATACGTTCTTTATATCGTATTTGCAGAAGCTAAACACTTTGTGGGAAACATTAAAGCCGAAATTATTTTGGAATATATTAAACTTCTAACTCCTTAAGTAATACAATTTGTGAAATATTAAATATATATATTATTTATCAGTGTGAAAAATAGATTTAAAAGCAGAGCTTGAATTTTTGGTTTTTTCTTTAGTGAAAAATTTAGCACAATTTTTTTCTATAGCATAATTAAATTCATTAATATTACACTTTTTTAATAAAATATATAAAAGCCGAATTTAATACAAATTGTTAAAAAAATATTTGAAATTCGCGGGATTTGAACTTGAGCTGGAATAATAACTCTTAATTTAAAAGAGATACATGGAATATTGGGAATATTAATCGTCAGGGTTGGGGAATTTCGTACTAACCAAAAAGGTAATAACTTAAAAATATGAATGTGGGAACTTTTCATATTCCATTTTCGTTAAAAACATTGGTTAAATAGTTGATATTCCTACTAACTAGCACCACTTGCAAAAAGTGGAAAAATTGAACAAAGAACGCTGATGAGATGGTGTAGCGGCCTCGAAATCAGTACTGATCCGTTCTGCTGGTTTGATGATTATTGAAAATATTCTTAATATTCCAATCTTAATATAAAAAATAATAAATAGAATTTGAAGAAATTCATTTATTAATAAAATAATAAAAACTAAAAAAAATAAAAAATTATTTTTGCAGTCATGCAGATTCGAACTTAAGCCCGTTGAAAAAAAATAATTAAAAATTTTTGTTTCTTCTTTTTTTATCTTGGACCAGCACTCAGGGGATGACATCTACATATGCAATGCATTGCGCCGGAACTAGAAAGGAAGAGATGGTATTAAGGGAAAAGATGAAGAAAGATGGGAAGTTAGAGAATTTTATTTTTTTTAGCTATTTCAACCTTTATACTTTGCCGACTAATTTTTTGCTACAGGACAGACGAAAGAGGGTGCTGTTACTCTGCTGTTAGTACATGACAGCGTCAGTTGCTGCCAATTATGTTCAGTGACCAGTGTGCTATGCCTTCATCATTGAACACAGGCTGGCAACAACTAACACAACCACGCACTAATGCTGATCAGAAGAATTCAACACAATATTTCATGGCTCAGTGCGGGGTTGAACTCAGGACCCTCCGCTTCACAGTCTTGTGTTCTACTACTTCAGCCAACAGCACCCACAAACACATCCATTTATTATATAACATTTCTAGAAAAGTATTTATATGATCTTACATATATTTCATACGCAAACCCTGAGGAAATTGTTTTTGGTAAGCAGCATATTAATATAAAAATTAATATTAACTTTAAAATTTCTTTGCCGCATTGTGTAAAATCGTTGTGTATAAGACGGCATGCTGTTATTTTGAAAATCTGGCAACCACATTTAAAAATAAATTAAAGATAATTATGCAATAATTAATAATACATTCATTGTGTGATTTAAGGCGGTAAATAATATTTTACAAGTGATCGTGTGGCTATTGCTTATGAACTTTTTGGCAAGTAGTACCACAAGGCAGTTTTATTAAAAATTATTTTATTTGTTTCAAACTGGTTCTCATTTAATTTTTATAAAATATTTATTTTTAATTTCTTTTCATATTCTTAGACATCTAATCAACCAATTGTTTGTATCGTATGACTGAAACATCCTCTAAGCAACTCAAAGTATCATATTAACTTATTGCGTTTTGTGGAACATTTTGCTAATTGCTTCTTTATTTAAAATATCATTTTACAGGTGGTTTTGTCATAGACAAGAATACAGAGCAAATAGAACAATGGCTTAGGTTTTCAATTCAAAGGCTGCTTTAAACTATTTATTACAAATAGAATTTCAGCAAAAATGTCAAAACTCTTTGTTAAACAATATTCATACTATAAAAAATATCTATTGAAAAAAAAACAAACACTTAAGTAAAGCGATTCAAATTAAAGCAAACAATTCCACTGACTATCTGCATCATATTAAATAAAATGTATCAGATTTCATTAAAAAAAAAAGAGGAAAGAGAAAAGATTTTTATAACAAAAACAGCTTCTGTGCAACAGATTTAAATTTATGATAGCAAAATTATATTAAAGTGTTTGCGGTTAGATTACAGGGTTTTTATTTTGTAATACAAAAGATCTTTTTCCATAAGCATTTTGGAGGGTAGTTTTTATAATTCTAAGGGGTTTTTTTTTGTTATTTACTTATTTGTTTATTATAAAAAATATTGCTTTGAGTTTTTTTTTTGCTTAGATTACAAGTAAATTTCATTAAATTTGTTTAAGAGGATCAAAAATATGTATAAGCAGCAAAAAAAGAAAATATGTTTAACATGAGGGGGGTCAAAGAAAATGTCTTTTATTTGAAAACAACTTGGAAATCAGTTGTAAAAATAGGAGTATATGTTAAACATTTTTATTGCTGAATATCTAAATTTTATTATCAAAAAAAAAAATTCCAAAATATAATTCAAAAGAATTTAAACAAGTAAGAACGTTATATTCGACCGGGACGAATCTTAAATAACCTCCAAATATTTAGTAAATATATTAAAATTGCTTAACCTGCTGGGCCAGAGTTGCTTTAAGACATTTCTGTGCCCAGTTTTAGAACTCCAAGGTCACCACGGGAAGGGCTTTGGAGGAGACATCTCATCTTTAGTCGTAAAAACTTAAAAGGAAAATTTTTGGAGTAATTAAGTGTAGAAAAAAATTTTTTTTTGAAATGGTCACATAGGGGCCGGAAAGTAGGTGCAAGATAGGGCAGCGGATGATCGGAGAACATCTTACCTAAAATATTATTTTATCAACTCCCATTAAAGAAGGGGGGGTGAAAAATTTTTCAGATTTTCTGGCTCCAATTTCAACGCTGTGGATCTTTTTGTAATAAAATGTTGAAAGAAAAAAACTGTAAAAATTATGCGGTTTTTTGAGAGGTTGACCTAGTTTTTCTTAGGTGAACTTTTTTCCCTCTGCCCCAATTCAGCTCATTTACGAACGTGACCTATGCTATCCTTCAAAATGTATTTATGCCAAATTTCAACGGTACAGGTAAATTTGCAAAGTATCAGCTCACAGATACCGACGATGCGACTCAAACCATATGCCGGCGAGGTTATTAACCCGCTTATATATCGGTTTCTGTAACTGACAGTGTATGACAAAGTGCCAATATTCTTCGTATTGTTTCAAAGAAAAATTACCAAATTATGTCTTTTGAAATCCATGAATTTTTTAGGAATGCGACTATCAGTACTTAAAACAAGTAAAAACGTTATATTCGACCGGGTCGAATCTTAAATACCCTCCAAATATTTAGTAAGTGAATTTGAAATGTTTAACTTGGTGGGACAGAGTTCCTTTATATACTATCGTACGTCAACGCTCACTAAAGGGGGCGGGGTTCAAAATTATACAATATCATGTTTTCCACAGACGAACGTATGGGCATTGCTAGACCGTCTTAGACTTCATCACAATTCTCTTTGGAGGGTATAAAAACTGTATTTTGGCGGGGTCGCTCTGGCAAGGGCTGTGGGGGAAACATTTCACCTTTGTCATAAAACTCTAAAAATAAATGCTTGGGATAATTATATACAAAATTAAAATTTCTTTTTTTTGATAGGGTCATTTAGAGGGCAAAGGGGGAGAGGGGGTAGGGCAGAAACAAGTAGACATAAAACTCTAAAAATAAATGCTTGGGATGATTATACACAAAATTAAAAAATTTTATTTATTTTTAATAGGGTCATTTAGCGGGCAAAGGGGGAGGAGGGGGTAGGGCAGCAACAGGCAGTCATAAAACTCTAAAGATAAATGCTTGGGATGATTATATACAAAATTTAAAAAAAATTTTTTTTTGGTAGGGTCATTTAGGGGGCAAAGAAAGAGGGGCGGGGGCGGTAGGGCAGCAACAGGCAGTCATAAAACTCTAAAGATAAATGCTTGGGATGATTGTATACAAAATTTAAAAAAAAATTTTTTTTTTTGGTAGGGTCATTTAGGGGGAGAAGGGGAAGGAGGGGGTAGGGCAGAGTAGTACCAGGTTTCGTCTCAGCTTCGTCATTAAAGCTTAAAAGTGTTATTTTTAAGGAATGTAGGCTTAAGTAAAACAGTTTGTTAAATTTTTATGCTATTTTTGCCTATAATAACGCCCACTGAAGTGGGTGGGGTCAAAAAATATTTTTATTTTATTTAATGGCTCCAAGTTTAAGGCGTTGGACCGTATTTGACATAAAAATATATCATTTGCTTAACAAAATAACCAAAAAACTTTAAAAATTATGTTGTTTTTTCTGGGTTGGTTTAGTTCTTCTTAGGGGAACTTTTTTCCCTCTTGCCCGATTTAGCCCATCTTCGAACTTAACCTGCTCTAAGCTTTAAAATATATTTATGTCAAATTTCAAGAGTCTAGCTCTTTTCGTTTGAACTGAATCGTGATTTCCACAGACGGACGGACGGACATGCTCAGTTCGTCTTAGATTTCATCACTGATCAAGAATATATATACTTTATGGGGTCTAAGATGGATATTTCGATGAGTTACAAACGGAATGAAAAAGTGAATATACCCTCCAAATTCTTTTTTGGAGGGTATAAAAATAAGCTGCAATTTAAAAAAAAAGTATGTGTTACATGTTTGTAGAAAACACCATAAGGCAAAATATTATTAATGATTTCTATTGCTAGAAGTTCCCCTGATCCTGGAAACTTTTATTTCGCTTTCACGTTTTGTGGGATAAAAAGATATGCGGGATATGAAAAGACCCCTTAAGTTGGCATCACTGCACAATGTCGTTCAACTCTTTTATAACTTTTTTATAACATCCACTACGAGTGAGAGTTTACTTATTAATCAAATAATTTAAAGTATTTAAAAGAAGTTGCATTAAAAGACTTATCGCCTAATTGAAATAACAATTTGGAACAGATACCATATTTTCGTGCTGTTACGGCGGCAAAGGCACGTGTGTGCTTTGTTAAACTTTAAACAAATTCTGATAAGAGATCGAGCGGTCGTGGGAATTAATTGTTTAGTAATTTGTTTTATTTACTTATTTATATTTGTGGGTGTGCTAATAGCAATTTAGAACAAAAACAAAAATACCTCGTTAATTGTCTGTAACACCGGGTGTGATGAGCATTTATGTATTTCTATTTCGCTTTTATTATTTTTATTATTTTATTACATTTTAATGAATTGACTTTTGGTACATTATAGTTTATTTTTATTTCTCTTTTTTTAATTTCTTTCATTGTTTGCTGTTTCATTTCTAAAAAATAATTTTTGTTTTATTATAAAATTTTTTTTATGTAAATCTGTTTGCTGAACCTTTTATAAATCAAAAATATTTTTTATGCAAAACTTCTTTAGTGTTTGTATGTTATGGCAATGTTCAACTGCAGCAAAGCCACAAACAAATAAAATTGAACAGCAGTGTTGCGGCTTTCGAAAACAGCTGTTCTGCTCTGCTGTGTAAGTTGCATAATTCAAAACTGATGTTAACTTTCCTTTGTGCCTTGGAATATTTATCATGTCTCTCTCTCTCTGAGATTTAAAACAAATTTCGAACAATTAGCCTATAAATTGTAATTCAATTTAATAGAACAGCAAAGTGAGTTGTACTGCATTGATCTTGGATTATGAAACGAAACTTCCGCCGAGTGAAGAAATATTTATTATTTTTCATATTTAGCAAACTGTTAATAATAATATCATATGATATTTAATCTAAACAAACAGTTGCTTGATTATTTTCTAAACAAACATTTAACAAGTTTTGGTTATTAAATGCGATCCTCATGTCTGTGTTCTTTGTAGTGCGAGCAAGACTTTAATTTGTCTATGCCATTTAGCTATGATATAAATTAGTTCTGCAAAACTACTAAATTTAATTCTCTGGCAATTTAAATACAATTTATATTTGCACGTTAACTGCCGGTCATGTCATTAACCTTATCGTTGTTGAGAAACCGAAATTGTCTTTGAACACGTTTTTCCCTTAGCAGTAAAGAATTTTAACAAAACCATTGAAATACATATTCAACAAGAATTTTTCGTTTTATATAAAGCCAACAGAACGGTGTAAAATTATATTAATTAATTAGGTCAGTTCAAACCGCAATTATTAAATAATAAATAAATTGTAGAAGACCCAATAATAGTATGACAACAAAATATTATTTAATATTTGTAATTTTGCTTGCCATTTGTTTTGGCTGCATACGAAATGAACAGCAAATGTACCAGGGATTTGTTGTGTGGCCCAAAGCAACTCAAATGCTGGAAATGAAAGAAATTTTGGCCACCTTTAGTAAAGCATCTATGCCACATCGCAATGGCTCCAAGGCTATACAACCAGAGAAAATGGTCACATTGCAAAATAGTATTACAAACGGCACTGAAATACAAAACGAAACGAATAAAACAGAAGCCAACATGCCAAAGAATGCACGAATGGTATTCTGGGAAGCTACGGCCCACAGGAACAGCAATGAAGAGCAAATGAACACGAATAGGATTAAAAGAGAAATTGGTAGGTATTTTTGTTGATATTAATTTTGAAATTTATTGCCAGAATACTAATTTATTTTTTATTACTCTATTATATGCACAGATTCCCTGGAAGCTTCCCTTTCCTCCTCGATTGAGTCAGCGGAAGATAGTGCGGAGGAAGAAACTCCCACCATTAAACCAGGGAATATTTCAAAGCAAACGAATAAAAGACGTAAGTTTACATAAACAAAAAATTTAAATCTAAATGGACTCGAATGAATTTCCAACTTTTTAATTCAAATCTCTCTATAATATGCACTAATTCCCCCAGGTCTTTAGAAAACCACTTAGTATTTAAAAAAAAAAAAAACAATATAATTTTATCCACTCGGTGTTTCCTTACACTGTTTGAGTGAGAATGTTAATGTGCTAGTAATTTGGTGCCCTAGCTAATTTACACTGTTTCCGAGGCAACCTGCAAGTTATTCCGTATATTTAAAAAATCTAAGTAATCCCGTCCTCTTGATAAGTTGCACTATTTCCCAGGTCCCCTAAAAACCATAAAAAAATAATAAAATAAATGTGGTTTGTCCCCTTTAACAATTTACACTGTTTCCCAGGCACCTTAAAAACTATTCAGTACAAAGGAAAATAAATCAGTGTAATTTGATTTCTCAGATAAAGTGAACTAATTCCCAGATCCTTTGGAAACTATTCAGTATATTGAGAAATATTAATATAATTTGGTCGCCTCCTTAATTGGAAATGATTTGAATTGCACGTTACAATTTCGATATATTCAGCTCAACACTTTATAATTTGAATTATTTTACTGTGCTGTGTTTGATGCAGCAATAAGCAAAAAAAAAAAAAAAAAACAGCAATACAATACATAGAGAAATTCAGATTAGCCTCTTAAATTTTATGTCATACTAAACGCCAGCCAATGTGACACATCTTCCACAGTTGCTATTAGCACGACTAGAGCAGTATATCTTTAATTTTTCCTCCCTCTTCAAGTCTGCTACAACATGCAAGTAGTTTTGTGAAAGTGCAAAAGCAAAATAGTTAACCTTTGATATTTAGCTCTTATATTCATAAGCATTCGCATTTTTGTCGAACAATTTTAAGTACCTTACCGGCCATCAATATTGATAAAACTTATATCGTTTGAAAGGTATTTTTGTGCAAATGTGCACGGTATAAATAAAATTGGTGTAAAGGTTACCACAACTTTTTTTTAGTGACAGGCAGAAATTCGCTTAAAATAGCCCTATTCACAATCTTGTGCAAATACATTTGCATCACCTCTTTTGCAAAAACGAACAAAATACATAGAAAATGCTCTGAAATAATCTATCAATTTGCTCAGGATTGTGAATAGGGCTAATGTGTTAGGTAAAAAATATAAAAAAATATTATTATTTTTAAATTTGAATAGAATTTTGTTCACCGAGCGATCTTAGTCGTATTATTTTCCTAACATTTTTAAATTTCCAAGTGATATGTGGTAATCTGCATTAGCCCCAATGAAATGCGTATAGGATCTATCTAAAAACTCCTCAATGATCACTTTGATTTTTTTTTATTAAAAAACAGCATGAAAAAAAATAAATTTTTTTCTCTTTTAGACATTTTTTAAACTTTTGTTAATATGAAATCTCGATTATTTCTGCCTGGTCCCTTTTAATTTGAAATTATAAATATTTTGCAGTCCAGTTAAAAGTTGAAGAGAATTGCTAAAACAGCAGTAAGACTTTTTAATAACAAAATATCAAAATATTTCATTAATTTCTATAACTTTTTTCTGCCTCTTGGTCCTTTCTCACTAATTTTCCATACGTCGCTGTTGTTTGCTGTTTTCATTTTGGCTTTTCCATTATTTCAGAGACCTCCATAACTGGCAATGGCAACCGTTTAAGCAATTTGATCAATTTACCCGTGCGCCTCAATGTCTTGGCCAATGTTTTGAGCAAACTGAATCAAGGAGTCTTGGACACCAAAAAATCATCCTTAGGTAAGTTTTATATTTTTCCATTTTCTAGCTGAACTTATCTATTTTCTTGTCCCTGCTAGGCTCTGTTACGATAAACGGTAGCGATAATACCATTTCCAGCTTGATCAATGCACCCATCGATGTCGATGCTGTGGTGAATCTTTTAAGTCAAGTGGATACAACTAAAAAAGCTGCTGCAGCTGGCGCCAGTAAAGGCGGTATAGTGGATGGTCTTTTAGGCGGACTGCTAGGAGGAGGAAAAGTTTCTGGCAGCGGTAATAAAGGTTTAGTAGGAGGCCTGTTGGAAGGCGTCTTAGGTGATGGTAATGGTTCTGGCCTTTTGGGCGGCTTATTAGGTAATACTTTGGGAGATCTACTGGGCGCTCTGTTGGGCGGCGATGGCTTAGTTGGTAACCTTTTGGGTGGTGTGAATGGCAGAGGACTGGTTACGGATCTATTGCACAATTTACTGGGCGGTGTGGTGGGTTTAGTGGATAACCTATTGGAGTTATTGGTGGGTATTTTGGATGGCCTACTGGTTGGCATGGCTGGTGCAGATGTGGGTACTTCCCACAGTGCAGGTAAGCTTTTGTTTAATAAAATATTTATTTATTTTTTAATAAAACATTTTTTACTTTTTTCCTGGCCGCTTCGCAAAGGTGCAAATATCGGTGGCAATCATAATCATATTTCATCTTTAATTAATGCTCCAGCTCGTGTTGAAGCACTCATAAATGCTTTGAGTTCCTTGAAGCAGGAGCTTAAACAACAATTGGATCCCGCAGGTAATGCAATTTAAAACTCTCATATGGTTTTACACAAACAAAACGCATTTCAACAAGAATATCTTATATTGTATAGATTAAAAACTATTTATATTGTCGTGGGGAATTTCCTTACAAAATTTAAATCTAAGTTCAGTGCATATACGAAATTAAACTCCTGCTTAAATAAACCTCATGATCTTTGAGATGTTGAAAAAGAAAATAGTGTTCCAAAAATTTATAATTCTGTGACAAATTTTACTGAGGTCTGCCTTTATTTTGGAATAATTAATGTCCTTAAGTAGTTTTGATTACTCTTGATTTCTTAGTAGAATAGTTTTCTCTTCAAAACTGGCCCAGAGCTTTCGGATAGCGTTTGTTCTGTACAGGGAGAAACTGCTCAGAGGAAGAAATTAAGGTTTTGATAACGTTAAATAGATAAATGACGGTTTATAGAAGATTAATTGACATTGGCCACTTCTAGAACATTGAAAAAGCCTTAAAGGCTTCTAAAATTCAATTGGCACCAGACCTCTCATGTGTAACTTTGTAATTTTCATAATTGAATCCTTGAAATGCATCAAATTGATCTGGAATGTCAATGAAAAATCATCTAGAGACTAGTT
Organism: Linnaemya tessellans; assembly: GCA_951800035.1. Classification (NCBI taxonomy): domain Eukaryota; kingdom Metazoa; phylum Arthropoda; class Insecta; order Diptera; family Tachinidae; genus Linnaemya; species Linnaemya tessellans. The sequence goes on along the minus strand of OX637536.1, from coordinate 98,625,328 downwards.
TTCATTGCAGAGTCAATGTTAAGTAAACAGAATTAAGCATATTCAATCTTTTCTATCTTCAACTTTTGATGTTTTTCACTTGGCTCGGCACTGAGTGTATTAAAGCTACACTCATAGTTCCGGCGCAGTGCATTCTGCAGGAACTATGAAAGGAGTTTAGGGAGGAGGTTGAGAGGTAAAACAAAGGGATAGTGTTGTGAGGTTGCGTCTATTTTATTGTTTACTTCGCCGGAGAAATATTTTGTCAATGAAACAGGCCGATAACAATTAACACAGACATGGATGCATGCAGATCACAAATATTCGATACTATATTCATAGCTGAGTGAGGACCTGAATCCGAAATCTTCGGATTCGTTAGACTAGTCCAGCCCACAGCATCTTCTCGTTGCAGTTTTTGGTGTGACGTTTTGATTGGACCCAAAGAAGTTTGATCTTTTTGCATGACTGGAATTAAAAGATAATGAATGGCCGGCGATTATTTGCAATAAAATTTCGAGGCTATTCAGATCTTGTCATTAAACATCTTTAAACGTTTTCCATTTGGGCTACGTGAAACATAAAGTTTGTTGCCCAGGAGCCTCTAATTGATCTAAGAACTCAAGCAAGGAATTTGTAAAGTTGTTGAACCGTCATTGTCACATATTCTTCTTTGTTGTTAATAATATATTATTTTTTATAACACATCAAAAGGAAGTCTCTTTTTGGAAGACTCTTCTTTTCTAAAGTATTTAATTTTATTAAAATATTCAAAAATTTGTTTGTTTCTCTATTCCATTGTATTCAGCCACTGCAAACGTGCACGGCACTAATATTAAAGGCAACAATAATCAAGTGTCTTCTCTTATAAACCTGCCAGTAGATCTTAACCTGGACTTGAATCTATTAAGTTCTGTAAACAAAACGGAGCATCAAGTCTTGAAGACAAGAGCTTTAGACTCGTCTTCATCTGGATCTTCTTTGATATCATCTTTGGTGGAATCTCTGCCAAATGAAGCACCCCCCTCCGCGGCAACTTCTCCCACTGGCTCTTCTTTACTAGGATCTTTGCTTGGAACCTCTGAACCGCCCGCAGGTTAATCTAAAGCAATTCCTTTTTCTATTCCAGTTCAATTGATTTTCTTAATTTTTAGCTTCCGGAAGCACAAATATCCAAGGAAATAATAATGCTATATCCAGCTTGTTAAATATAGTACCAGAAGTAGATCTTAATTTGAATCTTTTAAGTGAAGTAACAGATTTATTAGTGGGAACTAGTGATAAGAGTGGAGTTCAAGATGCCGGAAATCCCAACGAAATATGTTTCGATATACCCATAAGTGGTAAGTGATTTTATTTTTACTGAATTGTTACAGTAATAAATTTCGTTATTATTCACTAGAAGCCGAGAGTACAATAACAGGGGATAATAATAAAATATCAAATGCCGTTAATGTTAAACCTAAAATCCATTTGGATTTGAATCTTTTGAGTACAGTGAAAGAAACGGCCGCTAAGGTACCTACTCAAAGAGTTTGCATAAAAAGGCCTATCCAACCTCTGGTACCGGTAGCACATTTGTCTACTGCAGCACCACCTGCAATCCCACCACCCAGTCGACCAAGTGAAATATGTTTTAATGTCTTAGTAGATCGTTAGTATTTTAACACTAGCAAATATTTTTGTAATTGATTTTTAATTTCTTTTTCCTTTTCTTTAGAATCGGGCACTATAGTTAACGGCAATGGCAATCAGCTGACCAGTTTGATAAATGTTGATCCAACTATAAACTTAGGTCTAAATCTATTGAGCAATGTCCAACAGACGAACGTACCAGGGAATCTTGTTATGAAGAGAATTTGTATACCCGCAGGAGTACCCGTCAATAATCCCCCAGAAAGCCGTTGCTTCAAAAGAACATGCACTAAATGGAAACAGTTTCTAGACCACAAATGTTTAAATAATCACCAGGAATATCCAAAGTATACAATTACAAGGGAAATTTGAATAAAAATTAAATAATTTTATATATTATTTTTTGACAAAGAAAAATTGAGCTTAATCACAGAATATTATACTAAAGGAATTAATTGGCTGCTATACGGTTTACTATTTACAGTCTCCGAAAATTAGGCAACAGTTTTTAATTCCGCCTTGTGTTATGCTTTAGAAATTAATAATTTGTTTTTTATTGATCTTGAACAAAAAATGTTTTTATTAAAAATAAATAATGCTCAAGCCATTTGAAAATAAAATAAGCACAAATTGCATATTATTTTTATATATATTTTTTTTGCACAATTACATACAATTTGAATAATACAAGGAAAAATGTTATACAAATAAAAAGAAATACATATTGTCTATAGTGCATATGTACCAACTAAACTACCAAAAGAAAGTAAAGTTAGAAAGAAAGCAATAAAACAGAAACTTTTGAAAGGCCAAGATGATAAGAAAAAAAAAGTTTTGTCATTTGTCTACAACGTGTCTGGCATACAAAAGTTTTACAATTTTGTCCTTACAGCAGCTTTCTATTTCTTTAAACAAGGGTAGAATTTTATTGACTAGACAATAGTGGGCTAAAATTATGTTTGGAGTATACATATTTTTAAAAGTTTTTAACACTAAAAATATGTAATTAAGTTGTCTTAGATAAAAATAAATAAAATAAAAAATTTTTTGAACACTAAGATATTTAAAATTATATAAAAAAGTTCTATTTTAAATTTGTCATGTTATTTTTAATTTTATTTTTTTACTTTCCTATAAGTTTTTATATCCAAGAAATATATTTCATTAAAAAAATAATTTTTTAATAGCGTGCTAAAATATTACTAACAATTGTTTTTGCCTTAAAGTAGGCAGCCTGAAAAATTTACGGTGAAGTAGTAATTTTATTTTAAAATCTGGGTTCTTTAAATATCGCAAATAATTTTTTATTGTAACTAGAAAATATTAATTTAGATCAACTGCTGTTGCTTACCTTATATGCAGCCATTTCATTTGTTTTATGATTTCATTTGAGTTTCAAGTCACTGAAAAAGAAGAGAAAAATTTTTAATTAAACTAATTAATTAATTTGTTGAGTGTTATTTATGTCTTCTGTTCAACACCAAATTATTACTAGAACTTAACCATATTTTTAAAAAGTTCCTATTTCTCTTATATTATGCTACAATTTTTAAAAACCATTTGAGAATTATATAAATAAAATCTTTGTAGGCTTAAAACGGGAAAATAAGAGAGGGAGAGTCTAAGTGCCTGTCTCACCATATCATTGGATATCGTTTTGTCAGATAAATATATTTACAACAAAAACAAAATTTTTGCATGTATTTTTGTTTTAAAAGAAATTATGCGCCAGAACGATATCAAGTGCCATTTTGGGTCATGCAAGAAAATTCTATAGAAGATACACGCTTCTCCCAAAAATTAACACGAGTATTCTATCCCCTTTTCTTTGCCGTAAAAGGCTTAAGTTGTGCTATAATTACAACCCTCAAGTAATTATTTTTATTTATATATATATATATATATCTACTCTGCTATTTAACACTTTTATTAAAAAATAACTTAAGGCCATCAGAGAAAATACAATAAGATATTAAAATATTTATAAAAGAGTTTAAACGAGTTAAACACTTAGACATTATGTTCAACAACTTTCTTTCATTCTTCATTATATTATTAATATTTCAAAACTTTAAGAATTCCTACGAAATAAAATTATTTGGCTTGAACAAAATGTAAACTGGCGGAAGAATACAAAAAAAAGAGCACAAAATGTAATTACTTTTGCTTCGCATTGTCTGCAAAAGCTATAAATTACATTTCTTTTCAGGCGTTCTCGGCTCACCTACAAGAATTTCCAGAACAAAAGCAAAATGTTTTTTTTTGTTGTTGTAATTTTCATAATTTAAACATTTACGCTGCTTACACTTTTTTCCAAACCAAATAAACGAAGAAAAGGAAAAAGATCCACTACACCACAAACTACAACCTTTGATGAAAATTGTTCGAGCATTTTGCTTAAATAAATTTTAACATTTTTTTTTCTTTCTTCTAGAAGCGCCAATATCTTTTTGTTACTTATTTCTTGTTCCTGGTTGTGTTACATACGAAATTTCCGTACCCCAATAGATTTTTCTAGTACGAGCGTGTTATTTTTTTTTTTTTGTCTTGTTTTTCCAACATACAATTCAGCGTGTCAAGTTGAAATTAAATTACAATTTGTGGCTTAATTTATTTGTTTTATTAGAACATTAATTTACACATGCTCACACATAATCGTCTGCATAACATCTGTACAATGTAAATTCTTACTGGCAAAAATTTACATTTTAAATTGTTCACTTTTATTGTGTGAATGGGTTTTAAATTAACGAAAACATTTTCCTTGTGGTAAGATTTTAATTTAGAATTGTTTGCGAGCCATAAAGTAGGCTTGCTAAGAAGTAATAGCATACTTTTAGTTGCAATATATTTTGTAAGAAAGGATAGCATAATTTAGGGCAAAATTAAATGTTGGCCAAACATTTATCAAAATAGTAAAATAAATTAAACACCAAGAGTTTAGTAGGAAGCATGTTTTCACTTGTGCAAGGACTATCAGCGAAATTTGGGAAGTTGTCACAGCCTTTATGTGGAATAAAGTACCTGCAGATATCAAGTAGTATATCTAAAAACATCACTCCCTGCTACTACTCTTTCCCACAACCAATCTTCCTAGTTCGCGCATAGTGCACTGCATTTTTAGAGGTCATCCCCTGAGTTGTGGTTCTACTAGAAACAAACAGACATGGAAATTCCCTTACTTACACATGTTCGTAATATCCGAGGAAACACATTAATAAAATGTTTAACTAAATAAGCTCCATATTTATAAAAAAAATAAAATTTATTTGATATCAGTTTTGAGAAAATTTTGTATGTAAATTTTTTAATAAATTATATTTCAAACTGGTTTCAAATTTTCTAAATATGAAGGCAGGAAATTTTGGGCTAAGAAGATTTTTCATAATTTTTTTATATATTTTAAAAATTGATATTAAATTGAAAGTAATACATGTTATTATATAAAATTTCCCTTAAAGGGAAATTTTTATGAAAAATATTTTTTTCATATTTTCCTTTATATTTTCAAATTATTGATATAAAATTAAAAAAAAGGATTGCAAAATAAAATTTCCCATAAAGGGGAAATTTTTTCCAAGAGTATATTTTTGCATTTAAATGAAACAATACTTAAAGAAAATTGACTATATGGGTTCGTTAATATTTTTCCACCTATAAAAAAATTTCCCTAATATAGATAAAATATTCACCAATTAAAGTAAACAAAATAGTTTTGTTTATAAAAACGTATTCAAATTTATAGTTGTTTATGGTTTTAATAGATGTTAATGTCAAGTGAGTGATTTGAAATTAATACTTAATAAAAGTGGGTTTCTACTACTGCAAAAGTATAAGCTTTTCTCGACAAAACAGACTTCATTAAGACTTTTGTGGCAAACTGTCAAATGAAACTTATAACAAAATCTTTGTGCTTAAAAATATATAAAGTTTTATAAAAAATCAGAACGATACCGGGGGATTCTATTTTATATTAAAATGAAGTATGAAAAAAAATTTTATCACATTCAACTAAGCCGCCAAATAAGTGGTGCTAAGAAAAAAAACACGAATTTCGAAAGCAGCAGTTTTGCTTTGCCTTGTATCTAAGTTGAAAAATTAAATTGATGTTGACTTTCTCTTGTAATTTGAAATATTTATCACCTCTTCCGTTTAAATATTAATTTAATTTAAGAAATCAAAATTGTCGCCTATGGGGCTGGGGAATAACCCAGCAGTGCTTTGGGAAAGATGTATCGCCCTCTCTTTGTTTTTTTTCTAATCTCCTCTTCCCTATTTTGATAATTAAACAATTTTGTACTTTGACACAATTAAAAATTGTCATACAACTAAAACTATTGTATACTTTTGGCTAAAAACTTTCTAAATTTGTAAGGTTTTAGTGAACTTTTGCTCTAATTGCAACTTTTATTTACAAAAAAAAAGTTTTTTTTCCGAATTGTTCTTTTGAAGGGACAAATGAACATGCAAGTGCAAGCTTACAAATGTAATATGAAATCAGCTTCTATATTCATTTACATACATGTACATTTAACAATAAGAAGACATTTATTGCTATTACTTAATGTACAACTTGATCATCAGTATTTTGAAGCAAGGCTATGCACAAGGTGTTGTAACTGCTATAATGGTTGGAAATGTTAACTTTTTTTTGAATGCAAAACAATTATTTACAATTTCCTTGACAAGAATTATGAGACAAATGAACAAACTTGGCACAACAGTTACTCTATACACTCTTATGTGAATTGCCTCTGGCTTTTAACTTTAAAATGGCTATAATGCTCGTACTTTAAAGGTGAAATGATCATAAATATTCATGCGAACACCATCTTTATATGTATTTAACTATGCTGAAAAGTGTACATGAGTGTAATTGTATTTCTACAAATTTAGACATAAATTTTCTGTAAAAGTTTTCTAAGTGGGATTTTTCGACTTGTTAACGTGTATAACAGCTAACTGCAACAACAACAACATCAAACAGTAACTTTTATGTTGTAACATGAACTACATAAATGCTAAATGACAAGTCTGTGTAATTGTATTAGTAAGTACACTTGATAATGAACATGATGATGACAATATTGCAGGACTCATGTCTTTATGGAAACGTTGAAGATGGTGATGATGCTTCTTAACATGGACAATATTTTTAATGGCTGCTTTTTCCTCTGCTTGTATTTTCATTTATTTTTTTTTTTTAGAAAACTTTCTGTAAATTTTCTGAGGAAGAGGAAAAAATACGACATCCTTTCTGTCTACATCTGTTTTTGTTGAGAACAATGTTAATGGTTTTCAAGTGTACAAAAAGGTAAAGTGGAAATATTGGTAAAACTAAGAGATGTTTTAAAATTTTAAAAAGTTAATTGATTAGAATTTGTAGGTATGCAGAGAGAATGCTTTAGTTGAGTAATATAATAATTATGGGCTTAACTACTACAAGATGACAGGAGAAACTTAAAGCCTTGGATAAGGGATTTTAGCGCTAAAATTATTCTCAATTGTTTAGGAATTCAATATAAGCATACGTAAATATTACAGCGGGCACCTTGGAATCAGGTAATATTTATGATTTTATGTTTTAAACAGAGAATACTTTCACACTACTAAATTTATTTCATTTGCAGTTTCATATTTAATTCAGATTGAAAGGGCCTAATGAAAATGACTATGTATTACCTAACAATGCTGAGAAAGCTAATTAACACCCTCAATCCCGCAGCGCAAGGTAACAAAAGGAACGGCAGCTTATCAAAAGCCTCAAAGTAAATATACATACATACATATGTACATATTATGTACATACATACCTACTTACATATGTAGATATGTTTCCGAGTTAGAAAAATGTCTCTACCCTGAACATGTTGTGTAACTTTATTTTTAAATACAAATTAATACATCATTTCGTTTTATTTTCCCTAAATAAACGTCCTTTAGTTAGGCAAAATAAAATAAATATTAAATGCAATGCAGCTTAAAGGTCTTTCATTCAAAAATTTTACTTAGTTAACAATGAATGGGTAAACAAGACTCGTGTCTTCGTTTTGTTAAAACATGAATGTAAATTTTTATTTGTCGAACTTATTAATTTTATTATTAAGATAAGAATTGCTTTATTGGACTCAAGTTCAAAACTGCAATCTGCAATTTTTTTATGCTATTTTTATTAAATTCAAGTAATACCTGTTTAATATTATGAAATACCATCATTGAATTATTACTTTTTTAACAAAATAGCGGTACACTTATTGATTTATTATTAAAAGAGCGTCAATTCTATTTTCTTATTTGATTTTTAGATCTATGTACTAGGTATGTATACATAAATATGTGCGAGTACATGTTAAAGAAATCTCAATCAATAGTGAGTATTAACAGCTGTAAATATATAAATATATACGAGTACGTATGTATGTTTGTTAAACACTTCTTACCCTTATGTACATAAAATAATAAGTCTCATAATAACAGCTTCTCTTTTTCTCTCTTCTTTGCACCGCTATTTTCTTGCATACACTACACTAATTACACAAACAACTTTTGCATTTTTGCACAAAAGCATTTTTTTTTCTATATTTTGCAACTTAACATGCGATAAAATAGCGGATTCTTTGAACACAAACAAGCAAACAAACAGGTTTCACTGATATTTTCATTGTTTTCATTAAATAAATTTAATATCTATTTCTTCAACACTTTATATTTAAGAGTTTTACTAATTATTATAATTATTATAACACTGACCAACAAAACAAAATCGTTTGTTATTGTTAAGTTGAGCGGAGGGCACCTTGTGTGCACAACATAAAATCACTGACTAAATGTGTGGACAAGCGGTGTTGCCATATTAGAAAAATGTGTATTGTAGGTATTGTCAGTTGCAATTCTGTGCGTCTTGCTTTTAATAACATACTTGTTAGTGCAACTAATTTTTATAAGCACACAATTACTAAAAAATATCAAAAGAATTATGGATTTAGTTATATAATCAATTTCTAAAATATACTTTAATGGACACACATTTTTATTACGAAGTTGTGAATTTGTATTGGCAATTTTCTGATTTTTATTTATACCCTCCAAATGAGAATTGGAGGTTATAAGGTTAATTATAACCTATAGATTATAGGTTATAATTAAACGAGTTGTGCTGTTTATCGTCTTTTTCATAATATTTAAGTATTCTCATTCTCCTTAACTTTTGAATTTGTTAAAAATTTCTGTATCAATTATTTTTTTGTTAAACTTGTGCTCATTCATTTGTATTCTATTGTATAACTTTTTTGTTTGTTCCTAGTGACTTTTTTCGCCTGCAACACCTTTCCTAACACTCTTATATCCAGGTTTGCGTGTACGTGTTGCAAACTTTCGCCCAGATCCAGTTGTTTGTTAATAAATTTTATTTTAGTATTTTTTCTTCTAACTGAAACAAAACTGCTATAAAATAATATGTATACATATAGTATTCCTTACAAACGTTCCAAAGTACACCCTCTCCCTGGTGATACAATTTAATAGACCCGTACTCTTCCATTATTTGGTAGCATATAATAACATGCTTTTCATATTAACTTGCATTAAATGACTCCCAGTTTTCTATCATAAACTACACCCTGTGGTCCATTTTATTTTGCTACAAACAGCGACACAGTCTTTTACAATTGTATGCTCTCCGTACTTGTATTATATTTAGCAATTCTGTAAAACATTTGTGGCTTTTATGGTAAATTATCATTTATAAAAATGAAATGAAATAAAATCAAACAAAAAAAGAAATTTAAAAGCGAAGTAACAGACAAAGGAAAAAAAAATGTCGAATATTTTAAGCAATTTTTGAAACATAAGAAAAAAAAATGCAAGCGATACACACATAAATTTAACACTCTTACTCTGGCAAAATGTTGCATTAATAATATGAAAAAAATAAAAACACATAAGCACGCACCCACTCACACATACAAACACAACAAGTCCTTTCCTCCCCCTGGTTGCCCATGGCACAGAACCAGAATCAGCCAACCATCCCCACATATTATTTTTATTTACCCAAGTACACGTACAATAAACGCAGGAAGTGTCTTAGGAGAGGATGTACGTACGGGTGAGTAGATTGTCTGTCTATCTGGCTGTTGGTGGAAGAAAAGAATAACAAAATTGCACTTAAACTTAAAACGAAACTGTAAATTATATTAGTGGTAAACATGAGAGTGTTCACTTACATACTTACATATATTATTGATAATGTAAAAAAAAAAAATCCTCACGCACTGTGTAATATTTAGTAACACGTAAATAAATCGTTTTGACGTGGAATTCCCTCATAAATACAAACATATTGGGCATTAAAATTGTTGGTAATAAAACTAAGCAAAATAGACAATGGGCTTAAAGAAAGCACACACACGCGCCCATACAAATATATAATTTTTTTTTGAAAGAAAAAATTATATGAAAGTATTAAAAATTTTAAAATAAATATATTCAGTCTGTCTCAGTAAGAAAACACTTTCTTTAAATTTAGTGTTAATTTTACTTCTTTGTAGAAGTGGCAACTCTGAAATTTGACAGCTGTTTTAGCCGATTATTAAATTTATTCCGAACGCGTTACGAAAGAACAATGAAAATTTTTCAGAAAAAAAATCATATCTTGCAATGAAACGCCGTTGCATTGGAATCGCTTCGTGAATACAACAAATTGTTGAATGCCCTAATGCGATCCATGGGAATCAACAGCACCCACAATAGGCAACTGTCTGGTGGGGATTTTTCCCAGGCGATGTGAACAAGATTAAAGCGAAAATGCAGCTCTTGTGGCCTCAACGGGACATCATGAATGTGAAAGACATGGGTTTCAGGAAGACGGCGCAACGCGCATGAAACAAGCGATTTAATGCAGCCAATAAGATCATGCGATTTAAAGCCGTTCAATTTTTTTCTTCTTTGGAGCAATACTATGAACCAAATCATGGCTAACATTTATCTAAATCGATCGTTTGCTGTGAGTAGAGAAAAAGTCATCGCCACTGTAGATGTGAGTAAAAATATATCGATCAGACACCGTTCTCAGCAACCCTCTATTTGTAACAGATGTTGGCCTATAAGATGCCTGAATCGCCAACGGACCATTAATTACATTGTGTGGTTTTGTCGAATGGGGTAAAATGAAGCCAAATCATCTGCAGCGGTGAGGCACATTTCTGGATTAACCGTTATAAAAATAAGCAAGATCACTGTTTTGGTGCGGTTTACAGGCCGGAGGCGACATCGTCTAATTTCTGTGTAAATTCGTAACCGGTGGCAACGTTAACGTGAATGACAGCCGCAACAAGTAAATAGTTCGTGATTTGTTTATTCCTCTTGTGACATGAGTCATGTCATTGCAAATCATTTGGATTACGGTCTTAGGAACTAAAATAATACGTTTGACAAGTACGTATATTTTATCAAGGGATTTTATAAAAATAAAAGTGAAATATATTAAAAAAATTAAAATAAAACACCTATAGCATTAGATTTCATCACTGATCAAGAATATATATACTTTATGGGGTCGTGGAGGAATAATTCGCTGCGTTACTCACAGAATGACAAAGTTAATATACCATCCAATTCTTTTTTGCAGGGTATAGAAAAACGCCATAAAATTTTGTTTCCATTTCTAATTCTTGACACGTTCTACACTCTTAATATTTATTCATAATGTTTGACTGCAAAATATACACCCGTATGCCTGGTACTTTGAACTTTAGCATCTTTGAAAGCAAATATTTTGTCATGTGGTTTATAAATATATTAACACCGGTTTATTTTGTAAATGTTTCGCTTTCAGGGATTAATTTTAATTTTTTGTTGGTAAAAGCAAAAGTTTTTTGTTTGGCGTAGCAAAGACAACGTCAATGTGATAAGGAAATTTTTATAAATTTCTTCCCATTTATGCCGGGGAAATTATTGTAACAAGATGATGCCTGCTTTGTCATTTTTTAATATGTAGTTATTTTTGTTAAAAAAATTAATATATTTCCATGTTTTTAATAAATATACATGTATATATATAATTTCGAATAATTTATAATTTATATAATTATAAATAAATTATTCGACTAAAAATAAAAAAATATTTATTTAAACAAATTATATTATTTGAAATAAAGTTAATAAAATACGTTGTTTAAAAATATTATTCGATTAAATATTAATATATATTTTTACAAAATTATTTGAAGAAATTCATTAAAATATTCAAATAATAATATGCCCGCAAAACTATTCCAATTACACTACTTAAACTAATAATATACGAATCAAATTATTCGAATACGTTCATTAAAAGTATTTTTCGAATATGAACATGTCCATAAAGCTAATGAAATTATAAGACTGGAATATTCGAAAAAAATTATTCGAGTTAAATAACTAAAAATATCAATTGAATAAAATTATGCCTATAAAGCTAATCAAATTATAATTCTATTACAATAAAGTCATGATTATAAGGGTAAACGAAATATATTACGTGAGTTACTACCCCAGTTACATTCGAATAAGCTCACTAAAAATATTATTCGAACAAAATCAGGCCAATAAAGCTACTTTAATTATATTACTTGAACTAATATGCCAGTAAAATCGTTCGAACATGTTTATTGAAAATATTATTCGAATATAATCGTGCCTACTCCAATTACATTACATGAATCCGTATTCAAAGAATTTTCTAAAACAATTATTCGAATAACTATGTATGTATGTATGTAAAAGTATTGAAATAAAATCATGGTTATTAAGCTACTCGAACTATATTACTAAAACTAATATTCGTATAAGTTCATTAAATTATTTTTCGAAGGTATACACTCAAATAAAAAATTAATCGCACAGTTTTATATGAAAAAAAAACAAGCAGTTGTCTTATAGTACTGATATTGTATCCGAATACAGATTTATGCAGTAAAAATCTTTATTATACATTTAATCGAATAGAAATTATACGAATGGTTTTATATGAAAACCAATAATTGTTAATTTATATGGTACATCGATGCAGATTTGTGTAATTAACATGATTGGTACAAAAATTATTCGAACAAAAATTATTCGAATAAAAATTATTCGAATAAAAATTCTTCGAATAAATATTATTCGAATAATTTTAAATAAAAAAATATTATTGTAATACGGATATTTTATTGCAATATATGTATGTATATATATTTTTTAAGAGTCATGAGTGCACATGTCATCAAATCAAAATTAATCGAATAATTATTCGAAAGTAATGAAATAATATCTATGAGTTGTAGTATTAGTATAACACGTTTTAAAATTATTTTAATATAATTGTTGGCTTCAATAGCAAAAAAATTTTAAATAGAACTTCGAAGTTCGAATTTCTTGATTCATTGAAGAATCATTGCCTAGATTTAATGTTCACCAGCCAGTCTCTACTAATATTTTCATTCTTTCATAAAATTTTACTATCTGCATAAAAATCTTTCTTCTTTGTTCAGTTTACCGTATTATATTGTCGCGTGTTTTACTAATTTCAAAATTATTCTGGTGAGCTTTTAATGTTTGTGTTCGAAAAGTTTGTACTTATTCGGTTATTATAAAGAAGTTATGATTATCACACCTTTATTATAATCGTATTGATGGTATGGTTTTTGGAGATGCAGAGCTAACTTAGACTTAATGAAGATGGTGGTGGGTTGACGCTTATTGTTGAAATAAAACTTTTCTTTGGTTAAATTCGACCCTGGCTGAAAATACTTTTTTTTTTGTAATATAATTTACGATAATTTATAATAACAGCAACATAAATCTTTTATGGAACATTAGCAAGAACAACAGAAAAAGATGGTCGGTCAGAGACTGAATAATAGGCGAGGATGTAGAGACAGACGGCGTTGCAATTTTAAACAAGATGCTTTTAAATGTACGAAAAGCGGCTTGAGCTCTTCGTCTTAGTTTCTATAGTGCTTGAGCTCATAGCAGACAACCTGACGGTGGATAAGAAGTTAGAGGCCGCATATTTGACGGCTCTTTATAACTGGATTTTATACGGCTGGTAACGCTACGACTGTCTATATCTTAATTTTACATTCTAAAGAGTCTTTAAAATTTTCTTTTTTTTATATTTTATGTTTTCTTTGCCCACCTTCTGTGGCATTTTCTATTTTTCTTCCAAGTGTTTTCCGCACAAAATAAGATCAAATAAACGTTTATTTTTATGAGACACAGAATTTTTGGCGTTGATGTTAGTTTTGGGAAATTATAGACCGTAAATTTTTCTTTTTCAAAGAAAATTATCAATTGACCTCAAGCAGAATTTTTGATGTGCAAAGAGAAAAGTTATTGTTACAGGATATTTCAAGGATAATAAACAAAATAGGTTTAATTCTATGCAAAGTCAATTAAAATTTATGTTTTTTTACTTTATGATGTTATTTATTCGATGATGTGAGAAATGGTTAAGAGATTATTTGTAAGCAAGATTCTTTAAATTATTATTATGTTTTTCTTAATTGTTTGTAATAGTCAAAATTATCATATATATTTTAAAATTTTAGATTATGTTATTTATCTTGTACATATCTACATAAAAATAGCTTTCGAACCATATATGCTCCATCAATATTAATGCACGATAGCATACTTAAAACTGTACCACTAAAAATTTGTTTGCGTATTATTTGTATGCACAATTTATATTTTGCACATCTACATAAAAATACCATTTAAACCAATTATGCTGTATTTGTATTAGTGGACAGCAGGATACTTAAAAGTGTACCACAAAAATATGTGTAATATTTATATATGACATACAAATATATTAATTACTTAACAAAATTGTAAAAAAAAAAACTTAAAAAGTTATGTTGTTTTTTAGAGGTTGGTTTAGTACTTCTGAGGGGAATTTTTTTTCCTCTGGCCCTATTCAGCCCATTTACGAATTTGTCATGTGATATCCTTCAAAATTTATCTATACCAAATTTCAAGGGTCTGGCTGTTTTCATTTGGACTCTATAGTGATTTCCACAGACTGACGGCCATAGCTAGATCGTCTTAGATTTCATCACTTATCACGAATATATATAATTTATGGGTCCCTAGAGGGTTATTTCGCTGCGTTACATATGGAATGACAAAGTGAATATACACTCTAATTTTTTTTAAAGGGTATAAAAACACCAAAAAGAACTGTTGGAATTTAAAAGAAGTTATTTAAATAATCGTTAAAAAAAACGCGTATTTAACAATCGCCCCAATCGTGTTTGGCAAGTTTCGTCTTCATATTCCACAATTTGTAATAGATTAAAAATAAAAACCAACATTTTTCTTTAATCTATTATAAAAAGGGCGAATTTGAAGGCGAAAAACCCCGAACCCGATATGGATGAATAACCAGGTATTTGAAAAACATAACCATAGAAACTAAATGCATCTTTAGTTTTTCGATTATGGCGTTATAAAATTAGCAATTGAAGAAATCGCAAAAGAGAATGATATAAAAAGAGAATAATATAAAAATTACTTTAAGCTGTTTGATTAAATACAAGATGACCGCCGGGCAGGTATACTACTTTGTTTTGTCGCCATTTTGGTAAACATTACTCTTGACAGTTCATCAAGGCGAATTCATATAAGGTGAACTCACTTATGCAACTCTGTGTAAAATTTATTGAACTGTCAAATGAAATGCTTTGGAAAAAATAATGGCCGCACACAAAAACGAAAAACCAGAAGAACACATTGACAGTTCAATAATTTTGCCATGGTAACAGCTGATCACCAATTTCTGAACTAAGGCCACCTTGTATGAATTCGCCTTGACAGTTTATATTTGGCAGTTGTTAAGTAGACACGTGGCAAATTTATTATTGAAAAATATTCGATAAAACAACGTGTTTTAATCGGATTACAATGGAATTACTGTGAGACCTCTTTCCACAACAAGTTATTTCAAGAAATGGTGGTGTTGATAGGCCTCCACGGTCGCCTGATTTGACTGCTCTGGACTTCTTTTGGTGCGGATATCTGAAAATCCCGGTTTACGCAAACAAACCAGAAACACGTTTGAGCAGCTCAAATCAAATATTCATGATGAAATTAATGAAATACCGCTTGAAAGGTGTGACAGTGTAATGAAAAATGTGCTGAAAAGGGCTCGCATTTGTGGGGCTAACAGAGGCGGTCGGTCATTTATCTGATATTGTATTCCATGCATAATTGCCGACATTAAATAAAACATTTATCCATATAAGATCCCTTCTCTTTGATTGAATAATTATAAACAACAAAGTAGTATATCTTTCCGGCGGACACCCTGTATTTCTTTATTGTAATTAACGTTAAATTAGAATCTATTAAGTATAGATGCTGGATGATATATTTTTTAAATAACTTTTATGTTAAATTTAGATTTTTTTAATGTATGAATTTCTATTTTTTTAGTGAACCTTTATTTATGTAAATTGTATTACAGGATGTTAATTTTCCCCAACAGGCTATAGGTTCAAATCTGCGAAACTGCAAATTATTTTTTATTTTTATTTTAATTTTTTTTTTTTAGATTTTTTTAATTCTTAAGCTATAGCACGTTATTAACATACAAAAAAATAATTAGAAATAAATTAGTTTAAATAAAAAGTATTTTCAGCTCAACACAAGTGTCAGCATAAAAAGCATTTGTCATACCATACCCCTATGACATCATATAATCTAGTAGTTTAATACCGCACAAATATGGAAATCTTTCTATGTTATCATTGTGATAACAACAAAATATATACTAATTCATATTATATAGGACAATAATCAAATGACAACACCGGAATTTAAATTATTGTTGATACACTTCTCGTTTACCTTTATAACTTAACTTCTCGGTATAAGGCTGTCTGTATTTTTATATTTGCTCAGTTGTGTTTGTTTTGTTTGGCTAAAGTTTAGTGAAATTAATTTACCGATTAATATTTACTTACTTTAATTATATTGAAACATAGACAGAAAAAAACACATATTTTTTTGAAACAGAGTGCTAACATAAAAAGCTTACGAAAATTATAGCTCTATGAGATCATACGATATTTAGGTCATCATCATCATAACAATGAATTTGCGTGATCTGAAATTTGTGCTTGTTGGGTAAACAACATTTTAAGAGCTTGTTAAAAAAATATAATAAATAAATAGAAAACGTCGCTATAAAAACCCTGCTAAAACTTTGCTAATCATCATATTCTGAATTAGTCTTCCGACAAGTTTATTAAAAACAAGCACTAAAAAAAAACAGAAACGAAATGCGTGTTCTTGCAATGATTTTGCTGTTGGTACTAGGATGTTCGCTGGCGTTGAGTAGGCCCGATTTGAATCCATCCTCAAGAGGCAAACTTATTCGTAAGTACAACAAATATATACAGCATGTCCTTTGTGGGTGCTGTTGGCTGAAGTAGTAGAACACGAGACTATGAAGTGGAGGGTCCTGAGTTCATCCCCACGCTGAGTCATGAAATATTGTGTGTTGAATTCTTCTGATCAGCATTAGTGCGTGGTTGTGTTAGTTGTTGCCAGCCTGTGTTCAATGATGAAGGCATAGCACACTGGTCACTGAACATAATTGGCAGCGACTGACACTATCATGTACTAAAAGCAGAGTAACAGCACCCTCCTTCGTCTGTCCTGTAGCAAAAAATTAGCCAGCGAAGTATAAGGGTTGAAAAAAAAGCTATAAACAATTCTTCTCATCTTTCATCTGTCCTCTCAATATTATCCCCTCCTTTCTAGTTCCGGCGCAATGCACTGCATGAATGCTGGTCCAAGATAAAAAAAAGAAAAATGTCCTTGCATAATAATATATCCTACTACTTACATTTGTCTATCCACAGCCGGAACAAATTACGACTCAAGGGACATTTTCAATATGTTATTTGGTGGCAACGAGGACGTAGAAGATGCACCTGTAGAAGATGACCCTACAGAAGACTGGCCAGTAGAAGTTGCGGGTGCATAAGATACGCCCGTAAAAAATAATAGTAGTATATGAATGTTTGAATTTAATTGAATAAATTGAAATATTTCCAAAAGAGAAGTTGCTAAATTGTATTAAAGAATTAAGGTCCTACATCAGTTTGCGTTAGTGAAATTTATAAATAATATACATGGCAACTCAGTGCTAATTGAGTTGCCAGTTGCTGAGAACGATGTTGTATGCTATCAGTTGATATTTAGTGTAACTTAAAAAGTAAATTTTTAGAGTAATTAAGTGTAGAGAAAATATTACTTTTTGATGGGGTCAGTTAGGGGGCAAAGGTGGGTGGAGGGGTAGTGCACAAAAAGACCAGAGATCATCTTAGCTTCGTCAGAAAAGCTTAAACAATTAATTTTTAAAGAATATAGACCTAAGTAATAAATTTTTTTTTAATATTAACACTATTTTTCCGTGTAATATGTAACTTCAACGGCCACTAAAAATAGATTTTTTGGAATTTTTTTTTTCTGAAGAAAATATATCATTTGTTTACCAAAATTGCAAAAAAAAATTTAAAAATTATGTGGTTTTTTAGAGGTTGGTTTAGTTCCACTTACGGCAACTTTTTCCCTCTACCGCGATTCAGCCCATTTACGAATTGGACCTGTGCTATCCTTTAAAATATATTTAGAAACGGACACACATGGCTACATCGTCTAAGATTTGATCACTGATCAAGAAAATGTATACTTTGGTAACAAAAGAGTACTTCAGAATGAAGATAATGCTCAACGTAAACAACATGGTTCCGATTTTAAGTTGCTGGGAAGTCGTTTTGTCAACAAATAGTTGTTATTTCAAAAAATATTTTCTCCAAAAAAGTACTTCTTTCCAGAAAAGTATTTTTTCCAAAAACAAGTTTTTCGAAGAGGAATGATTTCCAAAAAGTTCTTTTTCCAAAGAGTAATATTTCCGCAAAAAGCTTTTCAAAACAGTACTTTTCCATAAGGTAATTTTTCCGCAAAGTAATTTTTTCAACAAGTACTTTTTACACTAAGTACTTTTCGCAAAAAGTACTTCTTACACAAAGTACTTTTTCAAAAAGTACTTCTTACACAAAGTGCTTTACAAAAAGGACTTTTTACACAAAGTACATTTTTCAAAAACTACATTTTTCAAAAAGTACTTTTTTGAAAAACTACATTTTTCAAAAGTACTTTTTTCAAAAGTACTTTTTTCAAAAACTACTTTTTTTCAAAAAGTACTTTTTACACAAAGTACTTTATTCAAAAAGTACTTTTTACACAAAGTACTTTTTTCAAAAAGTACTTTTTGCACAAAGTACTTTCTTCAAAAAGTACTTTTTACACAAAGTACTTTCTTAAAAAAGTACTTTTTCCAAAAAGTTCTTTTTACACAAAGTAATTTTTTCAAAAGGTACTTTTCCCAAAAACTACTTTTCTAATAAAGAACTTTTTCACTTTTTGGAAAAAGTTCTTTTTTACCCAAAGTAATTTTTTCAAAAGGTACTTTTCCCAAAAACTACTTTTCTAATAAAGAACTTTTTTAAAAAGTACTTTCTCCAAAAGAGTATTTATTGCAAGAACTACTTTTTCCAAAACGAACCTTTGCCAAAAAATTTTCTATCAATAAACTACTTTTTCCAAAAAGTGCTGCTATCAAAAAGTACTCTTTCTGCAAGATACTTTAACTGAAACTTTTTAGAAAAATAGTTTATACACAATTAACTCTTTTCAAAAACTATTTTTTCGTATTAGAAACTTTTCCAAAAATGGATTTTCTCCAAGAAAGTACTTCTTCCAAAAACTACTTTTTCCAAAAACTACTTTTTCCAAAGAACTACTTCTTCTAAAAAGTACTGTTTCTACTTTTTCCAAAAACTACTGTTTCCAAATGGCACTTTTTTTAAAGCGTATTTTTTCCGCACCGTATTTTTTTTATCAAAAAGTACTGTTTCCATAAAGTAGTTTTTTTAAAAACCATGTTTTTCAAGAATTACTTTTTCCAATAAAAAACTTTTACACAATTTAGTTTTCCAGAAAGTACGATTGTTTTTTATAAAAGTACTTTTTGGTATTTTTGCAAAAATACTTTTTTTAAAGTACTTTTTTCAAATGGTACTTTCTGCATAAGGTACTTTTTTCAATAAGCTGTTTTTCAAACAGGTAGTTGCCTTTTAAAATACGACACTTTTTACAATAGGTACATTTTCCAAATAGTACTTTCTCCAAAAAAGTAATTCTTCCAAAAGTTATTTTTTCAATTGTTCCGGATGGATGGACATGCGGCTTCCACTCTTGAACCAATAAATAGTTCATGAGCGATGGCGTGATGGATTCTCCCGTACACTCTTCGCCATGGCTTTGATATTTTCGCACTGTGCGAGCACGCTCACGTCTTGGTGCGTCAACAATGAAACCAGTTGCACGAACTTTAGCAATAAAGTTGCGTATAGCGCGTACTATGGGCCCCTCTCTGCCGCCAAATTTTGTACAATATTTTCGTGCAATTTCCAATTCCAAATTGTCTGTGTTTTGAAAATAAATTTCCAATAAAACCCAAGGTTGCTCAAGCGTACATCGATTCATTTCGTTCAGAGGAGATAATGTACCGAATTTTGTGACAAAGTAAAGAGATGGCTCACCCGATATAACTGTCGCACCATTAAACACACACTTTCACACTCACACGTGCATAGAAAAGTTTGTAAAAGAATTTGACACCAACTAACCAACAAACAAACAAACAGGATAAATTAAAAATCCCGAATAAAATGCTGTAATGCAAACAACAATGGAGAAAGTCCTGGCAAACCTTTACTCGTTCACTCATACGCTCACCTTTACGTCAAATGAAAATGCTATTGTAGAATACTTTTTCTTTGTTTTTTTTTTTACTTCTACCATTTTACATTGTACCGTTATTATAAAATATATATCATGTATGTAAAGCATTAACATTCTGTTTCCCCAAAGGATAAGTCGCGCGTGAAATTACAAAAGTTAAAGTTACCCATTGTTTAAGCTCCCGTTTCCTTCAGACACAATAGAATACAACAAAATTATTTGTTTCAGTGTTGTAAAAACATACACTCTTATATTTTGCAAAAAAAAAAAGAATTTATGTAAAAAAAATTAAATTAAGTAAAAAATTGCCGGCACATGCATGCAGGTGCCTGTCCCACATGGACAAATACTCTAGATTATAAAACACCGTATGCGGACTCCGTGACTTTTTGAATAAAAATGTTCCCTTTAGATCAATACTTTCTTTTTCCAATTTTTTTTTTATTCCATCCAAATAATAGGTTGGCTCAAGGCCCTCAAGAGTAGGCGTTTCCCAAATCCCTAAACGCCCCAACAACAATTTCTTCAGGTTTTACTTTAAACTTAAAGTCACAGAAAAAATTCTAAGAACAATGCCCGAGTGGCTCACTGCTCTTCATGCGATTGTGGGTGTGTGTGTGTGTGTATGTGTGTGTATGTGTGCGTGTGTTCACTTTGAAGGTAAATCGAGTGTTTTTTGTTTGTTTGTGTATTTTTTTTCTAGACTTTTGTTACATTTGTTTGTTGTTGTTGCTTTTTGACTAGCGTGAAAGCCGTGAAAATTGTCACCGAGAAAAATTTGTAAAATACCAAATGCCAGCCAGTCATTGTTAAAATGTCAGGAATATCAAATATAAACACTAATAGTTCTTTTTACCGGCTTTTGAAGGAGACTTTCTTTTTTATTTATTTTAGCATTCTTAAGGCAGGGAGTGGGGGGAGAGAATGAAAGAAAGAGCTTACTTACGCTTCCGTAGCACTTCTATGTTCTTTTTCTAGTTTTCTTGTGCTTTTAAATTTGTAAGTGTCATCGTTGAATATTTACATTTTTGTTGCTATTTTGGTGGTAAATTTAATGGGAAATTATAAAGTTTTTAATAAAAATTTATTAGTTCTCCAAGTTTAAAACATCAATTTTGGAGCAAAAAAAAATATATATATATTAATAAAAATACAAAAAAAGAGTAACTTGGCAGATAGAAACGGGTGAAATCCAAACAGAATTCAAAAAGCTTTCAGTGCACCATGGGGCTGACTCTTTATTTGCTATGAAAATCGCACTGATGGCATTTTCAGTACACATTTCTTTAAGAAGGCAGGCTGGTCCTTTCGACAGTACGACTGTTCGTACAACATTTTTATCGATAGCAGATGCAGTAATTTGTCTCCTGACCAGCCCCACAATTTAATAGTGTAGTGACATTCTGCAGGGACATGTTCCTTGGAGGTGCTGTGAACTGGACATTTTTTGTAAGATTTTCAAAACTCGCCGCTCTAGGCGAAGAGGACAGATTCCAAAACAGAATAACTCATGCAATCCCTAAAATTTACCCTGATTTATTAGACAGACTTTTGGGGAAATTTGACATTTCCCATTTGACATTTTACCAAAGGATACACACTGGGTATTCGCAGGTCTTTATAAGTCATATTTCAAAATGAATTATTCATTGCATTTTATATATAATTTTAAAGGGCAAGAGTTTCAATTGGGAAAAATATAATTTTTTGCAAAAGTATGTGATAAAAAGTCTGTTTAATCTATTATAAAATGTTCCGCCTAAAAGTATGCACCACTTAACAAAACTAAGTCCTTAATATTTCTCACCACTTTAAATCGTCTTTCTTTTTTTTTCCTAGTTCCAGCGATTTTTATTGACAAAATAAACCCTTATCAAGTCTAGTTTGCAGACATCCCGAATAACAAAATCAATCATTTATAATTTTTGATAATAAAACTACACAAAAATCCTAAGCTGATATTCAAACAAACACCCTAAATGCAAATTAGTGTAAATGATTATGGAGAAATATATGAAATAAATTCGTAAAACAAACATGGAAAAACCACACAAAATGACTCACCCTCTTGATGTCAAGCTTATCATAAGGCTCCATAAAAACCGAAACAATAGAGAACAACAACAAACATTGTTTTACAAGCAGCCAAGAAAACCGCAAAAAAAACAAACCCCCAGTTCTTTTTTTTTTTTTGTTAAAGGGTAGCAAATTTTCAATAGCACCATTTCTCTTAATAGCAAATTTTTCAATAAGCTGAACTTTAAAAAAGGGGAAATCATTGAAGAAAACTTTTGTTGTAGAGTCCTTAAGGATTTTTAAACTCGTATACACAAAACAATAGATGTATGAAAAAAACTTTAAAACCGGAAACGTATTGTAGCAATAAAATCTACTTAAGGAAATAACAATAAATCAATTGTTTAGATTTTTTTTGTTGTTGTTAAAAAAAATGATTAAAACAAAGAGGCTGCTTTAAGCAGGCGACCGTCCACTGCGGTACATGTTCGTTGGGTTGTTTTCCAATAAAAGGCTTCCTATAGAAGAATGTTGCTCAGTACCTAAAAGTATGCTATTGTTTTTGAAACAAAAGTAATTTAATAATTTCAAGGTGTAAATTTTTATTTTTATTTTTTGATTTTTTTTTACTAAAAATTTGTGTTGAAATTGATATTTATGTTGCCGTTGGGGAAAGCGGAAATGGTGATAGTACGTGCATTAACCATTTTGAAAAGGAAGTTGCTTAACAATAATAAAGTAACGGCTGATAACGTGGCATGAAGCGATTTGTCTAGGTCTTTTTTTTTAATTTTTCCACCTCCAAAAGCATTTTGCCAGGTTTGTATACGATATGGCTCTTCACTTAGAAACTGCTTTTAAGAATAGGGAAGCCGTGTGACTGTACGTCCGTATGTGCACTTGATTTACCAAATTCCCCAGAAACGCTAGAAACGCTTCGCCTTTTTTGAAAGTTAGCAAAATCCAAAGCACTCTTACAGAGCTGGAAAGTTTAAACTTATTTTTGGTAGAAGAAAAAAAGTTAATTAGCCCAAACAAATTTTTGTTGATTAAATAAATTTTCTACTTTAGGATGAATTAAATTTTTATTGGAAATCAAACAAACTCAAAAAAACTATTCCAGGGTTGGACAATTGAAACTTCTTCTGCTAAAAAATTTTGCTTCTTTTTTGATAAATTTAATACATTTGATGTTTTTGACAGAAAAGCCTAAAAGGAGAGCTGGAACATTGAAACCTTTTTTTTTTTGGAATATTAAAGTTAATAAACAATATACAATTTAAATTGTTAATTTTTTTTCAACGGGCTTAAGTTCGAATCTGCATGACTGCAAATGATTTTTTTTTTATTATTTTTTAATAAATGAATTTGTTCAAATTCTATTTATTATTATTTTTTTTATATTAAGATTGGAATATTAATATTCATCAAACCAGCAGAACGGATCAGTACTGATTTCGAGGCCGCTACGCCATCTCAGCAGCGGTCTTTGTTCAATTTTTCCACTTTTCCAAAAAAAAATTATAATAAATAGAATTTGAACAAATTCATTTATTAAAAAATAATAAAAAAAAATCATTTGCAGTCATGCAGATTCGAACTTAAGCCCGTTGAAAAAATTAACAATTTACATAAGAAAGTTCGACTAATAAAAATTCACACATAATTTAAAATATACAATTTATTTTTTTCTTTGGTAATCAAAAATATTTCGCATTTATTTTAAGAAATGAATTAATATTGAAAATCAGAAAATTTAAATGTTAAAAAATATTTAAATTGTATGGAAATTTCGTTCGATATCGATTGAGGTAATTTGGTTCCTGGTTCCAGGTATGCTGTGCCATTTGAAAGTTTTAATTTCAAAATGCAATACAACAAAAACGGTTTGAAATTTTGCTAAATTTATTTATTATTTTTTGTTGCGCAGTAAAATTATTCCGGTTAGAGATGGATGCTCATGCGGCTCCTACTATTGAACCAATTGATTTTTTTAAGGCGTTACACTGAGATCTTTTCACAATATACGACGTAAACTGGTGCGTGATGGCTTCTCACGCACACTCTTAGCTTCGATAATTTCGGTGTACGCACTGTACGGACACCCTCCCGTCTTTTCGCATCAACAGTGAAACCAGTTATTTCGCCGGCTAATTTTTTAAAAATGATAAACCAAAAAATGTTTTTACATTTCAGTTCCTGGTAATTGTGTCTACTATCTTCTCTTCTCTTTTTTTTTAGCTCCAGAAATGCTCAGCCAGTTGCCTTAATTCGATTTAAGAAACCAACAACTTTCTACCACAAAATACTCCTGTATACGAATTTCATTTCATATTTTTATTCTGCAACTTCTCATCATAACTGACATTTTTCTAATTTTCTACATGAATGATCAATAATTTAATGTGGAGAAATATAAGCGAAAAAAAAGTATATGGAAAGCAAGTTCCACATAAAATAAAGAGCCAGTGAAAAGGAAAAGGAAATAAGTGAAAAACCAATACGAACAAATTTTTGTTGTAAATATTACTACAGCACCTTAAAAATCTAAGTAAATTTTTTAAATTAATTCAAAGTTATTTTGCTTCTCGTAGTTCGCAAGATATTGAAATTTTGTCAAAATTTTGTTATTAATGAAAATTCAATTGTTCTTGTAAATAAACATTTTAAATAAAATCAAAATTCTAATTGCAGTTACCAAAGAGTTCTTCATCGTTTAGAAGAGATGTCGTTTAACGAATATCCCAAGTGCTGAAAATTTAGCTGCCCATAGTGCATCATAGCGTACAGGAAGTCTATCCATTTTCCAACATGGACGGCCATTTTCTTAGATGTCCTCTATTCGATCTGTTTTGCCAATTTTTTTTATCAAAATGGGCGTTCTGTATGGTCAACTTAATGCACGGTGCCCATTTTACGTTCACCCTAATCATCCTACTGGGAGGACTCTATTCGCCATGTGGTGGATAAATTTGGATCTTGTGATTTAGTAAAGGATCCACTAACACCCGTACATCGACGAATCGTAAGATCTTCTAAGAGTGCAACAGAATCCGAATTTGCCGAATTTTGCGTCGTGACTTGATCCTGCATCTGTACAAAATTATGCTGAGCCAGGAACTGAGGGTAAAGGATCATAGACAGCGATGTGTGTTCGCTGAATCGGAACCTAATTTTCATCGAAAAAGCTTTAGCAGCAATGAGGTCCATTTCTGGATGAATGGATACGTGAACAAAAAAGAGTTGTAGAATTTGGGACGATACCAATCCACGTCAAGAGATCCAGGAGCATCCCAAAAAAATTCATTGTTTGGTGGGGTCTTCGGTCCAACGCTGAGATCTACAGGTCGAGGATTACAATTTTCTTTTGGCCTGAATTGGATGATGAGAACACTAGTAGCATGTGGTTTCAATAGGACAGCGCTACGTGTCACCCAGTTTATGCCCAGTTATGAGGTCATAGTCATCCCGCGTGGAGCTCTTGTGAACTGGGCACCGTGATTATGCGATTTGACGTCGTTAGACTTTTTCTCGTTGAGAAGGTTTCTTAAGTCGCAGGTGTAGCGCTCCTCAAAGACCACCTAAGCCAACGCATCGGCATTTCCAGATTCCTCGAAAATTGGCCTTTTCCAATGAACTCCACCAAAGGAAGGCAGTAGCCGGAAGTTAGAACGATGCTATATTCCACTCATAATGATTTCAATAGATGCTTCAAAAGATTGCTACTTTATACATTTTGTGTTTTATTTAAAATTAAAGAAAAAGAAGAAGAAGAACTGCTTTATGAAGAATACTTAAGTTCTTAACAGAAAACAAGAGGCAGTGACATCCAATCAGCTGTACATAATAAATGCTCATTTGTTAGGATGTTGAACAAACAAATAAAACATCCTTTTTAAAATGAGAAAAACAATATGAAAAAAATGTACGCATACATTTGAAACATGCACGAGCATGCACACATTTGAC
Organism: Linnaemya tessellans; assembly: GCA_951800035.1. Taxonomy (NCBI): domain Eukaryota; kingdom Metazoa; phylum Arthropoda; class Insecta; order Diptera; family Tachinidae; genus Linnaemya; species Linnaemya tessellans. The sequence goes on along the minus strand of OX637536.1, from coordinate 98,598,886 downwards.
ATTTTCCCACACGAAGTCAAACCAAAAGGAGAATAAATTACCAGCATCCCCTAGAAAATATTTAGATACATGAAGCCTATTTTAAGGATATTTCCTTTAATAAATATCCGTGTTTACTCGAAATCAAAAAGGTTTTAGTGAAATTAATGCTTTCACATTTGCTAAGACGGTTACCGCGATTTTTCAAAATCCTTTGCAAAACATGTCAATAGTTGGGAGTACTTTTTTTTTATTTTGTTTGTTATTGACTGGCACCATTACGTTGTGCTTGCCATGTGTAAGGCTTGTAAATAATTTGCTTAATATAAACATCATTTTTGTTTAGTCCTAGGCACAGAGTTTGTGTCAGAAAAATTAAAATTTTTTTGTCATATACATGTGAATCAACAACAACAAAAAATAAAATAAAAATCGACATGGAAACCAAAATCATCGTGCAGAGGGAGATCAGAGAACATCTCAGCTTCGTTATAAAAGCTTAAAAATCAAATTTTTAAAGAATCTAGGCTTTAGGAATACAATTCGTTAAATATTTACACCATTTTCCCATGTAATATGTTACCTCAACGCCCATTAAAGAGGCGGGGCTCAATAATTAATTTATTTTTATTTTATGACTGCAAGTTCATCGCCATGGACTTGCTTTGCCATAGAAATATGTCATTTGCTTAACAAATTTCCAAAAAAAAAAACTGTTAATTTTTTTCAACGGGCTTAAGTTCGAATCTGCATGACTGCAAATTATTTTTTTATTATTTTATTAATAAATGAATTTGTTCAAATTCTATTTTATTATTTTTTTTATATTAAGATAGGAATATTAAGAATATTTTCAATAATCATCAAACCAGCAGGCGTAGCGGCCTCGAAATCAGTACTGATCCGTTCTGCAGGTTTGATGATTATTGAAAATATTCTTAATATTCCTATCTTAATAGCCCCTATTATGAATGACGACATCGACGCCGTATCAAGACAACATTAAAAAATTGTCGCTTGTCCACTCTTTGTCGAGAGCAAGTGACTACTATTGACATGTTCTATCGATATTATATGCCCTAGAGAATGCTAAGAAATTTGTCAAAGGTAATTAACTGTTATCGACAACTTGTAGACAAGGATAAATTTTTACTGTCGTGTTGATGTGACGTCGACGTCGCCATTCATAATAGGGCCGAATATAAAAAAATATAATAAAATAGAATTTGAACAAATTCATTTATTAATAAAATAATAAAAAAATAATTTGCAGTCATGCAGATTCGAACTTAAGCCCGTTGAAAAAATTAACAATTTACATAAGAAAGTTCGACTAATAAAAATTTATACATAATTTAAAAAAAAAAAACTGTAAAAATTATGTTGCTTTTTAGAGGTTGATTTAGTTCTTCTTAGGGAAACTTTTTTCCCTCCAGCCCGATTCAGCCCATTTACGAACTTGACCTGTGCTATCCTTCAGTATCTATCTATACCAAATTTTAAGGGTCTGGCTCTTTTCGTTTGCATCGTGGTTTCCACAGAACAAATTATCACCAACAAGTCGGAGGCCATCAATTGATCACCAAGATCATGGGCTTTAAAGCCGTGCGATTTTGTTCTTGAGAAATTTTGTGAGGACTCTCGGTTTTATATGAATAAAGCGGAAATAGTTCTTAAGCTCACATCCAAGATGCAATGCGTGTTTGATCTCGGTGAAGAGGTCATGGAAAATTTCATGAAAAAAGTAACGACCTGTCGTCAGAGCCGTGGAAGCCATTCGACGTATATATCATTTTCAATAAGAAAAAAGTGAATTTTTCAAGCCGTGTTTTTCAAACGTCGATTAAGTTTAAACTTAGTTTAACGTAGTCTGAAATTCCGACTTTTCCAACGAAATATGATTTTTTATGCCCTGCAAAAAAGAATTGCAGCGTATATTCACTTTGTCGTTCCGTGTGTGACTCAGCGAAATATCCCTCTGAGACCCCATAAAGTATATATATATATATATATATATATATATATATATATATATATATATATATATATATATATATATATATATATATATATATATTACGATCCAGCCATGCCCATCCGTCCGTCTGTGCAAATCACAATACAGTCCATACGAAGCCAGACCTTTGAAACTTGGTGTAAATATACCTTGAAGGATAGCACCGGTAAAGTTCGTAAATGGGGCAGAATCGGGCCAGAGGGGAAAAAGTTCCCCTAAGAAGAACTAAACCCACTTCTGAACAACAACACAATTTTTAAAGTTTTTTTTCGTGGTAATTTTGTTAAGCAAGTGATATATTTTAATGGCAAAGATAACATAAATTTTTGGACCCCGCCCCCTTTAGTGGGCGTAGACGTAAGACATTGTATGCAAAAATAGTGTAAAAATTTAACAAATTGTATTACTTAAGTCTAGATTCCTTAAAAATAAAATAATTAAGCTTCTATGACGAAGCTGAGACGTTACCTAATCGATCGCTGTCCTACCCTTCCTCGTCTCTTGCCCCAAAATGACCCTATAAAAACAATTTTTTTACTTAAACAATTTGCTTTTACTTTTAATTACCCCAAATATTGTCTTTTATGGCAAAGGTGAGATATCTACCCTACGGCCCCCTTTAGTGGGCGGGGAGTTACTTATTATACGAGAAAATAGTGTAAATATTTACCAAATTCTTTTCCGTAAGCCTACATTCCTTAAAAATTTAATTTATTAGCTTTTACGATGAAGGTAAGATGTTCTCTGATCTTCCCCTGCCCTAAGCTTTTACCCGATTTTCTTTCTAAATGACCCTATCAAAAAAAAAAAAAAAAAAAATTATATATTTTTTCCACACTTAATTGCAGCGAAAATTTAGTTTTTAAGTCTTTACGACAAAGTTGACATGTCTCTCCCACGGCTCTTTCCGGGGTCACCCTGTATAGAGTTTTAAAATTGGTCACAGAAATGTCTTAAAGGAACTCTGACCCAGCAGTTTAAACATTTTTAACTTATCTCAATCCCTTTTTTGCACCTTGATTTAAAATATTAATACCTAAAGTTTTAACTTGCAAAAATTTTGGCTCAAAGTCTTGTGAGTGGCCTGACAGTGTGGAACAAACATACAAACTTTCACATAGATTTGTGTGGCCATATGGCATTTTTTTGAAGTCTAGTTTTTTTTAGAGTTTATTTCTAAATTTTATAGATTAAAAAAATATATGGCAACACTGGTTGTGCCAAATAGGCCTAAACAAAAACCAAAGATCAAATCTCTTGCACATCTCTGATAAACAAATTAGGCCTGATTTAAAAAAAACACACACACACACAAATTTCCGCTGTAATTATTAAAAATAATAAAGCAATTAAAGCGCTAGAGCTGGCCGCTTGACAAATTATTTAGTTTTTAAAACAATTGCTAAACTATAAAATATTATAAAATATTTAAACGCTGTTTATTAAGCCATTAAGCAGCGAAATGAAAATATCATTGAAATTAGCCGCTCTGCTCATAATCGCTGGCTTTGCTGGCACAGCCGCTATAAAATTGACGTATACCAACATGGAATGCCAATCGATGGATAAGAACTTTGCGCAGGTGGAAAAATGCCATCTAAAGGTGCTGGGACGTAATAAAATTTCCCTGAGTCTGCATATAAAGCTGCTGCAATTACCGCTTAATAATATAACGGTGGGTTTAGGGCAAAACTAAAATAACAAAAAAAAAATAATAATAATAATAATTTCCTGATATTAATATTTGTTTATCTCTTTCAGGTAAATGTTCAACTACTGCGTCGAACCACGGACTACCGGCCATTTTTGTACAACTCGACCATAGATGTTTGCAAATTTCTGAATAATAGTGGGAAATTTTTATTTTGGAAAATGTTATATGATCGAACGAAGGTGTTCACCAACTTCAATCACAGCTGTCCGATCGAAGTTAGTATTAACTAACCTCCTCATGCATAAACATTATGAGAGTCTAATAACAGCGTAATAAAACAAAATTTCATATGACATTTGATCTATGTATTACACTCTTATAAGCCTCTCCTAATTCTTATGAATAAGGGGGTAAGTGTGTAACTGTGTACTCGAATTTGCTTCTAAGCGCTTTCTTTTCTTCTTTTAGCATGATTTTATTATTCATAATTTAGTAGTGGATGGAACTGTTTTGCGTTTGATACCACTTCCAGTCGGTAGATACTTGCTGTACTATAAGTGCTATCAACAGCAGACGTTTTTGGGTACTTTTAAAACTTATGTATCGATCGATAATTAAACGGAATAAGTCTGGCAACTTCAGTACAAAAGAACATCCATAAATAAATCGATGGCAGAAACTTTACAAACTCTCTTATGCTTTTTATACCCTCCAAAAAATAAAAAATAAAGAAAATTCTAGGCCATTATCACTTTGCCATTCCGTGTGTAACGCAGCAAATTATCCCTCTAAGATCCCATAGAGTATATATATTCTTGATCAGTGATAAAATATAAGACCGTCCGTCCCTCCATCTGTGGAAATCACTATTCAATCCAAACGAAAAGACCCTTGAAATTTACTACAAATATATCTAGCACAGATAAGTTCGGAAATGGGCTAAATAAGGAAAGAGGAGAAAAAAGTTCCCCTAAGAAGTACTAAACCGACCTCTAAAAACAACATCATTTTTAAAAAGTGTTTTTTTTTTGTAATTTTGTTAAGCAAATTATATAGTTTTATGGCAAAGAAGGCCCAAAGCGTTAAATTTGGTGCTATAACATAAAAAAAAATTATTTTGGACCCCGCCCTCTTTAGAGGGCGTTATTATATGCAAAAATTGTATAAAAATTTAACAAATTGTATGACTTAAGTCTAAATTCCTTAAAAATAACATTTTTAAGCCTTTATGACAAAGCCTGATCCTGCTCTGCCCTACCTCCCTCCTTACCCTTGGCCCCGTAAATGACTATAAAAAAGTTTTTGTTTTTTACATTTCATTACCCCAAAAATTTATATGTAGTGTTTTATGGCAAAGGGGAAAGGTCTCCCCCCACGGCCCTAGCCAGAGCGGCCTCGACAAAATACAGTTTTAATACCCTCCAAAAAGAATTGGACCTTATTCCTCATCAGCGATGAAATGAATGCCCATACTTCCGTCTAGGGAAAACTCGATATAGTCTATTTTTGGACCCCGCCCTCTTTTGTGGGCGTTGACATTACATACTATATGAAAAAATAGTGTCAATATTTAACACATTATTTTCGTTAAGTCCACATTCCTTAAAAATTTAATTTATAAGCTTTTACGATTACGGTAATATGTGCTTTGATCTGTCCCTGCCCTATCCCTTAACCCCCTTTGCCCTCCTTTGACCTTTATTTCTACTCTTAACTACCCCGAAAATTTAGTTTTTAGCTGGCCAAGTAAAAAGGTTGAAGAAATAGCTACAAAAAAAATTCTCTATCTTCTTCTCATCTTTCTTCATGTGTCCCTTCAATGCCATCCTCTCCTTTCTAGTTCCGGCGCAATGCACTGCATATGTAGGGGTCATCCCCTGGATGCAGGTCCAAGATTAAAAAAAATTGTTTTTAAGTTTTTTTCAATTGAGGTGAGTTGTTTCCGGCCTTTGTAGGAGTGATCCAGTATAGACTTTTAAAATTGGGCTCTGAAATGTCTTAAAAGAACTGTGACCCAGCAGGTTAAATAAGTCAGTCCCTTTTTGCATGTTGATATAAAATATTAATACGCAAGTTTTTGCGCTAACGGAAAGGTGGACACGAACGTATTAAAATATATATTTTTTCTGTGGTTACTTAACCCAAATATCATAAAAATATAAATTTTAATAAAAATAAAAATAGAGGTTTTATTTACTAAATATTTGCAGGGTATTTAAGATTCGACCCGGTCGAATATAACGTTTTTACTTGTTTATTTTCTTTTGCTTTGTAATTTGTGAAACAGACCACTTTTATTTGTATACGCCTTTAGGCCCTTGATTTATTCCGTGTGGACTCTACAGTCAACCCTAATTTACACGAGGATTTTTTTTCGTTTATCAAATTATAATGGAAGAAGTGTAGGCGTTTATAAGCGAAAATCCCAATCTCTAACACAATTTGTAAAGGCGGGGAAAAATTTGAGGTTGGGAAGTAAATTGGCTGTCAAATGGTGGCGATTTATTTAGTAAAAAGTTTGGGAAGGTCACGCTCCTGCGGCAAGAAATTTAATCGGGAAAATTTTTAACTAAATGGTGAAAAGTTTACTATATCACATCGTAAAACTTGGGAAGATTTTTATCATCATCAGACTACTTGTGAGACTGCTGTGCTTTATTTGAGGTACAATTTACCTCCTAACCTCAAATTTGCCCAGCCTCTAGTTTAATTGCCTCAATTAACGTGCATGCCTGAACAAGTCATTGAAACAATTACACTGGAAGTGCTTGGTTCGGAGGATAAAGAAAACAAACAAGAATTTTGGGCTGCATCCGACAAGATGTCTTTGAGATATCTCTTTTTTACGTTTGATTGGCTGGTTGCCGGAAATGCCAGTGTTACTGTTGCTGTAATTTTCTACACGTCGCTATTATTTTGATTTTTGGCTATATTATTTTACAGCGTAAGAAGCTTCAAACTTAAAATATCTGAAGCTTAAAATAATTATCTATTCTAAGGCTTAGGGGAAGTATGGAGCCCACTATTACCTCTTGACGGCACAGGTTATTGCTGATCTTGTCCAAATTGGCTTTAATGTTCTTAAAAGATCTCAATAACTATGACGTGATACGTCACCACAAATTAATGTTAAATTATTTATATTAAAAACACAACTGGGGAAATGTTCATATATTTAAATGTTTTTTCAATAGGAAATTATTGACCTTTTTAAAGTTTTTATTTAATTTTTAGTTTTTTTTAAATTTTATCTAAATATTGTTTAATTACACTATTTTTGATGCCTTATTTACACACGTGCTAATATTAAATAAAAAACTAAACTACTTCTATCAGTGTTTTAATGGCTTTTTAATTTAGACAGTAGCAGTCACAAAAAATAAGAAAATACAAATTTAGTTTATGTAAATTGTTAATTTTTTATCGGGCTTAAGTTCGAATCTTGCATGACTGCAAATTATTTTTTTTGTTATTTTTTATTATTAATAAATGAATTTGTTTAAATTCTATTTATTATTTTATATTAAGATTGGAATATTAAGAATATTTTTAATAATCATCAAACCAGCAGAACGGATCAGTACTGATTTCGAGGCCGCTACGCCATCTCATCAGCGTTCTTTGTTCAATTTTTCCCACTTTTGCAAGTGGTGCTAGTTAGTAGGAATATCAACTATTTAACCAATATTTTAACGAAAATTGAATATGAGAAGTTATCACATTCATATTATTAAGTTATTACATTTTGGTTAGTACGAAATTCCCCAACCCTGACGATTAATATTCCAAATATTCCAATATCTCTTTTGCTTTTTCCAGAGCCATCGGCTGCTGATAGGTAAAGCTTCTTTGTTATTTATGTTCAAGTAATTGAATTTAGTTGTCAATTTACTTTGAACAAGTGCGCGTGCCCCCGCAATGTTTTACATTATGTATGAATTTTTATTAGTCGAACTTTTTCTTATGTAAATTGTTAATTTTTTATCGGGCTTAAGTTCGAATCTTGCATGACTGCAAATTATTTTTTTTGTTATTTTTTATTATTAATAAATGAATTTGTTTAAATTCTATTTATTATTTTATATTAAGATTGGAATATTAAGAATATTTTTAATAATCATCAAACCAGCAGAACGGATCAGTACTGATTTCGAGGCCGCTACGCCATCTCATCAGCGTTCTTTGTTCAATTTTTCCCACTTTTGCAAGTGGTGCTAGTTAGTAGGAATATCAACTATTTAACCAATATTTTAACGAAAATTGAATATGAGAAGTTATCACATTCATATTATTAAGTTATTACATTTTGGTTAGTACGAAATTCCCCAACCCTGACGATTAATATTCCAAATATTCCAATATCTCTTTTGCTTTTTCCAGAGCCATCGGCTGCTGATAGGTAAAGCTTCTTTGTTATTTATGTTCAAGTAATTGAATTTAGTTGTCAATTTACTTTGAACAAGTGCGCGTGCCCCCGCAATGTTTTACATTATGTATGAATTTTTATTAGTCGAACTTTTTCTTATGTAAATTGTTAATTTTTTATCGGGCTTAAGTTCGAATCTTGCATGACTGCAAATTATTTTTTTTGTTATTTTTTATTATTAATAAATGAATTTGTTTAAATTCTATTTATTATTTTATATTAAGATTGGAATATTAAGAATATTTTTAATAATCATCAAACCAGCAGAACGGATCAGTACTGATTTCGAGGCCGCTACGCCATCTCATCAGCGTTCTTTGAGATGGCGTAGCGGCCTCGAAATCAGTACTGATCCGTTCTGCTGGTTTGATGATTATTAAAAATATTCTTAATATTCCAATCTTAATATAAAATAATAAATAGAATTTAAACAAATTCATTTATTAATAATAAAAAATAACAAAAAAAATAATTTGCAGTCATGCAAGATTCGAACTTAAGCCCGATAAAAAATTAACAATTTACATAAGAAAAAGTTCGACTAATAAAAATTCATACATAATGTAAAACATTGCGGGGGCACGCGCACTTGTTCAAAGTAAATTGACAACTAAATTCAATTACTTGAACATAAATAACAAAGAAGCTTTACCTATCAGCAGCCGATGGCTCTGGAAAAAGCAAAAGAGATATTGGAATATTTGGAATATTAATCGTCAGGGTTGGGGAATTTCGTACTAACCAAAATGTAATAACTTAATAATATGAATGTGATAACTTCTCATATTCAATTTTCGTTAAAATATTGGTTAAATAGTTGATATTCCTACTAACTAGCACCACTTGCAAAAGTGGGAAAAATTGAACAAAGAACGCTGATGAGATGGCGTAGCGGCCTCGAAATCAGTACTGATCCGTTCTGCTGGTTTGATGATTATTAAAAATATTCTTAATATTCCAATCTTAATATAAAATAATAAATAGAATTTAAACAAATTCATTTATTAATAATAAAAAATAACAAAAAAAATAATTTGCAGTCATGCAAGATTCGAACTTAAGCCCGATAAAAAATTAACAATTTACATAAGAAAAAGTTCGACTAATAAAAATTCATACATAATGTAAAACATTGCGGGGGCACGCGCACTTGTTCAAAGTAAATTGACAACTAAATTCAATTACTTGAACATAAATAACAAAGAAGCTTTACCTATCAGCAGCCGATGGCTCTGGAAAAAGCAAAAGAGATATTGGAATATTTGGAATATTAATCGTCAGGGTTGGGGAATTTCGTACTAACCAAAATGTAATAACTTAATAATATGAATGTGATAACTTCTCATATTCAATTTTCGTTAAAATATTGGTTAAATAGTTGATATTCCTACTAACTAGCACCACTTGCAAAAGTGGGAAAAATTGAACAAAGAACGCTGATGAGATGGCGTAGCGGCCTCGAAATCAGTACTGATCCGTTCTGCTGGTTTGATGATTATTAAAAATATTCTTAATATTCCAATCTTAATATAAAATAATAAATAGAATTTAAACAAATTCATTTATTAATAATAAAAAATAACAAAAAAAATAATTTGCAGTCATGCAAGATTCGAACTTAAGCCCGATAAAAAATTAACAATTTACATAAGAAAAAGTTCGACTAATAAAAATTCATACATAATGTAAAACATTGCGGGGGCACGCGCACTTGTTCAAAGTAAATTGACAACTAAATTCAATTACTTGAACATAAATAACAAAGAAGCTTTACCTATCAGCAGCCGATGGCTCTGGAAAAAGCAAAAGAGATATTGGAATATTTGGAATATTAATCGTCAGGGTTGGGGAATTTCGTACTAACCAAAATGTAATAACTTAATAATATGAATGTGATAACTTCTCATATTCAATTTTCGTTAAAATATTGGTTAAATAGTTGATATTCCTACTAACTAGCACCACTTGCAAAAGTGGGAAAAATTGAACAAAGAACGCTGATGAGATGGCGTAGCGGCCTCGAAATCAGTACTGATCCGTTCTGCTGGTTTGATGATTATTAAAAATATTCTTAATATTCCAATCTTAATATAAAATAATAAATAGAATTTAAACAAATTCATTTATTAATAATAAAAAATAACAAAAAAAATAATTTGCAGTCATGCAAGATTCGAACTTAAGCCCGATAAAAAATTAACAATTTACATAAGAAAAAGTTCGACTAATAAAAATTCATACATAATGTAAAACATTGCGGGGGCACGCGCACTTGTTCAAAGTAAATTGACAACTAAATTCAATTACTTGAACATAAATAACAAAGAAGCTTTACCTATCAGCAGCCGATGGCTCTGGAAAAAGCAAAAGAGATATTGGAATATTTGGAATATTAATCGTCAGGGTTGGGGAATTTCGTACTAACCAAAATGTAATAACTTAATAATATGAATGTGATAACTTCTCATATTCAATTTTCGTTAAAATATTGGTTAAATAGTTGATATTCCTACTAACTAGCACCACTTGCAAAAGTGGGAAAAATTGAACAAAGAACGCTGATGAGATGGCGTAGCGGCCTCGAAATCAGTACTGATCCGTTCTGCTGGTTTGATGATTATTAAAAATATTCTTAATATTCCAATCTTAATATAAAATAATAAATAGAATTTAAACAAATTCATTTATTAATAATAAAAAATAACAAAAAAAATAATTTGCAGTCATGCAAGATTCGAACTTAAGCCCGATAAAAAATTAACAATTTACATAAGAAAAAGTTCGACTAATAAAAATTCATACATAATGTAAAACATTGCGGGGGCACGCGCACTTGTTCAAAGTAAATTGACAACTAAATTCAATTACTTGAACATAAATAACAAAGAAGCTTTACCTATCAGCAGCCGATGGCTCTGGAAAAAGCAAAAGAGATATTGGAATATTTGGAATATTAATCGTCAGGGTTGGGGAATTTCGTACTAACCAAAATGTAATAACTTAATAATATGAATGTGATAACTTCTCATATTCAATTTTCGTTAAAATATTGGTTAAATAGTTGATATTCCTACTAACTAGCACCACTTGCAAAAGTGGGAAAAATTGAACAAAGAACGCTGATGAGATGGCGTAGCGGCCTCGAAATCAGTACTGATCCGTTCTGCTGGTTTGATGATTATTAAAAATATTCTTAATATTCCAATCTTAATATAAAATAATAAATAGAATTTAAACAAATTCATTTATTAATAATAAAAAATAACAAAAAAAATAATTTGCAGTCATGCAAGATTCGAACTTAAGCCCGATAAAAAATTAACAATTTACATAAGAAAAAGTTCGACTAATAAAAATTCATACATAATGTAAAACATTGCGGGGGCACGCGCACTTGTTCAAAGTAAATTGACAACTAAATTCAATTACTTGAACATAAATAACAAAGAAGCTTTACCTATCAGCAGCCGATGGCTCTGGAAAAAGCAAAAGAGATATTGGAATATTTGGAATATTAATCGTCAGGGTTGGGGAATTTCGTACTAACCAAAATGTAATAACTTAATAATATGAATGTGATAACTTCTCATATTCAATTTTCGTTAAAATATTGGTTAAATAGTTGATATTCCTACTAACTAGCACCACTTGCAAAAGTGGGAAAAATTGAACAAAGAACGCTGATGAGATGGCGTAGCGGCCTCGAAATCAGTACTGATCCGTTCTGCTGGTTTGATGATTATTAAAAATATTCTTAATATTCCAATCTTAATATAAAATAATAAATAGAATTTAAACAAATTCATTTATTAATAATAAAAAATAACAAAAAAAAATAATTTGCAGTCATGCAAGATTCGAACTTAAGCCCGATAAAAAATTAACAATTTACATAAGAAAAAGTTCGACTAATAAAAATTCATACATAATGTAAAACATTGCGGGGGCACGCGCACTTGTTCAAAGTAAATTGACAACTAAATTCAATTACTTGAACATAAATAACAAAGAAGCTTTACCTATCAGCAGCCGATGGCTCTGGAAAAAGCAAAAGAGATATTGGAATATTTGGAATATTAATCGTCAGGGTTGGGGAATTTCGTACTAACCAAAATGTAATAACTTAATAATATGAATGTGATAACTTCTCATATTCAATTTTCGTTAAAATATTGGTTAAATAGTTGATATTCCTACTAACTAGCACCACTTGCAAAAGTGGGAAAAATTGAACAAAGAACGCTGATGAGATGGCGTAGCGGCCTCGAAATCAGTACTGATCCGTTCTGCTGGTTTGATGATTATTAAAAATATTCTTAATATTCCAATCTTAATATAAAATAATAAATAGAATTTAAACAAATTCATTTATTAATAATAAAAAATAACAAAAAAAATAATTTGCAGTCATGCAAGATTCGAACTTAAGCCCGATAAAAAATTAACAATTTACATAAGAAAAAGTTCGACTAATAAAAATTCATACATAATGTAAAACATTGCGGGGGCACGCGCACTTGTTCAAAGTAAATTGACAACTAAATTCAATTACTTGAACATAAATAACAAAGAAGCTTTACCTATCAGCAGCCGATGGCTCTGGAAAAAGCAAAAGAGATATTGGAATATTTGGAATATTAATCGTCAGGGTTGGGGAATTTCGTACTAACCAAAATGTAATAACTTAATAATATGAATGTGATAACTTCTCATATTCAATTTTCGTTAAAATATTGGTTAAATAGTTGATATTCCTACTAACTAGCACCACTTGCAAAAGTGGGAAAAATTGAACAAAGAACGCTGATGAGATGGCGTAGCGGCCTCGAAATCAGTACTGATCCGTTCTGCTGGTTTGATGATTATTAAAAATATTCTTAATATTCCAATCTTAATATAAAATAATAAATAGAATTTAAACAAATTCATTTATTAATAATAAAAAATAACAAAAAAAATAATTTGCAGTCATGCAAGATTCGAACTTAAGCCCGATAAAAAATTAACAATTTACATAAGAAAAAGTTCGACTAATAAAAATTCATACATAATGTAAAACATTGCGGGGGCACGCGCACTTGTTCAAAGTAAATTGACAACTAAATTCAATTACTTGAACATAAATAACAAAGAAGCTTTACCTATCAGCAGCCGATGGCTCTGGAAAAAGCAAAAGAGATATTGGAATATTTGGAATATTAATCGTCAGGGTTGGGGAATTTCGTACTAACCAAAATGTAATAACTTAATAATATGAATGTGATAACTTCTCATATTCAATTTTCGTTAAAATATTGGTTAAATAGTTGATATTCCTACTAACTAGCACCACTTGCAAAAGTGGGAAAAATTGAACAAAGAACGCTGATGAGATGGCGTAGCGGCCTCGAAATCAGTACTGATCCGTTCTGCTGGTTTGATGATTATTAAAAATATTCTTAATATTCCAATCTTAATATAAAATAATAAATAGAATTTAAACAAATTCATTTATTAATAATAAAAAATAACAAAAAAAAATAATTTGCAGTCATGCAAGATTCGAACTTAAGCCCGATAAAAAATTAACAATTTACATAAGAAAAAGTTCGACTAATAAAAATTCATACATAATGTAAAAAATTTAGTTTATGTTAATATATCATGGTATTAATTGAGTATTTAACAGATATATATCAACATACGAATAAAGTCTCATTATAAATGAAATTCTTTATTCAAAGTAGGGTTACGAAGGTTTTATGAGGACAATTTAATGTAGAAATTTCTGCATATAATATTACTGTTTTTAGCCCATGTATCTTAGTTATATTAAAAAAAATATATATATGTATATATATATATATATATATATATATATATATATATATATATATATATATATATATACATATATATATATATATATATATATATATATATTAATATTAATATTGAAACCAGTTAAATTGTGCAAAGCTACACACTGTTACCTTTCAAAAATATGCATGCTGCTTCAATATTAGTGGGATTTAAGATACTTAAAATGTACCACAAAAAAAAGTGGTAAAAAATTCAAAATGTAATCAAATTTTGATATAAGAGCTTTTTAAAGTCACTAATATATATTAAATCACTTATTATACAAAAATTTGGAAATTACATATGAATAGTAAAAAAAATATATATAAAAAAAACATATATATTGTGTTCACCTACACACTATTACCTCTTAAACGATTTATATTTGATTAATATTAAAGAAAGTTAAGACAACTAAAAGTGTACCACAAAAAAATTGGTAAGAATATACAACTTGATTTTAAGGGGTTTTAACATATTCGGAATGATATTTGAAGCAAAATGTAATAAAAGTTTTAAATTACGGATTTCTACAAGTCGCTAAAATAATATAAATCGCTCAAAGTATAGGCCAAATGGAAAAATTATAAATTAATAAAAAAAAAATATAAATGTTTTATATTGTGCATAAGTACACACTATTAGCTCTCAAACGGTACATACTTTATTAATATTAATGCAGGATAAGACACTTAAAACTGTACCACAAAAAAGTTGTACAACTTTGTTTTAAGGATTTTTAACGCACGCCGAATAATATTTGAAGCAAAATGCAATATTATATTTACATTCAGGTCTTTAAAAAACCGGTAATATGTTATAAATCACTCAACACATTGAGAAATTACATATATACTTAATGGAAAAAACAACTTTTTTTTTAAAACATTTAAAAAAATATTTTTTTATATTTTGCACAAGTACACACGATTTGCTCTCCAACGATACATACCTTCTCAAGATTAGTGTGAGATCAGAATCTTAAAATTGTACCACAAAAAAACTTGTAAAAATCCACAATTTAATTGGGAGATTTCTTAACCATGTCGAATAACATTTGAAGCTAAATTAGTTGAGATTTTCATAGTACAACTTTTTAAAAGTCCAGAAATGTCTTAAAGCACAGATGATAAAGCAGAGTAAGGAATTACATATACGATTTGGTACTAACAGGTTTCTTAATAATATTCACCACTTTTACCACCACACGGCATTAGAAAAGGACCATTCCCATAAACACACTCTAAAATCAACTTTTTTGCGGATAACTTTATAATTATATGGCAAAAAAAAAAAAGATTATGAGATGTTTGCATGAGCTTCCAATGACTCGCGGGGCTACCATCGTATGATAAATTGTAGCAAAAAATAATGCCTGGCGAGAGTGGAGCCAACAGAAATGCATTTTTTCAATACATGAAAATTATTCAGTATATTTTCCTTTGCTATATTTAAATATTTGCTTATGTTGCAAATTTTTTTTAAATTTTCTTTTTTTTTAGTCTTATGCAGCACAACTTTTATATTAAGTTAAATCTACTCGTAGTCAAATAAAACAGACAAAACGTTAAACTTTTATGTTTCAATTAGATTAACACAAATATTTGTTTATTCTCGGACAACTGATTAGCTTAACATCTTATGAATGGATACACATATACACACACTATTTAACCCTTAAATGGCAAATGAAAATTAATTTCAATTTATTTGCATCTTAAAGTAGAAAATATTTCCACTGCTTCTAATTATTATTATTATTTTTTTTTTTTTGGGAAATAAAACTCTGCAATTTTATTGAGCGGCAATGCGATATTGATTTTAATGAAAATTTACTGCAACCCTCGCATCGTTTCTTTCTCTCATTACAGTCGCATCAAAGTCAAAACCCGTTTATAAATTTCTTGGCTTCCAAATACTTAATATTATCTTCTTTGAACATTTAAGGGTTATTGTTGTTTCAAAAGACTCATGTTTTTTTACTTTAAACCCCAAAAAATGTAAATAAGCTGCCATCAGCATAAGCAAATTAGCGTAAAGTCTTTAAGTCAATAGACTGATTTTGATAGAAAGAGATGGTCTCAGGGCATAATGTTTTTATTTATCTGTATCTTTTTTCCAATAAACACAGACATTAACAAACATTAATGCTTTCATTAGCATTCATTTCAAGGATGCACACTTTATAATATTTTCTTTTTGTTCTACACAACATAAGACAGGAAGGTAAAGCGATTGCATAATTCACAGGCCTTCATGAAACATTTGCTCTTGCATTTTCAACAAAAAAAGTTGGCTTGAGAGGATTATTGGTCATTATGGAAAAATGGGGATGAGTACACACAGTATACCACTACACACGAGAATGGTGGCCCAGGGAGCTCTTTATTTATAAAAGGCTATTAAAAAAGTTTTATATCTGAAATAATTTTGGATTTCGAATAATATCAATTTACAAAAAAATGTTAACAAAAAATTGGTTTTAAATAAATTATTTTTTTAAAAGGTACTTTTTAGAAAAAGTTCCGTTTTGATAAACAATTTTCTTAAAAAGGAACTTTTAGAAAAATTGGCTTTTGGATAAAATATTTTTTTAAAAAAGTAGCTTTTCATAAAAGCACTTGTTTAAAATGCAATTTTTAAAGAAGTACCTTTTGAACAAAGCACTTTTTTTAAATACCTTAAGAAAATATACGTTTTTAAAAAAGTACTCTTTTAAATTAACTGTTGAAAAAACTATTTTGTAAAAAGTACGTTTGGATAAAAAAATTTTTTTAAAAGTACTTTTTACAAAAAGTACCTTTTGGATAAACTATATTTTTAAAAAGTGATTTCTAGAAAAACTGCTTTTTGGAAAAGTATTTATTTTATAAAAATAACTTTTGGAAAAAATATCTTTTTATAAGAGCACCTTTTTCAAAAGTAATTTTTGAAAAAATAACTTTTTTAAACAGTACATTTTGAAAAAATAACTTTTTTAAAAAGTTCCATTTGAAAAAAGTACCTTTTAAAAAAGTATTTTCAAAAAGTACTTTTTGGAAAATGTACCTTTTGGTTAAACAATATTTTTAAAAAGTAATTTTTAGAGATAAAGTATATTTTTAAAAAAGTTCCTTTAGTATCTTTTTATAAGAGTACTTCTTTAAAGAATAGTTTTTGAAAAAAAAGAACTCTTTAAAAGTGTCATTTGAAAAAGTACCTTTCAAAAAAGTACTTTTTGAAAAAGTACCTTTTAAAAAGTACCTTTTGGAAAACTACCTATTAACAAAGTACTTTTTGAAAAAGTACCTTTTAAAGAAGTTCCATTTAAAAAAGTACCTTTCAAAAAAGTACCTTTTGAAAAAGTACCTTTTAAAAAAGTACTTTTTGAAAAAGTTCTTGTTGAAAAAGTACTTTTTGAAAAAGTACCTTTTAAAAAAGTAGCTTTTAAAAAACTACTTTTTGAAAAAGTACCTTTTAAAAAAGTAGCTTTTAAAAAACTACTTTTTGAAAAATTACCTTTTAAAAAAAGTATTTTTTAAAAAGTAATTTTTGAAAAACGTATATTTTTGGATAAAGTATTAAAAATAATATGTTGCGAAAGGTACTTATCAAAACAGTAGTTTTCAAAGTACCTTGCAAGTACTAAACAATAGCCATTTAGGAAAAGCTTTTTGTTTATATAATTGCTAACTTAATAATAATTAATTACTATAAAATTAGATGACAAATCACTAGGAATAAAGTACCTTATCAAAAATACTCTAAGAAGAAATAAATTAAAAAAACAGGAATCTACAAAAGCAGATCCCTTAAAGCAAACATTTCTGAAAGTAGAAACTTTCCAAATAAGATCATTAAAAATAAATTTGTATGAAAAGTGTTATTGCAATAAATCAAGTTTTTGCAATAAATCACAAGGAGTTGTAACTGAGAAGTGAACATGTACACACTTAAAATGAGATTAAGGATGTATATATCATTCCTTGACGCTATCATACATGTCACTTTAGTGTGCTTTGCTTTATAAAACTTCATTTTTTATTAGTATTAATAATTTTATAATTTTTTTTTTGAGGAAAATAGATGCGAAACAGTTTCTGTGAAAGTTTCAAAAAACTTTTTCAAATATTATATATTTTTCCTGAACTATCCAGCTGTTCATCAAACTAAAACGTTGATGTGTACACACATAAAAAGTATAGAACGTGACAAAAAATATTTTTTATTTTGTTAATACACATGAGAAAACTATTTTAGATATAAAACAGTAATTTTTATATCATGTTAATATGTTTTACATTATCTAGTAACTGAAAATTGACACCGCTCAATGCCAAAGGGTAGCGACGAAGATTAGGAGGTTTATTTTCATAATAATTACATATACACTTGCTTCCAAACGCTTATGGGCTTAAAAATCACAACCCGTAAGGTTTTTAATATTTTATATACATATTTAAAATATTTCATATCCTTTAGCCATGACCAAATATACAACAATAATTTTAAATTTTAATAATAAAATAATATTCAACGTCAATAATAGTGGGTAGCTGCTCAAAATATATGTGACGCGCAAAATAGAAAGGGACCTAGGGTAAAAACCGGTTTTGTTCAGGAGATCCATTTTAAAGATTTAAATACGTGTATCTTTGGTTTACCATCACTTCATAAAACGCGCATATCTCTGGGAGGAAACACTTTTGGGCCATGGGATCGGTATCATTCGATGCTCAGATGTTGTTCACATCAAAAAAAAAAAGTGAAAATTTATTTTTTTTACCCTTAGGTCCCTTTTTCTATGCGCTGTCACATACATATGCTTATTAATCTTTTGTAAATATACGGCACTCCAGGGAGAACTTATTCATGTTTCACTTGAAAGCGAAATACATAAATGAAAAATGCAACTGAAAATGCACGCCGCATAAGCGAAGGACTTTTTGAAAAAGTACTTTTTGGAAAAAGTACCATCTTTTTAGAAAAAGTACTTTTTGGAAAAAGTACCTTTTAAAAAAAGTACTTTTAAAAACAAGTACTTTTTGGAAAAAGTACTTTAAAAAAGTCCTTTTTAGAAAAAGTACTTTTAAAAAATCCTTTCGGAAAAAAGTACTTTCTAAAAAAGTATTTTTAGAAAAGTACTTTCTAAAACAGTATTTTTAAAAAAGTACTTTTTGAAAAAAGTAGCTGCTTTTAAAACAATACATTTTGATAGAAGTACTTTTTGGAAATACAAAGTAACATTTAAAAATAGTACTTTTTCGAAAAAGTAACTTCAAAAAGGTAATTTTAGAAAAAGGACCTTAAGAAAATTCTTTCTGGAAAATTAGCTTTAAAAAAGCCCTTTTTGAAAAAAGTAGCTTGTAAAACAGTGCCTTTTAAAGGAAGTTTCTTTGAAAAAAGTACTTTTTGGAAAAAGTACTTTTAAAAAAATCTTTTCGGAAAAAAGTACTTTCTAGAAAAGTATTTTTATAAAAGTACTTTCTAAAACAGTATTTTTAAAAAAGTACATTTTGCAAAAAGGAGCTTTTAAAACAATACATTTTGATAGAAGTACTTTTTGGAAATGCATAGTAACATTTAAAAATAGTACTTTTTGGAAAAAGTAACTTCAAAAAGGTATTTTTAGAAAAAGGACCTTAAGAGAATTCTTTCTGGAAAAATTAGCTTTAAAAAAGTCCTTTTTGAAAAAACAGTAGCTTGTAAAACAGTGACTTTTAAAAGAAGTTTCTTTGAAAAAAGTACTTTTTGAATAAAGTAGGTTTTTAAAATTTTTGGAGAAAAATTGTTCTTACAAAAACAATTATTTTTAGGAAAAATGGCTGGTTAAAAAAGTACTTTTTAGAAAAGGTACCATTTCAAAAAAGTACTTTTTGGAAGAAAAAGCTTTTAAAAATTGTTTATTTAAATTACATAAAAAATATCATTTTAAGAAAAAGAAACTTAACTGTAAGCTTAAATTACGTTTCCTTATTGACTTAATTAAAGTTAAAACCCAGCGATTTTATAGATTAATTGTGGTTGCGTTTGTAGGCCACAAATCATTATTATAGCCCAGTATTTTTTCATGTTCTTTCTAAAAGCATCGACACAGTAAAATGCTGTGATATATATTTTTTTTTAACTTCTATTCCCATTTGTTATTTTTTATGCTGATTGAAAATTGTCATCGTCGTTTATATTTAGTTATTTTTGTATTGCTGTAGAAAACTGCAAATTCAGCAGTGATTTTTTTTATTTACGGGGTTATAGTTTTCTCAGATGAGTCGTCATTTTTTACTTCTATTTGCATTAATTTTTTTTTTAATTTTAAGTGCTACTGTCAACCCAGGGCTTAGCATTAATTTTGCTTTTATGCATCCATCAATACGTCACTTCGATTGATGCTGTGCTTAGTCATGTGTTGTGTGAGAGTAAAAGCTGGCAGCAGAGGAATAACCAATTTTTTTCACTAAAAATTAATCAGTGAGAAGACAACATTCTATTTTTATTTTCGATATTTCAGTAGGCATCTGTATTGATTTTTTGTCCTTGAATCCCGCTCATGTTTTATTTTATATTCTAAAATAAGTGAAACAGGAAGGCGCAACCTGCGATCCTTTGGGTTTTTTATTTTACTATTTTTTCCTCCTGTTTGCAAATTTCTCAAAAAAAAAAATATTTAACTCTTTCTTCCATTTCTAATATCAGCCATTCGATTTCCTCTTTTACGAGCAAATTGTAGAATAATAAAAAAAAAAGAATTTGGGTAAAGTATTTTCAATCTTATTTTTCATTATCATTGACACATAACATCAAATAAAGCTCTTGGGGAATTTGTCATGAAAGCTTCTCTGTGCGTGAATTTAGTTAAAAGCAGAATGAAAGTATGTGGTAAAAAAGAAATTAAATAAAGTTGGGAAGGCTGCCTTGAGTAAGTTTTTCAAAGGTGAACATACTGTTGGGGGAGGTAGTCTAAGTTATGCCGAGTTGGTTGGCTGAAAAAAATTCATGATATGGTTTTAACCGATCGGAGAATGAAAATGAGAAAGATTGTGGAAGTCAAAGACATCTCACGTGGCTTAGGCGGTTCCAACTCGGAATAATCACTTGGGTATGAGAAAGCTTTCGCCGGAAGGGTTCATTTCCATGGCAAGAATCAATCTAAAATAGAATACAACAATCTTGTAGTCTATAAAAGTTATTATTGTGTGGAAAAAAAAAATTATTATTCATATATTATGAAACTCGGTGAGCACGCACAAACCAAATTTGACGTGTCTTGGCATGAAAGATGGCTTAGAGTTTCCTCATTATTATCAAGCGCTTCGAAACTCGTACTATAAGATTTCTATTTGATAGTTGGAAAACTGGCTCAAGTAAAATGAAAACAATTTTGCAAAAAAGCAAAAAAAAAAAATCGTGTCCTAAAATAGGGATTACTTCCCACTTTCATATTCAATCAAAAGTTTTTGTCAACAACAAACAAACTGAACTCGTGAACAGCTTCGGAATAACAAATAACAGCACCTGTTGTTTGTGTTTTCTTTATCGTCCAGCAATAAAAAGTGTGCCACTGTAAAAATATTTGAGAAAAGAACAAACATTTACACTTTATGCCCACCAGCAGGAGCATTTAAGTTCTTGAGATCCATTTAATATTTTTAGAAAATTGAATTAAATTTTAAAAGAAGGACGCCAATAAAACTTTTAGCAAACTGGCAACTGAATTATTTGATTAAATTGCAACCAAATAAAAAAAAGGTAAGAAAAATAATTTAAAAATGGGGCTAAAGAGAAAAAAAAATTTTACTTGTTTCATATCCGGTGATAAAATTTCGTCCACCACGTAATATATATTTAACACAATATTTACTTAATGTCTCTATACAGAATGGCGAATTCCTATTAATCAAATATTTTATTTTAATCAAATTTAAGCAACAGCTTTAGGCGGCTGGGGCGAAAGGCCATGGAAATAATTTTGTAACAAGAGATCCCTTAACAGCAATTTACACATATCAACTGGACAATTAAATCTGCCACGTTTGCATTTAACTGATGTTTTTACTAAATTTTCCTTTTAACAAATTTATCTTTACTTTTTTTTCCCCAACAATTTTCCTCCCCCGTGTGGCGCTCTCTAACTCATGGCTGGCAGCCTGTTTAGTTGTGAATACAACTAACGAATAATAAATGAAAAGAAAACATTTTGTACGCAGAACAATTAATTTAAGCTGGCTGGTGGAAAAAGAAGAAGACAATGTTTTGCCCTTTCCTAAAAGCATGCCAGCAAAATGTTTTGCTTGTTAGCATTTCCGTTTGCAAATAGAGAAACTAAATTAAATGGAAGAAAAACAGCAGAGGCAAAAAACTAAAATGAAAACGTAAAATGACAAAGAAAAAAAAAAGGAAAAATATATAACCGACAACCATACAGCAAACAACTGGGTGAAAAAAAAAG
Source organism: Linnaemya tessellans (assembly GCA_951800035.1). Lineage (NCBI taxonomy): Eukaryota > Metazoa > Arthropoda > Insecta > Diptera > Tachinidae > Linnaemya > Linnaemya tessellans. The sequence continues at coordinate 98,576,544 of OX637536.1, read as the reverse complement.
AAATAATGAATGAGAAATTAAAGCCTACAATAAGGCGTCTTATAATTGTAATTGTTTGGCTGCATGTAGTCCCCAAGTTAATCACAGCAGCCTCAAAACTATTATTTCCTTTTAACAATTTTGTTTTCTTTTGTTTCGTTTTGCCCCTAAACTTAAGCAGTCTGCAGTATAAACATAAATAAATCTATATGTATAAAGTTTTAGCCAGTCCCTTAAGAAAATCTACTGGAAATGAACAAGAAATTAAACAAAATCCATAAAAATATATTAGAGAAAAAAGAAACTTTAGCAATTTCTCCAATAGCTTTTACTTTCTAAAGTTTTTCAGGATGTGAGAAATAAAATGAAAATCAAATTAAAGTAGACCTTCCTTTTCTTTAAAGTTTCCAATATTATTTTAGGGGTCAACAGAAGAAGTTTTTATATTTGATAAAAGAAAAAATCAAGATGAGAAAAGATGTTTCCCAAAGTATTGCAATTTAGTTAATCAAAAAAGTTTCTTTTTGGTGGTCCCCTTTTGCAGCAACCAGCTGTCATTGCAGTGAAATGTATGCTTTTCAGTCACAAGATTTCAAGCCCATGCCAAAAAGTATGCAATGCAGTATTGGTGGTCAGCTTTTTGGTTTTATGAATAGTTGCTTAATGGCATATGTTACATAGAATGTTTTTTTTTATAGTTCTTTGATATTATTATTTTAGGTGAGTAGTTTTACAGGGTTCTTTAAGCAATACATTTTGTGAATATCATAAGTAATTGCTTAAAATATTACAGATTCTGAGTAAATTGCTAATGTTTGTACTACGCCAAAATGAAGCGCTGACAATTAAGTTTTAAATTTTTCTGAAATAACAAATGATGTCTATCTTTTCTTTAACCATATCCCTTTCAAAATAATTAATACTTATTGTTTTCTTTTAAACTAAGACATGTTTTCAGGTTTTAAATAAAGCCTGTCCAAAAAGCCTAAAATTATGCTATGTATATGTGCAAGTCTATCTGCCAATTCTCTGTTGCTTATTAAGTGCAACACAATCATATCTGCCTCACAATTATATTATCGATAGCCTATTTACATATCTGGTCTAATTGTTTGTTGAATGTCTACATTTTCTGTGAAATAATAAAGCATATTTCTGGGCTTTATACACATGTATGCATGCGTGTATGTAAAGCATACTTTTAGACAATTTCTTTGACAAAAATTTATTGTAATTAATAACATTCACTGCAGCTTTCGGGAGACTATGAAATTTGTTTTTATTTGTTTAGTTACAAACAAAATAAAATTTTATTATATTCTTGAAATCATGGAAACAACCAGGCAATAAAATTATTTATCACTCCAATTTCCAAAAACTGAAAGCGGGCTTACATACTGATTAGAAAAAGTAGCAAGCGTCATGAATGTATCAATTTAATATAAAAATTTATTGAACGTTACTTTGAAAAATTTGTAAAATATTTTTATATTTTCAGTCGATCGCAACATATTAACACTAATGTAAAAAATGTTAAGAAAATATGTAAAATTTATACCAATATGTATTGAACGTTACTTTGTCAAATTTGTTACATAGCTTTCGGCCTTGAATTTTTGTATATTTTGGCTTTGAATTAACACCAGCAGCCGAATAGTATTTAGAAAATGTGTGAAATTTATACACATATGTATTGAACGTTACTTTTATATATGTAAATATTTCAAAATGTGATTTGGTACTTTCACATAATTCTTGAAAATGATTTCGCTTTAAACTTTTCGGTAGTAATAATAAAACAACATTACCATAATAAAGTTTGGAAAATGTATTGAATGTTACTTTCACAAAACTGCTATATATGATTTGGATTGGGTGTTTTTGTAGGCAAAATAGATTAACAACGAGTTTGAAAAGTGCTTGAAATTCATATATGAATGTATAGAACGTTACTTTCACAAAATTGTCTGTTATAATTGTTATAAAATTGTCGGATTGTCACAATATTGTAGCACCACCACACATGATATAGAAAATATAAAATTTCGAATGAAAATGTATTGAACGTTACTTTCAAATAATTCTTTAACAAGATCTGGCTTTGAGTTTTCCGATGACCCGAATATATGTATTAACACCAGCTTTGTAATGTTTATCGAATATATGCAATTTTTCCAATAATAATGTATTGAATGTTACTTTACCATAATTCTTAAATGTAATGTGGCTTTGATTTAAGTATAAACAACAGAGAAAATAAGTGAAGTTTATATTAAACTGTATTGAACGTTACCTTGGTAATATTTTTATATGGCATATGATCTTGAATTTTCGTAACACCAGACAGAAAATTATGTATTTTTAACAAAACTATATTGAACGTTACTTTAACATATGCAGCTCTTAAGCATGAAGTTTTCAATGGCCAAAAAAAAATTAATACCAGCTCTATAACCATTTTCAAATATATGTTTTTTTTATAATAATAATGTATTGAATGTTACCTTACTATAGTAGTTAAATATGATTTGGCTTTGAATTTTCGTATTAAGACGAGCACAGAAAATTTTACGATATATATGTAATTTATGTAAAACTGTATTGAACGTTACTATTGTATTTAAATGTTTGCTGAGCACTGAAATTGAGGTTAAATCATTGATTTCTATGATTTCGTATTCTGTTTGCAGTATGTAATCATTTATTCAATCAATTGTTTGCTAGAGAATTTAACAATCTTTTAATATTTGCTTTTCTGTTTCAGTGCTCGACATAAAAATATTAACAATTTAGTAGAAATGTTTAAGTGATTTTAGTAAAATATTTACTAAAAGACAATATCCAAATCATATACTAAAACAAATACTTTTGCAATAAAATAAAAGTAACGAAATGGGTTTAGATTCGTTAGACTTATTTATTGTATAAAAACGGAAAAATATTATTTATAAATAAACTACGTGCATTCAACTGCACATGCAAAAGAAATATAAAATAAAATATTTGAGAAGAACAATGAAATTGTAAATTTTTTAACGAACACAAAATAAGTAACAAGAATATTGCAAGATATTTTGTAGACTAGAGATGAGAAGATTTTCTGTTTTTATGGGCGCTGAGTTTATAGTCCTGTAAATAAGTATGTCAGTATGTGTGCGTAATAATATAATTTCACACACCCAAGTTTGAAAAAATCTAAAATGCATCAAATTTATTTTACCCAGCAAAAGTTTTTCCTTTAACGGAAAAACTTTTTCCAAAATCGCTTAACATTTGGCTTTACAAGATTCCTTTTTTTAAAAAAAAAAAAGTTAACTGGTTTATTCTTTCTTTTGCCGTGCATCCTAGCAGATTGTCTTTTGCACTGGAAATCCTTGCCAGAGTAGAGTAAATGTGTATGAAATCAGTATATATTATGGAAAAAGCAGGAAATTTGTTTATAAATTCATATTAAATAAAACATTCTACAGCCTTAAGATATGCTAACATTTACAAAATTTGCAAGCATATGGAATATGTGTTATAAAGCTATTGCATACTTTGGAGGGTTTTTGACACACAAAAAAAAAATTTAAAAAATATCTCAACTATTTTAAATTTCAATTTGAGCATACAATTTTTTCATGTTCAATATGACACAATTCTGTTTAACAGAAAAAAAATATATTGCCTACCTGTAGGTGTCTAAGTTCTTTTACAGCTTTTGCATTTATTTAATTTTACTGAAACTTTGGAAATATGTTTTCTATTGTACAAATTATTACAAACAATTTTTTTAATTAATATAAATTCAACTAAATTTATGCAGTAAGAGTTTTAAAAATTTATTTCAATTATTTGGCAATAGTAACAGAACAAATTGTGGCTAAGTTAGGAAAAAAAATGGACTACCTGCCTCGCTGAGGGTATTGTTCGCTGAAACAATGAACGCGTGGACTACGAAGCCGAAGGTCAAGTTTTGAATCTAATATTCCTGTATTGCCATTTGATTAAATTCTCCTGTTCCATTTATACTGAATCATTGTTTCTAAATAGTTTTTGAAGCAAAATTTACATATCATTGAACCCGCTCTCATATTGCGACCCATTTTCTGCAGCTCTTCTGTGTGCCTTAAAGTATGCTACAACTAGTTCTAAAGCCTTAATTCCATTCAACTTTCAACTAATTCAAATTTCATTAACACCACAAAAGTTTTTTATTCCATACTTATAATTTTGCCGCCAGTTATTAGATAATAAAGACCAAATCTGCTGTGGTTGTTGTTGTATTGTGGCCCTATCAACAAAAAATAAATAAAAAATAAAAATTAATTTAGTCTTTGAATAAATTTTAGCAAAACTCAACTGCATAAAACTCCATTTTGCTCCATTTATACTTTAAAACAATTGCATTTTGTTACGAGTTTCAAGGCTGCAAGCCCTTTTTCATTTTGAAGCAAATATGTAAAAGCAAAATAAAAACTATAGCATAGTTAAAGGGTTGCAAGGCAAAATGCATTAAAAATTTTAAGGCCACACAAAAAAAATTTACAGTTTCCAAAACAAGCAAAACTACAACTTTTTTTATTGAAGACCTACAAAGAGCAGATTTAATTTTGATTTTTAACCAAAAATTCTGTTGAAATAATATAATAATTTTGTATAAAAATATTATTTTAACTTGAGATTGAAAATTGTAGATTTATTAATAGTGTAGTACTGGATTGTAGCTGCTTTAAAAATCAAATTATTGGCAGTTTTCCACAAACACCCAACAATTAATATTAATCATACGCCAGGGAGGCCAGCAGGAATTATTTCCATTTTTTAATAGAGTTAATTAAAGTTTTGTTTAAAGTAGAAAATTTTTATATATATTAAGATTTGCTATTCACTTGTTTATATTTCACAGCTCGTAGTCATAAAAAAATAGTTTCGCTTTATAAATGACTTATTTGACAAATCGTATATAGAAATTTGTAAAATAAGACGGTTCTAAGCAATAAAATTTTTTTTATGAAATTAATTTAATTTTTTTTTTGCCTTAAATGTTTTAATATAACTATATATTTACAAGTTTTAGCACTCACCTCAAAGTTTTTATTAGTTGCGGGTCTGAAATAGAAAGAAAGAATCAAAATTTAATAAAATTAAATGATCTAAAGATAATAAATTAAGATACAAAAATAAAGTCCGGAATGTTTAATTTATTTTCACAGCAGACTAGATAGATCCAGTAATCAAAATAAATTTTCATTCTGATTTATTAGGCTTAGAAGCACTTGAAATGTGCACACCCGCCGTGGGTAATCGTACGCTTGAGTCAGAAAAATATTTACAACTAGCAGGTCGAGAAGGTTTCATTAATAGTTTAGTCCTGTATGTCCCTACAATGAAGACGATAGTCCTTTATGCAACAAAAATTCATAATTGATGAAAATGTAGAAAAAGTGATGCAAATCGTCGAATCACGGCATAGAAAGTGATTCCTAAAGAATGTTTCACCATGTTTTTTAAACAGACATCGTGATTCTCGTAAAGTAAACTTCAGTTAAACGAATTCCTTCTACTGTTTATTTTGATCGTTTTATTTTTTTCTTTGGAAGTGTTGATGAAAAATATTTTTTTACTCATTAGCCCACCGTAAATTATTGAATTTAAAATAAATTGGACCATCCCTTCCCTGAGTTCAGGTTCTAGGCAAAAAAAAAACAACTTGTTTGCACTTGAGTCCCAGTGATTGGGAAGTCTTTTCAATAGACTGAAGACCCACCTACTGAGTCAAGGGGTTGGATTCCAATTTGTGGTCTGAGAAATAAATAAAACCAAGAAATGACATATTTTCGGGGGAAAAAATAATTCTTATTTTCTGAGGAGTAAACAAAAATCAAGAAGTAACTTTTATTCTGTGAGGAATAAATGAAAATCTAGAAATAACTTTTATTTTCTGAGGAATAAATAAAAATCAAGAAATAACTATTATTCTGTGAGGAGTAAATAAAAATCAAGAAATAACTTTTATTTTCTTATGATAAATAAAACTCGACAAATAACTTTTATTTTGTGAGGAATAAATAAAAATCAAGAAATAACTTTTATTTTGTGAGGAATAAATGAAAATCTAGAAATAACTTTTATTTTCTGAGGAATAAATAAAAATCAAGAAATAACTTTTATTTCCTGAGGAATAAATGAAACTCAAGAAATAACTTTTATTTTGTGAGGAATAAATAAAAATCAAAAAATAACTTTTATTCTGTGAGGAATAAATAAAATCAAAAAATAACTTTTATTCTGTGAGGAATAAATGAAAATAAAAAAATAACTTTTATTCTGTGAGGAATAAATAAAAAAAAAATAACTTTTATTCTGTGAGGAATAAATAAAAATAAAAAAATAACTTTTATTCTGTGAGGAATAAATGAAAACCAAGAAATAACTTTAATTTTGTGAGGAATAAATAAAAATCAAAAAATAACTTTTATTCTGTGAGGAATAAATAAAAATCAAAAAATAACTTTTATTTTGTGAGGAATAAATGAAAATCAAAAAATAACTTTTATTTTGTGAGGAATAAATAAAAATCAAGAAATAACTTAATTTTTTTTAGGAAAAATATAAATCAAGAAATAACTTTTATTTTGTGAGGAATAAATGAAAACCAAGAAATAACTTTTATTTTGTGAGGAATAAATAAAAATCAAGAAATAACTTTTATTCTGTGAGGAATAAATAAAAATAAAAATATAACTTTTATTCTGTGAGGAATAAATGAAAACCAAGAAATAACTTTAATTTTGTGAGGAATAAATGAAAATCAAAAAATAACTTTTATTCTGTGAGGAATAAATAAAAACAAGAAAGAACTTTTATTTTCTTAGGATAAATAAAAGTCCAGAAATAACTCTTATTTTGTTAGGAATAAATAAAAATAAAGAAATAACTTTTATTTCCTGAGGAATAAATGAAAATCAAGAAATAATTTTTACTTTGCGAGGTATAAATAAAAATCAAGAAATAACTTTTATTCTGTGAGGAATAAATAAAAATCAAGAAATAACTTTTATTTTCTTATGATAAATAAAAATCGACAAATAACTTTTATTTTGTGAGAAATAAATAAAAATCAAGAAATAACTTTTATTTTGTGAGGAATAAATAAAAATCAAGAAATAACTTTTATTCTGTGAGGAATAAATAAAAATCAAGAAATAACTTTTATTTTGTGAGGAATAAATGAAAATCAAAAAATAACTTTTATTTTGTGAGGAATAATTATATATCATGATATAACTTTTATTTTGTCAAAAATCAGTTCTAAACTTTTCTTATTTTCTAAGGAATAAATAAAATCGGACTAGGGGTACAGTTTATGATCCGCTTCGATATTTTCTCTACATGCAAGAAGTTTGATTTTCTTCAAGAAAAGTTTCAAATCTCAATTTCTCAAATAAAAAGGATTCAAAGTTGAATTTATATTTTTCAAATTTACATATAATTTTCACCTTTTTCCAAAATATTTGAAAACTATTAATATTAATCTTGGTGAATCGCATATTTAAATGCTACAAATCTTGCAATTCTTTTAGTATTTTGAAAATATTTCCATGGCCAGCAATACCTCCAAAACACAATTTTATTTAAAAACATTTTCGTAAAGTAAAGATTTTATAATATATACATTCCATGAAATACATTTCCCTTTTAAAACTTCGTTTTATATTTTTATGTATTTGATAAAAGTTTGTAATTCGTTTTCATTCATTCATATATCAAAGTTATTTTTTCCACATATTTTGGCAACCTTTTTTCTTTGTTCTGTTTTGCATTTGCTGAAACCTAATGAAGTTCATATCAAATGATATACGACTTGTTTCTTAGGTATTAAAATATTTAAAATAAGTAATTTGCTGTGGCATAAAGTGTAGTATGAACTTTTGTTTTGTACAGATTTTCTCTTTGCCACAACCCTATCCTTTTGTCCTTAAACAACAAAAAACACTTCACAAGAACTGAACTGCTAAAAGCATATATGAATACTCGTACGTTGTACATTTTCCAACTGAATCACTAGTTGGTAAATATGTGAAATAAATTTAATTAAAAAGTTTTTATTTAATTAAAGGGACTTTGTTTGAAAAATATCAAAACAAAAATGACGGAAAAAAAGTTTCCATAATGGAAGATTGGACACCAAATATAATGGTTCATTATTTGGAATATGTTTTTAAATGGTCATATATTTAAATCATAAATGGGAATGGAACAAGTGGTAAATTTTATTTTCTGAGAAATAAATGAAAATCAGAAAATAATTTTTATTTTCTGAGAAACAAGGGGAAACCAACATTGTGGCAAGTCAGAAAAGAACACGATTTCGGTTGCCTTTTTTTTAAATTTCTCTTTGCAATACTGATCTTTCTTGTTGTTAATTTAAAAGTTTTATTTATTTTTCTTGTCAAGGGACAAATATGTGGAACACAAATAGAAAATTGAAAACGACTTGTTATTAAAAATCATCGTATGAATACGAATGGGTTTCAGGGGAGCACCTTCAAAACAGAATAACAAAAAAGGAAATGGCCTGAAAATTAAAATTAATTTATAAATCAAAATCTGTTGGCTGGCATAGTTAATATGCCTTGAGCTAGAAGCCGAAGAGTCCGGGTTCGATCCCGCACTTATACGTGAATATTGTGCTACGGAATCACCCTGAGAATTAGAAACAAATTTACATCTTATATGGAAAAAAACACTGACAGCAGATGTCTTTTCCACCACTTCAAATACATTATAAACAAACACTTGTCCCTGTATTGCCCTTCCCATAACCAATTTCCCTAGTTCAAATGCAATTGATTGAATATATAGGAATTATGCCCTGAATGCTGGCAATATATATAAAAAACGAGAAAAGAACATGAAGAATATAAAGTAGAGATTTAAAAGAAATCAAGCTAAGAACAAATGGAGAGCGGGGGGAATTAAAAAAGGTAATTTGAGATCAAAAGACTCAAAGAAAAATATTAAATAAATGATAATAAATAAAAAGGCAAAATATTACAAGTAAAACATTAAAAAAAGAGGGGAAGGGCATTTAAAACAAAAATAATACAAGAAATTTAAGGTACTACAGGAAATTAAAAATTAACGAAAAAGAAAATCAAGAATAAGCAGATACCAGAAAAAAAAAATTATAGAAAAAGAAAAATTAAACTAAGAAAAGTGGGAAAAAGGTAAAATGAGTCATAAATATGGAAAAAGGCGGTAATGAAAATTAGACTTGCTTGACTGTTAAATTTAAAATAAATTAATGGCTTTCACTTCTGAAGACAAGCCATTTTGTGCTGCCACATGCCTGTTCTTCATTTACCGCAACGCTCAAATATTTCTAATCGCATTATGAAACTTTTAAAAGCCTTTCAAAATGTTGCACACTTTTTGTAACAACAAACAAAGACAGACTCCAGCGTCTTTGTAATTAAACATTATTTTATGACACAATTAAAACACTAGAGAAATTGCCCAGGAAAGAGTAACAATGCAGACACTTTCATAATAATTATGCTTTAAAAACACTTTCTTTTCGAAATGCTTGGAGCTGATACAGCATGAAAAAGACAGGAAAAGGGGGAAAAACTTTAAATTTAAGCCAAGCAACAACGAAATAAAACAGAAGCCTTTTTTCCAAATATTCACCAAGTAACTAGAAGTAAAAACCTCAAAGCGGAATCGTAAAAAAGTAATTTACCTTGAATTGAATTAAATTAGGCAGCGAAGAATGCTTTACAGGTCCATAACAGCTAAAATTAATTCTAGCAAGACAAACATTGTTATGTTTTAATTCCAGTTGCCACATATAAAAGCCAAAACCACCGCTGGTTTCATTTTGCACAACTTGAATACGGTGCTGTACACTTTGTATTTTTTTAATTTTTCATATTCAATTGCCTTGAACTCTTTAATTAGCCTATTTCCAACACGTTGCTTTCTTTGGCAAAGAAGTTAAGAAAGCAATGAATTTGAGCTTAAGCAAGAGAATATTTTATTACAAAAAAGGACCTGCTAATTTTATGAATTGCCAACATCAATAAAAATTAGTTCGGGTTAAATGGGGTGTAAAGGAGAAGAACACCCTCTTTGCCTTGGCCACATGTAGAGAGTGTTTTTTTATCAACTTTCGTTTTGGCAACACTGTTTTGGGTGCTCCGCTGTTTTTGGCAGCTCAGCTATTTTTGGCTGTTCAGCTGTTTTTGTCAGCTCAGCTGTTTTTATCAGATCAGCTGTCTTTATCAGATCAGCTATTTTTACCAGGTCAGCTGTTTTTGTCAGATCAGCTGTCTTTATCAGATCAGATGTTTTTATCAGATCAGCTGTCTTTATCAGATCAGATGTTTTTATCAGAACAACTGTTTTTATCAGATCAGCTGTTTTTACCAGATCAGCTGTTTTTACCAGGTCAGCTGTTTTTGTCAGATCAGAAGTTTTTATCAGATCAGCTGTTTTTATCAGATCAGCTGTTTTTGTCAGCTCAGTTATTTTTGCCAGATAAGCTGTTTCTATCAGATCAAATGTTTTTGTCAGCCCAGCTGTTCTTATCAGATCAGCTGTCTTTATCAGATCAGATGTTTTTATCAGATCAACTGTTTCTATCAGATCAGATGTTTTTATCAGCTCAGCTGTTTTTGTCAGCTCAGTTATTTTTGTCAGATCAGCTGTTTTTGTCTGCTCAGCTGTTTTTCAGATCAGCTGTTTTTATCAGATCAGATGTTTTTATCAGATCAGATGTTTTTATTAGATCAGGTGTTTTTGTCAGCTCAGCTGTTTTTGTCAGATTAGCTGTTGTTATCGGATCAGATGTTTTTATCAGATCAGCTGTTTTTGTCAGCTCAGCTGTTTTTATCAGATCAGATGTTTTTATCAGATCAGCTGTTTTTATCAGATCAGCTGTTTTCATCAGATCAGATGTTTTTGTCAGCTCAGCTGTTTTTATCAGATCAGATGTTTTTGTCAGCTCAGTTATTTTTGTCAGATCAGCTGTTTTTATCTGCTCAGCTGTTTTTCAGATCAGAAGTTTTTATCAGCTCAGCTGTTTTTATCAGATGTTTTTGTCAGCTCAGCTGTTTTTATCAGATCAGCTGTTTTTCTCAGCTCAGTTATTTTTGTCAGATAAGCTGTTTTTATCAGATCAGCTGTTTTTTTTCAGCTCAGCTGTTTTTGGCAGCTCAGTTTGGTCTGGAATTTAACCATGAAACAACTTAAAAAGGAATAGTTGTGGCAGATTATTAAATTTCATAATGAAATTTCATGTTCATTTCATCGTGGTAATTTCTGGCTGAATGGATAACTGATCAACGAAAATTGCTGCAAATTTGTGTGAAGGGCAGCCAGAAGTATTGCAAGAACTGCTAACGCATCCCGAAAAATACCCTATTTTGGTGTGCACTGTGGGCCAAGACGACGAAGGCGGAAACGCTATTGTGAATGATTATAACATTTTTTTCTCCAAAATGAAAGAACTGGGCTGATCTAACACTTGGTTTCATCAAGACGGCGTAACATGCGCCAAAGCAGGCGAAACAATGGCCGAATTGAGCGGAGAGTTCAGTAAACAGTTCATTTCATATTTGGGGGCCGACCATTTCGATGCCTAGATCGTGCGATTGAACACCTTTAGCCAATTTTTTGTGCGGCTTTTGTTAAGACCCATAGCTGTAGGGATAAGCCCGTAATGATTGACGCACTGGCAGCCAATATTGAAGAATATATTCGTGACGTACCGGTCAAAGCATATGGAGAGAGTATGACAATTTTGGACCCAGCATATGAACCACTTAAGGCGTAGCCGCGATATAGATCATGCCAGCGACTCAAATAGAGATTTCTTAAATTTTTCTCAATTGCATGTGTTTCTTTTCAAATCATATCCTTAAGCTCTTAAAAAATCTCCCATTACATTAACACTTTCTTATCGTAAAAGATTAATTTCATACTTAAAAAAGAGATGAATTTCATACCTAAAGAACACGGCAGTGATGCGGCATGTCAATTTGGGAAGGAACTTGCAAATAATAACAGAACAGTGTAACAAACAATTTGTTTAATTAACAACGGCCAGCCAAATATTTACAACAAAGGCAGCTGAATAATTTGAAATAACCCAACTGTCCTCATTCGCATAATATATTTGATCTGTGAGTATTAAACTCGTCATATTTTTTGGACTTTTTTGTGCAATTGGCAGCTCTGAAATTTGACAGCTGTGACATTTGGTTATTCTGAACATTATTAAAAATGCATTGCTTTACAAAAGAAAAACTCATTATAATTGGAAACACTTATTACAAAAATTCGAAAAATTATACTGAGACAGAAACAATCGATTTATTTATTTCCAGCACAAATTTTCGCAAAATATTCTGATGTCAACAGCTGACCACCATGGGATTCAAAACCGTGCGATTTTATTACACAGAATAGACCACAATCAATTCCTGAGCCTATATCTGAAATAAAACGAGTCATCGGTGAGCTAAAGGTCACGGAATATTTAATGGAAAGAGTAAAAGCCGTGGGGGCGATTTGGCGGATATATTATTCCACATTTAATCCAATAAAAAATACCACAACTACTCGTATTTCAATACGATATTCTTATTTGACGATGTTATAAGAAAAAAATTAAAAAATAAAATGCCAAATCACAAATAACAAGAACTCTATCAAAATCTAATTAAAACTCCGTCTCATCTTAATTAAAGTCTACAATACAAACCCCCCGAAACAAAAGACTTTTTTATCGATGATAAAAGCATTTTCATGTGTTCATAGAATGCACTTGATATAAGCTGACATTTAGCCATCAAAGAAATTTGTATATATTAACGCCCAGACAGCCAGTTAAATACACAAGGCGCTTACAAGCATATTAACCAACCACCTGACTGACTGACTTTTAAATCTCGGCAACAGCATGAAGGCACTTCATTATGTTTCGTACAGCCTTTAACTTTTTTATTCGCGTTTGTCTTTTATTTCGACGTAACAAATTTCTATGAATAATTATATTACAATTGTAATTCAATTTAATGCCAAACATTCTCATTTAACAATTCAGCAGATTGTGTTTTTTTCTTCTTGTATTTGTTGTATTTGCGACTGCTGCCATGTGCCATGTTAGAGATTAAAACAGAAGGTGGAGATTTTGAAAGTGTTTGCAAGAGGTGAAGCGTAAAGTACAATTTGGTGTTTGCATGAAACGAGTGGCGCTACAGTTATTTGATTTTGGATCTAGAATAAGTGGATGCAAGGATTTGTGCAGTTATAATAATTATCAGGATTATAATTTTGATATAATTCCCCTTATTCCGTAACTATTTGTCGACGTCAACGTCAAGATAATATCAAAAATGGGATGCTTAAATACTCGTTGTAGTGAACAATTGGATGCTGCTGATGACCTCAGGCTATTCTCTAAGGGCTACAAATTAGCAAGATGATGTTAAAAGCAGATAATTGCTGAAGAAACAGTGTAAATAATTGTCTTATTTTTGGTATTGTCTTGACGTTCACGTCGACAAATAGTTACAGAATAAGGGGGAATAATTATAATATAATTAGAATATAATTTTTTTTTTTTATCTTGGACCACCACTCAGGGAATGACCCCTATATATGCAATGCATTGCGCCGGAACTGAAAACGAGGGGATAGTATTGAGGGGACAGATTAGGAAAGATGAGAAGATAAACAGTTGTTTTTGTAGCTATTTCAACCTTTTACTTCGCCGGCTAATTTTTGCTACAGAGCCGACGAAGGTGGGAGCTGTTACTCTGTTTTTAGTACATGATAGTTTCAGTCGCTGCCAATTATGTTCAGTGACCAGTGACTATGCCTTCATCATTGAAACAGGCTGGCAACAACTAACACAACCACGCACTATTGCTGATCAGAAGAATTCAACACAATATTTCATGACTCAGCGCGGGCTCGAACTCAGGACCCTCCGCTTCATAGTCTCGTGTTCTACTACTTCAGCCAACAGCAGCCACAAAAAAATTATAATAATTATATAATAATTAATATAATAGTTATTATAATAATTTTATAAATATTTATATATTTAATTACAATATTTTGTCACCATCCAGCTAAAAAATATATGCGTTAAAACACAAAGCGTATGAATACTTTATCTATTGCAATTGGAGAAAAAAATATTTACATTGTGCTTATGTACACACAAATACCTTTTAAGGCAGATATAGTTTTTAAATATTGTAGGATGATAAATAACCTAAAAGTGTACTACAAAAAAATGTATGAAATATTTATTATCTTAGTTATTTAATTTATAGCAAAAGTATTTTTAAATAGCAAATAATGAGTTACGGCAGCCTCTGTATTCTCACTAAAAATAGTTTTGGCTGAAAACAATCGTGTGAAATAGCGTAGGGGTTACAAGAAGTCGTCTATGCCTCCAGTTCCCAAAATACTTTTAAAGAAGTGGTCTGAGAAGTTGGTAAATCTGCTTTATTCCACGGTTACATTTTAATCAATCTCTGCATTGCCAAACAAGTTTTTGTTAACAAGAGCATTTTTGGTAGGTAACAATGGCTGTACACTCTTTGCCCTCTTTCCTTTGGTCGCTAAGCAGGAGCTTGTGTGTATAGAAATTTCAAATTGTAGCATTATTTACATAAGAATATGTTTTATATTGAGAATTTGATTAAATTTAAAAAGTGATTTTTTAAGGGAAGAGCTGGAACGTGTATCAAGGGGTTGTAAGGCTTTTGTTATATGTATATATATATTTTTTCAGGGTGCCTTTGTGTTTTGGTTTGCTTTTCATATTTTGTATTTGAGCTGATAGACAAAAACTGTAATTACATGCAAATTGAGAATAAATTATCAAAAGTTTTATGTTGATTAAACACATAGAAAAGTTCATAGGGAGGATGTTGTAGTTGGAAGGTAGAATGTAAGGCTCTTATTTATGCAAAAAGTGAAATAAGTTTTTCATTTAATATTAATTTAAAAACACTTTGTAGAAATTAAAAATGGTTTAAGAAAGAATGCAAAACATGCAAATTGATTTAATTAAGTTGTTTCAACCACTTTAAGGGTGATAATGCATGTGCTTGGTTGCTGAAGGAAATTGAGGGTTTAGTAGAGTTTTTGAAATATTTTATATTGTTTGGTGTTTTTTGAATTTTTAAAAAATTTTCTATAAAGATTCTATAATATTTAATATTTTAATTTTATAAAATTTCGTTGTCTAAGCTACTTTTTGCAGTAGCATGGGATGGACAGATGAGGGCAGAAAATTTTAACAAATTTACGCACACATTCTTTTTTTGTGGTACACTTTTAATTATTTTATTGTCTTTTATTTATTATAAATTTAAGATAATTTAAAAGGTCTTTTTATGCAGACATGCACAATGTAGTTTAATTTTTTTCTTTTTTGGAATTTTTTATTTTATGCCTATTTTTATTCACCAACTTTTTAAGTATTAAATTCTACATATTTGCTTATAGCTGTAATGAGTATAGAGCCTGATTTGCTAGTAAAGGGTGTTTTTATAAGAGCTTGCTGATTTGAAATTTAAATAAAACACATGCCAAATTATGAAATGGCCAAAAAAATTTTTTATTTGGTAGATAACACAACGCAACAAAATAAAAAAAATTTCATATGCTTTTAAAACCACTATACAATTTTGATGTATCATGACTACCTTTGTACAAAAATGGTAAAATTTTTAAATTCTATGGATAGATTTTTTTTTTAAATTTTTTTGTAAAATTGCATTTTTTTTAGACGCTTTTTCACATTATTAGTGATAACTCAAAAACGGCTAATCGGATATTATTCAAATATAATCAGAAAAATTAAGATTTACATAGCCTTTAATCCATCTATATCTTTTGCTTTAATCGGATCAACAGTTTCGGAGTTATAATAAAAAATGTAAGAAAAAAATATATTTTTTACGTAAAAATGGCAAAAATTTTTGTTTTAAAAAAATCATGAAAAATAGAAAACGGCAAAAAATGTTCAAATTCATTATTCTATTACAAAGCCACAAATAATAGCAACAAAACGAGATATCGACCATAAAAATCTACTGATTATTTTCGAATTTATTCACAATTAAGTAAATTAAGCAACTTCTTTTGCCATACATTTCTTATGCTTTATAGATGCTTTTAAAACTACTATACAATATCCAAGTACTGCTGAAATGTTTTGGATGAATAAGAAAAAATTCATTGATCATGATTCTGTATCGATTTCCATTCACGGTAACGCGTCGTCCTTCCTCATTTTTAAAGAAATAAGGACCGATGATTCCACCAGCCCATAGACCGCACCAAACAGTACATTTATCGGGATGCATTGGTAATTCTTGAACGGCGTGTGGATTATCTTTGCTCCAGATAGAGAATTTTGCGGTAAAAAAGCGGATAAACATTTTTAATTGAACACTGTTTTTGAAAATAAATTTCCACGATTTGGAAGCCTTGTTCTGGAGTTAACCTGTTCATGATGATTTGCCAAACAATACTGAGAAGAGACGTCACTTTAAACTGTCAAAACAGCTGTCAGACAACAGAGTGATTCGTATAGAAAAAAAACTTCATAAAAAAACACCCTTTATTTATAGTAATAATTTTTGCTAAATTAAAGTATTGAAGTTTTTATACATTTTTATAAAATTTCTTCCTTTTGTTTCTTAAATTGCCATTTTAAATGCTTTAAAATTTTGTGTGAACTTTCTCTTAAAGTTAACTGCTTAAAAATAAATTTGTGTTTGTTTCCTTAATCCACTATATTATTACTTAAAAAATTGTACATTCCCATCATGTGTATTTGATTGTTCTAAATATCCCCTTAATAATGGAAAATAATTTCCCAAATCATGACAATTCTATGTTATTTATTTCCAAGTTAAAGCTTAAGCAAACTTTAACTGACTGCATCAACCATATGAACACTAAGCAGATATTACTTACAGACTGACTACTACCATTTTGTACGCCGGCAGTTGTTTTTTTTTTTGCTAAAGTTTTGCTGGGATTTTTCTTTTCTTAATAAAGAAAAAATTAAAACAAACCTGCCAAACAGATCACACATTTTCTTATTGTATTTGATACACAAACAAACATATGCTATTAATATTTTATTTTTCTTTTGGCTTTTAGCTTACACGTGTTGACATTCCACTGGCAAACAGTGAGAGAGAAAAACTTTACAAAAACCTAGGCCGCATATGGCCAGGTAATAGACTTGGATATAATAAGACGCCCTAAAAGTAGGCTATAGCTTAAAGGAAACATCGGTATGGCTTTAAAATAAACATAAAGCCGGCTTTTAGCTAAAGTAATTTTTTTTTATTTATTTTTTTTTGAAAAGTATATATCGTTTTTATTTTAATGAAGATGTTGTAAATTTATCTTGGTAATATTTAACTATAAACAAAGACGATATGCAATTCCTTGATGTAGTGTGTCCTGCAATAACTTTCGGTAACTTTTGCGCAAACAACATGTGTTTAACAGGAAACTTATTATAAATATAAAGAAAAGAAAATATAACTCAAATATAATTTTTTTTTGCTTCTCTTCTGCCAACATTATAATTCACGTACGAAATAATTATAGCGCCAGGACGTGATATGAATTGCTTTTTATTTCGTGATTTTCTTCAACTTTTTGGAATTCTTTCCTCTTCCTTGTTGCATACTTTTGGTCACATGAACATCATACCAGAGAAAAGTTGTTAAAATGTAAAGAAAAACAATGTAACGCTTTTAGGCTGCATATGCTGGATTTTATGCTAAGACTGTGCGACATATTTTCTTGCCTTGCTGTAAGATTATTTTTAGTCTCCAAACAAAAAAAAAATACATATAAAGAGAATGTAAGCAATTTTCATTTTCTTGCTATTTTTCTTTTCTTGCGTTTAACACAATACGATAATTTGTTTGTTAAGAAGTCAGCAGAAGTACAACATTTGTTGCAAGAAGGGAACAAAATTTTATTTAACTGACAATAAGAAAAAAAATTTTCTGGTGTCTCTCAGTGTAGAGAGTTTTAATGAAATTATTTTTTCCGTTTAATTACGTGTAAGCGGAATCAAGTTTTTCCATTTAACGTCTTATTAGGTTAAATTATTGTATAATAAAATAATGTAATAAATAATTACAGAAAACCATTTGTTAATTATTTCGTTAATACATATGAACTTTAACATGTATTGAACGTTACTTATACATATTTATATGCCTTACAAATATGTAAGTATGATTAAGAATTTATCTTAATTGTTTTATTTCATTTTATAATGCAGAAATTGGAAAATATGTTAAATTTATAAGCTAATGTATTGAACGTTACCTTGAAAATTTCTTATATATGGTTCACTTTAAACTAGAACATGCTAAAAAGAATTTTGGTTCAAAAGAAATTCAAAAATTTTGCATAAAAAATCTAAAATAAGATAAGGTCCTTGGAACTCCTTTCTAAATAAATAAAATCAAAGAAACTTGTTAAAGACAGAAATTATATTCAAGTACTTTTAAATAAAATCGTTTAAAAAATAAAAAAAAAAAAACAAGTGAACTAAACAATTAATGAAGATTTCTTAAAGCAACTCTTTCTTTTTATCAAAAATGAAAAATAATTGCAGCAGCTGGGTAACGTTCCATACACCAAATATGTTCTTTTAGCTTAATGGTACATACTTAAATCAAACTGCATGAATCAAACTGTTATGAAATAGGATACTGAAGATGGAATATAGCCAAAACCGGTCTTTTCGCACACCAAATTTGACGTAAGATGATGGAATATCATTTCCAAAAGTATGATTTTTATTTTAATTAATAATATTACAAGTATTTGAAAATCAGCTAGCTGAAAAGCAATAACTTCTTTTGAAATCTCTCATTAATTTAAAAAAAAAAAATTCTAGAAACAAAGCCCTATTTAAAACAAATCAAATGACTCGAAGCAAATTCATTTGAAAAAAAAATAGAACTAACACAAGTTTAAATATATATTTTCTCCAGCAATAAAAACAGAAGCTCAACTGCTAGTAAATAAATACATAAACTAAATAAATTCCAAGTTTGTTTTCTCTCAAGCTTTTGCTCAAGCCATGAAGTTTTTTGGAATCGCAACGTGCCAGCTGTGACAATCCTTGCAGTAGCCTGTTTGCTATGTAACAACATATTTTTCCCTTGTTTTAATACTTTTCTGCCTGCCATAATAAAATATTTCTTATTTAGTTAAAAATGTTAGATGGTTTAAAACAAAAAGTTTAATTTCAATCGGAATATGATCACATGTCACTTCTTTCTGTCACGTTGTCAGTACGTGCTGTTCTAAATATTAAATTCTTCTCTTGCGTTTATATTGAATATTCTAGTTTTCTTCTCATCAAAACTCGAATATATGGAGGGAAAATAAACAAATAAATATGGAGAAAAATTTTCGCATATTTCCATGTAAAATAAAGAAAGCTGAACCTAACAGAATACTGTTTTCAACGGACGCAACTGGTTGTATGAATTTTTACGCTTTTTCAGCAGGCGTTAGTTAATAGAAATATCCACTTCTTTGCTGAACTTTTCAGTGAAGAACAATGTAGATATATTTTATTTATTAAATAATAATTACCCTCTACTTTTACCAGTGAACTCTAACCCAACGCGGAAACAGTTCATTGTGCGTTATTCGATTCTGTCCTTGTCTTAAGCGCACAGTATTCTCTTGTTCTCATAAACAATGAAATACGTGTTACAAAAAGTATTTTTTCCGAAAAGTACTTTTTCCAGAAAGTACCTTTTCCAAAAAGTACCTTTTCCAAAAAGTACCTTTTCCAAAAAGTACCTTTTCCAAAAAACCACTTTACCCAAATAGTACCTGTTCCAAAAACCACTTTTTAAATAAGTACGTTTTCCTACAATTACCTTTTAAAAAATTATACATTAATAAAAAACGTTAGTCAATAAAGTACCTTTTCCAAAAGGAAAAGTACTTTTTTCTAAAAGTACCTTTACTAAGAACCACATATTAAATAAATGCGTTTCTTTTACGAAGTGTATTTTAAGAAAGAATCTCTTTCAATAAAGTACCTTTTCAGAAAGTACCTTTTTTTTGTTAATACAATTTTTTATTAATTTTCTATATATAGTACATAAAGTTTTTATATTCCAAAACTAAATTAAATTTTTTTTTTCAAAATAGTTTAATTACAAACTTACCATTTCCTAAATGTACTCTTTCGATAAAAAGTATTTTTCCCGAAAAAAGTATTTTTCCCGAAAAAATTACTTTTCCCGAAAAAAGTATCTTTCCCGAAAAAATTACTTTTCCCGAAAAAAGTATTTTTCCCGAAAAAATTACTTTTCCCGAAAAAAGTATTTTTCTCAAAAAGACCTTTTTCTACAAATTACTTTTTAAAGGATATATAAGAGTAATTTTTAGTAAAAGTACTTCAACTTTTACTAAAAATTACGCTTTCTTAAAAGTATTTTTTCCAAAAAGTACTTTTTTCAAAAAGAACCTTTTCTAAAAATTACTTCTTAAAACATATCTTTTTGGAATACTTTTATCAAAAAGGACTTCCTAACAACTGTTTTTTCCAAAAAGTACTTTTTTTCCAAAAAGTACTTTTTTCATAAAGTACTTTTTTTTATAAAGTACCTTTTTTTTAAAAAGTACCCTTAAAAATAGCACATTTTACAAAAATTACTTCTTCCAAAGAAGACTTTTTTCTAAAAGTACTGTGTTCGAACTATACTTTTTCCAAAGCGTAGTTTTTTTCAAAAAGTACTTTTCTCTAAAACTACTTTCTTTAAAACGAATTTATTTTTTTAGTACGTATTTTTTAAAAACTATATTTTCTTAAAACCTCATTTGGAACAAATATTTTTCTTTAAACGTATTTTTTAAGTAAATTTAAGAAAGTACATTTAGCACCTACGTTTTTCTTAAAAAAGTACCTTTTCCGGAAAAAGCTTTTTTTAAGTAATTTTCTTAAACAAATATTTTTGCCTAGCAAATTCCTCAAAATATGAACTTTTTCCAAGGCACCATTTTAAGAACACACTTTTTCTAAAAATATTTCTCTTTTCAAAAAGGATAATTATCACAAGTACAATTAAAATAAATTGTTTTCAAAAGTACTTTTTCAACACTTGTGTTTTCAAAAATTATGTTTTGGAAAATTTTATATATCTATTTATTTTCAAAAAACATACCATTTTCCAAAATAACCGGTTACAAAAGCATCCTTTTAAAAAAACCTGTTGCCAAAATGAATATTAAAATGAAAACGTATTTTTTAAGAATAAGATTTTTGTTCAAACATCGAGGAGTTTTTTTCAAATGGTACCCAATTATTCTTCAAATTATCCCTTTAATGTCCCTCTTCAAGAATACAAATCAAAGAGCATAAAATATGTATTTCCTATTAAAGCGGAAAGGAAGCAGCCAAAATGAAACGAAAAGTTTGTTTCAACATTAAGTTGCAAAAGTTTAATGCGAGTGTATGGAAATGAGATAAAGAGAAGAGTGAAAATGCGCTACAAAGGCTTACGAAGCCAGTTATAATTTGTGACTTCCTTTTAAATCTTTTCTTTATTTCATCTGCTTCCCAAGTAGATTCCCAAAGGAATTTGCTTTTTCAATTTTGGCAAAATAAATTTGTCAGCCCAAAAATATTATGTACTAAAACTTTTTATTATTATTATTTCTTTTTCATTTGAGACTTTGAAGCTGGTGGCCTGAAGTTGTTCAATACGAAAGCAGCGAACCCTTGATATAAAATTGAAAATAGCAGACAACAATGAAACAGACTATAAATAAATACGATTTACTTGCAATATAATAATAACTTCCTGTTCAATGGGCAATTTTGTGTAATAAAGCTGAAATACTTTTTATATACGAGTATTTCATTTTCATTATCCATCGTTGATAAAAAGAAAACCCTAACATGTAGATGAAGTAACCGCAACGTACGCCAGTCTAACTAAAATGGTTTAAAGCATACAAGGGAGCTTTAACAATAGATTAATAGCGTTACATTACAAAATTATGAAGCATCAAATGAATATGTTGAAAGTCTTTAATAAGGACATGCACGATTAGTAGGATAATGCTGAACTAAAAATTTTCCAAAGAGTTGAAAAAAGGTCATTTACAAATTACTTTGGAGGGGGGAAAAAAATTGAAAACTTTTTCTTTGCCTTTGAAAATTTTCTGTGATAAGTGAATACCCTTAATGCTTTCTCAGCTGTTAATATGAACCATCAATTGAAGCACTAAAGCCGGAAACTTTATTACAATATCATTCATACACATTTCCTCACAATTAATTTTAAGACAGTCTTAACACAAACAAACAACATGATATTGCAATAGAAAGTTATTAGAAATTAATATCTGGAAAAGTGGCGCAATATGTTGTCGAGTGTTTACAGGAAAAGCAACAAAAATTCTTTGCAATGAATCTTTAATAAAATACCCTACCATCAGCAGTATGTTATACTGCAGTTTTCGAAGGACGCACTAAATATTCGACAAGGCCGAGATTTCATTTCATTATGACCTTTTCAATTTTGGGTCTCTGAACGGCATTTATATTACCAACTCAAACAAGTCTGAGCACTCACTTGCGCCCGTTTCCTTAAGTAAAATTATAACCAATAAATAGAATTTCAAATTCCGAGTGGAATTTGTGTAAGTACTAAAACATTTTTAGCTTAACTATAGCACTCTTAAGCTTCTACTACTGCTTTGCACTGACTTTTACCCAAATTCCATCACTTAAATCTATATTTAATCATTTATAGCAACAACGACAGCAGGCAGCCTGCCTTCATAAAAGCCGGAAAATTTACTGTTTATTATTTTAATTATTGTAATAAACTCTAAAAATTTCATTTGGCGCTGTAAATAAAGTGCTGTTGTTATGAGCACTCTGGCCAACACTTCATTTTGATTGATGAGCCTATAAATATGCAACATATTTTTGAGTGCGCCGTTTTTGCTGCTATGCTGCCTGTTTTCATTATCACTTTCAGGGCTAAAAATTTATTACATTTAAGACAATATGGAAAAGAGTGAACTACAAAATTTATTTATGAAACTGTAAGACTGGCTTTTGTAAGAGCAGGAACTTTAATAAATAAAATTTTGTACAAAAAATTTTTTTAAAATTTGAAATTAGTATAATTATATAATGAATTATTTTTGAGACCAGTTTAAGAATTTAAATCCTTTTAAAATTTATATTAATATCCTCATTTTAACTTTTAATGTTCATTTCTATTTCTGTTAGTAAATCAAGTGGCCATTTATTTCTTCAACTTTGGAACTCTTTGCATAAGGCATTTTCAATCGAATAAAAACAAGTTGCAAGTTTGTTTTCCTTAAAGCAGCAATCCGGAGATTATCCTTACTGATTTGATATATTGTACCAGAACAATATTTATAAATAAAATAAAACTTATCGTTTGAGAATTCACATTGAAA
Organism: Linnaemya tessellans; assembly: GCA_951800035.1. Lineage (NCBI taxonomy): Eukaryota > Metazoa > Arthropoda > Insecta > Diptera > Tachinidae > Linnaemya > Linnaemya tessellans. The sequence continues at coordinate 98,553,036 of OX637536.1, read as the reverse complement.
CAGCAACAAAAAAAAACTAAAAGTAGTTTTTTTTTAATATAAAATCTCCAAAAAAAAAATTTCATTTTGTTTACAAAAACTCCAAAATAATATTGAGATGCCACAAAATCAAAACAATGCAATTTTTAGTATAGACAGGCATCAAAGCCTGCCATTTAGTCTAAAATATTTAAAATGTAATAATTAAAATGTAATATTTAAAATGTAATATTTAAAATTATTATTTCAAGGATAAGCCGATACATTTTATGCACTTAATTATTCGAAACTAATCAATTGATTTTTCTATACTTCAATGATTTAAAAGCCATTGTAAAATTAAGCTATTAATCGATTAAAAGTACAAATTATTGTAAGAATGAGTACTTGAATCGTTAATTCATTGATTATTCATTAGTTGTACGGCTAATTATTCGAATCTTTAATCGATTGCAAAATCATATATAATTAATCAATTAAATACACAAAAAATTATACAAATAATTACTTGAATCTATAATCGATTGAATAATCGTTCAATATTCGATTAATTATTCGAATCTTTAATCGATTAATTATTCGATTTTGTAATGATATTAAAGCCAATGCAAAACAAAATAATTAATCGATTAAACATATAAATAATTGTACTTATAAGTATTCGAATCTTTAATCGCTTGATTATTCGTTTTTTAATGATATTAAATCGAAAGCAAAACCAAATAAAGTTATCGATTAAAAATATGAATTGAAACTGTTTTTCATCTTGCACGATGATGCAAATATAGCAGCTTTCGAAAAAAGGTGTTCTACTGTATAAATTGGGTAATTAAATTTATGTTGACCTTGGGAATATGTATAATTTTTGTTGTTGTTTAATTAAACACGTTACTAACAACAGCCTGTCAATATTTAATGAATAATTATTCGAATAATTGTTCGAATCTCTAATATATTGATTATTTAAAAGAGTTTCGAAAATGAAAAAGAATTTAGGAAAAATACATATTATGATCAATTATTCGAATCTTTGATCTTGCACTGATACTAAAAAATTTATTGAATTAAAAATTGGAACTATTAGTCGAATAATTATTGAAGTACTTAATCGATTGCTTACGACACTTGCTAATAATTTAAAAGCTTTAATCGCTTAAAAACACAATTTATTATGCGACTAACAATTCGATTTAATTTAAAAGTACGCCAAAATGAAGTAATTAACCGATTAAAAGTACCAATTGGATAGTAGTGAGTTTTTTATGGCTATTCGAACCTAATTTTTTGATACAAGGCCGATGAAGGAGGGTGCTGTTCTTTCTGTTCTCTGGCATATGATAGCGTCAGTCCCTGCCAGTGATGTTCAGTGACAAGTGCTATGCCTTCATCACTGAAACGGGCCAACAACAACAACTAAAACAACCATGCGCTAATGCATGGTCAGAATAATTCGACACAATATTCATAACTGAGCACGGAGACGAAGTTAGGACCTTCCTCGTGTTAACTACTTCAGCTAATCAATCGCTATTCGAATAATTATTATAAAATATAGCATTTACAGTTTTCGGAGGCCGCCACACCACACCATTGCGATTAATATATGCGTACATGCTATTTTTATTACTGTTTAATTTATTCATTTCAAATGCCATAAGTTCATTGTTGAAACGAAACTTAAAATTTTTAAATATTTATAAATAATTTATATAAAAACCCTGCAAGTATGCAACAATTTATGTAAATATTAGCCATGCACATGGTGTCTGGCAGCTTGCAGCCCACATGGTCAGGGCTAAAAAAAAACTCACATATACCATGGCAGCATCAACAACAAACAAACTCGCTTACTCACACAGCCGACCCTGACTTAAGAACAGGAACAACAGAAACAAAACAAAAACACATCAGTCAGTCTCTTTTTGTTTACAGATTCAGCAAATATTTGCAAGTTTATTTATTTGGCGGCAACAGCATACTTTTAGGTTAAATTGCCAAGCTAAATAAATTCACTATACAGCAGAAATCAAATATGTATGTTGTAACCTTTTTTGTGAGTTTGCATTAAAAATGTTCCCGGAATGAAATGAAAATGCATATTTCTGTTAAATAAATTCCCTCGTTTCACATGTTCAAATACATATAAATGCATGTATGAATAATGTATATGGAAAATATCAACATAAAAAGTAGAAAAAAAATAAACATAAAATTTTCCAATAATATTATAAAAATTAAGCCATGTCTGACTATTATTAAACACTGACTGAGTCACTGTCACAGCATGTCAATTTCAATTTGACATTTATTGTGATGTTGTGTACATTCTTTAACAATATTTTTGCATTCGGTGTTGTTGTTGCCATGGAAACTTTTCCCCTTTATTACTTTTTTGTTTGCAGTTCGGTTAATAGACAAAGGAAAAAGGGGTTGGTGGTCTATAAGTTTTTTAGAATAATAAGCCGTATACATATACAAATAACTCACAAAATTTATATGCAACATGGATCCTTCAATGTTTATGTATTAATTCACACACGTACTATACAATACAAATAAATGAACACATTCAACATTGTCATCATCATTCTGTATCCATATAATGCCTTTTCCAACGACCATCAGAACTGAAAAGTTTGAAGGCATCTATAAAAAGTTTTGCTATTCAATATTGGTAAATTAACGAGGGAAGTTAAGGAAACATATGAGAGCACAGCGTTTGTGATGAACGCTTCATTCGTACAAGTTTTCGTTAGAAAGAAATACTTTTTATCGTTTTCTTAATTCAATTCTTATCAACTTGAGAAACAAAAAAAAATGTTTGTTTTTCCATTTAATAAAGATTAAAATTATATATGAGTTGTCAGTTCCATATATTGTAACGTGCGTCACGAAATATATGATTTTTCTTTTAAACTGCTTTTTAGTAAAACAAAAAGAAACTCCCCTTAGCAACTGAAAACCAACATTTCTGAGAAAAAATTAAATAAAATTGTGTCACAATTTGCGTTTTTCATAGTGGCATATGTGTACGCAGCTCCGTTTTTTTATAATGACCAAATTATGACAACTAGTCCTCTGAAAGCCATCTTTTTGAAAAACCTTTTCTTAAAATTGATATTATTCGAATTCCGCGTACACATATGCTACTAGACGCAAATTGTGGGTGAGGAATTTAAATTTAGAAATTTCTGTGGCGTGCGTCACAGTTTGATTTCTGCCTAAAATTGCATTGAAATCAATGTTATTTTGTTTTCTTATATTTTCGCTTTTTATTATATATATTTTTAATGTAATTTTGTGACGCACGCTACAGATAGTATTATGTAAATTTTTTAACATTTTATTTTAGATTCTTCGTTGTATATATAGAACTTTTTTCATATTATAAAGAACTTGATAGAAAAAAATTTAGGTTTCCGTGACGCACGTTACAATGAATACACCTAACATCTCATATATAATTTTGGTCGTTACAAAATAATACAAAATTTTTTATCTTACTAAAATTGAAGGCAAGTGAAGAAGGAAATTGTGGCCCTCGATCGAGCAAAGCACCTAAAAATATGCTAGTTTTTTTCATAAAACAAATTATGGGACATGGACCAAATCCTAGGTAATAATAGTGATTATTGAAATATATTTATATTTTTTATTATATTTATAAGTTTAGTATATAATATTTTCGTTTATTCTGTAACTGGTAGTCAACGTCGCTTCAAGAGTATCACATATGTATAGGGATCTTACCTACTCCTTGTGGGCAATATTAAATTGCTTCTGGCTAGCTGTGACTACTTTCTAAGGCCTTTTATGTAGCAAGAAGTTGTAAAAATCCTTAAATAATGAAAGGAATGGAATACAGATGTTTTCTATTTTTGGTATTGACTTGACGTGACATTTGACAAATAGTTATAGAATAAGAAGGATTAGCTTAAACAAGTTTGCTTTGTATATCAAAAAATTTTTAGTTGGAGGACTTGTCCCTACATAAAAAGAAATTAATTAATTAACTAAATAAATAAATATATTTTATTAATATTTTTTTAAAAACTGCATGTAACTTAATTACCCTCGTTAAATAATTGTTATGAGTGTGCCCGGCTTTATCACGATTCATATACGCATGACTAATTTATGTCTATTATTATATTGTATTATTATTAAACATGTACACATATTTTGTGTTTTTTGTATTCTGTGTTCTTTCTCTTTTGCCCTGTCAGTCACAAGTTCGGGATTAACTCAAAATTACGGAAACCTTTACAAAACTTGCACAGACTCATGTATGAGTAAGAAAAAAAAACTGTTGGAAATTCGGCAGATCTTTATCAAGGAATGTATAATAGTCATTATTAAATTTTGTAAATTAATTCTATGGAAATTAATGACGCCTACTGGGAATGCAGGATAAAGGAAATTTATTATTATTTTTTTTCTATATCGATTTCTCTAGCAAATGCTTTGGGACTAAGATCTTTAAATGCCTTAAGACGGCACTTTAAATTGTTTACGGCGAATAAAGGTAATGGATGCTTCAGTTTATTTAATAATAATAAAGGATAATATCCTTTATAAAAAAAAAGTTTAAAGTTGAGTTATTTACTAGAGAATAAAATACATAAAAACTAAAAAAAATTACAATAAAAATGTCTTAAATTTTTTTTTTAATGTTTTACTTGTCTTAAGCAAATTAAGCATCTCAAACGGCAACTTCATTAGCTTCATCAGCTAATCCCTCATTTCGAGCTTATATATAAATATATATTTAACATTTTGATTCATGTTTCTCTGGCTTCTTCACTTCTTCTATACATGCGCTCCCTTTGGCATATCTTTATCTTATATTGTTACAACCAGAAGAAAAGAACATAAACAAAATTTAGGCTAAAGAATATTTAACAAAATTGGAACACATGTTAAGAAATATTAAGGCAAATTTCTCACGTTTTTACTATAATTACGAATCAAAATACGTGACATGAAAGTTAAACAAATGCATAAATACAACTCAACACAGAAACAAACAGATACACACATTTGCACACGCAGTAATACATTTGCCAATCACACAAACACACACTTACACACACACACACACACACATACTCACATTTCCACACTCTTACCAATGGTAAACGCATGTGTAAGAAGGTAAACAAATGTTGTTGTTAATGAAAATTAACAACTTTAACAAAATGGCATAGAGTCTACTTTTAGGAGTTGACATAAAAACCAACGATATTTTCTAGCAAAAACACAATCATACTAAACAAAAAATAAATAAAATAAATAAGTACAAACAAATGCCACAAATACTTATGACTTTTTATATAAAAAAATTTTTTTTTAATAAAATTAACTTCATTAATGGTAATAGTAAAAAATATTTGCCTAGAAACAGACTGCATAATAGCTGAAATAAGCTTTATTAAAGCATTCATAAAAGTCTACGCTAAATATTCATTTATATTAACACATTCCCATAAATATTAAATGGTATAACATAAAAAATGATGGCCAAATATATTGCAATTTAATAAGAATTTCATGAAGAGGGAATTAGCAGTTGAGGGCCGATAAAATGAGCATGAAAAATGGCCAGAAGTCGGAGACATTCTGCCTACAATAAGTGTCCAATAATTAAAGTGTACTTTAAACCATTTTATATTATATAAAGTGTATTTTAAATACACAGAAACTAAAAAATTTATTAAGTAAATAAAAATTTAGCTATAAAAAAATTTGGAGCTCTTAATTTTGATTATTTTTCTTGTAAAGAAAATTGCCAAAAAAAAAAAACTTTTCTATGAAAAAAAAAACAAAACATTTTAAAACTTTTCCATTTTCCCCAATACTTTTTAAAGCAATTTTTATTTGACATTCATGACATCATTTCATATTAATGCAACCACCAACGTACAAACAAAGCCATCTCTTTTACCACAGCCATTAATAATTCATTTAATGTCCAACTCCCTCCATCAAAAACACACACAAGCAAAAAGGAAGAAATTCTTCTTCATCATAAACAAGACATGTACTGGCACTAAAGAAAGATACATATGATACAATAAAACTCTATGTAATGCATAAAAGATGAAGCGTAAATAGACAAAAACAAAAAAAAAAAACGACAAAACAGAGACAAGTGTTCAATGCTTTACAAATCTGTCAGGAGTTTTACGACAGCCACACGAACAATAAAATACTAAAAACAACCAGCAAATCATAATACTAAAGGACTAACTTCAAATAAGTAACATGTACGAGTAGTTAGCAGTCAAACACGCATACACATGCATTTCTTCCTAAAAGATGACATCCATACGTGTAGATACGCATTTTTCAGGAAATAAGATTAACTTGTCACTCTCAATTGAATTTAATTTCCTATACCCAAAAAATAACACACACACACACTCGCATACACATACACACATCTCATTCTAACGATTCGTATGGCATTACAAATTCCATGTGCATAATATTTCCTGCGTGGAGTTTATTATACCGCAATTGTATCTCGAGTGTTTTAATATCAAAGCATCGACAACATCAAACATTTTCTAGTCTTGTTGTTGCATATTTATTAATGGAACGATTTTGTGATTGGTTTTATTGCAGTTTTAGAGTATCATCGTTATTATTGCAAACCCCCACGAACACGGTCCATAAGGTTGTCTTTGGAAAGGGTTCAAGTTGCATATATACAACTTTTTTGGAGGGTAAAATTACAGTACCAAAAGGTATATGTTGCACAAAATTGTGATGCTGCGCAAAAACCATGAACACTAACTTTTTGTTAAAGCTCACACCTTTTCGATAAAAACAAGTACCTTTTGAATAACAAAATTTTTAATAAGACCTCTTTGATAAAATACTTCTATGGTAAAATATGTAAATTTTTTATAACAAAAAAGTTTTTCATAAAATTCACCTTCTTTGCTAAAATATTACCTTTTTATTAAAAAGTACCTTTTTGGTAGAAAGTACCTTGGTGGCAAAAAGTACCTTTTTGATAATAAGTTTCATTTTGATTAAAAAAATAAACTTTTATGATAAGAGCCTTTTTTATAAAAAGTACATTTTTGATAAAAAAAAATACCTCTTTGATAATAAGTACCTATTTAACAAAAAGTACCTTTCTGGTAAAGAGTATCTTCTTGATAAAAAGTACTTTTTTGATAAAAAGTAACTTCATGACAAAATGTATCTGCTTGAAAAAGTACATTCTGGACAAAAAGTACCTTCCTGATGTAAAGTACTTTTTTGATAAAAAGTATATTTTTGATAATAAGTTGTAATAAAAATATTTTTTTGATAACTGAAGCATTTTGATCAAAAGTAGTTTTTTTTATAAAAATTACCTTTTTAATAAAAAAGTACCTTTTTCGTAAAAAGTGCCTTCCAGACAAAAGAACCTTTTTGATAAAAAGCACCTTTTTGATAAAAAGAGCCTTTTTGATAAAAAGTACCTTTGTAACAAAAAGCACTTTCTTGAAAAATTACCTTCCTGACATAAAGTACTTTTTTTATTAAAAGTGTATATTTGATAATAAGTACCTTTATGATAAAAAATATAATTTTTGACAAAAATTACGTTTTTAATGAGAAGTACATTTTCGTAAAAAGTACCCAACAAGTACCTTCTTGGCAAAAAGTACCGTTTTGACACAAAACCAGCTTCGTGACAAAAAGTAACATCTGGCCAAAAGTACCGTTTTGATAAAAAAGTACCTTTTAAGTAACAATTACCTATTTGATAGCAATACCTTTCTAGTATGAAGTGTTTTTTTTTTTCTAAAAAGGACTCTTTTGAAAACAATTGTCTTTTTAATTAATAGTACTTTTATAATAAGAAGTACTTTTTTGATGAAATATAAAGTTTAGAAAAAAAATTCATGTTTAATTAAAAGTACATTTTTGGGAAAGCTAATTTTTGCTAAAAAGTAACTTTCTGATAAAAGTAACTTTGTGCCTACAAGTACCATTTTGTTAAAAGTACATTTTTGTTAAAAGTACCTTTTTGTTAAGAGCACTTTTTTGAAAAGGAAATATTTTGCTTTTTTTGAAAAAGAAAATTTTTGCTAAAATGTACGTTTTTGAAAAAAAAAACTTTTTGCTAGAGTACTTTTTGCGAAAAAGTACATTTTTGCTAAATAAATACTTTTTGCTGAATATTACCGTTCCGATAAAAAGTACATTTTTAATAAAAATTTCTAAATAGTACTTTTTCGCTGAGTAGTACTTTTCTGTTAAAAAGTACCGTTTTGCTTAAAAGTACCGTTTTGCTTAAAAGTACCTTTTTGCTAAATAGTATTTTTGTGCTAATAAGTACGTTTTTGTTAAAAAAAAGTACCTTCTTTTTTAAATAAATGATAAGCGGGTTTTTAAATAAAAATTATCTAGTGGTATGAACCATTTTTTGAAGCATCTTAGTTTCTGGTTAAAAATCAAATTTTTGGAAGAAAAATATGTTTGAGAATATAAAACATTTTTGATGAAAATTACCTTATTCGAGTATGTTGTAGCGTTTGAAAAGATTTAATTTTTTATAAGGGCAGCCATTAATCGTCTCTATTATTGGAAAAATCAATTGATGCATCGTGTTACTAGTGCTACTCCCACTCCAGATCTTGTAAATGCACGTGTGGTTAAACGTGTTCATGTGTTCAAATATCCGTTATTCACGATATGACAAGTGTAATGCATGAAACTGCATGCCACTGGGGAAACATTTATCATCTGCATCACTTTGTTACCGATGAAGTTTCCCCTCTTCTTTTCCTGTCTGTCAATTCCAATTTCTTTCACTTTTCATATTGAAAAGCATTTTACTTACTCTAGTCTATTTGCTGTATTTGAGTGCATACATTTTGGCCTGAGAGCTGAATGCTGCAGTATGTGTGCAAACAATGATAATTTGTCAAAATGCTATTGTTATATTATGCAAAACTAGCAAACGATAAATGCATGTCTGTGTACAGGACAGGGTATTTTATTTAGATCTATAGAAGTTGCGCTACGGATAGTGTCATACTGGTGGTACTTCTCGTATTAATAAATAAACAATATTTAAAAAAAATTAAATTGCTGTAAAATTTGTGACAGAAAATTCTGGGTTCCATTTTGTCATACACTCTCCAACATATCGGCCGGTATCTCACAAATAAATTATTTAATACTGGCTTCCAGTGCTTGTCCCTATGGACATGTGCCTAAACAAAAGCCGCACAAAAAAGATGGTCTAAAGTCGTTAAATCGCACGATCTAGGCGGCCAATTGAGCGGCTCCAAACATGAAGCAAACTGTTTACAGAAACCAACTCTCAAAGGAAAATTGTTTCAGCACTTTCATTTTGGACAAAAAAAAATATTATAATCATTCACAATAGCGTTACCGCCTTTGCCATATTTGAAAAATTATGTAACCAGCCCATAATCCACACCAAAATAGGGCATTTTTGGGGATGCGTAGGAAGTTCCTGCGATTCTCCTGGACAAAAAATATTAACATAAATGATCATTCACAACAGCGTTCTCGTCTTTGAAAAATGATTTCACCGGCCCATAATCCACACCAAAATAGGAAATTTTTAGGGATGTATTGGCAGTTCTGGCAATTTTTGATAAAAAAATATTATATTAATTCACAATAGCGTTCCCGCCTTCGTCGTTTTTGAAGAAATATGTAACCGGCCTATAATCCACAACAAAATAAGTCATCTTTTGGGGATGCTTTGGTAGTTCTTGCAATTCTTGTGGACAAAAAAAAAATAAAAAAATTAGAATCATTCACAATAGCGTTCTCGTGTTTGAAAAATTATTTCACCGGCCCATAATCCACACCAAATTAAGACATTTTTCGGGATGTATTGGCAGTTCTTGCAATTCTTCTGTACAAAAATATATTGCAATCATTCACAATAGCGTTCCCGCCTTCGTCGTTTTTGAAAAACTATGTAACCGGCCCGTAATCTACACCCAAATGGGGCATTTTTGGGGATGCGTTGGCAATTCTTTTGGACATTTTTTTTAATAATTATAATCATTCACAATAGCGTTCTCGTCTTGGGAAAAATGATTTCACCGGCCCATAATGCACATAAAAATAGGACATTTTTAGGGATGCATTGGCAGTTCTTTTGAACCAAAAAAAAAATTAAACAAATATTATAATCATTCACAATAGCATTCACGCCTTCGTCGTCTTTGAAAAATGATTTCACCGGCTCATAATACACACCAAAATAGAAAATTTTTAGGGATGCATTAACAGTTCCTGCAATTCTTCTGGACAAAAAAAAATTATTATCATTCACAATAGTTCTTGCAACTCTTCTTGGCTGTTCTTGATAACAAAAACGGTAATTTTACTTGCCCAGAAATGAGTACGGTGAGCTTTTCTAACCGAACATGAAATTCTATTAAAAATGCAATCATCTGCAAGAGCAGTAAGTCTTTAAGTCGTTTCATGGTTAAATTCAAGACCAAACTGAACATGTCTAACAGTAAAACATCTGATACCAAAAACCAAGTTGCCAAAAATTCACCTTTTAGTATGTTTATGGACACACGATAGTCCGCATAAATCCCCCGGCAGTCAAATTTGATATACATACATATATATATATATATATATATATATATATATATATATATATATTTATATATATGTATATATATATATATATATATATATATATGTATATATATATATATATATATATATATATATATATATGTATATATATATATATATATATATATATATATATATATATATATATATCTTTTTTTTTTTTGTTTTTCTTTTTTTTGTGTCAATTCATTTCCATTTCTTTAAACTGTTCATTAAAACTTATCTAATTAACACTTTTCCAAATGTTTATGAAACATTTTTCATTATTTCTAAAAGCAAGTTTTCATTCATTGTGTTTTAAGTGCTAGGATGAGAATCATTGTGTGCAAAGTTTTGTTTTTCCATCAGCTAAAAGGGAAAAATCGCTAACTAAAGAAAATACTGCATGAAAATTCCTTTTAATAATAATGCAAATAAATTTTAAACAAAGTTTACTCGTAGAGAGAAATTAATATATATTTAAGGAACTAGCAAGCACACATTCATATACAAACATGCACACATACTCGTATGTAAATGTATATGTAGCCTGCATAAATTTGTCAATAGTAAATCTGTGTTGACTTACTATTGACACAGTCACCATTACTAGTGATTAAGAATACCCTAGACAATGTTATTTACTATAGACATTTAACATGTATGTAAATGTCATTGAAAATCCGCTAGCGCGATCGGCACTACTGACTAGCTAGTTCTTTTGGAAGTACTTTATACAAAAAGTTGCGATTTGCCAACTAGTAAGCAAATTGTTTGCTGGGTTATATATATTTAAGTCGTTCAGCGTTTGTACTTCATAATCTGAATCAAGATATCAGTTTATTATCAGTGACGATGCTATCAGTTGTCAACAACGTGGTGGCTGGCATTCTAAAAGTCTTAACCAAATTATCACATTTAAGTTAACACTAGCATCGTTAATAAATTCAAGTGGTTAAATTTTTTTAAGCTTGTTTGTTTAAGAAATTGTTTAAAAATTATTATATAAAAAAATTTGCCACATTTATATTAAAAGGCCACATTTAAATATTAAAAGATAGTAAATGATAAAAGAAGGCGTCAGCAGCTGTTTATAACAGTGTTGTTAACTATTTTTAAAATATCGCTTATACAAATCAAATCGTACAGCGTGTACTTAAAACTTACTTTGTGCTCCTAGTGGTCAACAATGCAAAATCTTTGGAAAAAAGTATAATTTATATCGGGTATTTTATTTATTTATTTTTTTAATTTTCTTTGTTAACCCTAGAAGTTATAAATTCAGTGTCTTTTTAAGTAAAATGGACGTCTCCAAAGTTATTGGGAGTATCATGCAATACTTCGATGGCACAAAAATCACATTTGATGTCTTAATGCCGGTCTCTGGACCAGATCTCTTATTTCTTATCTACTAATAAATCAAGTATCCCTTAGACATAATGATCCTATGCCGGAAATCGTATTTTAAAAAATAAATGCCATGAAATTATGCATCATATATTGTGAATTCTCTTGCAGTTAAAAAAAAACTTTAATACATAAAAAAATTTATAGCACATAAGATATTTACATATTTACTGATTTTATTGGGCTACTGACTAGACACGTCTGCCAAGAAAGGCTTTACAGGATGATGCGTTCGGTATAAAACAATTGAAAAAGAATAGGCACAAGTGATCGCTGGGTTTAATCAAATAGAAAATAAATTTTTTACCAAAAGACACAATTTTATTTACAGTTTTCAAAGTATTTAAATGAACAGTTTTTTTTGAACACTGAACGAAATTTTGAACGAAATATATATATATATTTTTTTTTTTTTAGGAGTAGGACCAGCGCTCAGGGAATGACTCCTATATATGCAATGCATTGCGCCAGAACTGAAAACGAGGGGATAGTATTGAGGTGACAGATTAGGAAAGATGAGAAGATAGACAGTTTTTTTTTGTAGCTATTTCAACCTTTTACTTCGCCGGCTAATTTTTGCTACAGGGCCGACGAAGGTCGGTGCTGTTACTCTGCTTTTTTTTTTTTTTTAGTACATGATGGTGTTAGTCGCTGCCAATTTGTAAAAACAAATTTTTGAAAATTTAATATTAAAATAATTTCAGAAAAATTATTTTTTTTAACAAAACAAATATTTCAACGTATTTTTTTTTTGTAAAAAAATTCAAAATTTATTTTTTTATGAAAATAAAATTTTTTTATTAAAACATTAAAATTTTTTTTAAATATTTAAATCTTTTTTTGGAAAAATATTATATAACATTTTTTTTGTAAAATATTTATGTTTTTTTTTTAATTTTATTTATTCAAACACAAAACAAAAATTTATATGGAATATGTATGTATATATTTTTTAGAATTTTTTACCACAAAAAAAGGTATAAACGGAACTATTTTTTTGAAAAAAATTTAAAAAAAAAATTTTTTAGGACAAAAATTAAAATTTTTTTTTTTTTGGAAAAAAATTTTACATATTTTTTTAGAAATATAATAAAAGAAATATATACACCTAGGCCCATGAGGCCTAGGTGTAATCCTAAATGGATTGGGATGACTTATGCCCCTCTCTTCAACCTAACCTAACCTAGAAAAATTTTTTCTAACACAAAACAAACTTTTAAGCGGAATATTGCTATTTTGTAAAAAAAAAAATTTTAAATATTTTTTCTTGTAAAAAAAATTTAAAATATTTTTTACAAAATTTATTTTAACACAATACTAAAATTTTCTCAATGGAAAATTGTTTCAGCACTTTCATTTTGGACAAAAAAAAATATTATAATCATTCACAATAGCGTTCCCGCCTTTGTCATCTTTGAAAAATTATGTAACCAGCCCATAATCCACACCAAAATAGGGCATTTTTGGGGATGCGTTGGAAGTTCTTGCAAAAAAAAATTTTTTAAATATTTTTTCTTGTAAAAAAAATTTAAAATATTTTGTACAAAATTTATTTTAACACAATACTAAAATTTTCTTTTTTGTAAAAACAATTTTAAATACGTTTTTGTTTTGCAAAAAATTTTCATTTTTTATTGTTCACTTTGGATAAATTTTTTATAAATCGTTTATAATAATTTTTTATTTGTGACAGCATGAAGAATATCCAATTTTATTCCGTCGTCTTTATCCTTGTTAAGTTCATCAGATCAACAACGGTTTTTATATCTTTAACTCTGTCTTTAACGGATATTACAGCGGTAGCACAGCGCTAGTGGCACCACTGACAAAATCTTTAACTGCTGGTGCCACAAACTTTCCCATTTCTTTCATCGCTGTCGAAGTGCCAGTCTGTACAACATCTCGTACCGCTGCTAAAGGTTCAACTACATGCGATTGGGCAGCATCAACTTGACCGTCAACTAACGATTTTACATCGCCAGCATTGTCTCTAAGTGATTGTCCAGCACTGGCAGCACCATCGACAGCTCTACGGACAGCACCACCGGCATTTTTAAATCCATCAACTACTGCATCGTTAAAGCCTTTGACAACGCCATTAACAGATTTAAACATGCCGCCTACTGACGGTTTAAAGACATCTGTATGAAATTCATCGACTGCATTCTCAAAGGTGCCGAAAATTTTGGAGAAAATGGAAGGGCGAGGAGCTGAATTCAAAGCTTTAAAATGAATTATAAGGGATTATAAAAAATGTTCAACTGTTCTTCCAGAGAGATCAATTAAAGATCAATAATAATTTGCCTAAAAATATAAGTCACCACTTAGTTACAACTCACCATCATTGGGTCTGCCCACTACCAGGGAGCATCCTAATGTCACCAACAATATCTTTGCAAAAACACGCATCTTTCTCAAGAAATCACTCGAAAGACTAGTCGAAAAAATTTAGTTGCAAAGAATATGACGAGGGTTTTTATAGTGAAATAGTTAGTCATGTTCTAATTCGGCGGCATTAATAATAATAAAAATTTATTTGAAACACAAGCAAAATATAATTTAAAACAAAAGCCACTGCAATATATAAACTAATAAGCTTTTTAAATCTTTGAAAAATGTTTATATGCTCTTCTGTACACATGATTGCAGCGTTTAACCTTGAGTTTAGTTTTATCTAGATTATTTTCTTGTGCTAATCCACTTCAAGGAAAATCAAAATAACGTTAAGACTCAAACGCGTTTGCATGCATAGCAAAAGTGTTGGTCCGCGTGCTGTGGACTAGAAGGGTTCATTTTTCTTTTTTAGAAATTTTTTGGAGGAGTCGTCTTATTTATTCCTTTCATTACAATTTACATTATTGCTGTTATAAAATACCTAGGGGGAAAGTGTGGGCTGCAACAATTAATACGTAGACTATGAAACCGAAGTCAATCCTGCACGAACAGGATTGTTCATGTTATATTGACTCTTCCTCGACGTCTAGATGCTTAAGGTTTCCGTTCCAAGGCCGTCTTATTTTATTCCTTTAATTACAATTTACTTTACTGCTGTTATAAAATCCCTAGTGGAAAGTGTGGGCTGCAACAATTAATACGTAGACTATGAAACCGAAGTCAATCCTGCACGAACAGGATTGTTCATGTTATATTGACTCTGCCTCGACGTCTAGATGCTTAAGGTTTCCGTTCCAAGGCCGTCTTATTTTATTATTTTTATTACAATTTACTTTACTGATTTTATAAAATACCTAGTGGAAAGTGTGGGCTGCAACAATTAATACGTAGACTATGAAACCGAAGTCAATCCTGCACGAACAGGATTGTTCATGTTATATTGACTCTTCCTCGACGTCTAGATGCTTAAGGTTTCCGTTCCAAGGCCGTCTTATTTTATTCCGTTAATTACAATTTACTTTACTGCTGTTATAAAATCCCTAGTGGAAAGTGTGGGCTGCAACAATTAATACGTAGACTATGAAACCGAAGTCAATCCTGCACGAACAGGATTGTTCATGTTATATTGACTCTGCCTCGACGTCTAGATGCTTAAGGTTTCCGTTCCAAGGCCGTCTTATTTTATTATTTTTATTACAATTTACTTTACTGATTTTATAAAATACCTAGTGGAAAGTGTGGGCTGCAACAATTAATACGTAGACTATGAAACCGAAGTCAATCCTGCACGAACAGGATTGTTCATGTTATATTGACTCTGCCTCGACGTCTAGATGCTTAAGGTTTCCGTTCCAAGGCCGTCTTATTTTATTCCTTTTATTACAATTTACTTTACTGATTTTATAAAATCTGTAGTGGAAAGTGTGGGCTCCAACAATTAATACGTAGACTATGAAACCGAAATCGATCCTGCACGAACAGGATTGTTCATGTTATATTGACTCTTCCTCGACATCTAGATGCTTAAGGTTTCCGTTCCAAGGCCGTCTTATTTTATTCCTTTTATTACAATTTAATTTACTGCTGTTATAAAATCGATAGTGGAAGCTGTGGCCTCCAACAATTAATACGTAGACTATGAAACCGAAGTCAATCCTGCACGAACAGGATTGTTCATGTTATATTGACTCTGCCTCGACGTCTAGATGCTTAAGGTTTCCGTTCCAAGGCCGTCTTATTTAATTCCTTTAATTACAATTTACTTTACTGCTGTTATAAAATCCCTAGTGAAAGCTGTGGCCTCCAATAATTAATACGTAGACTATGAAACCGAAGTCAATCCTGCACGAACAGGATTGTTCATGTCATATTGACTCTGCCTCGACGTCTAGATGCTAAAGGTTTCCGATCAAAGGCCGTCTTATTTAATTCTTTTAATTACAATTTACTTTATTGATTTTACAAAATCTCTAGTGGAAAGTGTGGCCTCCAACAATTAATACGTAGACTATGAAACCGAAGTCAATCCTGCACGAACAGGATTGTTCATGTTATATTGACTCTGCCTCGACGTCTAGATGCTTAAGGTTTCCGTTATAAGGCCGTCTTATTTAATTCCTTTAATTACAATTTACTTTACTGCTGTTATAAAATCCCTAATGGAAAGTGTGGGCTGAAACAATTAATACGTCGACTATGAAACCGAAATCGATCCTGCACGAACAGGATTGTTCATGTTATATTGACTCTTCCTCGACGTCTAGATGCTTAAGGTTTCCGTTCCAAGGCCGTCTTATTTTATTCCTTTAATTACAATTTACTTTACTGCTGTTATAAAATCCCTAGTGGAAGCTGTGGCCTCTAACAATTAATACGTAGACTATGAAACCGAAGTCAATCCTGCATGAACAGGATTGTTCATGTTATATTGACTCTGCCTCGACGTCTAGATGCTTAAGGTTTGCGTTTTAAAGCCATTTTCGATATATCACAGCACGGCAGAAATATTGTACACCAAGTCATTAGCCGAGTTATATGTATTATTAATCACTATTGCATTGCAGGTCCCAAGAATAACAAAAACAAGCAAACACTCGAATTTTGTTTGACTTTTTATTTAAATTTTTTATTATTTTTTTTAATCGTATACCTTTTAAAAATATATAGTAATTCAAGACTTAAGTAAAGTAACAATCATCCACTGCATCTGCTTGAAGCTTTTCTATTTTTTCCTTCTTCCCGGCGAAAATGTCCAATAGCGGTGGTTTTGCCGGCTCCTTGTCCTCTTTTTTTCCAAACAAATCTGCCAAAAAGTTTTTCCTTAACGCCTTTTCCAATGCGCTGCTATTAAAGAGATTTATTTTGGGAAATCTAAATATGTGATCAGCTTGATTTTCTTTTTCGAAGAGAGAAAAAGAAAGTTGGGGCGTGAAAGCGTAAGCTAGAAAGGGAAAATAGATAGACTGTTAATATTTCGATTTTAAAAAGAATTTTAAAGTATAAGAAATGTTTATGGGGAACACAAATAAAAATTTTGGTACCACTGCAAACTTTTCTTTAAGGAACGTTACTGTGGCGATGACACGGGACATAGGATACTTCAGGAGCCCATATAAAAGAAATTCAGACTAATCAGACTATATAACAAACTCGAAAAGCTGTTGGCAAGGATACTCAAACTCTTTACTAGGAAAATGAAGGTCTTGGATTCTATGCCATACTCAGCCAAGTCTTCTTTATGGCATGATATTTTTTTAATCGGCTTTAAAGTTTCTCTTTATTATTATTTTCTTTTTAAATAAGACCAGCCCTCAGTAAATGACTCCTGTATAAGCAGACCATTGCACCGGAACTAGAAACAAGGTGGTCACGCTGAGAAGACATATGAAGAGAGATGAACAGAGAGAGTAACTTCCGCTAAGAAAATTGACAATTGTGGAGGCTGTATATTTATTGACCTATTGTGATCGACTTAAGTTCATGTGTGAATAAAAATTATTTAAAATTTCATAATTTTTATTTTAGGAATTTTATTTCAATATTTCGGTCAACTTGACGGACCATCATCAGGGATCTTTTATAAATATTTTTTATTAAAAAACCACAAATTGGTTTAAGAGGAAATTCGAAAAAATTTATTAAAAAGAACTCCGAAGTTATTTAACTGATCAGTTACTGTTCTCGCTTCTTTTATAGGACTAGAAGATCGATCATCACTTATCACGTGGAACTCGACTGGTCCACCTTCATCACAGAAACAGGCCGACAACAACCATCCGAAATTATTTAAGTGATCAATTAGTGCTTTCACTTTTACAGGACTGTGAAATCGATTGATTCACCTTCATCACAGAAACAGGCCGACAATGCCATGCTCTAGTGCTGACTAGAAGAAGTCGACACCTATTTTTAAATGGTTTTGTCGATTAATTCCGTAAAGTAATCAGAGGCCAAATTGCCGCACCCGATAGCGATTGAAATTTCAATACAATTTAGATAAAATTTTTTTTTTTTAGCACAAAGGGATCAAATTAATTGGACCCAAATGGGCTGGACTCTAATTTCCCTTCACCAGCAACTTGTTAACCTAAATACAAATTTCGATCAATATCGAACGAAGGCCGTTGTTATCCCCAGCTTTTGACATCGCATCAAAATCGATTGATGCGTTCGTGATATATTATAAACGAAAAAAAACTACATAAATCACGGCTAATCCCATAAGAATCAGTTGATGCCTTCCAAAAGTTATAGCACTATGAAAATTAAAATAATAGCTATGGCTTGAGCTACCAATAATAAAATTGGAAAACGTTCACATGTACTTAAGTATAAAATTCAAATCAAAAAAGTTTGACTTAGGTATGATGGAACAAAAAATTCAGAAAAATGGGACATGAAGAAAAATATTCAAACGGTAACACGGGTATTAAAACAATAACATGTTAACATCAGGCTGATACAGTTCTCGGATTCTTTTTCACAATAAAATTTGTGTAAATAGGAACTGTTATCACATTCAACTAAGCCACCTAATAAGTGGTGATAAACACAATACACATGAGCATTGATGATGAAGGTGTTGCGGCTTTCGAAAACAGGTGTTCTGCTCTGCTGTGTAAGTTGAATAACAAAAACTGATGTTGACTTTCCTTTATGCCTTGGAATATTTATCATGTCTTTCTGAGATTTCAAAACAAATTTCGAACAATTAGCCTATGAATCTTAATTCAATTTAATATTAAAATAATAGGTTTTTTTTGTGTTGCAGGGATGCCCTTAAGGATCAACCGTTTTCCATATATATAATTTTTTTAGCAAATTTGGTGCTCTTGATAAAAATTTGTGCGGCATCAAAGCTCTTTGTCCAAAATAAATTGGCCAGTTTTAGTGCAACACATATTTTTCTTTGTGGAAAAGTTGAGATTAAGTTTAAACTTCGTTTAAGTTCGTCTTAAACTCGGGGTTTTCCGGTGAAATGTAATTTTTTTTATTCTTTCAACATTTTAAGCAAAACGAGCCTGTTATCTTAAAATTTGGATTGCAAATCTGTTTACAGATTAACTAAACCGAGTTTAAGTGAGATCTGTGAAAACCACCCTGGGAAGAATATAAAGGGTATTAATGTTTTTTTTTTGAAACTTTGTGATCTTAATCTGCATTTGGAAGGATTCGATCTATCCTACTGCACACGTTTTTTAACTTATTTTATTTTTTACTGCAAAATTTGTGCCTTAACACGGCTTTAGTCTTTGTATATAGATAATGTACGCTGTATTCAAGTTGGCTGCTTTGTTCACAAATCTTGTCAAGCTGTGATTCAATAAATTTTCTCCGCCCGCATTTTAGTAGAACATTTTTATAGGCAAATACAAGTTCAAAGTTGTAATTTTAATTAATATTTTGCTTTCTTACAAACTGAAGATGGTTTATAAAAAACATCTGGGTATACACAAATATTTAGCAAATTTTTTTATATATCTTATTTGCCTGTCTAGTAATTTTAAAATAGTCTATGTTAACAACAATTTAAAAAATATATAATAAATAAATTTTAAATAATTTAATTTACTACTTACCGCCAGCCAGCGTCATTATAAACAGAATTAACAATTTCATTTTGTAATTTAATACAGGAATTTGAAAATCAGCAAGAAAAACTTAGGCACCGCTTGCACGGTCATTGACTTTAGACTGTTACTGCAGACGTTACGACAATTAATTTTTCATTTATTTCTTTTTGTTATTGTATTTATAGTATTCTTTAGCTGTTGCTTTTAATTGTTTTCACTATAATTGTATTTATTTATTAATTTTTTTTTTTGCACTTATTTGTGCATTTGCACAAAGAGTTTTTATCACGTTCTGGTCACGTTTTGCTGCTAAGAACAAAATAATTATTGGCTATAACTTCCCGCATTTAGAGCTTTTTTATTTTATTTTTTTGCCGGCCAATCAATAAAAAAAACTATTTATTTTATATCATCATTACAAATAGTTGTGCAAGTTCAAACAAAAGAATATGCAGAAAAAGGGCGAACTAAACAGCAGCAAAAAACAGGTTGTAAATAAAATTTTTTTTTATACTAGCCTTAAGAAACTTAATTTAAAAATTTTTTTTTTGTAGAACTGCACACAATTTTTCACAGCTACCGAATAGTATGCAAAAGATATTTATGAACAAATCTCTAAACGTGTGGGTTTTGTTCTATTGAAAAGCAAAATATGCACTTAATAACAACTTTGATTTACTGTTATAAAAAAAAACAGTAAATTTAAGCCAGATACATTTTTTTCCTTTTATCTCAAAAGTATACATTAATTTCAAGCACTAAACATTTACTTCACTTAATTATATTTGCAAAATTATAAACTTTTTAAAGCTTTTCAACATTTATTTCATACAAAAAAAAAATGTTTTTCTACATACAATTAGCTTAAGTTTATTTCCAAACCACAAATACGTAATTTTCCCTTAACAAACGTCAACCAAATTTATAAATACAATTTCGTTTGAACGATAAAAGTTTCCCTTATGAAAAAAGATTTTATTGTATAATAATAATTTATTTATCCCGTGGCTCGTGTGTTATGCAACGGGTGCAAAATTTGTGAAGGGTAGAAATTTAAGTGAAATTGATTGAATTGTAAATTGATTGACGTTTGACAGTTAAATTGATATTCGCATAATTGGAAAAGACGAAAAATTAACTAAACAAAATGGCCTATCAAATGAACATTAATAAAAGAAGTGGTGGATAAAGTTCAGCAATAGTTTGAAAAAAAAAATCAAAGAAATTATAATGCAAAAACAAGGCAGTTGCGTACAGCTAAACGGTGGCTGATCAACAGGTTTCATTAATCGGTCATGGTTCGTAAAGGGTGTATTTTAAGCGCCATAAAACGCTTTCTTTTTATTAAATATTAGGGTATCAATTTCTAATAACTTTTATTAATAGGTCGAAAACCTCTGTTGTTAGTACCTTTATCACTTTAATTTGTACTAATAATTTATTATGTATATAAATTTTGTAAAAAAAAAAAACTATTATTAATTTAAAATAAAATTTGTAATAATTTTATAAAAGTATCTCCAGCTTAATAAATGTAAAAAATTTGTGTGTATATGGAAGTATTCATTTAATCGGGCTTTTGCTTTAATCGGTTAATTGCTCAAATAATTAACAAGGGTTTTGGCTTAATCGTTTAACAATCGGTAAATTTGGCTGTTGACCGGTTAACCGATTAATAAAGTTTTTTTTTGTAAACTAAGTAATTTAATATGTATATACAAATGTGATCGAAAATTTTTATTTTTTTCGAAAAGTGCAAATCATAATAAAAAGTGCAAGTCGTTATAAGAACTGCAAGTCATTGTAAAA
The DNA here is from genome assembly GCA_951800035.1 of Linnaemya tessellans. Taxonomy (NCBI): domain Eukaryota; kingdom Metazoa; phylum Arthropoda; class Insecta; order Diptera; family Tachinidae; genus Linnaemya; species Linnaemya tessellans. The sequence continues at coordinate 98,531,251 of OX637536.1, read as the reverse complement.
AGTGCAAGTCATTATAAAAAGTGCAAGTTATTGTAAAAACTGCAAGTCATCATAAAAAGTGCAAGTCATTATAAAAAGAGCAAGTCATTATAAAAAGTGCAAGTCATTGTAAAAAGAGCAAGTCGTTATAAAAAGTGCAAGTCATCAGAAAAAATGCAAGTCATTATAAAAAGTGCAAGTCATTATAAAAAATGCAAGTCATTATGGAAAAGTGCAAGTCATTGTAAAAGGTGCAAGTCTTATAAAAAAATGCAAGTCATTGTAAAAAATTCAAGTCATTATAAAAAATGCAAGTCATTATAAAAAGTACAAGTCATTATAAAAAATGCAAGTCATTATAAAAAGTGCAAGTCATTGTAAAAAGTGCAAGTCATTATAAAAAGTGCAAGTCATTACAAAAAGTGCAAATCATTATAGAAAAGTGCAAGTCATTGTAAAAAGTGCAAGTCATTATAAAAAGTACAAGTCATTACAAAAAGTGCAAATCATTATAGAAAGGTGCAAGTCCTTGTAAAAAGTGCATGTCAATATAAAAAATGCTAGTTATTACAAAAAGTGCAAATCATTATAGAAAAGTGCAAGTCAATGTAAAAAGTGCAAGTCATTATAAAAAGTGCAAGTCATTATAAAAAATGCAAGTCATTATAAAATATGCAAGTCATTGTAAAAAATGCAAGTCATTGTAAAAAGTGCAAGTCATTATAAAAAGTGCAAGTCATTATAAAAAATTCAAGTCATTGTAAAAAGTGCAAGTCATTGTTAAAAATGCAAGTCATCATAAAAAATGAAAGTCATCATAAAAAATGAAAGTCATTATAAAAAGTGCAAGTCACTATAAAAAGTGCAAGTCATTATAAAAAGTGCAAGTCATTGTAAAAACTGCAACTCATTATAAAAAATGCAAGTCATCATAAAAAGTGCATGTCATTGTAAAAAGTGCAAGTCATCAGAACAAATTAAAATCATTATAAAAAACGCAAGTCATTATAAAAAGTGTAGGTCATTGTAAAAAGTGCAAGTCACTATAATGACTAGCGAGGTTGGGACCTTCCAATGCGTTACCAGAAATGGCTGGGGAAGACAGGGGTATGGCACAGCGATAAACAGGGAAGGTGGGAACTGTCAAAGCAATAACAGGGAAGGCTGACACTTGCCAAGGGAAGGGAAGTTTATGAGTAAAAACCCAAAAACACCAATTTTTTAAGCAAAACGAGGAAACAAAAACCAGTTCATACTTATGAAATAAGTATTTTAAATTAATTAAAAATTCAACAGTTTAAGGATTTCTTAAAAAGCTACTAAATATATAAATTGATACAAACACTCATTATCCTTTTTGTTTTTTATTAAGCAATTGGCGTTTTTAAGGCATGTGAAAGATTGGCAAGGATTAAAAAAAATTATTTTATTGAAAAAGAGAAATAATAATAATAAAATCTGTCAGAATAATTAAAAATCACTGCAACTGTTGTTTTTTATGCAAGTGCAAGAGCACAAGACAAAAAAAAGCAGAAAACTATTCTGCATAATTTAACAAAATCAATTGCATGGAAAAATACAGTAAAACAAATAATAATTCTAACATTCAATGACAAGCACTCCTGCAGGGCCAAATTGTTTCTGTTTTATTTCTTTTTTTTTTTTTTTTGTTGTTCAACCCCTTTCTTTTCCCAAGTCAATGACTTGAAGAATACATTTCACTGCACATTTGCTGTACGCAGTGTTTGTGATGTGTTTATGCAGCGTAATAACAATTTGTTGTTATTAAATGTTGTTGCAAAACATTAACACCCTCCCGTCGTACTAAAGACTTCCGGCAATTTTGTATGGAGGGCGCGTGTGTGCGTTCGTGCCTGTATTTTCCTTACAATCATTACGAATTGTTCAATGACTTTATGGCAAATTTTTTTTCTTTCGTTTGTTGTTTGTTTCTTTGCTTAATTGTTCGAAGGCAAAGGCTGTTGACTTTAGCTTTTACAATCACCCAAAAGTTGTTTGCAAAGTTATTGTTGCTGTTGAGGAAAAAATAATTTGAAGCTTTAATGCACATTTTGATTGATACCTTCAGGTTGGAACAGCAAAACTCCAGCATAAATTAATAATTTTTGGAAATTGTTATCATTCAATTTTAATTTATTTAATTTATTATTTTTTTATTCATATTTTCAATAAAATAGAAGCTATTGTTATTTTGCAATCATCTATCTATTCAGCGCACCTTGTCTGTTGGCAAAATATTTTGTTTCATGAAAATAACTGAACATGTAAATTTTTAGCCTTGAATATTTTTTTTGTTTGTTTGTTAAAATAACGAAAAAAAGTAGAAAAACAATAAAAATCAATTTAATTTATATGTAAATTCTAGCTTTTTGAGATTTCGCCAGTGGTGGCGACTGACTGCAGCCTGGATTAAAACAGGAAATATATTCAAATTAAAACACCGCAACAGGTGGCGGAAGTAGGAAATAAAAATAATATATAAATGAATTGCTTTTTTTCAATTCTAATTTAAACAACAAATAAAATTACTGAAAAAATATTAATAATTTAATAAATTTTTTCAAAACTGAAAAAAGTGGGAAATTCTCTTTTATTATTTTCATTTCTTATTTTCTCTTTGTGGCAAATTTTTATGGTGGTGATTCATCAAATTAAATCTGTTAAGCCAAGCAACCAAGAAAAAGAGAAAAAAAAACGTTGAATCTAAATAAAGTTTTGTCTGTACTTGCTTAGCATACTTTGCGGCTGTCTACAAAGTTGTTACATTGTTACTTCAAAAACAGTCAATTCAGATTGAAAAAGAATTTAAAAAATTTCAACAAAACACTCAGAGAAATAAATACAAAGCATCCTTCAGCATGATAATAAATATTCCACTGATTCTCTCCAAACCCTTCTCCTTAATTTAATTAATTGATTTCATGAGTTAATGAACCGAGAATAGCAACTAAGAATTTCACTCGTTGTAGTGCAACAGACTACAGTCTAAGACGGGAATCGTACCCACAGCCTCTATACTAACAAACCTCTCTAGCCTACAGCCGCACTTTTCATCAATTTAAAGACGGCCCTCATGCTTAATGCCTGGCAAGAGAACGCTCTTGGCTTGCACACTTCAACTAGAAACACATTTTTAACCTGCAGCTAGAAACACTTAGACGACAGCAGGCTATCGTCCACAACCTGTCAAAAATACAATGCATGTGATGAACATTTATCAGACAATTTTAAAACAATTTCAAAGGTTGTCTAAGCTAGAATATATCCCAGTTATCAGATATATAATTTATAATAAACATATTTTATTTAAAACCTATCCCTTTGGTAAACAACAACAACTTTAGTTTTTAAGTTTCCCTGGATTCAAAACATCCCATTATAACAACTAATTTGAAATTAGGCACATGTCACTGATGCTTAACTTAATTTCCAGCTTCAACTTAATTACCCATCATCCCTAAAGTATGCTTCAATATATAATTATCACAGCAGCCAAACAATATGCCCTCATGAATGAGTTAAACTGCATTCGTATGGTTTCCCTTAGAAAAATATAATAATTTTACCTACAAACATTTAGCGACAGTCAATAAATTGAAAAGAGGTGCTTCATATTTTATTAAAAAAAAATGTCAAACGAATTAACTAACGAACCCCTTTTTACAGCAATCACTTCAAATAACTTAAAATTTCCTGTGCTACTCACAAAAAAAACACACACACACACAATAAAGGAAATCTGATACCAAAAATTTAAATTTCATTGAAGCTCATGAGTGGCCGGAGTATATGGAGGAGATAACAAAAACCCTCCTGATGCGGTATTGATTTAATAAGACCACACAATTGCGTTTAAAGATTTATAAAATAAAATAAAAAATTGTCTAAAATATTCCTCCGCAAAGAAAAACTTAAGCTTAAGTGGCTTTCAAGTACAAGTTATGCTGCATATATATATTTGTTTTCTTCTTTTTTAGAAAAACAAAAATCTCTAAGTAAATAAATTCAACTTGAAAATCAATATCAACTTAACAATAAATTTTTTATTCCCTTCATATTCTTGAGCTGGCATTTCTCGACAAAGGACACGTGCCAGACAACAATAGCTTATCTGTGTTAGTGTATATTACAGAGTCTCTGCAAAAATGTGAGTGAGTGTGTTTTTTTTTGTGTGGCAACTACACACTATTATCCTGCTCCTTATTTCATATGCCATACAATAACATCAAGTCGCGGCAATTATGTTGCAATTGTTGTTTAGTTTCTCTCTAAATATTTCAGTTTTCTTGGTTTCCTGATTTTTCTTTTTTATCGTGTCAAGTGTTGCCTTAAATCATGATAAAATGTATAATTGTTTATCAAAATTTAGTGCTGCTACTTCAACAATTCTTGGTATTTCTAAAACGTTAAGCATAATTCCGTGCGAAGAACCATAAATTGCAATGGCAATGGCGATAGCAAATTACATTTATTGAAATTCAAACCAAGTTTAAGAATCATTTGAAAGGAATTGCCCATGCCAATTTGAAGATATATTTCTACAACTTTGTTAAATTTTCCTTACCTTTGGAAGGTTACTTTACCTTAAATAATAATTTTTTTTAAAAATAATACATGGATGACATCCCTATCCCAGCTTCGATTGCAAATTTGTATGTGTATTTTAAGGCTCTTAGCTAATTGCCGTTACTTTTGTAAGGTTGCTGTAGGTGAAAAAATAATTTTTCAAAAAAGGATATATGAGGGGTGCCCATGTCCTTGCTTAGATTTCAAAAATAATTTTTACTCACTTTTATATTTATATTCTGCGACCTTTCCCAAATTTTCTTTACTTTCGAAAGGTTACTTAAGCTGAAACCATAATTTTTCAAAACAGGATATATGAGACTTAGCCAAGTCCTTGTTTGAATTTCAAAACAAAATTTTCTCAATTTTATATTTATATTACGCGACCTTTAACAAATTTTCTTTACCTTCGAAAATTTACTTAAGCTGAAACCATGATTTTTCAAAAAAGGATATATGGGAGGTACCCATGTCCTTGCTTAGATTTCAAAAGAATTTTTTTTCTTAATTTTTTAGGTATATTCTGAGACCTTTGTCAAATTTTATTTCCTTTAGGAAGGTTAATTTAATAGAAATTATATTTTCAATGAAACGGATTTTTAAGAAATAACAAATTATTATTTTTTCAATAACAAATTATTGTTTTACGCATACCTATACATATATTTTAAGTCTTTTTGGTGAATTGTCCATACTTTTGTAAGGTTGCTGTTGGTGAAAAAATAATTTTTCAAAAAAGGATATATGAGGGGTGCCCATGTCCTTGCTTAGATTTCAAAAATAATTTTTACTCACTTTTATATTTATATTCTGCGACCTTTACCAAATTTTCTTTACTTTCGAAAGGTTATTTAAGCTGAAACCATAATTTTTCAAAAGAGGATATATAAGAGTTAGCCAAGGTTCTTGTTTGAATTACAAAAAAAAAAAAATTCTCAATTTTATATTTATATTCTGAGACCTTTGCCAAATTTTCTTTACCTTTGAAAAGTTATTTAAGCTGAAACCATAATTTTTCAAAAAAGGATATATGGGAGGTACCCATGTCCTTGCTTAGATTTCAAAAAATGTTTTTTTTTTACTTTCCTAGGTTTATTCTGAGACCTTTGGGAAGGTGAATTTAGCTGAAATTATAATTTTTCTAAAACGGATTTTTGTAAGATAGCAAATTAATTTTTTGCACATGCTTATAAAAATATTTTAAGACTCTAGGAGAACTGTCCATACTTATGTAAGGTTGCTTTAGGTGAATATAATAATTATTAGAAAAAGGATATATGGGAGGCACCTATATCATGTCTTGGATTTTTAAATAATTTTGAACTAAAATTTATAGGTATATTTTGCGACTTTTGCAAAACTTTCGTTAGTTTCGGAAGGTTACTTTAGCTAAAATCGTAATTTTTCTAAACTAGGATACATAATAAAAAAAAATTTAATTATTTTATAAGTGTACTTTGAGGCTATGGGTTAATTGCCATTACTTTGGGAAGATTGGCGAAATAATTAAAAAAATGATATATGGGAGGTATCTGTGTCCTTACTCCGATTTCAAAAAAAATTTATACACAAACTCATACACTTATTTTGAGACTATTGCCAGATTTTGTTCACTTTCGGAAGATTACTTTAGCCGGTATGATAATTTTTCCCAAAAAGGATATATGAGAGGTAGCCAAATCCTAGCTTCGATTACAAAAAATTTTTTTTGCACAACATATCTATAGATTTTGTGATGGATTTGCATTAGCCTCGGAAGGTTACTTTGGTCGGAATAATAATTTTTCTAAAAAGGATATACGACAGGTACATATTTTCCTGCTTCGATTTCAAAATAATTTCGTACATAAATTAAAGTATGTATTGTGATACTTTTATGAAATTTTTGCTGCTTTTGGAAAATTACTCTAGTTGAATTCATAATTTTTCTATAAAAGCTATATGGGAGGTAGCCATATCCTTGCTCTTGTACAAAACAAAATTGTTTCACACAATTTAAAATATATAGTTTGTAATATTTGGCAAATTTTTGCGATTTATGGAAGCTTATTTTAAGTGGTAGTAAAATTACACTAAAAAGGATATATAAGAAAAATGTGTCCTTTTTCATGATTTTTTTTTTGTGTGTAAATTTTAACATTTCCATAACATGATGATACAAACTATAATATTATTTTTTTTACCCTAACTCCTTTTATGTTTGTCCAACATTATCCTGCTTGGATACGCTTACTTTTCAGGTCTGAATATTCAAAACTGGTTCTTCGTGTTGCTTCTTAAGTCGCTTAACATAGAGAGCTGACTTCTTTTAAATATTACGTAAAGAATTTCATAATGACCATGCTTGTTTGAATGTTATATGTAGTATGTTTTTAGGCTGCTTACCCCTGCCTCTCACTTACTTCCTTTTATGGTTTTGCTGTTTTAACTTTAGAAAATGTTACAGCTTTTTATTTAAAATTCATTAAAACCATATAATGAAATGCTACAAATTCGCTATAATTTACTATATGTCTATACATTTAAAGCCTCCTTAAACAATTTCATTGCCTACTTTTAGGTGTTTTGGCATTTTATGTGAACAGTGAAATTGCACTAGACAGGCGCATAATAAATATATTGAATTTTAATAAAAACGAACACATAAAAATAAGCAAATAAAATTTGCGTAAAGCAACGACGTTTTATGATTATAAATTCATAGGAATTTCGTTAAAGTTTGATTACAAAAACACCTGTTTTTTTTTGCAGCATTTTTGTTTTATTACAATAAACTGCAGGAGGTGTTTTGTTATCGTTTCTCTTCGAATACGGCAAAATATTTTCTTTGCAAAAATACCGTAAAATTTACGTTACTTTTTTGAACCATAAAAGAAAATTGGGAAACAATATAAATTCTAGTCTTCTTTTATTTGATATAAAAAAAGTTGGATTTTTTACGACTTTTTTTTGCAGGACCTAATGGCTCCATTTGCTTGCATTCGTATAAATAAATTTTGTGGTTTATTTGTTGGTTGTTGCTTTCAATAAGTATTTGTGGTAAGTAATTTGTTTTACATGGCAATTTAAGTTTCCTTTTTTTTTGGTTTTTTATTTCACTCTCTCTCTCTCTCTCTCTTTAGAAATTGTGAAACCCTCAAGACATGAGGAACATGCTAAGCCAATAGATGGCGCTGTTAAGATGTTATAATTTATTTCTTCACTTAAGACAATCACTGTTTCTATAAACTTTTCAAAAATTAATATTAAAAATAGTAACAATTTTAAAACACTCCAAAATGGAAATCGTTTTCTATTTTAAACTATTTTCCGTAAAAAAAAATCATTTGTTCTTTCTCTCGATTTTGCCAATAAATTTTATGTTCTTGTGCTAAATAGCAATTGATTTGTTTCTAATATTTTTTTCTATTCTATTCATGCGCATATTTTTAAAACTTAATTTGATTTTTGATTTCCTCATTTTGGCAACATCATCGTCATCATCAGGATCTAACGATGTCATCATAATCCTTAGGGTATTTTTTATGTACATACATTCTTTGATATTATTTCTTTTATAGCAACGGTAGCTTGGTTCGTAAACGTTCTACTTTTGCTTTTTTATTAATTTTCGAGAAGCAGGACATGCTTGGAGTGGATACATTTTTACATTCTTTTTTTTTTGTTATTAATCTTTTATTTAAGGATAGAGAGAGAGAGACATGATGTGTGAAAACTTATCAATTTGTGGTTTTCTATAGTTGATAGCAAAATTTTATTTTTATCTAGGGATTTAAAAAGTAAAAAATTTAATCAAATTTTATTGGCATATAAGGTTTTAGTATAGGAGACCAATTAACTTTTCAACTTCGGACTGGCCAAGTTGCTCTGCTCTTTATAATCCTATTTAATAATTTAATTTCTTTGTGTGAAGATTGCAGCAGTTCTTTTTTTCTGCTGCAACTATTTTAGTTTTATTCAATGCTTAAAATTGTACAACTCCTTAATAATCTTTTTAATTTCCTTTTAAAAATGCTTTGTTTTCGGAATAAATAATTTTTAATATGCAGATTTTATTCCCTTTTTGGTTTAGTATTTTGAAGTTCACCTTAAGGTTCCCAATTAATTTCCTTGTTAACCAACAAAAACGAAATGAATTACATTCAACATCAATAGCAAAATCCAAAAATTCTTATTAAGCCAGACCTGTGCCAATTTCTTTCGTAAAAACAAAAGAAACTATTACAAAACTGTAATCATTTTACAAGGAGGCCTACAAATTTGAAATAAAATGATACATGGAATATCACACATACGCAAAGCATTTCGAAAATAATTGGTTTTAATTATTGTTGTTCACAAATTTCTACTGCCTTTCAAAATAGTCCGAAATTGAAAAAAATTGTATAAGATCAAAGAAATCTGGATGTTTTTTTGTTTGTTTGTCGAATCTTTAATGCCATAAATTTACAGACAAAAACACCTGAAGAAACAGAAACACAAGCAAAGAGAAGCTATTGATTAGCTGGGCCAATTAATAAAGACTGCCTTAAAATATGCTACACATTAAAAGCTTTTGTTATTAATCCAGGCCTGGGAATAGTTTTCTAAGCGATTAAAGTTAACATAAACTTTTGAGAATTGAATAAATTTTGTTAAAAAAATACGTTATAAAAAAAAGAAATATATAAAAATGTGTATATATATTTTTAATAAAAAAAAATTTGCAAAAAAAACCCTTTAAAAAAATATTCAAAACAACTATATTGAAAAAAAAAATTTAAAATGCTTTCTAAGCAAAATTTAAATTTTTGTTGTAAAAAAATAATTATAAAAATATTTTTTCCAAAATATTCTTGTTTAAAAAACATATTTTTTGAGGAATTTTTTTTTTGGGATAAACTTTGGGAAATTTAATAAATTTTAATAATATATTCGCAAAAAAATTTTTTGAAAAAAACAAATTGGTAAAAAAATATTTTGCAAGAAAAATAAAAACATTTAGGAAAAACAAATTGCAAAAAAACAATTTTTTTTTTAAAAACTTTTTCCAAAAAATAAGATTTTTTGCGAAAGAAAAAAACCGGAATATGTTAAAAAAAATTGGAAATACTTTTTTAGAAATTAAAATAATATAATTCACTTACCTTTTTCGTAAATCTGCAATAAAAAAAAAAAAATTGATTAGAAATTTTTAAATTAAAAGATATAAATAAAATAAAATTATATTTCTAAATTTACAAACTGCAACTAAATTGTTGCATATTTCCAATAACGTAAAATTCGCTATGGCATTGCCTACTTTTAGGATTCTGCAATAAGAAACCTTAGATTTCTTTCTATTTGAAAATCTTTTATTTGCACTATTTAAAATATTGCATTCTCGCTTTTGTTCAAATAATAATATTAACAATAAAAAAAATCTTGTTTTCTCAGCGCACATTTTGCAAATCTCCGGTTATTAGAAATTTCTATTTCTGCTAAAAGAAAACAAAAATCTATAGAAAAAACAAACAACAATTTATAAACAAAATATTTGCAATTTGTTTTATATATAAATAAGACAAGGCGCTACTGTGGAACGTGCATAAAGATTGGTAAAAATAGCCCAGAATAAAATGAAAAGAAAAAAAAACGGCCCACGAGTTTGGACAAAAAGAGTTTAAATAAATCACAGAGAGATGAAGCAGCAGGAAACGGAAGTGTTGCTGGCTGGTTTGAATTTGTAGTTATTGTTATTTAAAATGTTGCTGTTGTTCTCGTTCCTGCTATTGTTACAGTTTCTTGGTAGTAAAAAGTCAATGAAGTGCATTTTGGCATGCAAAACAAGTAGAAATTGGTACGTTAATAAATGTGATTGCCATTTCGTTTTCTCCTCCAGCCATTTTTTGTATTGAAGTTCTTTTGTCGTCTTTCTTTTTTACCATTTTTGTAGTTAATGCCCTACTAATTTCGAAGTCCTCGTTACTGAAGCTAAGAAAATTGCATTATATATTACACTTTATATTTTATATTTCGGTATTTAAAATTTAAATTTTATGCTTTTGATAAATTTCATATATTGTCGTCTTCGCTTATAAGTGGTGAGTTTGGCAAAGAATTTTGTTATATTGTTTTAATATTTAAAGATAGAGTTCTGGCCTTGTAAAAACCAAAAAAATGTTTTAACAATCAAAAGGCACAATTGAAATGACGCTAACGAAAATAAATGTGATATTTAAAAGTCAAAGACACATTGTCATAGTCATTAAGAATTTATATACTTTACCGATTTAAAACTATTGGCCTATAATCATAGTCATAAATAAAACATGATTTCAAGTTTCAAATCCAGCGTTTCTGTACTGCATATTTGTTCTTGTAAATACTTCCAAATCTTGATTTTTTCACATGCAATATTTTTGTTGTACAAATTTTTCTTAAGTTCTTCCATTTTCCTAGTTTTTCTATTTTTTTCAGTAGAATTTGTTTTTAAAACCCATCAATTTTTTTTCATTCAACTAAGTTTAAAAGTTTTTCCTTTTTCTGCATAACGATTTTTCCTTGTGACGATTTTTCGTTGTGGCGATTTTTTGTCTTGGCAATTTTTTTATATTAGCGACTTTTGATTTTTGCTGTTTTTTTGTTTTATTGGTCTTTGTTGATTATAGTGGAGTTTTTTAAATTTGACGAGTTTTTTCGTCCTGACGATTTTTTTTCGTGTTGATGTAACACCATGAACCTTGGCATAAAAATCTTCATTGAATCTAAAATAAAATAGTCATGTGATAATTGTAATGCGTTTAAGCGTGTGAAATTTGGTTTCCATAAAGCACTAAGTTCTAGCGTTTGTTTTCGTTTTGTCGATTTTTGTTTTGGCGATTTTTCTAGTTTTGGATTTTTAAGTTTTGAGGTATTTGTATTTTTGGTGGTTTCTACAGATTACAATTAATGTTTTTCAATCTGGCGATTTTTTTCTTTTTGACGATTTTCCTCTTGTGTTGCACATTGCAGTAATTGTGGCTGTAATTAGCATAGATTCATAATATTTATTAAATCTTTCCACATATAAAGTCTAACAAACCAAACTCATTTAAAAAAAAAATTAATACGATTTTTCTATATGAAGGATTAAAAAAAATCAACCTCAACTCGATCGTAGCGCCCCTGTTTTGTACTACGTGTACTTTTATTTAAGTTTCCTGGTAAATGAAATAATTTCCATTTGTGTTATTTTTATTTTCTATTTCCCCCATTCTCTGCTATAGAGTATTGACCAATTTTCAGCTAAATGTTACCGTATGCTTGTGAATGGTTGTTTCAGTACTACAACATGCAGCACGTAAATTGTTTAAATATACGTTTTGCACGTGAAACCATGCAACTGTAATTGACAAAATGCAAAAGAAGTAGGTAAATTCACAAAAAAAGTTGTATATAAGGACACACACAAACCTTTAATTTGTTTTGTAAAAAAGAAAAACAGTACAAAAGTGTAATTGAAAAAAAAAATTAAATAAAAAAAAGTTTGTTTAGGGAAAATGAAGAACAACATATTGAAACTATTTATGGGTTTTCATTTAACTTTTAAGAGAAGAAAACAGAAAAAATTTTGGAGTTTGTTTCTTCCATATGACAATTGGCTAAAGAGAGAGAGAGAGAGAGAGAGAGTGAGGTAGAGCGAAGGAGTGTGTCTACTAAGCAAACAATGGTCTTAAATGGGTTTATGACATCAATTTTAATATAAAATTTTAAAGCATATTTTAGGGGCTACTATAATATTTTGTAAAGTGTTGCCTATATTTAGGCAGATATGCTTAAGTGTTGATTTAGGATTTTTATTGGACTTTTGCACCATTTGCGTTGTAGCCCTAGTGGCCATTGTTAAATTTACTAATTATTTTAATAAATCGTTAACTTTTTCCACCCCCTAAAACTATGCCACCAATTTCAATTTCTGCCAATTTTATACATCTATAAGCAATTAAACTTTGCCAAAACTTTTCTCTAATCTGTGCGAGATTTTATTATATCTGTGTCTATTTTCATATAAAAATAATCATTATTACACAAATTTGAGTAGGGGAAATCCACAAAAATACTAATTATAACAGATATTACCAACAATTAAGCGTTAGGCAAAACTTTATACATTATTAACTCATAAAAACCAAAAGGAACAAATAGTTATAGGACTTTAATAAATGAAAGAAAAAAGCAAAATTAAAAATAAACTCACAGTTGTCAACTGAAAGGAACTGGCTAAGCATAAAGAAAACTTTTTGATAACAAATTATGTTTATTTACAATAAAGAAAAGGGAGTTCAACGGAATGGCATGAGCACAAACTTCGATTATAATCAAATAAATTTTATACAAAACACACCCTCCAAAGAAACTGCAGCGGCATGTGTGCTTAAGTGTAGACCGAAGGAGGTAAACAAACTTTTTATTTGTTTCATTAAATTTATTTAGTTTTGAAGTTGTATAGATAAAAATAGACATTTTTGGGGGAGACAGTAGCAACTCAAATTAGATTAAAGAGGAAAATCATATCAGCATCATGGCTCACAAAAGCTGTTGCCGGCTAATGAGAAGACAAAAAGTTGGACGATGAATTTAAGCACAGGAATGTAAAAAAATTAAAGTTCTGTAGCAAAAATAGCATAAAATTAAAATTATTTTCATTCCAAACCTTCTGCATGATCGGACATGCATCGACATGTAAGCAGTTAGCACTGAATCCTTCAAGTCCATCCTGCATAAGTTCAGACGGGTGCTATAACTTTACAGCATCAACTTTGTGGCTTCTCTTGAACTCTCAATAGAACATAGAAATTGTTACTATCCGTTACACTAAAGTCCAAACAGTCACTAGCAATCACAAGAGCATCACGGTGTGGCCGCCATATCTCATATCGATATTTTCAGTAAGCACAGCCAGCAAAAGAATTACCAAAGAAGACCTCACAGAATACTTCCCCTGATAGAATCATACAACGTTGAGGAGAAAGCTTCGAAGTCTGTCAACAGAATGCACGTGCCGAAAGTTGTATATCAGTTGAAGTGTAATGCTGCCAACAGGCGACCTCAAATCCTTCAAATCGTCCTTAAAAACGAGAATCAGTAATTTACCTTCTAAAGGTTTTTTATTTGTGATAAACCCTTGTTAAAGTTAGTTGTTGTCGGATAGTTGGTCGATCCTCGAAAGGAAACCTCTGGAGGTTAGCTTTTTTAGTTTTGGTCTAGGGAAATGCCTTAGGTGTCAGTTTCCTTTCCACTATTGTAACGGATCCTACTTTCTTTTTAAATCTTTATATGCAGTCCCTTTGCTCTGTTATTTCAGTGATTTGGCAGCTTTACCATTAGACAGTTAAGGTCTGGATCTGCCCTATTGTGTGGTATAGAACGGGAGGACCAATGCACGATGTTATGAATAAGGTTTTAGGAAAATTGTGTGTGAAATAAATGTTCGCCACTGCTTCGATGACATTTCAGTTATTCTGAGAAGCAATTGATTTTCAGTGATTCTGAGATATAATTGAGACTCCATGTAGTTAATGTACCGAATTTTCTCATCCTTTACCGCTTGAATTGTTCTTGGCTTATTGATGTACACATTTTCTTCCAAAGATCCACAAAGAAAGAAATCCAACTTTGTCCAACCGCCACGACGTGAGGTAGCACGGCCATTGAATTCCTCGCGCAAAAGAACCATTGTTTTTCGTTGGCTATGTGGCAAGTGACAAAATCCTGTTGCAACCTCATATCATCCAAGTCCACGTACTCAATTTTTGGCCACAAAAAGTAATTTATCATCTCGTTATAGCGAACACCGTTCACGCTAAGTGCTTGGCCGACCTCATTTTGCAAGAAGTATGGCCCGCTGATGCCGCGCATGCATAAACCTCACCAAACACTCACTCTATGTAGATGTACTAACTTTGGAATAATCGCTCTTGGATACTCAATTGCCTAAATGAGGTCATTCTGCTTGTTAAGGAAACCACTGAGGTTAGAGTGTACCTCGTCGCTAAAGCTGATTTTCTTTGTGAGGTCACCATTCACTTATCTATTCAATCGACCATATGGCGTATTCCTCGAATGTTTATCTCCCCAGGATTAAATTTTTCAAACACTGACATAAAGAAATGCCATATTAAGGTGGGCAAAGCACTCGACGTTAAGCTGTGACTTAAAATTCATATCGTGTATTTTGGTTATATCTCTCCATAGGGTGGCAATGATTAATAGAAACTGAAACTGGCTTGAACACATGCTATTCAAAATTGGAAATAGATGACTAGTGGAAAGAATCCAAACAGTTTTCTGTTCTCATTTTGACCTAAATTAGCAGAACAAGAGGCCTAGGAAATTTAATGAGGTTACAGAGCATTATATAATATAATCCTCAGTATCGTGAAAGTTCCTCATTAAGATGAGGACTTGAAAATATCGCTACGAAACCCATGCAACCAAACATATATAGTTGATGTTATCCTTGTGGCATCACTACTGCAGCCTTAATCGCTTACGGCAAAAGTGCACTTTAATCTTAATTACATTGATTACGTGATTTTTAACTTTTCTTTCTTGATTAATTTTTAAGAGTGCAATAACAACTTTAAACTTTCCACATTAATTGTATAATTACACAAATATTCCCTATTGGCTCATTTAAATAATTATTACAAAAACAATGCATTTCTCGCTATAAAGCATAAAATAATTACTTGATATAATTGTAATTGTTGCATATTGGCCCTTTCGCTTTTCGTCCTCTTTTCAAGCAAATAATCATAAATTAATCATGGCTGATGACGATGTCGCTGTAATTCGTTTTTTCTTACATTATTATTATTTTTTTTTAATAACTTTTTAATTAAAATGTCAATTTTATCACAACGCATGCAGCATATTTACACACAGTCGAATAATTGTTTTTAAATTTTGCATTGTTTTCAAGCATCCATTTTGTAAAATAAGAAGCAAAACCAACACAAATACTTTTTTTAGTAACTGATTTGCAAAGTGTAAAATAAAATACAGAAACCCGTCCACTAATTAAAAAGTTTTTTCATCATAATAATTTATGTATTCAACAAATAAGTTTAAAGCTTTTTGGGGAAAAAAAAGAAACAAGAACGTTGTGAATATGTTGCCTGCTAAAGGGTGATAATTACCAAGGATATAGTGGAGTTTTTTTATTCAACAGAAATGGTTTTGTTTAACTGAAATATCAAAATGATCTAGTCACGTACTACGGCACCTAGTGGATCTTGTCATTAAAATAATTCCTTTATTAGTCGTTTACATTAACAAAAGTGACAATTAGTTTCCTCACTTTCAACTTTCACTTAATTGTTTCTTATTTTCATCTGTATGACGCATTTCAATACATTTTCCATGACAGCTAAACAACTTCTACTGTTGAAATATTTTTAGTTTTTTCTCTACTAAAATATCTATAGCAGTTCTGTGTCTTCTCACTTTTTTTTTCTTTCTTTATTGCCTTTTCCATTCTGTTTGTTTGTAAAGTTATTACTAAGAATATAGTTTTATTGCTTCGCATTGAAATATTATTTTCTTGCAATTCATTTGGTTCAAAAGCAGACTCCTTCCTTATATTCTCTTTTCTTATTTGATATATACCAGCTAACTAACATTCATTCGTTCACTCATTCATTCATTTATTTCCGCATTTAGTCATTTGTATTGCCATTCATACCCACACATTCAATACTATTTCATTTTGTAAAGTAACCATGAAATTGCAGCCAATTTACGAGACAATTAAAAAAAATATATATCACAATTTCGAGTGAAACATTTAACCTGGATACAAAAAGGAAAAGTGTTTTGTTACAATTATAATGGATATTTGAGAAACGTCCGCATACCGTCTGTATTCATATTTGCTATTGTGATAGAAAATAAAACTAAGGAAAGTAGCGATATTCCACACATAATTTCCCATTTGTACCACAGCGTAATGGGATTTGTCTTTGATGAGGTGAGCACGCCACAATGAGGATTTCCTGGTGTTAGAATAAAAAGCTCTTGACGACCTCGTAGCACCACAGGGAGGTGTTAATGCTACCATGTTAAGGTCCTCATGCCAGTAAGTGGATGTTTTCATGCCAGAATGACGAGGTTTTCCTGCTCATACCGACATCAAAATTTGTTTCACGGAGACGTGAGACAGACGGTCCTCATGTGTATCATAAAGAAGTCCTCGTGACACCATGAGGAGGCCTCCATGTCACTATGAGGAGGTCCTCAAACCACCATAAGGAGATCCTCATGACACCATAAGGAGGTCCTCATGGCACCATAAGGAGGTCCTCATGGCACCATAAGGAGACCCTCATGGCACCATAAGGAGATCCTGATGGCACCATGAGGAGATCCTCATGGCACCATAAGGAGATCCTCAAGCCACAATAAGGAGATCCTCATGCCACCATAAGGAGATCGTCATGCCAACATAAGGAGATCCTCATGCCACCATAAGACATCCCCACGCCACCATCACAATGACGAGATCCTCATGTCACCATGAGGATTTCTTAATGTTACTATGAGGAGTTCCTCATATCCCCATCAGGATTTCGTCATGTCACTTCGAGGAGTTCCTTATGCGACCATCAGCATGTCCTAATGCCAGCATGAGAATGTCAGTAAGCACCATCAATTAGAACTCGTGCCCCCATGAGGAAGTTCTCATGCCACAGTGAGGAGGTTCACGTGCCACCATGGGGAGGTTCTTATGCCATCATGAGGAAGTCCTCATGCCACAGTGAGGATATTCTCATGCCACGTTGGGAAGGCACTATGTAGATGTCCATATGCAACCATGACAAATTAGGCGGTCCCCAACCACCATGAGAATGACCTTATTGTGTCGTGAAGAAAGAGGTCCTTGCTAAAAACAACAGTGTAATAAAATACTAGAGCTGCCACTAACAATCAGAAGCTCATCACGGTGCAGCCGGTCGATCTTATCAACAACCGCAGCCACCAAAAGAACTACCGAAGAAGACCTCACCAAATACTTAAGCTGATGCAATCATACAACGTAAGCATCGAAGTCTGTCAACAGAATGCACGTGCCGAAAGTTGTATATCAGTTGAAGTGTAATGCTGCCAACAGGCGGCCTCAAATCGTTCACATCGTCCTTAAAAACGAGAATCAGTAATTTAACTTCTAAAAGGTTTTTTATTTGTGATAAACCCTTGCTAAAGTTAGTTGTTGTGGGATAGTTGGTCGATCCTCGAAAGGAAGCCTCTGGAGGTTAGCTTTTTTAGTTTTGGTCTAGGGAATTACCTTAGGTGTCAGTTTCCTTTCCACTATTGTAACGGATCCTACTTTCTTTTTAAATCTTTATATGCAGTCCCGTTGCTAGAACAGGCAACGTTTGACTGCGAAAGAGCTTAACCGGTGGTGACAAATTACGGCATTAGATGGAAATTTCCTATTAAATTGTCTAGAAGTTTCGATCAATGAGGTAGTTAAGCCCTAACTTCTTTTCAGTTTAAACCAGAAGAGTTTAATCCAGACTGTGCAAGAAATGAGTCCTTTGTAACACTAGTGGCCTATAGTGCCGAAGAGAACTCCAAGAAGTTTTTTCATCTTCATGTAATAAGAAAAACTGAAAGTAAAGAGGAAACCGAGTAGCAACAGTTTAATCTGAACAAGCAGAGTATATCAGACGGGATAATTAGAGATGCCTGTGAACAGCTGAGTAGAAAGGAGGACTATCGTCTGTAACATGCCATAGGAGCTCCACATATACTATTTCGCTATATTCAAAATCTGAATATTTGTAGACTTTTTGGTGGAAAGAAACGGCAATAGATCTGGAACGGTAATGGCCCGCTCAGAAAATTTTCACCTAGACACATACAGTGCATTACAAGATGTGACCCGGTTTAAGAAAACGATATAAAATTATTTTTAATAAATGTTGAAATATCGCAAACACTAAACACAAAACACTATTTTCTCTTCCTTAAACACTGTCTATTGCTCAAACAACTGAATATCATTGCGTTCTCAATAAGTCAAACCAGAAAATCTTAGTTTGCTATTATTAAACACGATTGAAAAGGCATAAACAGTACGATATCTAAAAGCACCCACCTCTTCTCATTTAAGTTCAAGCACATATGAAATTCTTCAATAGACTTTATTTGAAATTGCATACCAACGAGAATAAAATAGAATTTCAACTGAAAACTATTGGACAGCCATAAACAAAGAAAACGTACGAGTAAAGCAGTTTCACTGGAATCTTTGCAAAGATGCGTGTGTTTCTAATGAAAATCATACAAACCATTAGATGCTCAACTTAATATGGCAATAGATTGGATGAGTTACGGCCACAAATTAGCAATATGATAGGCATTTTTACAAAAGCCTATGAGAAGGGAACATTCGGAAGCAAATATGTTTAAATCAGTGGAAGTGGTAGGAAAGGAGTACATTTATTTAGATAAAAGATTTTTTTTTAAACACTTTCATAGTTGAGTTTATGAAATAATTAAAAAAAGTTTTTAATCAATTTTTATATAGAGACCAGAGGGACATGAAATCGAAAGAGGCTCCCGTTCTCAAGTTCCGCATATAAGTGGAAACTGCATGTCTGTTCTGGCCCTTGGCTTTCCACGACATCTAAATTGTACACATATAAATATTTTGGTGCCTCCATTTCTAGATATTTTCGCCTTTAAATAGTGCAATTGGAAGTATTCTAGTGTTCCTAACACAAATCACGGAAAGGCTGCGAAGTCACAGTCCAGTTCGAATGATTTAAGGAAAAATTTATTTATTTTCTACCGATGCGCCTCTACTTCGTTACTCTGTTTCTCTTCCCTCTACATTTCCAAGTATGAAGAATTACCCCCGCATACAAAATCATGTATAATGGCATCGTGTAGAAATTGCAAAATATAACAACGGATCAATGTAAAAGTAAAAAACTTGATAACTGCTATTGTAGTTTCATTAGAGTCCTTGTAAAATCCTTAATAACGTATAGAAAATCTGCAGTGCAGCGGCCGTTTTCATAGTCTTCATTGATATGAAAAAAAAAACAACTGCAACAACTCTTAACTAGTTTTGCATTTTCTTCTTCGATATCTTTCCAATCGAATTATTTGAGGGTAAAACAATACTTCGTTAATTTCGAGCAATCAAATCGTTGGTTGTTTGTTGCTTGCATTGTTGCTTTTTAGATTATTGCTGGCAACAATGCATGTCTTAGCAAATTGCACAAGGCAGAGTAGTAAGTACAAGAGCACCAGCAACTGCATTAGGAACCAGAATTAAGGCTGGAATGTTGTTTGTGTGCGTTATCGTAAAGTTGTGGCAAAAGGTGGTGCCATCAAACATATTTAAATTAAATTTATCCTTCGCAAGATTTATATTATTTCGCTAGTAGGAGATAACATTTCTGTTTAAAGGGTGGCCCATGCAAAAGGTACGATGTGAATCTGTGAGTTATACCTTAACGTTAAATTGTTGTCCCAATTTAATATCACATTTTTTTTGTTTCAGTGTTAGACAAATTCAACTCTGGAGAGGTGCACAATTGAGCCATACGCCGAGAGGTTGGTTGACTTGACCTAAATATATGGTGACCTCACAAAGAAAATCATCTTCAGTGACGAGACACACTTTCACCTCAGTGGTTTCGTGAACAAACGGAATTGCCTCATTTGGTTAAATGACAAAACACGAGGGATTATCCACAAAGAGTGAGTGTTTGGTGAGGTTTATGGGCAGGCGTCATCATCGGGCCGTACTTCTTCGAAAATGAGGTCGACCAAGCACTTAGCCCGAATGGTGTTCGCTATAACGATAATGATAAAGAACTTTTTGTGGCCAGAAATTGAGGACGTGGACCTGGACGATATGAGGTTCCAACAGGATTTTGTCAGTTGCCACATAACCAACGAAAAACAATGGCTCTTTTACGCGAGGAGTTCAATGGCTGTGCTACCTCACGTCGTGGCGATGTTACTTATCCGCTAAGCACTTTATGTAAATGGTGTTCGCTGTAATGAGATGATAAAGGATTTTTCGTGGCCGGAAATTGAGGAAGCGGACCTGGACGACATGAGGTTCCAACATGATTTTGTCAGTTGCCACATAACCAACGAAACAATGGCTCTTTTACGCGAGGAGTTCAATGGCTGTGCTACCTCACGTCATGGAGATGTTACTTGGCCGTCACGATCATATGATTTAACACCGTTGGACTTCTTTCTTTGGGGATATTTAAAAGAAAAAGTGTACATAAATAAGCCAAGAACAATTAATGAGCTAAAGGATGAGCTAGCTCGGCACATTAAGGCCATTAAACCTCAACTATTTCTCAGTCATTGCAAATATGGGCCATCGGATAGAGGCATGCCTTGGCGAGCATTTGGCCTATGTTTTCTTTCATAGATCCTTTTTATCATAATAAAAAATATTAAGATCATTTTCTGAAAACTTTTTGTTTTATTTACAATTAACATGGTGGGTTTTGGTTGCACCACCCTTTAGCTTTCTTTTTCATAGATCTCGTGGCCACGATTTGAGCATAATTTCCATGCTTTTGCCTCGCTATCATTGCAACTCCTGACATTCCTTTACGATTGTAAATCAGAAAAAAATACTTCATTTAATTTTTAAACAATTATTTTTGCTTACTTTTCCGGCAACAATTACAGTTGCTGACTCCTTTTACATACCAGTTTAGCAGCTTTCAACCTCAATGAAAGTTCCTTTTCAAAGCATTTCAACTTGTTAATGGTTTCCAAAACCAATATGCTTTTATTGAATGAGTCCGGCACAAAAACACATCAGCGGACCGCAAGCGTATTGTAGTCTAGCTGACCTTAACAAAGAAATATTTCAGCTACAAGTATTTTTAAAGTGCTACTCATTAAAACATCAGTCAGCGTTAGACTCAATATTAAATGGATTTGGAAAGTTCAATTAAAAACAGAAACAAGTGGAAGAGATCAAAAACCATTACTAAACCTAATGCAAGACTTAAAGGATATTGAGATAAATAATAATGTTTAAAGCTTTTACTTTTCATAGTAAAAACCTTCGAACGCAATTTCCTCACTCCTATTCGAGAGGTAAAACAATAGATGGCAAAGTGATGCAATAAGCAATGATGTTTTGTAAAATACATGACGACAACTTTATAAAGTCTACGAATGCCAGACCAAAAGCACACAATGTTAAAAAATTATGGAGACACTGCACTTCGATAGGAGTGATTCATCATTTTTATCATGACTTCTTATTTAAGCTAAAAAAACAAGCGTACGTACACGTATTACGGAAAAGAGAACAAACGCAATGAAAGGCAATCTTTTAAAGAACAGTGGTCCAAGTGGAACATGAACCTCAATCTAGGAAGGGGCCATCATATGTATTGGATAAATGAACACCATACAGGGAGGTTGCTCAATACTGTCCTTGGCATTTTATAAAACCTCAAATGGAAAAATTAAGTGCTCCAAAATTTCTTTATCACAAAAATATGAATGCCAAGGGGCAACATCTCCTTAATATTTTACAAAATCTCAAATGGCTGTACTTGAAACAAAATTAAGTGCTCAAAAATTTCCTAACAAACGACATGAATATAAGCTGAAGCTTTTATTGTCTTATATTATATTCCTTATATTTGTACTTGACTAACCACTATGCTTTGTAATATCCTCCAAAAAGAATTGAAGGATATATTTACTTTATCATTCCGTGTGTAACGCAGCGAAATATCACTCTAAGACGATGAAGATAAGTGCATCCGTCCGTCTGCCTGTGGAAATCACGATTCAGTCCAAACGAAAAAAGCCAGACCCTTGATATTTGGTATAAATACATTTTGAAGGATAACACAGGTCAAGTTCTTAAATGGGCTGAATTGGGTCAGAGGGAAAAAGTTCCCCTAAGAAGAACTAAACCAACCTCCAAAATATATCATAATTTTTTACGTTTTTTTTTTTGTAATTTTGTGTTTATCAAGGAAGGTCCGAAGCGTTGACCTTGGAGCCATAATATCAAAAAAATAAATGTTTGAACCCTGCCCTCTTTAGTGGGCGTTGACATAAGATATTATATGCAAAAATAGTGCAAAATTTATTACTTCAGCCTATATTCCTTAAAAATTTAATTTTTAAGCTTCTATGTCGAAGCTGAGATGTTATCATCCGTTGCACTACACCACCCTCCCACCGCTCCTTTTACCCTAAATGAGCCCATATAACTACAAAAAAATTTTCTATACTTAGTTACCTAAAAAAATTTACTTTTACATTTTTACGACAAAGCTGAGATGTCTCCCTCACAGCCCTTCCCGGAGTGAACCTGTATAGAGTTTTAAAATTGGGCACTGAAATGTCCTAAAAGAACTCTGATCCAGCAGGTTAAACATTTTTAACTTATCCCAGTCCCTGTTTTGCACGTTGATATAAAATATTAAGACGTACGTTTTTATGCTGATGAAAAGGTAACTCAGTCATGCTCCTCGCAAGAAATTGGAAATGAACGTATTAAAATGAATTTTTTTTCTGTGGTTCTTTAAGCCAAATACCATAAAAATGTAAATTTTAATAAGAATAAAAGCAAAGTTTTTATTTACTAAACATTTGGAGGGTATTTAGGACTCGACCTGGTCGACTATAACGTTCTTACTTGTTTTCATGTTCGCATTCTACTGCTTCAACTTCATTATGCATCATGAAGATATGATTATTGCTTTAGAATAAATCTGATATTCGTTGTAGAGGATGGTGAGTGCAGAGTAACAACTATCGGGATTATAATAAAACAAGTCCTTGCCATAGTTGCTGTTGACGTTGTCGACGGCAACAACAACAACAGCAACAACATCAACTGTGTATGTGTAATTATAGTCTCAAACAAGTCAGTTTATTTGTATGTCTAACAACGCTTCTATCTACAATTTTCCATACACTTACACTATGATGATGATGATGTTAGTCATGCTTGTACGGCTCAAGTCACTACTCTACATCAACTAAATACTTGTATTAACATACAAAACATTTATTATTATTTTGATGACAAACTAAGCCGGCAAGTAGGCAACAAGGAGTAAGAAATTTACACAAACGTTTGCTTGCCGTCTTGGTAGGAAAATACAAAAGAAAAGAATTAAACTGTATTCGCATTTCGCACTATTAGCGATTGAAGGGTATTAATAACCCAACATCAGCAGCAAAAATAGCAGCTTCACAACAATAATAAGGGCCACAGCTTAATGAAAATGGCATATGCATACGAGCTGTGTTATAAATGTGTTAAAGCTTTCAATTTTCATAATTGTCTATGAGAATTCCATCAAACTGAATGCCATCTAAGTAAATATTATCTTGAACAAACAAAAAAATTATATAACATAAAGTTGCTATAACACAACCTTCATTAAAAGTTATTATAGATGTTTTTAATGTCAATTTTTTCAATACAATTTATAGTGTATTAAAATCACAAAAAAAGGATATACGACGAGAATCTGAACGGAAACAGATATAACTACAATATTGTGTAATTACCTTTAAAATATATTTACACAGGTTGTAATAAAGTTAATTTTGAATTATTGCTATTCGTTTTAAAAAAATTTATGAATAATAAAAAAAAAATTTTTAACACAAATGAATATATAAAAAGCCTTCATTATGTATGAATATATATCTGCAGAAGAATAATTCAGACCCTAATTTAAACGTTTTTCATTAAAAAGAAAACTAATTTTTGGCGAAAATTTTTAACATTAAAAAAGGATATATGAGCTCAGTCTAAACGAAGAAATGTATTGCACTGAAATTTAGCAATCACATAGCCTACATTATTTCACGTATTGTGGCAAAGCAGGTTTTACATATCCTCTGTACATTTGAGTTTCTGGAAAATTGTTTGCTGTAGAAAATTTGTTTTATAAACTAACATAAAAGAATTCAGTTAAATCTACTCTAATTAGTACAAACTGTCTCTAAAAATCAATTATGTATAAGCAAAAATGTAACACTGAACAAAAAGGATATATGAGCAACACCTAAACGAACCGCTACAGGACCTTTCACTTTTGCAGCCACGTCAGGGTGCTATTAGTACATGTTGTGGCAAACTTAGTTTTACTTATTTGCCAATTATTTTAAAGTCCTATCATATTAACATATAAAAAAATAAATACTTTTTGTATATATTACAATCGTTGTGATTAATAAAAGTCTTAATATTTAGAAAAACATTTATAAAAAACAATACATATGTTTTTTCTTAAACTATAAAAAAGGATATATGGGCATCACCTGGCATTTAAAAGATGTTGCTTTGAAAATTTGGTTACTATATTAGGAACGTTGGAGCACATATTGTAGCAAAATTAGTTTTCAATTTTTGTTATATCTACATTGCTACAAGGTCTGTGAACAGTTTTTGTTTAAAAATCTGAATTCCTTGAAACACGATATGAACTATTCAATAATAATAATACTATTGACGTGTTTTTGTTACAGTATATTTCAATAAAAATTAATATTTTCCTATAAAATAGTAAAATGTCAAAAAAGGATATATGAGCAGCAGCTTTAGGAAGAGGGATATAGCAACGATATTTAACAGCCACGTTAGTAACATGTTTACACATGTTGTAGTAAATTTAATTGCACAAGTTAATTATTTGTTGCAAATATTTACGACAATTTTTAAAAATATTAAAAAAAATTATATATATTATTTAATTATTAAAATTAATTTCTAGTTTCATAAACTAATAAACAATAATTTGCATTTGTTGTAGTAAAGTTAATTGCAATTATTTTTATGCAACTATTTATATATGTATGTGTGTGTATATGTATGTATATATTTTAAAAAGGTAAAAAATGCGTTTTTACATTTTTTATTTATATGAAAACCTAGCATATTTTTTAAATTTTGGTTAATTAAATTTTTTTAATTTAGTTTTCCCACAACAGTAAAAACTCCATAAAAAAGGATATATGGGAAGAGTGTTAACGAGGAAGGATATAGCAAAAAAAATTTCAAGTTACAATGAGTACGTATTTGCACGTATTGTGTTGTAATTAGTTTTAGATTTTGACAACTAGTTAGTACCTATAGTGCTAATTGAATTATAATATTTTTTTAAATCAAAATCAGGAAAACCATAATATCCTTGATTTTAATGTATAAGTATAGATAGACAACTATAAAAGTCATACCAATTTGAAACATAATTTAAAATGCTAACACTTTTTCAACTGCTTTTTATCTCTTCATATCCGCGCTTTATTTTCAAATAAAACAATATTCTTCCGATAAAAA
The DNA here is from genome assembly GCA_951800035.1 of Linnaemya tessellans. Classification (NCBI taxonomy): domain Eukaryota; kingdom Metazoa; phylum Arthropoda; class Insecta; order Diptera; family Tachinidae; genus Linnaemya; species Linnaemya tessellans. The sequence goes on along the minus strand of OX637536.1, from coordinate 98,505,363 downwards.
GCAAGTCCTTCAGGGCTTCTGCAGTATGCGATAAACGGCATCATTAGTAAAAAAAAAAATAGTACATTGAACTAAAACAATTGCTAAGAGCTTCAATAATTGTCAGTCACCATCATCAGTTAGTAAAAATTGTGATGCATTTTTTCCCACAAATCACTTGAACCCACACGCTTGCAAAATTAGAGCAAAACCCACAAGACAAAATGTTTGACATACAATAAACTTTGGCCTTTGCCAGCCTGTGATATCCTCGTACAGCTTGCCTCTGCCTGATTGACTGACTGTGTGATGCTGGTGTTGGTTCCTGTTGCTTTTGTAAACAATACTTTATGCATCATGCCTTCCAGCTACGTCCTTTATGGATCGAAGAAAAAATATAGTTGCAGAGTTGCACGAGCAAGAGCACATTCTTTTGCTTCAGTTATTAACTCAACATGTAGTCTTATAGTCAGATTTGTGAGATGGTTTTATAGTTATTTACATCTATTTTATATCTTTTTTCCACTTCCCTTTTGCACAAGCTTTACTATAATAAAACAACATATAAAACAAATTCTTTATGGTACAAAAATTGTAGGAAAACATAACGACAAAACGCAATTTAATTTGGCGCCACTTGGACGCGACAAGTTTTATATTGTAAATGAATAACAATGAGTTAAGTGAGTATGCAGACCTCAACATCTCGTTTGTTTGTTTTTTTTTAATGAATAGTGCGTAAATGGCATGCCTTTTGTATCCTCCCAACCAAAGAGAATTGTTGGGGTGTGTGTCTGCAGCCATTGATACGTGTGACGCCAACAAAGTCGGTGTATTTGTTTTTTGTTTCTTTTTGCTGATGCTTACTTTACACAACAACCAGCACATTGGTTTTTACTTAATCACTGCTGGATGCTCTTGCTCGTCATTCAGTTTCAAGTTTTGTATTTGTCTATTTAATATCCTTAAATGAAACTTTTGCTCGGCTTGTGGTTGGGGCATTTAAATTAGTTTGACGTTTTGGCAAGAGTTTTGGAGGTCTTAATAAAAATTAAAGATTGTTATAAGATAAATGATAATATAAATGATTATTGCATTATTTTCTTCTTTTCCTTTTTTTTTTGCATGACTAATTTTGGATCCTGCTATTTTAATTTTAATAAAACAGGGACAACAGAAGAACACTACAGACAAGACATGATGCAGATGTATTCCAAATTTGAAATCTATACACTTTAGTTAAATTTAATTGTTTCTCTGCCTAAATATGATACAAATTTTCAAATAGGTTTAATTTTAGGTCTCGATGGACTTCTTGATGCAAATTACCATCCATAGCAATACATTGGAGTTTCATAAATCATTAAAAGTAAATATAAATTGTATATGCAATATTCTTGACTGATTATATAGCATCTCCTTTATTTTATTTCATCGGGAAAAAAGGATATATGGGCAGCTTCTTAACTGTGGGTCGTAATGTAGAAAAACTTGGTGGGATAATAAACAATATGTTTAGACATATTGTAGCGTAGTTAGTAATACAATTTTCTTAAGAATTCTTGCAAATTGCATATACTAAGCCATCAAAATTGAATGCCACATAGGTGAAAAAAATTTGTTTAGTCCTAATAACTAAAAATTTCATTTAACATATATTTAAAAAAAGGACATATGGGCAGCTTCTAAACCAGAAGCCATAATGCAGAAAAACTTGGTGGGAAAATTAACAATATATTTAGACATATTGTAGCGTAGTTAGTTATAAAATTTTCTTATTTATTATTTTTTTTTTAGAATATAGAAGGCTTGCAAATTGCATATACTGAAGTATAAAGATTGAATGTCACATAGGTGCAAAAAATTTGGTTAGCCCTAATAACGAAAAATCTCATTTAACATATATTTGAAAAAAAGGATATATGGGCAGCTTCCTAACCGTTAGTTATAATGAAGAAAAAATTGTTGGGGAAATTGGCGGTATATTTACACATGTTGTAGCGTAGTTAGTTTCAAAACTTTTTGTATAGAATTTATTTATTTATTTTTTCGTTTTGTAGAATTTATTCAAATGGGCAGGATAATTTTATGCTAAAGCATTAACACTGACTGGAACATTGGTGAAAAAATTTTGTTTAACCAAATAGCTAAAAATCTAATATAACATATATCTCTTAAAAAAAAGGATATAAGGACAGCTTCTAAACCATAAGTCATAAAGCAGAAATATTTTGTAAAATAATTAAAAATATATTTCTACATATTGTAGCGTAGTTGGCTTAAAATTTTTAATCCTTCTTTTGGATTTCGGTCGAGCAAATAATATATACTAAAGTATTAATTAAAAAGTTTTTGTAGTTCTAATAACTAAAAATTTCACTTAACATACATCTCTTAAAAAAGAATATATTGTACTTGTAACATAATCTTTTAAAAAAGAATATATTGGTAATCATTGGTATCTATATTCAATAAATAACGTATGAGCACATCTACAACTACAACTACAATTAGCATTATTAGCCTCATAAATATTTCATAAAGTAATTACGAATACTACACTTAATAAACACACTCTCGATACATTCTACTCAAACATATACGAATTTCCAGCCACTTCAAAATAAAATTAGCCACTTAAATCAAGGAAGAGCCAAAACATACACAAGCACGGGACAATTTTACGAATAATATATAATTTTTCCCAAAGAGAAAAAAAAACAACTAACAAAGTAGCTGCGGAGACCACATTCAAATAACGAACACGTGTTATGATTACTTTTAAGGAGCAAGAGTTTGGAGAAACTCTGGATGTGTGCTTTAAAAAGCATACATTACGAGCAGAGCTGGAAACGTGAGTATTTCTTTACTCACTATTAAGCCAAGCTAGTCATGCTTGCTCTTGCACGATCTTGTTTTCTTTACTCTTCTATCATATTATCTCTCTTATGTTCGCTTGAAAACCAATAAAATAAAAACTTCTCACTCACGTTATTTTGCTCCTTTTTAAACTCATTTAACTTCAAATCTTGTTTCCTTATTTTGTTCTAACTTTCTTATCATCAGCCCAAATACGATGATTAAGATTGGATATTTTTATTAAATTGCACCATGTATGAAGAAATTCAAAGGATATAGAAATTATGCTTCTGAGCAACATCAACAAAAAGCAATAGTTAGTTTCAGCAATTGCCATCTCTGCTAATTACCAAACCAACCAGCGAATCCAACAACCAACCATTAGACAGACCGTCATGCAACAAACAAAATTACATCCGCTACAAACCACTTTTGTATGTGCAATGAATGCAATTTTAAGTTGATTTTGTTAAGGGTCTGAAGTTACCAATAAATTCATTGGCACGCTGTGGTTGGGGGAGTGGCAGAGGGAGGTCATTTGTGTGTTATATAGACGTGTATAAGTATGTAGTTTTTTTTCTATAAAGTAAAAAACGATTGACGTTGATTAACATAAATTGTCTGGACCACTAGAAAATAACAAACAAACATTTTGCGGCAAAAACTTCAGAAACACATGCTTTGCACTCATACATAGAAGTACGACAATACACTTGGAATTAAAACATACAACATATTTGGAAATATTTTACAATAACAAAATTAAAAACATCGAAGGAGATTTATGGAAGTAAGGAAAATGGATAGAAAAACATTTTGAACTGATATTATTTAGAGTATCGCTTAGTGTCTCAGGACTTAGTTATTAGATTTTTTTTTAGCACCAACGAATAGAGTATTGGAACATGTGCGCTGGACTAGGGTTTTGTATATTCAATATACAGCAAAGAGGCGGAGTGAGGATGTATTTACTGCTTAGGTTTTAATCACTTCTTATATTATGCTTTTGAAAACGGAAGTCGCTTATTCGTGAGGTCAAGTTAGAATATTGAGGGAGTCAAAGAAGAGAAATGAGGTAACTGCACAATACCTCATCTACGGCTCTAAAAACTCAATACGCTTATTCTTCAAGTCAAATCAGATCCTTGAATATTGATGGCGACAAAGAGGTAGAGTGAGGTACCTCTACGGTAGCTCAAAACTCCGTTTTACTCACAGTTTAATATACTGAAACTCGACGACAATTCTCGAAATTCAATGCAGTTATTCGTGAAATCAAATCAGTCTTGAAGATATCGATAATATCGAAGAGGTGATGTGAGGTACCTGCCTGTACAATACCTCAGAACTTCGTTTTACTCAAATTACAGCAGCGATCTTCCGTTTCCAAAAATGCAAGTCTCGTATTCGTGAAGTCAAAGGAGGCTGGAAAATGTTAATGGAGATAAAGAGGTGAGGTAAGATACCTGATAATTCTTGAAGTCAAATCAGAAACGTGAGTAGCGAAGGTGGCAAAGATTTAGAGTGAGGTATCAGTGTGTTACCTCAGGACCCTACCGTTTAGAATACTGGAACTCGAATACTTTTCGAATACGGTTCTCGAAATACAATGCAGTAATTCGTAAAGTCAAATCAATCCTAAACATGTTGATGGTGGCAGACAGGTGATGTGAGGTACCTGTATAATACCTCAGGGATTCGTTTAATCATATATAAGAGAGGTGAGGTAAGCTACCTGTATACAGTTTTGTAAACTCAATGCGTTTATTCTTGGTCAAATCAGACATGTGAGTAGCGAAAGCGGCAAAGAGTTAAGGTGAGGTATCAGTATAGTACCTCAGGAGCAAGTTTTACTCAAATTTTAGAATACTGGCACATGAATGCGATTCTTGCAATTCCATGTACTTATTCCTGAGGTCCAATCATTCCTAATAGTGTTGATGGTGGCAAACAGGTTATGTGAGGTACCTGTATAATAGCTCAGGATTCCCTTTTACTCACATGACAGTATTAGGGCCAAACTACTGAGAGAAGTCTCCAACTCGGAATTCTTAGTCTCATAGGTTTGGCTTTTGCCATTATACTTCTAGCATTAATTTAATTTATAGTGGATGAGACACTGAAAATTATTATATCGATTTACAAGTAGCAACATGGTTTTTTTTCAGTGTATTTTAGTCACCTCTTCGTATCATACCACAAATAGCTCGACAATAAATCAATATATTCACACGTACAATACACATACATTCAAATAGCAATTTATGTGTGCAAGTGTTTGCTGCTACGGTTGGAGTTTCAGCAAAATGCTACTCTGGCGATACATAATGATTGCAATAATAATGATGATGATGATGATGAGGATGTTGTTGCTATTGCTATTTGTGTTGTTGGTAATCATGAAGTTCTTAGTTTACTTCATGCCATTTAGAGATGAGTTGTGTGGTATTATTATTTTGCTGTATGCAACTTAACATGCACACGGATGGATGCATGTGGCAGAATTGTGAAAGTGTATGGGAGTTTTATTATGGTTGACTGGTTGCTTGTATTGATGGTCTGTCTGGTTACCGCTACCACTTTTTTCTTCTTCATTCTTAAAGTAATCAAATTTTCTATTAAAACTTATTTATTGAGTTAATGACTTTTTGCATAGAAAATAAAATATATAAAATTTTACACTATACGAGTAGAATGGCAAATACGGATTAGTTTCTTGTGAGTTGTAGCCATATGGAGCTGAGATGAGGAAACGAATACAATCAGATTTCAAAAGCCATTGGAAATGTGCTGCATAAATAATACTTTTGTCCTTTATCCTTTTTTTTAGTTTCGCTTTGAAATCCATAATCTAAATTATGCTTCTGGCCACAAAACATAATCTGTAAGTCTCGAAAGAGTATTAGTTTTAACAATTTTCAAATCAGCACATAATAACTTGCATTCCATCGTCTGCGTGTGTCAAAAGGCTATTAAATAATTCCCTTTACCTCGAATGATGTTTGCTTGCAATTGGCCACACATTGTTGTATTTCTACAACAGCCCACTAAACCCAAAGCCGCCAATTTCATTGCTGTACACTTTAATTCAAAACCATTTGAGTGGTTACACTGTAATCGCTAAAAAGTGGTTCTTCCCTACATGTTTGGGTGCATAGTTGTTTGAACATGTGTGTGCGTGTGTGTGTGTGCGCGCATGATTTTGGGGCATTATCATGTCCTGGTTAGAATTTGATTTAGTTTCTGACATCCTTGTTAACCGCCAGCATGAATAATGTCTGTGTGTGGTTTTGCTTTTATTGTAGTAAATATTTTTTTCTTTCAAATTTATTATTCATTTTGTTTGCAATAAATTGTTAACAATATTGTGAATTAGTTTATGGTGGAAAAAAAGTTTATTAAGTGAAAAGAAAACCGACATGAAAATTGAAAGTGTGAGGGCGCTACACCATTAGGGAACTGTTTAAATTTCTATGATAATAAATTAAGCATTGAATTTGTATGGTCAGCATTTTGTGGAGTGAAATGGAGTTTTTCTAATCCGTTCAATTTAAACTCTTAAGATCGTTAAAAAGGCAACTAATACCAACGTTTAATCAAATTATTGTACGACATGCTTAATAAAGGACTTAATAATATATCAGGCGCCGGTGACTTTCTGAACTTCCCTCGTAGTAACTTTAAATGCAACACTGCTGACCTTTATTAATAGACTACCGCCAAGAGCAAGAGACGCAAAATTTATAATTTTTTTTTTTCAGAAGGACCAGCACTCAAAGGGTGCCTCTACATATGCAGTGCATTGTGCCGGAACTGGAACAGAAGAAGATAGTGTTGAGATCACAGGTAAAGAAAGATGAGAAGATAAAAATTTGCGTAGGTATCTTAGTTCGCCGGCGAGTTTTTGGCTACCGGACCGATGAAGGAGGGTGTTACTATATGATAGTGTTAATATCTGCCGGATATTGTTTACTGGGCCGTGATATGCGTTCATTAGAAAAAAGATCAACAAAAAAACTAACGCAACCATGGAATAATGCCGATCAGAAAAATCAGACACCAAAATCATGATTGAGTATGGAGTCGAACTCGTCAGCCAACACCACCCATCGCTCTTGCTAGAATTTTTGATAATCGGTTCCCGAATTTCTATCGGATATCCTCCTCGAGGAGTGCAAGAATTGAAGGCTTTCTAGCATAGACTTTATATGCATGAGTGAGAGCGGAGTTGAACATGGCATTCTCGACTTCTTAATGGGATGCTAACTACTTCAGTCAACAGCCATTAAGAGCAGACATGGTACTGAATTTTAACAAATATAATGAGGCTTGACCAATACTTTGGAAACTCTGCACCATCAACATTAACGTGTAAGCAGTGGTTTGCTGAGTTCTGTTGTGGTTATAGCAGCACAGGAGACGTTGTACGTTGAGGTTCCCCAAAAGAAGAGGTCACCACACCATCGTCATTAAAAGACATGGAATTAGACGATCGCATAATGAAAATACAGGATAGATGGCTGAGGCTGTAGACATATCAATTAAGGCTATAGACATCACATTTTAAATGAATATTTGGACCTGAAAAGGCAAGATCTACCGTGTGACTACCTCAAAGGAGTATTAGGTTATATTTAACCTCAATTCGGAATAGTCATAGACGAATAATGTGCCCAGAAAACAAGAAACAATCAAAATAGTGAGTTTCACCGGAATATCGTGTGCCAAAGAAGGTGGGTGGGTCTGCCAACATATCAGGTCATTTTATTGGGATGCAACCGATGTCGTTCCGGCAGATTACCTAGAATAGGTTAGAATGATTACCAGAAAATAATATTCCGAGATTTTAGACATAATTGATATAAATTTAAAGCAAAAAGAGTCCTGTTCCATCAAGACAATGACTGTAAACGTGTGCATTTAGTGTGGCAAAAATAAAGAAATTGGGTTGCAGCCCTATGCGGCATAAGCTCCCGATTTAAATCCCCTGCGTTATACATTGTTTTTCCGAACCTGATGAATAAGATGGTAAGAGATTTGGATTGAATGAAGACCTCTTTACTGGAACAAACGCCTATTTAGGGACCTTGATAAAACTTACTATTTGGAAGGAAAAACGCTATACTAAAGGAGACTATGATGAAAAGACACTTATTTGGCAAGAACAAAAAAAAACATCCCTCGTAGTGTATGGCCCCTGAAACTCCTGAGACTTTTTTCTGTTGTCAAGATTGGCGTGATTTATTAAACCTCGATATTGCCCTGATGGAGGAGATAAAATCCGAGTAGCTGAGAGACCCAATCTTGTGTGTTTTGTCCCGCTGGCCTCACACATGTGAGCAAAGTGTCGCCCGTGAGGGCAGCTGTTAATTGTCGGTGTGTGCTGTTTGCGCTATTTATGTTGATGTTGGTTGCTTGTGGTGGTGGGCCACCAGTCCCGAACTGTTTGGAGTTCAACTGGTAGTAGTTTCGGCTACGGGGAGACCGTAGACTTGTATCTGGTACCACGGGTGTCGGGAGCCCCAGGAACCTTGGTTTCTGCCCGGCAATGGTGTAGCCCCTCGGGGAGCATCGTGGTGGCTGTGTGTTGAAACCCTAATCGCGGGGAGAGCGTTAGCTCAGTGTGGAGTTGCATTGCAACCGGGTGCCGTGACCCAAAGATCGGCAGGAGTTTTAGATGGGCTCCGCTCCTAACCAAGGGGGAAGCCATGTCCAAATACATGGTTTCAAATTGGTACTCATGTGTGACAGCTGTTGCGCATGGGGGCGTTGGTAGACGCATTGTATTCACCCGGTGCTAAGACCACCGTCAGTTTGGGCCGATAGGCAGGTACTGACGTTAAACTTTTGACATATATATCAGAGCTGTTTTGGGGATTAAATAGCAAATCGCAGGAACAAGTTTATTATATCTAGAGAGTTACTTTGGAGGCTACAAAATAGAAAGTGACAAGTACGTCATCCACTAGACCTACAGAAGAAAAAAAATTAAAAATGACAGATGCAGAGAGTCCCGAAGACAGTCACTTGTGTTTAAAAATGTAATGGAAAGTATGAGGTCCTTTTAGTCGAATAGTTTCCTAAGTAGTGCGTAAATTTTTGAAAATTGGAATGCCAATTTCCAGAAGGAGGATCTTCCATACTTTTGATAGCTTTGAGAATCACTAGGAAAAAGGCCATTCAGCATGACTGATTTTCAGGCCTGTTGGCTCCTCCTGATTTGGATAATATCTATATATTAGCCCCCTTCTTACACACTGGAAGTTGAGTGTTTTCAGTGGAGGTAAAACCATGAACTTAATTAAATCGCAGAGTACATCATCCGGACCTACAATAGTATTCCTTTAGTCGCAGATTTGGTAGGTTTTGTGAAATTTTATATGACGATTGTAAACCCTTTTGGTTAACAAATAAAATTTTCGAGTTTTAGCTTAATACGCTTCCCTCAGACATTAAATGTATCCTGCAGCTACAAACACGATGTATTCAAAATCGCAGCCAAATCAGCAACATACATAAGCAGAGTTGCATGCTAAGTTATGACTTTAAAATCACTAAAATAACAACAGCGAAAACATAAGACTGACGACTACCAGTGGGAGAGAACAAGAATAACAAATAAATCAACATGAGTTGATGATGCGGATTTTGAGTTTAAAACAAACTTTAACTGGAGATGAAAACACTGGCAAACAGACAGAGAGACAGACGGACAGACGGACGGACAGATATTTAAATGAAAGACAGCACACAATGCATAGTGTTCAACTAAACGCAGGCAGCCAGAGTTTCTCGCAGTCACTGCACTCCTTCGCAGTCTGTCTTTCAGTTCTTTAGTGATACACTCTATAACTCATTCAGTTAGTTGTTGTTGTTTTCAGTAAAACTTATACATGCATGAAACAATAACAAAAAGTGCGTGCCTTTATGTGCGTAAACAACTCATACACTGACACTTGTTTTGAACGTTTACTAAACACACACACACACTCACATTCACACTTCATGACTTTCACAACCACATCCTCTTTGCAACCAGTTTTAAGCAAAGAGTTGATTTAAGAGTTGTTGCTATAACTGAGACATGCTGTTTGTGTCTTTCTGTTTTTTATTCTATAAATAATGTTTGTTTTATCCTTGGCTTTATGCGAGTGAGTAAAAAAGGATTTTGTTTTTCTTAACTTTTTCTCGTCTTTATCTATTTTTTTTTTTGTTTTTCGCTGTTGTTACTGCATCAAGTGATCCCAGGAAGCATGCATAGACGGGATGTGTGTTAAAGTCAAAACATAAGATAAATACTTGTGAAGTATTTGTTTTAACAAATTGTACAAGATTTTCCCGTTGAAGAATATAAATCTTTACGATTTTGGTATTTGTGAAACATAAACGTATTTGACTTTCAAGTGAAGCACTTTAAAATAGTCGCACATGAGACTGTAAAACTGTGCGAAGAATAGTTAGCATGAGTGCAAGTATAACAGGGAATATTTGGTGTTGCCTTAAGTGTCCAAGCTGGGTTTTATTATTATGAAGGCAGTTATGTGTCGCAGTGCACAAGGGATCTATTGCTTAGCTTTTGTTTCCAGCGCATAGCTTGCCAAATACAATGTGCTTGCATAAAGGATATGCTTCCTTGGAGCCACAGAAGTTCTTCTTATGATGCCGTTGGCTGAAGTAAGTCTCTTTTTAGCCATAGGAGTGTGGGTGCTGTTGGCTGAATTAGTAGAATACGAGACTATGAAGCGGAGGGTCGTGAGTTCGAGCCCGCTCATGATATATTGTGTTGAATTCTTCTGATCAGCATTAGTGCGTGGTTGTGTTAGTTGTTGCCAGCCTGTTTTCAGTGATGAAGGCATAGTACTGATCACTGGACAATTACTGGCAGCGACTGACCCAATCATGTACTAAAAAGCAGAGTAGCAACACCCACCTTCGTCGGCCCTGTAGCAAAAACTAGCCGGCGAAGTAAAAAAGGTTGAAATAGCTACAAAAAAAAAAAAAAAAAAAAAACTGTCTATCTTCTCATCTTTGCTAATGTGTCCCCTCTGTACTATCCCCTCGTTTTCAGTTCCAGCGCAATGCACTGCATATATAGGGGTCATCCCCTGAGTGCTGGTCCAAGATACAAAAAAAAAGGAGTTGCTCTTCTGAAGCTGTTAGCTGAGGTAATTTACAATTTGACTACAAACTGGAAGGCCGCCACTACAAAAATATGCGTTCGAATTTCTGTGATCCGCAATAGTGCGTGGTTGTGTTAATTGTGTTATTGGCCTGTCTAAAACACAAAAGCTGGAACGAAGTCTCTTCTCTCTATCCTCGATGTTTCACATTTCTTCTCCCAACATTCTCTTTCCATAGTTACCACAAAATGAATTGCTTGTTTTAGGAGGTATAAAGTTGTTGCTTGAAGACCGCTTCTTTGGAGGCACTAAAGTTCCTCTTGGAACTAATTAAAGCGATGACTAGGAAGTCGTGGTTTCGTTGCCGTACTTAGCCGCGTAATGAATACAGGATCAAATTTATGGGATATGCAGTAGTGAGTGCTTGTGTTAATTGCGTTATTGACCTCTCGGAAATTCATTGGGTTATGAAACTCTCTCTCCTTCATCCTCAATTTTTACTGCTCGCTGTTTCAAGACTTTCTCTTTCTATCCAGTGTTACGGCACAGTGTATTGCTTGGATATGAGTCACGCAGTGAGTGCTAGTTCTAGGAAAAAAAACCCTCTTTCGCAGACCTGTTAACAAGTGTTTTGCAGAATTGGCAGTGCTTGGTCTTCGAGGACATTTTCAAACAAGGTCGCCCAAAGGTCGTCATCCTATCAGAAACATTTATAAACTAGACAGTCACAAAATACACATTAATAAAAAAATGTATCGCTAGATAAAAGCTTGCTTATGAAGATTTTTTTTTTTTTGATTTGTTGGTTTTTTTTGGGGAAGTGTCAATTTAGGCCTGAATTTCCTAGTCGTCTGTCTGGGCGGTCTCGTAGTAATCATTCTGCTGAGAATATCGCTGCTTTGGCAGAAAATGTTGCAGAGGACGCAATAGGGAATCAAGCGGCGGTCTTTATAGAAATTTAGTGAAAGAGCATTAACGCATGATTGTGTTAGTTGTTGCTGGCCTGTTGCAGTGACGAAGACATATCACTGTTCAGTAAGCAATATCCGGCATCGGTTGACGCTATCATCTACTAAAGGGCAGAGTAACAGCACCCTGCAACACTATCGGCTGCGTAGCAAAAATTCTCAAGCGAACTGAATAGGTTAAAATAGCTCTCTTCTCTTTCTTCTCATTCTTCTTCATCTGTCCTCTCAAAGCCATCCTCTCCTTTTCAGTTCTGGAGCAACTCACTGCATATATAGGGCTGGCAATGTTGGCAACGACTCTTAATCGTGGTAATATTTTCTACTTAACAAAAATAAATTTTTTTTTGATATCAAATAAACGCAAGGCAAAAGAACAGTTTTCCGATGAAACATTTTATCAGTCACCTACTACTCCAGACACTATACAGCGAAGGATTTAAGCTTGAGATAATCTCCTGTCATGAATTTCAAGTCTCTCGGGCTCGCGAACGGGTGTTTAGCAAGACCTTTGTGTGTGGTAGACGAATAGAGTCCCAATTTCAAACAATTAAGGACGAATCAATAGAGTTGGATCTCCTTTTACCCTTTCGCTTACAGCAGAGATATTCTCTTCAGAAGGCACACTTAGTTGTTCGACGTGTTGGCATTATTGTATTATTTGGGGAAAATGTGGTACGAAATCTATCCGAATATGATTTGCTCAAATGGACGACTATGTGCTCCATACGTTTATAAGTTTCACAAATAGGAAACTAATTTTCAAATTAAATCTGGATAGTTCGGAAGTATTGTGTAGGCATCAATTTACTTTGTTTAAATATACAGCACATTTGTCGCACTAGAGAATGAAAAATCTCTAGCAAGGTCTTCTATCCCCCTCCAAACTATTCACTGACCCAAGAAGATCAAAAAAAAGGTGAACATTATAGCGAATATCATTCATCGACGCCACCTGTTGGGTGAAAAACGAATCATATATTTGCAAAGATCCCTGCCTCTCTTGTGTCTACGGAGCTCCAGATGGCAGTCCCATCATCTCAAAATCTGCTACAGTAGGTGGGTGCTGTTGGCTGAAGTAGTAGAACACGAGACTATGAAGCGGAGGGTCGTGAGTTCGAGCCCGCGCTGAGTCATGAAATATTGTGTTGAATTCTTCTGATCAGCATTAGTTCATGGTTGTGTTGGTTGTTGCCAGCCTGTTTCAATGATAAAGGCATAGTCACTGGTCACTGAACATCAATGGCAGCGACTGACACCATCATGTACTAAAAAAAAGCAGAGTAACAGCATCGACCTTCGTCGGCCCTGTAGCAAAAATTAGCCGGCGAAATAAAAGGTTGGAATACTTACAAAAAAAAACTGCCTATCTTCTCATCTTTCCTAATCTGTACCCTCAATACTATCCCCTCGTTTTCAGTTCTGGCGCAATGCATTGCATATATAGGGGTCATGCCCTGAGCGCTGGTCCTACTCCTAACAAAAAAAATATAAAAACCCAGGCGAAAATTTTTATTTTATTTACTAAAATAGGCAGGCAGTTGAAACGAGAGTTTCTTTTCATATATTTAGTTATTTAAAAATTTTTTGTTTATTTTGCACAGTAAATATTCCATTTATAACCAGAAGTTCTTAATTAAAATTCATTTATTGTGTCCATTTATTGCTATTTCAGTGATACAATTTTCGCTACTTAAATTTTGTAATGAGTTTACAAAATTATATCGTTATATTTCTTTTTTTTCTGAAATCATAAATGCAAATTTTTTTTTTTTGAAATATGCAAACATCCTCCACAATTACCGCTTGTTTGTTGGTAAGGCACCGGCCTGGCCTGACTCTTTCACTATTTTCGCAAAACAACAAAATCGTTATTCATTATTACATTTATGTGACTGTTTTAGCATTTTAGTTTTAATTTGCCACCTGCACAAGGATTTGTTTTAATTGCAACAGTATTTACCAAATGCAGGCTACAAATATAAAGCATACTTTTAGGCGGTAGAAATTATCCAACCTATTGTAAATGCATTTCGTTTGGTTTAATTTGGGAAATTGTAAAATAAAATGCAAATAGCATGTAAATTGAGGTAAATTTACAATATGTCATTCCAAGCAAACTACAATATATAAATTTCCAATCAAGTTTCATTACAAAATAAATTATTGTAAAGTTTTACAATAACAATAACTGCTGTACCCGAAGTACCATAGAGTCTCTAAAGCAGTAATAGTTTGTCTTTAGTTAAATGGTGCTATAAAATTGGAAAATTTGTTGTTCCAAAAATGTCTCACACGTCAATAACATTTTTGCTAAAGATGTCCTATTATTTAATTATTATATTTTTCTCCTCTAAACACACAACTTTAGAAAAACTAATTTTTCTCTGGCATAAGCTAAGCAAAAATTCATAAAGGAAATATTTCATTTGAAAAAGCAAAACGAAAATAAAACAAAATGTCAAACTTTTGTATGCCACTTAAGTTGAATGTAAAAACCCAACATATGCAACATAAAGAAGCAAGCATTTTCAACGTAAATGTACCTTAAAGCATACTTTTAGGAGCATAATAGATATACAAACATGAATATACAATTTTGTGGTAGAAAGGAACAATGTCTAGCTGAAGGGTTTGTTCAACAAGAAATAAACAAGCCAGAACAACAAAAGAGTCAAGTTACAATTGTTGTTAAAATTTAAATGCCAAAAGAGAGGGAGAGGAGAAGAGGGAGAGAGATGAGTAGCGGAAGAGTCGAAAAATATTAAACGTTATTCTTAATCTGGAATTGCTCACACATCTAGAGAAATTAATATAAGCATAAGCTTTTGCCATTTACGTCCACAGACCGAAAAAGTCTTACTTGGTATTTTTAGAAATCTGAACTCGCATCGAGTCTCAAAGCAAAGTACTAGAACTTTATCAGCCAGCTGCTAAAAGAAGCTCGGATTGTATGAAAAATAACGCAATCACAATTGCTGTCCACATAAAACTAGGACACCGGAATTCCCATTATGGAAGAGTAGATGCGGATAAGCTTATATTGGCCTTCATAAGTACAACAGAAAGTGTTTGGGGCACTCCAATCTCCCGACTAAACAAGCAGTCTTGCAGGGATCCGTCACCTGCCGATACCACATATTTTTTTTCTTCTTTTTTTTTTGTATTGCAACAGCAATCTGGAAATAACGCCTCCCCTGTGCAGTGCATTACACTACAACTACAAATTTTGGTTTTAAGAAGAAGGATAGAGGAGCATTCCCTCTGAGTATTCGGAAATACCTTCCCCCAACTTATATCGAGCTTCCTCAGGGATCGCTCTATACGAGTTGTTATTGTAGATGGAGTTCTACTAAATGAGTTCAAGATCAATTCGGGGTTTCCACACAGCTCTCTTGTTTCTCCAAGCCTATTTCTAATTGTCCTTAGTGAACTGCCATCCCAAGTTTCCTGCCTTATCTACTTTTTCGCAGATACAGCAGCTTATCGGATTTATGTTTATTTAACAGCCGGCCTTTAATGTCTGAGATCGAGACAATGAGTGTCCTTCTGTTTTGGTCTCGGACTAGCACTCTGGGGATGACTCTTACATATGAGATGCCTTGTGCCAGAACTAGGAAAGTTGGTTATGGGAAGGAGGATAGAAGAAGGTAGTGCTTGTGGACGTTCGATTGGTGCCTCCCCAAATTAAAATTAGCAGGAAAGACCTCTACGAACCGTTCGGCCAAACAACGAATTCTCAAGCTCAACAGGGTCTTCCAAGCCCGTTCCCTTGTCTGTAATGCGTGGTGCCTTTCACTGGCAACTCAACGACAATAGCATGCGTCCTGTATGAGGAGAGGGTAGCTTTCAAAAATAAACGGTTTTCGGGCACAAGATTCCCCATATGTCACCAGAACACGTTCCTTTGTAGTATCGATAGAACAATGAAACACACCCAATGTTGCGTCGATGCTCCAGTGAGTCGATAGAGTTGGCTACCCTACTGTCACCGATGAGCTTCTTCGCTCTCTCTTGTACGCGATGCACCAGTGAATCAATAGAGTTGGCTACCCTACCATCACCGAACCTTCTTCGCTCTCTATCTTGTACGCGTTCAAACAACTTCAAAATAGACTTTGAAGCACCGGCTCATACATGAGAGTTGTATTCACCGTCTCTTTTGGAGAGATGAAAAATGTGGTCAGTTCATCTAACATCGCACTGTATTTTCATGCCGAGAACATCAAGAGCTTCTGAATACCCAAAACTTATACCACCAATAAACACGGATGAGGTAGATCCTTCTACCAGTCGCCTATGCGAAAGCACACAGCACTGCGTCTTATAAGGGTTAAAGTTAACCCTGTTTGCGAGGCCTCATTCGGAGATTGGCACGAGACCACTAGCGAGCGACTTATTCATTCTTTGTCTTATGGCATCAATCTCTTCCAGGATTCGCCAGCTGGGGAACGAGAACGAATGGTTAATGATGGGAAACACATCTGCAGATAGTTTGTTTCACATATGAACTGTTCGGCTGAAGAACGAATTCTCCCTGTAATGCACAGTGTGATTCGGTACCGAATCTTCTACAAATGGATGCACTATTTAAAAAATTAGTGAGTTTCGAGAACAAGTCCCCGGATTTCATTGGAACACATTCCATTATAGCGCTGCACACGTAGTAGAACACGAGACTGAACACGTAGTGGAACATGAGACTATGAAGCGGAGGGTCCTGAGTTCAACCCCGCGCTGAGTCATGAAATATTGTGTTGAATTCTTCTGATCAGCATTAGTGCATGGCTGTGTTAGTTGTTGCCAGCCTGTTTTCCATGATGAAGACATAGCACTGGTCACTGAACATAATTGGGAGCGACTGACACTAGCATGAACTAAAAACAAAAAAGGTTAAAATAGCTACAAAAAATGCTCAATATTCTCATCTTTCGTCACCTGTTTCCTCAATACAATCCCCTCCTTTCTAGTTCCAGAGCAATACACTGCATATGTAGGGGTCATCCCCTTAATGCTAGTCCAAGATAAAAAAAATAAATGCACACCACATTTTGCAAAAACTAGCCGGGGAAGTTACGTTTAAAATAGTTACAAAAAAAACTCTACCTTTCTTCATCTGCCCTCTCAATACTCATACCATCCCTTCCTTTCTGCTCTCCCAAAAAACATGACCTCTGGTTTTCTTTATATCTTCTCTTCCCCATTTCTTTATAGTGAAATTCTAGCAAACCTTTAGTTTCAATTCCTTTACATTTCTTTACCGATATTTTGTTAAATAAAAAATCTTGGGAAAAAGAAAAGAGTTTCTATTCGCTTTCGTTTAAACGGGATGATATGCAGATGCAGAAAGTTTCCTTTTTCATATGGTTGCACAAGAAATGTGTAAATGAAGTAGAAACGAACTCTTCCACAGGATGTTGCAAATTACAAGGATTGTGTGATTTATTTAATTGCTTGCTACTTGCAACACTTACTCACACACACACTAACGCTCTCCTTAGCCGTATGGTGTATGGTTTTCATGTTTTGTACTAAAAAGGAAGTTTTCCAACATCATCGTCATGACAGCCAACTCTTTTGTGTTTCGTTTATCAGAAGTAGCGAGAAGGAACTTGTTGTTGTATGTTTTGCAGACATGTATGCTACTTGTAAGATTATATCCTTGATGTACCATCATACATGTTTTTCTTGAAATGCAACGTTCGTTGTTTAGGTGTCAATGTGACTGGGGTGCATGTTTTGTGGGTGATTTTCTTTCTGGTGGAAAATTGTAAAGGATCTTTATGTCAAAATGACTAGTTATTTTGGTAGTTTACCGTTATGTTGCTGTGTAAAGCTTAAAGCACAATCATGATAGGTGCATGCATGGGAGTATAGGAAATGAAACGTTTCGGTACTCGAGGCAGACACAACATCATAAATGTTTATGACATAAAGTGTTTTTTATTTATACATTTTTATTTTTTCTCGTTTGTCGTTTTGGGATTTTTTTTGCTTAAAAACCGAGTAGAAATAACTTCAAATATGTCTTGTATTGTATTTTAAATAATAAAAATGGAAATTGTTTTAATATTTCATATTTGCAAAAATGTAAAATAAATCTCTTGCGGTTGCTGCTGCAGTTTCATTTTCTAGACAGAGTAGTTCTCAAGATTCTGCTTGTAATAGTTAGACAATTTGTGTTATTGATTATCCTGCAGTGGAAATTTTAAGTGCTTTAGAAGAAATTTGAAGCACCTTGTATGGCATACATAGATATACGAGGGTTGTTTGATATCTCCGTGATTATTTGAATGAAACATAATCGTTTTATTTTTTAACGAATAGGTTTCCAGTCCAGTGCTTCCTTTTACTCCTTCCAAATAATAGATTTTCTCAGGGTCCCCAAATAGACTTTTTTGTTTTTGTTTTTTGACCCAAACCTCTTACCATCCAGGAATTTTTTCAGGTTTCGGAAGAGAAAATAGTCACAAGGCTCTAAATCCTGAAAATATGCCGCATGGAGCTGCAACCCGTAGTGCAATTTATGGAATATTTTTTTTTTTAATTTGAAGTCAACGTCTAAATTCGAGACAAGGAGGCAGTTTATGAATGACGTTCTGAATAGTGACCTCGCGAAGATTTCCGAATGGGGTCAGGCGAACAGGGTCGATTTTAATGCCCGTAAGACCCAGTGTTGTATGCTTACGCATCGACGTACGTATGACCATGCTGCTTCATCTGTTTCTATGGGTGGTGTAAGTATTATGGAGTCAGGGGCTCCTGATGTTCTGGACATGAAAGTGCAGTGTGATGTCAGATGGACGGAACATGTCTTTCAGGTCGCAAAAGAAGCATTCAAGTGCCTTGGCTTCTTAAGACGGTGCAAGAGATACTTCACCCCTTCTGATCTTCTTAATATTTACACCACTTACATCCGACCGAAGATGGAATACAACTCTCATGTTTGGGCCGGTGCTTCAAAGTCTATTTTGAAGTTACTCGACCGCGTACAGGAGAGGGCGATGAAACTCATCGGAGACATTAGGGTAGCCAACTCTCTTGAGCATCGTCGCAATGTGGGGTGCGTATCGTTGTTCTATCGTTACTATAATGGCAGGTGCTCTGGTGAAATTAGGGAACTTGTTCCTGAAACCCATTCTTTCTTACGCTCAACGCGTTTTTCATCAAGAGCGCATGCGTTTGTAGTCGATATTCCAACGAATCGCACTACGCATTACAGAGAAAATTCGTTTTTTGGCCGAACAGTCCGTATGTGGAACAAACTACCTGCAGATGTCTTCCCCGCCACTTACAATTTGAGCAGGTTCAAATCGAATATCCACAGACACTACTCCCTTTATCCTCCTTCCCAAAATCTATTTTCCCACATGTAGGGGTCATCCCTTGAGTGCTGGTCCTACTCCTAAAAAAAAAAAAAAAAAAAAAAAGTAGCACTCAGGGGATCACCCCTACTTGCGCAGTGCATTACGCCGGAAATAGAAAGGAGGTGATGATACTGAAAAGACTGATGAGGAGTTAGAGAGTTTTTGGTAGTTATTTTAACATTTTACTTCGCCGGCTAATATTTTGTTCTAGAGCCGACGAAGGAGGGTGCTGTTCCTCTGATCTTTAGTAAATGATAGTGTCGATCATGAGAGGAATGCCTTCATCAACGAAACAGGCAGACACCAACTAGCAAAACTATGCAGCTGAAAACAATTCAGCACCATATTCATGACTAAGCAAGGAATCGAACTCAGGACCCTTCACTTCATAGTCTCGTGTTAACTGCTTCAGTTAACAGCACCCTTTGCCACATTGACGGCACATGTGTGCATTCGTTTTCTTGGTCGAACAGTACTTTTTTCGCCAAACACGCTTATTTTTGCTTTAAATCAGTATCTAATAAGCTCTCAATAATATTGACCTTTATTCATTCCTTCTTTCTCTAGTTAATTTTTCTGAAGGACATTGGGCGCATACCAACAATTTGGGGCCACGACCCTTGTTGGTTAACAGTTACACATTGTCGTTGTTTACTCACCCGGTGAAATCCACAGTTCCCTGACCTCTGGAGTATTATGCTGGATCCGTGTTGCGTCTATTGCTATATAATGGCTTAACAACTTGTCCAGATGGCGTTTAAACATCGCCAAACACTGCTACTTTGAAGTAGTCACATGGTAGCGCTTATTTTTGAGTGTGAAAAATCGTGGTACTCAACTCGTGGATAGCTTCCCTAGAGGTAAAAGAAGTTGCCACAGGACACGAATTTTCGTTCTTCCATGTCCCAATATTTTTCCATGATTTTCATTGACATGATGATCTCCTCTGAACATACCGCATCCCTTGTGCTGTTACGGCCACTTCTAAATCATTTGAATTTTCTGCTACAGAGTTGCCGTATTATTTATCAAGTCTTTCCTTGGCTGCAGTGATGTTTCTGTCGCGCCAAAAAAAAACTGCTTAATAACGACATTCAATTTGTTCCATTTTTTTTTAAATTCAAGAGGTAGTCTTCTTACAATGGCTGTTAAGCGCAAACCAAATGGCTCGGCTTGCTCAAAATTTGCCACTAATCTATTAATAAATGGGGTTTGCCGGCAGCAGTATTGCATTTACTGCGAGGAAAATTCCAAAACTCGCAAAGTTATTAAACTCTCCTCGTATGTTATATAATTTGCTTAACTATTCAAAAGGAAGAAAACCAAGTTTTATATTTCAGAATATTTGAGAAGATTGTGTTGCCAAATGGATATAAGAAGAGGCAGAGACAGCTGAAAACCCCTTTAAATGATGGGACATTTTTATTTATATTTAAGTTTAACGTTAATCCATTTTAATACACAAATAATAGAGCAAGAGCATCGTTGTAGTCCAGTAGTCTTCAGAAATTCCTGGCGTTGCCCTGCAATTCTTAATACCCAATCAGGCAGACTGCCATTTCGTAGTAAAATAAATATATTGTGTGCTTGGGATGATAACACAAGATAGAAAGACAGAAATATTGTTGAAATGATTTTTTTTTTAATCTGGTAGATATTTTCATGGAAAAAGGTAAGTAATCGGCCGATTTACCATCCCTGGATTACTTTTAATGGTGCCATGTTAAGCTATTGCAACTCTGGGAGTACTGGATGCCATCAGTGATGCCATACGGCCAGATTTGTTGAATATAGTAGGCAACTCCATAAGAGATTCAATATCATTTCGGAGGAGTAATTGTTGGCAGTGTAGTTTTGTACTGGCGGCGTCTTCGGTCTATATTTTTATGCGAAGGATAGCCGATAATTCCCAATACCTTTTTTTTTATTTTAACCAGAGTCTGATGATACGGACATCAATGACAAGCGTTTAAAACTGGAAGATGCCACGATACTCACAAGTAATGCCGTATTAGAGACAGTCTGCACGAATTCTTGGATGGCATGATCATCTCTTATGGTGCTCAGCTGGCCACTCTGTTCGTGCCATTTGAAAGAAAAAAAAAATTTTTTTTGTTCCTTAGCAAAATTTAAAACCAAACCAAAAATAAAACAAACGGTAAAAAATCGTTGAAATCTAGTCGCCAAACAGGCAGCATTACGTCTCATAGACAATTATTTTTTAAGTCCGGCCAGTGCACTGATCGTTCCCTCTCTTTCCAGAGTTTTGCATCTCACTCGCACTAGTTGAGTGCTACAGCTCACATAACTACAGATTTACGATTCCTTTAAGAAACCTTCCGTGATGAACTGCGTTGCTTTTTCCTCGTGTACCGAGAGTTTCAGAAACACATAAAAATGTGGAATAATAACCTGGCCACTCTTTCGGCATTTGTGCATTGTATATATATTATTTTCATATATATATTTTTTGTTTGCTTTTTTTTTTTTGCCCAGAATTCTCTTGCTTCTATATCATTTAAACATAAAATATAACAGATTAAACACAATATAACTTAATTGATAGTTCATAGTTAATAAAAGAAAACGTGCTTGTCTTACAACAGCTCATAAAAGTGTATGAGTGTGTTTCTTAAAACCAATTCGTACAACGTTAGATAATTATAAAACGGACTAAAGTCTTTGGGGAATTATGAAAATTGCATTAAACTAAAAGCTTGCATATGTCCATACAATATCACCAGGGACTTATACACTCGCCGCAAAAAACAAATAAATAAATAAAAATCCAAAGTACAAAAATCTGTTTAGCAAAGTGAAAGTGCGGGGCACAGTGTGAGAGCCCTTAAAGAAACTAAAATTATCTACAAACAAAAACGTGTAGAAAAACCATAATTTATAATAAAAATATAAGTAATTTAATTAAGTGACAAATATGTCATACATTTTAGCAAATATGGAAATGGAGTGCATATTTTTAGGGGGTGGTTGATTACACAATAAACTCGCAACCTTAAGGGATGCTATATTGTGTGTGTGTGTGTGTGTGGCCAAAAAATTAAAAAAAAATTAACTACACGCAATATTTCAATAACACAGGGGTTGCGGATAATATTTGATTTCATACCACAAGTCTTGTCATGCTATTTGCGGTTTTTGTAAACATGTCATCAAAATACTTTTTGTTATAGCATACTTCTTGGCGTATACATATACAGAACTTTAACCACATATTTGTGGGATTTTTATGAAAATTTTGTACATCAAAAACGTCAGTTTCACAAAATAATGTGTTTTGTTAAATGAATAACATATTGAAATATATTTAATTAACCTCAAACAACCAGTGAATCACTGTATGCTGAAGTGTCATATTAACCCTCAGAAGGCTTGCGGGGTACTTCTTTATATATACGGAACGTTGAAGCTTAAATTGCTTTTTACAATTTTATTCCGCTTGGAGGGTATCATAGGGTGCATTTGTGGCTGATGGGTAGCAATGCTAGCCTGTCAGTCCAATGGTCGCGGGTTCCATTCCCGCCGGAGACTCTGGGTGTTTTCCGTAGACAAGCAAATCGCTTCGCGTGTTGTGTTTGTTAAAAAAAAAACAAAAAAACAAAAATTTACTCTAGCAAATAATATATCGTTTGTATTTTTAGGTGCTTAAGAACTATCGATAACTATTTTTTTGTTGTTTTTTTGCTGTTTCCTCCTTTTTGGCTGCACTAAACTTGTCCATCTTTGTTGTCGTTGTTGGTGACTGTTTTGTCTAGGCTTTAAATTGCAAAAGCTGCCTGTTTTTCATTAACAAATCCAGCCCAATTGGACTCTAGCAGATCCCTTTGTGGTACCTGAAAATGACATTGTCAACCAGGGTCTCTGTTGGGAATCAAACCCAGGATATGCCTGCCACAGCGTTAAAGTCTGGAATAATTGTGCGTTGCCAAGTGCTTCGTGATCGTTGAGATTTTTTCTTTTTGGCAGTTAAGTGCATGGTCAGTGTACTAAAGCCTGCCATCTAGCGTCATCTAGACATAACGCCTATATAAAATTGTATAATGGTGGTGACATTTGCTTAAGTATTAATATAATTTTGCCAGTAGGTGGCGCTCGCCTGATCATGCATATGATGCTGTACAGTGGTGATTTTTTTTAATATCACAAAATTCCGGAAGGGTTGCATTTGGAATGGAGCTGAAAACTATTGTTATATATATTGTCAAGCCGGGATGCGGTTTAGAAGACAGATTTTTAATATTTCGTTTTCTTAATTTCTCTACTATTTTGAAAACAACTTTCTTCTCCCTTTAAAAATTTTTTTCAAAATCATTATCACGTCACACACATGCCTGGGCCTTTAGCATATTGAAAAAAAAGACGAAAACAAAGGCAGTAAACACAATCCCTTGAAATGCTTTGCTTTTATTAAATAGTTTCTGAACGTTACTTTGTTAAATTTGTCTGTCAGTTACTCTGGAACAAAAGAAATTGCAACTTCATTGAAAATCCATCTTTAAAAACGCTGCAGCAATTGTCCTTGCAAAAGAATGTGAGTTCTGAAAAGTTCTAGCCAAAAGAATGGGGCTTAAACAAAACGTTTCCGTTTTTTGTTTTATTTTTTGTATAATTTTTCCTTGCGACTCCCTACGTTTTCCTGTTCAAGAACGGATTTCCACTTGCTTTTGTTGCACTAAGCACTGGCTTCTATGACTTATTTTGTTTCTATTTCCCCCCCATATTCTAAAAGGGAAAAGTGGAGAACTTTTTGTTACGCTTAATATAAAAGACACGAGGTGAATGTATTGCGTTAGTGTGTGTCACATGACTTTAAATTGTTTTTCCGTTTACAAACGTGTAAGCAATTCTTCTTGGAAGCATACAAGTATGTGTTGGTATTTGTAATCATGCGGATAGATATAAGTATGTTTGTGTTTAGGTTGGCTAATAAAAAAATAGCTCTTTGTATTGTTGATGATTGTTGTTAAGCCTGATTTCAGTATTGTTTTTGTCATGTCATCTATGGCAAGAAAAAGCCGACGAGGCAAAAGAAAATGCTTTTGATAAAAGGATTTGATGAATTGAAAAAACATGCATGTGTATATGGTACCTACCTCGGCTACACCATAAAAAATGGAAAAATTTCCCAAATTGAAGCAGAAATAAACTCAAAGGACAAACAGAAACCCAGATGAGGATCTGATAGGACTGCCCAGTTAATATGGAAAAGGTAATGTACGATCCTAGGACCTGAAGTACTGCTTCACTATTTCAGTTCCATGCCTTTCTTAGGATTAGCACCGTACCTGCTGCCCTAACAGCCACAATGCCATCCTAAAATACCCTGTCTTTCTTTAGGGAGACGCAATCATCATTCTGCCCCAACATCATCACATACTACTCCAGAGGAGAGCATACCAGATCATTCTTGAATCATCAGTATGTACTCTGCCGTCATATTTTGTTGCTATTTTCCTTCCCTTCTATTCCCACACGGATGGAATTACGACTTTTAAACACTCTTTCAAACTCCAGATGAGGAGCGCCATTCAATCACAACATTTCCACTCAGTTTGTCAGTTCCAATTCAGTTCCTCACAAAGAAACAAATTAATTTGGGGGTCTTCTCATAACCAGCAACTTTTTAATTTATCTTAGAAACTATCAGCAAAGTGTCTCTTAGAGAATCCATCAAAAAGCTTGTGAGGAGACCAAGTGAGAGGCTACTGAAAGTCCAAGAGACCAGACTGGTTTGTAGGGTTCTTTCATTAAGCGCTTCCTATATTTAAATTTAAAAAAAAAAGTTTTTTATTCATTTGAAAGACCTATAGATGTCATTAAGAGTGGAATAAAACAACGTGCTAATGTTCCCCACGACTTCCTTGGCTGGGTGATGTTGGATAAAGTAGTCAACACGAGACTATGAACCCAAAAGTCCCGACTTCTTCCTTGCTTTCAGTCATGAATATGGTGTCGAATTATTCTGATCAGCAATAGCGCAGGGTTGTGTTTTTTGTTCTCGGCCTATTTCAGAGAACAATGACTGGCACTCTCATGTACTAAATAAAAGAGAAACATTTCCCTACTTCGTCGGCTTTGTAAGGGGACTGTCGTCTTTAGTGGTGGTCCTCCCAAACAAATATTGTCTAACATTCCGTGACTCTGGCGCATAAATCAAACTGAATTTGACCAATGCCATGGCCTCGTGGACGGCTGTGGTTTGTGACGTACTCGCATACATCACTGCCACCTAAGCAAGCGCCTTAAGGAAAAGTCTTAAGGGGTCAAATTACACGATCTCACCTTATTTTCACGTGAGGTAATCCAGTCCAGTATTGAAACTAGGTGTCGCTGCTGTTCAGGTTATCCAATTCAGACCAAAAGAAGTTGTTAATCATTAACCTATAGCCCTCGCCGTTGACAATCAAGGCCTGGTCATCGTCGTTCTTGAAGGAATATGGACCGATGACGCAGTTAGCCCAAAGACCACGCCAAACAGTGACTTGTTGCGGGAGGCATTGGACGCTCTTAGATCTCATGGGTTTTTGTATCGTCTCAAATTCGACAATTTTCTTTGTTCACATATCCATTCACCCAGAAATGGAGCCCGCACGCTGAAGAGAATTTTTCGCTGAAAATTAGGGTCAGTTGCCAACTGCTACAGAGGCCATGCAAGGGAACATACGTCCTTGTCCAGGGTCGTTTACCTTTAGTTCCTGGGCTAGTTGAATTTTTTGAAGGATGCAGGCCTACTTTACGACGCAAAATTCGCCAAGTTATGGTCTGTGAAAGTCCGAATTCCTGAGAGCGGCGCGAAATTGACTGCTTCGAGTTCTTCTGGGTGAATGGATGTGCGAACAAAGACAATTGTTGAATTTGAGACGATACAAAAACACATGAGATCCAAGAGCGTTAAATGCCTCCCGCAACAAGTCACTGAATTGGTGTGGCCTTTGGGCTAACTGCGACCTCGGTCCATATTCCTTCAAGAACGACGATGGCCAAGCCATCATTGTCAACGGCGAGCGCTATAGGTTAATGTTTAGAGACGATGTCTAAGGCAGATCTTGCGTTTCGTCGACATGCGGGTGGACCCAAAATTTATCCAACACATTGCGAATAGTCTTCTCAGTAGGACGATTATAATGACCGTAAAAAGGGCGAAGCACGCCGGCCGTTGCCCAAACATAATGCACATTTTGATAATAAAATTATATTATTTAAACTCGTTGTTGAGTGATACATTTTTTATTGGCTAGAACCACTAAATAAATGGCCACTAATTTCGCAGTTAGGGCTTTAGCAGGACAGAGAAAGAAGATCTATTAGTTCAGACACTAACCCAGTCTCGTTCATTACATCTTCTATAAAGCGGAATCGTTTCTGCATATCTGCGTTAATATTATATTTTTATTTGGTTCTTTGCCATTTATCTCACTATATGTTTGACTTTAAAAGTCTTTCATTAACATATTCTTCACTCACGACTTGTTTCTTATTCACTTGGAAAGTTACCACAAACTCAACGTTATTGTTTTCTTTGCTACTTTTTAGTTTGTTTTCATAATTTTTTCTAATTATTATTATTATTAAATGTCATGGACCTTAAGGATGTGAATTTATGAGGAATCTGGGGACATATTAAATAATGCTGCAGTATAGCAATTAAATATAAGCATGAATTGAATAAATAAACTTTTGTTACTCTGACCTGGCCAAACTTAATTAAGTTAGAACTTTTATTTACATAAATATTTTAGCAACTATATTTTTAGGCTTAATATTATATTACACTATTTTCACATACTAACATTTTTATAAAGCAGATTTAATATTTAATTGCTACTGGAATTATAGAAATAATCAAATTTACCAGCTTCTAAATTAATTATTTAAACGTGCAATGGCAATTTATTAACAAAAACACATTTTAGGTTTTAAAATATATCTAACAATTAAAATAAAATATGGCCTACTTTTAGGAGCATATATAACTGTACATTTTACAGTTGTCTGCTTAGTTCCGACAAGTTATTAAATATTTCAATAAATGTTAATTAAGTAGGTAACATTTTTTATTTTATTATTCATTGCTTCTCAATGCTTAGCACTGGCATTGATCCCATTTTGTGGATATTCTGTTGAATAAAAGTTTTTAAATATCATATTGCTCTTAAATGATATTTCTCTGCATTACTAATCAATTGCAATAAATAATGAATCGTGAATATTAATTATAAAATATATTTAATTAAGTAACACTTTTCGCATGCACACCACATAATGTTGTCGGCAAAAAACAATTAAAAATCTCTATTGTTTTAAATTAATGCAACAGAAATCTGTGTTAGATATAGAAATCAAGTTGTGCCTGCAGGGTAAAAAATTCTATAAAAACATATATCAGATGTATAAATTTATATTTCGTTATAAAAACTTCAAGATATTTAATATGTCGCACAACATGTGGCCTACATTTGGGCTAAGAAAAGAAAATGTTATATAAAACATTACTTCACATACCTTTGAGGCTGGTGATAGTTCTTGCAAAATGTTGCATAGTTTTAGGCACCTGTAAGCAAAAAATAAAAAGTTTGTTAATTAAGTGAGAAAATTTTCAATTCCAGAATTTTGAATAATTATTTTGGCAATTAATCGGCAGTAATTTTGCTTCCCCTAATTGTCTACATACGAGGGACACTTATATAAGTTCGTGACTTTTGGAATGAAATACAGATTTTTATATAAAAAGTTATTTTATGATTTCATCTTTAAGGTCAACCTGCTCTTTACGCGCAGACATTTCTTTAAGTGTTGGAAAATAGTCACTCTAATGTAAATCTGGAGTATAAATGAGATCAGGAAGCAATTCGCAGCCCAATTCATAGTTTTTTGCCATGGAAACTCTTGATTGTGAACAAACGTGGCACCCATCCCAAGTATTCAGTCAAAACTGAAATAACTGAGATACCTATGGCTTCCGTAATCTCTCCCACTTTCAACTTCCGCTCGGTAAAAGATTATATCGTGAATTTTTTCAGTTGTTTCGTATGCAGAGACTTCAACTGGGCATCCAGGAAGTTCGGCATCTTCCGTGCTTGTGCGGCACGATTGAAATTCAGTGAAAATGGATGGTACAGAGTTTCCATAATATGAATCATAATAATTATTTGTTCCCTAGCAAATAAGCCCTCACATACGATAGATCCTGCCAGCGATTATACGAAACACTGAAGCACAATTTCGTGCCACTATCTGGATTTCAGTCAAATATTCACATCTAGAATATCTTAGGCTTAAGCATCATATTTTTATATGATCGCTGATGGTGGAGGTATATAGTATATTTGCCACCTACTTTCAGGCTTAAATAAAATTTATTTAACTCAGCAAATATATAAAAATTTTCTGTTGCCTTCATACCACCCTTTTCTCCCCCTGCTTTTATGCTTCCTGATGTGTAATAATTATTTCATAATGTGATTACCTCTCGCTTCCTTTTTTTTTATTTAAATTCTATTAAAACTTTTTCAAAGTAACTTTTATTTAGTTTAATATAAATTATTTGTTTTATATTTGTATTGTTGTTTTTTTCTCAATTTTTATTTAATTGCAAATTGTGGCTTTTCCATAGTTACAAGTATTATAACTCTCATAATTATTATTATTGCTTAATGTTATTTAAGTTCGTTCGCAATGCAATACCTTGGCTAATTTGTGGTTTATGGCAGCTGTAATAAAGGCGTCAAAAAATTATATATATATATATATATATATATATATATATATATATATATATATATATATATATACATATATATATATATATATATATATATATATATATATATTAAGTATTTATTGTGGTTTTTGAGAAGCAAAATTAAAGGTTTCATTTGTTTTTGAAGTGCGTAAACAAATTAGTGAAGGCCGAGGGAAGTTATTACATATAAATTTTTGTATCCTGCATTTAATGAAGTTTCACTTACTAATTGCACAATTGAAAGTTTATTATATTTCCTGGGATCAAACACCAACTATTTGTGGCACATTAAATTCAATAGTTAATAGATTTTCCTAATTTTTTCCTTTAACTATTACTGCACACAAATAAGATACAGGTTGTCTAAATACAAATCAGAACACAAAAACAGGAAGTAATTGAAAACCTTCCAAAAAAAACCTACTATGCGTGAATTTCCAGGCGCCTTAAAGCATGCTTTACTTAAAGAAACATAAACAAAGAGAACACTTCCAATACAAATGCAACATGCTGTTTTTCGAAAATGATTCGAACAGGCAAATACTCTCAGTCATAAAAAATATGTGTGCAACTCTCTCCCTCTCTATCTCTCTCTCTCCGTTTAATAACGGCGCATGTTGCTTTTAGTCGACATGTTTGGCAACATTTGTTGCTTTACACAAGCAACATATTCGTATTTTCTAGAAAGCATTTAAAATATCCTCGCTTTAATTTGCTGGCAAATTCAAGCGATGACATCATCCTTGTTGTGGAATTTTTCGACTATTTTTTTATTTCTTCTGTTGGTATTTTCTTCTATGCTTTAGGGCATGTTAAATGTTTGATTTTTAGATTTAGTGAAATTTCTAAATATTTTTTTTTTTAATATTTAAATTATAAATTTTCCATAGTCTTTGTGTAAAAAAATTATTACATCCCGCAACGAAAGCTAAATTCCTAGCAAAAGAATGGACAGCAATGACATGTGGTTGCCACTTTGCCTATTCTGCACGAGTCATTTGCGGCCTGGATTGCCCCACGTGAAGATAAGGGGAGATCGTGTGATTTGACACCTTAAGACTTTTCCTTAAGGCGCTTGCTTAGGTGGCAGTGATGTATGCGGGTACGTCACAAACCACAGCCGTCCACGATGGCATGGCATTGGTCAAATTCAGTTTGATTTATGCGCCAGAGTCACGGAATATTGTACAATATTTTTTTAGTAGGACTAGCACTCAAGAATGCAGCCCCCTTTTATTCGCCTTCGAATTTTTTTCTACAGAGCTGACGAAGTAGGGAGCTGTTTCTGTGCTCTTTAGTACATAATAGCGTCAATCGCCGCCAGTCATTGTTCTCTGAAATAGGCCGAGAACAAAAAACACAACCCTGCGCTATTGCTGATCAGAATAATTCAACACCATATTCATGACTGAAAGCGAGGAAGTAGTCGGGACTTTTGGGTTCATAGTCTCGTGTTGACTAATTTAGCCAACATCACCCGGTCAGGGAAGCCTTGGCGCACACTTGACTTCTATAGGTCTTTCAAATGAATGAAAAACTTTGTTTTATTTAAATTTAAATATAGGAAGCGCTTAATGAAAGAACCCTACAGTCTGGTATCTTGGACTTTCAGTAGCTTCTCATTTGGTCTCCTCACAAGCTTTTTAAATGATTCTATAAGAGATACTCTACTGATAGTTTCTAAGATAAATTAAAAAATTGCTGGTTATGAGAAGACGCCCAAATTAATTTGTTTCTTTGTGAGGAACTGATCTGGAGATAAAATGAATGGAAATGTTGTGATTGTATGGCGCGCCTCATCTGGAGTTTTTGAAAGAGTATTGAAAGTCGTAATTCTATCCTGGCGGGAATAAAAGGGAGGAAAAGTCGCTGATGCTTCAAGAATAATCTGCAGTGTCGCCTAGGGAGTAGTATGTGATGGTGTGGGCGCAAATTTCTCCCTCCGTGTCCTTAACAAGGGCAGGGTATTTTAGGATGTCATTGTGGCTGTTAAGGCAGCAGGCACTGTGCTACTCCATAGCAGGACCTAAATGAAATACCCAATAGTTGATTGTGAGATTTACTGAATTTCCATAGATTTTTTTTAATTGAGGTTTTCAATGTTGTTTGTCTTGTATTTTTCTTAGAAGAAGGATTTTTATTTATTTACTTATTTATTTAATTATTTGATTATGTTGAAAAATCACTTGATATTTTAGACTTAATAAAGTTTTTGCTAAATGATTGTTTAAAATAATATTATAGTAAATTCAAACGATTTAATTTTTGTTTAACAAAATATTTTCTTTAGAAATTTCTTACTAACAAAGTAATTTTATAGCTTTTGTTATGCAACTACAATATGAAATACATACAATTGTTAGAATCAGATATTTCCAGTTAAAACAAATATAATAAAGCAATTAGGTCAAAATTACATAATGACCTTCCATAGGAATTTTTAACAATATTAAGCAAATATTTGCAATTGCATCACTGACGAGATACTTTAACATTTACTAAGACAATCAACGGCAAATTCATTTAATTCTTGTAAACGAAATGAAATTTAAATCATTAAACATTTTGCAACATTAAGATGAAAAAGAATGCCAAGCATAGAGAACAGAATAGGCTGTCATGATGGGATTGTAGGGATTTCCGAAAATTTCATATTCTTCTGTTATTGAAATGTAATATTTTTTTTTTCCTTAAAGTTGTAGAGTCATATGAAACGGAATTTATATAGAAGCTACCAATTATTACAGAGTGTTTTTGCAACATAATGTTTTGCACACATTCACGACATCAGGCTACCGACTACACGACTACAGAAATAGCAAACATGTGTTTATATGGGAAAAGTAGCACGGACAAAAACCTGTCGTGTAGCGGCGAAAATAATCATTCCCATATAAACATGTATTCTATGTTTGTAGTCGTGTCGTCGGTAGCCTGCAGCATTGAATGTGTTAAACGCATAAGTCCCTATGAGGAGAGAATGCTCTCCCTCTCCCTCTCTCTCATTTTCTGTATTTCTCTCTATTTCTGTTTGCTTGAAGGCAAAATTTACCTATATTTTTTCAAGCGACTAAAATTTGGTTTGTATATAGGCCGTTTTAGGCTATAAGCCTTCTTCAGCGTTCTCTTTGTCATGCCATTAGCCGAAACCGGTCCGTTTACAACACAAATATGATCTCAAACGCCACAATATTATTCCCAAAATCTATAGATTTCCTCATTAATTTAAAAACGCACCTAATCATTCACTGTAGTTCGATATTCTAATGTTAACATCTCAGAAAGATTGACAAAACAAAAAACAGGGGGGCAACAACAACTGACAGCATTTAAAAATCATTTGTAATATATTCAAAAGTACACAGCGCATAAAAATCTACTTTATTTAAAAAGAAAAAAATATAAAATAAAAGCACTTGACTTGTCAACACAAGTCATTTAAGTCATTTGTAATCATTTGGGCGTTAAAACTTGCCCAACTTGAGGGGTAAAACAGTCTTTATGCCAACTTCCACTAACGAAAACACCAAAATTTTTGTTACAATTTTCAATGCTTCTGGCTCACTTGGCTTTAGCAGTCGTCATAAATCTTAATTTAGGTTCAGAGCAACTCTTGTGTACTATTGCAACGAGAAAAAATTGTAAAAAAAAAATATATTACAACCGAGTGAAATAGTCCTCTGCCATTGCTCACAGACAACGTTTGCTCATAGTGTTTTGTAGCATTTAATGATAAAATCTTTTTGTTTCTTCCCTAAATTTGTCTTAACTACTACCAAAGGGAGGATTTTAGCCCAAAATAAAATATTTGTCGCAACATTTTAAAAGCATGCAAAAATAACAAAATGAGATTTAGATTTTGCCTCCCCTCATTTGCACAAAAAAAACCCGTATCATATTTTATATTTGTATTTAAAAAAAATATTCATACATAAACACAACAACAACAAAGAGATATATATTTTTATTTAAAAAGCTTTTGACTTTATTTGCATCTTTATTATTTATTTAGATATATATTTTTTTGTTACTCAGTATAAATTGCCGCAGTATTTAGCAGCATTTTAGTTTAATATTTTTTTTTTTGTATAAAATCCGCAACTGCCTGCAAAACAGTAGCAGTTTAGGTGGGCAAAATTTTAAGAAAAGCAAAAACTTTAAAATTCCTTCCAGTCAGCAGGTTGCTGGCAGAAAGCGGAAGAAAAAAGAGAAGTCCACTTGATGGCAATAAAATAAAGGGCAGAAAGTGTAAGCGAAAGGTTTAGGTGTGAACTAAATTAGAGAGTACTGAGAGATTTACCTCCTTATTCATAAAAATTAAGAGAGGCTTATAAGAGTGTAATAGAGCAAATTTCATATGAAATTTTGTTTTATTACGCTGTTATTAGACTATCATAATTTTCATGAATAAGGGGGTTAAAATGTTAAGAGGGCGTGATGAATAGTGTAGACACGCCTAAGAGTAGTTAGCGAGTACACACAGCGCTGTTCCTGATTAGACTTGTGTCCAACTAGCTCATTCGCTTAGTTTTGACAAGAACCTCTGATCAAACCCATTTAAATTACATACATAGGTTTGATTAAAGGTTCTTGTCAAAACTGAGCGAATGAGCTAGTTGGACCCAAGTCTACTCCTGATCCTCACTTGCGATAACTCTAGGGTGGCCAAATGCTGTGGTGAAGCTCTAAAACGGGATAAACAAACAAAAAAACACTGGCTTGAGAGCTGATGATAAAAGTGTAGCGGGTTTCGAAAACATCTGTTCCGCTCGGCTGTGTAAGCTAGATAATTTAATTGATTTAGTCGATGTTCCCCAGGGCCTTGCAATGTTTATCATGTGTTTTTTAATTTGAAACACACTTTCGAACAATTGGCTTATAAATCTTAATTGAATTTAATATAGCAATTTTTTTTTTAATTATTTCAATTTATTCAGTCAAACTTGGATGTCATTTAACATCAGCTTTATTATCGCTTTTACCAAACGCTTCTTGCACTTCGTCATAGTCACTTATTAGCATATCGAAAATGTCCCTTGAATACAGATTTGTTCCGGCTGTAGGATAGACGAATACACATAAAAGAATATAGTCGTATTATTATTCATGGTAGGGAACAAATTGTTGTACTTACGAATAAGTTTGCCTCTTGATTTTGGATTTAAATCGGGCCTACTCAACGCCAATGAACATCCTAGTACCAACAACAAAATCATTGCAAGAACACGCATTTCTTTTTTGTGTTTTTTTTTTAATAAACTTCCCGAGAGACTAATTCACAATATGATGTTTCACAACGTTTTAGCGTGGTTTTTATAGCAAAATGTTTCAAATTCTATTTACTCAGATCGGTGTAAATTTTAGCCAACACAAAATTTAGTTGCTATCACAATGATAACACAAAAATAATTCCATGTTTGTGGAGCATTAAACTACTAAATTATATGATCTCATGACAGATGTTTTTTATGTTAGCACAAGTGTTAATCTGAACTAATTTATTTTTAATAGCTTGGGTTTTAAAAAAAGATATAAATTAACTTTTGAAAAATACCACAAAAGTAATTTAAAAAATATATTATCAAGCAGCTTAAGTACAGATGCTAAATTAACCTTTGAAAAATACAATAAAGAATTTTTTTTTATCAAACAGCTTAAAGTAATTTTTATGACTCCCCAATTTTTCACTTTTGCGATTTCTTCAATTGCTGATCTTAGAACACCATAATCTAAAAACCAAAGAAACATTTAATTTCTATGGTTATGGTTATCTCAAGCAGTGCTGCCATTATGGCGCTTTTCGGTTATTTTATTGGCGTTTTTTTTTATTCATTCATATAGAGTTTGGCGTTTTTCGTCTTCAAATTTAACATTTTAAAGGGTGTTTTTTAATGAAGTTTTTTTTATACGAATCACTCTGTTGTCTGACAGCTGTTTTGACAGTTTAAAGTGACGTCTCTACTCAGTATTGTTTGGCAAATCATCATGAACAGGTTAATTCCAGAACAACGCTGCCAAATCGTGGAACTTTATTTTCAAAAACAGTGTTCAATTAAAAATGTTTATCCGCCTTTTTACCGCAAAATTCTCTTCAGTGATGAGGCGCATTTTTGGTTGAATGGATATGTCAACAAGCAAAATTGCCGTATTTGGAGCAAAGATAATCCACACGCCGTTCAAGAATTACCAATGCATCCCGATAAATGTACTGTTTGGTGCGGTCTATGGGCTGGTGGAATCATCGGTCCTTATTTCTTTAAAAATGAGGAAGGACGACGCGTTACCGTGAATGGAAATCGATACAGAATCATGATCAATGAATTTTTGGTGCCAAAACTTCAAGATATGGATGTAAACGAAATGTGGTTTCAACAGGATGGTGCCACTTGTCATACTGCGGGCGAAACAATGGACTTATTGAAAGAACATTTCAACGACAACATTATTTCGAGAAATGGACCGGTGAATTGGCCTGCGCGTTCGTGTGATTTGACGCCACTCGATTATTTTTTTTGGGGATACGTGAAATCATTGGTTTATGTGGATAAACCAGCAACGATTGACGCTTTGGAAACCAGTATTCAACGTGTCATTGCTGAAATACGCCCTCAAATGCTTGAAAAGGTGGTCGAAAATTGGACCTCCAGAATGACATTTATGCAAAATGTTCGTGGTGGCCATATGCCCGAAATTATATTTAAATGTTAAATGACAAGAAATTATCTACCAAATAAAAGATTTTCTTTGGCCATTTCATAATTTGGCAAGTGTTTTATTTAAATTTCAAATCAGCAAGCTCTTATAAAAACACCCTTATAATAGATTAAAGAAAAATTTTGCTTTTTATACCCTCCAAAAAATAAATGGAGGCGATCTAGCCATGTCCGTCCGTGCGTCTGTGGAAATCACAATGCAGTCGAAACAACCAGAGCTAGACCCATGAAATTTGGAATAAATAAATTTTGAACGATAGCACAGGTCAAGTTCCTAAATGGGCTGAATCGAGTCAAAGGGGAAAAAAGTTCCCCTAAGAAGAACTAAACCAACCGCTAAAAAAACAACGCAATTTTTAACGTTTTTTTTTTGCAATTTTGTTAAACAAATGATAAATTTGTATGTCAAAGAAGGCCCAAACTTGCAGGCAGAAAATCAGAAAAATGCATTTTTGAACCCCGCCCCCTTTAGTGGGCGTTGAAGTAACATATTACATGTATTACATAAGTCTATATTTTTTAAAAATTAAATTTTTGGCTTTTATGGCGAAGCTGAGATGTTCTCTGATCTTCCACTGCCCTATCCTCTCCTACTCCTTTGGCCCCTAAATGACCCTATCCAAAAAAAATTTTTTTTTTTTTACACTTAATAACCCCAAAAATTTAATTTTTAGGATTTTATGGCAAGGGTGAGATGTTTTCCCCACGGCCCCTCCCGGAGTGACCTCGCCAAAAAAATATTTATTTACAAAATATTTGGAGGCTATTTACGATTCGACCCGGTCGAATATAACTTTCCTACTTGTTTTATAATAAAAGTTTGTGTTATTCAAATAAGTGTAACACTTTTTTAACGATATGCGAACTATTTGCCCTTTTTTGAACATTAGGCCGCATCTACAACAGAGTTGAACTCACCCTAATGATGATTTCTTTTCTACAAAAATTTAATTTTTGTTTTCTACAAATTTCCAGTTAAAGTTAATTTTAAAGCAAAAATTTATTTTCTTAAGGGATGGTAGATAAAATTCGAATTACTTCACTGTTTCCAAGACCTAATTTTTCTTTGAAAACTAGAAAAAATATTGCACTTTTTTTTTAGAAAAGAACACAACATAAGTGAACTTAGAAGCCCAGCTGAATATTCGTTTGTGGATGATTAAATTTCAAAATCGTTTTTTATTACAAGTGAACTTTCAAACTTTGACAGTTACAAACGACCATCTTGTTGACACTACACCTGTCAAATTAATTGTAATTTATTCACTTTGTTGTGCAGGTGAATCTGAGGCAGTCAATTTCGCGTTAAAAAAACTGCTGACGGAACTCCCTAACTCTTTTGAAACAATTCAGGAGGACTCATTAGTATTAGGAAAATGAGGTTAAGTTGAAAATCTTCTGCGGCACACATTTTTTTTGTAGTGCACTTTTAGGGGTTTTAACACACAAAAATTTTAAGAAAAAATGTACGATTTAAAAGGTTTTTTAATAAATATAAGCAGAATATAAATATTTGTACTAGCATTTTATCGTAAAACTGGCAAGACAGCATTATAAAGTTGTTGAAAAAGCAGCCGCAAATTCCTTTCATACTGAGCGGGCAGTAGTTGGCTCAATAAAATTTTAGGCATTACCTTCTTTGTATTTTTTGCAGTTAGAATGTTGAGAACCCAAACATTAGCTCATAGGATTGCATTCGTTACCACATCCCAGGCATTATATCACTTAACAGTAGCGTATTGAGAAAAAGGATACTAGGACCCTTAACTTAGCGAACCATTTAGGAAGTGTTTACAGGAATAACAATTGGTCGACTAAGAAGTGGAAGGGTTTGTTTCGTTGGGTATAAGAGCGTATAGAACTGCAGATATTGCACCTGCCTGGGCAGTTAGAGCCGAGAAAGAAAACTGCTTTATACTATAAGAACCGACATATTAGCGATCATATAAGCGGTCATATGTCAAATATGGCTTTACCACTGTACGTTTGGGGCAAGAAAAAAGCACTAGAAATTAATTTACTATCCACTAAAGATCTGGGGCGGAGACGTTAAATGTCTCTTGTCGCCACAAAGAACTTAGTTTGAATACATCATTTATTATTTATTAAATGTTTTTAAACAAAATTGACGTATTAAATTAGATATCGTTAGATGTTTCATCAACTACATCTGCAGCTTGGGCAGCCTCATTCGATTCGGGCTCCAACCCTTCCGTGACGGACATGCTGTTGACGGCACCAGCGTGTACAGCATCGATACCTTCTTTGATACCCGAATTCAAAGCATCGATTGCATGATCGATTGTTTGCAAAGCACCGGTGGCAGTATTATAGGCAGCATCAATTGCAGGTTTAATGACATGCGCATTTATATCATGAACTGTATCTTTAAAGATGTCCTTAGCACCGTCAACACCCTCATGTACACCATCTACAACAGGCTGAACAACAGCCTCATGTATATCATGAACCGTATTCGAAACTCCTTCCCAAGCATTATTCGCAGCATCCACGGCAGGTTTAACGACATCCGTATTTATAGCATGAACTGTGTCCTTAAAGATGTCTTTAGCACCTTCAGCACCCTCAACTACACCCTCTACTATGGGCTTAACGACAGTCTCTTTTATGGCATGAACTTTATCCGAAACTCCGTGCCAAAGACCAGACCAAATGGGTCCACGTACAGCTATAAATACTTTT
Source organism: Linnaemya tessellans (assembly GCA_951800035.1). NCBI lineage: Eukaryota > Metazoa > Arthropoda > Insecta > Diptera > Tachinidae > Linnaemya > Linnaemya tessellans. The sequence continues at coordinate 98,466,897 of OX637536.1, read as the reverse complement.
TCCAAAAATTATTTCAATTTATAACACTAGATTGCCAAAAACAGAATGAGGATTTTGATATACTTTTACAAGTTTCATATTTTACTTGACTAAATAAATTTTTCTTCACTTACCAACTGGTTCATCTCCTTGTAACTCCTCACTGGGCCTGCTCATCACCAAGGAGCATCCTGAAGCCACCAATAAGATCACTGCTGTCAAACGCATTTTTCTTTTTTTTTTGTACAATGAAGATCTCGAAAGACAAATTCTTAATATGATGTTGGGAACAAGATCACGATCTTTTATAGTGAAACAATTGCCAGAGCAAATGCTTTAAATTTATCTAAATTTAATTTTGTGTAGGAGGGCAATAAAAAAAGATTATCAATCTGCAGCGCTATAATAAAATATACAATCTTATAAAATTCTTTCCACAGACTTTTTAGAGCAACTGATTAACGTTCTTTTGTTTTTAGTTAAATTATATCAATGAACTTGAAATGTTCAAAATATTTTTGGTATTTTTCCAAGTCTGTAAAAAGCCTAGAATGGATTTTCTATAAGTAAAAAAAAGTGGTACTCTTAAATAGGTTGCAGGCAAATGATCAATCAATTACGTTTGCCGAAAATAAAGGACTCTAACGTTGAACCTGCGGCAAGAGTTGCCACATTTGATTGATTTTGTAAGAAACAAAAATCGATAAATAACGTTTTTTTTTTTTGGGACAAATTAAAATTAGTGCCTATGAGGCCTGGGCCTGGGATGGCCTGATTTTTAAGGCGATAATTTAGTCTGAACTTCAAAATTTTAGAGTCCAAATTATGTAATTGCGTCTAAAAAAATAGCAAGATGAAGAAATTTTGAACTGGAAAAAATTTTATGCCAATTAATTGCGATTATTAAATCATTCACAATTATTAAATCATTCAAAATTATTAAATCATTCACAATTGTTAAATCATTCAGAATTATTAAAGCATTCACAATAATTAAATCATTTACAATTATTAAATCATTCACAGTTCTTAAATCATTCACAATTGTTAAAGCATTCAAAATTATTAAATCTATCACAATTGTTTAATCATTCAGGATTATTAAATCATTCACAATTGTTAAATCATTTAGAATTATTAAAACATTCACAATAATTAAATCATTCACAATTATTAAATCATTCACAATTATTAAAGCATTCACAATTATTAAATCATTCACAATTGTTAAATCATTCACAATTGTTAAATCATTCACAATTACAATTATCAAATCATTCACAATTATTAAATCAATCACAATTATTAAATCATTCACAGTTATTAAATCATTTACAATTGTTAAATCATTCACAGTTCTTAAATCTTTCACAATTGTTAAATCATTCAAAATTATTAAATCATTCACATTTGTTTAATCATTCAGAATTATTAAATCATTCACAATTGTTAAATCATTTAGAATTATTAGGTCATTCACAATAATTAAAACATTCACAATTATTAAATCATTCACAATTGTTAAATCATTCACAATTATTAAAAGATTCACAATTATTAAAACATTCACAATAAGAGATATGTTTAAAATGAATGAAAATTCCCCGTAATGAAATCTTCTAGGAAACACTCGTTCGTTGCAAAATTTCCATAAAGAATTCGTTGCATATTTATAATTTCTTGGCCAACAACATCACCGGGGTCGTGTAATGTTTTCCTTTCCCCAAGATTGCAGAGACTCAGGGCAGGACGACGTTTCATAACAATTGAGAAGACAAAAGCCGAGGGCTCAAGGACTTTGGTATGTCCTTGAGCCAGAACTGCATCGCGATTAACACAAATGTATTACATCCGAACAGACCTCGCATAGTATAATATTGAATCAAAATGAATAGGACTTTGAAAATTATTTAACAGGCTCTCAGTTCGAATTTGCAGTCTGCAAATTATTATTTTTTTTTTCATTAGAAAATTAGTTTAAACAAAAAAAATTATCCCAGATTCGAACTTGGGGTGCTCATAAATATGAAAAATTTTTACTTTTGATTGTCGTGCGTTAATTGAATGGGATAAATTTTAAATATGTTAACAGGAAGATAATTATGGCAATAAAGTGAATATGGAGTCAATTAAAAATGCATGCCGGAACACCGTCTTAATAGCGACTAAAAAAAGTGGTCACCCACACATCTCTATTGAATTGGACTATCAGATTTCGTATTTTTTATCATTTTAATTTTTTCAAGGTCTGCTTATTGTTATCTGGTCTAGCCTTTAGACTTTTAGCTGATGCAATCTAGTCTAGTTGCTATTATTCATCAATTTTTTTTTTCAAGATTTCATGTTAAATCGTCTTATATGATATTTTATTAAGTCTTATTATATTCCAGTTATTGGTCATACCATAAACCTTGAATTTTATATTTTTTCTACAATACAATTGTGTTATTTATTTGCAAATTATATTGCGCATTGTGTTATACACATGGAAAACATAAAAAGGGAAATTCTTCTCTACAATTGAGCAAATGAAACTAAAATGAATTTATGTGCTCAAATGTCATCCTCCGCGGGATGTTTTAAAATTAGCATGAAAATATTTAAATGTAGTTATTTTGCTGCGAAGTCCTACTGCAAGTTATCCTTAAATATTGCAAGTCAAATTGTGTTGGTATATCAGGTCATTATGGAATAGCATACATTTTCTACAAAACGCAAAGAAAAATTAACATTTAAATGCATGACATGCAATATCCTGCCTTAATTTTTATGCGAAATGCACACACACAAACGCACGAACGGACACAGTCATATACTTAGCCACCCATTATGAAGCATGTTAGGGTATTTGTGTTTGTGTGTGTGTGTTTTGTAAAGTCCATTAGCCAACGGGCTGCTATATGAGGTAAAAATTCTGTAGCTATAAAACTAAGTTCATGCTGAGACTAGATGTCAAATAATTCTCTTATTATGAATGACGACAGCGACGTCATATTAATGCGACGCCAATAATTGTCTCTTGTATTGTCTTATCGAATGTTCTATGTCAATATTCTATGCCTTAAACAATCCCCTCAATTATATATGACGACATCACGTCAACTCGACAGTAAAAAATTATAGCTTGTCTACTAGTTGTCGCCAACAATTACTTACTATTGTTAATATCTTAGTATTCTTTAAGGCGTATAATATTGATGGAGCGTATTAATAATAGTCAATTTTTGTCGACAAAGAATCGAGAAATGTCAATTTGTTGCCGTCGTGTAAATGTGACGTCGATGTCGTCATTCGTAATAAGGCAGAATATTAAAATATTGTCAATAGTAATTAAATATTGTCGACAACCAGTGAGGATTATGAACTGCTGAGATGACGTAATGTCGACGTCGCCATTCATAGTACGGAAGAATATTATTTACGAAACTCAGATGATAATAATTTTCGTTCTTTGACTCGCAATAACCATGATTTTTGAATATTTTAAAGCAGCCCAGTTTCAAAGAATTTAGTCAGAGTCTCATCATGTAATTGAGAAAATTCGTAAGCTCTTGATATACATATAAGACTACACTGCCCACTAACTAATCCTACCGGCGAAAGATTTTGAAGCGCCACACTAAGTGGTCCTCATAGCCAAGCAGCGAATATGATGTTACGCAGTTGAACGAGAAGCTTGTTGCATTTCATATATAAATACAGCACATATATATTTTTTTTGTAGTACACTTTTAACTATTTTATCGGCCACCAATTTGAACGCAACATATATGGTTTAAAAGGTAATTTTATGAAGATCAACACAATATATTTCCCTTTTATAAATGGTAACTTTTTTATACCCTCTAAAAAAGAATTTGGAGGGTATATTCACTTTGTCATTCTGTTTGTAACGCATCGAAATATCCATCTCAGACTCCATAAAGTATATATGTATATTCTTGATCAGTGATGAAATCTAAGACGATCTGAGCATGTCCATCCGTCCGTTCGTCCAAACGAAAACAGCTAGACCCTTAAATTTTGGTATAAATATATTTTGAAGCTTAGAGCAGGTTAAGTTCAAAGATGGGCTAAATCGGGCAAGAGAGAAAAAGGTTCCCCTAAGAAGAACTAAACCAACCCAGAAAAAACAACATAATTTTTAAAATTTTTTGGTTATTATGTTAAGCAAATGATATATTTTTATGTCAAATACGGTCCAACGCCTTAAATTTGGAGCCATAAAATAAAAAAAATAATTTTTGGACCCCGTTCACTTTAGTGGGCGTTATTATATGCAAAAATAGCATAAAAATTTAACAAATTGTTTTACTTAAGCCTACATTCTTTAAAAATAACATTTTTAAGCCTTAATGACGAAGCTGATACGTAACCTGGTACTACTTTGCCCTACCCTTTCCTCCCCCTTCACCCTCTAAATGACCCTACCCAAAAAAAAAAAAATTTAATTTTGTATATAATCATCCCAAGCATTTATTTTTAGAGCTTTATGACTGCCGATTTCTGCCCTACCCCCTTCTCCCCCTTTGCTCGCAAAATGACCCTATCAAAAAAAATAAAAATTTTTTAAATTTTGTATATAATACTCCCAGGCATTTATTTTTATAGTTTTATGACTGCCTGTTTCTGCCCTACCCCCTCCTCCCCCTTTGCCCACTAAATGACCCTATAAAAAAAAAATAAAAATTTTTAAAATTCGTATATAATCATCCCAAGCATTTATTTTTAGAATTTTATGACTGCCTGTTTCTGTCCTACCCCTTTCCCCCTTTGCCCCGTAAATGACCCTATAAAAAAATATATATAAAATTTTATTTTGTATATAATTATCCCAACCATTTATTTTTAGAGTTTTATGATAAAGGTGAAATGTTTCCCCCACAGCCCTTGCCAGAACGACCCCGCCAAAATACAGTTTTTATACCCTCCAAAGAGAATTTGACCCTATAAGGTATTCTTGATCAGTGATGAAGTCTAAGACGGTCTAGCAATGCCCATACGTTCGTCTGTGGAAAACATGATATGGTATATTTTTGGAACCCGCCCCCTTTAGGGGGCATTGACGTACGATATTATATAAAGGAACTCTGTTCCACCAAGTTAAACATTTTAAATTCACTTACTAAATATTTGGAGGATTCGACCCGGTCGAATATAAGGTTTTTTTTTTTTTTTTTTAAGCACCGTTTTATTCTTGCAAACAAACCTGGACGTACGAAGGCCTCTTTGTATAATTTTTTTCTATTGCACAATAAAATATGGCTCTGTTGCCCTCTTTAGATTTTAAAATCGTTCGCTGCTAATATAGAGAAATGATATTCAAAATGTACGAAAATGATTATTACACACTGTACCCATACGCAGAGTAAATTATCACGAAGTTTTATTTCTCTCGTCCTATTCTGTGGTCATATTCGTTTTCCTATTCAGTTCATTTTTTATCTGCACTACACTTTAAGATAACTCAGCATATATCATATCTTTCATTTCGAATTAAAAGTTTTGAGAAGCCACCACACTAAAAAAAAAACTTGTGAATCTTAAAGGCTGCAGATTTGAATATGTCAGTCTTATTTAGTCGTACTCGTAGTCATTTTAAACAATATTTTGTCTCCTTATTTAGAACTTTTTTTTTTTGCAAATTTTAATAATAATTTTTATGCTGTCTTAGCAGCTGCTCCAAATCTGTTAACCGGTAATTTGTATTCTAATAACATTTTATACTCATCCAGCTACACTTTGATTTATAATTTTAACTCACATAATAATTAGGGGAATAACTGCCCACAATTCCGGGTCAATACATTTCTTTTATATTAAAATCTTTTGCTTTAATCTTGCTAAAATATTTTAAATTTATTGAAAGTGTTTTATTTTTCTTCAATGTAAATTATTTCGCCATGTGGTTGATTACAAAGACGCCTGACGTTCTCAATGAAATGCAAGGAAAATTAAGCATGTATTGAAAGTGTAATTGTAAAGAAGCACCAACACATTCATATCAACTGCTAATACGCAGCAGGCTGATTTTATTTTTATTTTTTTTACATTCTATAATTTTATCTGCTGCTTTAAATAGATTGATATTAATGATGGCGATAATAATGTTATTGTCGTACTTAAATTATTACTAACGACAAGAAAACTAAAGATGATGACGAAGAGAATGAAAAGGACTCAAGAATTTTGTTTTTTCTGAGAGATCTTGTTTATAAGATTTCAAAGCATTTACATCACATTACAGACACAATGACTTCAATCATCTATTCAGTTGTAACACACACACATGCAAACATACATACATACACAAACACACACAATACAATTTTAAGGAAAATCAATAATTTGCACAATTATATTTAAATAAATTCATCACAGAAAGACTGATAAATATTGAATAAATTTCTTTTGAATTTGTACAGATTAAATTTATAAAATGCTATTAAATAAGAAAAGATAAAATGGAACAATCAATTTAAATATGAAAGTGAACTGGCTTAAAGGACAAAAGCTGCTTAGGGAATTTAATTTTTAGCATCCAGTAAAAAAAGGCGGCTGCAGTTAAATTTACAGTCCTGGTGGAGTAACAAAATTGCTTACTACTTGATTAAGATTATTTTAAACAATGCAGTCGTTTGCCACTGTCTGAGTGCTAGTGTCCTGCAATTAGAAAAATAAAGGCAGGAAAACCTCTACAATAATAATTTTATATCCTTAAGTCTCTATTATTTTACAATAATAATATTTAAATAGTTCTTTTGATTTTTTTTTTTGTAATATTTTCCATTTCCCCAAATAAATCTTACAATTGAATTCCGATTTGTAAATTTTTAGCTTATAAATCTTAAGGAAATTGCCAAATGTTTTTAGCACACAGAGCGAAGAAAATAAAACTAAAAATAAAAATTTAGAAAACCAAACCAAATTGCTAAAAATATAAATCACTTTCTGGAATACTTATACACAAAAAAATAAACTCCCAAGACTTACGGTGAAGTTTTGCAAATAGAAACTCTAAGCCCTTGAGCAACAACAAAAAAATTTATATGTAAAATTCTCTATCTACCTGAAAGCCAAGGAAACCAGCAGAACAAAAAAAAATATATATATATATATAAATTATAAATCCTTGCAAACTACTATTCATTCTAATACACCAAAGATATCCTTTAGACGTGTGTTAGTCAAACAGGCATCTTTTATACTGTATTTTATTTTAGGAAACTTGTTGAAAGCTTGCATTTTACTCGTATGTTCTGTGCTTCCAAACGCATACAGGCATACATGCTAATAATGTTTCAAATGTTTGTGGCTTAAAACAAACAAAATGGAAAAAATAAAAACGAAATGTAGAAGTTTTGGCAAACATTTTTATTATAACAGATTTGGTAAAGAAAAAAGATGTTTCTCGGATAACAAGTTATAGACTTATTATCTTGCAAAGTTATTCCTTGTTTTCTTTCGTCCTTGCTTTTTAAATAAGAAAATAAAAATATTGAGAGATGAGTGTGTTTCTAAAAGTGAATTGTGTATACAATTTGTATGCCCTTCAGCATATTTTTTTTTTTTAAATTAACTTTTCAATCACTGCAAACGACTTGTACTCAAAATTTCAATATATTTATTATCCTTAGAAAATCATGCACATATTTACTATTCAATTTAAGTAAAAAAAAAACTAAAGTAACATTTTGTTTATAATGACCAAATTATGATCACTATCAAGCCAATTTTTTAAAAAAAAAATTTTTTAAATATAGTATAAAAATTTTTTCAATTTAAGTAAAAAAAACTAAAGTAACATTTTTTTTTATAATGACCATATTATGATCACTATCAAGCTAATTTTTTTAAAAAAATTTATTTTTTAATTGATATTATTCGCATTCCAAAATTATTTTAGATATAAAATTTTTTCTGCAATATAAAGGGCTCACTGGGCCACCATTTGTGTGTAGTGGCATATGTGTACCCATCCCCATTTTTTTATAATGACCAAACTATGATCACTAATCCTGTCAAGGCAATTTTTAAAAAAAAAATTTTAAATTGATATAATCGAATTACAAAATTATTTCAAATATAAGACTTTTTCTGCAATATAAAGGACACCCTGACCACCATTTGTGTGTACCCATCCCCATTTTTTTATAATGACCGAGTTATGATCAATAATCCTTTCAAGAAATTTTTTTTAAAGAATCACTAAAATTCAAATTTCTCTATTAAAAATCCAACTGTTAAGGGTTATGGCCATTGGACGTGATAGAGGACCACAAGAGCTACAAAACAAAACAATTTTTAGTCACCCACATATTCCCGTTTTCCCAGGATCCTGCCTTATCCTCTCTAGAATTTTACAATTTTTGTGTACAAGAAATCAAAGCTTATCGGCATAGCTTTACCAAAGTATTAATATATTATTAAATCTATATATCTGGTTGTCTGTTCTCTTAATTTCTTTCAAGATTGGTTCAGAAATGTGCCCAGTATTCCATTTGGAATACAAACAGCCGGATTTTGCATGCTTAACAGTGCTATGTTAACATGCTAACAGAGCTCTGTTAAGGTACTTGGTTTGTGTCTAGGGTTATATATTTCGAAATTTATCTTTACATGTGTATTATTTTTTAACAAATTTTTGATGTTTATAAAAATATGTTAAATAATGCAGTCTTAATAATTTTAATTTAATAAAAAAATTCATAAAAACTTGCAAATTGCAGATTTGAACTTGAGTCTGTTTAAAGAAAATTCCTATTTCCATAATTAATAAATAAGTTGATAAACAAAAGGTAAGAAATTTCAAAAACTAATCTTTTAACAATAAATAAAAATTTATTGCTATAAAAAAAATTCCATTGAAAAGTAAGCCAGAAACGTAATTATTATTATTAATGTCACAATTAAACTTGGATTGTTTTAACTAACCGATGGTAGGGTATTTGCGCTCATGAAAGCAAAACGGACTATTATAAAGAAAATTGAGTCTTAAGAGAGTCAACGAGCTTCTTCATACCGACAACATGTTGATGATTTTCTGTGTTCGTTAGATGATTGTCTTTTCTCGTATTTTACTGACAAACTGAAAAGTAGTATATGTTAAGGCGTAGTAGCATACTCGTATACGAGAACGTACATAAAATGTGTGTTACAGATGTAAAATATTACAGGGGATATTCACAGATTAGGAAAATGGTTGTCAATATAAAAGATTTCGAAGTTAATTTACATCTGATGCATAGTGTCATATGTAGATTCATTTAAGAAAAGAAAATTAGGCGATTGTGGGAACCCGATCTGGAATGAAGTTCTTTAACAAGGACAAATTTTTTTTATTATCATACACTTTCATGTACACAACCTTAACGCATGTATTTTCATTGCGTTACGATTTCTGTCAAGTCAATCTACTGTAAGAACCTCATTTCGAATATTAATTACTTTTACAACATAAATAAAATATTAACGTAACTGACTGACTACCTGATATATAATCGCCCATCCCAGCTGAAGGGCGTAAAAATTTGGCAAAAAGAAATTGTAAAATCGGTAGAAAAGTACTTTTTGGAAAAATTACTTTTTAGAAAAGTACTTTTTGGAAAAATTTTTTTTTAGAAAAGTACTTTTTGGAAATATTACTTTTTGGAAAAATCTCTTTTTAGAAGAGTACTTTTTGGAAAAATTACTTTTTAGAAAAGTACTTTTCGAAAAAAATACATTTTGGAAAAATTACTTTTCGAAAAAAGTAATATTTGGAAGAAGTACTTTTCGAAAATAGTACGTTTTTGAAAAAGTACTTTTCGAAAAAAGTAATTTTTGGAAGAAGTACTTTTTACAAAAAGTACATTTTTAATATGCTCTTTAGAAACAGCACTTTCGGGAAAAATATTTTTTGAAATATTATTTTTGGAAATGGTACTTTTTGAATAAGTACACAGTTTTGAGTATGTACTTTTGGAGACAGTATTTTATAGAGGATGTACTTTTTCAAAATTGTACTTTACGAAAACAGTAGTTAAAACAGTACTTAAAAAGCGCTGCTACGAAAAGGTATTTATTTAAAAATGTTATTTTGGAAAAATTGTTTATTTTCAAAAGGTACTTTTTGGCGAAAGAAGTTACGACAATTTGCTAAATAAGTACTTTTAAAGAAGTTGATTTTTAGAAAAGGTTCTTTTTTTAAAATCTACTGTTTTAAGAAGGTGCTTTCAAGGAAAGATACTTATCTAAGCCGTGGTTTTATTAAGGATACTTTTTGGAAAAGTACTTTTTAAAAAATACTTTTTTGAAAAAACTACTTTTCGGAAAAGTACTTTTTGAAAAATAATTTTCTTGAAAAATAATTTTTGGAAAAGTGACTTTTGGAACAGTACTTTTTAGAAAAAGTACCTTTTGGAAAAGTACTTTTTGGAAAAAGTGGCTTTTGAAAAAGTACTTTCTGAAAACAGTAGCTTTTAGAAAAGTACTTGTTGGAAAAATACTTTTCGGACAAGTACTTTTTGGAAAGGGTACTTTTAACAAAGAACTTTTTTAAAAAGTACTTTTTGGAAAAGTGATTTATGGAGCAGTTCTCTTTGGAAAAGCACTCTTTGGAAAAATTAACCTTAGCAAAAGTACTTTTGGAAAAGTACTTTTCGGAAAAGTATTTTGACAATGGTACTTTTTGGAAAATTACTTTTTTGGAAGAAGTACTTTTTGGCAAAAAAATTTTTTAAGAAAGTACTTTTTGGATAAGTACTTTTTTGGAAAAAGTACTTTTTTGGAAAAGTGCTCTTTGGAAAAGTATTTTGTGGAGAAGTACTTTTTGAAAAATACTTTTTCTTAGTAACATTCACTATTTTCGGTAACAATATTTCGGTCACAAACTGTGAATGTCCAAAATATTACACATTTAGCCGCTAGGAAAACTAAGCTCAAATCCATTACTAAAGTGCATCTTGGTGTTTGAAACAAAAATTTAGTTCATTTCTAACACCTTGTGTATTAAGTTTGTATACAACACAATTTTTCAATTTCTAACTGATTTTTTATTTTATTTTTTCTAGCGGAATGTTTCTTCAGTTCAAGCTTCTTACACAAAACACAATGCCACCACTATTGACCTCAATTTTAAAAATTGTTTGGCATTTTACAATTTGATTTTTTTATTTTTATTTTTTGCTATCATTTCCAACTTTTTATTTTGAGATTTACTCACTTTCACATTTCTTTTTGAGGTTCATGTAAAATAGTTGTTATTATACTTGTACTCTTTATACCACAAAATTGTAATAATTTTCAAAGGCTTTAGTTCTAGTTTAAATTAACCCCACATACATTCGTTCACATAAGGATAGATAGTGAGTATTGAAATAAAAACTAACAACAACAGAATTTCAATTTGATCCCTGCTCAAGCATAGAAAATCCTTTAACAGATGGCGATGTAGTGGAAAATGTTAACGTATAGTGAACTGTCAGTTTATGTGTATGAGTGCCAGTACGTTTGAGAGTATTGGAAAATTTTTGTTCGTAGTTGTATTCAAATAATAAAAAGTCATTGCACTATGGCACAAATTTCGTCTGGTTTAGGAAATACAGAAAAGTTACTAAACATGCCAAAATATGAATTTTGTACTGTTAAATATTCGTAAGCCCATAGTGACCTGCGGGTTAAATGAATGCTGCTTTTGAATGTAATCGTTTCAGTTTGTGTAGCTTTAAGATTAATTTACCGCAGTATGTAAACGTTTGTCTTGTTTTTAGCCTCATATGTTTTGCGGAATACTTTAAATAAATATTTGCCAGCTTAACATCACTACGGGGTTTTTTTTTTGCATAAAAAACCACGACACAGGCATCAATACCGATAGCTTGTGTTTAGTTACTAGTATTTTCATACGAAGTCTCATAACTTGTCTTGGAGTTATTTTTATTTTATGTATTTATTTTTTAAATGTTAGAAATTATATTAAAAATATGTCTTCAAGTTTCGTACTACACAATGTGCAGCATAATAGACTTTCTACTGAGAGTGGAACTCACAGTCCCCATATTAATTATACGAGATCTGTTCAAAAGAAACTGGTGGATTTTCAAATATCGTTTAATTAGACATCAAAATATTACTTATTTTTATTAAATAACTTTAACTTTCCGAAAAATAAATGAAAATCAAGAAAAAACTTTTATTTTCTGAAAAATAAATAAAAATCAAGAAAAAACTTTTATTTTCTGAAAAATAAATAAAAATCAGGAAATAGCCTTTATTTTCTGAGAAATAAATAAAAATCAAAAAAAAAACTTTTATTTTCTGAAAAATAAATAAAAATCAAGAAATAACTTTTATTTTCTGGGAAACAAATAAAAATCAAGAAAAAAAAATTATTTTCTGGGAAATAAATATAAATCAAGAAATAACTTCTATTTTCTGGGAAACAAATAAAAATCAAGAAATAACTTTTATTTTCTGGGAAATAATTAAAAATTATGAAATAACTTTTATTTTTGAAGAAATAAATAAAAATCAAGAAATAACTTTTATTTTCTGGGAAATTAAACTATAACTTTTATTTTTCGAGGAAATAAGAAAATTTAAGAAATAACTTTTATTTTCTGAAAAATAAATAAAAATCAAGGAAAACTTTAATTTTCTGAAAAATAAATAAAAATCAAGAAATAACTTTTATTTTCTGGGAAACAAATAAATATCAAGATATAAGTTTTATTTTCTGGGAAATAAATAAAAATCAAGAAAAGACTTTTATTTTCTGAAAAATAAATAAATATCATGAAATAACTTTTATTTTTGAAGAAACAAATAAAAATCAAGAAATAACTTTTATTTTCTGGGAAACAAATAAAAATCAAGATATAAGTTTTATTTTCCGAGGAATAAATAAAAATCAAGAAAAACTTTTATTTTCTGAAAAATAAATAAAAATCAAGAAATAACTTTTATTTTCCGAGGAATAAATAAAAATCAAGAAATAACTTTTATTTTCTGGGAAACAAATAAAAATCAAGAAAAAACTTTTATTTTCTGGGAAATAAATAAAAATCAAGAAATAACTTTTATTTTCCGAGGAATAAATAAAAATCAAGTAATAACTTTTATTTTCTGGGAAATAATTAAAAATCATGAAATAACGTTTATTTTTGAAGAAATAATTAAATATCATGAAATAGCTTTCATTTTCTGAGAAATAAATAAAAATCAAGAAATAACTTTTATTTTTGAAGAAATAAATAAAAATCAAGAAATAACTTTTATTTTCTGGGAAACAAATAAAAATCAAGAACAAACTTTTATTTTCTGGGAAATAATTAAAAATCATGAAATAGCTTTTATTTTCTGAGAAATAAACAAAAATCAAGAAATAACTTTTATTTTTGAAGAAATAAATAAAATTCAAGAAATAACTTTTATTTTTGAAGCAATAAAAAAAATCAAGAAATAACTTTTATTTTCTGGAAAATTCAAAATTAAGAATTAACTGTTATTTTCTGAAAAATAAATAAAAATCTAGAAACAACTTTTATTTTCCGAGGAATAAATGAAAATCAAAAAATAACTTTTATTTTCTGGGAAATTAAACTATAACTTTTATTTTCCGAGGAAATAACAGAAATTAAGAAATAACTTTTATTTTCTGAAAAATAAATAAAAATCAAGAAATAACTTTTATTTTGCAAACGAAAATTAAAAATCGGGATATAACAATTAAAATAAAAATTGGCAAACAAATAAATATTTTTTTTTAAAACAAGAAAAAAATCACCTTATTTTTAAACCGACCTCGTACACATGAATTTGTATCATTGAATTATTTTATTGAACTTTGTTGCATAAAATATTCTCCGTTGTGCCATAGAATAGCAAAGGAAGCTGTGCACTTTCAGATCTTAAAAGGACACTCTTTGCATGTTTATACCTTAAAAATATTTTACTTTCATTCATATGGAAATGTACGAGTATCTTGTTGTTGATCTTTTGTAATATGTGTATATTTAGTTGAAAAGCTTAAAATGTCTTGTTTAACATTTTAAATAATTGCCATTGCCAAGTCTGCTGGACTATGGCAGAAATTGTGTATAAAAGCAAGGAATTCAGGGCTCTTGCGAAGGGCCTTCTAAAGGCGACAGCAGAACTCAAGTTTATGGTTTATTTATTATTAAGGAGGATATAGCACAAAAGCAAGGAGTTAAGAGCATAACTGGAGAACATTCTTAAGCAGTCAAAAAAATTAGAAGTAACACAGTTATAATGTTTATTATTAGAGTAATAGAACAATGATGACTGTAGAGCCCTCAAGATAAACTCTTCGTCCTTTTACATATTCCTAGGACTTTCTAAGAATCTTAACTGTGAGGACTCTACGTCATCCATTTCCATGGTAAAGAAATGGTTTTCTTTATTTCGATGTGGGACGGAAGATGCCCAGTTGAGCTCTCTATATCCGAAACAATTGAAAAAATTTATGATACGGTTTTTTGCCGATCGCAGATTGACAGAGATTGTGGAAGCCATAGGCATCTCACAGGGCTTAGCGGTTTCAATTTTGAATGATCACTTGGATATGAGACGGGTTTTCGCAAGAAAGGTGCCGCGTTTGCTCACAATCAAATTCATGAATTGAGATACGAATTTCAACCTCTTTCGCCCTATTCTTTAGATTTAGCACCGAGTGACTGTTTCTTGTTCCCAAACTTGAAGAAATGCCTCGGCGGAAAAAGATTTGATACCAACTAGGAAATTATCTCACAAAGAAAAGCCTATTTTGATGACCTCAAAAAATCATATATTTCGGAAGGAGTAAAAAAATTGGAGAAACGTTGGATTAAAAGTGTATAGAACTCAAAGGAGATTTTGTTGGAAAATAAAATAACTTTTTATATAAAAACCTGTGTGTCATTCAAAATGTCACGGACTTATTGATCCACCCTCGTAGTTTGATCGAACTTGAACAGCCAGTTAAGCTCAATTTTGGTCCAAAATCAAAGTCATTAGCAAGTTCGACCCCCCGAGGGCTTCGTCAGTAACCGTACATCGGAACCGCGGTGTCCGATGTGCCCATGGCTTGTGATTATACCATTTTTCAGTTATTGCTTAGGATGTCGTATAAGCTGAGTGTAATAGAAGGGTTACGACATTTTGGGTATAACTGCAATGGAATGCGAGTTCATGGTAAATTAAAAAAAAACATGACAATTTTCATTCACTTTTTTGTTCACTACGGAGTTTTTAATATGGTTTTCAGACATGCTTTTTTAATTGAGTCAATATTCACTTAATTGCCACAATTATCTTGCAGTTCACATATACAAAATTTAGTCAATTCAATTAACGTATGACAACTCATGTATTAAACACATTCACGACAGCAAGCTACCGACTACACGACTACCAAAATAGAATACATTTGTTTATATGGGAAGCGTAGCACGGACAACAACCTGTCGTGTAGACGTGAATATAATTATTCCCATATAAACACATGTATTCTATATCTGTAGTCGTGTAGTCGGTAGCCTGCTGTCTTGAATGTGTTGAATGCATTAAACTAAAAATTTTTCATATTGATGAAGACCTCAAGTTCAAATCTGGGATCTTTAGTTTTATTTTTTCTAATTTTTTTTTTTTTAATTTTTTTTTTTTAATTTAATTTTTTTTTAATTTTTTAATTTTTAATCATAAATTTAATGTCAATAATTCAAATTCAAAATGGCTCGACATATTTTGGTTAAGAGTTTCTCTTTACTTTTGCCACATTTTAGGTGCTAAGCCTCGACTAACTTTGCTCAGCGCCTGGTGTTTTGCTCACTAAACACACTTTTTTGCAGTGCTGCATTTGTAATTGTGTTCGATTTTAAAACAATTAAATGTTAATTAAAAAATTATGTAATTAAAATTTTTTATGGTTAATTGAGGTTAATAACGGCATTAATAACGATTACCTCAATTAAGATGTAGGTCTGAACACCATATAAGTAGCTGCTAAATAAAAAGGAGTGTGTCTTGGCTTAAAAGACATGCCAAATCATGTCCACGGTAGCAGATTATCCATAAGGCCTGCATTTTGAAAGCCATTTTGATTTGTTTACTTTCTATACTCGTCCATTAGAAGTGGAAAACAACTAAATTTGGCTATAGTAAAGTAAACATGTGGAAAGAATTTTCTTAAAAATATTTTTGTTAGTATTCGTCTGTGTTCTCATGTACTATTACAAGGTAATCAAAGTTTATTATGTGCGAAAGGTTTTGCTTATAGGCCAGAAACAAGTCAGTTGTGTATTTGTGCAGTGCTTTTAGGAACAACAAAAAAATATAATAAACAGAATTAAGAAATGCTTTTGAAAGCACGGCAGTAAATGCCAACAGCCAAACTATTTCCAACAATGTAATTGGTTTAAGTTTACTATTTTATTCTTACATTCATGTTTTTACCGTGGAGTAGCACACAGAAATAAAGTTTGCACAAAATTATGTAAAACTTGGCTCTATTTGTTTATTATCCACCTGTGCAAAATCCACAAATTATTAAGTTTTCTTTTATTTAAATGACAGCCGGCAAACATAAATGACTGTATTATTACAAATAAAAAGTAGAAAATTACAGCGCAAACTTTCGAGAAACTGCAAAATATTTACAATAAATTTTTAAGCACAAAAAAAACTGTGCACAAAATGCGACCAATAAATAAAATTTCTCAGCACACGTTTCTTTTCATTTCAAAAATATCCTCCTCTTTATTAAAGAATATATAAGGATTTTTTTTTTGTTTTTTTTAGTGCCTCAACGGCTGCCAAAAATTAAAATTTCTTATAGCGAAACACAAGTTTGTTTAAAAAAATACTATTGTTTATGGCAAAACAGAATTGCAAACTCTCAATTTGAAACAAAACAAAAGGTAAAAGTTTTTTGCAGGGCACAAACAGTTACTGGATATTAAATTATGCCATATTTTATTAATTTGAGGAAAAGAGTGAACTGCAAGAGCGGAGAAAAAGTGGATTGAATAAAAGGTCCAAAAACATCAGAAAGTCGAAACTCGGATTTAATGGCCTTAATTACTATATAGTGCAGCTGGCTAAAGTAGTTAAAGTGGTCTCCACAAAGCCAAAGGTAGTAGGTTCGAGCCCGCACTAAGTCATGAACACAAGATTGAATTTCTCTAAATGACATTCCATTATAACGGCTTCAAATTATGGCAGAAATTATACATACAAGACGTCCAACACCCTTATTCCGTAATTATTTGTCGTCATCACGTCGCACGACAATCATCCCTTCCGTATTATATACTTCGCAGTCGTATATGTAAATACCGCAAATTGTAATGGAATAAAGAAATCAATTACAAAATTTCTTTATTCTATGACAATTCGTCGTATTATGAAAATCCACTTCGACATACATAATATTGAAGAATACGACAAATAGCACACTCACATAATCCTTGTGGGTAACAATTAACTTCAGCTGACAGCATGTGACTACTTTCTAGGCCCTTGAATATAACAAACGGCTATTATAAATTGTCAATTGCTAAAGAAACTGGAAACATAATTGCTTTAGTTTTGATATTGTCTTGACGTGACATTGACAAATAGTTAGAGAATA
The DNA here is from genome assembly GCA_951800035.1 of Linnaemya tessellans. Taxonomy (NCBI): domain Eukaryota; kingdom Metazoa; phylum Arthropoda; class Insecta; order Diptera; family Tachinidae; genus Linnaemya; species Linnaemya tessellans. Next base: position 98,449,310 of record OX637536.1, on the reverse strand, counting down.
AGAGGGCCACGTAAACGAAAAATTTTTTATCAATTGGTATAAACACAAGCTATGGCCACAGCACATCCCGCGATTCTAATGTAGGGTTACTGACCAAACCCTCGAGGTTTAACTTTATAATGACTTTAGTTTTGGACAAAATCTCAACAAGTTCAATCAAACTACGAGGGTGGCTCAATAAGTCCATTACTTTTTGAATGACACACAGATTTTTATATAAAAAGTTATTTTATTTTCCAACAAAATCTCCTTTGAGTTCTATACACTTTGAGTGCACCCTTTCTCCAATTTGTTTATTCCTCCCGCAATATATGATTTTTTGAGGTCATCAAAATGGCAATTTCTTTGTGAAACAATTTCCTCGTTGGTATCAAATCTTTTTCCGCCGAGGCATTGCTTCAAGTTTGGGAACAAGAAATAGTCACTCGGGGCTAAATCTGGAAAATAGGATGAATGAGAGAGCAATTCGTATCCCGTATCATGGAATTTTGGCATGAAAGCCCTGGAATTGTGAGCAAACACGGCACCCATCTGTGAAAAGCTGTCTCATACCCTAAAGATCATTGAAAATTGAAATCACTGAGCCAATTGAGATGCCGATGGCTTCCAAAATCTCTGCTACTTTCAATCTCCGATAGGCTAAAACCATATCATGAATTTTTTCCATTGTTTCGGATGTAGAGACCCCAACTGGGCATCCAGAACGTTCGGCATCTTCCGTGCTGGTACGGTCACATGAAAATTCAGTAACCCTTGTGGGTGCTGTTGGCTGAAGTATTAGAACACAAGACTATGAAGCGGAGGGTCGTGAGTTCGAGCCCGCGCTGAGTCAAGAAATATTGTGTTGAATTCTTCTGATCAGCATTAGTGCGTGGTTGTGTTAGTTGTTGCCAGCCTGTTTTCAGTGATGAAGGCATAGTCACTGGTCACTGAACATCAATGGCAGCGACTGACACTATCATGTACTAAAAGCAGAGTAACAGCACCCACCTTCGTCGGCTCTGTAGGAAAAATTATCCGGCGAAGTAAAAAAGGTTGAAATAGCTACAAAAAAAACTGTCTATCTTCTCATCTTTCCTAGTCTGTCCCCTCAATACTATCCCCTCGTTTTCAGTTCCAGCGCAATGCATTGCATATATAGGGGTCATCCCCTGAGTGCTGGTCCAAGATAAAAAAAAAACCTGTTCTTTACCATGGAAATCGATGACGGAGAGTCCTCATAGTTAAGGCTTTTAAAAAGTCCTCAGAATATGTAAAATGACTAAGAGTTTATCTTGGGTCAGAATAAAAAATTCGTGTGACAGTCAGATCTTGTCTTTCTCCTATAACTGAAATGGTCTTGGAGCCACGACTTCCGTCATCATAAGGTCTAGAATAAAAGTGTTATTCGGTGTCATCTAAGATAAAAAACTCAGTTTATACAATTTTATCAGATTGTAATTTTTATTATTGTACCGCTGAATGAATGATTATCTTGTTTTATTGTTTCCTCCATAAATTTAAAATAAATATTATAATTTTTTTTTTCAAATTTAAAGAATTTGTTCTCAATTGTTTCAGTATAAAAACTCGTTATTTTATTCCAAACATCAAATTAAGAATTTGTCTTTCAAGATCTTTATTGTGAAAAAAAGGAAAACAGAAAATGCGTTGGGCCGCAGTGATTTTATTGGTGGCCACAGGATGTTCACAGGTGATGAGTAGGCCCAGTGGGGAGTTACAAGCAGATGAACCAGTTGGTAAGTAAAGAAAAATTTATTCCAGTAAAATATGAAAGTCGTAAAAGGATATCAAAATCCTCATTCTGTTTTTTTGCGATCTATTATTATAAATTGAATTAATTTTTATAATCCTTTTTAGCTGTTCGTGGACCGATTTTGTCCTCCATAAATGGTTTTTGGCATGGAGTTTCAGACAAAGTCCATGATATAAAAGAGATTGTCGTTAAGCCCGTAGTAGAGGGTGTGGTTGAGGGTGCTGAAGGTGCCAAAGACATCTTCAAGGACACCGTTAATGGTGTAACTACGGATCTGCTTAAACCTATTATAGACATTGCAAATGGAATTTCGGACAAAGTTGATGGCATAAAAGTGACTGTCATTAAGCCTGTAGGAGATGGCGTACAAGAGGCAGCTAACGGTGCTATATACATCTTTCAGGATACAGTTAATGGCATCAATACGGCTGTCATTATACCCGCATTGGATGCTGCGCATGCTGCTGCCAGCAACACTTGGGAATTGGCCGCAGATACAGCTATTGTTATTAATTCAGGTTTTATTCAGCACGGTGTGGATACCATTTATCAGGCTGCTAATAGCATTTTAGAAGCAATTGATGAAGCTGTTAATGACCCAAATTCGCAATGACTCCGTCGTTGATAAGGACGCTGTGGCAGTAACCGTTAACGATATTGAATTTAAAATGTAAACACATTTCAAAACGGGTAATAAACAATGAGTATTTTATTAGAAGCGATATTTTCAGAATCAACATATAATTTCTACTTTATAAAAGTTTTATACTTTATCAAAATTTTATATTTTTTGAAGGAATAAATAAAAATAACTAAATTTTATTTTCTGGGAAATAAATAAAAATCAAGAAAAAACTTTTATTTTGTGAGTAATAAATAAAAATCAAGAAATAACTTTTATTTTCTGAAAAATTAATAAAAATCAAGAAACAACTCTTATTTTTTGAGGAATAAATAAAAATCAAGAATAACTTTTATTTGCTGGGGAATAAATCAGAATAAAAAATAACTCTTATTTTGAGAGGAATAAATAAAATCAAAAAATAACTTTTATTTTGTGAGAAATAATTACAAATCATGAAATAACTTTTATTTTCTGAGGAATAAATAAAAATCAAGATATAACTTTTATTTTATGAGGAATAAATAAAAATTATGAAATAACATTTATTTTATGAGGAATAAATAAAAATCAAGAAATAACTTTTATTTTTTGAGGAATAAATAAAATCAAGAAATAACTTTTATTTTCTGAAAAATAAATAAAAATCAAGAAATAACTTATTTTGTGAGGAATAAATAAAAATCATGAAACAACTTTTATTTAATGAGGAATAAATAAAAATCAAGAAATAACTTTTATTTTATGAGGAATAAATAAAAATCATGAAACAACTTTTATTTTGTGAGGAATAAATAAAAATCATGAAACATTGTATGAGGAATAAATAAAAATCAAGAAATAACTTTAATTTTATGAGGAATAAATAAAAATTATGAAATAACTTTTATTTTAGGTGGAATATATAAAAATCAAGAAATAACTTTTATTTTCTGAAAAATAAATAAAAATCAAGAAATAACTTTTATTTTATGAGGAATAAATAAAAATCAAGAAATAACTTTTATTTTATGAGGAATAAATAAATATTATGAAATAACTTTTATTTTATGAGGAATATATAAAAATCAAGAAATAACTTTTATTTTATGAGGAATAAATAAAAATCAAGAAATAACTTTTATTTTCTGAAAAATAAATAAAAATCAAGAAATAACTTTTATTTTATGAGGAATAAATAAAAATCAAGAAATAACTTTTATTTTATGAGGAATAAATAAAAATTATGAAATAACTTTTATTTTATGAGGAATATATAAAAATCAAGAAATAACTTTTATTTTCTGAAAAATAAATAAAAATCAAGAAATAACTTTTATTTTGTGAGGAATAAATAAAAATCATTAAATAACTTTTATTTTATGAGGAATAAATAAACATTATGAAATAACTTTTATTTTATGAGGAATAAATAAAAATCAAGAAATAACTTTTATTTTCTGAAAAATAAATAAAAATCAGGAAATAACTTTTATTCTCTGAAAAATAAATAAAAATCAAGAAATAACTTTTATATTCTGGGAAACAAATAAAAATCAAGATATAAGTTTTATTTTCTGGGAAATAAATAAAAATCAAGAAATAACTTTTATTTTCTGAAAAATTAATAAAAATCAAGAAACAACTTATTTTCTGAGGAATAAATAAAAATCAAGAATAACTTTTATTTGCTGGGGAATAAATCAGAATAAAATATAACTCTTATTTTGAGAGGAATAAATAAAATCAAAAAATAACTTTTATTTTGTGAGAAATAATTACAAATCATGAAATAACTTTTATTTTCTGAGGAATAAATAAAAATCAAGATATAACTTTTATTTTATGAGGAATAAATAAAAATTATTAAATAACTTTTATTTTATGAGGAATAAATAAAAATCAAGAAATAACTTTTATTTTATGAGGAATAAATAAAAATCAAGAAATAACTTTTATGTTCTGAAAAATAAATAAAAATCAAGAAATAACTTTTATTTTATGAGGAATAAATAAAAATCAAGAAATAACTTTTATTTTATGAGGAATAAATAAAAATCAAGAAATAACTTTTATTTTCTGAAAAATAAATAAAAATCAAGAAATAACTTTTATTTTATGAGGAATAAATAAAAATCAAGAAATAACTTTTATTTTATGAGGAATAAATAAAAATTATGAAATAACTTTTATTTTATGAGGAATATATAAAAATCAAGAAATAACTTTTATTTTATGAGGAATAAATAAAAATCAAGAAATAACTTTTATTTTCTGAAAAATAAATAAAAATCAAGAAATAACTTTTATTTTATGAGGAATAAATAAAAATCAAGAAATAACTTTTATTTTATGAGGAATAAATTAAAATCAAGAAATAACTTTTATTTTATGAGGAATAAATAAATATTATGAAATAACTTGTATTTTCTGGAAAATAAATAAAAATCAAGAAATAACTTTTATTTTATGAGGAATAAATAAAAATCAAGAAATAACTTTTATTTTATGAGGAATAAATAAAAATCATGAAACAACTTTTATTTTATGAGGAATAAATAAAAATCAAGAAATAACTTTTATTTTATGAGGAATAAATAAGAATCAAGAAATAACTTTTATTTTATGAGGAATAAATAAAAATCATGAAACAACTTTTATTTTATGAGGAATAAATAAAAATCAAGAAATAACTTTTATTTTCTGGAAAATAAATAAAAATCAAGAAATAACTTTTATTTTATGAGGAATAAATAAAAATCAAGAAATAACTTTTATTTTCTGAAAAATAAATAAAAATCCAGAAACAAATTTTATTTTGTGAGGACTAGCTAAAACTCCGAACACAATTGGCAACCTTAAGTTATGAAATAAAACGTAAAACCAATAAAAACTAAAGCATCTAAAGGTAGTCCAGGCAACAAGGGTTGGCTTGGTGTACTGCTTGTGCACGTAGTACTTCTCATTTATTTTGATTCTTTTTAGCTTAAGTTTGTGAAATTATGGTCATTGGCGGTCCCTGATTTTTCTACATCGAAACTGTTTAATACCATTTTTCATTTTATTCCCTTAATTTTTTCTTAAATTATTTTTATTTTTCTGGAGCATTCTTTGTTTTTTTTCTCTCCCGATTTTTTTAATTGTATTTCCTTTTTTATAATTTCAAATGTTTGTGGCAGTTGTTAAACTGTTTTTCGCATTTAGGAACCTTTTCCGTTATGAAGGCTTTGAAGATTGGCCACTGAAATCGTCCACTACCATTAGCCATTTATTTCGGCGCGTTGTTTGGGCTATTTCTTGGAGCCATCCCCATAGCTTCGGCGGCTATCGTAAAGTATGGGAGTGTCTTCTGTTTAATAGCCTGCAAGGTTTTCCATTGACTGCTTTTTTTACCTTTTCTTGTAGATCCAATACTCAGGGTGTATCCCCTACATGTACAGAGGATAGATAGGGGAAGGAGGATAAACGGAATAGTATCTGAGAATATTCGGTTAGAATATTCCTAAATTATAAGTGGCAGGGAAGACATCTGCAGGCTTTGCCAAAGAACAAATTCTCTATGTAATGAGTAGTGTGATTCACTGGCACGTCGTCGATCACAAATGAAACGTGTTTTATTTAGAGTGTCACAACACCAGAGCAACGCGTGCAAATCATATTTGTCAAACTCACCGTGCACTTCTTCCATTTTACGGCGTACATAATTGTCCTTCAGAGCGGCTAATTCGAAGAACAAGAGATCGTTTTCGGACCACATTTACTGTTACTGATAATGTTCATCGTATTGGACGCCATACAGTGCGCACTGAAGAAGCTGTAGCCGCTGTACGGGAAAGCATTGAAGAAGATTCTAATCAATCAATTCGTCTCCGTTCCCAGCAACTGGAATAGTGTCCTTCCACTTTATGGAAGATTTTTTTAGTTCTATGCGCCAGCCGTGGCGGCCACATGACAGAAATCATATTTAAACATTAATTTCATAAAATTTTCTTTTCAATAAAGTCCGTTTTCATTGATATTAAAAATATATTTTCTTGTTTTATTGTGATTTAAACTTGTAACACTCTATAAAAAAATACCTTTTAGTTACGCTCTCCATGAAGAAGGTATTAGAAAAGAATAGATTTTGGGGAACACATACCATTATATTACGACCATGCTCGAGTCATGGTACTTCCTGCCTCTCATTATATTCTGCTAAAGGGTGGCTCCCTATTATTCGTAATAGGTGATGAAAGTCGAAAATTGATAAGGAAAAAAAAATTGTTTATGTCCAAAATAATAAAATTATTGTCATATTTAAAAGAGAAAAACACTTTTAATTATTAAATTGCATTACCATCAACCAAAAAAAAAAAAAAAAAAAAAAAAAAAAAACATTCCCATTTTTCCTACAGGGCACTACACATATTTGTTAGGCATCTCTAACTGGTCTAATAAAATATTTATATATCTAAAATGAAATTCATGCAATCTTATCAAAATAAGACTGTATTTTTTTATTATTGTACCGCTGAATGAATGATTATCTTGTTTTATTGTTTCCTCAATAAATTTAAAAAAAATATTATAATTTTTTTTTCAAATTTTAAGAATTTGTGCACAATTGTTTTACTATAAAAACTCGTTATTTTGTTCCAAACATCATATTAAGAAATTGTCTTTCGAGATCTTCATTCTAAAAAAAAGGAAAACAGAAAATGCGTGTGGCAGCAGTGATTTTATTGGTGGCTTCAGGATGTTCACTGGTGATGAGTAGGCCCAGTGGGGAGTTACAAGAAGATGAACCAGTTGGTAAGTAAAGAAAAATTTATTTATTCAAGTAAAATAGGGAACTTGTAAAAGGATATTAAAATCCTCAGTCTGTTTGTTGCGATCTAGTGTTATAAATTGAAGTACTTTTTTTATAATCCTTTTAAAAACTAGTTTTTGCTGTTCGTGGACCGATTTTGTCCTCCATAAATGGTTTTTGGCATGGAGTTTCAGACAAAGTCCATGACATAAAAGAGACTGTCGTTAAGCCCGTAGTAGAGGGTGTGGTTGAGGGTGCTGAAGGTGCCAAAGACATCTTCAAGGACACCGTTAATGGTATAACTACGGATCTGCTTAAACCTGTTATAGATATTGCGAATAGCTATTGGAATGGAGTTTCGGATAAAGTTAATGATATAAAAGTCGTTGTTATTCAACCGGTTGTAGATGGTGTACAAGAGGGGGCTAACGGTGCTGTCATCATCTTGCAACAGACGATACATGGCATAACTGCGGATGTTGTTAAACCTGTCATTGATGGTGTCCATGAAAGTCTTACCGGTCTTTTGGAAACAGTCGATCATGCAATCGATGCTTTGAATTCGGGTATCAAAGAAGGTATCGATGCTGTACATGCGGATGCCGTCACCGTGGTGGAAGGGTTGGAGCCCAAATTGAATGAGGCTGCCCAAGCTGTAGATGTAGTTGATGAAACATCTAACGATATTTAATTTAATACGTCAATTTTGTTTAAAAACAGTTAATAAATAATAAATGATGTTTTGAAACTAAATTCTTTGGGGCAAGAAGAGACATTTAACGTCTCCGCCCTAGTAAATTAATGTCCTGTGCTTTTTATTGCCCCGAGCATGTGGTCTTTAACATGTCGGTTCTTATAGTCTAAAGCAGTTTTCTTTCCCGCCTCTAACTGTTCAGGCTTGTCCCAGGTCTGCTTCCCTTAAAAGGTGGTTTATCGTTCTGCCGCTCTATATAAACTTTGCCAGCGATTATACCCCCAACGAAACGAGTCCTTTCGCTTCTTAGTGGGTTAAATGTTATTCGCAATACGGCTGACAATTTTATGGTGTTGAGGCATGCATTTTTTTAATTGAGAAATAATTATAAAAATGTGGATTTATATTTCTTTTCATATATCCAAAATTTAGTCAATCCAATTAAAAATAAAAATTTTTTATATGCATGAAGACCTCAAGTTCAAATCCGGAAAATTTTTTTTTTTATTTTTTAATTAATATTAAATTTAATATCAATAGGCTTAACATGTCTATTGTTTTTTTATTTTTTTGCCCTGTCCACATTTTAGGTGCTAAGTCTCGACTAACTTTGGTTAGTGAGTTTAATGTTTTGCTCACTAAACATAGTTTTTAGCAGTGCTGCATTTGTAATTTTGTTCGATTTTAGAGCAATTAAATGTTGATTGGGCAATTACTTTATCCAAATTTTATATGGTTAATTGAGCTCAATAATTAATTGGGAAAAACTCAATTAAGGCCGGTGATAAACACTTCATAAGATCACCCCTGAGTGATTGTTTTGTAATACTTGGGTTCCATTACCCAACTGCGGCTCGATTAAGTGTTATCATGCTCGACATTCCACCAGTTATTTGTTTAAACACACGACTTTCCAGGCTAATCTTTTAATTACAGGCTTTGATTTCACAATTTCCTATTACCCTCTTTTTTTAATCTTATCATGTTTCTCGACTTTTATTTTTTATTCGACAATTTGTATTGGATTAAAGAAATATTTAGCTGTTTGTCTTTAAGCTACTACAAATTGGCGATTTTAAAGGCGAAAAACGCCAAACAAAATAAGAGTGAATATTTCAGTTGATGTTGCTGCTCTTGCTGTCGCCGCCTTTATTAAATTTAAGTACCTTTTTCTACAAATTAAACTTTTTTCTCCATAATATCTTTCATTTCATATCAATTGCCAAGTTTTTCCATTAAAGAAAAAAAAAAGAAAATTCTTGAAGCATTAAACAGTTGGTATGCAAAGTATGGCATGTTTCGTTATATAAATAAATCATGTTTAATCTATAATTTAAAATAGATTTTAAAATTATTACTTTACATTATTTACACACGTTGAAGGAAGTTGAATTTGCCAGGTGTGCCAAAAGATTAATAGCAATTGCACGTGTATTCATAAAGAAAAGTGAAACAAAGAAAAATATATATTTAAAAGAAGTGAGGCAGATTGCAGTTAAAGAAAATTATATGTATTACAAAGTTTCTAATTTATTTAAAAATATTCAACAACAAAATTTGTTTGATTAAAGTCTCCATTTCCTTTTAATACAAAAGCCTTTCGCTACAATTATTGCCTTTATATTGAACGTGATAAGTTAACTTATCGCACAAGTTATTATTTAACGCCTGGTCATGGCATTTGTAATCCATTTTCTGTTTTAGTTTTTAGCATGATTTTAGAAAATTAATTTTTCAACCAACATTTGCCCTATAAATAAAAACACAACAAACTAATTATGTAAAGAAACGCCTGCAGTTATTTGAAATAATTAGAAATAATCGGATACCGGCCTGTTTTTTCAGTTCGTGTTTATTTCTGTCAGTTGACGGTGTAATAAAATAAATGGCAGCTTTAAATTATTAACAAAATAAATAAAACTTGGCCACAGTAACACGAAATGCAATAGCAAAATGTGTCTCACTGTAATTGCTGTTCCAAAGTGCCAAATACTAAGTAACGCGTTTAGGTGCAATCAGCGTGGCTCTAATCCCATGATACCTAGAAATTTTCAATCGTCCAACAAACATCACTACTACGATCAAGAGTATAAAATAAACGTCGGGCATTTGAGTTTCTAATGTCCTAGTCCAGCTATTCCGCCAATGGGTATTACATTTTTAGCAGCTTCTTCTTACTATTAAGATTGACAGTCGAATTATTTGAAAATTTGTTTTAAATTCAAAAAGACATGATAAATATTCCAAGGCATTGGAGTCACTTTTTAATTATACAACTTATTCAGCAAAGCAGAACAGCTGTTTTCGAAGGCCGCTGCACTTTCATCATCACTAGCCTTGATTATTTTTGTTTGTCACCACTTATTAGGTGGCTTAATTTTATATGATCACAGTTTTTATATATAAAAATTTGATTAGGAAATTGCATACGAGAATTGTAACAAACCGTTGGTAATAAACCTTTTAATCACAATGTTGCCGTTTCATTATTTTCTTCATATCCCGTTTTCTGAATTTTGTTTGCTCCCTTATGAAGTTAATGAAATCGCTGCAAAATTGCTTAACTGTCCAGTTAATGATCTTGCCGGTCTGGCAAGGCTGTCAGCTGTTAAATATCTGTCAACTTAACTAGCCTTTACTTAGTGAAAGTTTTGCGATTTTTTTAATCAACGTGTTGATGTTTCATTATTTTTTTCATATCCCGTTTTCTGATTTTTTTTTCTCCATTATGGATTCAATGAAATTGCTGTAAAATTGCTTAGCCATGCATTTCATGATCTTAAAACCGCCGGTCTGGCAAGGCTGTCAGCTGTTAAATGTCTGTCAACTTAAGTAGCCTTTACTTAATGAAAGATTTGCCATTTACTTATATAACAGAAGAATGAGTAAACATGTTTAAAATTTATTTATAAAGGCAGAGGTCCATATGTGACCATTCTCTGTCAATTACGGGGTGGTTATGATCGTCATAATCGATCTAATAGCGAGGAATTGGCAAGATTATAACGAAAATGGAAAAAGGTGTAGTACCGGAGATGCCGGGTTCGATTTCACTGAGTCAGGAAATTTTAGTGATCGGCTTTAGTTCAAGGTTGCGTTAGTTGTTTTAGATCTGTTTCAAAGATGGGGAATAGAATACATGTGTTTATATGGCACAGATTATTTTCATGGCTATAAGACAGGTTCTTGTCCGTGCTAAACAAATTTCTATTCGCATAGGGGGCAAATAAATAAATTAGTGTTGCCAATATGGCAAAAATCTTAAATAAATAAGTCTTTAAAAATTTGTTTAAGCTGATCAAGAATATGAAAATTGTTAAAAATAAAAATTATATAAGATAAAAGCCCTTTCAAAAATAAAAATGATTGTGTAATTGTTGTTCGGTGATCTCTCTTGCCTCCAGACTTACGAAGATTCCAAACTTTTATTTATTTTTGGTTACAACTCCTAGAATATAAAACACATATAAGCGATATGGGTATCATTTCGTAAAGCTGTAAATTTTAAAATTAACCCATTGCGAGTGATACGCAACTACAGTTTAAGCTCACATATGAATCAAATCTGCAAAACCTATTGTACAGCCTTCCTATAATATATCAAGCAAATCATCACCTTTAACATTTTTAAATTGTAAAAAACTTATTCACTTAGTTAGATTTTATATATATAAATGGATATTGATCATCAAAAATTTTTTTAACCAACGGCCAGCGCAGTTCCCCATTTAGTGTGACCCACTGTGCGGAACAATGCGTTATTATATGTAAATGCCGCGTAATATATTTTGTAAATGTGAGTTTTGTGTCAGATTTTCATGAAAATTATAAATTATTGCATGATCAGGTACAACTTAATTTTTAAACACACACTCAAAGCAGCTCTGTGTGTCCGCCAGTGTGCTTAAAATACTTAATGTATTTACATGAGTACACTTACATATATAATTATACATACAAATGTATTTGATTGTTGTGGTTCTAAGCAGATGCAAATGAAAATTTCGAAAATGTTTTCATGCCACAATCACATAAAATTAAATCAAAACAATTTTTGTTACAAACATGTCAGCCAACCAGTACGAGTAGTTTGTTAAGGGAAATGGTAAAAGAAGAGAGAAGCAAACACCGCGCTATTAAGTGGTTACAAATGGCAACATTTTGGAATCACTAAAGGTGAGTTGATGGCCAAACAGGAGCAGTAGCTATGAAAGCAAAAAGTAATTGTTCTGGTAAGCCAAGGCCACACAATTACAGTTAGAATTACATAAAATTTTAAAGGACACTAAAACAAAATACCAAGAAGATGCCAATTAGTGTTATCGCAGATTTATGAAAACCGATGTTGCCATATGTATTCAAAAGAATTAAAAGAGCGATAATGCTGAAAAGAGGTTGACTTCCCGTTACCCCCATCATATATTTGGCTTCTACGCAGACCAATGAATACCTAATTTTTCAAAAAATACCTTGCTGGGATTTAAAAAAAAAATTTCGTAAATAATTTGAAAGCCATATTAAGAGATTTTTAAAAAGTTTTCACTGGTTTTGGAATGTTATTTTATTTTAATCCCAATTTAAAAAAAAAAGGATGTATGGGGGAACCCATATCCTTGCTGGGATTTCAATAAAAATTTTGTACATAAATCAAAAGCCATATTAAAAGGTTTTTAGAAAGATTTCGATGGTTTTGAATTGCTATTTTATTTTAATCCCAATTTTTCAAAAAAAGGATATATGGGGGAACCCATATCCTTGCTGGGATTTCAATAAAAATTTCGTAAATAATTTAAAAGTCATATTAAGAAGTTTTTAGAAACTTTTCGCTGCTTTTGGAATGTTATTTTACTTTAATCCCAATTTAATATATAAGGATGTATGTATTAGAAGTTAAAACGTTTTGTAATATTAAAGTGTCTTTATTGACTATCAAAAGCAGAATGAATTAAAAGGATAAAGCATAAAAGAACAAGTAAACAGTTCATAGTTGTACAAAAGAGGTCTAAATATCAGGGTAACAAATATCATTGTAGAGTTGCTTTGATCTGCTTCGTTGCTCCAACACCTCCCCTCGAAGTAGATAAACTATAGCATCTTTAGTTAATGAGGCAGTAAACCCAAGTTTGCTGAACAGAATTTGTGTTTGCTGGTGCTTAGCGCCTTTGTAAATATGTCGGCTGGCATATTCTCGGTCGATAAATACTCAAGATGAATGTTACGATTTCTGATACAATCACGGACGAAGTGGTGACGGATGTCAATGTGTTTCGTTCGTGAGTTATAAGCGATTCCACTTATTAATTTCTGCGCACTTTGGCTGTCGTTGTATAGCGTTAATTCTTCGTTGGCTATACCGATGTCGTTTACTAAGTCTTTAAAATAGAGAGCCTCCTTCGTGGCTTCAGCGATAGCTAAGTATTCGGCTTCAGTGCTTGATAAAGCCACTGTTCGTTGTTTGCGAGCCTCCCAACTTATGGCTGCGCCACCGAAAATGAACGCGTAGCCCGTGTACGATCGGCGATCACCCAAATTGCCTCCCCAATCTGCATCCACAAGCCCGTAAGGCTGTTTATTAGTTTTGGTAAAACATAATCCATGATTAATTGTTCCCTGAACATACCGCAAAACACGTTTTGCTGCTTTCCAGTGATCTTCGCAATAGTTGGAATTGAATTGGCTCAAAAAGTTAACTGCGTAGGCGATATCAGGGCGTGTTGTTACGGCCATATACATCAGAGCTCCAATAAGCTGTTGATAGGGGTACCTAGTCAACATGTTTTCGTCTTTTTCTAAGGGACTAGTCAATTTACAATTTGCCTCTATTGGTGTTGATGATGGCTTACAGTCTGCCATACCAAAGCGTTCTAAAATTGACTTTGCGTATTTCTGTTGTGACATAAAAACTTGATCAGATTTTAGATCCTGGTAAAATTCGATTCCTAAACAACGCTTAACAGGACCGATATCTTTCATATCAAATGATTGCGATAGAGATGATTTAATTTCACTTATCCATTCAGGCTGGTTTGAAGCCAAAAGCAAATCATCTACATAAATCAATATGAGTAAAACTTTGTCACCTTCTTTTTTCGAGAATAGGCACGGATCCTTTTTAGCTGGCTTAAGCCCTAACTTCTTGAGTTGCATCGTTAATTTATAATACCACATTAGCCCAGATTGACGTAAGCCATATAACGCCTTCCTTAGTAGACATACTGGACTTTTTAAACGATTTGTGGCACTTAGCCACCGTCCACATGTTTTAATGACGTCCTGGCTGTGGTTTTTAATATTATTTGAACCAATTGGCTTACCTGACATGATTTTGTTCAAAATACTTTTTAGCTGATTTGGAACTTCAATGTACACGTTTTCTTCAAGATCGCCATTTAAGTAGGCTGTGATGACGTCCATCTGATGAATTTCTAATTTTAACTCTGCTGCTAACGCTGACATAAGCCTTATTGTTGAAGAACGGGCAACTGGGGAGTACGTTTCATGAAAATCTTCTCCTGGAAGTTGTGCGTATCCCCTTGCTACTAGGCGCGCCTTTCTTTTTCCATCGTCTTTCGTCCGAAATACTAATCTGCTATCTATAACTTTTCTCTGATTTGGCCTCTCAACAATTTCCCACGTGTTGTTTCGTATCTGCGCTAAATACTCTTCTTCTACAGCAGCTTTCCAAAAATTTGCATCCTCTCCCTCCATTGCTTGGGCATAAGTTCTCGGATCGGATTCCGTAGATAAGAACGCCAACTCACACTCTTCAAAGTCGTCCTCTTCAGACGGAGTATATGGATCGCCTTCGGACAAATTTTCACCATCTTTGTGGATTTGAAATAACTTTTTAGGTCGACCACGATTACCTAATCTTTGGAGTTTCGGTCGTCCCCTACAACGTTTCTCGTCTTTTTCTGCAGAAATAGCTTCATTTTCATTGGTTCGAATTTCTCTTTCATCAGCGTTTTCCAAATTTTCTTCAAGCTCAACGTCAATAAAGTTATCTTCAGGACTATAAAAATCTTCGTAAGCGTCGGTAAAACCGTTTTCGTCGATAAATTTTACATCTCGACTACAAATGACATCATTTTTCTTTGGGGACCACAAACGATATGCTTTTGATTCTGAAGAATACCCTACGAATATACACAGCTCCGAACGTGCGTCAAATTTGCCCCTGTTACCACTTTTATTCAACACGTAGCCTTTGCAACCAAAAATTTTCATGTGCATTACGGAGGGCTTTTTGTGTGTCCATAGTTTGTACGGAATTTCGCCGTTGGTTTTTGTAACACATCTATTTCGAATATAGCACGCGGTGTTAATGGCTTCAGCCCAAAACGAGGGGGGAGACCCGGCATGTCTCATCAAGCAGCGCGCCATTTCTACGAGAGTCCTATTTTTACGTTCCGCTGTACCATTTTGTTGTGGTGTATAAGGTGCTGTTAAACGACGTTTAATTCCACATTGTTGTAAATATAAATCAAATTCGCGATTACAATATTCGCCACCATTGTCTGATTGAAAAAATTTTATTCTTCGGCCTGTAGAATTTTCTGCTGCGGCCTTATAGCTTTTAAAAGCATTTAAAACGTCGCTTTTCTTCTTTAAGAAGATAACTTCACAAAATCGAGACTTGTCATCAATAAATGTGACGAAATATTTTGCGCCGCCGTTTGAAGCACATTTCATTGGGCCACATACATCACTATACACAATTTCCAGCAAGTCATTTGTTCGATGGTTTGCGGTTTTGGGAAACTTTGCGCGCGTTTGCTTTTGGCTAATACAGATTTCACAAGTAGATAATTTCAGTTCCTGGTTAAATGTTAGTCCATAAATTTCACCACTTTTTGCCATATCTTTAAGTTGTCTTTCGTTTAGATGACCCATTCTAAAGTGCCACAAGTCAAGCTCATTTTTAGCTTCGATTACATTCGCTACGTTTTCACTGTTTTTCATGAAATATAAATTTCCTATCCTTTCCGCACTCAGGCAAACCTTTTTATTTTTATCAACAATTACTGCTTCACCTTTGCGAAAGGTGACTTCAAAACCGCTGTCAGTAATTTTCGATACTGAAAGTAAATTCGTGCGTAAGTCTTTTACATATAAAACGTCTTTTAATTGCAAATTCGTATCACGACCGCGGTCACAGAGAGACAGTTCAACATTTCCAACACCATTTATTGTTGTATTTTTATTGTTAGCTAAATTTAATGTTTTATTTGTTTCGGAAATGTTTTTGAAATATTCAACATTTGCACTCATATGCGATGTGCACCCACTGTCTAAACACCACTTCATAGTTTCGTTTGGACACAAAAACACTGATTCTACTGTCGTGAAACAAACGTTATGTTTTTTGTTAGCCTCTTCACAATTTTGGACACTTTGTCTGTTTTTCATTTTACAATTTCTTGCAAAATGTCCAATTTTACCACATTTAAAGCAAGCACCGTTCGATCCGTTGTATTTCGATTTCGTTTGTTTCGGTTTTTGTTGTTCACGTTTTAGGTATAACGCATTGTTTTCATTTTTGTCTTCCTTTGATTTTCGCGATTCGAATTCTTCTAGAATTTTTACACGTAGCATTTCGGGCATCGGCAATTCATCACGTGTTTCTAAAGCACACCGAAAAGTTTCATATGAATCGGGTAAACTGTACAAAAGTAAAATGGCTAAAAGTTCGTCACCAATTTCTACACCAATTTCTTTCAACTTTGCGACTGCATCGAAAAATTCATTTAAATGTTCACGCACTTTGTCTGTTTCACGCATCCGCGATAGAGCTACTCTTTTTAATAAGGTTGCTTTTCGAGCAGGGCCTTTTGATTGGTAGGTCATTTCTAACCTCAACCACATTTTTCTTGCTGTGTCACACTCTTTTATTAAGCTTAACTCCGATGGGCTCATTGCAAGCATAATATCGGCAGCAGCTTTTTGATCTTGCTTTTTCCAAGCAGTTGCCGCTACGGCTTCTACAGGACACACGGCACTGTCGTCAACATACGACCACAACTCATTTTTTATCAAAATAGCCCGCATTTGCATTTTCCACGTATCGTAATTTTCCGCGTTCAGCGGTTCTATACGCACGACTCCGGCCATATTTAACTTTTCCGTTCCCGATATACACTGCAATATTACGCACTACTCTTTACAGCACTTTACTATATATTTAGCCTTACTGGGCCCATAACCTATTAGAAGTTAAAACGTTTTGTAATATTAAAGTGTCTTTATTGACTATCAAAAGCAGAATGAATTAAAAGGATAAAGCATAAAAGAACAAGTAAACAGTTCATAGTTGTACAAAAGAGGTCTAAATATCAGGGTAACAAATATCATTGTAGAGTTGCTTTGATCTGCTTCGTTGCTCCAACAGTATGGGGGGAACCAATATCCTTGCTGGGATTTCAATAAAAATTTTGTACATAAATCAAAAGCCATATTAAGAGGGTTTTAGAAAGATTTCGATGGTTTTGAATTGCTATTTTATTTTAATCAAAATTTTTCAAAAAAAGGATATATGGGGGGAACCCATATCCTTGCTGGGATTTCAATAAAAATTTTGTACATAAATCAAAAGCCATATTAAGAGGTTTTTAGAAAGATTTCGATGGTTTTGAATTGCTATTTTATTTTAATCCCAATTTTTCAAAAAAAATGATATATGGGGGGAACCCATATCCTTGCTGGGATTTCAATAAAAATTTTGTACATAATTTAAAAGGCATATTAAGAGATTTTTAGAAAGTTTTTTTGCAGGTTTGGGAATTTTAATCCGAATTTTTCAAAAATGATGTAAGAGTAACCCATATCCTTCACTTGTTTATTGGAATATCGATCACATCTAATTCTTTTTGAATATTGAACTGATCACCACTTACGGCTCAACTACCCTTGAGACGAATGGAATTATTGGGATTCCCTCAGGATCAATTTAGGTGAGAGCCACTGGGTACTGCACTTTTGGAGTCCTTGCCAAACACAATGGTTCTCCTTTACAACGATTGTTACCCCAGTTGCAATGATGATGATGATGAGGAGGAGGAGGAGAGCATTCCGCTCTTCCTCCGCCTCTTTCCTGTTCCGGAGGACCAGCGTCTACTATCCCCTTGTAGAACAGTCTTCAGTATCAAAGATATCAGGTATCAACCTCAAGAACCTGAATCTCTGTATTAGGAGCAGCGGTTGGTTAACCTTCCGACTACCCTAAGGCTTGCATGCACGACCCATCCTCCACTATTAAACTCTTTCCACTATTTTTGCGGAGTCTTTCACTTTAGAAGACCGACATGAACCAACTAAGTGCGATTCCGCTCTCATCTTGCTGGAGACGCTTTGATGCTGCCCTACTTAAATTGCCTGAGAGCAGGTGGTTCAGAGAAGCCACTGACGAGATAGCGATGTATTTTATGGCCCCGCCTACACTCTAATAGGACAAAGGGTCTTTTGAATTTTGCAAAAGGTCATCTATGCACTAGAGTAGCCACACTCACTGGACACTGCAATTTCGGGGTCCATGTCAGGCATATGGGCCTACCACCTACAATGACTACTGCTCCAGTTGCAATGACGAGGAGTAGTAGGAGGATGAGGAAAGCATTGCGCACTTCCACTCCCTCTATCCTGCTCTGGAGGAGCAGCGTCTACAGTCTCTGAATAGAACACGCTTCAGGGACATATCGGAGATATCAGGTATTGGACTGAAAAACCTGTGTCTCTTCATCAGAAGCAGCGACTGGTTCGGCAGTCGACTCCCTGGAGGCGTGCGTGCTCGACCCTATTTCTCCTTCTTTCCTCCACACTCTTCAACGAACTTCTAACTTATTCTTTCCTTCTTTCCCTCTTCACTCACAATATCCTCTTCTTTCTCCACAGGTTGCACAAAGAGGTCAAATTGGACCCAAGTGGGCTGGACTCTTTTTTTTTCTTTACCAGCGGCCTGTTAACCTAAGCTAACCTTTGAAGAGTCTTTCCAGTTTTCTTGGTTTGCTCTATCTTTTCCTTTCTCCACTCCACTAACCTCTTTTTTTTGCTCCTTTCTCTCTGCCAAAACAGGTATCACAAAGAGATCATATTGGACCCAACTGGACTGGAACATTTTCCTCCTTTTCCGCCAACAATCTGGCCAGCTAACCTAACCTAAATAAAGTGCTAACCCGTTTACTAAGAAGCCAAAGATAGCTACCGCAAGTTCTTTCTGTGCAGCTTCCGCCGTCTATGCTCTCAACACTATACTATCTTCCCTTCCATAGCTCGGCTAAATACCCTACCCACACAATGGGCTTATGAGAGAGTCGCTGAGAATCCTGCTACATGAATTCTCTAGGGTTGAATTGTTTAAATCCAGAAAACATTAAAACCCGCACACGCCTCAAAATCCTTTTAGATTTTCTGTGTAAAATCCATTTTCTTATAGTACCATTCTTTGAAAATGCTTCTTCTAAACATTCCAAATTTGTTATTCTATTAAACTTTTTGTATGTTTTATTATCCTTTTGCGTTTCTCTGTTACAATTTTTATCAAAATTCAATTTCATGTACATGTTTCAATTTCATCAAATTATTTTCTTAGGTTCACAAAAACAAAACCAATCATGGTTGGTTTTTAATCCTTTTGGAAATCTCCTTGAAATTGTTTCAATTAACCTTAACATGATTATGCTGGAACACAGTTATTGGGTAGCTAAATTGTGGATTTACCTTAATTTTCTTATGGTGGTAAGCTACAACTACAAATAAGAAGGTAGCGGCAAGGCTTTACATGTACGAGAAGGCGTACTGATATTTATATGATTTCTTGAAGAAAAGAAAACCATTAGTTTTGTGTTAAAGTTCTTTTATTCCCTTTTTCATTATTGTCTTTTACGGTATATTTTTTTCCGATTTGTCTACAGCAGTTGGGGTAACAAAAGCTCTTTATGATTCCCTTGTGGTTAAACATATTGTATATTTGAGATCCATTTACAAACCAAATAGAAAGTGAGAAGAAAACAAATAGGAGTGGGCCTGTTTCACAAAGGGTCTGTCTTGCCAAAAAAAAAATATATAAATAAAAAATAAACAATTTAGTTGCTAAAAAAAAGAAGAACTTCTTGTTTGCCACCCCAAAAAAATATATTTTCTTGTTGCTGAGGGAATCCCATTATTTAAGCTCCCAGTATTTGTAGTCATAAACGAAATATTTTGTTAAATAAAACTCCAAGCAGATATGGAAGGCAAACAAAATATGAACATGAAAACGAACTCATTAGATAGCAATTGTTGATCTTAAGGTTAATGAGACACTTACATTTGCAAGACAAGTGGTACTTTGACATTTCAGTTTATATGTGTATGTGTGGGTGTGTGTGTGTACAGGCGTACAGTTGTCTGCTCTTAGGAACTACGACTTTTAAGCAACAACATAAACTTTGAAAATGTTTCATTTGTTAAGCAATAATAGAAACGAAATATTTAAGGTGAATTAAGGTAATTTAGTGTTTAAATTATGTTGTAATCTTCACATATAATGACAGTTTGCTTTTAAAATTATGTTGGCAAAACAAAATTTTAATATGTTAAAAAAAAAAAAACATTAAGCCCAGACATGTATTTTTGTGTCAACAAGAATTTAGGGGGAAATAGTTCATATGTTTAACACAGAGAAATTAAATTAAATAGCAGCAGAGAAGAAATGCTCACATGTGACTTTGAAGGTCCTGACAAGAGAAGCAAGTAACCCTGGCAACACTGAAACTGAATCCGAAAATCTGAATGATCATTTTAAACATGGAAACGATACACATGACCAAAATCGGTGCTTTCCAAGACATATAATCCTTTTCCGTGTTTTTGACATGTGGATTAAGTTTAAACTTAGTTTAACGTAGTCTGAAACTCTGATTTTTCCCACGGAATGTAATATTTTTTTTTATATTCTCCAAAAGAGAATGGGAGGGTATATTTACTTTGTAATCCCGTGTGTGACGCAGCCAAATACCTCTCTAAGACCCCATAAAATATATATATCCTTCATCAGTGATGAAATCTTAGACGATCTGGTCAGATCCGTGTGTGGAAATCACCATTCAGTCCAAACGAAAAGAGCCAGACCCTTTTTTTTGTGTTTTTAACAGGCTGCCAGTTTTTTTATTAACAAATCCAGCACATTTGAGTCCTAGTAGATCCCTTTGTGTTTTTTTTTTTTAGGAGTAGGACCAGCACTCAGGGGATGACCCCTACATATGCAATGCATTGCGCCGTAACTGAAAACGAGGGGATAGTATTGAAGGGACAGATTAGGAAAGATGAGAAGATAGACAGTTTTTTTGTAGCTATTTCAACCTTTTTTATACCTCGCCAGCTAATTTTTGCTACAGGGCCTACAAAGGTGGGTGCTGTTACTCCGCTTTTTAGTACATGATAGTGTCAGTCGCCGCCATTGATGTTCAGTGACTAGTGCTATGCCTTCATCATTGAAACAGGCTCGCAACAACTAACACAACCACGCACTAATGCTGATCAGAAGAATTCAACACAATATTTCATGACTCAGAGCGGGCTCGAACTCACGACCCTCCGCTTCATAGTCTCGTGTTCTACTACTTCAGCAAACAGCACTAACGATCCCTTCGTGTTACCCGAAAACATCACAAACACCCAAGGTCCTTGGCGGGAATCAAACCCACGACCTCTGCCTAGCATTGCTACCAATCAGCCACAGCGGCACCCTCAGCCAGACCCTTGAAATTTGCTATAAATATATTTTGAAGTATAGCACAGATCAAGTTCGTAAATAGGCTAAATTGGACTAGGGGTAAAAAAGTTCCCCTAAGAACATCTAAATCAACCTTTTAAAAAACAACACAATTTATATATTTTTCTAGTAATTTTGTTAAGCAAATGATCTATTTTTATGTCAAAGAAAAGTAAAATAAAAGAAATAAAAATTTGGGGCGGGGTCAAAGTGGGCGTTATTACATGCAAAAATAGTGTAAAAATTTACCAAACTGTATTACTTAAGCCTACATTCCTTAAAAATAACATTTTCAAGCCTTTATGACGAAGCTGAGTTATAACCTGATACTCTTCTGCCCTACTCCCTCCCACCCCCTTTAACCCCTAAATGACCCTATCAAAAACAAATTAACCTGTTGGGAAATTAACATCCTGTAATACAATTTACATAAACAAAAAGGTTCACTATTAAAATAGAAATTCATACATTAACAAAAATTGTTTACACTTAATTATCTCAAAAAAGTTATTTTTAGTGTTTGATGGCAAAGGTGAAATGTCTCCCTCAGGGCCCTTGCCAGGGTGGCCTTGACAAAATACCCTCCAAAAAGAATTGGACCCCATAGACAATATATATTCGTGATCAGTGATGAAGTCTAAGACGACTAAGCAATGCCTATAAGTCCCTCTGTGGAAAACAAGATATGGTCTATTTTTGGATCCTGCCCCCTTTAGTGGGCGTGGAGTTACATATTATATGAAGAAAAAAAACGGTGAAAATATTTGAAAAATTGTTTTCCGTAAGCCTACATTCCTTAAACATTTAATTTATAAGCCTTTACGGCGAAGGTAAGCTGTTCTCTGATCTTCCCCAGCCTTACACCTCCACCCACTTTTGCCCTCCAAGTGACTATATCAAAAAAAAATTTTTTTTTGCACTTAATTACCCAAAAAAATTTACTTTCTAAGTGTTTACTACAAAGGTGACATGTCTCCCCCACGGCCCTTCCCGGAGTGACCCTATATAGAGTTTCATAATTGGACACAGAAATGTGTTAAAGGAACTGTGACCCAGGAGGTCAAACATTTTTAACTTATGTATCTCAGTATATTTTTTGCACGTTGATATAAAATATTAAGACGTAAATTGCTTCTGTGCTGATGGAAGGATGTGTCTCATCCGTGCCCCTCCCAACAATAAATTTTTTTCTGGTTTACTTAAGCAAAATGCCATAAAAATGTAAATTTTAATAAGAATAAAAATAGAGTTTTTATTTACTAAATATTTGGAGGGTATTTAAAATTCCACCCGGTCGAATATAATTTGTTAATCAATAATTTCATTAAAGACGAACATTTTAAGCAAAACTAAGCTATTCCATCAAAATATTGTATACAAACTCAGGAATAACGACACAAATCAATTTTCGGAATAACTAAACCTAGTTTAACTGAGTTCTCTGAAACCCAGAGAAGATAGAGATATTTTTGTAAATGTCTTAACCGTTCGTTCGCCGGCTATTTATTGCTACGGTGCGGACGAAGGAGCACTCTCTATGAAATTACATAGTGTTCTGCTGCCAAGCTCACCTGCCATAAACTCATGTTGTGATCTTAAAACATAAATTGTTCGATTAAAAATGTGTGTGTAACAAAAAAGTTTTTTTTCCTTATAATTGTTATCAATTTAATATAATTATTATTTTTTTTTAATTCTGCTATAAATTCCCACCATAGTATAGTGAAGTGAATAATTATTAAAAATTTATACCTTTAGAGCCGCACCAACAAAATTTAAATGGGACCATTAAAGTAGATTAAACCAATTATAATTTTGTTTGCAGTTGAATGAATGGATTAATATGCCAGCACTTTATATCAAATAGCAAACAAAAGCAACAAACCCAGCCAACTAGCAGCGAGTACTTTCTAGCCAGGCAGATAGACAGACAGACAGACAGACAGACAGACGGACAGGCAGACATTTAGTTTCAGCATCAGGTATTAAAATAATAATCTCATATTATACGACTGGGGTATTGTAGTGGCTGTTATAGTTGTGGCATCACTTGAGAGTGATAACAAACATTAAATTAATGATTAAAAAAAAGTAAATGCAGAACCTAGCACGCACGGACATGCACACAAGAGCACGCATACAAATAGAGCCAGCCATAAAACAGACAGAGGGAATATTAAATGCCATCTTTGGCTTTTACAGTTTGCTGTAATTTCAACTATTTTATGGCAATAAAAGCCACTTACACATGCATAATTCAGGTACTTAAGGCTTCTCACACGTATGAAGAGTGCGCATGAGAATTTATTCTAAATCGTTGTTAATATAAGTACATGTACGACATATATATTTAGCCGGGTGACATGGTTTTAAGCTTTTACTTTTTAAACAAAATCAAATAAATGAAACCAAAAATTTTAAAACTGGATATTTTACTAAAGTGACTAAGTAAAGAGTTAATGCAACACGTATGCTAATTTATATAGTGCCAGCATTAGAGTGACATATAATATATTAACTAAAGAAAAAAATCGTTTATGGTGGCATAAAGAAAATGCGTCCAGTCTTAAACTGAGATTTCCATCTCTGGCACAAAAAATAGTGTTAATAAATGCAATCAGCTGTTTTAGTGCTGCCACCTAGCTTAAAAAATATATAACATGTTTTTTAGAGTGTCTCAACACCAGAGCAACGCGTGCAATTTGTTGACATTTTTAATCAAAATAATTGTTCTATTCGTCAAAATCATGGCGCACTTCTTCTAAAGGGTCCGCCATCTAACGTTTTTTTTTTCAACTAGTGCTTATTTCTTGAATGGTAACACTTAGCACATGTCTGATTTGACAGATAATTAGTTTTATCCTTCCGCTAAACGAATATGGTTGTGTATACGCTTGAACAACGCTGGGAAATTACTTTGAAAATCATGGTAATGTTGCAGAATGTGTGCGAAAATTGCGTACGGATTTTGGAAGAAGAGAAGCACCGTCAACTCCATATGTCCGTTATCTTGTGAAAAAAGTGAAAGAAACTGACATCCTCATCGATAAACCAAAGAGTGAAAAGCCAAAAATAGTGCGTACACCCGAGTGTGCGTGAAGCGCCATCGACATCAATTCACCATCGTTCTCAACAATTGAACATTTCGGAGACATCATTGTGCTTAAAAATGTGCATGGCCAACCGAGGCAGCCCTTTGAATGAAATTATTTTCCATTATTAACCGGAAGGAATGTACTTTCAAATAAAAAAAGATATTTGAGAAAATATTCAGTAGTTTTTTATAGAATTTAAAAAAAAAATGTTATTTGGCGGACCCTGTATTTTATGGCGTACATAATCGTCCAGTAGAGCGGATAATTCGAAGAAAAACCATGTATAAAGTTTTACGTCAGCACCTGTCCAGAGGGCCTCATCCGACGATGTTCTCAACATAGTGTAAAATTGAGTGTTCACCATCACCCCCGTGCACTTCTGGGGCCTCACCTAAGCGGCCCTTGAGTCACCCAGGTGGCAATTTCTAGCACATGGTAGGGTAATGTTCCCTGTCCTAACACCTTGCTAAAGTGTTCGATCCTATCTAGAAGATTTTAGCTCTATGAGACACGAATGTATCCCAATAGCACCTCATTTCACAACACAACATAGATTTTGCTATTATCAGCCGGACCAAAGCCCAACCGTAAAGATCGATCATCACTCCTTATCTGACAAATCTTCCACCAATTGATATAAATTACAAACCACCCCGTGAACTCCTGAAGGAGACCTCAAAAATATTCAGTCGCAGCTGGGGCTGTACTAGATCCCGTGGTACCAGTTTAGAAGCCTCGAAACCCAAACCAGTGTAGGTTCTATAAACTTCCTATTGACTTCTGTTTTACCCAAACTTAAGTGTCCTTACACCTGTTGTTTCTTACTCAGACTCGTAGGCGAACCTACTCCTTTTAGATTCTTATAAACACATCCGTTCCACTGTTATTTAGAGATTGGCCAGTAGCATACAAGTTTTAAAGAGCTACCTGCAAAAGTAATGTCTAAAAAACAATAGATCGTTTTCGGACCATATTTACTGTTACCGATAGTGCGCATCCCGTGAGACGCCGTACAGTGCGCACTAAAGAAACTGTAGCCGCTGTACAGGAAAGCATTGAAGACGATCCTAATTAATCAATTGGTCGGCGTTCTAAGAAAATGAGGTTGTGCCCTTCCACCTTATCAACAATTTTTTTAGTTGTTAAAAATTGGTATCCCCGATTGCGACTTCTACGCTCCAGCCTTGGCGGCCACATGGCAGATAGCATATTTAAACATTAATTTCATAAAATTTTCTTTTCAATAAAGTCCGTTTCATTGATATTAAAAATATATTTTCTTGTTTTATTATGCCAGTTTTAACTTGGGGAGGTTCAAATCGAACGTCCACAAACACTACTCCCTCTATCCTCGTTCCCACAACCAACTTTGCTAGCTCTGGCACAATGCATCGCATCTCCTGAGTGCTGGTCCAAGAAAAAAAAAAAAAACTTGTGACACTCTATAAAAAAACACCCTATATTAAGGAATCAGCGGCTCCTGATGTTTTGTGGTGTGTGATATATTTTGGACGGATCACATCTTTCAAGTTTTTCAAAAGAAGCATTCAAGTGCCTCGGCTTCTTAAATGAAAATGGAATACAACAGGCACGGTGCTTTAAATTCTATTTTGAAATTAATCAACCGTGTATAGGATAGAGTAGGGTAGCCAACTTTATTCACTCACTTAAGCATCGTCGCAAAGTGGAGTGCATTTTCTTGTTCTATCGCTTCTATAATAGGATGTGCTCCAATAAAATCATTGATCCCGAAACCCAGTCCTTTTTACGTGAAGTGGTGACAAACAGAAATACACACATGAGTACTGATGATGCAAGTGTAGCGGTATTCGAAAACAGTTGTTCTGCTCTGTTGTATTAGTTGGATAACTAAAATTGATGTTAAATTTTCCTTGTGTCTTGGAATAGTTATTTATTTTTTAGAGCTCATTTTCCAACAATTAGCGTATTCATCAATATGCTTATGCAATTATTTTTTATTTATTATCTTATTCTACACTTTATTTGGCACAAATTCCTTGCATAAAATTAAAAACCATCCATTTTTTCCTTACACACTTAAGCGAGTCTCCATAAACTATAACAACCCAGATATAAAAATATAAAATTTTCAAAGTGGGTGTTACAATTTTTCTATTCTAAGGCCAACAAAAAATATATATTTTATTTAAGCATTACTTTTGTAGCAGTTGTAGCTTTAATTTAGATTCACAAAAGAAGCAGTTTCCACATTAAGGCGTTACTTGGCTAACACATACACACCCACACACATTTGGGAATATATTTTTGAGAACAAATTTATCTGTAAATGCCAGTTTAAACAGTTACAAGAGGGTAAAATGACTTTATTTAATTTAAAAACTTGTTAGTTCATGATTCAATTGTAATAAATTATAATTAGAAATGCCAAGAGTATATTTTTTGGCTTAAGTTTCGGTTAAACAAGCCATACATATGTGGAGCAAAATGTGCGTATGCGGTCTTTTATAACAAATAAGAAGAGCAACTGAATATAGAACAAGTTTCAATATTTAAATTTTAAAGGAAATTTAGTGAAACTCTATATAAAAAATAATAGTAACTTCACAGCAACATCTTTTAATGATATTTCTGTAAGGCCAGCAATCTAAGGAGACAAATCCTATTTCAAGGTTTAAATTACTTAACATACACACATGTGTAGCGATGGTCTCAACAGGATAACCTGGATTATAAACAAGAGTAAAGTGATAATTCCCCCAGTACCATGATGCAGTTACTCATGTATTTTTATGCGCTCAACGAACATTTAATATATGCCACGAATATATCGAAAGCAAATATTATTTTTTCCTCTTTTAAAGCAAAAATATTATTTCATACCAACTACTACCCAACGGCACTTAAACTCGATTTGTAAGAAACATCCTGCAACTACTGCCTTTATTGCTACTGTTGCTATTGAAGTCTGTAAAAGCTACAGAAGTAAAAATATAGCAATAAAAGAGAATTTCTCAAAGTAACTTTATACGAGGTCTGTAGCAGAAGTTAAAAGCAAACAGCAACACAATAAACAAGTAAAAATGTTATATTCGACCGGGTCGAATATTAAATACCCTCCAAATATTTAGTAAAAATTTTGTGGGGGGGTCACACCGGGAGGAGCCGTGGGGGAGACATCTCTCCTTTGTCATAAAACACTAAAAAGTAAATTTTTAGGGTCACTAACATAAAAAAAAAATATTTTTGATAGGGTCATTTAGGGGACAAAGAGGGGGAGGGGGCAGGGCGGAGAAAGATCAGAGAACATTTCAGCTTCGTTTTAAAGGCTTTAAAATTTAATTTTTAAGCAATTTATTTAAGAACTTGTTATATATTTACACTATTTTTCTATGTTATATGTTACTTCAACGCCCACTAAAGGGGGTGGGGTCCAAAAATGGATTTTTCTGATTTTCTTTGGACCTTCTTTGACATAAAAATATATCATTTGCTTAACAAAATTACAAAAAAAAAACTTAAAAATTATATTGTTTTTTAGAGGATGGTTTAGTTCTTCTTAGGGGAACTTTTTTCCTTCTGGCCCGATTCAGGCCAGAGGGTCTGGCTCCTTTTGTTTGGACTGAATCGTGACAGATGGACATGGCTAGATCGTCTTAGATTTCATCACTGCTCAATAATATATATATTTTATGGAGTCTTAGAGGGATATTTTTCTGCGTTACACACGGAATGATAAAGTGACTATACCATCCTTTTGGGAGAGTATAAAAAGGAAATATCTTTAAAATGAATATATGTATCAAGTTTATAAATTATTTTAGGCAGAGCGAGGAACAATAGCGAATCTGTGAAATATGTGATAAGATTTGAGAGGCTTTCCTAGAATGTACACGCCACATACTTTTTTTGTGGTACGCTTTTCAAAATCTTATCGCACATCAATATAGACAAAATAAATATAATTGAAAAGGCATTTCTCGGCAGATATGCCCAAAGGAAATACTATTTCTAAATTCTTGCCATAAAATTTGATTTGGTAGCTAAATAAGGCTTTCCTGGAATGTTGTACAAGCTACACATTTTTTTGTGGTACGATTTATAATATCTTATTGCACACTAATATTGACAAAATATATAAAACTGAAAGGGTATTTCTCTGCAGATATGCCCTATGGAATTATTTTTTCAGATTTGTAAAATGACACTAAAATTTGCTTAAAAAAATTTTTGATATAACATTTATGTTTTGTAATTGAAAAATACCTAAAAAAATAAGGCATCTCAACTCCTTGTACCGCCCTCGTTTTTTGGAAGACAAGCATCTTTTTCCCTGAATTCTCACTCAACAAAAACAAATAAGAGTTTACAAAACAAACTTTATTTATTTATGGCTGCGTATATGTATTAATTTATATGAATGTATTTCTATCCGTATACACATACACACGCACACACATTTACCTGCTCCTCCATTATCCTTGTGATGATGTGTTTATTTGTCTATATGTGCATGTGCTTAAAGGGTAAAGTAATAAAATAAAAAGTCTGTTGGGGGAAAATATTTAAACGTGAGTGTTGATAGAAATTTATTGTTATTATAAACAGACAGACACACACACACACACACACAAAGTTCTTCAGGGAAAATTTTACTCAACAGTTATTTTAAAGCGAGCAGATTAATTCATATAACCTGCAACACGTTATGAGGACGTTAGCATTTACATGAAACTCGTGCTATGAAATTTAAGGAATTCCAAATGTAACATCACCATGAGATTACAACCTGATCGATATTTAGTTTAGCCTACCCGAGATACCGGGTTCGATGCGGCACTCAGTCCGAAATACGGTATCGAATATTTTTTGATCTGCACCAATGCTGATGGTGTTAGTAGTTGTCGGACTGTTTCAGTGACGAAAGCATGTCACTAGTCGTTGAACTTTGACACTATCATGTACTAAAGATCACATTACAGCACTCTCGTTTGTCGGCACAGTAGCAAAAATTCGCCGAATAATATATATAATTGGAAATTGCTTATCCTCCCAGCTTTCTCTTCCCTTCAGGGTTGCAACAAAAGTTATTACATGTATAAGATTCATACCCTTAGTGTCGGTTCAAAAAAAAAAAAAAAAAAAAAAAAAAACTATAACTACTCCAACCTATAGAAGATTTTTAGAAATCGTTAATCTTATTCACACCTCCCCAGTGGACTCTACCCTAAATGGGTTTAATATCTCCCAACAGAATTCACTTTTCATCATCTTCACTTGTCTGTGTAGTTGATTGTAGTGTCCGTCATTGCGTAGACTCGCCAGTCCCTGAGATATGCGTCAACGCCGGCGGTCACTATAAAACTTTTTAATGATTGGCACAATAATTATCGACTTCCGTTCTCATTACCAAATCCTTAGTAATTGCTGGCATCTAACGTAGACTGCGTAGCCTGATGGCATCTCCAAGTAACTTGCGGTGGCCTGTGATTTCCAGTCTATTGCCGGACACACACACAATATGTGCTTCTTGCTATATCCACACAATTTCTATCTTTAACAGATGGGACCTAAAGTTTCCATGTCCTACAATGCCAAAGGTCCGGGATGCGATACCACACTCTTTTGTATATATGGGATAGAATATTTCTCAGTGTAGGATTATGCTAATTGTTGCTGGCCTGACGCATGTAAAGCACTGATCGCTGGACATTATTGCTAGCGATTGGCACATGAATGCACTGAAGATCTCACTACAGTACTCTTCGCTTTGGCGGGGTACAAAATTAAGTGGCCTCAAAAAATTCCCTCTCTTCTCAAATTTGTTCTCTACAATATTGTCTCCTTTTCTTAATTCCGTCTAAATGGGTAGCAATCATCTCCTGTGTGCCGCACCCAGTTAAAAAAAATACACCCCACGTGGCGTCTATGCTATAATTAGTACAGTTAGCCGTGCTGCCCTAGCGATGATTTTCTTTCCTCTCTTTCTTGTGCGTGATCGAGTAACTTCAAAGTAGGCTTGGAGGAAGCGGCCCATACATGGGAGTTGTGCCATATTCTCCATCGCATGAAGATGGTGTAGAGCATCGCTTTGGGCTGTGTTAAGAGACTGAGGAATTTAAATACATCTTTGCGATTGGAAACACGTGATCCATTCATCGTACATCACATTAAGCTTACACGGAGAGAACATCAGGAGCTTCAGATTCTTTAATATATATTTCAAATATTAATGAAGCATGATCGGGCATGATTTCAACCTGCTGGGCATACATATTATAAGTTGTGTTTTTTTTCCGTAGGTCCAGCACTCAGAGGATGACGCCTATGCAGTGCATTGCGACGGAACTAGAAAGGAGCAGATACTATTGAGAAGACAGAGGAAGAATTTCTCCCACAGGGCCTATTGATTCTTTAATATTTATTACAGAAGCATGATCGGACATGATTTCAACCTGCTGGGCATCCATATTATAAGTTGCTTTTTCTTTTTTTAGTAGGTCCAACACTCAGGGGATGACGCCTACACAGTGAAAGGAGGAGGTCACAGGTCCTATTGATTCTTTAATATTTATTACAGAAACATGATCGGACATGATTTCAACCTGCTGGGCATCCATATTATAAGTTGTTTTTTCGTTTTTTAGTAGGTCCATCACTCAAGGGATGACGCCTATGCAGTGCATTGCGACGGAACTAGAAAGGAGCAGATACTATTGAGAAGACAGAGGAAGAATTTCTCCCACAGGGCCTATTGATTGTTTAATATTTATTACAGAAGCATGATCGGGCTTGATTTCAACCTGCTGGGCTTCCACATTAGTATTATAATTTAATTTTTTTTATAGTAGGTCCAGCACTCAGGGGATGACGCCTCCACATAGTGCATTGCGACGAAACTAGAAAGAAGGAGATACTATTGAGAAGACAGATGAAGAATTTCTATGGCCTATTGGATTCGGGGTAGTGAAGGAATTATAGGTACCAAATTGCGCGAGGTAAGGATTTTCTAGGCTCTGGCAATCGAAGCTAAATTTCCGCTCTTTAGTCTATATCGAAAACCAACTGCGTGGTCATGAAGTTCAGACCCCTGACTCGTTAGCTTGAAGTGTTTTCAGTATATTAGAGCGCCTTATTTGGCAGAGAGGAGTTAATGCCATATTGTGGATTGAGCCTCAGTTCGTCTTTCATATTCGAGTTCCCAAACCATACAGTTACTGCCCATCATATGATACGGAAAAGGAGCTGCTCCATTTCCAAAGGCCCAATATTTTCCTCTACTGAATAAGCCGTGAACTACAGATCAAATAACATCTTACACTATAAGAATAGGTTATAGAAAGGATTTATTCATCCAAACTATTTTTTAATACTATTTATTTGCGAGTCAACTCACATCCTTCTTTTTAGCAGTCATAACTTTTGTCCTTGTTTATATATTTATAGTGCATGTAGTTGGGTAAATTGCTAACATCAGACATAATAATATAATATATATATTATTTTTTGCACGTCATTTCATTTTATGTCATTAAATAAATCCCAGTATCGCCGTACGTTTCTGTGAAAACGCTTCTCATCTTTCATTCCTTTTCAATACACTTGCCTCTGCACGATGTCTTTTATAAAGGTAAATCTGTTGTCAGTTTCAGTTTATGTTTTCCGCAAACAGTGACACTAGATTTATTAAATTTATAAATTTATTGTTAATGCCAGCTGCTTCAGCGTTAGTACGTGTGATACACATGATAAATAGGCGATAAAATGAGTATGAATATTGTTTATGGGAAACAGATTTCTTTGGAAACGATACAATATTCCAACAGTCGCTGGGAGTTAAATTGATGAAAATAACTTGTGGATATGGGATATATTCGTGCTAAAGTTTGTTAAGGATTTAAATTGCTATTCTGTTTTCTTCATGATTGCGTTACTGTTTCACTGCTTTTGATTTTATTCTCTTCGTAGTGAAGCCGGCT
This sequence comes from Linnaemya tessellans, assembly GCA_951800035.1. Classification (NCBI taxonomy): domain Eukaryota; kingdom Metazoa; phylum Arthropoda; class Insecta; order Diptera; family Tachinidae; genus Linnaemya; species Linnaemya tessellans. The sequence continues at coordinate 98,416,667 of OX637536.1, read as the reverse complement.
TAGACTTTGTTGCATTTTCTAATTGTGTTGTTTTATACTCGTACACTTTATCCTTTGCATTGTTCACAAGTAATTTAATTTCAAGGGAAAGTATTTCCGTGTTGCTAGTTATACTTCATTTAAAAAATTTATTTATACAGTCTATGGAAGACTGCCAGTGAATGAGAATGCACAACTACTGGTATTTATTAGTCTTTGTGTTAAAATATATATTTTTTGTCGAAGACTTTGCTGGTGCTTTTAAGGCTTTTGTGAGCCAGGATGTGCGAATAGTTTATACGCCAGATAATTTAATTGGCTGGAAATGCAAAAGCCTTTATTTCCTTTCTCTTCGTGTTGATGTGGTAGACCGTAATTAAAGTTTTTTTTTTGTGCATGGATTCCCTTAAGGAAGTTTCACGTATTTATTTCCCAGTTTCCGTTTAGATTTACAGCTTAATATTACCCTTATAGGGAGGAATTGTACACCAAATTTAAATACTTAAATTCAATTAAAAATATTTCAAGGAATTAGGGTATATCAGCATCAATTTAATCTTTAAACTTATAAAGCAAACTGTCCTGCTTTCAGTTAAACCAATAAGAAAAATTTTTAAATTGGCAAATAAATAAAGTTGGCACTTAAAATTTCCATGCAGCCGAAAAGGCCCCGAAACCAAGGTAACCGAATATTTCCAAGTCTTATGTGTTACTGTCCAATCTCAATAATTTAGAAGAAGGTAGACGGTCACTTAAGGTCTCGGCCACTACCATCAAAGTCAGTAGAAGGTTAAGACCTAGACAGCCCAGTTCATTAAACTGTCCATCATTCAGTTAAATCAGCACACAAATCTTCTACTTGGAAAATATAACAGGCATAGGTATATTGAATTTAAAAATAAAAAATAATCAGCACGTTCCAAGTTTAATCGACGTGTTACACAAGAATTCCCAAATTTTTTTATATATTCACCCGCTTTTCCGAATTAAATTTGACTTCACTTTTGCAATTTTATATTTACCTCAACTTATTTGAGATGAACAAATTAAATTACATTTCTTTAATTGTGGTGAGTTTCTTTCACCACATGTTTCGCAAGGCTGCCAACCATGTACATGTACGAAAGTGGGTCAATAATTCCTTGACTTTTTGTATGATGAATCGACGTGATACACAAGAATTCCCAAATTTGAATGCAGTTTTGCAGTTTTATATTTACCTCAACTTATTTGAGATAAACAAGTTGCATCCCATTTCATTAATTGTGGTGAGTTTCTCTTAACACACCTTTTGCAGGGGTGCCAACCATGTACATGTACGACAGTGGGTCAATAATTCCTTGAGTTTTAGGTTTTTTAAATATAAAATGTTATTTTATATTTCAACAAAATCTTCTTTCGGCTCTTTACACTTTTCGTCCAAAGTTTCTCCAATTTTTTTTATCCCTTCCGAAAAATTTGATTTTTCGAGGTCATCAAAATAGACAATTTTTTTGTAAGATAATTATTATAAATATCTTTCCGCTTAGGAATTTCTTAAAGTTTGTGAACAAGAAATAGTCCCTCGGTGCTAAATCTAAAGAATAAGATGGATGAGGCAGCAATTCGTATCTCGGGTCATGGATTTTTGCCACGTAAACTCTTGATTGTGAGCAAATGCGGCGCCCATGTTGCGGAAACTTTTCTCATAGTCAAATGATCATTCAAGATTGAAGCCACTATGCCATGGCTTTCATAGTCTCTGAAACTCTCAATACCCGATCAACTAAAACCATATGGTGATTTTTTTTCGATTGTTTCGGAGGTAGAAACATCAACTGGGCATCCAGAACGTTCAGCATCTTCCTTGCTGGTACGGCCCCATCGAAATTCAGTAGACCACTTTTTTACCAGGGAAATGGATAATGCAGAGTCCCACTTGGTTTAAGTTATGGTTACATTGAGGTGTTTTCGTTATATCGATTAACATTTTTACAATTATTTAATTCAACATAATAAATCTAGTAAGTTTGATATAGAATATGCTTGACATTTTTTTATTACATTTTAATGTTCTTTACAACTTGAAACCACTATTTAACCACAAAAAAATAATAAAACACTGTAACCAATATACCGCATGTCAGTATACTGCTCTGGCGAAAAAAACTGTGTACATGCAAATACTCAGGATCAACAAACAGGAGGTCATTAAAACTTTGACCTACATACACAATAACTTTAAAGCACTCTTAGACTTATGCAAGCCATACACGAGGTGTTTTTTGCTGATTAGATTTTACTAATAGTTGACAATAATTGTAAAATAAATGCAACAAAAAATTATGATGGGTGATGTCCATTTTGATCGTAATATTTTACTTTTTTTTTGGAAAAACAGAAAGGATGGAAGTTGGGTAGTTTCTTAAATTTTTCTCTTCAATGAACTACTAAAAAAGTTTGGCACCCTCTTTTAAAAGGTCATAGTTCCCGTTTTTAATTAAAACATAGAACGCTTAAAAAATCATTCTATAATAATTTCATGATGACATTTAAAAACCCAACAACAGGATAATGGGCTTTTTGCATAGAAAAAAAAATATCATAAAATGTTTGTATTTCAACGCACACATGAGCTGTAAAGCATTTCAATACTCTGGCTAAAAGAATAGTTTGTTTTTCTCGTTCTGCAGTTCATTTTTAATATTTGCTCTGTTTACTTCTCCTCTTACATTTCATTGTTTTATTTACATATTTTTTATATCTATCATATCTTCCTCTCAACCCATTATTCAAGTATTTGTATTTCGATTGCCAACGGGATTTTTTTTTTTTTTTGTTAGCACAAACGCATGCACCACTCTCGATTTGTTGATGGTTGTGTGCAAAACATTTGTTCAATGACAATTTCTATGGTTGCAACAGCAGCAACGACACTGACATCAGCAATACAGCCCCAGCCAGCTAGTGCTGCGGCCTCTCTACCAGCTCCAGCTGCTGCTAAATGTCGCCTAAGGATGGGCTATAGTTTTTCTTTTTTTTCTCACTGCCTATATTCATTTTGTTCATTTCGCTGTCTCTTCCTGCATAGTATTTTACTTAAATTGCACAATTCGAAACTGCCATTTAATTTATCATATTTATTTGCAAAATAACAACAACAATTGTTGATAGAACAATATTTAGTTCATACACAAAATTTAATGCAGAATATGACCAACTTTGCTCAAAGAGGTCATCAGTCAGTTACCGTAAGTAAACGCCAAATAAATTTTCAATAATAACAAGAAATTAAAAAAGAATTATAAAGGTAAATTTCAATACATTTTCCCACTTTTCTTCACACAATGTTCCATTGTTATAGTGAACTGAAAGCATTGTTCCCTTTTCTAGAAAATACTGCAAAATTTTTTGCACTTTTTACAGCAATATGGCAATTTTAAGTCATTTGAAAATAGTTAAGTTATTAGAAATTAATTTGCCATTACAAAAATAAAGTTTGAAATTGAAATATTGCTTAGGTGAAATTGCTTTAAAAAAAAGGTGAAAAAATTTTACATATTTTCTAGAAAAGAAAACACAAATTTGCATTCGAATCATATGAAAACTTTTTTTACTTTCCAAAAAAACCACCAAAGAAATAAATTTTGCTGACAACTATTACGATAATAATTTGAAACAAAATATTGATAAAATTAAAATATTTTACTTAGCAAAAATTTCCCCACAAGGGAAATTTTTAAAAAAGTTTTTTGGGGTAAAAACTTTGGAAGAATTAACAGAAATAACTATTTATATATCATTTCCATTAAAATTAAAAATTTCCCTTTAAGGGAAATTTTCAAAAGAGCTAGGGAAATTTTTTAAAAATATGTGAAATTGATAAAATGAAACTAAAGGTGAGCATATTTTGTAAAGCAAACCATATTGTATTGAAGTACACATATTTTCCTTTAAGGGAAATTTTTAGAAAGCACAAAAATTAAAAGAAAAAAATTTTATTATATTATTTTCTTGCTTATCACAATTAAACAATATCAAAAAGTACCAAAAGAATTTTTAGGATATTTATAGGAATCTCAAAATATCTTGATATCTTTTTCCAATGAAAAATATTATTATTTTGAAATATTTAAGGGACTTTTTTAATATTTTGCTTTATCTTAATTTTTATAATTTTTTTTTTTAAGTTACGCTTTATAAGTTGGTCACTTTCAGACTAGCAGCGGTTCAGCTTTTGCATCGCCAGTTACTATAGCGATGGCTGTTGTTGTCTTTCCCATGTAGTGCAACTGACACCACAAGAATTTGCTCTATAAGTATTTGAAAAAAGGTGGTGCGAAATCCTCCTATATACTATTTATATCCACAATATTATTTCCATTTTATTTTGTGTTTTGCTATTTTTTTTTCTTCTTTTTATTTAGTCGTTCGTTCTTGTTTTCTGTTACAGGATAAAGCTTAAGTGATTGTGCCTAAGGCATTTTTAAAGTTCTGTTTAAGCGAGCAAAGGATGATTCTTTGTATTTTTGGGACTTTTTTTTTTTGTTATTTTAAAGTGTTTCGTTGTCATATTTCTACAGCAATTGCCAAAAGTTTATGAAAAAGTTTTATGGTGATATGTATGTATGTTTTTTATTTAAACTGGTTAAAAATACAGCGGAAAAAATTTTACTTGAAATTGAAATATCCTTGAAGAGGAAATTTATTAAACTGTTAAAGTGGTTGTAGTATTATCAGCATTACACGAGTTGTGGTCGCGCAAAAGGTCAAAATCGAACGTAACGACCACTTTTATAAAATTATTGTAAATAAAATACTGTTTGAGCGCTATGTTGAATCTCATACACGTCCCTGATGGCGTAATAAAGCGCGGTAAATAAATAACAGAAAATTTAATGGATGTACGGGGCCTGTTCAAAAATTAAGGTAATTTTTTTTTTAAGAAAAAGTGTTTTGCGCATTCATGTATAAATAGAATATAATTTTACTATATTCTATTAAGCCACCTAATAAGTGGTGATAAGCCAAAATGCTTATGAGTAGCGGCTTTCGAAAACAGCTTTTCTGCTCTGTCGCATTAGCTAGATAATTAAGATGATTTTTATGTTTTTGCAATACTTATCATGTCTTTTTGAGTTTAACACTTTAGCAACAGTAGCCTCGCAATCTTATTGAATAAAATTCTTCTTACTTTTCGTAAAAACCTCATATCTCCAACAATGTGACCGCTTTCATTTGTCCAAGTTCAGACCACCTTTAGTACGACGCTTAAATGGCAAACTATTTTTTGTTTTATTTTCAACTTCACTTTCATAAACAATTTTCTATAAATTTTTCTCAATTCTACTTCATTTACAATTACAAATTTATATCTTTTGCAATTAATTTTTCTCTCTGTGTTTTTGCTTATTTATGCTTGAAGCTCTGATCATAATGCGGCAATTTCGGGTTTTTAAACTACTTAAGTTTCCCATTTACACAGAAATATGTATTTATATGTAGAGTACATGCGCACACATACATACATGAATACATATGTAAATGTGTGTGTGTGTGTAGCAGTAACAGTTGCATGAAATATGTTGTGTACGAGTGTTTTTGAAAGTTTTGCATAATGTTATAGATTTGTTAAATGGAGTGTAAGATTTTAGTTTACATTTATTTCTACAAAAAAAAATAATAATAATAATAATAAAAAACTACTAATAGAGACAAATTTTATTTAAGAATTTAAATAAAATTTTAGTCGATTTCTATAGCATTTTCACACAGGGTAACTTTTCGTACTGTCGGAAGATGTAAACATTTTTACTAACTACCCGTTTCCCCTAGACGTCATGTTGGCCAATGTCCATACATATGGCTGGCCATTCATGTCGGACTAATTGGTTTTCTTCATACACACTTTCAAAGGAAAGTAAAAGAGACGCAATGAAAAAAAATGATAAGATCATAAAAAATGTCTTTTGCTAGACCTCAAAATTATTTAAGAAGTCTGAGCTTTGACTCGTGATCTTTATTAGTTTCAATAGGTTGTAGCACCTGAGAAACCATGAAGTTTTTGAGACATTAATTTCCAGGCCCACCAGATCACCAGGTCTAAGGGGCCATCCCCTGACAGGTTAAAAAAAAGAAAGGAAGAACGTTAAAAACTCTGTTTTTATTTTTATTAACAACAGAAAAAAAAATTATTTTAATACGGTCGTTTCCCATGTGTTGGGAGGCGCATGACTGACACAGCTTTCCATCAGCATAAAAGCAATTTACGTATTAATATTTCATATCAAAGTGCACAAAAATGGACTGAGATAAGTAAAAAATGTGTGCTGGGTGACAGTTCCTTTAAGACATTTCTGTGCTCAATTTCGAAACTCTTTACAGGGTCACTCCGAGAAGGGCCGTAGAGGTGACATCTCACCCTTGTAGTAAAAACTTAAAAAGTAAATTTTTGGGTTAATTAAGTGTAGAAAAAAAAGTTTCTTTAATAGGTTCAATTGGTGGTAAAGGGGGAGAAGAGGGTAGGGCAGAGGATGATCAGGTTACGTCTCTTAAAGCTTAAAAATTTTATTTTTAAGGAATGTAGCCTACAATAAATAATAAAGTAATACAATTTGTTAAATTTTTATTTTTCGTCAACTCCCACTAAAAAGGGTGGGGTCCAAAAATGGATTTTTCTGATTTTCTTTGGATCTTCTTTGACATAAAAATATATAATTTGTTTAACAAAATTCCAAAAAAAAAACTATAAAAATTATGTTGTTTTTCAGAGGTTGATTTAGTTCTTCTTAGGGAATCTTTTTCCCTTCTAACTCGATTCGGCCCATTTGGGAACTTGACCTGTGCTATCCTTCAAAATGTATCTATACCGAATATCAGGGGTCTGGGACTTTTCGTTTGGAATGTATCGTGATTTTCACAGACGGACGGACGGATATGGCTAGATCGACTTAGATATCATCACTTATCAAGGATATATATACTTTATGGATTCTTAGAGGGATATTTTGGTTGGATTAGTTCTTCTTAGGGAAACTTTTTTCTCTCTGGCCCGATTCAGCCCATTTACGAACTTGACCTGTGATGTCTTTCAAAATATATTTATACGAAGTTTCAAAAGTCTGGCCCTTTTCGTTTGGACTGAATCATGATTTCCACAGACGGACGGACGGACATGGATACATCGTCTTAGATTTCATAACTGATCAAGAATATATATACTTTATAATGTCGTAGAGGAATATTTCGCTGCGCTACACACGGAATGATAAAGTGTATAAACAAAATAACTTTGCAAATCTTCATAAAATGGCCGCATTCATCCATCAACTCTGGTGGCGGCCATTCAGAGCAATAATTTTTTTCTGTTTTACACTTTCAAATAAACTTTGTATGAAAATAGCGATTTTATTTCAAAAATTTATAACAATATTGCAGCCAGTTCAAATTATTACATTAATTTTGCGCCATTCTGTAAAAGAGTGGCAATTGTAAATTGCTCTCTTATTATTTTTATAACATTGATAAAGACTTTAACTAAACTATTGTGCACATCTATACCCAAATACCTTTTAAACAATATATTTTTCATTCAAATTAGTGGACAATAAAGTATATAAAAGTGTACCACAAAATAATGTATGGCACATTTATATGTTAAATAAGAGATGCTATTTTTCGCCGTTATTACGGCGAATTAAAAAAATTCCATTTATCCCCATATATTTATAAAAATGAATTTCCCAATTAAGTTTTCTCGAAAATCTTTGTTTATAGAAAAAATATTCTTTTTAATGAATTTTTTAATTAGTGAAACTATTACAAGAATGTTAAATTTTTTAGTTTTAATATTTGCAGTTGGGAGACGCTAAACCACCCAGTTATAGCGGAATTGTGGTCAACAATTTTTTTTTCGTTCTAAACCACAGAATTCAAAACTGTTTATAGCAACAAATTTATTACAAAGTCATGCACAAAATTTATATTTACATTGTGAACGTAAGCAAGTGTTGTGGCATGTTTTAAAAATTGTAAAATAAAATAATATTGAGTTAATTTACTGTATTTAATAAAAGTAAATGAAATACTGTAAAATCTGGAGATCAAAGCTTAATTCTAGTATAAATTATTCAAATAAAACAATTTCACTTACATAAAAATATGGCGCTTGTAGAAATTTCAAGAAAATATTTTTAATTTTCCCAAGGTGAAACACTTAAACAGAAGTTTGGTCAATTATCTGAAAGAAAATACAAAACATTTTTTTAAAACATGAAAGTTTCTAAGAACTAAACTTAAAAATTTAAACTTATAAATATTTTTTCTGTATTTGACAACCTATTTTGCCATGTCATATTGTCATAAAATTTTATATAAAAATATTTCCACTTTCTTTCATAGAAATTGTATGATAAAAGAATACGACAGGACATGTTATGCCATTGTTACTTTTTATAGAAAATAATCATTTCAAAATCGTTCTTAAGTCTGATAAAAATTACGAAAATTTATTAATAAATTTTATATAATTAGATGCTTTTACATGTAAAAATTTAATTACAAATATCATGTTTATTTTCGCTTCATCATGCTATTAAATAAAGTGTATTACCATCATCACAATTATCCTCAATTTGTATCGTCATCGTTACCATTAACAAAAAAATAAATAAATAAATAAAAAAACAACACAACAAGTGTTTTTAGCTTAACAATTGCCTTGCCAATATTCATTGCCTTCTAAAGGATTTTTTTTCATTTTCTTATTTGTTTAACAAACAAAAAATGTGATTTCTTCACTGCCTTTTTGGCGGCTTGATACTTTTTTTCCAATCTTGTATTTTTTTATTGCCTTCCAGCTAAAATTTCTTTTTCACTCTAAATATTGTTTTCTAATACCAAATCTTTTTTATGTGCTTTATTTTTTCTTCCTTTCCTTTATTTTCCTGATAATTTCGGTGTAAATACTTCAAATAAATTTTGATTAAACAACAGGGGCAGATTTTGGTAGTCAAAGAAAATATTGTATGGATTTCATAAAGTCAATTATCTTTAGGCTAGAAGAAATTTTTTATGCAAGACCGAAAAAAAATATATATAAATAAAAAAATTTGATGTTCTTAGGGTAGTTAATTTGTTTAAGTTACGGATAATGGAGTGACTGCAAACCATTCAAGTGTAATAAAATTGAAAGTCCTGCAAATGAATGCACACAAACGTGAGGGAATTAAATAAAGAAATATCAAATACAAGATTTTTGTAAATATTTAGTTTTCAGCTCACGAATAATTTTTAAAGCTTGTTTTACTAAGAGTAATAGAAATTTAACATCTGCCTGTTATAAAACAGGAGACTCAGTTGTGTGACAGCCACACGAACAGCATGACAAATGAAAGGACTAAGTAAAAGTGAATGACAATGTAAGCATTTCATTTCTATGCCTCATGAAACTGTCGAGCTGAAAGTCATAGTGAAAAATATGCCCAAATTTTTTTTCATTGTATTATTCAGATTGTCCTCAATATCAAATGGAATAATTTAATTCTAACAATTTTATTCGAAAAACTAAAAATGTTATTAATCGAACTGTGATTTAAATATATTTCTTCGTGTCAATACTAAAATTATGTACTATGTGTTTTATTCGATTAATTATACTTTCACAATATTATTCAAAACATTTTTATTTAAAATAAGTTCTTCTAATTTTTATTCTAAAATATTTATTCGTCTTAATATTGATTCGAATAATTTTAATTGTTTAATTTTATTCGAATAATTTTAATTTCACAATATTATTTTAAAAAAATTACTCGATTTATTTGCTTTATATAATTATTATTCTAATATATTTCTTCATCTCAATATTCATTCGAATAATTTTATTCGATTAGTTGTATTCTATTATATACATATATTCGAATAGTTTTATTTTAACAATATTATTCAAAACATTTTTATATAAACTATGTTGTTCTAACTTTTATTCTAATATATTTATTCGTCTCTATATCGATTCGAATAATTTTACTCGATTAATTTTATTCGAATAATTTTATTTAAACAATATTATTAAAAAAACTATTCAATTTATTTTCTTTATTATATTATTATTCTAAGATATTTCTTGGACGCAATATTGATTCGAACAATTTTATTCGCATAATTTTATTTTAACCACATTATTTTAAAAAAATTATTCAGTTTATTTTCTTTATGTAATTATTATCTTAATACATTTATTCGTCTTAATATTGACTCGAATAATTTTAATCTATTAAATTTATTCGAATAATTTTAGTTTAACAATATTATTCAAAACCTTTTTATTAAATTTATGTGCTGCTTTTAATTTTTAATCGAATTAATTTATTCGTCTCAATATTGACTCGAATAATTTTATTCGATTAATTTTATTCGAATAATTTTATTATAACAATATTATTTAAAAATATATATTCGATTTATTTTCTTTATGTAGTTATTATCTTAATATGTTTCTTCGTCTCAAGATTGATTCGAATAATTTCACTCGATTAATTCTATTCGAATAATTTTATTATAACAATATTATTTAAAAATATATATTCGATTTATTTTCTTTATGTAGTTATTATCTTAATATGTTTCTTCGTCTCAATATTGATTCGAATAATTTTATTCGATTAATTTTATTCGATTAAATTTGTTCGAATAATTTTATTTTAACAATATTACTTTGAAATAAATTTATTCTATAATGCTCTTCATCACATTTTTCTTCGAATATATGTATTTTTTCGTCTCACACTAACACTTAAATAATTTTATTCGAATAACTCTTTTTTTTGCAATGTTCCATATTTAATTCGATTACCTTATATCCCTCATATAATTTTTATTGTAATAACTTGCTTTGCATCAATCCTTATACGAATAATTTTGTTTAAAGCATGATTTTTCATCTAATTTTTCCGAATAAAATTATTCGAATAAAATTGTTTGAATAAAATTATTAGAATAATATTTTTTTTATAATTTTCATTTAAATATTTGAAAATATTCATATTAAACGTAGTTACAGATGAGCACTGAAAATTAATTGCTTACAAAGTTTGGGTTGATTAATTAAGTCTTAAGAAATGAACCATAATTGGAAATCAAATGAGCGTATTTAAAGTGTTTAGGTTAACTTTTTTTCTTAAATATTTCCTTTTCTAACAATTGATTTTCAATTTCTCATAAATTCTTCAATCATTATTTGTTACATACAAACATATGCCACAGAGTCTACTTCCACATTCCTTTCTTGCCATTAAAATATTTTTAATTGATTTTTTCCTTGTAAAACTGTAAGCAAGACTGTCACTTAATTTGATTTCTTCTGCAAACAAAAATTCTTATGGTTTCAGCGATAATTTAAAAAAAGACAAATTTATTTTAGGAATCGCCTGTGGCATTTTAATAAGCCGGAAATTTATACAACCGGATATGTAATGACAGTTTGATAAATTGAGTGTTGTTGTTATTACAAACTCACTACCCTCCTGCTGTTGCTTTTTGTTTGGCGCCTTTACCGCTGATGGAAAAATTCAATTAATGTATTATTGGCTATATGGGTTCTTTGCGGCAAAAGAATTTAATACTCCCGCCAATTTATGGGCATGTTTTTGTGTAGTGCTTTTAACAGCGGGAGAAAAAGCAATTATTTTTGTTATATGAATTTTATTTATAACAAAATGAAGGAAATTTTATTATTAAGAATATTATTTTTTGCAAGGGAAACTTTAATATTTATGCAAAAACGCTATTAAATAGTTAATATGCAAGTTCGAAGGACCAATTTTTTTTTAAATTCATGTGTTGAAAAAAATAACTGCCTATTACATAGTGGATGCCTTATTTCGTTCGTAAAAATGTATTTAAAATATTTATTAAATATATTTAAAGTATTTATTCAAATAAAATACTATTCTTGAACTTTTTAAACTTTAATTGCATCAGAAAATGTTTATGTTCTTTAAATAATATTTTCCTTTTTCATAGTTTAATTTACCTTGTTTATATTGTTGTCACTTGTGCTAGTGCAGTTGTCGCTATATCTTGTCCTTCTGGCACCATAATTTTTAACTGAACTAATCTTTGTCATCTATCTCTCTTCGTTTTTTTCTCTTTCCTTCCACTTCACTTTATATTTATTTATATTTTTACCATTTGTAAACATTAAAATACCCAGCAAACAAGGAATCGTTTACGAGGATGTTAAAAAAAATTTTGTATAATCGTATCTGCAAGCGTACATATGAAAATCTCTTATCGCATTTTTCTCAGTTCAAACTTTTTTTGAGATATGTGATGAAATCTAAGGCGATCTGAGCATGTCCGTCCGTCTGTGGAAATCACGATTAAGTCCAAACGAAAATAGCCAGATTCTTGAAATTTGGTATAAATATATCTTGAAGGATAGCACAGCTTAAGTTCGGAAATGCGCTAAATCGGGCAAGAGGGAAAAAGTTCTCCTGAGAAGAACTAAGCCAACCTCAAAAAAACTGTATAACTATATAAGTTTTTTTGTAATTTTGTTAAGCAAATGATATATTTTTATGTCAAAGCGTTAAACTTGGAGCCATAAAATAAAATAAAAATAATTTGTAAACCCCGCCCCTTTAAAGGGCCTTATTATATGCAAATATGTATATTGTAAAAATTTAACAAATTGTTTTACTTAAGCCGGCATTCCTTAAAAATTACTTTTTTAAGCTTTAATGACGAAGCTGAGACGTAACCTGGTAAACCTCTGCCCTACCCCCTCCTCCCCCTTTGCCACCTAAATGACCCTATAAAAAAAGGTAATAATAATAATAAATTTTACACTTAATTATCCCAAATATTTATTTTTGAAGTCTTATGCCAAAGGTGAAATGTCTCACCCACGGCCCTTGCCAGAGAGACCCCGACAAAATACAGTTTTAATGCTCTCCAAAAAGAATTGGACCTCATAAAGTATATATATTCTTGATCAGTGATGAAGTCTGGGACGATCTAGCAATGTCCATATGTTCGTCTGTGAAAAGCATGATATAGTCTATTTTTGGAACCGCCCCCCCCTCCCCCTTTAGTGGGCGTTGACGTACGATATTATATGCAAAAATAGTGTAAATATTGAACGATCTGTTTTCCTTAAGCCTATAAGAAGCTGAGATGTTCTCTGATCTTGCAGAGGTCTTCCCCAAGGCCCTTCCCGGAATGACTCTGTCAAAATAGAGATTTGAAATTGAGTGCAGAGATGTCTTAAAGAAACTCTGTCGTACCCAGTTCAACATTTTGAATTTTCTTTCTAAATATTTGGAGGGTATTTAAGATTCGACCCGGTCGGATATAACGTTTTTACTTGCTTTTTTTTATTTCATTTTTTTTAATTTTTTTTATATATTTTTCTTTTTGTAACACAAATATTTTTGCAATTTACTTCTTAATTTCCCTAATTGAACAAAATCATATTCTGCTGGGTTATTGATAAATATTTTTTTCTATACATTTTTCTTCGCCGTCAGTTGTTTCTTGTTCAACATTTATATTAACTAAACTCTTTGTGCCAAAAATATAGCCCAGCTAATCTTTTGCAACAATAGCAACAAATGCAAGACTTATTTTATTTAAAAATATAATACCTTTGAAGCATCCAACATGAATATGAACAGCAACAAAAAACAAAAAGAGACAAACAAAATGAACAAAATTACGATGGAAAAACGGAAACGTAGCTACATGTTTCTGCACCTGGCCGGGCGATAAATGGGAAGTGGAAACATTTAGAGGTGAATAACATGAAATAGTTCATTTTCTCTGAGAGATAAAAATGGACTTAAAATGCCATTAAATAATTTCTTAAAACGGTTTCAGTGTAAAATTAAAATTGTTTTCATTTTAAAATTAAATTAAAAAATGTTATTTTTTTAGGAAGAAGCTAATTATACTTTCACAATATTATTCAAAACATTTTTATTTAAATTATGTACTTCTTCTAATTTTTATTCTAATATATTTATTCGTCTCAATATTGATTCGAATAATTTTAATTGTTTAATTTTATTCGAATAATTTTAATTTCACAATATTATTTAAAAAAAATTACTCGATTTATTTGTTTTATATAATTATTATTCTAATATATTTCTTCATCTCAATATTCATTCGAATAATTTTATTCGATTAGTTGTATTCTATTATATATATTCGAATAGTTTTATTTTAACAATATTATTCAAAACATTTTTATTTAAATGAAGGTCTTCTAATTTTTATTCTAAAGTATTTATTCGTCTCAATATTGGTTCGAATAATTTTATTTTAACAATATTATTTTAAAAAAAATTTGTCGATTTATTTGGTTTATATAATTATTATTCTAATATATTTCTTCGTCTCAATATCACTTCGAATAATTTTATTCGATTAATTGTATTCTATTATATATATTCGAATAGTTTTATTTTAACAATATTATTCAAAACATTTTTATATAAATTATGATGCTCTAATTTTTATTCTAATATATTTATTCGTCTCTATATTTATTCGAATAATTTTACTCGATTAATTTTATTCGAATAATTTTATTTAAACAATATTATTAATAAAACTATTCAATTTATTTTCTTTATTATATTATTATTCTAAGATATTTCTTGGACGCAATATTGATTCGAACAATTTTATTCGCATAATCTTATTTTAACCACATTATTTTAAAAAAATTATTCAGTTTAATTTCTTTATGTAATTATTATCTCAATATATTTATTCGTCTCAATATTGACTCGAAAATGAAAAAATTTTATTTTTTTAGGAAGAAGCTAAGAATGGAACTTTTTAAATCATGGATATATATGGTTCCATTACCGATTTACGGATATATATTGTTCCATTACCGATTTATATCCGTAAATTTCCATTTCCGATATTGCAAGTGCTATTGACTTTTTATTATCAAAGATCTCTAATTACCCCAACCTCTATATGACATGCTTAAAGGAATTTAGAACAGATTTCATATCTTTAGAAAAGAGAGAGAGAGAGAGTCAGAATGACATTTCTCGACTTCGGCTTCAACATTTTGCCCCAGATTAAAGAAAAATTCTGTTTGCTGTCCTCAGACCATAACAAAATGTTAAAGGTGAAAGTGAAAAATATTAATTACTAAAAGTAAGAATATATAATTTATGCTCTAAAGGGCCCTAAAGTGCTTGAAGAGAGCCCAAAACTAATTTCCTGTAGCTCACTTCACAGCCTACTTTGAAACTAAACCAACTACCCAAGTACCACAAAAACCAGCACAAGTATGCAAGTCCTTTATAGCAGGCGACAAAACGAGATAAACCAGCTGTGCTTCATTACTTTTCTCTCATCATCCTCAATGTCCTCGTATTCAAAGCTTGGCACCATTGTCTTGTTTAAATTTTATGTAGCGTTATAAACGAATTAATGTTATTAAGCTTTTTCTTTTTGCATTTAGTTTTTGTTGTCTGCATGCATTTCCTTTTATGTTCGTTGTACTTTTTAGGGTTTGTTAGCTTGGCTTAGTAGGTTTCACCTAAGATCCAAATACTTGGCAGCCAAAAAAGATGCATTGCATACAGCTACAACAATTATTATGGCAACAAAAACTACAGAAAAATAAAATAAATAATAAAGTAAACTTTAAAGGCTCTGTAGATTTGTTTAAACACGAACTATAGAAAAAACAAAGTATTAAATTAAAAAAAAAAAAATTTGAATCTACCAAAATATTACTTTAAAATATTCCATTTGTTAAAGCATATTTTCTACATATTCTTCTTGGCTGATTTAAAAATTTTGCTCAAACTATAATCGTACTGAATATGATTGAATGAAGAGCCAGCAAAAAAATATATATATTCTTCCATTATTGGAATATGCCCCAAAGTTTTTAATCTTCTTTTCCATCATCTCTTTTCAAAGTTTTTGTCTGTTTCCACAACAAAATGGCCAAATCAAATTGAAATCTCTTAACCAAAAATTGAATCAAGTCCGGTTTACCCCCACTCACACACGCACACACACACATTTGCAATGCACTTTTTGGGAAACAACAAATGTTTTTTTTCGAACTTATTTGCAAATGAATTAAAAATTGTTTTGGTAACGACAAATATGATTCGCATGTTGTAGGATTTAGTAAAAAGGTTGCCAATTCAAAAAATAAAAAAAAAAAAATTTAAAAACCAAATACTGATGATAGCAAGGAAAGAAACGTGGAGGCAGGGGCTACAAAATTGAATATATGAAAGTAACAATTGTTTTAAATTCCAAAAAAAAAAACAATTCACAGTGGTTAGAATGGAAAATGTGTTAGCAAATAGACTTGTTAGATCATTTCGGTTGCCGTTTCTTTGCTGAGAACACAACTGGCGCGTTAGACGAATTTTTCGCTTAGAACTGGTGCTATTATTTTAATGCGGCCTGAGGCGCTGCATCTCCTACTAAAAAAGTGATACATGAAATGGTTCAATTATTATACTCTCCAAAAGAGAGTTGGAGGGTCTATTCACTTTGTCATTCAATGTGTAACGCAATAACCCTCTAAGACCCCATAAAGTATATATATTCTGGATCAGTGATGAAATCTAAGACAAGAGCCAGACCCATGAAATTTGGTATAAATACATTTTGAAGGATAGCACAGGTCAAGTTGGTAAATGGGCTAAATCGGACCAGAGGGAAAAAAGTTCCCCTAACAAGAACTAAACCAACATCTAAAAACCAATATAATTTGTAAAGTTTATTTTTCGTAATTATATATTTTTATGTCAAAGAAAGTTCAACGCGTTAAACTTGGAGCCATAAAATCAAACAAATTAATTTTTTTTTTGACCCCGCCCCCTTTAATAGGCGTTATTATACGCAAAAATAGTGTAAAAATGTAACAAATTGTATTACTTAAATCAACTTTCCTTGAATATATAATTTTTATGCCGAAGCTGAGACGTAACCTGTTCCTCCTCTGCCCTAGCTCTGTCCTCTCCCTTTACCCGGCAAATTACCCTATAAAAAATTGTATTTACATATTTTTCTTTTTTAACAGGCTGCCAGTTTTTTGATTAACAAATCCAGCACACTTGGGTTCTGGTAGATCACGAAAACATCACAAACACCCAAGGTCCTTGGCGGGAATTGCACCCATGGCCTCTGTACTAATAGGCTAGCCACAGTGGCACCCTTTTTTACACTTTATTATCTGAAGAATTTCTTTTTAGTCTTTTATGGCAAAGGTGAATTATCTCCCCCACGACCCTTGCCAGAGCGAGCCCGACAAATTGCAATTTTAATACCCTCCAAAAAGAATTGGACCCTATAAAATATATATATATTCTTGATCAGTGATGAAGTCTAAGACGATCTAGCATTGTCCATACACATAATAGTTTATTTTTGGACCCCGCCCCCTTTAGTGGGCGTGAAAAAATAGTGTGCATATTTAACGAATTGTATTCCTTAAGCCTACATTCCCTAAAAATTTCATTTATAAACTTTTACGATGAAGATAATATATTCTTTGATCTTCCCCTGCCCTACCCTCCACACCCCCTTTCCGCCTAATGACCTTATAAAAAAACATCGTTTCATACACTTAACTACCCCGAAAATTTTGTTTTTAAATTTTTACGGTTTAGGTGAGATGTCTCCCTCACTCCCTTTTTCGGAGTGACCCTGTATACAGTTTTATAATTAGGCACATAACTGTCTTAAAGGAACTGTGACCCAGCAGTTTACAGATTTTTAACTTATCTCAGTCCCTTTTTTGCTCGTTGAAATAAAATATTAATACGTAAGTTTTTATGCTGACGGAAAGGAGTGTCAGTCATGCGCCTCCCAACACATGCGAAACGACCGTATTAAAATGAATTTTTTTTCTTGTAAATTTTAATAAGAATAAAAATAGCTCTTTTATTTACTAAATATTTGCAGGGTATTTAAGATTCGATCCGGTCGTATATAACATTTTTAACTGTTTTTCTTTCTGTTGAATAAAATGTATTTTTGCTTTTTATTTATTGATTATGACTTGACAAGAAATTAAATAATATCCCACTTTTCTCGACAGCCCACAGTCATACATTTTTTTTATTTTTTATTTTTTTTGCCTCCCGCCTGCAAGTATGTGCCAGTATTTGATTTGCCAATTTAATCATATTAAAGGCCTTAACTTCTCTCTGCAGTCTCATTTCTATATGATTTATTATGTGTGCTTTAAATCGCCTGATTGAACAATGTTCACTAAGAGAACAATACAATATTTTTTTTTTATTCATTTGTCATTATCTTTTTGTTGCAAACATGAGACAATAATTTATACCTGTCGTTGGGAGATTTAATAAATATATACATATGAGTTGTATAAATTGTCTATAGGAAATAAATTGCATATTTACTACAATTAAACTCAGACAGAATTTTTTGTGCAGTTCGATATGAAATATGTATGAATAGTGAAATTCTTTTGTTCTTCAATCTTGTGTTTTATTGACGCCATACTTTTTATTTCTTTATTTTAATTAAAATTTTTTTTTTTGAGAAACACTTTATAGATACATATATACAATTTATTGTTACCGAAATGTACTAAAAAAGTATTAAACTGCTTGATTTAATGCCCTTAACTAACAATTAAACTGCAGGTACAGTTATTAGATTTGGTTCGAAGGACCAATTTTTAAGATCTTCCAGTTAAAGAGGCAGGAGGCGGGATTCAGACACCATATTTGATCACTTGCTATTTTGTTTTTAATAGAAATAATTATACTCCTCCTTAACATATAAAGTGGGCGAAAGCTTTTCCACTACTTGAATAAAAAATATTGTTTTGGCAAACAGGCGTTTAATTTTTAATATAATTTCCCTTTAGATCAATATATGGAGTCCGGGCTTTTACCAATTTTTTTACACTTTCCAAATTAATTAAGCTTTAATATAATTTATTCATAATAATTTCAAGTGATCTTATTTCTTATGCATGATATTTGTTTATTTGGAATAAAAAACTGCTCAAAGGCTCTGTATGAATTAAATTTCCATCAATTTGCTTGCGGGTAAAATATATAAATCAATATGAAAAATTCATGGCAATAGTAACAAGAAATTATTTTAGTTAACAACTCTTAAGCTATGAAGTGGGCAAACAGATGGCAAACATGCTCACACATACATATTTAAACTTTAACACAAATACATAAACACACACACACACATACACATACTCCCATGTCTATAAATGTTTAAGCTCAAAAAGAAAACACCATGTTTTTATTTATACTATTGGGTTGTAAATAAACTGCGCTACAGTGGGACAAATTGCTCAAAATATTATCGGGAACTATTTCAAAAAATGTTGGTTAAATTCTTTTGACTGATCTAAGATTTTTTTGATTTGTGATTTCAATATAATTCAGAAAATAGAACATATAGATATTAATTAAGCACAGGAATTTAACATGTATGACCATCGGTATAGTGTTGATACACTTCTCGTATACTAATTCATAATCCAATTTCAATAAATAAAAACTTTCATCATTTTAAGCTAAGCCAAGTAATAACAGGTGATAAGCACCAAAAAAAATCACACATGAGTGCTCATGATGAAAGTGTAGCGGCTTTCGAAAACAGCTGTTCTGATCTCCTGAGTAAGTTGGATAATTAAGTTGATGTTGACTTTCCCTTATACCTGGGAATTACGACACTAGCCTATCAATCTTAGTTGAATTGAAAAAGTTGTTTATTATTATTCCCCCTTATTCTGTAACTATTTGTCGACGTCAACGTCAAAACAATATCACAAATAGGACAATTATCTACACTGTTTCTTCACCGATTGTCTGCTTTTAACAGCATCTTACTAATTTCTAGCCCTTAGAGAATAGTCTGAGGACATCAGCAGAATTCAATTGTTCACCACAACCAGTATCTAAGCATCCCATTTTTGATATTGTCTTGACGTTGACGTCGACAAATAGCTATAGAATAAGGGGAATTGATTCAAAACCATCAGGTTAGAATTTTTCATAACCTCAATTTTTTACCTTTAATGTTATTTATTTATTTTTTTATATTTCATTTCTTTTATTCGAATATGCGTGGCCTGGGTGAACATATGATTTCCATAAAACGATGCAATTGCACATACAGTAGGACCTACAATTGATATTAAGAGGAATGTGGTCCTTCCATTGAATTTTCGGTTCTATGCCAACAAGAACCAGACAACCGCAGCCTTTAAGAAGAATATTCGTCAAGAAAGAGAACAATTTTCATCCAAGGAAAATGCGATAAAACGGTGAGTCATTTAACAGAAAAACTTGAAAGTTTCAAATAAAAATTTTCTAACACTCAAAATAATATTTCTTTTTACTTTAGTAAGAGTTATTTGAAAATTGGATGATTAGATTTGAGTCACCCTGTACTTTATGCTAATAGAATACGCCTTCTGGGACACTTTCCAAATTAATTTTTTGAATTGCCTCTGATATTTGTGAGTTTTATAATTTTTTTGTAGTATCTTGATAAATTCTTATATTCTGCTGTTCTTCTATATATTTTTTGCCACTGTTATCTATTTTCTTTCTATTTTCATAAAAATCCGATATCTATATAGTTTGTACGTCAAGTTCAATTTGTGCTTGTTTTTTTCTTATCCACTTCTTTCACCATTCACAGCAACCACTGGCAATTGCTGGCAATGAACAACAGACAACAAATGGGAAAGTCTTTAAAGCAGGAAAATTTAGCAATACAAATTTTGTTGTCGCAAAGAAAAAGAGCAAATGAAAGTGGTCGGTCATCGTGTTGTGTTTGTGCCACTTTAAACATTCTGCAGTTAAAGACCACAGGGTTCTATTTCAATTTATCCATGATGTGGACGTCTTTTCTTTCTTTACATTCTACTTATTTTATTTTATACTTTTTATTCAATTTAATGTTACTGCCTTTTCATGATATCTTAACAATTCGTTTATAAAAAAAGGACTTTTGAGTTTTTTTTTTGTATATTTTATAAATACGTACGTACATGTGTATTTCATAACTTCCTTGCTATTTTTTCATGTGGCGGCAGCCACTAATGGTCGGTTTTTTCTGATGCTGTGCAATAAATGTTCATGATTGTTTGTTAGTATTTGAGTTATTGCAACAAGCGTAATAGTTGTAGGGCAGTTTTTCTACTTATGGCTTTATTTAGTCCTTTTTTTAAGTTGTAGTAGTAGTTTAGTATTTTGTTTCCGTTGTACTATATATTGTATTGCAACCGCATGTTGTCAATAGTTGCCGTCACATTATTTTAACAAAACATTGGCAGTATCAATAACAAATTTTTGTTGTATATTCTTTCTTATTTTTATGTCAATATTTAATGCTTAAAAATATATTTGTAGCACCAAATGTTGGAATAAAATTATTACAAAGGACTTGTTTGTTTGCTACGGAAATAATATTATATTTCAAGTGACTTCATTAGTTTTAAAAAAAATTATTATTTTTTTGTTGGTCTCCTATATATACATATTTAGTTCAATATGTAGTATGTGCTTAAAGTCAAGTATTCTAAATGAGAATATCATAGCTTTCAGAATCCTATAATTTTTTAATTCAATTAAAAAAATATATTGCTTAATTACAAAAAATCTTGGGTTCGATTCTGCACTCAGACATAAATATGAGATAGAATTTTTTTAATTTTTTCACTGGTGAGTGCATTTTGGCTTTTATTGTTGTTAGCCTGCCCTTTTCACCAACCAGCAAACATTATCCAGAGCAATTGAATCAAAAAACACCCTCTTTCGTTGATACTCAGCGTTGCCAAATGTGCAGATTTATCTGCATTTGACAGTTTTTCTAAGCATTGAGCAGTTTTGCAGTTTTTTTCTTTAAAAACCAGTTTTTCTGTAAATTGTGCAGATTTTGCAGTTTTTACATTTTACTTTTTTACTCTTAATTTTGTTATTTTAATTCCAATTTCTGAAACCATAATTTTACCCCAGTTGCTTAATGTAACAGTGGCAAGGTTTAACTATACTTTTTTATACGAGTATGTAATTATCACATACATCTTTTTGCACCCCTGACCACAAAGCAAGTTGAATTTTACCAAGGTGTATATTGCAGGTGGGAGCACGAGCTCACTAGCCTAACCTGATAAAACGTCAAACTTAGTAGTGTCGTTTAACGATTTTTGCAACTGTTAAGGTAGTTTCTACAATAAGTGTTCTATTTTTGTAGAAATGGTTGTACCTGTTAGATAGATATGCCTTGTGTTTTTCTATGTGCATAAAAACAAATTTAAATTTTTAATTATTGGTTTCAATATAAATATGAGAACGACATCGACTTGTCGAGATTCTGGAACAGGCAGTATTATATCTGAATAATAATGAACTCTTTTTGTTTATTTAAACCCTATGTACCTATATATTTTTTATTAAAATGAATTGCTTTGTTATATGTAGATGTATATCATATTTAATTTGTTGTGTTATGTTTTTGTTTTAATAAAAAAATATGAAAAAAACTATATATTTTTGTGAATTTTTTATGTGCAGTTTTTTTACGTGAAAACCAGTTTTTTTCTAAAGTTGCAGTTTTTTTTTGAAAAAGTTATGGCAACGCTATTGATACTACTGCAGATTCAACCAAATTCTTTCTCTCTCTCTCTCTGTTTTCTCATCTATCTTTGTGCGTCCTCTCCAGCGCAATCCACTACATGAGTGGGGGTCAAGCCAGTAGTGAAAAAACCCCTTATTTATAAAAATATAAAAAGGGTGGAAGTTAAGTACGTCCCACAACTCTGTTAACTGTGTTCCACAGAATGTTAAAAAAAGACGAAGTTAATTACGTAAGAGGATTATAATTTTTTTAATTATTATAATATTTTTAATTACTATCATTTTTGTAATTATTATAATTCTTTTAATTATTGTAATATTTTTGTTGTAATTATTATAATTTTTTTAATTATTATATCTTTTTTAATCATTAAAATTTTTTTAATTATTATAATATTTTTAATTATTATAATTTGTTTAATTGTTATAATTTTTTAATTACATATTATAATTTTATTATTATTAAATTTTTTTTTAATTACAGTTCTTTCAATTATTATAGTTTTTTAATTATTATAATATTTTTATTTATTATAATTTGTTTAATTGTTATAGTTTTTTAATTATTATAATTTTTATTTTAATTATAGTTCTTTCAATTATTATAATTTTTTATTTATTATAATTTGTTTAATTGTTATAGTTTTTTAATTATTATAATTTTTTTAGTTATTATAATATTTTAGTTATTATAATTTTTTTAAATTTTTTTAATTTTTTTAAATTTTTTTAATTATTATAATTTTTTTAATTATGTATTATAATATTTTTAATTATTATAATTTTTGTAATTATTATGATATTTGTCAGAAAAATTTGTAGGAACAATTTTCAATATGGATGCGCAAGATTTTTAATATTATAGCGATATTAAATATTTTCATAAACATATTTACAAAATAAGTTACATCACAGGCTTAATAATTCAAATATTTAATCAATAAATACCTACCTAGTTAACAAAACTAATCCATAGTATGTATTTTAACCCCTAAATATTAATATATGTATATAAGTATGTACATATGTATGTAAAAATATGTGCTAACTTTCCCTAAGCAAATACATATCTACACACATACACACATCTGTATGTGTGGGTTAATAAAATGTGCAATTTTAACATACATATGTATGTAATCTTAATGGGACTCGATTAATATTCTTTAATAACTATGTAAGCATTAACATGTATTATGAAGTGAACAACAACAACACAGACATGACATGGTAAATATTCTTTCTCACTGTTGCTTTAAACAAAATCTTTCAAAAAACCCTTTCTCAATTATTTGCACACATAAAAAAACATTTGCAGTTAAAAAAATGCAAATAAATGAGCACAACACATCTGTAAACATACGTACGGTATGTATGTATGTTTGCTTGTTTGCATGCATACACATTCCCAGTTTCTTTTCTAAACAAAACATGCACTTGTTCGTTCTTACCTTGTGTATTTCATCACCCATCTGTTGAACATAAGCGTATGCAAACGCACATGCATACAAATGTATCTACATATATACATACGTTAAGTATGCATATTGTATGTACGTATGATGTTTTACCGTTAATAGATACAGAAAAAATTCACAACGAGTAGCTATTGAAATTAGTATTCACGCACAAATATGTATTAACAATTATCAATTTATATACATTAAAGACAATATTAATTTTATATTAAATTATTGTTTTTGCAATCTCAAATAGTTTTGCATATATGAAAACACTATTTAATAATATCTATAAGTAAAACACTTTTTTTAAGATCTATTGACACGCGCACTTACCCTACCACAACCGTTTGTTTCAATATACGCGAGATGACTGAAAGTATATGATTGCATCATACAACAACAACAAAACACATATAACACTAGGTATTAATTTGTGCTCCTTTGACTTAAATTCACCTTAACTCTCTTTTGGTATAATAATGGGTAGCACGATGTTATGCATGCATACATACATACATACAAACATCTGCAAAGAATAAATTATAATGAGCATAACAGCAACTATTGAGCCCAGCACCCCATTCCAACAAATAAAACAATAGCAAATATATATCTTATATAAAAGCAGCAACAACACAGACATGACATGGTAAATATTCTTTCTCACTGTTGCTTTAAACAAAATCTTTCAAAAAACCCTTTCTCAATTATTTGCACACATAAAAAAACATTTACAGTTAAAAAAATGCAAATAAATGAGCACAACACATCTGTAAACATACGTACGGTATGTATGTATGTTTGCTTGTTTGCATGCATACACATTCCCAGTTTCTTTTCTAAACAAAACATGCACTTGTTCGTTCTTACCTTGTGTATTTCATCACCCATCTGTTGAACATAAGCGTATGCAAACGCACATGCATACAAATGTATCTACATATATACATACGTTAAGTATGCATATTGTATGTACGTATGATGTTTTACCGTTAATAGATACAGAAAAAATTCACAACGAGTAGCTATTGAAATTAGTATTCACGCACAAATATGTATTAACAATTATCAATTTATATACATTAAAGACAATATTAATTTTATATTAAATTATTGTTTTTGCAATCTCAAATAGTTTTGCATATATGAAAACACTATTTAATAATATCTATAAGTAAAACACTTTTTTTAAGATCTATTGACACGCGCACTTACCCTACCACAACCGTTTGTTTCAATATACGCGAGATGACTGAAAGTATATGATTGCATCATACAACAACAACAAAACACATATAACACTAGGTATTAATTTGTGCTCCTTTGACTTAAATTCACCTTAACTCTCTTTTGGGTTATAGTCGGTATAATAATGGGTAGCACGATGTTATGCATGCATACATACATACATACAAACATCTGCAAAGAATAAATTATAATGAGCATAACAGCAACTATTTTTTTTTTTTTTTTTTTTTTAGGAGTAGGACCAGCACTCAGGGGATGTCCCCTATATATGCAATGCATTGCGCTGGAACTGAAAACGAGGGGATAGTATTGAGGGGACAGATTAGGAAAGATGAGAAGATAGACAATTGTTTTTTTTTTTTTTTTTTTTTTTTTTTTTTTGTAGCTATTTCAACCTTTTACTTCGTCGGCTAATTTTTGCTACAGGGCCGACGAAGGTGGGTGCTGTTACTCTGCTTTTAGTACATGATTGGGTCAGTCGCTGCCAGTAATTGTCCAGTGATCAGTATTATGCCTTCATCACTGAGAACAGGCTGGCAACAACTAACACAACCACGCACTAATGCTGATCAGAAGAATTCAACACAATATTTCATGACTCAGCTGGGGCTCGAACTCAGGACTCTCCGCTTCATAGTCTCGTGTTCTACTACTTCAGCCAACAGCACCCACTATTGAGCCCAGCACCCCATTCCAACAAATAAAACAATAGCAAATATATATCTTATATAAAAGCAGCGTTGCCAGAAAGATTATTTTACAACTTGTTTTATTACTTCCCCCAAAGAGATTTATTTGATATTGAAAATTTGTTGAATATATTAAGAGATATTTTTTGAAATTGGAAAGATACAAATCATATAACTACCAGCAGTTTTATAACTGTATAACTGTATGTTGTGTCAGCAACATATTTTTTCCGACGAACGCTACGGCGAATGCTGTTTATACTAAAAATCAGTGTAGTTGTGTTTTGAATGCGCATTAACTTTTCATAGAAAAAAGGGCAAGCAGTACCTATTACTCGAAATATTAGAGCAGAGCGCAACTGAAAGGTGTCTGTGGAAGCTGGTAAGATTACAATCTAAACCTCAGATGTATACAAGTTTTAAATATGTAAGCTGCCATTTCTGCATAGATACGCTTGAAATTTTTTTGTGCATGCAGAAGAAACTGCATTTTCAAAATTAGTGTATTATTTAATATGTATTTTCTTTTAAATATGTATTAAGTACAGTAAAATCACATTTAAATTGCCATTTAATTATTTTGTTTAGTTTTGTTTCTATGAAAATTTTATTATTGTACACATATTTTTCTCCTCTTTGTAAATATGGCAGATGGGGAATTTAACATAATTTTTCAACATATATTATGGTTCTAATCAATTAAGAGAATTTCTGCATCCAATCCTTCATACGTTATGAGTCGACTGACAGCTGCCCTGAAATATATGCTTTGTTTTGAGCGTAGTCACATTCAATACTTTGGAGACAATGCAAAGTACGTAAGATTTACAACTTTTGACGTACATTGAGTACTTCGACAGGAATTAATAATTATTTAAAGTTGTTTCGATTAATTTGGTTGTATCGTGTGTTCAGGAAAAAAATAATCTACAAAAAATTTTATAAAATAAACGTAAGTATTTTATCGAACATTTTTATTGCTATATTAAATTCAATTAAGATTGATAGACTAATTGTTCGAAAATTTATTTCAAGTTCAGAAAGACATGACAAAATTTTCCAAAGCATAAGAGAAAGACAGTTTTTAATAAATAAACTTACACAGCAGATCAGAACGGCTGTTTTCGCAAACCGCTACACTTTCATCATGAGTACTCTCATGTATTTTTGTCCCTCACCACTTATTTGGTGGCGTAGATAAATATGATAACAGTTTATTATAAAAATTTGATTAGGAAATTGCATAGGAGAAGATGGAGAATTGCATGTATACAGATCAAAAAAATGCCAAAATCGCCCTCAAGTCTTAAATTTACTTTTATGTCCGATTCCATAGCTATTACAAACTATTTCTTTTGTAAATATTTCCAAAACGAATGGCCGGCGAAGAAGAAGCTTGCCTTGTTATATTCTTAATTGAACCATTTTAAAAAATGTACCTGGAAAATCGATATCAATTAAGGATCATTCGCTTAAAAAAATAAATTTCGAAAAGCAAAAATATCGCTGATATACAATTATTAGAAAGGAAACTGAAAAACACGAAGTTCCAGTAGAAATAAACTAATTATTTAAAATTACATGTCTATCAAACAGGCCTATAGTATATAAAATCCACACTAAAAACTTGAACTGATATGATAAAACTCCGTCTGAATCACTCTGTGAATCTATGCCATAATAAAACTGGTTATATGGTCTATGAAATTTTAATTTTGAATACATATAGTTTTTCCATTCAGTCTGTAAGAAATTTAAATTCATAGACTTTAAAATAAATAAATAAATATATAAATGCTTAATATCTCTTAATATATTCAAAAAATGTTCAATCTCAAATAAATCGTTTGGGGGAAGTAAAAAAACATGTCATAAAATAAACCGTCTGGCAACGCCACTTTTATATAACGAATTTATTTGCTATTATTGTTGTTGTTGGATGGTGTGATGGGCTTAATAGTTGTTGTTATACTCATAATTATTGAATTCATACAGTTGTGTGTTTGTTTGCGTGCACTATATCATACTGCCCACGATTTGGCTACTGACCATTATCTTAAAGAGAGTTAAGGTGAATTAAAGGAACACGAATTAATAGTTCTACTTTTATTTTTTATTTATTTATTTATTGTTGTTGTTATAATGCAATCATATACTCTCTGGCAAAATGCTTTCAGTCCTCTCGCGTATATTCAAACAAACGTTTGTAGTAGGGCGCGTGCCAATAGGTCTTAATAAAAGTGTTTTACTTATAAATATTATTAAACAGTGTTTCATACCTATTTGGAAAACAATTTAATATAAAATTGTTGTTGTGTTTAATTATTTTTTTTTGTACAATGTACATATGGGCGTATGTATGTATAAATTGGTAATTGTTAATTTGTGTGTGATTCATAACTTTGATGGCTACTCGTTGCGACTGTTTTTCTAACCAACGGTCAATGATGCTGCGGTTCATACCTACTTACATATTGTAAATAGGTATGTACATACATACATATATTCATACATACATACATATGTATGTATTTACGTATGTAGGTAAGCATGTGCGTTTGCATACGTTTATATTCAACAGATGGGTGGTGAAATACACAAGGTAAGAAGGAACCAGTGCATGTTTTGTTTAGAAAAGAAACTCGAAATGTGTGTGCACACAAACAAACATACATACATACATACCGTATGTATGTTTACAGATGTGTTGTGCTCATTTATTTGCATTTTTGTTGTAACTGTAAACATTTTTTATGTGTGCAAATAATTGAAAAAGGCTGATTGAGTTTTTGCAAGGTTTTGTTTAAGCAACAGTGAGAATATTTTCCACTTCATATTTGTGTTGTTGTACATAGATCTTATCATAATATTAAGAGTTATTAAATAAGAATTCCTTTATTGGATTAAAGTTCAAATCTGCAATGTGCAAATTACTTTTTTATGAATTTTTATTAAATTTAATTTAATAACAATTCTAAAAAAACATATTATTATACTCTAATATTTTTAAGCTTAAGGTGTCTTTATTTTTATTTAAAAATGAAGAAATATTTTCAATATTTCGTCACTACTTTGTGTGTCTTCTTCAGGAAATAAATGATTTTATTTGATGTGAGAAAATTTTTGTTTTTTAAGTAAAATAATTAATTTTCTGAAGAAGTCAAACAAAAGGGTGACGAAATATTGAAAATTAATATATTTTAAACAAAAATAAAGAGATCTTAAGCTTAAAAATATTAGAGTATAATAATAATTCAAAAGAGGTCAAGAAACCAGAAGGATTTATAAAAAAAAAAAACATAAATTGAAAATTGCAAATCTTGTGAATAGGTACATACCTATTTTGTAAAATAAACGGAAACATTTTTAGTTTTAATGACCATTAAGTTGTTTTACAACAATTTGTGTGTTAAACTTAACAGTCTTGGAACAAATTTAAATAATTGACTTATTTTTAACTTCAGAATTAATATAATTATTAAGGGTAGAACTATTTTGCAAGCCCAAGCTCAAGTATGACATTTGGCAAACTATTTTTGTTTTTATTTTAAAAATTTGTTTCAAGTTTTAATATTTTATTAAGAGCTTTATTATATATTGAGTGTTTTTTTTATTAAACTCACTCCAATTGCAAGTCGTTAAGCTTTCAACAACCAATTTTTTTTCTCTCCCTCTATCTGTAATACAAGAAAATAATTAAAATGATACTTTGAGGACCCTCATTGAATTTCAATGAACATTTTTCTTTTAATCTCATTATCCTTTTTACCTCAAAGTTCTTCATCATGTTGCCTTCCATTTAACCTGATCAATCTTTGCACTTTAAGGCAAATTTTGCTAATCTTAACCAAGAAGAATATGTTCTCCATAACAGATATGTATATCCCAGCAATAAATTGTTTTAACAGTATGCAAGCAAATAAGTTAAATAATTAATATAAATTTCCAAAAAAAAAACATTATAAAACTCTTGATTAATATGGTATTTCTTATAGCATTGTAAATTGTAATTAATTATATGTAAATGTTTTTTGCGTAAAATGTTTTCCATGCCACATTTTTTTATGTGGTCTTATTCTATTTATTTTGCAGCTTACAATTAAGTGGTTATATAATTAATTTTTTTTATAATGGTACAATTATACTAAATACTTGTCTTATTCATTGTCAGCAATTACTTTTTATATCAATTAAGACTATGCGATACATAAAAACTACTGTCCATTAGTAAAATTCCCCAAGTTTTTGCTGGGATATATTTTCCACATAAAATTTCAATTTAACCATGAGGTAAAAAAAATTTGTACGAAAAAATGCCAAGAGGCTGCCATAAAACAAATTACAATCAACATTCATAAAATTTTCCATTCACCTACAAACACTTGCAAGTGCATGTATTTTTACAAGCACACATTTTGGGAAGAAAATCAGTTTAAAGGATTTTTTCGGTTTTTTTTTATTGATGCAAATAAAATTAAACGATATAAGGAAACGTAAAATCATCATAATATTTGCGTCATATGCAAAAACGTGCTTTCAGAAGATTTACGAAGAAAAAATAAAATAAAAACAAGAAAAACAACACAATTTCTGCTTCAACAGGCACTAAAAATCACAGATTTCTAGAATAAAAATCAAGTCAAATAGCAGGGATAGAGTTCAACGCATATAAAATACAAGGGCCTTTAAACAATTTTGCTATTTTTAACTCTACTTATTTCATATAAGAAAATAGGAAAAATATAGCAGTATTTTGTAAAAACTATATATTAAAAAATTTATGAAAAGTAACTATTTTTTAATCGACTTATTGCAAAGACCACGTGCTCGAACTGGGGGCAAATTACGGCACTCGATATCGTTCGAAATTTGTATCAAAATTGTATAGACATTTCGCTCGATATCGAATGCGGTAATTTGCCCTTAGTCCTTTGTTAATACTGTATGGAAAATTCGACGATAAAGTAAAAATTGCTATAAAATAATTCTCTCTCTCTCTCTCTCAACATTATCACCAGTTCCGCTACAATGCACTGCATGAGCCGGACTCATCCTCGGAGTGCAGGTCCAACTTAAAAAAAGTGTTGGAGGGTGATTTTGGCTTTTTTTATCTAACAATTAAATTAAAAAATAGCATGCAATTGCCCTTAAAAGGCCCTTAGGTCTGTTGCTGTCGAGCATGCCTATGCATGTCAATCCTTTTTCATTCATATGTAAAATAACTGATGCAGTTGTCACTCTTTCTAGTAAATGCAGTAGATATGTCAGCACTTCCGGCATTTTTTTAAATAAAGCAACAAAAACTTTAACTCTTCCTACACTTGCAACTGATTTATTTTTTCCTCACACACACACACATACATACATGGAGACACAAAAAGTGAAAATCTAACATCAGGATTGAAGTTAAGTAAGAAAAGGTGTCACGTACTAGTGAACAAAGATAAGTGATGCATACCTTTGAATATGCACTAGTGCTGGCTGTGAGAGTGTTCGTATATATCACAGGAACTGTAGCAATAATAATAGATCCATAGAGATGTTAACGCCAGCATAACAAGCAAAAGATGATGAAAAATATTGTAGACGAACAAGCAAACACATGCTTGCTATACGAAAATGCAAATAAATGTCATAAAAAAACATGTTAAAGTGGGTGACATTTGCTAAATGAATACCTTGGCTGCCTATTGCAATTCCACTCCCAGATGAGTGTCACCATGTACTTTTTTTCTGCCTCCTATTTTACTCCATTATGACCTTATAGAAGCATAGTTTTAGGTTTTCAAGTAAATCATAGAAAAAGGACAACAGCAATCAGGATATAAAAATAACATGATTTTTATTTTAGTGCCTGCCACAAATATTGTTGATACGGCATTCAGAAATTATATTAAGCAAATACTTGAGCAAACGAACAGTAAATCATTTAAATTTTTCAAAAGCTTTTCGAAAATAAAAGCAAATAATTGAAAACCCCAAATGGTAGGTCAGTGGTTTTTTTTTTTTTTTTTGTTGCCGTAACATTTCAATTTATGGTATTTAAATACGTTAACCTTTAAAATAAATTACAGTGGAACGGAAAATAAAAAAAATGTATCCTGCTCACTCTAAAAAATAATGACAAGAATTTTGTGTCCATAAATTTTTTAAACTTAAATATATAGTTTAAGTTAATCACTTCAAATATTAAATTAATATGGTAAATAGTTACTTTAATAGAACTAAGTTTAAATTTCCATTTGTACAGAATTTTGTTGCAGGGAAATGCACACATAAAATGTAAATTGTGTGTTATCATTACAAGCAAAATATATTTTTCAACTCGATAAATTTTTATGATAATTGGAAACTACTTTTCACATAAACGATATTTACTATTCGAATTGTTTGAGCTAAATATTAATAAAATGAAATTGCTTCAGAAGTAATTAATTTTAAGTATTAATAGATTAAGTATGTGATCATAATTTTTGTATTACCATACATATAATAATTTCCCTCACAGGGAAATTGTGTATGAAAAAGAATTTCTCGCATTTTGTTTTATATATCAAAATTAGTCATATTAAATCAAAAATAATTCATATAAACTAAAATTTCCCTTAAAGGGAAATTTTGTATGAGAATAATTTTTTGTAGTTTCTTTTATATTTCAAAATTATTCACATTAAATAAAAAATAATTCATGTAAACTAAAATTTCCCTTAAAGGGAAATTTTGTATGAAATTTTTTTTTGTATAGTCTTTTATATTTCAAAATTATTCATATTAAATAAAAAATAGTTCATGTAAACTAAAATTTCCCTTAAAGGGAAATTTTTTATGAAACATAATTTTTCTTATTTTTCGTACATTTCAAAATTAATCATATTAAATAAAAAATACGGCATGTAAACTAAAATTTCCCTTAAAGGGAAATTTTGTATGAAAAAGATTTGTTTTTATTTGTTTTATACATATATCAAAATTATTGATATTAAATAAAAAATAATTCATGTACACTAAAATTCCCCGAAAAGGGAAATTTTTTATTCAAAGATATTTCCGTATTTTTGATATTTTAAAATTATTAGCATGGAATTCAAAATCATTCAAATAAAATAAAGTTTCTCTTAAAGGGAAATTTTTTCCAATAATATGTTTTTACATATAATTGAAAGGATAAATAACGAAAATTAAATATTTTGTTCACATATAAGTAAAACAAACTCTTTACATTTATAGTTCTTTGAGGTTTCAATAGATGTTCATCAATGATTTGAAATTAATAGTTAAAAGTACTTTTCCACTACTTATTTCTCACACAAAAATATGTGATTTTCTCAACAAATTGGCTTCTATAAGATATTTGTTAAAAATATATTTATATTTTTTTTTATAACAGGATCTACTCGTTATTTTTAGCTTTAAAAAATTTTTTTAAATATTTCGCTGCTACTAAAATCTTGTCTTGAAAATATGGCTATATTGTTTTGTAAGGTTTTCTTTATGACAATTTTTCAAAACTAGCATTAATAGCATTTAAAGAATATTTGCAAAAATCGGTAAGAAGGCAGAATTCGTGACACTGTTGTACATCTCACATATCTTTATAACATTATTGTTTTTCATTTTGCTTAATCTCAATATTTGTATGGTAAAATATTTACTTTATTTTATAATGCATGTATGAGTAACGCAACATCTGTTGCAAATTGCTTTACAATTTTGACAACAACAAAAGCAGCTGAAAAAAGCGTACAAGAACAACATGGAAGTATGATTATTTTTTTATTTTTTATTACAACTGAATTCCTTTTTAATTTTTTTCCCCCAATGTTACACATACACATGCCACCACATTTTTACATTTTAATTTACATACACAAATACAAAAGTACTCATATATACACATACATCTTTCATCCATTTGCAGTTTTCCATTTTTACGTTGCAAATAAATAAAACTTGTAAAAACCATGCAATAATAAAAAAAGCTGGCAAATACACGGCAGGACTTATGAATAAATAAGTGTGCCATTGTGTATGTGTGTGTGTGTGAAGATTTGTAAATATTGCTTGCATTTGTGTGCGTGCGTGAATGTATGAATACGAATTGCAATGTAAAATATAAACAAAAAATGCTAGTCACGTTGCAATGTTGTAAATAATGTATGACATCATGTGGAAAATATAAAAATTTCTTATTTAAAGCGTGATGAGGTTTGAATTATTTTCAATTTTTTCATGTTCGTCATTTTGTGTGCTTCCCAAATAAATTCTCAATAAAAAAAACATTCAACTGAAAAGTTTTCATGTGACTGTTATATGCTGC
Source organism: Linnaemya tessellans (assembly GCA_951800035.1). Classification (NCBI taxonomy): domain Eukaryota; kingdom Metazoa; phylum Arthropoda; class Insecta; order Diptera; family Tachinidae; genus Linnaemya; species Linnaemya tessellans. Next base: position 98,382,340 of record OX637536.1, on the reverse strand, counting down.
TCTTGCATATTCATGCCTCCCATTTATGTAAAATACTTTTTAATTTGGTTTTGGTCAATTAGCACATTAATATGATTATGATGAAAACTTTACGCATTTGTAAAAATTGACACCTCAATTAAGTTGAATAAAGGACGAAAACAGAGAATAGAGTATAAATTATAGCATGAAGACACCCACGGCATCACTGTCAACACAAAATTACATGGAGACTCATAATTTTGGTTCGATATACAAAAAAATAAATAGGAAAAGAAGTTTCAGTTAATTCTTTAAAATACCAATTGACGGTGCAATAAAATTTTCGAACAAAGTTTGTTAGCCTTAGAAATATAATTTTAAATGTATATTGTATATGGGAAATTTCAAACATAATTTTCCATCCACACTTTCCGCAATGCTAAGCAAAAGAAATTGTAAAAATTTAAATCACTGCCATCAAGGAAATTTTTTTTTTCATAGGGGAAATTTGGCATATGTTGATCAAGTTTAAGAATTCTCTTAAAAATAGTTCCAAATATGAAATAAATATTATTAAATGATTCTTAAAAAAGAAAAAAGGAAAAGTTTTACGAATGTAATAAAACAAATTCCTTAAAGGAATTTAATAAAAAGTCAAGATTTTTTAAACGCATAATTGAGAGAAAATGTCAACAAAATATAATTGCTTGGATAGTAATTAACTTTAAATATTAAAGGAATAATTATGCTTTCAAAATGTTTCTAATTTTAAACATTCTGCTGATTATTTTTCCCAAATTTGGAAATTTTTATTTTTTTTTAATTTTTTGCTAATTTGGAAAATTCCTAAATATATAACTTCACAATAGATTTTATTTCCATGCCAAATAATAATATCCCTATGTGGGAAATTTTTTATTCTAACCAATTTTTTCAAAATTTTATATACCCTGAATTTAGTAATATTATACAGAAAATATCATCTATTTAACTTCCATGCCAAATAATAATTTCCCTCTTGGGGAAATTTTTAATTCCAAAATTTTTTTTAAATTTTTATATGCCCTGATTTTATTAATATTATACAGAAAATTTCGTCTATAAAATAGAATTTTCCTTTAAGGGAAATTTTAACCCGTAGTAGTTTATATGTAGTATGAATAATACTTAACGAAAATTATGCAACTATGTAATTTTTTACAAGATTAGAATTTCCATTTAAGGGAAATTTTAACTTCCACGCCAAATTATAATTTCCCTCTCGGGGAAATTTTTTATTCCAACCAATTTTTTTAAATTTGTATATAATCTGAATTTATTAATATTATACAGAAAATATCGCCTGTTTTACTTCCATGCCAAATAATAATTTCCCTCTTGGGGAAATATTTTATTCCAAAAAATTTTTCAAATTTTTATATACTCTGAATTTAGTAATATTATACAGAAAATTTCATCTATAAATTAAAATTTCCCTTTAAGGAAAATTTTAACCCATAGTAGTTTTTATGTAGTATGAATAATACTTAACGAAAATAATGCAACTAGCTATGTAATTTTTTACAAGATGGATTAAATTTCCTTTATTTATCTATGTATATAAAAATGCAGCAGTTTTGATTATTTATTTATCAAGAAGAAGAACAAAATCTATTCAGCCCAAAAATATTGTTTGTAATGGAGTCTTTTTAATAATTGGAAAATTTGAAATTTCTTACTAACATATTTATACTGATTATGAAATTACCAGTACTGAAACTTCCCTTAAAACTAAGTTACCCTCAAGTAATCTTTTAATTGCTTTTCCAAAAACAGCTTAATAAAGTTTAGCCCCTTGTATGCTTAAGAATGCAAATGACTTTTTGAGTGTGCTAATATTTCATAATAAGTATATTTTCCAATACATATTCTGTTCCCCCTGGCAAAATAAAGTTAAATCTCTGCATTTAAATCCGTTTTGCTAAATGTCTTTTTTAATAAAGCTTTTCAATTTATATTTCATGCAGATTTTTTTCCTGCTAAGGGGTGCACAAAATTCTGTTGAACTTGTATACGAGTATAATACATAGTATATTTTAATAGAAATAAAAGATGACAAAAAAAATTATTAAGAAAAAGTGAGTTGAAGTGCATGTTGCAAGAGAAAGGAAGAACATATTGAAACAAGCTAAAAGAAGCAGTATGCATGTAAGTGTTTATGTGTAAAATGGAATTTGAACTTATAATGTCACCAACACATACAGATGAGGACTTACCCACACGTTTAAGAACACCTATCTAAGAGCGGAAGCGTGTTTAAGTATATATTTTAGTATTTTTTGAAGGAAACGGGTTGCCTTTTGGTTTATTTTTTATCTTCTTTTCACTCCTTTATTGCTTGAACTTTTAACAAACATAATGTGCTGATATTCCTTAAGTTTCAATGCAGTGTGGACAGAAAATTCAATACAAGGAAAAATAATATGCAGTAAAAATTATGTAATAGAACTGATGATATGAAATTACAAGCAATAAAATTGAAATAATTTTTGTTTTCATATTTATTTTCAAGTTTCATTAACACAAGAGAGTTAGAAGTGTTTTAATTTTAAACTTATGACACTTTTAAATAAGGGAAATATTATAAAGCTAGTTTTGAACAAAATTTGGCTAAACAAATAGTTTTTCGAAATACCGGGACCAAATTACCGCATTCGATATGGAACGAAATTTCAACACAATTTAAAAGGAAATTTCGATCGATATCGAATGCCGTAATTTGCCCTTTGATATTAATTTCGAAATACATACATCACCGAAATGAAAATTTACCTTAGAAGAAAACTTTTAAGGTAAATTTAAAAAATAATTTTTTTATAAATGTAATTTATTTGCAGGAAAGTTTGTATTTATGAAGTAAATTTTTAAATTTTTTCAAAATTTGAGTACTTAATAAAATTTCCCAATAAGGGAAATTTGTGATTAGAACGATTTTTGAAAATTTTTTAACACTTTTTTTAAATACTGATATTAATTTCAAGGTATACCTTACAAGTAAAAATTTCCCTTTAAGGGAAATTTTATATATATATGAAAAAAAAATTATTCGAGTTCCAAAAATATTTCAGATATAAACCTTTTTCTGCAATATAAAGGGCTTCCTGGGCCACCATTTGTGTATCTTAAAAACTACGTAATGAAAATTTATACAACATAGTATATGTATGTACAATGTACATATGTATATTAATATCTATGTCTATTTGCAGAAAAATATTTATCTGTGAAAAAAGTTAAAATAAAAATTTCTCTGTTAGGTTAATTCGTGTTGAAAAAAATATTTTTGTATATCTTTTAATTGTTTTTCGTAATTACGAAAAACTGTATATTAAATATATTCATATGTATACTTATTTGCATGGGAATTTCCATTTATATCTTAAAATTGGTGCATGTAATAAAACTTCCCTATTAGGGAAATTCATGTTAAGAAAGATTTTGGAATTAATAATATTAAATATGAAGTACATTTTATAAAAAAAGTTGCGTGTAAGGGAAATATTTATTATATATGGGCATTTCCATTTTGGCGTTACGTTACTTTTGTACGACGATATGTTGAAAAAAACTTTAAAAACCATAATAATTTAAAAAAGTATTTTTCTCACATTCGAGAAGAGATTGGATAGCTCTATATTCAATAAAAACAATGCAAATAATCGAGCCTAAGGATTTCAAGATATACTCAAAAAAATTACATGGCGTTACGTTACAAAAAAAGGAAGTGCGATTTGACTTTGATAACAAAATTGTTTAACTCTGCGAATATTGAGCAAGTCTTTTTAATCAAAACTTTTTTGGTAGAACTTGGACTTATATATATTAATTTTCCAAGTTATTAAATGGAAAATTTTTTTCCTTTTGTTCTTTGAGGGAAAAAAGATCTGGCGTTACGTTACTGGCGTTACGTTACTAAAATTTCCACTTGATATTTATTTTGTTAAAAAAATACGAAAAACACATAAATATTAGAAAATTATATAAAAACTACGATATACTAAATATATTTTTTGCATTTGTTTTATGATTGAATATTTTTGTAGCAACAGTTTTGCAATAAGAGTATTATTATGAAATTGATTTTAGGAATGTTAATTATAAAGAGAAAATGCCCTTGAAGTTAAGAAACACTTACAAAAACGAGAACTTCAAACTTGTAGCTCAGTATTTCACCATCCCAACAAAAGAAAGCTTTAAGCTCCTAAATTTAATTTATTTTAGAAGTTTCTCCTTTATAATACATTAGGAAAATATATGTTTGTTAGATTTTAATTTTTCGATCAAGGTGGACTTTTTTCTGGAAATGTCCATATGTAGTATGTACATATGTATATATATATATATACATATATATATATATGCATATCCAATATAGTCTAAATAAACGTAAAAAAGCTTTATGTGATTTACAAACGTATTGACAACATCAACGCTGTAGTTTGAAAAATAAATAAACCATTTTTTACTAACTTTTAATGGTACTTTTTATTACGAATTGCGAAAAGAGCACGAAATAGGGTCATCAATTTACCCAACACTTACTTCTTTTTAATAACTTTTGCAAACAATTTAAAGTGTAACTGCCGGCAAGTGCAAATAATAAAAACTAAAAACATAATTTTCATTAATTAAATAAACCACCATTTAATAGCAGTTCTTAAATAATTTACGATAATAGTACATATTGATTATAAAAGCACTTGGCGTATGAGCGATAAAATACTTGATAAGTAAGAAGAAAAAAATACTCTTAAGAGGCGCCAAAACGGAAACGGAAGTTGCATAAGCATAAACATAGCAAAGCAAACGTTAATATAAATAGAACAGCCAAAAACAGTGCCGGTTTTGCATTTATGCTTAACGGCCTGATTGCTGTAGGCAACTTCACACGGATTCACTGTACATACATATATTTTCTATATAATTTAAATAATTGTACAATAAACGATACTCAAGCAAACAAATTTAAAAACAATTCAATTTTTAACTCTTTTATTTTAGGAAACGGAAGTTGTCTATTGTGCTTACATTTCACTTATGTATTTTTTCTTTTCCTTTTATTTCGCTAGTAGCAAATATTTTAATGGTTTTTGATTTCCATTTGTTTTTGTGTTTTATTTCGCTGGTAGTTTTTCTTGCTATTCGCTTCCTGAATATTTATTTTCATTTATAACACATTCTATCTATCTATTGCAGAAATTTATATTTTATACGAAAAATAAAAAATAAATAAAGTAAAATAAAACTGAAAAGTGTTTGTTGACGATGTTTGCAACGTTAACGATTATAAGAAACGGAAAGCTTAACGGAACCAACTATTTTTTTAGACATTTTTATACGAGCCAGACCCCTGAAATTTTGTATAGATACATTTTGAAGCATAGCACAGCTCAAGTTCGTAAATGGGATGAATCGAGCCAGAAGGAAAAGAGTTCCCCTAAGAAGAACTAAAGCAAACCCTAAAAATCAAGATAATCTTTAAAGGTTTTTTTGTAATTTTGTTCACTAAATGATATATTTTTATGTCAAAGAAGGTTCAAAGCCTTAAACTTGGAGCCAGAAAATCAACAAAATAAATTTGTTTACCCCTCCTTCTTTAGTGGGCGTTGACATAATATATTATATGTAAAAATAGTGTAAATTGTATTACTTAAACCTAGATTCCTTAAAAATTATATTTTTAAGCCTTTTTGGCGAAACTGAGATTTTCTTTGATCTTCCTTTAAGAAAGTACTAGCGGTTTTAAGAAAATCGCTTAGAAATAGAGTGATAGTTGCCACACTATCATACAAAAATATTAACATAATTTTCTTAGACGCCAACAAAATCGTCAGCTGTTTTCATAAAATTTTCCAAATCATAAGATATGCCAAAAAAAAAAAATTGTTACCTAATTGCAATTTTACCACACGAAAATAAAATAAACCTTTACATATGGCAACACTGGCAACAACTGTAATAAACAGCAATTTTTTTAAAATTAATTTCTGTTATTTAGGTAATTAATATTAAGGTTTTGAAATTAAAATGCTTCTAAAATTTGTTGGTCCTTCTTTTCTTTAAATGTGAAGTATTTCTTTTAATCATCGAAATCGTTCAATTGTTATACACCTACACACAAGCACACACACCAATAACATCAACCAACAACAATAAGCTAATGACTAACATTTTAAGTGTCTACTTTTAGGAGCTTTGCTAATGTTGTTTAACGTTTGCCATGGTCGTCTTTTATTATTATTATTGTTATAGTGGTTGCAGTTGTTGGCTGTTGTTATTGCGAAATTTAAGTATTTCGTTTGTATGTTTTTTGTTTATTTATTTATTTTTTTTTTTCTTAGATTTTTACATTTTTATGTCTGTATATGCGCTTAAATTGCTGTTCGTTCAGCAATTTGCTTTCTTAAGAGAAATGCTTGTATATTTTAACTTTATATATATCAATACGGATATATAAGGTTCGCTTGTATGTTTATATATTTTGTTTTTCTTGATATTGGTGTTGCCTGGCAGGCATTTAAGATGCCAAAGTTCTGATAACACACGCTCTTATTACAGTGGTAATGAGGAAAAGTGTGATAATCGCAATTTTCTGTGCAAAGCGTAAAATTGCCACTTAGAAGCAAACAAAGTTTAACTTGCTTTTCCCTTTTTTGGTGTTATTGAAAATTTAAAGAATCAAAGAAGATATAAAAAATTAATTTTGTAAGATATCAAAAGATTAAACATAAAACTAGGGGAGTGTGCTCTACATTTAAACATTATTTCTCTTTTTTCTTATTTTAGACAATTTTAGTGTCAAATCTATTTAAAATAATATTATCTTTATCTTAAATTTGTACACACATTAAATTATATGTAAATTCCTTATACTTATGCTTTTCCGCTTTATTTGACTAATCTTAAAAGTATAATTAATTTTGTATGTATTTTAAAATATTTTTGGTCTATTGTTTGTAAATTTAAAAAGTAATATATTAGGAAAAGAAAACAATATCTATGTCGTATCATTTGAAAAAAAACAAAGCTATTATTTATTTACATTAACCGCTTATATTGTAAGAAATACCTAAATGTATGCCACATAATCACAAAGATATATATACTCCTGTAAGTATGCTTTAAATATTTCAAGTATTTCAATAACAAACAATAATGGTTATCAATGACATGAATTAAATAAATTATAGGTCTAATGATTTATTTAATATCTAAAAATATATAAAATTGCCCTTATTTGCATTTCAAATGAGTTTAAAGGCTTAAATTGAAAAAAAAGATATATGAATTACACTGAAACAAATTTTGTACAGTCGGTGAATATATATTTTTCTAAAATAAATTTTCTAAATATTTTTGGTTAAGGGTTGTTGAAATATTTTGTATGTACTTTATGAATAGGGATTTTTATTTTCATTATTTAATGTATTATTAATTATTAGGATACGTCAAGTAGTTGTCAAGTAGACCTCGTATATTGTACTTTAACTATTTTCTCTTTGACAACCTTCTTCTGATTAGCTCAGCTATAGGGTTAAAAATGTTTAACAATTAATGGTGATTTCTTTTCTGAAAAAATGTAACATTTTATCACTGTTTTCCTCAGAAACTACAACTGGGCGCATTTTTAAAATAAAAATAATTTTTCTGAAGAGATGGTAGATTAATTTCTAATAAATTCACTATTTCGAAATGCCAAAATATTGGCATTTTTTATTGAAAAGTGCAAAATATGTAGCATTCGTTTTTAGAAAAGAAATCGATATGAAATTCAAACACTCAAAATCAGTATTGCCATAATTTATTTATATATTTATTTTATTTTCTTAATATATGTATGTATATTTAGTTTTATTTATTTATTTATTAATATATATATATTTTTTTTTGAGCTCCGAATAAAAAGTCTAACTGATGCATTTCTAAGAAATAATTTATTTACGAAATGTTTTTAAAACAAATTTTCCCTTAAAATTTCCCATAAAGTACTTATAAATACGCTACATATTATTTCGTGGTACACTTTTACCTCTCTTATAGGTCACCAGTATTAATGTAGCATATATAATTTTAAAGGTATTTTTATGTAGATATGCACATTTTTAACATTTCTTTAAGCTTTCAACATAAAAGTATTAGAAAAATTGCTAAAAATACAACAATAAAATCTTATTTCGTTTTATTAAAATCTGCACAACTTTTTATCATTCTAGCAAAGCAAGAACATATTTTTTTCAAATGTTTCTAATCTCTCTGCCAACTTGCAATATATAACATTTTTTTCCTTTATTGCTGATATTTATAACATATTTTTCGTCATATTTGAAATATCTGTGATTGTATGACCTAAGCAACTTTGCTAATGGTCATTTAAACACATACACAAATAAATTTTTTTTCATGTCATTTCATCTTAGATTGATATGGGTTTATTTAAAGACATATAAATTGAGTAAAATTTATTACACTTTAATGTTTATTTATTGTATATTCAATATTTTTACATACACATATGTAAACACATATTTACTTATTCAAAGTACGAGTAAACCTGCTTGTGGCTAAGGCTACAGTAACTCAAACAAGTGTTTGTGCGATAAAAAAAATTATTTTATGATAATATTTGTGTATATGAAGGCAAATATGTGTGACCATCTAAATAGTTATATTTTTTAAATATCGCATGCAATATTTTTATATATCGCATGCGATTTTTTAGATATCGCATGAGATATTTATTTTAAAGTGCGGTTTAGGCAGCCAGAATAAAATATTTTTCTTTATTAAAAAGTGTGTAACATTTGGACATAGAAATTATTTTTCACTGGGCACAAAAAAATGCACTAATACGAGGCCTCTCCAAAAAATTAAGTGAATTGTAAAATAATAAAATATCCTTGGCCACAATCATTCAATTAAAATTTTGTGTAAGAATGGTATTAAGAGCTGCAAAATCTATTTGGTGATAAATTTATAGGCAGAAGTGGTTTACTGGTCCCCTCGTACATGCCTTTTAACGCCTCTGGATTACTTTTTATGGATCTTTTATGGATTATTTTAACTTATTGGTTTATGCTGACAAACCAGCAGCTCTTGAAATATTTAAAGCAAATATTGCAGCCACCTTTGACGTCATACGTCCAGATTTATTGAAAAATTACACTAATCGAATGGTCAATAAAACTAGTAGGCGTGGCATAATGCCAGAAATCATATTTACAAAATAGGTGCTACATATAATAAAAAAAAATTTCATGATGCTAAAAAATATCGCATGCGATATTTTAAAAAAAATTTACGTTTTCTCTACACACGTTATTATAATTTAATTTAAAAGATTTCGGCCAACAATACTGGGCTTAGTTAAGGTTTTTACAATTCGTAGCTGCCTAAAAGTAGACTTTGAACATTATTTGTAAACCTTGACTTATATTATGCCATATTTTTGACAGTTTTATTTAATAAAATTAAAAATCATACTTTTATGCATTTTAAGGCAATTTTTAAGGAATTTGTTAAATAGAATATTTAACAAAAATTTATTTTTTAATTTAATAAATTCTGTATTTACACACTGTGTCTCACTCAAATCGTCGTAATTTCTTTACGTTAGATATATGAGATATAAGTTTTGTAGCCCCATGAATTTATTAAACTATTCTCTAATTATTTTATTAATTTATATTGTATTAGAGAGAAGATTTATTTTTATCAATATTTAGAGGTAAAGCCATTATTTAATCATACAGTAAATGTAAATTTATTGCTTGATAATAACTGATGCCATAAATAATGTAGTATATTTTAAGGATTTTTGTTTTAATATATTTACATACACACACAGATTTGCATATGCAAAAGGGATAATTATTTATGCTAGAAAAGCATTTGTATTTATAAATGTATTAAGCTTTAGAAAAAAATTTTGTAAATATTTCTTAAAGATATATTTCCCACAAAATTTCTTATTAAATCCAAAAATTTTTTTTACTGTCAAAATGCCAATTTGTTGCAAAATCTCCAAAACTCTTACAATTCTATGCAATTTAAAACTTAAATAATATTTTTTTCTTAGTTCTTTATAAATTTTCACTTTCCTTGATTGTGCAGTTGAAATGTTGAAAGGAAATTTTCCCTTGTTCTTCTATTATTGCTAGAGTTGTAGAGTGTTTGAATTTAATCGAATTAATTATGCTTGAGTCTATATACAAAACAACCAGCCAGAAATAGTAGGTAGTTGTGTGCATTTGTAATTTGATTAATTAACGCCTAAATGTATGCAGACAGTTTTGCAACATTTTCAATTTCACTTGATTTCTCTTTATAATTTTTCTACTCTTGTTTTCTATACTTTCGGTTGATTGTTGGCTCAGAAAGCCGGCAAAAAAATAAAAGATTTTGTGAAGAGGAAAAAAGGGAGACTTTTTAGCAGTCAGACATTCTGTGTTTGTTATTGTTGACAATGAAACCGAGTTGTTGCCTATTGTTAAGGGAATTGATGGCAAGTATATTATATTTTGTATTACACAGACATGATACTAGGGCTGTATTTTAAGAATTTAGGGCCGTAAGTGATGGACATATTTATTGGTGTCCATAGTACTAAAGTTAAGTTCCCATAATATGTATACGAATATTTAAGCTAAACAATTTTTAATGGACTCTTCTAGTGTTTAATGTCCTGTGGTTGATATTGCTTTGAAGTTGACGGCAACGCGGCAAGTAGTTACAAAATAAGGAAAAATATTTCGATCGAATATGTATGAATATATACCATATTTTAAATACATTAATAAGAATTGGACTCTATATTTTTTTACTGGACTAGTTGGAACAAAAAATTAAAACAAGTGCATACTTTTGGGAGATACTAAATAACTTGATATGAACTTTGTGTTTAAAAACTTTTGCTGAAGAGAGCTGGAAGTAGCTTATGGACATTAAATATATTTTATAAACTATAGAAAATATCCCAGAACAACGGCTAAACATTGCTTTATGTGACGCATGCGCGAATTGTAGTTCGAGCATAAAACATATAATATCAGTTTTTAGGGTGTCTAGACTTTGTTTTTTTGTTTTTTTTTTTTTAATTTAATTATGCCAAAGTTGAATTATACGACACGCGCTATTAAGTACTAAAAATGTTGTTTGTATAAAAAAAAAAGAAACTCACCGGTAAATTTCGCAGGTTCTCTCCAGTGTGAGTCTGCATATAACACAATTGCCTTCGTGTGCCATGAATTTAAATTTTATTATTATTTTAGGATTATTTAAAAAACGATTTTTATTTATTTATTGATATTCAATACTATGAACAGATATTTTACATAACAACACTTTTATTTTATTATTTCAATTATATTTTGTAAATTTAACTGCGTTCGGTAAAAAAGAACCTTTTATTTTAATAAAAAAACACTTGCTTAAAAACACATAAAATTTTCTTTTAAAAAACTCCCTTGTGCAAACAGCCCTAAACATATCACTCCACTTATTCTTATAAATACACACAGAAATTCTTATGATCATACCTGCACTCATATTTCTGTTTGTATGGATCTATATACAACGAACGCACAAGGCACAAATATTATCTTTTGTGAGTTTAAGTCCATTCTAGAATCCCCCGGCAACGAAATGTTTACATATTTATTGTTCTACACGAAATAAATGTTATTTACATCTAAGAATATTACTTATTTATTATTTATATTTGTTATATCATTTATCAACGCAAGCCATTATTTTTATTAAAACAAAGTACTCGACTCGCTCCTTAATAAAATAGAATTGCTTAATATCAGCAGTTGAGAATGAACAAAGCGGAAGGAAATATACTCTTCTAAATAATTTCAACATGCAAAAGTTCATCTTGCAGTAGGAAACATATAGCAACGCCTTGCACCTTCAAATGCATTTTCAAAGGCAGCATGAATTAAAACAAAACAAATGGTAATGGCAGCAATAAAAAATTCTATTGTATTAAACCACCTTTTTTTTAATACTAAAGAGCAATTCAAAGTTGTAGATTCTAGCAGTTGATGAAGAAAAAAGAAGAAAACACATTCACTATATTATATCATTGTCAATACATCAGTTGAATACGATTTAGCAAAGCCGCACACCTACAAACGCTGATGTATAGGCAATATGTAACTATATTTTAACACAGATATGTTGTATATATATTTTAGCTTTACCACAATAAATTACTAACACGACAAAATTTTCTTACACACGCGATGTTCCTAACTCTTCTGCGACTGACAACTAATTGAAGCTTTGAGTGCCACAGTAGCAACTTTCAGTATGAGTACGAAATTTATAATTCTCTCACACTAACTTAATATTGCAGTTGAATGTGACTTAGCAAAGTCATAAACCTAAAAACGCTCTTGTATAAGCAACATTCAAAGCTTTTATTTATACAAGGTTTAGACTTTTCATATACAGTTTTATTGCAATGAGAGCTTGAGCTAAACTGTTGAAATAGGAGTAAGAATTTTCCTTCAAATTTTATTTAAAGTACTCTAATTCCTTCCTCTTTTGGTTCATACTCAAGTACTAGAATTTTCAACTTTGTTGGTTGAAAGATACTACACACATTTATACTAATGCACAGTACATATGTACATACACATGCATATACATACAAAAATTTTTCTAATACTCACAACAATATGGCCGACAGAATTTGCATTAATTTTGCAAAATGATTTGCACGTATAATAATAATAGATTGATATATAACAGAATGTTTTTATTATTTCCCAAGTCTTGAACTATATTTTAACACAAAAAAATTGATTTTCTTTTTTACCTTTACCACAATAATTTATATTGTATTAATGCGAAATTTTTTTTACAAACGCGACGTACTTAACTCTTCGGCGATTGACAATTAACTAAAGCTTTTAGTGCCATAGTAGCAATTTTCAGTATGAGCACGAAATATAGAAGGCAAGTGTATGCCTGCACTATATAAAATTCTCTGACACGAAGTTAAAATATCAGTTGAGTGCAATTTAGCAAAGCCACACACCTGATATCGTTGTTGTATACGCAATACGTAACTGTTCAAAGCTTTGAACTACACGAGCTTAAGCTAAATTGTTGAAATGAGAGTAAGAACTTTCCGGCGACAATATTAGTACTTAAAGTAATATAATTCCTTCCTCTTTTTGTTCATACTAGAATTTTCAACTTTGTTGATAGAAAGGCACTACACACATTTATACTAATGCACAGTGCATACATTAAAAAAATTGTGTAATACTCACAACAAAATGGCCGACAAAATTTTGCATTCATTTTGCAATATGATTTTAAGGTAAAATACTATATCTTGAAACGCGACAGAATTTTTTTTATTATTTCCCAGTTCATGAACTATATTTTAACACAGATATGCTGTATATATATATATTTTACCTTTACCACAATAAATTATAAATTATTAACACGACAAAATTTTCTTACACACGCGATGTTCTTAACTCTTCTGCGACTGACAACTAACTGAAGCTTTGAGTGCCACAGTAGCAATATTCAGTATGAGTACGAAATTTATAATTCTCTCACACTAACTTAATATAGCAGTTAGGTGCAAATTAGCAAAGTCGTAAACCTAAAAAGTTCTTGTGTAGGCAAGATTCAAAGCTTTGATTAATACCAGATTTAGACTTTTCATATAAAGTTTTATTGAGAGCTTGAGCTAAATTGTTGAAATAGGCGTAAGAATTTTCCTTCAAATTTTACTTAAAGTACTCTAATTCCTTCCTCTTTTGGTTTATACTCAAGTACTAGAATTTTCAACTTTGTTGATTAAAAAGGCATTACACACATTTATACTAATGCACAGTATATATGTACATACATATGCATATACATACAAAAAATTGTCTAATACTCACAACAATATGGCCGACAGAATTTGCATTAATTTTGCAAAATGATTTTCACGTATCATAATAATAGATTGATATATAACAGAATGTTTTTATTATTCCCCAAGTCTTGAACTATATTTTAACACAAAAATATTGATTTTCTTTTTACCTTTACCACAATAATTTATATATTATTAATGCGAAATTTTTTCTACAAACGCGACGTACTTAACTCTTCGGCGACTGACAATTAACTAAAGCTTGTAGTGCCATAGTAGCAATTTTCAGTATGAGCACCAAAAATAGAACGCAAGTGTTTGCCTGCACTATATAAAATTCTCTCACACGAAATTAATATATCAGTTGAGTGCAATTTAGCAAAGCCATAAACCTAAAAACGCTCTTGGCAACATTCAAAGCTTTTATTTATACAAGATTTAGACTTTTCATATACAGTTTTATTGCAATGAGAGCTTGAGCTAAACTGTTGAAATAGTAGCAAGAATTTTCCTTCAAATTTTACTTAAAGTACTCTAATTCCTTCCTCTTTTGGTTCATACTCAAGTACTAGAATTTTCAACTTTGTTGGTTGAAAGATACTACACACATTTATACTAATGCACAGTAAATACATATGTACATATGCATATACATAAAAAAAATTGTCTAATACTCACAACAATATGGCCGACAGAATTTGCATTAATTTTGCAAAATGATTTGCACGTATCATAATAATAGATTGATATATAACAGAATGTTTTTATTATTCCCCAAGTCTTGAACTATATTTTAACACAAAAATATTGATTTTCTTTTTACCTTTACCACAATAATTTATATATTATTAATGCGAAATTTTTTCTACAAACGCGACGTACTTAACTCTTCGGCGACTGACAATTAACTAAAGCTTGTAGTGCCATAGTAGCAATTTTCAGTATGAGCACCAAAAATAGAACGCAAGTGTTTGCCTGCACTATATAAAATTCTCTCACACGAAATTAATATATCAGTTGAGTGCAATTTAGCAAAGCCATAAACCTAAAAACGCTCTTGGCAACATTCAAAGCTTTTATTTATACAAGATTTAGACTTTTCATATACAGTTTTATTGCAATGAGAGCTTGAGCTAAACTGTTGAAATAGTAGCAAGAATTTTCCTTCAAATTTTACTTAAAGTACTCTAATTCCTTCCTCTTTTGGTTCATACTCAAGTACTAGAATTTTCAACTTTGTTGGTTGAAAGATACTACACACATTTATACTAATGCACAGTAAATACATACATATGTACATATGCATATACATAAAAAAAATTGTCTAATACTCACAACAATATGGCCGACAGAATTTGCATTAATTTTGCAAAATGATTTGCACGTACAATAATAATAGATTGATATATAACAGAATGTTTTTATTATTTCCCAAGTCTTGAACTATATTTTAACACAAAAATATTGAATTTCTTTTTAACCTTTACCACAATAATTTATTTATTATTAATGCGAAATTTTTTCTACAAACGCGACGTACTTAACTCTTCGGCGACTGACAATTAACTAAAGCTTGTAGTGCCATAGTAGCAATTTTCAGTATGAGCACGAAATATAAAAGGCAAGTGTATGCCTGCACTATATAAAATTCTCTCACACGAAGTTAATATATCAGTTGAGTGCAATTTAGCAAAGCCACACACCTGATAAGGCTGTTGTATAGGCAATACGTAACTGTTCAAAGCTTTGAACTACACGAGCTTAAGCTAAATTGTTGAAATGGGAGTAAGAACTTTCCGCCGACAATATTAGTACTTAAAGTACTATAATTCCTTCCTCTTTTTGCTCATACTAGAATTTTCAACTTTGTTGATTGAAAGGCACTACACACAGTTGTACTAATGTACAGTGCCACTTTAAAAAAAACTGTCTAATACTCACAACAAAATGGCCGACAAAATTTTGCATTCATTTTGCAAGATGATTTCAAGGAAAAATAATATATATATCTTGAAACGAAATGAAATGTTTTTATTATTTGCCAACTTTTGTACTATATTTTAACACAAATATGTTGTATATATTTTTTAACTTTACCACAATAAATTATAAATTATTAACACGACAAAATTTTCTTACACACGCGATGTTCTTAACACTTCAGCGACTGTCAACTAACTAAACCTTTGAGTGCCACAGTAGCAATTTTGAGTAATGAATACAAAAGATATTGGTTAGGAATTTAAAATTGATAGAAAAAAAGGGAAACTTGAGTGAAAATGGATTGTTTTAAAGTAATTAAGTGAATAAAGCTTTTTCGGGCAAAAAAATTACAATTCAATTGTATTAATTGTATTGTATTGTAATACGCCAGCGAAGTAGGAATGAAAATAAATACAACAAAGTTTCTGTGTAACTTTTTAATTTTCTTCGTCTCTCCTCTTAACAGTATCAGCTCCTTTTCCAGTTCCCGCCCAGTTTAGTGCATATATAGGGATATTTTTGTGAGCGCAGGTCCAACTAAAAAAAAATAGTTATTTACTGTAGGATACAATAAGAATTTTATGTTTTCTTAATTTTTTATTTTTGTTCAGACTCAATTCTGCAATCTACAAATTATTTTTTAAGAATTTGTATTACTTCAAAAATTCTTATCTTAATAATTTTATTATTTATTCGAAAGTTTTACGATACAATAAGAACCTTATTTTTTAATTTTTTTTTTGTATTAATTTAAATATTCTTATCTTAAAGATAAAAATTTTCTTTCACACCAAGTTAATATATCAGATAATGAAAGCAAAAAGATTTTCAGTGTTAAAAGAAATCTGTGATCAAATAAAAAAATTTCATAGCACTAAAAAGGCAATTTTCGCCACAAACATTTATTAATTTTATTAATCCAAATTCCCAAGAATTCTAATTTCAATTCGTTTTCTATTGATAATTAATTTCAAACACCTTTTAAATGTGTTGCGCATTCATCAAACACTCTACTGGAGACCTTTAATTTGAAAGTGAAAGGAAAGGGAATTGTTATCTTTTCGAACACTTAATTTAAGTTATTTTTACTTTGTCTCTTATTCCAGATCATTATTGGCTCAGCTGGTGTTATTATTATGTGTTATTTATTAATTTAATTATGAATTTAACATATTGGGAAATTAATATCATATTGAAGTATTATTTAATACTTAAAGTATACAATAGTTATTGGGGTATGACTTGGCAAGTTAAAGTATGCTATGAAAATAAATCAAATACACGCTGTTTAAAAGAGTGCAAAAACTCAGTAGCAATAACACAAAATTTCTCTAAACATTTTTCAAAAAAAAAATTATTTAAAAGTTGTACCGCAAAACTATCAAAACAGGTCATGTTCTAACATGATTGTTTATGACCTCTGACCTTCCGCTTTAGTAGCTCTTCCAAAACTTCTAATTTTACCTTAAATGTTGCTTTCATATTTTTCTATACTTAAATCATTTTCTCTTAAATACATTCATGCATAAATTTTGAGCTCCACATCTCGTACTCTAAAATTTGGCCCAAATTACATTTGATATTCGTTTTGAGTACCAAAGGAATTTATTTAATTTTCCATTAAAACAATGTTTAACACACACATGTGTGTGTGTTTTTGTAGTTCCCGCTTGTTTCCTTTACTTTGTTGTAAAGGATTTAAAATTAGTTTGAACGTCAAGCACAGAAATATGCAACGGACAAGTTTTATCGCCCACAACTCCCAATCATATGCTACATTTCAATACAAACGAATTTAACATGCATGTGTATGTGTGTGTGTGTCTGTGCGCATAAGTGATTTTCTATAAACATTTTAACCGCTAAATATTTAACTACGTTAAAAACCACAAATAGAATTTTAGTGGGAAATGGCTGCTGAAATTTGGAGTACTTTCCAAAGTAATTGGGTCTACTTTTTCCATTATATAGGGGACAACAGGAGTAGGAGTATGTCCAGATTAGGAATACAATTCTTGTTTTTGTTGCTTTTTTCTTATTTAAAATTATTTATTCGAATAAATTTGTGAAATAAAATTCTAATATATTTAATAAAATTTATCGATAATAAGAATTATTAAAAAAAACTTTATTATTTAGTTCTATGCGATTTTTAATTTTATGAGATTTTATTTCAACGTTCCCTTTTCGATAACAAAACCTTTTCCACAAAAATTTTGTTTTCGATAATTATGTTTCGAAAAAATTTTTTGATTGACCAACTTTTTCTGAATTGCTGTGTAACAACAATTGGTTTTCTAAAATATGTTGTTTTCGATAAAAATATTTTTTTCTTAAGAAATTTTGTTATCGATATCAAAAAAAATCGCAAAGAGTTATTTAATAATCAATTAGTTCCTATTTGAAGTAAAAAATTGTATGTGCTAGAATCTTTTTTATTTTGGCGTTTTTTCGATAACAAAAACTTTTCCACAAAAACTTTGTTATCGATAACAAAATTATGTTTAGAATAACCTGTGATTGTTTAATTTTCTCTGAACTGCGATGAGCTTTAAGAAGAATGGGCTTCTTTTAATATTTCCTTAAGAAATTTTGTTATCGATAACAAAAAAATTATTTAATAATAAATTAGCTGCGATTTGAAATAAAAAATTTCGGACATAAAATCTATTTCTTTATGGTAATTTTTGCGATAACAACACCTTTTCTATGGAAACATTGTTATCGATAACAAAACTGTGGTTTTTTTAGTAACTGCAGTGTTTAACTAAAAAATTGGTATTCGGAAATTTATAAATTTTATTGCTAGTGACAAAATAAATTACTCCAAAAATGTTATCTTATTAATAGCAAAACACGCTTCCAGGCATTGTTATCGATAAAACGTTTTTAAAAATATTTTATTGTAAAAGTAATTTTTCTAAAACTAGTTCTGTTTGAGATAAGAATATCTTACAGAAATTTGCCAAAGAATTTTAAAAACCTGAAGAAAAAATATTTACCAAGTGCCCAGTTGTTTGCCTTAAGAAATTTTGTTATCGATAACAAAAAAAAAATATGGGAAAATATTATTTAATAATCAATTAGTTGCGATTTGAAATAAAAACCTTTCGTAATTTTGTTTAGCCAAAAGATCACAGAAGCTAAAAGGCATAGTTCATGTTATAAAAACAAATTTTTTTAATAATTCTGTTTTCGATAACAATTCCTCAATGAAATTTGGCAAACAATTTTATTACATTTATAAAAGTGCTTTATCAAATGCCGAATTGTTTGCCCAGGCTTTAATTAAACCTGTCGTAGTTTTGACTTAAAACTGTTTGAGGATAAACAAAATACAGACACTAAAATGCATCGTTCACGTTTAGTTTTCCTGTATTAGACAGACACAGAGGTAATAAATGACTCAATTGAAATTCTAATTTGTTTGTAGTTGTGTTTTTGTGGTATTTCATGTTGTGGTTTTTAATGATTGTTTGCGGGCCAGAAACTTGCTGAATGAGTAACAATCGAAAACATTAAGTACAATTTAGAAACAAGCAAAAACATATAAGCAGATTTACTTAAATAATGTGTGTGTAAAGAGCAACAATTTAATATAGATTAAATTTCCTTTTAATTCTTAAATTTACGCAGCAAACCACCGCGGCCGGTAAGAGAAGCAGTAGCAGTTGCTGCCGCTCCTCGACGAAAACGGGAATGCGTGCCAAATTGTTTGCCAGCTGCCAACATGGCGGCAGAGCCGGATACTTCATCTTTTTCGGGTAAGTGAGCCACATGTAAGATGTCCCATAATAGTTTAGCATTTTCCTGGGAGTCCAGCAAAGCAGCCAGCTCAGCCTTTAAGAAATATCAATTATATGAAATTATAAAAATCTCTTTGAAACAAAAACTTATGTCAGTAACCAACCTGTGACTTTTTGAGTAACTCCTTCAAACTGCCACCATGTCTCATTAGTTTATTTACATTGCGTGTATTAACACCGGGCAAGCGTAAAAGAAAGTCATAAATGTTGGCATTAAATTTCAAATCATCATAGGCTCCCGCATCATCACCACCCAATGCAGCTGCCTGTTTGGCATCGGGTTCTGGTTTACCCAACTTCAGCTCCTCAAATAGTTGAGCGGTAGCGTAGGGACTAGGCGACCATATCAGGCGTAATTTGGGAAAATGTAAAGTTAAAAGCTGCAATTTTTGTACAATATCAGCATTAGTGGAGGAGGTATTCTGTGAGAGCATATATTTGCCCTGCAAATGAAAAGGTTTATTTTGATCGAACTCTATGAGAAGTATTGGCTTGGCATAGTAGCGTTGCATTTGTATGCACTGATTGTACAAGCGGCCGGAATTAAGTGAGCCAATTAAATCTGATATGGATTTACGTTCCACGCAAATTTCGGGCGTTAAAATATAATCACCTATCTGTGAGAAAGCAATAATTAATTGAAAATCAAATATTATAACATTTTCGCTTACGGTTATTGTAACTGGCAGTACTTCTATGCCTCTTTTGTGTATCAGACATGGCAAATCTGAACGAAATTCACGCATATCAACTATAATTCGAGGATTTTGTTCAGCTACTGTTTGTTTGTTGGTCTCTTGGCCGCCAGCTTTACGGCTTTGGGCATTGGATGCTTCAACAGCTTCAGGATCTTTGTAAGATTTGAATAGTGTAAAAGCCTCATCGGTTTTGCCATCTTGATACTCAGGTATGACCATTTTCTATGAAAATATTTTACTTAGAATAAGAATTGCCGCAATTAATTTCTAAACCATTTAAACTTACACTTTTCGTATCGATTATCAATTCAAAGGCCTGTTTCTCTCTTCGCAAACTAGTAAGATACGATTGTTCTTCCACTGTGCGGGCGTGTATCAAGAAGAACACTTTCATTCTGTCTTTGGCTGCACGTCGTTGGCGGGCTTCATATATTTCCAATTGCCGTATGGCCGTAACATTGCAATGATACATGATAACATATTGGGGTGTAATTTCATCTAGAATCCTTTCCAAAGCCATTGAACCCTCTCGTTCGGTCTTGAATGTTTGCAAACATATTAAAGGTTCTTTGTGGGCTGCTATGGCAGCTGTTATATCTAGATTTTCCATTTCAGGAAATGGTTCAAATACTGAGTTATTTATGCTGACATCAGCCTCCTTGTCGTTATCATTTAAAAGCGTTACATCTGAATTTTCAAACTGCGTTTGTGTCATGGTAAGCATGTAACTTTCTTGAAAATAATTTTCTTGCACATCCTCCAAATCGTTGCGTAAAAGTTGTGTAAGTTCATCGATTTGTTGTGGATTTTCTGAGTCATCTGCCTCATTGTTCGACAGATTTTCTGTTTTGCTCGACTTCTGTGTATTACTTAAGTGTTGCTGAGACAAACTTATTTCCAACTCTTTGCCAGTTTGTATTTTTGCATATATTTTTCCCAATTTTCCTATCGGTATTTGTTGTTTCATGGCAGTGTAGAGCAAGAAGCGTTCATCACTTTGTGTTAGGAACTGTCGTAGTTGGTAGCATGTTCTAGTATCCTGGCAAAGAATTAATACTTTCGGCGGATCATAGCTATCGGGTTTAGTGCGTTTCATATCACTAGGTATCTCCACTTTTAAAATTTCCGCCAAATACTTCCACTTAGGACAAGGTTCTGGTTCGAATTCTGTAAAAACGCAATGCCGTATTGGAAAATTTCAAAATTTTTTAGGAAAAAAGTTTACAGAAAGAGTTTGTGCTATTAAGAAGTAATTTAATAATAACTTTTTGCAAGCTTGTAGCTTTTTTTTTAAATTTCATTTAGTTTTATACTTTAAATATTTTGCTCGCAGATAAAGGCAGTTTCTCCAAGAAAATGTCGGGCAATAGTTGTACTCTATTTTAAAATATACTTATCGTTTGTTGATTTCAATAACTATATGTCACAACAGAAAATAATTTTTTTTTAAATATTTTGATAAAACAACAGCGCAAAGCTGTAGCAAAATATTGAACATATAAAAATAAATAAAATTTCATATAAAAAAGGGCAGCAGCTTAAAAATAATTATGAAATTAAATTTAAAAGATCTAGAATAATTAATAATTACAGAAATAATTTTTTTATCTGCATTATTTTCAATTTATTGGTAATTTGTGAAATTTTTGAAATACTGAATTTTATTTCAATTTCGTAGGATAGTTACTACACTAAAACAAAAAAAAACTTTTTTAAAATGCTGCAATTTTTAAACATAAAAAATTAAAATAAGAATATTTTTATATTAATATAAATTTATATCGAAACATATTTAAAATGTACGCCCTAATTCCCAAAATTATTTTTTCTTTTTAAAATAATATTATTTTTTTGTTTCAAATTTTAAAAATAAGAATGAAAATTTTTAAAATAAATATAAAACAAACTTAGTTCAGTTTGAATATTGCTTGTTCTATATATATATTTTTTTTTAATTTTTCGGGTGTACATAATAACAAAATATGCAGATTAATTATTTAAATGCAATATTATTTCTAGGGCTGTCAATTAATATCGGCAAGCTTATAATAAGTAAAAAGAATTTATATATTTGTTTAAATAATGATTGCCTTTATTTATTGAGGACAAAACTAAATTGTCATTTGCAAAGTGATTTGTTAGTTAATTTGAAACTTACCTTCTTTGTCATTGTATACCCGTTCCTTTGACAGCTTAAAAATTTGCTCCGCTGAATCTAACAGAGTCCAACCAGAGTTGCTGAGAGCATATTCCGTAGTTCTATAGCGTTTAATTAAAGCATATGCGCTTACCGCATCATTATACATAGTTGCTCTAAAAAAAAGAACAGCCATTAAATTTTATCTACAGACAGTTAAACTATTATACGAACATCATTAAACTTCTTAGGATTTTTAAGTCCGCCACTATTAGTTTTGTTTGTGAATTCAATTGATGCCATATACTATCCAATTGTGCTTGTAATATTTTATGGAATTTTTTTGTAACACAATTTTCCACGGTAATTTCCTCCATATCCACTGTACGATTAATACGTTTTATTTCACGCACCAAATAGTTCATAATATCAAGTATATGCCCTTGTATCATTTGCATTTTGTCCGGCAATGGCACATGTAACTCTATGGTTTGAGCCTCATATGGTTTTAATGACGATTGGACGATGGCATGAAATCTAGGCCATATAAATAGCTCTTTAACAAATAAATTACGCATTATACGTTCAATGTGACCATAACCCATGGTGAAAGCTTCAGCACTGCTGGAAAAGGCTTTTATGAAACCAGTTTTATTACGTTGCCTATATAAACGTAAGGCAAAGGATTCTTGGCAGGATTCAATAATTGTATGAGCTCGCAATACAATTATTCCGGTTATAAGTTCGATGGGTATGCGATTTTTTAAAAGATCTACTACTAAGATACGAGTGGTAATAAATTGTATGCCACCTTCAAGGTAGACACGTTCTCTGGAAAGTAAGAATAATATTTAAAGATTCTTATAAAATAATTTTTAGCTGTAATTTGAATTTTTTAATAAGGTGACATCTAGAAATTTAACAAAAAATACTTTAATTTCATTCACCTTTCTTTAGCTGTATTGGCCACTTCATGTACATATTTCTTTTCCAATTTTGATTTATAATACTGTTCTTCCCAGTCGGAATTGTTTATGACCAATATCAAATTTCCTGCATCGCTATAAACTTTTAATATGTTCATCACTACACGTTCATAACTCAGGCCTCTAAACAAAAAACAGAAATACTCAGTGGTATCATTATTCAAAAATTATATACATGTTATGTATCTTACTTGGCACAAACCATTAAAGCGTCCGCATGTATCATATCCAAAAACATTTGCTTCTCATATTCCAGAAGGACAACATTTCTGCTCATTAAATACTCTTCGGCTGTAACAATATTAGCCAAATCCTCATCTTCTTGTATTTGTTTAGCTTCTGCTGCAGCCTTGCTGCATGAAGGTTGTTCGTCATTGTTATTTATATTTGCCTTTTCTGATATGGTCTCAAAATTCTCCATTTAATTAAATTTAATATTTGTTTTGTGAAATTTCGTAGAAGCCGGCAAAATTATGTTTGTTTATGTTTACATTCTACAGCTGTTTTAGTACTGTTGTTTCTGTGAATGCTTTAAAGTACTGTATAAGTGTAATTGTTCCGAGGTTGTTGATCTAGCTACGATTTAAATTGCGCTTGATACCAACTTCACTCTAATTGGAATAATTTTGATTTTTTATAAATTAATTAAGAAACTACAAAAAAGTATGTGGAAGCTGCAAAATGGTTTAAACAAATAAAATTCTTTAAGCTGCCACAAGTCTATGTCAAAACTGTACAATTATTAATGCAGGCGCTTAATCTTCAACGGCATCTACATACAGCATGTGCAGGTAAATATATTATTTAAGTTTTTAAAGTCCTTGCCCATGTTCTTCATCTCAAGGAATAGTGCAGGGGGATACATGAAAATTGCTCACATATTTGCTCAAACTGATTTTGATGTTAGCCGCACAGTATTTAAGGAATCCTTTCAAGTTTTCAATACTGAGCCCTACGTACATATTCCATTTAATTATTCTTATTTATGGACAGTGCGCTTCAAATGATTTGCCTCAACTATTTCCATTTCATTAACAACTTGCAATCGTGGCTAAAAAAAATATAAGGGAATTGCCCGAACTTTAATCAATTACAATGTGTGTAGATATTTCCATTTGAAGGAGAAAAACAAACAAATTGAGTACGAAATTGATTTTAAAGAATGTTCTAATAAACAGTAGGTATGTATGATGAATCATACATTGTATATGCGAATGAATATTTGAACAAAAAAAATTTTAAATCCATTCATCAAATCCACAAATTTTAATCAATTCAAAGACGTTTGTTTAATTATTTCATTATGTTTGCGGCAAAATAATTTAACAGCTTCAATTATTTGTATTTCAGTTGCATCTAGGAATATAAACAAATTAAAAAGACAGCTAATATTTAATTAATAGTGTAATAAAAATTACTTCATCCTCAAGAAAGAAAGCATATAAAAATAATCAAAAGAATTAACATTATTAAAGGATGATTCCTTTATTAAAAGTTTTTAAAAATATTTTACTGCCCCTTCCACAATGAAATTATACTGTCGCAAAATTAACATTCAAAACGGAAGTACACGACTAGAGCAGACTGCTTACGTTATTAAGATATTTTTAATTTATTTAAACTTTGATTAACCTTTATTTACTTTATTTGCATTATTAAAAATTTAACTTATTAAAATTCTATTTATTTGTTAACAAACTATTAACGAAATATTGAATTTTAATAAATAAAATTTTTAATACTTAACTTTATAAATAGACCTCGAGCTTAATAAACTTAATAAAAAAATTTGAATTTAGACATGCTTGTTAGGCACCCTTCTGACTGACTGTTCCTATCGATGTTTCGCAAAAAATTATTTCTGCAACATTTTTTAATTTTAACTAAAGTGAAGAAGAATTAAAAAAAATATATAATTTATATTTTGACAATGATTTTGTAGCCACATACAAATAGCCTTCTTACAAATAATAGTAGAAAGAAGCATGCAGACAGCTATATAATATATTTAAAATTTAAATAAAATTAAAAAAAAATTAGAATAACCTGAAAGTACCCTTTCTTTGCACGATTTCAGTGTTTAAACTCGCTATTTCGGCAATTGAAATTGAATATTCGTCTACTACGAGTATGTAAAATCAAAAATGTTCTGAAATTTAAACGTTTTAATTGTGCTCCTAGGAAAAACCAACAATAATTACCATCTTTGATTTTGATAAGAAAGTCTGCTCATTGGAACGTGCTTGCCATGATAATGATTTGGCGGAAGTTCTTCAAGCCTGGCAGGTAGAACACTATCAATATCCCACCTAAACGTCTCTTTTCACAAACTGCATCATATAGTCCAATAAATATGAAGTATGATGTGCTTGTGTTTGAGTGTATTAGTGAACTAAGGGAATTTACCGGTTTAAATATATCTTTTAATATAAAATCTCGTATAAATGGTGCTGAGAACTCAGTCTAACGTTTTCATTTAAAGTGATAACATCGATAGAGGATAAAAAGAAAGCAAGTGGATTTTCTTAATTAAAAAACTACAAACGAATTAATAATAGTCGCAAATAAATAATTTGTTTAATTGAATTATAATATATAAATAAATAATTCATTTAAAAAACTTATATTAATAGTATATAGAATATACTTAGATAAATACGTGAGAATATCTATAAACAAACAAAATAATAATAATAATATAAATGTGTAAATATCAGTCTCTGTCTGGCAGTTGCCGCATTAACATCGTTTTCTGCTCTTATTTTGAGTGTGTAATCTTAGTGTTTTTGCGTTTTTGTTTGTTATTTTGATCTCTCTGAGAAATAACAAATTTTTTTTATACTATACATACATTTTTCCTGGTTGGGAATAAATTTTGGTCCGCGTTTGTTTTTCATAAATACAGTTGTAATTTTGAGGTTTTCTACGCCATGAATGGGGTTTATCCCCCAAATCACAATCGGTTCAGGGAACTGGGTTCCTTGGCCGAGAAAAACAAAGGTAATAAAAGTAAACGCCCACGCCCCGAGGATTTCATTCCGTTACCGGAAGTTTCTAGTAACGAACAGCATCTTCCGAGATACCTAGTTGCGTCCACAATACCAACAACACCAGAAATTGAAGCTCGTCCCCTTTCATCATACAACGTATTTCAAGTTGAACGTGGACTAAATTATATTAGCAAAGAACGATTGGAAGTCACGGAGATGAGAAGTGGCGACCTCTTGATCAAAGTACCAAACAAAAGAATAGCTGAACAATATCTAAAAGCCAACTATATTGACTGTATCCCGGTTAAAATCATACTCCACAAAACATTGAATACCATCCAAGGTCGCATATTTTCCAGAAAAATAATCTGTATCAGTGAGGAAGAGCTCCTAGATTCTCTTAAACCACAGAAAGTCGTTGAAGTAAGAAAAATTATGAAATTCGAAGGAAATGAAATGAAACCAACTGGTGCAGCAGTTTTGACATTTGATCTCATATATCGCCCAGAAAATCTTAAACTTGGTTGGGAGAGGGTCCCAGTCAATGAGTATATCCCAAATCCAATGAAGTGTCAAAACTGTCAGAAACTGGGTCACACAAAGAAACGTTGTCGAAATGTTGAGATATGCAAGGAATGCGGAACACCAACACCACATAACCCATGTGCACGTAAGTATTGTGTCAACTGTCAACTAGAGTCCCATACATCAAATGACCCAAACTGTCCAACATTCTGGAAGCATAAGTCAGTAAACTATCTCAGAATATCAAGAAGATGCACAAATCGAGAAGCTTGGGAAATTTTTAACAACAACCCAACACTTAACACCCTAAAGCCCATAAATAAAATTGTAAAAAATACACAAACCTACGCACAAATATTGGCTGCACAACCATCAAAAAATGTGCCGATGACAACCAAAATAAGCCAAAAGAACAAGAAAGATGATGTAATACCAGAAATCATCACCAATAACAACAAACACATAAATCCTCTCACAATAGAACCTTCCAAAATTGCAACAGAATTGTCTTTTAACAACACATCTATTTTATCTACCTCTGCCTCTTTAACAGAAAACAGTTATTTTATTCCAACAACACAAATAACAACAGATATATGTAGGCAAATCACAAATCAAGATAATATAGGAATACAAGAAAGTTATACAACCAACAACATGTTGCAGACTCAAATCCAAATAGCAACAACGAATAATAGTCAAGAAGATCAAGAAACACTCAAAAATTTTAAGTTGTCTAAAATGCATATGAATGCACAAAACAAAACACTCTACACAACTGATGACACCAGCTCATTTAAATATCATTGTCATGAGAATGACTCAATTTTCAGTGATGAAGATGCAGCAGTTTTTGATACTCACTTTAATATAGATAAAAACGTTACTGAAGATATTATTATTGATGAAATAAATGATGGTTTAGGTTTTACTTCACCATCTAGAGAAAACACAGATGACAAATCACCAACATCTAAATTGTATAAATCTTTTCCGGAACTAAATGTAATAATAACACCTAACACCTTAAAGGAAGCAAGAAAGGCCAACAACGCAGGGGGAAAAAAATAATTTTTTTTTATTTTAAATGAATATCGGGCTTAATATTTTGCAGTGGAACATACAGGGTTTTATAAACCACAAATACGCACTTGAACTTCTAATTGCATCACATAAACCGAATATAATAGCCCTACAAGAAACGCATATCACTGGAAGGAACAGACATTTGCTTCATGTACCTGGATACAAGGTGTATCACCATAACAAGGATTACACTTACGCAAAATCCGGTATTGCACTCCTAGTTAGAAACAACATAGAGGTAACGCAGCATTTGACATCGGCTGCCGAGCTCCTTTTTCAGACAATAATAATTCAATCAAATATGAAAATTTGCATAACCAACATATACAGGGAATGCGACGTAAAATTGACAACATCTATGGTTGACAGTATCTTCCCGGCAGATGATTTGCATCATTTGGTGATGGGAGACTTGAATTCACAGAATATTTTATGGGGATCGGGTACTAACTCTACTAGTGGGAAAATTTGGGAAAATTTTGCAGATGACAGGAACTTGGTGATTCTTAACGATGGGTCGCCAACGTTGTTCAACACCAGAAACACTCTCACTGCTGTCGATGTTACAATGGCAAGCGTTGATTTAGCACCTACACTAGTATGGAATATTTTACCTATACCCGAAGTTAGCGATCATTTTCCAATAAGGGTTACAAACAACACAGATAATATAAAGAAAATATTCATGCCTAGATTTAATGACGTCAAAGCAAATTGGCCGCTTTTTGCTGACAAAGTGTCTTTACTGAGTGACCAATTCCCACCATCACAAAACATAAACAGAGAAGCGGCTCAAATCAAACGTATTATTAGAAAATCGGCAAATGAGAGCATACCGTTGAGTAGAAGGCCTGAACAAAAAAATAACCCTATTTGGTTTAACTCCCATATTGCAAAACTAATTCGATTAAGACAGATAGCATGGAGAAATTTTAAGAGATGTCGCAACCAGTCCAACTGCTTGGATTACAGAAGAATATGCGCTAAAGTCAAAAGGGAATGTAAAGTTGCAAAAAAGAAAACCTGGGATAATTTTTTAAACTCCTTAAATCCAACAATGGACATTCGTTACTTGTGGAAAAAGGTTAATAATTTAAGGTCTGATAAGATGAATAATTTTCCCCCAATATGCGTCGATAGCAGCAGTTTTTCACATCCCCGGGAAATTGCGGGGAAATTTGCTGAGTACTGGACTTCAATTAGCTCTGACAGTACACTCCATCCTGACATAGTGGCATCAAAGAGAAATTTATGTATTGAAAAACTTACACAGTGTAATGAGGAACAAGAGTTCTGGTCTTTTGAAATAAGTGTTTCTGAGCTCGACAAAATTATGGTGACATTGAAAGGTTCAACACCTGCTCAAGACAAAATAACGTATTCAATGATAAAGAATCTTCCTTCCAAATTTAAACATCGATTGTGTGGATTGTATAACAACATATTGACAAAGAGCATTTTTCCCCAGGATTGGAAGGTTGCTATTTTGGCACCAATCCCTAAGCCCGGAAAGGATCCTAGCCGACTAGATGGATATCGTCCTATATCATTGTTACCAGTTCTTTCAAAAATTTTGGAGAAAATTTTGGCGAAAAGAGTTTGGAGAGCAGCAGAATTTCACTTGTCAACAATACAGCACGCTTTCATACCTAGACACGGTGTTCATAGTATATGTCATCAGATGGAGGAAGTTCTGCGCAGTAACCTGAAGAATCACATTCATAGTTTGGTAATTTCAGAAGACGTGGAAAGGGCCTTTGACAGGGTTGTACTTACTTTTATAATACATGAGATGAATGAGTGGGGAATGCCCAAAAATATTATGGAATTAATCAGATCCTTTCTTTCCAATCGTAGAGTTACTGTCAGAATAGATGGATATTTTTCGGGATATCATGTTATTGAGAATGGGGTCCCACAGGGTTCACCATTGTCTGTGGCTTTGTATACAATTTACGCAAACTCTTTGGCAAAGGCTATTGAGGCGGTTCCGGGCATGGCCTATGTTGGTGTTTATGCGGACAACATCTTTGCTATTGCTGCAGGAGAACATATCGAGGTTGTCTCTAAATTGAAAAATCTAGATGAAGTTATACACCAATGGGCAAACTCCAGAGGCGCCGTTGTACCTGTTGGAAAGGGTGAGATTCTACACGTTTGCAGAAAGCGGGAATGTATGATTGACAAAGTTAACATCAGAGGTATTGAAATAGCCATTGCAAATCAGATGAGAATTTTGGGCGTTTTGTTTACGAGAAATTTGTTATGGAATGCTCAGGTCAAGTATTTGTCAGGAAAACTTAGCAAAATAAACAATCTTCTGAAACTGATATGTTCTCGTAACAAAGGCCCTCATTTTAACACTGCTCTTGGAATATGTCAGTCGCTAGTGACTGGCACGCTGTTGCACTGTATAACAATTTACGGATGGACGTCAAAGAAAAACATTAGAACGTTGGACACAGCTATGAATAACTGTTACAGAACTGCATCTGGGCTATTGCGAACTACTCCTTTGGAGAAACTAAGAAGGGAGGCCGGATATCAAAATTTTCAATTTTTATTGGAAAAGACTGCTGTCAACATGGCATCGAGGGCAATAACAATCCATTCCGATGGGCTCCATGAAGTTTTTTGGAGCCACATTCGTCCCAATGATATACGTTTATCTTCTGCCATTAAGGAAATTGTAATGTTACTTGGAAAACATTGCATTTCATTACCAGAGAAGCCTAACTTGACGGCTCATCAATCTAGCTGTGCTATGACAGATATGAGTCTAAGTGTTCATTGCAAAAACAATGTGAACCCTATTTTGTTCAAAAAGAGTTTGCAAGATAAATTGACTTCATTCAGTCCTGAAATGGTAATATACACCGACGGTTCTTTCAACAATGGCGTAACAACATATTCAGTTATTCAACAAATAGGGCTATCACAATTTACTGATGTTTGTAGAGCAAGATTACCTGATGAGTCAGGTGTTTTTTCGGCAGAATTGGGTGCCATTAAAGCTGCAATTTCATATGCCATCCTAAAAAAGGTCAAAACAATTATTTGTACTGATAGTCTCAGTGCTACCAGAACTTTAGCAAAAAATCATAATGGAAATTATAACAATGTCATCAAGTTACCATATGGAAACCCGAAGATATTAATATTATGGATTCCATCACATATTGGTATCGAAGGGAACGAGTACGCTGATAAGTCAGCAAAGGAGGCACAGAGTTTACTCGAAATAACAGACATTCCATGCATTTCAAATGTTATTTCAAACCAATTCCGTAGTGTGCAAAAACAAATTCATCCTATCCAACAAAGACCCAGATACAATACTGGCTTTACCAGAAGCGACTGTGTGATGCTGAGTCGATTGAGAGTTGGCAAAGCACTTTTTAATACTCAACACTATTTCGACCGGACTGATCCGCCAAAATGCTCTCATTGCAATGTTCTGTTATCCGTGGTACACATTTTAACGGAATGTCCAGTATCCAAGATTGGTGAACACTTGGAGGAAGTAACAGACTGCACAACTGTGGCGAATTTATCACCTATCAGACATTGCCTCCAGAGCCATGGTATTCAGGATGTATAGATTTAAGTTCGATATTCCTTTTGAAATTTTTTTCCTTTTGATTATCTTTACTTTTGTAATTTTGGATCTATAGAACAATATCTTTTTTTTTTCATACTTTTGAATATAGTATGTATATATGTATATTTATTGCATATTTATTAGTTTATTTTTTTTTTCTTTTTCTCTTTTGAATTTTTTTTTAAATAATTATAATTTTTGTCTTTTGCGCGCATATGGTCTAGTTACCCGGCGCCTTGTGTATACTTTTGAAATTAATTTTTAAGGTATATTGTTATAAATAAATAAATAAATGTGTAAATATAACGATAACAACAAAGAAATTTGCAATTACAATAATAAAAGTGCTTTGTTTGGTGGTGTTTGGTTTTCTAATTGGCGTGTGTGGCGATTTTGAAATTTACAGTTTTCTCGCAAATCGACTACTATATAAGTAAAAGGCAGAGAGAGAGAGAGAGAGAGAGAGTGGGAGAGAACTGCTTACATTTCCATGCATATGTGTTCTAATACAGCCAAACACTTATAGATTTGGCAATTGTTTGTAATAGATCTTTCTTTACACTTTCTCTTAAATGGGATTATCAACGAATAAAAAGGTAAATTAAATTCTATATATGTACACTAAAGCCTTTGGTGACGAAAAGTTTAAACGTTTTGTTAAAATATTTTTCCTTTAAGTAAATAATTTTCGTTACTTCTCTTATAGTTGATAACTTAAAGACATTTGTGTTCTACTATTTTCTCACTTAAAGTTAAAAATTGGTTTTAACATTAAAACCATAAACAGCTGATTTTGCGCTTATACCCACATATCTATCAAAAATTCTTTATGAATATAAGAGTATTTGTTTAATAAATTCTGGATTCCAGACATAGATTGTGTAATAAACGTTTTCAAATTTAATTCCATCTCTCAGAAATATAGGAATTTGTTTCTGCAAATTTTCCTATTTTTATATAACATTTAATTGACAAACTGTACAACAGCTGATTTAGTTTATATGAAAAACTAAGGCATTTTTCAATGCCCTCTAAAAAAGAAATTATACTATAATATAAATTAAACAATAAAGAATTTTATAAAAATTGAGCACAAGCTTAATGAATAAACTAATAAGATCATTAAAAATAAATTAATAAATTATATTATTTAATTATGAGCTTTTTTTATAAAAGAATAACTATAATATTTTTATAGTCAATATTACGATATTAATTAGAGATAAAGGAAATTTAACAAATTTTATGCATATGAAATTATAAAATTTTATTAAAAGAATATTGTTTGTTTTAATTTTTACATAAAATTGAATGAACAAAATGCAAACAACTCAAAATAATTTTTGAAAATTTTAAAAAATAATGATATAAGTACTATAAAATATTCATTTCCTTTTATTTTAAATATTCAAAATAAACAGGAAGGAAAATTATTGTTCATTTTATTTGTTTAATTTTATATAAAAAAATTATAATATTTTATAATTTCATATGTTTAATTTTTTTTGTAAATATCCATTATCAATAATTGATGTCCTGAAGAAGATGTCCAGGACAATAAAAAGCTTATAGCTATTTTTGTTAAGTGACCTCAAGCTCATTATTAAAGTACATAATTGAAAATATAAATTTTGAAAAATTTAGCAATCAAATAAATTATATTATATTTCGCAAATGAATCCTTTAATTTAATTTTATGAAACTATTTCTACAAAGTGAATCCATATTATTTCACATAGAAATCATGTAGATTCCCAACGAGACAATGCGAATGTTTTGAATTTCCGGTGCATTCTTCTAAATCAGCTGTTTTCAATATTTAACATGGCAGTACTGAAGTTAATGCAGCCAAAAGCAAAGTTGCATTTCTAAAAACTTCCTACATACCGAAAATCAATTTAAAAAGAACTCAGATATTGTGGAAATCGCAGCTTTATGTATGTTTTATGTAACTTACTTTGGAAACCGAGAAACGTAAACCCGATATAACCTGATGCAATCGTAAAAAAATAAAATACTTGTAAGATTCAAATTATAATGCAATAATGTTTTAATATTAGTTTATGATATTTTTTTTAAAGATTATCTGTTATCAGTAGTATTTTCCTTTAAATGCTTGTTAAGCAATTCAGTTTTGTAATTGAGATTTTATAAATTATTAAACTGAGAATAGAAACAAATTCACAGAGAACTGCACAGATGCATTCATTACGAATGGGATTTTTTTTTTATTAATCAAGTAAATAATGCAAATATAATTAATAAATGATAATAAATAAATTTAGGCATTATAAATTCTTTTACATCAGCTCAAATTACAATCTTAAGCAAAAAAAAAAAAATTATTTTTGAGAGAAAAGAATCAGTAAATATTTACAAGCTAGAAATGTTCCTTAATACATATTGTGATCATCTGCAGATAAATACCTTTTAATTTTTATATAGTTTGTCTAAATCGTTTGCATACTATCGGTGTTAAAAGGATAACAAAATATTGGCTTTCTTATGAAATATTTATTTTTAACAGAAATTTATTTTTTCCTTTCAGTGCATTAGTATGTATGATGACATATCGCCCACCGAGATTAATCCGCGCCAAAAGGCGAATATATTGTCACAACTTATATTTGCCTGGATAATGCCTTTGCTATACAAGGGCTCTAAGCAAGGACTTAAAGAAGAAGATCTACCCAAATGTATGCCAGATGATGAAAGCAAACTTTTGGGTGATAAACTAGAGAAGTAAAAAAATATATATATATATATTAACAGAAAAGAAATTAAAAAAAAATTTTTATTGTGTAAATTCTTTCAGAAATTGGCTCAAAGAACTTGCAGCAAATGAAATGTCAGGCTGTGAGCCCAGCCTAAGAAGAGCGTTATGGAGAACTATTTGGCCTTCAGCAGTGCTTGATGGCTCTATATGTTTTTTATATATAATGCTTAAGTAAGTAAATTCATACCGAAATTAATTGCCTGTTGCTCGATGTAGAATTCATTAATTTCTTTTTAAAAAAACTTCCCGGAATTTTTAACGCACTTAAAACGGAAAATTAAAATAATATAATAATTTGAATTTCGGTGTCAAAGAACAGGTCATTAAATTTTCGAAAAAGTAAATAAAGTTTTATGTTCATTTTACTATTGTTTTCTCTCTCTCTCTTTCCTTTCCTAACAGATCCTTAATACCTTTAATACTGGCTAAATTACTTATAGAATTACAAAATGCTCAATCTCCCACCGATTTTCTTAAACGTACAAATAGAACAGATCTCACTGCTTATTTAGGAGCCGATATTAATGATACTAATTTAAGTGATACTCTTTTCAATACAACCGAAAAACAACTAACTGAGGCAAAGCAATTAAACGACAATGACATACGAGTAAACTGGCTGTGGCTTTGGCAGGATATTTACTTACTGGGAGCCCTCTTGGTGGGTTCCACATTTATGGGCTGCTTTATAAACCACCATGTGGATCAGAGACAAAAGCGCATGGGAGCCAAAATGAGAATCGCCTGTTGTTCACTAATACAAAGAAAGGTACACTATATAGGAAAAATTTATTTAACTGCCCTGACCTTTTTTCTTTAATTTCAGACCACAAAACTGTCCTTAAAAACTGCCCGTAACATATCGAAAATCGGCCATATTGTCAACTTAATCTCGAATGATGTCAATCGTTTGGATATCGGTTTCGTGTTTGCCCACTACCTTTGGATTTTACCCATACAAACTGTATTAATTGGTTACCTGATTTGGCAACGTTTAGGCTATGCTGCCATTATAGGTGTAGTAGCTTTGCTCCTGCAAACCATTCCCGTGCAAATGTGTTTGAGTTCCTGGACGGCCAGGCTAAGGCATCGCATAGCACTGCGTACCGATGCTCGTATTGGCAAAATGAATGAACTTATACGTGGCATACAGGTAATAAAAATGTATGCTTGGGAGTCGTGTTTTCAGGAAGTGGTAAAAGAATCACGACGCCAGGAAATACGTGAGACACGTAAAGCTGCTTATTTAAGAAGTTTCTATTTGAGCAGCATGATTCTGCCCGAACGTTTAACTTTATTTATCACTATAGTGGCGGCAGTTGAAATGGGCACGGTGATCTCGGCCGATGCCATATTCTCGATAGCGAATTTATATCATGTTTTTCAACTTGTTGCCGGTATATTTTGTCCCATGGCTATATCATTTGCCTCGGAGGCTTTCGTTTCCATCGAACGTGTTCAACAGTTTTTAATACAACCAGAAAAGGATAATATTAAACACTCTTTGCCGCTCTCCAAAAATGCTGTGGAAATTGAAAATGTCACTGCTGCCTGGGATGTTAAGCCAACGCTGAAAAATATTAGTCTTACAGTGCCCAAAGGCAAGTTGTGTGTAATTGCGGGTCCGGTAGGATCCGGTAAGGTAAGTGGAAAAATATAGAATTATAATTTCCATAATATATTGTAAAAAAAAGCAAAACACCTTTTTAATAGTTTCTATAAACGAAAAATGGTGAAAGCATTTTTTATCGGATATTAACATGCACGTGCATGCATTAGACGAGTTTTTTCTTCACAAAAACATTAAGTGAATAATCTTAAGTCAAATAATGTGAAAACTTTTAGATATTAATAAAAAATTTACTTTGTGGTTTAACGCCATAAAAATTCAAAATTGTGAAAATTTTCTTTAAAAAAATAAGACTTCACGAATTTCATACACACTGTGAGCATGTTTAATCACAAATATTAAATATTCTATAAATTTAAAATTTTGTTATTGTTAATCAATTGTTATTGTGAAGATATCGAAATATTACAAAATTAATAAATAATAGTTTTTAAAGTTCTTATATTATTATTATACTCTGATATTTTTAAGCTTAAGGTCTCTTTATTTTAATTTAATTTTTAATTTCAATATTTCGTCACTCCTTTGTGTGACTTTTTCAGGAAATTAATTATTTAATTTATTTTATTCCTAAAGAAGTCACACAAAGGAGTGACGAAATATTGGAATTAAAAATTAAATTAAAATAAAGAGGCCTTAAGCTTAAAAATATCAGAGTATTAATAATAATTAAAAAGAGGTCAAGAAACCAGAAGAATTTACAAATTTCAAGAGCTCAGTTCTTATTTTATAAAAAAAAGCCTCAAGCTCAATATTACTACTTAAGTTAAGAAATTGTTTTAAATTCAAATGCCGGTTTTTATAAAAAAAAATAAACATTTTCGTCTGTGTTCATGCTGAAACAACAATAAAAGAACTCTAATTTGTTTTTGTTTTCACTATAAAATCCTAGACGAAAAATTCAATTTCATTTAAAAAAATATTCCGCAAATTTTCAATTAAGAATGAAATGTTTAAAATATTCCTTTTGCCTTTCAGAGCTCTTTACTGCAGCTGATATTGGGCGAGCTGAATGCCGATCAAGGCAGCATTAAAGTCTGCGATAATATTTGCTATGCTTCTCAGGAGCCTTGGCTTTTTAGTGGCACAATTAAGAACAACATACTCTTCACGTTGCCTTACCAACAACAGCGCTACCAACAAGTCGTGGAGAACTGTTCGCTGCTAAAAGATTTTCAACAACTTCGTTACCAGGATCGTACCCTGGTGGGCGAAAGGGGCGCCTCCTTGTCGGGTGGACAAAAGGCTCGTATTAATTTGGCTCGTGCTGTTTATCACGAGGCCGAAGTGTATCTTTTCGATGATCCTTTAAGTGCTGTTGATGCCAATGTGGGCCGTAGTTTGTACGACGACGTTATAGGACCACGCGGGCTATTGCAAAACAAAACAAGAATTTTGGTTACCCATCAAACTCAATATATTAACGAAGAAGCAGATGTAATAGTATGGGTGCAGGATGGTGGCATTAGAAGTGGCAATTGGGCGACAATGCGTGATACTATAAATAATATGGCCATAAAAGAAAATAAGATGTTGGTGAAGGCTGCAAGGGAGCAGATGGCAAATGGGGAAAATAATATGGAACCGGAAGAGCCCCAAGAACATGAGGCTTTACTCAATGGAAAAGTAGGTTATTTTAAAACTTTTATTTTTACTGAGCTATTACAATTTGTGTGTTTTATGTTTAGCATCAAGACTGCGAAAATACTGAGAATAACGAAGACGATCAACGGGTGTCGGAGGATCAGGGCAAAGGTTGTGTTAAGGCCAGTATTTGGTGGTCCTATTTCCGTGCTGGCAATAGTATTTGTGGTCTGCTTTATATCACCTTCATATTGTTTATATCGCAAGCAATTTGCAGTGGAGCTGATTATTTTGTTAACATTTATACGAAAATAGTTTTTATGGATAAACATCATGAGGACTCTTTCATATCAGAGGATATCTGTCTTATCATTTATTCCATACTGATAGCGGCTGCCATATTTGTGGGTTAATTTCTTCAAATTGTTATTAATCTTGCCTTATACAGAAAAACTCTTTCAGGTGATCATTTATCGTTGTTATTTGTTTTTAAAAACTTGCATGCATGCCTCCAAGGTCCTGCATGATCGCATGTTTGGCTGTATTTTAAAGGCCACTATGCGTTTCTTCGATAGTAATCCTTCGGGGCGTATTTTAAATCGGTTTTCCAAGGATATGGGTGCCATAGATGAAAGTTTGCCACGTTTTATGTCTGAATTCACCCATTTGGCTTTAGTAATGTTGGGTGTGCTGGTGGTGATTTGTATTGTTAATCCCATGCTTTTGATAGCCGTCGCTTTAGTGGCTTTAGTTGATTTGGTCATCATAAAATTGTATTTGCGTTCGTCCCAGGATCTGAAGCGGTTGGAAGGAATACGTAAGCTAAGAAAAGTTTTCTTTTTTTTTATTATATAAAAATTTACACAATTTTAATGTGAATTAGATTTTTAAATACAAATAAAAAATTTTATTATTCGAAGTTATATTTTTCTAATTTTGTTTAGCCTTTAATATTTTAATTTAAGTGGAGCTTGGGGCTTATTTTTATAAAATAATAACTTAAAGAAACTATTATTTATTTATTTCCCAATATTTCGATATCCTCTTAATATCTGCTACAAATAATTAACTGTTATCCTGTAGAAAATATCCACAGGATATTGAAAAATAAATAAATAATAGTTCTTTAAAGTTACTAATTTATAAAAATAAGTCTCAGGCTCAATATTATTACATAAATTAAAAAATTAATTGAAGAAGATGTCCAGACAATATCGAAATATTGCAAACTAAATAAGTTATAGTTTTTTAAAGCTATTATTTTATAAAAATAACCCTCAACCTCAATATTATTACTTAAATTATTCGAAGTTATTAGTTTTATTATTATTAAGATAAGAACTTTTTGCTCAGACTCAAGTTCAAATCTGCAATCTTCAAATTATTGTTTTTTAAATTTTATTAAATTCAAATTATATATTTTCTAATTTTTCGACCTTTTGTTTTTATAAAAATTTTAATTATAGATAATAAGCTTGAGGTCTGTTTTATTAAATAATAATAAAGGATATCCTCTGGATATCCTCTTCAGGATAACAATGAAATTAATATTAAATTAACAATATTAACATATAAAATAGAAAAAATTTAATTATAATTAATCCCCCTTATTCTCTATGTTTTGTTCTTTTTTTTTGATATAAAAATGTAATTGAATGAAAAAATATTTTTATAACTCATGGAGCTTTGGAATATTTAAAACAAAGTATTCTAAAAGAAAGCTCGAAATATATATGCAGAATTTATTTATTTTAAAAATTTAATAGTTAGAATTTTTTATTCAGACTCAAGTTCAAATTAGCAAAGAAATTTTTTTAATTTATTAAATTTAAATTATTTTTATTTTATTTTTACCCAATCTGCAAATTATTTTTTAAGAAAAAATGTATTAAATATAAATTATTTTTATCTTAATAAAATAATTTAAATTTAATAAATTTGTTTCTTAAAAAATAATTTGCAGATTTGAACTTGACTGTGAATAAAAAATTCTTATTTGAATAATAAATTAAATAAATAAATTGATAATTTTACATATATATGTATTTCGAGCTTTCTTTAACTCTTATCCGAAGATCGACAGAGAAATCAACAAAAAATTCAACGATGATTAAATTACGTTTAATTTTGTCTCTTAGTTTTACTTAAACGCCAGATAAACCAGGTTTAACTATTTCAACACAACTTTTTAGTTTCTCCTGATCTTTTGATTAAATATTTCGAATTGAATTTGTAATTTTTCTTTAGGTCGCAGTCCCGTCTTCTCTCATGTATCGGCCACCCTGAGCGGTTTGTCGACAATACGTTGCCGCAAACGGGAAAGCAGCATGATCGAAGAGTTCGATAATCTCCAAGATATACACAGTGCTGCTTACCACTTAACCTTGACTTCCAATACAGCTCTGGGCCTGTGGTTGGATTGTGCCAATGTAATAATACTCTTAAATTCCGTTACATTCTCTTTCATACTCTGCAATATGGGTAAGTCAGATAAACACTAAAGCCTCACGCTTCTTTAACAATCTTTGGATGCGTGTATTTCAGATACCTACAGCGGTAACGTGGGTCTGGCCATAACACAAGCCATGATGCTAACCGGTATGGTACAATATGGCTTACGCCAGCTGGGCGAAGCCTTCCAACAAATGACCAGTGTTGAGCGTATACTGGAATATACAAGACTGGAACGGGAAAAGTTTAATGGTCAGACACCGGCTGGCAAGTGGCCCCACAATGGCTTTATAGAATACAAAAATGTTAATGTACGATATCGTGAGGGAGGCCAATTGGTTCTGAAAGATTTAAATTTTTCTTTAGCACCCGGTTGGAAGGTTGGTATTGTTGGCCGTACGGGGGCAGGCAAAACATCCTTGATATCTTCGCTATTCCGTTTATGTGAATGCATTAGTGGTGATATAGTCATAGATGGCCAGAACACGCGCGGTATAGATTTGAATAAGCTACGCTCGAGCATCGCGATTATACCACAGGAACCGGTTTTGTTTGAGGGCAGTATTCGTTACAATCTGGATCCATTTAACAAATACGACGACAGTGATATGTGGCAGGCATTAAAAAATGTAAGTTCTTCATTAAAAAAATTATATATCAGCTTGTCAAAGAATTCGTTTCCTTTTAGAAACGGCATTCATTCCGTATTTTCATTTTTGGCAAAACAGCCAAAAAAAATTAAAAAATGTTTCGGAATAAAATCTTTTTAATTTCTTTAGCTAATTCCTTCCGTTTACATTCGATTCCTTTCGGAAACAGAATTTATTCTGTATTTTGGTTCTTCAGAAAACGATAAACGAAACAATTTTTCGGAATAAAATAACTTGTACAGCCTTGTCACAGATTCTGATTCCTTTCGGAAACGGAATTAATTCCGTATTTTGAAAACAAAAAAAGGAAAAAATTTTTTGGAATGAGATCTTTTTTTAATCACTCGTTTTAAATTTAACATATTCTCTAAAATGTTTACAGGTTCAATTGGGACGCGATTTATCTTTAGATTCCCCAGTCACGGAATATGGCAGTAATCTCAGCATTGGCCAGCGTCAATTGATCTGCTTGGCCCGTGCTTTATTGGGCAATAATTCTATACTGGTCATGGATGAGGCCACTGCAAATGTTGATCAAAAGTATTTATAATTGCATTGCAAGTGAAAATAATTTTCATTAATTTTTTTTTTGTCAACTTTTAGCACCGATCATCTGATTCAAGAAACTATAAATCGGAATTTTTCTCATT
This sequence comes from Linnaemya tessellans, assembly GCA_951800035.1. Lineage (NCBI taxonomy): Eukaryota > Metazoa > Arthropoda > Insecta > Diptera > Tachinidae > Linnaemya > Linnaemya tessellans. The sequence goes on along the minus strand of OX637536.1, from coordinate 98,340,896 downwards.
GCACTGTTATCACTGTAGCTCATCGTTTAAAAACGGTTATGCGATCCGATCGTATAATGGTCTTAGACAATGGCGAGTTGAAAGAATTCGATATACCCTATAAATTGTTGCAAAAGTCTAATGGTCTGCTAAAACAAATGGTTGAAGCAACTGGCAATGAATCCAATTACCTAACAGCAATGGCTAAAGAGTATTACCAAGAGCAAAGGGAAACGACTTAAGGCTACCACTACACTTGTTCTGCATACAGTACAGTGTAGGCTTCATTAAAAAAGAACGTATTAATTTATGTGTTTCCATCGGTATCTTTTAAACTAATTAAAATTTACCTATTTTGCTAATAACATAATTTAAGGACAAAAGATAATGTAAAATATTCTCTCGTAAGGACTGAAAACATATACCGAAATTGCAAACCATACCAAACTAAAAGCTTTATTATAATAAAACGTATAGTATAACTATTTTTGAACAGTTAATAGGTTTTTAATTATTGAATTGAATTCTGTAACTGTTTAATTGTGATAAGACCTACAAGTTAAGATATAAATTATTATTAATTATATAAAATCTAAATACATACATTTTTATATATGTACTCGTACGTATTTATCTGCATATAATGTGCATATTTAACAGCTAGTTTTAAGAAAATAGTATTGAGAAAGATTTATTTTTTTAATTCTTTAAACTTGTAATTCACAATTTTTAAACATTTTTGAATGATATAAAAATATTTAAACCTAAATTTATTTAAAAAACCACAAATGATCGTGGCTAAGGACATGAATTCTTCCTACACGTAGGCAAAAATTTTTGGGGTTCTTTCTTTTTATTTTATTTTTTTTGTAGATCGGCTATATATTCCGTTTATTATATATACATATATTTTGAACATATTTTTTACTTGTCAAATAATTATAAAGAAAATTTTTTTAAAACTAAGGTAAAATGTGTTTTGGATACAATTTAAATTTAAAATATCTAATTAAAAAACTTTTTATATACTCAGAAGATATATTTTAAACGTAAAATATATAAATATTTTTATTAGCAATTAATAAAATATATAACTTTTTAAAACTAAGCTAATGAAATAAATTATTGTTAGATATATTTTATATATAAAACATATATTTAAACAATTGTTTTCTTAGCTCCATATATTTTCAAATCAAAATAAATATTTTAAGTCAATTCGGATAGGTATCAAATAATATACGGCGAAGATTTCTTGAAATTGCTTTGCCGACATATAACCTAGAATAAAACTAAATACAAAAGGTTCTGGCAGCCTTATATCCACTACATAAAAATACAACCATGAACAAATTGAAACTTTCCTTTATACAGTACCTGGTAAACATAACAATTGCACGTGCTGGATTTACATGGCAGAAGGAATATTTATTTTTCCTTAATTAACTGTAATAAAAATTCCAATCCGTTAGCAAATTTAGTTAACGAATAATTATCGGTATGTAATAAAAATAAACAATGGATTCGCACCAAGAATGCATAGAAAAACATGTAACAAATTTTAGTCAGTTTGCCAATCAATTTACAAAAGTTTTTATACCCATAGTAAGTACAGCCCTTAAAATGTCTGCAGAGGAGCCGGTCTCAGCTTATGAAGTATTTAAGGCGGCCAAAAATATGAGTGGTGGCAATAAAAACTCTAAGAAGAAACAAAATGGTACTGCTAAGAAAAATACTAGGAAAGATAATGTAAAGAAAGCTGCGCCCGCTAAACCTGGAGGAAAGTTGAAAACATCAAACACAAATAGACTGGGGAAAACGACAGTAAATAACAACAACTTAAAAAGTGCAAAAGGCAAAAAATCTCAACCAAACCAACTCGCCGCAGGGCATAAGAACGCACACTCAAACAATGTTAAAAGCTCAGAACTCGTCGATACAGTGGAACAATTTTTCACCGACCTTGCTAAAAGGCACACTAAAGGCGAGGTTAAAAAGCAAATGGAGCCAACAGTGGAAGAAGAACATGACGTAAGTTTTGTTAGTGAAGGATCGGGAGAATATACTTCTTGCACAGAAACTGATTCCTACTCCGATGAATGCACAATTGATGAAGGTGCAAGCTTTTCGGATGCTGAAAATGGTTTTGAAGAAGAATATTTAAGTTCAAATGAAGCTAATAATCAGGATGCACAGTCTTTACCTGAAACTAAAGCCAATAAAAAACGAAAAAGTCCTGAAACAGAACCTAATAAAAAGAAATCTCACAATAGTACAGCAAATGCTATTTCCGAGTGTAAAAAATCCAAAAAAGTGGATTCGAAAACACAATTACGTCACTCTTTGCCACATGGCATTAATGATAATCTTCCGCACCGGTCAAAGGGTGGCCGTACTTCGTTAGGATCTTCAGAAGAGATTACCAAGAAAGCAACAATCAAATCAAGTGGCAGTAATGTTTCCACTATTGCCAATGCTATATTAAAACCCCTATTGCCACCCACTAATATCGTTAAATTAAATAGTATTGAAGAAGGTAAACGTGCCTTTCAATGGCTGCTTAATCCAGTAACAGTTGATGATTTCTTTGACCAATATTGGGAACAAAAGGCGTGCTTACTTAAGCGTAATAAGTCCAGCTATTTTGGTCATTTGATATCATTTGAGTCAATAGACCAAATGTTGTTAAAAAATCATGTCGAATTTACTAAGAATATAGATGTGACGTCATATAAAAATGGTAAGTGTATATTTTTATTTATATGTTCTCGGCTATGTATTTTTATTGAGTCAATTTAGGCAAATGTAATCGTTGGCTCGAAAGCTTTGTATTAAAATAATCTAGTTTATGATTTCCTATATATATTTTTCTATAATCCCTGATTTCTTAATGGAAATGTTTTTAATTAAATATTTCAAATTCAAGGTGTTCGTGAAACATTAAACCCTGAGGGACGTGCAATGCCCCCAGTTGTTTGGGATCATTATGGCCAAGGCTGTAGTATTCGTTTGCTTAATCCTCAAACGTTTCTGCCTGCACTTTTCACACTCTGTACAACAATGCAGGAATATTTCCACTGTTTGGTGGGCACTAATGCTTATTTGACACCACCGAATAGTCAAGGCTTTGCTCCCCATTATGATGATATTGAAGCGTTTGTGTTACAAATTGAAGGACGTAAACGTTGGAAGCTTTATAAACCACGCAGTGCTTCGGAAATGCTACCACGCTACTCTTCTAAGAATTTTACGCAGGAAGAAATTGGCAAACCAATATTAGAGGAGGTATATTTCATTATGACCATAATTAAAAAAAAAAAAAAAAAATTTCATTTCATTTAAAAAGGTCTTAGAACCGGGAGATGTTTTATATTTTCCGCGCGGCACTATACATCAGGCTTCCACTGAACCCGGCCACCATTCTTTGCACATTACTTTAAGTGTTTACCAGAAGCAATCATTTGCGGATTTGTTTGAGAAAATGTTACCTATAATGCTGCAAAAGGCTATTGCTGCCAATGTGGAACTGAGAAGAGGATTGCCCTTACATACCTGGCAGCACGCAGGCGTAGCTTACAGTGACAGTTCCACCAAAGAGAGAGCCGATATGACAAAGAAAGTTACTCAACTAATGCATAAATTTATGCGTGATTTGCCTTTGCAAGAAATTATGGATGCTGGAGTGGATCAATTGGCGAAAAAGTTTCAACATGAAGCTTTGCCTCCCGAAATTTTCCCCGCTGAAAATTTGCGCACTGTTTTTGGTTCCCGCAGTCGTACTAATGAGCGCGGTGAATGCGTATGCGATTATGATATAGATGAACGCACTAATATTCGTTTGTTAAGAGCAAATATCTTGCGTTTGGTTGAAGAAGGCGATAAGATATGTATTTATTATTATTTGGATAATTCTAAGGAATATTGTGAATATGAACCCAACTTTATTGAAATTGAACTTATGGAGGCTGCCAGTGTTGAGGTCTTGATAAAATCTTATCCCCAATATGTGGGAGTGTCGCAATTGCCCTTGCCATCGGATGAGGAAAAAATTATGCTGGTCAGTGCTTTATGGGAGAGGGGCTTATTAATGATGGAAAAGCCATTTAGATAAGAATATAATTAAGGGCAGTAATCAGGTTTTGTTGAGAAAAGTCTGTTAGCTTAGGATTTATTCTTAATTGCGATTCTATAAAATTATTTCTACTTGTGAAGATTGTTTTTTAAACATTTTAATGTATTTGAGTTATTTGTTTTGCAATGTTAATAAATTATACTTTGATTGTACTTAGATGGAATACAATGGATACATACCACTATTGTCCATTTCTGGCAGTGACCGAGTTTCAATAAAATGGAAACTATTACAAATTATTTGAATTCTGTGCCACTAAGGGAAAATTTAGTGTAGAAAAGTATACAAGCACAAAGTAACGGCATTTGATAGTCCCATTTGTAAGGTACTGTATAAAAGAAATTCATTTTCTAACCGCTGTTTTTGTGTTATCATTCTGTTGTGCATGTCAAACCAAGAAACCATTTTGTCAGCTGTTGAAAAATATTTCTTGCACAATTTTCACATATTCTAATTAAATTAATCGAAAATTTTATTGTTTTAAATAAAACATGCGTTTAACAAACATTTTGTTAAAAAAAGTTAAAAGCAAGTAAGTAATCCAAATGAAGTTTTTAACTTATTAATATAAACTTTGTAATTGAATCCTTTCCTTAGACGCATCATGGTCGTAGTGGAGAGTGTGGTTAGTGGTCATCAATTCAATACATTTCGAGATCGTTTAGCGGATAAAATTGAACTAGTGCGTTTTGATCCTTACAGTAAGTCGGTTTCTTTTAATTATTGATATAAAAATGTATTAAATTGTGCCATCATTTTCTTTATCTTAACTGTGTAGTTCAAATGGATAGTGTCTATCGCGAACGCAAGAAGATACGCAGTGCTTGAACCCGTAATATAATATATTCCCAATACTAATCTTTGTTTGTTTTTATTAATAAAACTTTTGTTTTCATGTTAAAGAAATTAAGAAAAAATGCTGTAATACAGTGAAAACAAATATCAAATTGTGAGTTCAAGAAACCTATATATGTACATACACACATGCATACATGGAAAAACTGTTAATCAAGAAATACAAAAACAGGTTAGTACATCAATCACCTCCAATTAATTTTGTTGTAGAAGCTTAAAGATATGTGCAGGGTTTTGCAGGCTTTTGTATAAAATATGCCAAATGTAAATATGCTTAGAAATTGTTAGATATCCAAAGCCTACTTGTGTGTATATTGCTTTCTCACATGAATGAGTTAATTTTTTAGATGAACTTGGGTAGCGATTTGAAATGCTATAGTTAAATAGGAGTTTCTAAAATTAAAGTTTTTGGGCTTTACCGGTAATTTGATCGTTTTGAAATCATGTCGCAAGATTATGGGTATCCAAATAACTATTAGTTTAAATTTGTTAAACTTTTACTCAATGGAATTAACATGAGAATTAAGAAAAGTTCTTGCTTAATACAACGTAAATTAGTGATGGTAAGTATGACCACTAAATTGATTATTTGTATTGTTCGAATAATGATTATTTTCCCGTGTTCAGTATTTATTTTCATAATTAATTTTTTTAAGTATTTGATTTTATATAATACAAACAATACCTCATAAGAAGTATTGAAATAGGTATTTAAAATACGCCCAAAAAATAATAAGGGGTTAGATTAGCCTTTAAGGCAAGAGTTACTAGAAATAAAAACGACTTGTTTCTTTTAATATTGACTATTTATAAACATCGGCCACGGAATATTTATGATTAGCTAGAAACAGAGATAAGAGTAGAAAAAGAATCATGCTTCCCTAATCTAACAGCATTAAAATACATTTTAACCGTGACAAAAAGGTTGAAGAATTATTCTCACTTCCTGCCCTTGTGCTTGAATTTTGTTTGGGGGCTTTTATTTGTAAAGAAATTTTAATTTAATTAGCGCTTAGCGCAAGAAAACAAAAGACCAAAAACCTTGTTGGTGTAACTTTTACAGCTACAAAAAAACTGAATAATACGGGGAAGTCATACAAATTGATACTTTTCCTTTTGTTCAATGGCAAAAAAAGGAAATACACAATCTGCATTTAATTCAAAATCAATTGAAACCTTATATTTTAATGTTTAAATAACTAGAATTTATACAGAGTCATTAGTTTTTCGGTTGCCAAAAAAAGGCACATAGAAAATTGAGATTTTCATGAAATTTTTATTTCACCTTGGACCTTGTTATTGTGTTCGAAAGAAAATGTTATTTAAATTTGCCTCTAGAAATTGTATTAGCATTTTTTATATATCGACTGAATGATATTTATTTTTATGCTCTATAGTAAAAAAATCAGCCGGATTGTGTACGCCGAAGACCGTTTGTGTACAAGTACTCACAAGCAGTTTTCTTTAATCTACTACGAAGTAAGAGTAAACTTCAACGCCTTACGTAATAAGGGGGATTATATCTTCAATTAGGAAGAAATTGTAAAGAATATGAGAATAATTTTGCAAAAATAGACGATTTACGCTAACATTCACATGTAGCAAGACAATAAAACAAATAAATTAAAATTATTCAATTCAATAGTTTATGTGAGAAATATTTTCGAAATCCTTACAAGTAGCCCCGGTGGTTATAATACCTAGTGTAATATATTATAATTTTTTTCTTTGTGGTACCGTGTTTAATTGATATAAATTTTTAATGTTTATTATTTTTCTCTGCAAGTGCGAAATGGAGAGAATAAAAAGTATGAATTTTATTTGATGAGTTTTAATGCAACTCATTGATGTACATATGTCGTTGTGCTTTTGAGGTAAATGTTATGTACTTTCTTGTATTAATGTGTAATCGTACGATTGAATGTTTGCTTTTTTTCCACCGAAATGACGGTCAATGGTGCCTTCATGGTAAATTCCGCTTCTTGTTCGAGGCTTTTCTTTTTAGCTTTTTTCCTTTTGTTTTGATGTAATTTTCGTGTTGGACAAATTTAGCAAGTGTGTGTTAGACTATACATATGTGTGTATGTAAATACACATACATATTTATGTGTACATACACAATATACTCTTGTAATTCTACGTGTAGGGGCGTGAGTAGGTTGGTGTTGCAATTGTTATATCTGCCGTGTTACTCTTTATTTTAAGTGTATAAGGTTACTTGAAAATATTTAAGGAAATAAAAGTATATTTTTAAAAATTTTTTTATACTTTTAAAATTGTTATATAGTACCAGAACTATCATGCACGATAAATATACACCGTATGGGAAACATAAGTTAAAAAAAGTTGTATAACAGTTTCATAGAACTGTTATACCACGATCTTATACAATAATATAGCAAAGAAAACGTATTGTATAATACAATTGCATGCATTATTCATAAAAATAATACGTATCTGCAGTATGTTTCCAATTTTCTTACAAAATTTATATTAAAGCTCTTTTCAAATGCAGCATTATTTGTTATGAATACGGCGGTTTAAATATAATACCACGAATAAATTGTTATACTCTGAAAAAAAAAATTTACAAAATAATTAAACCCTCGCAAAAATACTTACTGAAAAATATTTTTATAAGAAATTAATAAAACTATCATAATCAAACACAGTTTTATAACAGTATTTCCTTATCCTAGAAAACAGTATTTCCCTTATCCTAGAAAACAGGCGTTTACACGTTTTTTTTCACAAGTCTGTTAGATACCTTTGAAAATCTTATTAGGGTATTATGGCAATAATAGGATTAATATAATTAATTGAAACCGTAATACATACTGTTATACAAATATCTGTAACTGTTAAAAAGAAGCAAATTTTCCACAACAAAATAAATATACGCAGTGTTTGTTTAAATTTCCTAAAAACCCAAATTACATTAGCGGCAACCTTAAAAATGTTTCTAATGAAAACAAACAAGTACAAAGGAAAAAGAATAATCGTCATAATTTCATTGATAATGACGTGCTTTTGTTACGACCATTTGAAAATGGCCCTCTCTCTTTTTCTCTCTCGCTAAAGAATTATTGGAGGTCTTATGGCGAAATTTAATCTTCCCTGTATATACCAGTATACTATATAAAATAGGATGCGAATGCTTAAGAAATAAACACAAAACTCATCAATCTAATACAATATGTAAGCATGTACGAAGGCGGTGCTGAAATTTTTTTCGAGTCTTGCAACATTAGGGAATTTTTATAAATTTGTTTTACACGGGATGTATGTATTTCCGGGGGAGGCATAAAAATAAATTAATCTCTTGACATTTTGTATAATAGAAAATAAATTACAAAATGAACTAATTATAACACTTGAAATAAGTGTTAAGCCATATATACATATAAAAGTAATTTGTTCTTAGCAATTTTAGTCAACATTTCTTTTTAGAATGTTTGTTTTAAATTTTGGGGCTTTTGAAACTAAAATTAAAAACTGTTATAAATTTAATTTACAGATATAACAGTTTAAAAGCTTATATAATTGAATAAAGGTTATATTTTGAAAGTTTTGTAGCTTTTACTTGATATTTAACCAAATTAAAGGTCCAATTACAGTTGAATAAAACGTAGACTTATGTATTTGAACTGTTATAAAAATTCATAAAATTGTTATTTACACGCAATGGCATCAATATGCTATAAGGCGTTTGTTTACAAATACAAATCTTAGATATGGAAAACTGTTATACAATTTAAATTTTTTTAAATAATGTATAAAAGTTTTAGACATTTGCAAATGAAAAATTAACAGTTTCATACAGTGATTCTATATAAGATTTAAGAAAGAAACATTTCAAAGTTAAGCCGTAGTACTTTGAATAAAAAATTTTAAAATATTATAATCCCTATTTTATTTCGACCTTTTTATGTGTCATTTTCTAATTTGTTAAACAGTGAAGTCAGTTTTCTTTAAAAAAGATATTTTTATTCCAATATTTCGCTGTTTTGAAGTTTGTGATTCTGAAACAATATTAAAACTATTATTTTGATCTCTTCTTTGCCTTATTCCTTTACTACCTATTTACCATGCGTTTCTGAATTGAATTAAATTTAATATAGCAATAAATAATTCGATGAAAAATATTAACATATAATCATATTCTCAAATTATGTACATATGTATTTTCATTCGTTCGGCTAGTGCTGGTACTGACCTCGTTAATGTACATGCATAATATCTGAACTGTTAAGGTCAATGTAAAGTTTATGAATGTTTTTGCGTTAGAAACTGGTACGTATACGTAACAACAGACAAAAATGTTTGTTGACTATTCTGTTGCTGTATGTATTTACAGTTTGTTCAAGTACTTAATATCGCCCATAGCCAAACCAAACATAACATGACACGCACACAGTCGCTTGCATCCCCTTTTATATCTAACAAAGTCACGTTTTTCTATTGTAATTTTTGCTTGCTTGCTTGCTCTTCTTTCTGGCTTAAATTAAATATTGTTTGTATTGTTGTTGCTTTTGCAATACATATGTTAAATTTGTTTTTGTTTTTCATGTAAATAATAAGTACATACAGTTTTAATACTCTAGAAAAGAGAGTGTAAAACTGAATATTAGAAACTAATTCGTCTTAGAATAATGAAACGTTGTAATAATGCACATGTGTATGTAGTATTTTCAAAATAATTTGTTAAGCTTTTGTTTACATTGTAAAGCTTTTCTGTAATACTTTGAAGGAATTACGTTTTCTCTGGCCACAATTCTCTATGTACGAGTATTTGTTATAGGGAGGGAGAGCGTATGAGTTATATAAAGAAAGAACAAAACAAAATAATGATGCCAGATGCAAAACTGACTGGGAGTGCATAATAAACAAATTATGGGCATAAAAAATATGCAAAAAAATATGTCAATATAAAATTTTAGAACTGTACAATTGATTCCCATTTTTCTTTCTTTCAATGTTAAATAAATTTTCGTAATAATTTTTTAAGCTTGAGGTCTTTTTACATAATAATTCTTAAAATATGTATTTATGTATTCAACATATCGCCACTACTTTTAAAAAAGAAAATATAAGCAATATTTTCTAGAAGAAAACATCCAAAAGTGTGGCGAAATATTGAAAAGGTTAGGTTAGGTTGAAGAGAGGGCCATAAAAGCTGCCCCAATCCGTTCAGGCTTATACTTAGGACTCATAGGCCTGTTGTGCGCTCTATCATAAGGAGTTCCCATTGAAGGAGCCTCCATTAAAAACCATAGAAACCTTTGAATTTGATTATGTTAAGAACCTAGTTTATTCAATGTATCTTCTTAAGTCTCTCCAATTCGAACACCTAAGAAATTCCATATCTTGTATATTGAAAATATGTTCCATTTTGAAAAAATTATTATTAAAAAAATCATGTTAAGTACTGTAATGTTTTTGTTTTTTAGGTATTAAATTAACATTGATCATTCAGGCTCAAATTTTTAGCTTAATAATTGAATTCATCCTTAAGTTCGAAAAAAATAAACATTCATGTTAATAGAGATTTTTGTGATATTCAATAGATTTTGAAATGGCCAATGAAAAAGTAAACAATTATAATTATGCACTCGTATACTGAAAGTTACTCTGTCTTGTAAATTTTATATTCTCTTTAATAAGCTATTATTCGTCGATACATTACATTTTCTGTTACAAAACCAAAGCGTTGAGAGAGTTCAAAGGCAGACGAAAAAGTGCATATCATAATTGCTTCCAGGGCTAGCAAATACTGTGCTACAAGTATATTCTCCCATATTCTATAACTATTTCTCAACGTCACGTTAAGACAATATCAAAATTAAGATATCTGCATATTCTTTTTCCTTCGTATTTAATATCTTTTAACAGCCTCTTGTTATTTTCTAGGCCTTAGAGAATATTCAGAGATTGTCAGCAGTACTCAGTTGTTGCCCACAACCAGAGATGTAACTGCCCTATTTTTGATATTGTCTTGACGTGATGTTGACAAATAATTACAGAATAAGAGGAATTATATCTGACAAAATAAAAATTGATAACAAAATAAATATATTTTTGAGAGAATTAAAACTACTGTTATTTGAACAGACCTCGTACAGACACATATACATGTCTTAATAAATAAATTATTTTTTTTAAATAAAATTCTTATGGCGTTAGTGTAAATACGTTGAACGAAATAGACGAAATTTTTAAAATATTTAATAAAAACAAATTTAAAAACGATATATGTATATTACAAGCGAAGCAGTGAGAAAAAGCTCGTGCTTTCTTAAAACCGCTGTTAATGTTAGAATCAGTGAAAGAATTCCGCAATTCACTGGACAAAATAACTGTGGCAACGCCACAGTTTGTGTACATTCCAAAACACATGGGGAGAATAATTAGATTACAGTAAAAGAGTCCACAACGAAATAGAGAGCTCCTAATTGAAGAGGCCTTAATACTCAGGTATTCAACTGAAACGAAATCAGTTCGTGTTTAACATTCATACGCAGCGCAGTTGTAATAAAATAGTAGCAATAATAAAAAGTTAATATAGCGTTTTAACGGGTGAAAGAAAAAAAATATATATATATATATATAGAAAAAGTGAAAAGTTGTAAAGAATAAAATTAATAAAAAAAAAGGATGAAAACTCGAATAAGGAATGGAAACTGAATCCTTAAAAGTGTTAAAAAAACGGGAATTAACTCCAAAGTATGCTAAATATATTTTGTTAAAGGCTTTAAAGCAGAAAAATTAAACACTACTTTTAGGCGTTGCTTAAATGTTAAATAAAATCACATATATTAAGGAGCACATAAACATGTTGTCCCCGGCTGTGTGCTTATTCCCGTTATGCCTTTGTTTGCTTGTTACTTGATATCCTGCGTTATGTTATACTCCTTCTTGTTGGATTTTGCCAACAAAAACTGTAGTGAGTGGTCAGCCAAATTGTGTTGTGTTAGGAAACAAATGTATGTAAATATAGGAAGGAGTATGTATTTTAGGCGCGCAGGACGAAAATAAAAAATAAAGTTTCTTTTAAAAACGAGCAAACAAAAACATTACAATATATTAAAAAAAGGGTACAAACGACGTTCTTTAAATTAATTAAAATGAAAAAGAAAAATTATTATCACCTACTTAAATGCTGCTCAAAGCTCTCTAAATACATACATGTGCCTCCAATTCCCTCTATGCCAGTTCCTTTTTATATCTATCCTTTTTGACATATAATTTTGTTCATACATTTTCTTGTAGGCGTTGAAAACTTTCTTCTATTGAACTGAGGTTTTCTGACATTTCTCCTTTATTTTCTTGTGGCTTTTAAGTGGAGTCATTAAATCCTTGTTGCTTTTCTACACGAGATTGTGATGTAACTTTTTGTTGATATTGTTGCTGCATGTTTTTGGTGTAATAGAAAATCAGATTCTTTCCTATACTTTTGTAATAATACGACCGGGGTAGGGGATATTTATACGAATTTACTTTTAGTCTGGAGTTTTAAATACATATTTTCTAATATTCTATTAAACAAAATTAAGTAGAATTATTTTCAAAAATGTATATATGGTGAACTGTTTCTGGAACCTGTCTATTTCACCATTTGAATGCTCCAATAAAAGATAAACAATGCACGCAATTAATGTAATATTTTTTTTCAATTATTATGCGACTGTAATTGATTCCTAAAGCTTATTAGAATTTTAGTAGCGTTTGTTTCTAAAACAAGTAATCCTAAATATTTTATTTATGGCTTTTCAAAAACATCTTTATATTTCGAGGACTGTTTGATAACCCCAGGTAGTAACATTAATTACAACGTTATTGCCGTCCATCACTAGTTAGTAACAGATTGCTGTCAAATTTTGATAAAATTGCGTCATTTAGTTTGTCTTTGACAATCTAGTAATTTTTAAAAAAAATTAAATATATTGTATTAAGCGCTATATTTTTTTTTTTTGCTTAAAAAACCGTCACTGAAATCGAAAAGATATTTGATAAATACTATGGTAACTCTGTACTATCAATTTCAATAATTACGAAGTGGTTTACATAGTCCCCTTGTGCCAGATCAAGTGGCGCCAAAATTGTGGATAAACTTCATGGGCGACGGGAGAATTAAAATACATGAAGTAGATGAGGCTTTATTCTCATGACCGAAAAAAACGCCTATTTTGAGGGCCCTGAGAAAATCCGTTGTTTGGTAGAAATAAAAAAAAATGGAAAAACTCTGGACTTGATTTAAAAAATAAAACGTTTATTTGCCGAAAAAATTATTTTTTTTATTTCAGTATTTACGCAGTTATCAAACAGCCCTCTTAACCGACCAAATTTATATCAAATAAAACAAATTTCGAAAAAACTTTACTTAATATCTATCGAAATAAAATTATTCCTATACTAAAATATGATTATCAATTGGAAAATAATAACAAATGGAAGTTCTTTTAAATTGTAAAAAATAATAAAAACGTTTGATACGAATTACACGAACAATGTTGCCAAAAACGAGTGACTTTATGTGCCATGTAGTGAATAATACAGACGAATCGACAAGAGTCCATTTCTCAAAATCAATTATTGCTTTATTTTTAGCACTGAAAAATAGTTTGTGATAATCAAATTGTAGCACAAAAACAAAACTATGAGCCAACCTTCCCACTGTTACACGATGCAAATGGCTTTCCATCGAATATTCAGAAATGTAATTTAAACATGGAAATTACTACCAAAATTTTAATATAATATAATAACTGCTAAATTTAGAGCACAATTTATTTTATTAACAAAAAAAAAACTGAAAAACTTTTCAACACCTCAAAAACGAAAAAAAAAATGCTACAATCAGTTACATTTGCACATCTGGCAACGCTATTCAGTTGCCTGTACCGCTAAATACAGAAACTCTATCTATCATACGGGCACATGTTGGTTTTGTATTACGCGTGTTTTTATTCCTAGAGTTTAATTTACCTACAAAAAAGAATTGGTATATTCAATCTGTCATTCCGTAAGTAACGCAGCGAAAGATCCCTCTAAGTCCTCATAAAGTATAAATAATCTTGATCAGTGATGAAATCTAAGACGATCCGTCCATCAGTCTGTAGAAATCACGATTCAGGCTAAACGAAAAGAGACAGACCCCTTTGAAATTTGGTATAGATATATTTTGAAGGATAGCACGGGTCAAGTTCGTAAGTGGGCAGAATCGGGCCAGAAGGGGGAAAAAATTCCCCTAAGAAGAACTAAAGCAACCTCTAGAGAACAACATTATATTTAAATTATTGTTTTGTAATTTTGTTAAACAAATGATATACTTTTATGTCAAAGAAGGTCCAAATAGTGGGCGTTGATGTAACATATTACATGGAAAAATAATGCAAATACTTAACAAATTGTATTCCTTAATGCTACATTCCTTAAAAATTAAATTTTCAAGCTTTTATGACGAAGTTGAGATGTTTTCAGATCTTCTTCTGTCCTACTCCTCCACTCATCTTTGTGCTCTAAATGACCCTATAAAAAAAAATACATATTTTATTTACACTTAATTAGCGCAAACATTTACTTTTTTTAAGTTTTTATGACCAAGGTGAGGTGTCTCCCCCATTGGCCCTCCCCGGAGAGACCTTGTCAAATTAAAGTTTTAGAATACAAATTTAAAATTATTATTATATTAAAAGAACTCTGAACCGGCAGATTAAAAATTTTTATATTATTTAATTAATATTTTCCAGGCAGAAATTTATGCCATTAGCAAGGCAGCATTAAGCATTAATGGACTCAGTTTAGAACTATTGACTGTGGATAGTCTGGCAGCAGTTAAGGCCCTGGATTCGAGGATGATAAAGTCGAAATGTGAACTGGCATGCATTCAATATCTGGCTCGACTTAAAAGACATGACGTCAAGATAGTTTGGTTTCCAGGGCATGAAGGCATTCAGGGAAATGAAGAGCAGGTTCGGTCTTGTGGGGATATTGACATTCCCTCAGTTGAGCTGCTGAACATAATTGAGGAGTGATCAGAGAGGAAGGTGACAAGCAGATGGTCAACAATTACCACCTGCAGGGTCCCCAAAATTCTATGGCCCCCACTTAGCAGAGTTAGGACTAGACAGGTTCTAACTTTTTGGGAAGAAGTCGTTGGCACTCCCGGTAGGGCTCTTGACGGGGCACTTTGCAATTGGGTACATGTCAGAGCGTTTGGCCTTTCCCCATGATGGTCGCTCCAGGAGCTGTTTCGATTAAGAAGAAGTGGAATCAGTACAGTATTTCCCTTGTGACTGCCCGGCCCTTCAGGAACGTAGGCTTAGACATCTAGGCTCTCGTTTCCTGCCGAGATCTGGACTACCTCAGGGATGCACCGCTGGCTGCCTTGGCAGGTTCTGTGAGAAGTTCTAGGTGGTTCTGAGAAACCAGTACTTCGTTTTGTATAGATTTTGTAGGGTGTAGTCCGCTGGGCATCACAATAGGCCTTTATGTCCTCCGAGTGTTTTCTCGCTAACTGCGGGCAGCCCGTTTTAACCTAACCTAACCGAATTAATATTTGGAGGGTATTTAAGATTCGACTAGGTTGCATATAACGTTTTTACTTGTTTTCTCTCGCCTCTTACAAATACAACAAACTCAATTTGTTCTCTCCTCATTGTGGGGTCTAATTGTTGCGATCATTGATTTTAACTTAAAATTAAATATGTATAAACAAATATTCGTTTAAATATATATATTCAAATGTACATACATATCTAAATATATACATATGCACATAAGTATTAATTTCAAACCGTTCATAAGGATGTTTGTATGTATGTATGCATGTATGCAAGTAGGTATTATTTTTAACGTGGGTCTTGAATTGGTATCTACACGAAATACAGCAAGAAATTATTTATTATGACCTAAAATAAAAAAAAAATATTGCTTTATATTTGATTACAAGTCTCTTGAAGAAGGTGCAATACCGTCTGATGCTATAATAAGTAGTTTTTTTTTCTTGTTTTGGTATATCATACTTACGCGCGTATGTTTGTATGTAGATTTGTATTTTGTTTACATTTCAGAAAAAAACAAATGAAATGTGAGAAGAAACAAGAGTACACTTATTTGCCAGTGCAATTACTTTTTATTTTTGTTTATATTACGGTACTGCAGAACTGCCATATGGGAAAATTGTTTTATAGGGCAAAAGAAGGCGCATATTTGAAATTATTCTGTATTACAAAATTACTGATTGTTTGGTAATTGGGTAATTGAGTTTAATAAGGCAGTTGAATGCGTAAAAAATTTTTAGATATGAGGGCAATTAAGATATACCAAATATATGTACGAGGTCTGCTTAAAAAATAAGGTGACTTTTAATATATGTATGTATATACAAAAATATATATTTATCAATATAAATTTTTTCTCCTGGAAAGTACTCTCCCTCTCTCTCTCTCTCTCGCACATTAAGTGGCAGCGTTAAATCCTAACCACAGTTGCCACAGTTGGTAACATTCTACCAAAATTGGTAATTTTTTTAGGGTTGGTAACTTGGTAACTTTGTTTTTAAGGCTTGACAAACTATCAAATTATTGCTTTTCTTTTATCATTTTTCCGCATTACTCAACCCTGAGAAAAAAATCATTAAAAACAACTGTGTGAATGTGCGCCAAATTGTTCAACGGCGTAATATGCAAATGTCATTATGTTTGTTTAGCAAAAGATTATTTTAAATGACTGCAATATTAAATAATTTATTTAAATTAAATACGGAATTCGTAGGTATAATGAATTGAAATATTTATTTATGTTCTAAAATGAATTAAAACGTTTTATGTTATTTTTTTATTAATAAAAGTTGTTGTTTATATTATAATAAAAATAAAGATTTTTGTTTTTATAAAAAAATTTTGGTAACTTTTTGGTAACATTTTCGGAAAATTTTGGTAAAAAATTTTTTTACTCAGTGGCAACCGTGATCCTAACCTCAAAATAGTTATGATACGGTGTTGTCAGATTAGGGGGTTTCCCCCTAGATTTAGGGTTTTTTTCTATTTAGGGGCAGATTTAGGGGTTAATATTCTTTAGGGGGAAATTTGGGGGTAAAAAAATTTTATTTAGGGGATTTTTAGGGGATTTTCGAATTTATAGTTTGGTACATAATAGTACATAATTTAACAACTGAGCATGTCGAAGATATTGCATCGAAATGGGGATTTAGAAATTAATCACGCAAATACAAACATTAAAACATTTTTCTCGTTAAATCAATTTTGTTGGTTTTCCTTGAACTGCAAAATATAAATTTTAAAAAGTTGTTCATCTTTACAATTTATTACCAATATGCCAAAAAAGGATAACATATACATATAAACAAAAATATAAAAAGGAGTGGGAAGCAGATCAGCAGTTTAAATACCTTTAATTAAAATTTTAAACACAATAAATGCAAAATTAAAATTCAGATTGGTTAGCCCCTGTCCATGGAGACAACTACAAAGCTTTATGCAAATATTGTAAAAGCATTATGGTGGCTAACAGGGCTTTTTATAATAAAAAAATAAAATAAAAATTTTGGGTGTTTTCGTGCTTTTCGCGTAAGAATGATAGCACCAAATTCAATTTAATAGAGATAAGAATGATGAAACCAAATTACTACTTAAACTTTTCTGCTTAGGGGGGTTTTTTAAGAAAAAGTGTAGAATCTAGGGGGTTTCTAAATTTTTTTGGGGGGAAGAAAAAAAATTATCTGACAAGACTGTTATGATATGCTAATTTTGGCATGTGTTTGAGCTCAATTTCCTCAATTGTCACAAAACGCCGTTCTTTCATGGTTCTATTCATTCTTGTTCATAAACAAATTTGGCAAATAATTTGGCTGAGGCATGATTACGCTATTGTTTTTGACAAAAAAGTTGTTGTTTTTAATCAGAATTCAGACATGTTCGGCGCCACATCCTTTTTTTTGCTGATGAGCCAACAGATATACCGCCGTCATCAGGAACTTCTCTAATAGTGATTCGACGATTTACCATAACAATTTTCTTCACTTCCTTCATTCACTCTCTCAGTATCTTCAATTTCCGTGGATGTGCTGGGACCGACCCTCCGGACGAGAGTCGTCTTCCACATGTATAACTTCTTTTTATTTGAAAATTCTGCAGCATTTTTGTAACTTAGATTATAATCACTGTATGCATTTCAAATGCTTTTGAGCACATAATGTAATTTTTTTTAAAAAATTTTACGCAAATTCCTTGGTAAATTTTTTTTAAGACCAAAATCCTCGAACAAGCAAAACACTTCCAACTCTTATGACTCTCTCCCACAAATTAAACATGCTGAAGCTGTATAACAACATAAAAAAATGTTCACAAAATTTTAAAATTTACCTCATTGTTTTTGAACAGACCTCGTACTTGTTTTTTTTCCCCAAGAATGAAAAGAAAGCTACAACTTTAAAAACAACATTGACTGGTAGCAGGAAATCTTATCAAAAAAACATACTAAACATATTCATATAAATTTTAATCCCTTCTCAACTTTTTCAAAACGATTTTTATTGCTTCTTACAATCGAAAGTACTTCCGCCATAAGTTTGTTCCGTTTGCTGTCAATATCTGAAGGTCATTCTCTTGCTTATCGGTTACTAAAGAGATGGGCAAAACTTAAAAAGTAAAAGTAATAAAATTTTATGCATTTGATTAGAGAAAACTTCAATTGATGGTGTAAAATATATAAATTAAATCTTCGCTGAAATATGGCAACACACAGGCACTCTTTTTTTACATGTTCTCCTATTAAAAAAAAAACAAAAAATTTATGGAAATCAATATTAACAAAATCAAATAATATAAACTCGATGTGTAGCACCCGTATTAAAATTTCCCCTGTTTCATAAATTTTAGTGGGCAAAAATTGTTTTTGTTCCTGCAAAACAACATTGTTTGAAGTTGGATCGGCATAATAATAATTATAATAAATAACGAAAACAATTGTAATGAAAAAAGTGCG
The DNA here is from genome assembly GCA_951800035.1 of Linnaemya tessellans. Classification (NCBI taxonomy): domain Eukaryota; kingdom Metazoa; phylum Arthropoda; class Insecta; order Diptera; family Tachinidae; genus Linnaemya; species Linnaemya tessellans. Next base: position 98,321,923 of record OX637536.1, on the reverse strand, counting down.
GGACAGAGAAAAAAGTGCGGGACAGAGAAAAAATACTGAAATAAAATTGCAAAAACAATGAAAAAAAAAGTTTGTGTAGCTGCACAAACAGAATTCAGCCTTATGGTCCATGTGATGGATGTGCTATAAACATTAATAAAAAAAGTACATATTAAATAAATAAATTACTTCAGTTGCGTTTAAAACTCATTAATCTTTGTGAGTGTGCCCAAGCTAATTATTGTAGCAATTTGTTATGAAAAATATTACGAGTAAAATAATTTAGGGGCATAAGAATGGGATCACAACAAAAACAGCTGATATTGAATAAACAAAATTGTTTGTTACGAAACAAAAATGTCCACAATGTGAACAAAATGTGATCACTTAATGGCAAGAATTTACCATATTTTTACGAAATTTGTTATTAGATCTTTAAAAATTGTTCTAAAAATCAAACTGAGCTTAATAAATCGCTCTTATTCTGTAACTAGATATTTGTCAATGTCACGTCAAGACAAAATAAAAAATATGACTCTTATGCGCTCCTTTTCTTCAGTGCTTCGCAACCTCTTGGTATATTATAGACCATAGAGTGTAGTCACAGGCTGTCAGAAGTATGTAGTTAATTTTTGTTCACAAGGACTATGGCATTGTCCTATTTTTGATATTGTCTTGATGTGACATTGACATGTAGTTACAGAATAAGAGGGGATATTTATAGTATCGTCTAAACGATATAATAAAAATCAATAAATAACTGTTGCTAATAAAAAATTTTAATAATTTATTTTTGCAATATTTAAAAATGTATATATATTTTTTTAAATGTATAAAAATTCCAAAATGTCATAAATTTTTCTGTTTTTTTTTACATAAAATCATATACATTCCGAATGGCATAAACAATTTACTTCATGAAAATTATTAAATAAATGATGTTATTTACAATAAAGTGGAATTGCCTGATTTTAGAAGCTGTCCTCCCACGGATTAATTTTATTATATCTCGTCCAATTTTTAATTTAAATGGCTTAAAATTAAGCCGTCTGTAAGTTACTTTGTAAACCTAAAGGATTCGAAGTTATTTACTGTGAAAAAAAAAACAATTTGTTATACAAAATTTTAAAGAAAATTTTAAGCTATATATTTTAATATATACCTATTAGGACATCAATTGTAAATAAAAGTAATTTAGCAGAATATTTTTTAAACAGTTTTTTTTTGTTTTTATTAAAATAATTTTTCCAAAAAAGAAAAAACAAGTAAAAACGTTATATTCGACCGGGTCAAATCTTAAATACCCTCCACGTATTTAGTAAGTAAATTTAAAATGTTTAACTTGGCAGGACAGAGTTCCTTTATATAATATCGTACGTGAACGCCCAATTAAGGGGGCGGGGTCCATAAATAGACTATATCATATTTCCCACAGACGATCAGTGCTGATCAAGAATATAGTTTATGGGGTCCAATTCTTTTTGGAGGGTACTAAAACTGTATTTTGTCGGGGTCGATCTGGCAAGCGCTGTGGGGGAGATATTTCCCCTTTATCACAAAACTCTAAAAATAAATGATTGGGGTAATTAAGTACATATTAAAAAAATTTTTTTTTTGATATGGTCATTTAGGGGGCAAAGGGGGAGGAGGCGGTAGGTCAGAGTAGTACCAGGTTACGTCTCAGCTTCATCATTAAAGCTTAAAAATATTATTTTTAAGGAATGTAGGCTTAAGTAAAACAATTTGCTAAATTTTTACACCATTTTTGCATATAATAACGCCCAATAAAGGGGGCGGAGTCCAAAAATTATTTTTTTTTTTGGCTCCAAGTTTAATGCTTTGGACCTTCTTTGATAGAAAAATATATAATTTGCTTAACAAAATTACAAAAAAACTATAAAAATTATGTTGTTTTTTAGAGGTTGGTTTAGTTCTTATTAGGGGAACTTTTTTCCCTCTTGCCCGACTTAGCCCATTTCCGAACTTAACCTGTGCTATCCTTCAAGATATATTTATATCATCAAATTTCAAGACTCTGGCTCTTTTAGTTTGGACTGAATCGTGATTTCTATAGACGGACGGACGGACATGCTCACATCGTCTTAGATTTCATTACTGATCAAGAATATATATACTTTATGGGGCCTCAGATGGATATTTCGCTGCGTTACAAACGGAATGATAAAGTGAATAAACCCTCCATATTCTGTTTTTGAGGCTATAAAAACCATATTCTTTTAAAAAAAATTTATAAATTCTTAAAAAATAACTTGCTAAATTACTTTTATCTATAATTAATATCCTGTAGAAGATATCCAGAGGATATTGAAATATTGACAAATTAAATAATTTTTCTGTTAAAATTGTTATATTAATTCTAATTATAATTATTCCTCAAAAGAAGATATCCAGAGGATATCGAAATATCGCATAGTAAAAAAATTTAAAAAAATATAGCCTCAAGGTCATTAATTGAAAAATATAATTGAAAATATAACAGAAAAATAAATAATCAAATAACATAAAATTGTATTAAATTGTAAAAAATTATTGCTTTTATTACCTGAATTACGAAACTACAGGGTAGTGCAAATTTAATCATCCAATTTTGGATATAAATAATAAATTTTTATTTCAAGCAGTACAATTTTTTTCTGCTTATTTTCTTAGTTAGCAAACAGTTCAAATAACAAAAATATACCTGTTTAAAAAAAGAATTACCCAGAGACTCTGAAGAATATAATGTTGCACTTCTCTTGTTCCATTGTGGAATTAATTAATTGTTTCATTAATATTTATAACATTGTTCTTAATCTGAATTAAACATTTGTTCGCTTTGGACTATTTATTCCAAAATAACTCTTATGGTGTTTTCTTTTCTGGAAAACATGGTAACATTGTTTCACTTTATTTCTTAAAATTTGCAGTTAGGCGGAGTTTTAAGACACAAATTAATATTCCTAAGGGATGGCAGTTTATTTTCTAATAAATTCACTATTTTGAAATTACATATTAATGCCATTTTTCCATAAAAAGTGCACAAAATGTTGCACTCTTTTACAGAAAAGAAATCAGCATTAGACAAAAAAATGCAACCCAATTACACTAAAACTTGTTTCCATTAAAATTATCAAAAGAATTTGTTTTTGTACCAAAAATAACGCAACCTTATTTTTTTCAAATTTACTATTCTCTTCTGCCATTTTTTTTGTAATTTTAAACGAATTATGCTCTTGTTTAAATACTTTATTTATTTACTTTTTTCTTCTTTATTTTCAGTTATCAACCACACAACGTCAAATATATTTAATCATCATAAATTGAATAAAAACAACAGAAAAAACAAACTCACCAAAATTTTATTGAAAGTAATTTATGTGAGAAATAGTGAATTGATAAAATAAAATAATTGCCGGTTAATCATCAAATATCTCACACAAAAGCTAAAGAATTAAAAAATACAAAAAAAAAATTATGAAAATCTTGCATTAAAGTGAAAGTGCTTAATTAATATTCTAAAGTAATTAAGAAATAATAAAAAAATTATATGTTTAATTTTATGAAAAAAAAATATATGTTATTATATATAAATTGAAAATCAAATATAATCTTTATATGATTTAATAGTTGTGGCAAGTGTTTATGTGATTTATCATTAAAAAAATATATAAATTCAATAAGGAAATTACCCAACAACAAATTAGCAGCAGTAATATGTAAATTTAAGCGGCCTACTTGTCCTACAGAAACTAGCAAAATAAATTTTAAGGTAAGTTAATTTTGTTTTTAATTCACTCTTTAAATTTCCGTAAAGCTTTACCAAAATTCTTATTTAGAAACTCTTTAAATCCTTGCTAATATAATAAATATGAAAGTAACCTTGTCTGTTTGACTGTCTGTTACCTTTTCATGCTTAAACCGCTGAACCGATTTAATTGAAATTTTGAGATTCGAGGAATAACTTTTTATAATGAGTTGCACTTTTCATAATGACTTTTTTTTTATCTTGGACCAGCACTCAGCGTGCAATGCATTGCGCCGGAACTGAAAACGAGGGGACAGATTAGGAAAGATGAGAAGATAGACAGTTTTTTTTGTAGCTATTTCAAACTTTTTACTTCGCCGGCTAAAATTTGCTACAGGGCCGACGAAGGTGGGAGCTGTTACTCTGCTTTTTAGTACATGACCGTGTCAGTCGCTGCCAATTATGTTCAGTGATCAGTGTCTATGCCTTCATCATTGAAAAAGGCTGGCAACAACTAACACAATCACGCACTAATGCTGATCAGAAGAATTCAACACAATATTTCATGACTCAGCGCGGGCTCGAACTCAGGACCCTCCGCTTCATAGTCTCGTGTTGTACTACTTCAGCCAACAGCACCCACTTGCACTTTTTATAATGACTTGCACTTTTTATGATGAATTGCACTTTTTATCATGACTTCCATTGGTTCATGATGACTTGCATCTTTTATGATGACTTTTACTTTTCACTTTTTATCATGGCTTTCATTTTTTATAATAACTTGCAGTTTTTATAATGACTTGAAATTTTTGTAATGACCTGCACTTTTTATAATGGCCTGCACTTTTTATAATGACTTGCACTTTTTATAATGACTTGCACTTTTTATAATGACTTGCACTTTTTATGATGACTTGCGCTTTTCATAATAACTTGCACTTTTTATAATGACTTGCACTTTTTATAATGACTTGCAATTTTTATAATGACCTGCAATTTTTATAATGACCTGCACTTTTTTTAATGACTTGCACTTTTTATAACGACCTGCACTTTTTATAATGACCTGCACTTTTTATAACGATTTGCACTTTTTATGATGACTTGCATTTTTTATTATGACTTGCACTTTTTATAATGACTTGCACTTTTTATAATGACTTGCACTTTTTATAATGACTTGCACTTTTTATAATGATTTGCACTTTTTATGATGACTTGCGCTTTTCATAATGACTTCCACTTTTTATGATGACTTGCACTTTTTATGATGACTTGCATTTTTTATTATGAGTTGCACTTTTCATAATGATTTTCACTTTTTATAATAACTTGCACTTTTTATAATAACTTGCCCTTTTTACCTTACTAATATAATAAATGTGAAAGTAACTTTGTCTGTCTGTTACCTTTTCAAGCGCAAACCTCTGAACAGATTTACATGAAATTTGGCATAGAGATATTTTAAGATCCGAGGAATAACATAGGGTAGTTTCAATTTTGAAACAGTAAAAATACAATACATTATTCACATAACATACACATTAGTTGAAATTTCACATATTCTTCACGGACAAAGGCGCGGGTAAAAGCTAGTTCATAATAAATTTAAAAAAAAATTTTGAAATTCTATATGATATTTATTTCCGTGGCATAATAAATTTCTAGGAATCAATAATTTTTAAAGTACATTTTAATAGAAATTACCTCAAACTTTTACGCTCAAGGTCATTTAAATCAAATTAAATAATCTTATAAATTCTTAACATAAATTTCCTGATCTAACCTAATTTGTCTTTTCAATATACGTTAAACTTGTAATGGAATTATTTTGTTATGTTATTGTTACCTATATGATTTCCTTTGTCTTGTCCTTGTTTAGTCGTTTCCTTGCGTCTACATATGCACCTGCTATATGACTCCTTTTACTGCTAACAAAACGGAAAATATTTACCACCGGAAATGTAATATTTTATTGATAAAATAATAAACTTTTCCTCAGGCCAAACAAATTACATAAAAATTTCATATATCCATTGAAAAATTTGTATATTACTTTCATTCATGCCATTATTTTGAATTATTATTATTGAATAGGAAATGTGTTCTTTTTTTTGTGTCATAAGTTGGACGGCCAGACATAATAGATGTCGTCGTAAAGCTCAGTGAAACTATTATAGTGAGTGACTCATAACAATATTAATAATATTATTAATAAAACAAATTATGCTTAGTTACTTCAATTTGGTTACAAAACAAATAATTTTTTGTAACAAGTGGCGATAAAATTGTTGGACAATATGAAAATATATTAAGATTAAAATCAACATTTTATTGAAGCATCCACTCAAAGCATTAGGGGGGATTTTGGTTTTCTTTTTATAAAAAATATGTATTACAAATACCAGCATTTTAAGCAAGCACGTATTCGTTTTGTACATATTTTTTTTTCTAAATTAGACAGCAGTAATTGGAAAGTAAAAAAATAATTAAACCTGTTAACACAGATAAAAATTTGCTGCGACCTCCGAAAACTTCATGTTGCTCAATATTTTAAATTTAATTATGTAGTACGAAAATTCATTTAAATAATAAGCCGGACTAGTGAACAAAAAGAACAAAAATATTTCAACATTGTTGAAAAGATGTTGCGCCCTTCGAAAACATTATACTGTTTTATATTTCTGTTTAATAGCACCCATGAAACACTAAAAAATTTTAAATTTTGTTACACTTCGGAAAAAATGCGGCGGGCTCAGAAAACATTGTGTTGCTCAATACAGTAGCACTGCTGACAAGGTGTTGTGCCCTTCGAAAACATTCATATTACTCAATATTTCGGTTTAAGCTATTTTGTACAGATTGTCTTTTCGATAAGTTTAAATAAGCTGGGAAGTTGCTGCGGCCTCCGAAAACTTCATTTTGTTCAATATATCTGTTTGATTTAGTTTGTACAAAGTTTGGAAAAGACACTGCGAGCTTAAGTTATTTTGTGAAAAAAACTGTTCAAAATGAAAAAAAAAACAAACAGTGGCACTGCTGACAAGGTGCTGCGTCCTTCGAAAACATCATATTCTTCAATAATTTAATTTAACTTTGTAAAACTTTTTTTTTTGTAAATACTTCAAGTACTTGAAACTTAAAACCCACAACAAAAACATAAACCTAGCTGAAAAAGGTGTTGCGGCCTCTGAAAACATATTGTTATTCAATAATTGGATTTAACTCATTTTGTACAAGTTTATTTTAGAATTAAAAAAAAAAAAACAAAACAAAAAATACATATTTCTGCTTATTTCCTTTCCTACAAAATTTATTTATTTTGCGGCCTCCGAAAACATCATATTGTTATGATTGTGATTTGGATGTCTGTTTTATACTCGATTAAGCTTTAGCTCTTTAAATGTTAGATATTTCTAGTACATTCACACGGGAGTCTGAAGAACTTCTCTATTCCGAAATGTTGACAACACCTTCTACTCCCTCTCTCTCTCTTTCTCTCTCTACCTCCCTACACTTTGAGCCACCTGTAAAAACATGTACGAATCCGTGCAAAGGGGAAAATGCTACTGCCGTGAGAAACCCTAAATTTTCTATTGAAGTAGGGTTTCCGACTGAATTGAAAACTAAAATACAGAAACACATTAACCCTAATCTAAAGGTGCTGCGGCCTTCGAAAGCTGTTTCAGGAAGGAATTACATGCTAAAAACTATTGACACACATTTTAATAATTACAAACTTTAAATAAAGTTTTAAAGCTAAAACAAATTTGTATAATCGGCTGTGTTTAATATTGAAGCTGATCAAAATATCATAGACGATGATAAAATTTTTTGTTACCACAGCGAAAGCATAAACAGTATTTAAAATTTTAAAATTATAATAGATTAACTTATATATTTACTAAGAAAGCACAAAGAAAATATCATTATTATTCATTACCTTCTCTATACATCCAAACATCTGCGTCTAATGAAATGGTATTGAAAAGGTTTTTGTACCTTTTGTGTAGTATTCTAAAATTGTCTGTCCTCCCCTGTTTACGTACATAACCAAGTATGAATTTGAAACTAAAGAAACCATTAACAACAGCAACAATAAGAAAGCAACAACAACGGGAAGCAAAAAAAAAACAAGCAACAGAATCTATTCATTAACACACCATAAACTAAACGACAATGTTCAACAAATATATATACATATGTATATATAGAAAATAATAAAAGTAAGTAAATTGATATGCTCTTTATATAGAAAATAAACTTTCCTCTGCCACACCGCCCATTTCTATACACCCTTTACATCCCCTAAACACAGGTTTTAGTTTACAATTGTAAAGAGTAAAAAACATCATGGAGGTGTACCGACACAAAACCAAGTCATGTTATTAGATATGACGATTTAATAAGCCAAACAAAATATTTCTTAACATAATTTTTCATTTCATTCGATTCATTTTCATTTGATTGTAGACATTAATTTCCTTTTTATAAACACAACAAGTAAGAACTTTATATTCGACTGCGACGAATCTTAAATGCCCTCCAAATATTTACTAAATAAAAACTCTATTTTGTTGGGGTCATCGCGGGAGGGACCATAGGGGGAGACATCCCAACTTTTGCTATAAAACAATAAAAAGTAAATTTTTGGGGTTATTAGATGTAAAAAATTTTTTTTTTGATAGGTTCATTTAGGGGGAGCCAGGGTAGGGCAGATCAGAGAACGTGTCACCTTCGTCATAAAAGCTTCAATATTAATTTTTAAAGGAGTGTAGACTTAAATTATACGATTTGTTAAATATTTACAATCTTTTTCCATGTAATATGTTACTTTAACGCCCACTAAAGGGGGCGGGGTACAAAAATTGATTTTTCTGAGTTTTTGACTGCAAGTTCAACGCCTTGGACATAAAAATATATCATTAGCTTAGCAAAATTACAAAAAAAAACCTTAAAAATTTATGTTGTTTTTAGAGGTTGGTTTAGTACTTCTTAGGGGAACTTTTTTCCTTCTAGCCCGATTCTGTCCATTTAGGAATTTGACTTGTGCTATCCTTCAAAATATATCTATACCAAATTTTAAGGGTCTGGCTCTTTTCATTTGGGCCTAATCGTGATTTCCACAAACGGCCGGACGGGCATGGCTAAATCGTGTTAGATTTCATCACTGATCAAGAATATATATATACTTTACGGGGTCTTAGAGGGTATATTTCGCTGCGTTACACATGGAATGACAAAGTGAATATACCCGACAATTCTTTTTGAATATTGGATATACATCAGATCTCAACTTTTCGAATTGATGTCAATTCCCATCTGAATATTTTTGCAATAATGTGCGGGGGAATGTATGTACGAGACCTGTTCAAAAAATAAGGTGAATTTTTAAAATTAAAAAAAAAATCTGTAAGTTATTGTTTTATTGTTGTTTCAATATAAATACCCAAAAGAAAAATTTTATTCTTTTTACAAAAGCAGGCAGTAACTGCCCAGAATTGTGTTAAAAATACCCATTGTGCACCTGTGTAATCTATGTATTTATTATTCGTGTAAAGTTAAATTTCGAAATATATAACCCTAGACACAAACCAAGTACGTAACAAGAGCTACAAAATAAAACAATTTCTAGTCGCCCACTTGTTACCGTTTTCCTAGGATCCTGACTTATCCTGTCCAGAATTTGACAGTTTTTGTGTACGATAAAGCAAAGCTTATCGCCATAGTTGTATCAAAGTATTAATATATTATGAAAGCTATGGATCTGGTTGTTTGTTCCGTTAATTTCCTGCAAGGTTGGTTCAGACATGTGGCCAGTATTCCATTTGGACTACAAACGGTCGGATTTTTCATGCTTAACAGCGCTATGTTAAAATGCTAACAGAGCTCTGTTAACGTGCTTGGTTTGTGTCTAGGGTTATATATTTCGAAATTTAACTTCACAGCGGTGTATTTATTTACATTATTTTGTTCTATTTTTCTATTATTATTAATTTGATTCAAACGTTTTCTTGCCTATTTTCTTTATAATTTATTTTCATTTTAATAATAATAATATTAATAACAAAAATAATAATAATAATTGTTAAATAAAGGTAACAATTAATTAATTTTGCTAGATAATTAACAGAAAGAAGCAAAAATATAAAGAAAGGATTAAAGAAAATCTAAAAAGAAAAAATTATACTGAATAGAAAGATGGCTGTTTGTATTGACGGGTGGTGTAATATAGTTAATGTTGTTGTTGTTGCTTTCTTCTGTTATCGGCAATTGTCAAAAGGATGATTACATGAGTGTGTAAATGCCAGTCAGGTCTTTTTAATGACATGATGCATGTGTAGACTTGACGAAAAGAAATTAATTACATCCCACAGTTTGTTAGGAAATTCTTTCAAAATTAGAAGAAATTTGTTTCAGACATACGAGTACATGCTTGTATTACACAAATACATGCACATACAATTGTAAAAATGACATACATACGTTTTTGTGAATGAAAATAAGATTTATATTATTTTGTTACATATTCTTAGAATTTTTTTTTTTATATTTGCTGTAAAGTCATATCTGCTCTCATGTGAAAATTATAGAAAAGCTAATTAGTTTTAATTGAAAAATAAGGAGAAAAAAAACAGGTAGACAACGAACTCTAAATTTCTTCTTAATTTATAGACAAATTATGTAGATATTTTTGATATATTTAATACACTATATATAGAACAGAAACAATATAAATAATAATCCGATTTCTTACACTCTATGATTTATGGAAACCATATTTGCAATACCCACACAAATTTGCAATACCAAGACAACTTGGAGATACTGTGTGAATATTCCAGCAAGACAATTTTTTTTTTTACAAAAACTCAAATTTTTAATATCCTGCTTGGAGTCTTGTGTTACATTAATAGGTGCGGAAATGTATTTAGTCATAAAGCTGAGATAATTTTTTCTTTTACAAGTCAGCAATTTTATTGATATTATAAAAAAATGTTGTTTTAGCTGGAAAAATCGTTCTACTAAAGAGCACAGTAAATTAATTGCTTGCACTAAGTAAATAAATCTTGAAAAAATTATGTTATTACTACATTTTGTTCTAATTGAAGGTTGAAATTGATGGTTATAAAAATATGCTCAATATTCCAGTCTTAATAAAAATTCTTAAAAAATAATTTGCAGATTGCAGATTTGAACTTGAGTCTGAATAAACAAAATTCTTATTTTAATAATATAAATAAAAGTTTATATTCATGTACGAGTAATAAATAAAAGCGGATTCCATTTTGCTTATTCTATTTTAATTTATAAAATGTGCCTTTTATCTAAAATCTCTTTTTATAAAGTTGCTCTTTAAATAATATCCTTAATTAAAAATTCCGTTTTCAAAAAGTTCTTTTTCATAGAAAATATCTTCTAGTACAGATAAATTGCCTTTTGTAAATATTAATTAACAGCACCTTTTATAAAAAGTATATGTTATTTTTAAAACTTTTTCTAGCACCTACATTTTCCATTTTCTAGAATATTTACAACAATTACTTGTTTGAAAATATCTAATTTATTTAGCTTTTTGCCTTACCGTACCAATTGCTAAGAAAATATAAAGCAAATTTAATTTACTTTACTTTGAAGTTCATTAAAGTTTAAAGACTTTCTTTTTTGGTATTTAATTTCATTACAACAGATACAAACATATGAACTCGTATACATATATACATTGTATATATTTACAAGCAAACATACATATATTAAGGGGGTTAAAAGAAAACAAAAATTTGTTTAAAATTTCAACATTAAGAAATGATTTTTTTTTTGGTTCAATTTAATATCATATAATAGCCGAATTCTCTCTTGGCCGTCTTTTTTTTTTTTTTTTTTTTTTATTTACATGTTTTTCTTTTTAATTTTTTATATTATTTGGTTTTTCTTGATAATATTCTGTTGTGGTCATTTATTTTTATTTTTCGTGATTTTTCTTGCTTTCCATTTATAAGCAATATTCCCAAAACTTTTTACTATTTATTCCTGAATTCTACGGTTACTAACAAAAAGTAGAGAAATGCAGCTAATATTTTCATTAATTTTCTGTAGAAAAATCAGCGCAACTACTGCTACTAACCACTTTAAACTGTGAGCAAAACCTAGTTAATGTTATATTATCGTGTCATTGAAGCGAAGTATTAGGTTTTTACTTATCCACAATTTAGTAAAATTCTCTTTTCCTAAATCCCACAATACGATGTAATTTTTAATTGGAGAATTAAATAAGTAATTATTTTACATTAATGATGAAATCAAATGGTTTTAATTCTGCTTTGTATAAAAAGTACTTTTTTAAAAAAGGTACTTTTTCAAAAAAGTATTTTTTTAAAGAAAGGTACTTTTTCAAAAAAGTACTTTTTTAAAGAAAGGTACTTATTCAAAAAAAGTACTTTTTTAAAAAGGTACTTTTTCAAAAAGGTAGATACTTTTTCAAAAAGGAACTTTCTCAAAAAAGTTCTCTTTGAAAAAGGTACCTTGTCAAAAAAGTTCTCTTTGAAAAAGGTACCTTGTCAAAAAAAGTACTTTTCAAAAAAGTACTATCTAAAAAGGTACCTTTTCAAAAAAGTACTTTTTCAAAAAGTAGTTTTGACAAAAATAATAGTAATATCTATTAAAAGTAGTTTTTACAGAAAATATATTCTGCGAAAGGTACTTAAAAAACCTTTGTTTTACAAAAGGTACTTTTACGTGTGTGAAGATAAATATGCCGAGTTAAATATATTTTGACGTAAGCAGTTACGAAACAACATATGTATTTGGCTGTGAAGTTAAATATGTTATGACGTAACGAAATGGCAATTAGTGACGTTTTTTTTTTAAAATCCTTATTTAATAAATTTTTGGGGTATTTACATATGGGGTATTTACATATAATAAAATTATATACTGGCGTTGCCAGTATATAGGAAATGATTATGGGAGTGTTTATTTTTCTTTATTTCTAATGCCACTGAGTTTATTTTTCAAAAACATCAAATATGTTTAATATATAAAGAAACAGAAAAACATTTTTAGTTAGCGCTTTTATGTAGCAAAAATTTTTCAATTATCCAACCCTGGAATCGTCTTTTTAATTTTGTTTGAATTCTTCAACAAAATTTAATTGTATTGTATTTAAAAGATTAACAATTTTTCTTCTTTTTTGGGGATAAATAAACATGTTTTTCGGTGCTTTTTAACTTTTAATGAACTAAACAAAATTTTCAAAATATATTTCGCCACCTCAATTTTTTTATAAATAAATTTTGTTTTCAATAAGATTGAAATCCAGAATCTTATAAAAAATAATATGGTAAGTTATCAAAATTTCTTAAATTATACGACATAATGTACGAGTTCATTTCATCGTGTGCTAACACATATATTATGTAAATATTCTCATTATACACAAGGAAAAAATATAACCAAGTAAACCAGGCTCCCACATAAAATGTGTGTAGAGAAATATATATGTATATGTATTTGTGTTACACTAACACATTTACACCCATGTAATACGCAAATACATGTATTTTTATACACAAAAGATTAATGAGGATTTCATGGGGATCGCATATATACATATGTACATATATATATACATACATATGTGAATATTTGTATACGCTTGCAAGTATACGTGTAAAAGTGTTCATTTACGAGGTCTGTTGAAAAAATAAGGTTCATAAGAAGAGCTTTTTATCATGTTTGGTTTGCTTGTGAGAGTCATGAAAGCTAAAACTTGTATTTATTTATTAAATAATTTATTTATTAATTAAACAAGAAAGTATCAAATACCTTTAATCGCTGTAATTTAACAGGCCAGAGTCGAACCCAGGATCTCCATACTGATAGGCTAGCTCAAAGTTGAATTCTTTTGCATGTTTGACGATTTTCAGCTGTCGAAGAAAATGGATCAAAGAATTTGCATCACGTCTTAAAATGGATTTAAGTGCTCAAAACAATTGTTATGGATAAGGGACAAATCATTATTACAAAACTTGCTGAAGAAGTCGGCGTATCGGTTGGCTCATGCTATGAATTTTTTTTTGGAACTTTTATTTCGTTTCAAAATATCTGATTTTTTGCCAACAAAAAATAATAATTTTCTGGCCAAAACCATTCATGTCTCGGCTACCGTATTCACCAGATTTGGCCTCCTGTGACCTTTTCCTGTTTCCAAGATTGAAGAGATTCATGAAAGGACGGTATTTTACGATACATGAGGATATAAAAACGGAGTCGCTTAGAGAGCTCAAGGATATACCAAAGAGTGCGTATCAGAATTGCAAGGATGGGAAAAAACGCTGACCTAATTGTATTTTATATCTGAGGGATTCTAGTATTTAAAAAAAAATGGAAATTAACTGAATAAATAAATAGTTTTTGAGGAAACTAAAAATTCGTCTTATATTTTTAACAGACTTCGTATATTATATTTGAGAAGGACTACTTTGTAGGGACCAAAACAAATATTAAGGAATACAAATTTTTTGAAAGGAGAGAAAATTCACCTTATATAATTAACAGACCTCATATATTATATCTGAGGCCACAAATTTGCAAGCAACAAAATAGAAATTGATAAATAAGTAAAAAAATTTTTCGGCAACCTGAAAATTTAATACTTTTTGAACAGGCCTCGTGTATTATATCTGAGTGAGACTTATTGGAAGGTCGCAAAATAGAATTTAACTGAATAAATAAATATTTTTTGAGAAGTATTAAAATTCATATAATATTTTTGAACAGACCTCGTATATTATATCTGAAGGGGATTACTTGCAAGGGTACAAAACAAATATTAATGAATGAATATATTTTTAAAGGAAAGAAAATTCATCTTATATAATTAACAGACCTCGTATATTATATCTGGTGCTACCAATTTGAAGGGGACATAATAGAAATTGATAAATAAATACAAATAATTTTTGAACAACCCGAAAATTAAAATTTTTTTTAACAGACCTCGTATATTATATCTAAGGGAGACTAATTTGAAGCTCAGAAAGTGGAAATTAAATGAATAAAAAAAGATATTATGGGGAACAATTAAATTTCACTTAAGTTTATTTTTGAACAGACCTCGTATAGTATATCTCAAAGCGACTACTTTGAAGCGGATACAACAAACATGGACGAATAAATTTCTTTTGGGAGGAAAGAAAATTTACCTTATATATAACAGACCTCGTATATGATATCTGAGGCGGCCAATTTGAAGGGGATAAAATAGAAATTGATGACTGACTAAATGTTTTGGGAGCAAACTAAAAGTTGACCTTATTTTTTGAACAGACCTCGTATGTATGTTTGTTTTTGTTTTTTTTTTGCTTATTTGTCTACACTTAGCTTCCAATGTTTTTTACATTTTTATTTCTAATTTAAAAATAAATTTTCATGTTAGTTAGTGGGTGACTTTCCATGTATTTTGTGTGCGTGTCTGTGTGCTTTAATTTGTTAGGTTGAACTCCTGCAAGGCGACACAGTTTAGCAAAATTTTCTGTTATATATTTTGTACTAATTTCAATAATATTACACATTTATTTATACGGTTGTATGTACGCTCTGGCTAAGCCAAAGATGTTACACTTTTTTAGTACGAGTACAAAATACCAAAAAGCATAAAGGAAAATTGTGTGTCGGTTGTTTTAATTTTAATGAATTTAGAAATGCAAATTAATTCAACTAATTTTTAAAACATGCTAAGGACATAAAATACAGCTAATAATTTCAATGAAAAAGCGAATTGTGGACACTTGAAGGATATTATTTATATGAGTATTGCGTTCCTTTATTTAAATATTTTTGTTATTTTAGGTTAATATATCGTACATATTAACTGCTAGTTTTGCACTATTTTATATAACCTTTTTGGTTGTTTTCCCCGGCCTATCAGTCTGTCTGCCTTATGCCATCTTTTGTGTGTGTGTGTGTTTCTTTTGCTTTCCTTTATGTACTTGGCTTAGTTTTATTTGCTTCATGTTTTTTTTGTGTCCTCCTTTACAAACGGGATGTTTGTTGAATTATTAACAAAGAATCAGGAGCACGAAAGGAATAAATATAAAATTCTGAAATGAGGTTAATGTGTAATACACCGGCATTGTAAATATAAAAATGGTTGATCGGTTGACTGATTGCTTAAATAATGGTCCGTTGAATATGTTGGCTAAATTTCATTTTGGTTCCTAGACTGAATGAAAATGGTATTCAATACACAAAAAAAAGAAACAAACACAAACTGTCGTCTCCTACATTTAGTTCATCAAATTGCTTAGGCACAGCAGGTTTCAACTAATAATGACACTGTTAACACGAACAGCTGTATCGCAGCCGGTGGCAGGTTGCATTCGATTTAGTCCTCGTTAAAAAAAAAAAAGTTATCGGTTTTATCTCTTACAATGTACTCCCTATTACAAAAACAAAGCTGCTTTGTATGTGGTTTTTATGGCTGGTTTGAGAGTTGTATTTTAATGTTTGCATCATGTTGCCTATTTTTAGGCGAGCAAATGAGTTCAATCAACCTGTTAATGAGTTTAATTGAGTATGAAGTGTGATCCAATTACTTTTTAATGGCTTGTCTTGTGTTTGTTTTCTCTTTGCTCTATCTGTTGAATGTTCATAACAAGTCAGTAATTAAAAAATATTCCAAAATATATTAATATAACAAAAATAAAAAAATAAAAATGGTCCTGTTTTAATGTGATTATTTCCAATTGGTTTTGAGCTCAAAGTGATTTTATTAGGCTTACGGTTAGCGCTAGTTCAAAGTAGAAATTTTACGGAAGGGATAAACAGTTTTTCATTATTACAACTTTACTTTTAAACAAAGTAAGCGACAGGCTGAAGTATGCCTGAATTTACACATAATTTCAACAGAAAATTGATGTCATTGAAATATGAGGGGTACATAATAAATTTTATGACATAGTTTTAGGAGCAGAAACAAAAGCCTTCATTTATTAGAATTTTTGTAGACAAAGTGCGCTGATGAAGCGCCTAAAAATAGTCATTTATAAAAGTTTGTTTTTTATATTATTTTAATTTTTTTTTGTAACAGCTTGAGTTAGTCCAGTTCTTTAAATTTTTTATAGTTTTATTTTTCCAAGAGATGACCCCATATTTCACTAGAACTTAACGCAAGTAGACAAACTTAATTGGACTGTTCTATTTAAATAAATAAATAAAATTTACAGACGGTTTTCTATTAGAAGCATGTAGTCTGCTTATCCTACACAGTGTTTATTCCATAGCAGACCAAAATTATGGCAGAAAAATAAAAAAATAAAAGGAAAAAGAAAATAATATTTTTTGTGTCAACAATACCGATTTTGGATTGAATAAAAATGTTTTTCGGAAAATAATTATTTGATTTGCAACATAATCTCCTTTTAGATCAAATATATTCATGTTTTACAATTTTTTTTTGTTCCTTCCAAATAATACGTTTTCTCAAGAGCCTTGAAACAGGGGTTTGCTCGCAGCAGCTCGTAGCCTAATTTATGGATTTTTGCCATACTGACTTGATGGAATAGCACATATTTTTGGCCAAATGTGCTCGTTTAGAATCTGTTTAAAAGATCTGGGTTTACCCTTTTCCAGGAAATCTATGTGAAAGATGCCGCGTGCACCCCAAACAAACTTCGACCATGACCTTGTTTAGTGCATTTAACCCTAGTGTATCCCACTGTTTTTGATTGTTGCTTGGTGGCTGGTGTATTGTGAGGTCACTTGGTTACGCAATTGCGGCACCCATCTCAGGGGTAGATTTTTCATGTGCAAGTATTCATGCGAAACTTGTTTTGCGCGCTCACTTTTCCGAACATCAATTATTATTCCATGAATTTTATCGCAATTTTGGACGATCTGAAAGAACGGTCTCACTTGTACTGATATGACCACAACGGAACTCAGTAAAATACTTCCTAATCACTGAAATTGATAGCGCAGAGTTGCCATATTTTAGTGCTTTTCTTTGTAACGTCATCATTCACCTGTGATTGTTCAATCAACGTACTGCTTAATTATGTACCTCTCCAGGGTTGAATTTGTCAGCAACATGGTTGAGTTGCATTTAAACTTACTGCGAGAGAAATTCAAAAAAGTCTTCGAATCTTTAAATATGTGCATATATAAAAAGGCAAATCTAAAATTCTTAATTTTCGATTTCTTTGTTAATTGATTTAAGTGTCCAAAGGCAGAGTTTGCCACTGGTTTGCCGATCCTATCGAAGCAAAGGCAACTACAGACTACAAAAAGGAAATTTAAGTTACCAGTCCATCTATTTTATTTTTTACTTGCATGCAATTTATGAAAATTAAACTTATTCTATACATATTGTTTGTTTCTCTTGGTAGAATGAAGGATTCATATTTCTTACTTTCCATGATCAATCATACGCATGTTCTCCAAAATTACTACCGTGATGAATTTTTCATCTATTTATTTATCTTATTGCTACAGGTGTAAAAATGGCGGAATCAGAAATGTACGACTTAAATATTAACAAAAAGTGTGTTATATTTGTTTTACGAACATTAATTTAATATATATGTACATATATTTTTTTGTTTCTTTCAAACATATTTACATATTCTTTGTAACACATCTCTTCTAATCTCTAGAGATTTTTCTGGTATATTTTTGAGCTGAGCATGTCCTCTTGCATTTGTGTGTCAGCCTTTTGTGTAATTTGTAATATAAATCCTTGTGTTTGTTACATGAACAAGCAGCCTGCATACGAGTACATATAAAATGAAGACAAACGTGTTGTAATACATCCCCTGTTGCTGATGATGAGACCATTAACCGAAAAAAAAGAAAAACTCACATTAAAAACGAAGAAGATAAGGAGGGATGGCAAAAGAAACACATAATAAAAAATTTATTTCCAATTTTTTTAATAATAAAAAAAAGGAAGAAAGAAAGAAGTAACACAACCTGAAAACATTTTTATCATGTAAAATGGAATAATTGAAACATACATACATATTTTGAATTGTGTTGTAAAGAATAGTGGTCCTTCAAACGTTCGTAAAAACAATTTGAAATTGTATTCAAGTTGAGTTTTACATAAATCACAGCAGAAACATTTTGAACTTAATTAAATTTTATAGGAGGCCTAAAAAGCTTTCAACGCTAACAAGCAATAAGCTGTTAACAGTTTCTTGCAATAAAAATTTTTAACTTTTAAGCTTTTTAAATTTGAAAATTATTTGAAATTTAAATTGTACGCTTTTGGAACTGAACTCATCAAAGAAAATATTTAATCATTTTAATTTTCAGCGTCTTTTCTTTAGCAATTCTATCCTGAAATTTACAAATATTTTGTATTCATAGGAAATTCTGTTTATTAAACTAAATTTTATGAATAAGTACTGTTCCTTTGAAATGTCTATAGAAAAAGAGAGGCCCTTAACAAAAATCCATTTATTTACAGCAGTTTGTTCGATTCAGCACCTCCAGCTAAAGCATTTGTGGTCTTTTAAGCTTCTCTTTTATGTGGCTGTTGAAGGACTTTACTTCTTTTCAATATTTTATTAAATTTATTTAATTTTTGCTACGAACATTAAGTTTTTTTTTGTCTGCTTGTAATTAAAACATTTTTACTTATGTTTTTTCAACATTTACACAATAGTCTTTTTCAAACTGGTGGAAATGTGTTTGCATTAAAATGTAATTAATGAATAGATGCAGTTTTTGGATTATTCAAATTATTTTTTTTTGGTAGAAGAAAAATTTTTAAATTTAAATGTTAATTTTTTTAAGATTGTAATTTGTCAAGGACGCTTGCTGTATTTGGGTGTATTTAGTGAAAGTTGGTAGAATTTTCATTTTGTTTCTTGAATTGCACTTTTTCATTACTTTATATATTGTACAACATTTTTTAATATATTTCTACTATAATTTTGTATTATTAACACGATCAAATGTACGGGGTCTTTTAAAAACTAAGGTGAATTTTTATTTTTCTCAGAAAATATTTTATTATACACCAACAAATAGACGTTGTCCCCTTTAAAGTACGCCACCACTTTGTCCCCTTTAAAATACCCCACCACATATACATATAATACATTCTCAAAGCAGTTCTGGTATTTACTTTTTTTGGTATCTACTTGAGCTCTTTCAGCGATTCGGTTTTTATCTCTTCAGTGATCGCAAAACACCGTCGTTTCATGGCCTCCTTTAATCTGAAGAGCAGAAAAAACCTGCAGATGACCAGAGCTGGTGAATACGAATTTTTGTCGACAGCAGAACATCGCTCAACACGCAATGCACTTGCAGCTTTTATGATTCTGACAAACGAAACGAAGGTCCTTAGCCCAGGAGATTTGAAAATGTATTATATTTTTTTTCGAACAAAAAAATAAGAATGTTGATATTAATGTTAATATTAATGTTAATGTTAGTGTCGATGTTAATGCTAATGTTAATGTTTATATCAATGTTAATGTTAGTGTTAATGGTAATGCTAATGGTAATGCTAATATTAATGTTAATGCTAATGTTAATGTTAACTCTTATGTTAATGTTAACTCTTATGTTAATGTTAACTCTTAATGTTAATGTTAAGGACTAGAAAAATTATCCGCTTCACACAGTCCGCATATGTACCCCTTATAAAATTCATATATAAGAGCTTTTAGTACTCGTAAGTCATATTTTAAAAAGTATGGAAAAATTCACGAATTTAGCAAAACTATACGGAAGAAGCAAAAGCAACACAAGGATTTCAGAGGCTTCTCATTATCCTCAACATATTTTAAATGTACATCAGTATAAACATATTTTTAAAAAGCATTGCAAATAACGACAGTTAACAAAGCGAAATTATTATCTTAAAATCAAGTGGTCTAAATATCGTTATTACCAGACCAGCATTGTAACAGCAAGGCAAGCAATAATCTAAGACTCAACACAATGAACTTTTCCTTTCTTCATTATATTTTTATATATATACATATTTTTGAGTACATTTTGTTTTACATTTTATATTTAGTTTTCCATTGCAAAAGCCATACACTTTTTCCAAAATCCTAATCCCAAAGGTTATTGTTTTTAAGCGAAATGAAACAGAAACCATAGCAATTTTTTGCATATACATAAATGAAACAAAATTTATGGTGGTCAAAAAAATTTAAGAAGTTATACGAGTACAACAAAAATTTGTATAAAAACGTAATGTAAATAATAGAAATTTTAATGACAGCTCAAGCCCACACAAAATATTTTTTTAACTTAAGATTATTAACGATTGCACATTGGGAGACAATGAAATGTAAAATTCATATACATACACACTCGTATGTGAGTCATTCCATGTCAGACCGAACACCTTTTTTACACCACCTCTTCCGATTTTCTTTAAATTTGCCAGACGTATTAAACATAAAAAAATATTTTACACGTGTTTCGGGAAAAAAATTATAAAAATATTTTTTTAAAGTTATTTGCATTTGAAAATCGTCAAAATCGTGAAAAATCTTCCGACATGACAATATTTAAACTAATGTTTTTATAAAACTAGTGAATGGATTTTGAAGTTCAATACCTTATTTTAAAGGTATTTGAACCTTCTTTTTAAAAACCATATTATTTTTTATAAATTAATTTTTTTTTATTATTAAAATTTGGTTTTTTTACTTAATTTCTGTTTTCCACAATCTTCGAACAAGTCGAAAAATCTGAAAAAAATATTTTCTTAAAGGTTAATATATTCTTAACATTCCCTTAAAATTTCAGAGTGGAGGTCGAATGGATTCTATTTTTTTACGATTTTTTTCCATTGCGGCACCACAAAAAAATTACATTTTGTATATAAAAATTTTATTTTCAAGCATGTTAACGAAAATGTCAACGCATGTATGTATTCAAAACACACAAAATTTCATACTTAAGTAAAAATTTAATCAAAATTCATATTGATCTGGAGATTTGTTTGTTTTGCTTTTTTTGTATATTATCTTTTTTGTATATAAACATTTTATATAATAATAATATTAATACATAACTAAAAGTTAAATAATAAGAAATTTTAATTTTTATATACATTTTTATAGAAAAATCAGCTGCAAATGAAATGAAAGCACTGAACTGAGATAAACGAACTTTTCTTGTAAACTAAAAATCACCTGCAACATTGCTTATTTTAAAATAGAACATACAAAAAAATTCTAACGGCAAAATAGAAAAGGCAAAACAAACAAATCTCCAGAACAATATGAATTTTGATTAAATATTTACTTAAGTATAAAATTTTTTGTGTTTTTGAATACATACACACTTACATACATGCGTTGACATTTTCGTTAACATGCTTGAAAATAAAATTTTTATATACAAAATGTAATTTTTTTGTGGTGCTGCAATGGAAAAAAATCGTAAAAAAATAGAATCCATTCGACCTCCACTCTGAAATTTTAAGGGAATGTTAAGAATATATTAACCTTTATGAAAATATTTTTTTCAGATTTTTCGAGTTGTTCGAAGATTGTGGAAAACAGAAATTAAGTAAAAAAACCAAATTTTAATAATAAAAAAAATTAATTTATAAAAAATAATATGGTTTTTAAAAAGAAGGTTTAAATACCTTTAAAATAAGGTATTGAACTTCAAAATCCATTCACTAGTTTTATAAAAACATTAGTTTAAATATTGTCATGTCGGAAGATTTTTCACGATTTTGACGATTTTCAAATGCAAATAACTTTTTAAAAAAAAATTTTTAATTTTTTTCCCGAAACACGTGTAAAATATTTTTTAATAAAGATTTCGTTCTCAAATTTTGCAAAACATCGGAGACATCAAAGTCAATTTTTAGCAAAAATCGTACGGTTTGACATGGAATGACTCATGTACATGCGAAATATTAAAATAAATTTACATAAGAATAATAGTTGGTTCCTTTATAAACATCTCTTACATAAATGGACATTTCATGTTCTTGACAAATGGAAATTTCAAAATAAAAAATTTAATATTTTTTAAAACTAATTTGCTTAGCATTGTTGTTCTATACGGATTTAAGAAACAGACAGTAAGTTAAGTGATAAGTATAATAAAAACTACCATAAACCATAAAAACCATCACACACATATATAACTTTAATATCCTTAAAGTATGAAACTAAAAACAGTGTTATTATAATAACGTTATATAATAAGCTAAAGTACCCAAGTTTATTTAGAAATAATTGCTTAGGATATATAGTCTAAGTGATAAGAAAACTTTAATTAATTGGGGCATATAAAGAAGAATATAAAAATATGGAAAATGCCGAAATCCCATCACTTTTCCTTTCCTTAATATAATTTATGCATATTCCCAATTCAAAAGAAATGTTCGTTGCATGTGCCAATAGACAATACATTTTGGACAAAATAATACTTGTATGGTATGGATTAAAAAGAGCAGGGGCCAAATTATCGCATTCGATATCGATCGAAATTTCAATACCAATTAAGTGGCACTTTCGATCGATATCGTATGCGGTAATTTGGCCCTAGCTGTATCGCCTATTCGCATTCGATTCGAAAAGGAGACTTCTGGTAAATTACAGAAAGCAGGCAAGAAGAAAAAAACAAATACATCACTTACTAACGAAGCGGCATCAAATATTATGCAGATTTTTATTCAACACGAATTCTGATCTATTGAAATCCGGGAGTACAGCACGTTTAATCGCCCTCCCACAAATCCTCCAATAAAAGATTTCTTAATCGATGTTCATCTTACTGAAGGTTGATTACGTTATGATAATTGAATAACTTTTTTACTGTCTGATTAATCAAGCAAAAACCTGATTTTTGCAGGTCTCTGGTATATAAAGAGCAATGATTTTTATGTTCTAAAGGTTCATCTGAAAAAGTTTTACTCGATTATTTGTCTCATTTAGTAATTCGATTAAATTGTTTAAATTTACTTTAATCAGATAAGGTTTATTCGATTAAATTTTATTCGAATTAATTTTATTCGAATAAATTTCAGTCGAATTAATTTTATTCAATTTAAATTTATTCGAATTAATTTTATTCGAATTAATTTTATTCGATTAAATTTTATTCGAATAAATTTTATTCGAATAAATTTTATTTAATCAAATAATTACTATTCAGAAAGCATTTTGTTCGAATAACTTTTTTCTCATATATCGAATATAGTAATTTCATTCAAATACTCTTTATTTCTACGATTTTATGTTATAGATACATATAAATAATTATTTTTAAATTAATGAATGCGCATTTTATTCGAACTATATAGATTATACAAGTTCTATTTAAAAAATATGGTAAATTTAAATTTTTCTGCAAGAAAATATTAATCTATTCATCAATTCCAATTTTGTCCCCTTCAATGTAGTCTCTCTGAGATGTGTATAATACACTTTAGCCAGCATTTCTTTTCAATCCTAGACGCAGTTCTGCTATACATATTTTGGAATATCTTTAAACTTAGCCAGCTATTCAGTTTTTATCTCCTCTATTCTATTAACATTTAAACTTAAGGATGTTTAATTGTTTATTAATATATAATGCATTTAAGAAGATTAATTAAATTGCCATTTCACAAAATTATTAAAAAGCATATTGTTGTTTGTTTGAAGCTGAATTTTAAAATGCATTAAAGCGAGTGGTTTCTTGGTAATTCCTTTATTTATGGTACTTTTTTGCCACTGGCATACATGCATGCATGCATTAAATAACATTTTTAAAAAGGAATAATTAATTAGGGGTTTTAAAAACATTAATTTGTATTATTATTTTAATTGCAATATACTCGTAAAGTTATGAGTTTTTATTTCAGTTAATCTGCTTAATGTTGCATTTGTTTGTTTTTCCTATCATTTGTTTTTTTCTTCTGCATAAATTACTGTAGCGATAATAGACGATGGTCGTATTTTACTATTAGCCACATTAAAATATGATTGCTGGTGAGAAAAAACTTTCCAATTAAGTGATAAAAAATTTTTTATACTATATACATATGTGAGTGTACCTGAAAAGCGAATTTTTTGTGTTATGATAGTTTGGCTGCATATGGCTTTTGACTTTTCATTAAATGAACATGCAACAATTGTCTGACGCTGTAAAAACAGGTGGTTTGTCCTTATCCACTAATAATAAAATACGAAACCATAGAAAATATTTCATATACACCTACACAAACAAACACATGCATGTCACTGCATGTATGTGCTTGCGTTACAATCTATAAAATAGTGTACAAATATATACAAACCTACATATAACTATGAAGAGACTCCTTGTTTGTGCCATTTATTGACTATTAAAAATATATAGTCAATTTATTTCAACTATGACTTACAGACAAAAAGCTACAATAGTTATTCTTAGCCAAGCATAAACACGCACATGCATGTTAAAGCATGCATGCAAAAATTGTAATATCTGTTGGTTTTTGCAAAAATTATTAAAACGATGGGAATTCCTTTTAAATAATAACATTTTTAATGGTTGGTAATAAAATTTTCATAATAATTGCTAATACGGGTACTTTGCTGTAAAAGTATCTAAAAGGATTGCACATTATAAATTTGTTAGAGTGTTAAGACAACTGAATCAAATAGTATTATAAATTACTAATAAATAAATGATTTTGTTTAGCTAAAACAAGCTAAGTTTTCATTAAAAAAAAATTAATAACCTCTTATGTTAGACATTTTAAGGTCAAAAGATCTCAATTCATACGACAGTTGGAATATGTAACTTATTAAAAAGGATAGTAGTTTGTGTGCTGAACGTTATCACTCAAGCAATAGTTTCATATATTTGTTACGTTTCTGGAAGTGATCATAAAATAAAATCAGTAAAAAAGGCAATTGCCATTTTCTTCACCCAAAAAGAAAAAAAATCTCAAAGCTAATCATTTATTCTTCGCAAGAAACATTCCATTAATTTTTTTTATAAATTTCCTTTATAAATGTTTTTGAAAATTTTCATATATAATGATATTGTAGAAGTGACGTAAAATACATTTGCTGTATAAATGTCTTGCTTTAAAAACCGGGAGTATACATGTAAGGTAAAGTATGTCTTTTGTAAAATTTTTGCAAAAGTAACGTTCAATACAATTTTTTTTTTTCATATATTTAATGTTTTTCAAATGATTTGCACAGCAAAATTCTAATATTATGATGCTTCCAAGTTGTGGAAATTTATATTAAAAATTATAATCATATATCGCGAAGTTTATAGAGCACTTCCATTCTTGTGAGCTAGCAATTCGTACATTGTTTTCCGATTAATTTTACGCTTCTTGTTTAAAAACCAATTAAAAAAGAGAAGCATGTACCGAATCAAGAATCGAAATGTATATAGGCAAAGAAGGCAAAGTATGACATATATAAAAATTCAGTAAAAGTAACGTTCAATACATTGTTTAGTTTTTATAAATTTTATGTTTCTAAAAGCACACATATATTTAAAGAAAAGCACATCATATGAAAAAAATTAAGGTAACGTTCAACACAATTTTTTGTTTAAATTTAATGCTTTTAAAATCTGTGCATGTACATTTAAAGCAAAACACATCATATATAAAGATTTTGTAAAGATAACGTTCAACACAATGTTTTTTTTTTAAATTAATTCTTTCTTTCGTACGAATATACTTAAAACAAAAACAAAATTTTATAAATTGTTTTTGTTTCAAATGTATTTATGCGAAAGAGAGAATTCATTCGACGATGAGAAATATTCAGTTAACTCTGATTTAGTTCTGCTTGTCTGTAAGTTTGTAAATAAATTTTATGACTAGTTTTTCTAGTACTTTATTTAATAATTATGCAACCGATACCAGACCGATATGCCGTTTATAATTTGATTGCCTCTATTATATTTATTTATAAATCTTAATTCAATTTAATATTGTATTTATTATTCACGTATTTAAAGAATTGTATTGTGTTATAAATATATGATTTCCAGAAACTATAAATCAGATTAAAAACTGATGTTACCGCGTTACTTGAAACGTATTAAATTTTGTTTGTTAACATCATTAAAGCGGATTAAAAACTTTTGTTAAACATATTTTAAACTGTTTAAAAAAATAAAAATCAATATAGACAAAAACATCTTTAAGAAAAAATTGATTATTTGTTAAAAAGCTAAACAGGAAATAATGTAAACAAAAACAAATTATAATAAACTTTAAATGCTTAATTGACTAATGAATTGTTTATAAATATGTAATCCAATTTTATAAACTCTAATATATATTTCAATTTATTTGCCGTTTGCCAGCGTTAGAACAATATAATACAAACAATTAATTTTTTGAATAAAAAGATTATTTTGCGTTTTAAAAAATAGTTTGTTATTGCAATGCTCGTTTTTTTTTTGTTGAATTTATAAAAGAAAAATAGCTTTAAGGTGTTTTGTTTTTTTTTTTTATAAACAATAAAGAAAATCTCCGCAAAAGAAATGTGAACACGCCATGCTGCTAATTGGCCACCTGTTTGATGAAATATGAAAAAAATCTAACTTCCTAATGCGTGAACTAAAAACTTATAATAAATCGGTTTAATACTCCGAGCTAAACAGCTAAAATCAAAATACATAAATAATAGTTGTATATAGGAAAGCAACAACTAATTAAATGTCCATTTGTAATAACACACTGCCAACTTATGTTACTGACTGTAAAGGTTAGAAAAACCGTTAGGGTTAGTGCTTGTTTTGGCATTTAGCAATAGATATTGTGAAAGAAAGGAAAACATTAAGAATTATTAAAAATGGACTTGTTAAGATTTAGAAATTTTAAAATTTATTAAAAAAAATTTTATCGAAATATTATCAGACAAATATAAAAGTTTTAATGAAATATTTTCGCCCAAAACTACAGCACCAATTTAAACTTTAAACATAAACAGCAAAAATTTTAAAATTTTTTGTGAACTCACAAGAAGGTAACTTCTTGTTTCATTTGGTTACTTTTTATGCATCTTATATTTTAGTAAATGCTTTTAAAGAGAGGATTTATGTACATATGTATTCATTGAGTTGTAAATTTTTGCTTTGCGAAATTATATAGATGTCACGTGCGACATTGAAAACCAATATCATGCATGTTGAATACATAAAATAAAAAAAAAACTAAAAATTATGAATATGTATTGATCTAAAGTTGGTCACGTGCGACACCATAAGTATAAAACAGAACAAAATTTATACAATATATTACATACTTTTTGTGAAAAGAGATCAGGGAATATATTTTGAAAATCAGGCCCTTCAAATAGACTTTGACAAAAATTTGTGGACAAAAAATTCAAAATAAGAACCAAAGTTTTCATTTTAACTATTGCGAAATATTAATTTTCGCTTGTGCAGCTCAAAAGTATCCTATTTTGATTCCGATATTCCTTTTGCACGTTTGGTTTTAATGTAATTAAACTATTTTTTTAAACGTTTGGGTCTTTATTTTATAAGTAAATTGTATACTTTAAGCTTTGGTTAACTTCATCAGGAATCTTAAAATTTGTTTTTTAATATTTCCATTTCGTTTTTGCATTCAACAAAAAAATTTTAGCTTCCTTTTAATAAAAGCGGTACATTAGCCTTATTCACTGTCTTGTGCATCATTGCATTTAGAGGCGAGGAAAGATCCTAGCGTCACTATGAAATAAAAGTCTCATTGAAATCGCAGGCGTGAGTATCTGTGTTCCATTAAACTATACTTTCGAAAATAGAATAATCCTGGATATGGAGAAAGATCCTTAAATATTCTGTACAGAGATATTTAATGTTAAGAAAGCGAAATTGTTCTCTTCCAGGCTGTGAGAATATGTGCACACGTGACGTGTTTTGATTGACACTGTCTGGTCAACTGTATAATTTTCTTTTGCCTTCAATCTAAGTCAACTCGTTGGTGGCGTATAATTACTATGCATCGAATCAATATCAATCATACGTCTGTCTTACGGTCCTCATAATTTCAAAAACACTAGAATTCCATTTCCATTTCTTTTCATTTTTCAAATAAGTCTTCGGGTTCCACAGAAAATTTCTAAACAATAATTTTAAATTAATATCCTTTCTTTAATGTTCCTACTCCTGCCACAGGTCATCAAAACTATTGAACGGTTCCCCTCTTACGATAAAACTATTGTCATCGTTTCAATTCATTTAAAACAATTACACTTGTTATTATTCCTGTACAACTGTCATGATGTTATTTAAGCTGCCTATCGACTGCAGCTGATGGCTATTTGTTTGGGCCCGTGATGTTTCTTTGCATGATGGCTACAGCCGTTAGACTTTAACGTCTTCGTCACAATCATCATCATTGTTGTCATTGTGTTTTCTTATAGAGTACAATTGGGTCTTGTGTGTACAGTGAAAAAGTAGAGAGACAAATTAAGAAAAACGCGTGATACTTGAGCTTCACTTGCTTTATATCTCTATTTCTCTATGGGTCTTTTGTATTGCCATTATAGAAGAAGACACAAAAACAAGAAATTCACTTTCGTTCAATTTCTATAAATTTTTTTTTTGCCATATTACATGTTTTCATAATGCCCGTACAACGTAAAATGCCAGCAGATAAATATGAAAAGATAATAAATAAATGCAATTTTATATATTGAAATTTCAATTCATTTATAAGCCAGATGAATGGACAAGGTAAAAAAAGGAAGAAATCTTTTTTATGTGAACAATAAATAAATAAATAAAAACGTTATATTCGACCGGGTCGAATCTTAAATACCCTCCAAATATTTAGTAAGTAAATTTAAAGTGTTTAACTTGGTGGTATAGAGTTCCTTGAAGACATCGTTGCACCCAATTTCAAATCTCTATTTTGACAGAATCATTCCGGGAAGGGCCTTGGGGAAGACCTCTGCAAGATCAGAGAACATATCAGCTTCTTATAGGCTTAAGGAATAAAAATTGTTTAATATTATATTTTTGCATATAATATCGTACGTCAACGCCCACTAAAGGGGCGGGTTCCAAAAATATACCATATCATGTTTTCCATCTTTTCAGACTTCATCGCTGATCAAGAATTTCTATACTTTATGGGGTCCAATTCTATTTGGAGGGTATTAAAATTGTATTTTGCCGGGGTCTCTCTGGCAAGGGCTGTGGGGGAGACATTTCACCTTTGTCATAAAACTCTAAAAATAAATGCTTTGGCTAATTATATACAAAATTAATTTTTTTTTATAGGGTCATTCAGAGGGCAAAGGGGGAGAAGGGGGTAGGGCAGAAACAGGCAGTCATAAAACTCTAAAAATAAATGCTTGGGATGATTATATACAAAATTTAAACTTTTTTTTTTTTTGATAGGGTCATTTAGGGGCAAATGGGGAGAAGGGGGTAGGGCAGAAACAGGCGGTCGTAAAACTCTAAAAATAAATGCTTGGGATGATTATATACAAAATTAAAAATTTTTTTTTTCATAGGGTCATTTAGGGGGCAAAGGGGGAGGACGGGTTAGGGCAGAGGAGTACCAGGTTGCGTCTCAGCTTCGTCATTAAAGTTTAAACATGTTATTTTTAAGGAATGTAGGCTTAAGTAAAACAATTTGTTACATTTTTACACTATATTTGCATATAATAACGCCCACTATAGGGGCGGGGTGCAAAAAATGGATTTTTATAATTTTTTGGACCTTCTTGGACATTATAAATATATTATTTGTTTAACAAAATTACAAAAAAAAAAACTTTAAAAATTATGTTGTTTTTTGGAGGTTAGTTTAGTTCTTCTTAAAGGAACTTTTTTCCTCTTGCCCATTTCCGAACTAGACCCGTGCTATCCTTCACGCTATATTTACACCAAATTTCAAGAGTCTGGCGCTTTTCGTTTGCACTGAATCGTGATTTCCACAGACGGGCGGACGGACAAGCTCAGATTGTCTTAGATTTCATCACTGATCAAGAATATATATACTTTATGGAGTCTCAGGTGGATATTTCGCAGCGTTACAAACGGAATGACAAAGTGAATATACCCCCCAATTTTTTTTGTAGGGTAAAAAAAAATAAATTAAATTAACACAAGAAATTCAGTGCTCATAGAATAGCAACAGGGTAATAATATGACTGTCCTGGTGTAAATTTCACTAGTAAAGCTACGCTCACATCTATCAAATATTTGGCGAAATGAGCATAACTACTATATTCTGTAGTCGTGCAGTTGGTAGCCTGATGTCGTGAATGTGTTTTATTTAAGTAAAAAGTTCATTATAATTTTTTATATATTTATTTCAAGAAAATAATATTGAAAATTAAATATAAAAGACATATTGAAATAAAAAAGGGTTCGGAAAACTTTATAATAAACCCTGTGATATATAAATAAATAAAATAATTTGAAAAAATATTAAAAAAAAAATTATAAAACTTGATGACTCAAACTGAAAATCACTACAAAAAATTTCTTATGAGAAATAATTAATTCGCTGCATAATTTTCGTTTTAATATGATCTTTATATATAAATAAAATTATACAATTTATTTTGTTTATATTATTTTACTTACCAATTTGTTCAAAGATGCTTAAAAAAACAAAAAAAAAACTTAAAAGCAGCCTTCAAGTATTTAATTTATGTTTGTTAATTTCTTATAAACTACGACAATTTATACTCCATGTGCTAATGGTTTTGTCTATAATAAAATGCTCGTGTATAGATTTTTGTTTCAGTTTTATCGCTTGTTAATTAATAAAAAAAAAAAAAATAAACACACAAAAATGTGTCAGTGAACTTAAAATTTAGATAAGATTAATTTTGTTAGAGAAATAAAACTAAAGAAAAACCAATATGCAAAAGAAATGAAATAATGAAAAAAGAAGCTATTTAAAAAGCATTAAGAGATTATAATTGTAAGAGAAGTACAGGGAAATTATTTCTTTTATAGAATTACGCTGAAAACTTTAACATACAATTTTTTTAAATAATTAAACTAGAAAAAAATAATAGTCGTGCTTTAAATATTAATTGAAAAATGTTCTTTTTGCAATTTGATTAAGCCGATTAATATTTAAATTAATTTTAACTTAATTTTAAAAGAAAATCAAAAAGGACTTAATTGTTTTTAGCACAATTTGGATTATTTTTAATAAATTTTTCTTATTTCTGTTTAAATCATTTAATGGAAATCTTAGATAATTTATAAACAATTTCATAGTGCTATTTATAGAACTTCCACAATCGTCTTGAGTAGAAAATTTTGTAAAAGTGGCATTGAAAATATTAAACTGACATCTTTTCTTATAAATATTCGAAGTATTATATTGATTGCAGGATTTTTGTTCTGACGCACAAGGGGTCCAAAAACAATTTTTTGAGTATCAATTAGGAAATTTAATGTCCTTAAATCAAACTGCAAGTTGTGAAAGAATTTTGGAATTTAGGCGTTTTGTTTTAATTGATCTGGCACGCACAGTATGATGTCTACTGGCGCTACACATTGTGCGGTAATCAGATTAGGAGCTCTGATATCAAATTAGGCGAATTCTCATCACAACAAATCGTGAACATTTTCAGTTCGGAGTTTTGATTGAGGTGATTTTAAAAGTTTATGAAAAATGTATAAACATTGCCATATTTTATTAAAAAAAAAAAAAAAACAAACGGTGATTTTTTTGGGGGAAGTGTGGGGCAGGTAACCCTGGCCGGAACTATAAAAGCAGGGTTGTAGTGCAGACAGGCCAAATGAAGAAAGATGAGAAGATAGGCAATTTGTTGTAGCCATTTTCCTAGTTCATAGACGAATTTTTTTTTTTAAACAAATACCTAAAAAATTATTAAATTTGCATTATTTTACCATTGGCTTCTAGCTATTCTGGACCTTTCGTTATTCATTTAATAGCAATTTATTTTTATTTTCAATATTTTCTCATTCCTTTGGGTGGCTTTTGCAGGAAAATTTTTAAAAATATTGTTTATTTTTTCTTCTTTCAAAACAATCATTTTTGTTTATGATGTGGTCAAAAAGCACTAATACTTAATAAATTTACTAAGAAAATATGCTGAATAGGCGATTAATGAACAATAATAATAATTACTTTTTTCTTTAATTTCAGGTAAATATGTGGCTTAATTTTTTGCTTGAAAATAAGGTTTGAAATTTATGAAACTATATGAAAATCTGTGCATATATATTTTATATCATTTCTATACATATTTAAATTTCAGTTAAAAATTGTTCCAGGTATTTCATTTATTTTGCCATAAATAAGAAATCACTGAAGTTATTTCAGGTGCCGTTCATAAAATTTGAAAGCGTATTTTTAATTTAGTCTTAAGCAATTTTTTTTGCTCTTAAGATAATTTCAAAGACCAAAGTATTCAGCATGTGAAAAAAAGTAAAGGGACTAAAAGTGCGTTACCATGGATAACATATAATTCTCGTATACAATTTCCCAATAAAATTTCTCTAAACAACAAGTAATTAAGTTATATTCGACCGTGAGGTATCTTAAATACCCCGCAAATATTTAGTAAATAAAAACTTTATTTTGCAAGGGGTCACACCGGGAGGGGCCGTGGGGGAGACATCCCTCCTTTGCCATATAATACTAAAAAGTTAATTTTTGGGGTTATTAAATGTAAAAAATAATTTTTTTATAGGGTCATTAAGGAGGCAGAGGTGGGGCAATGGTAGGGCAGAGGAAGATCAAAGAACATCTCAGCTTTAAAATTTAATTTTTAAGGAATGTAATTTTTAAATATTTACACTATTTTTCCATGTAATATGTTACTTCAACGCCCACTATAGGGGGTGGTGGGGTTCAAAAAAATGTATTTTTATGACTTTTTGGGTGGAATTTCAACGCTTTGGAACTTCTTTGACATAAAAATATATCATTTGCTTAAAAAAAATTACAAAAAACAACCCAACAAATTATGTTGTTTTTTAGAGGTTGATTTAGCTTTTCTTAGGGGAACTTTTTTTTCCTCTGGCCCCATTCAGTCCATTTACGAACTTGATTTGTGCTATCCTTCAAAATGTATTTATACAACATTTCAAGGGTCTGTCCCTTTTCGTTTGGACTGAATAGTGATTTCCACAGACGGACGAACGGAGTCTTAGAGGGATATTTCGCTGCGTTATATACGGAATGACAAATTCTTTTCCAATTCTTTTTTGGAGGGTATAAAAATTGTTATATATACGCAGCTAAGCCACATCCCCTGATTGCTGGTTCTATTGAAGAAAAATTTTAATGTGACTAATTTTACTATCTGCTTAGAAATTTTGCTCAGAAATTATTCAACATTTTTTCAATTTAATTTTAACCCATTAACGCCCAAATGAAAACCATGCACAATTTTAATAATTTAATTTTTAATATCAGTTTTAAAGCACTTTTCTTAAAATATTATAAAAGAAAAAAACGAAAAAAAAAATTCAAAGTTGTGTTTTTAGGGGTGTACTAAGTTTAGTACAATGGGCGCTTAGGCGTGGTATTTTGCAAAACCGCATGTTGCACGTGACAATTTTTTTTTTTTTTTTTGAACATACCTCGTATATATAATTATTACTTTTTTAAATTAGTTCTATTGAATTATTTGTGCATAAAAATATAATAAAAAGAGTTTTGATGAACTTTTAATGTGTTGATGTAGCCCAAGTCTTATATAAATAGAAATTTATTTGTTCCGAAAGAAGTGCTATTTGTTCAGAAAGAAGTACGAAAAAGATGCAGCTGCTAAAAAAAAATTATATAAAAAGTAAAAAAAAAATGGTTCACTGGGTTACCAGTAGCACATGAATAAATATAAATAGTACATTAAAAATTAACTAGATTATTATAAATTCATTAATAATGACGTGTCTACCTAGATTACGGTTATGATAAAAATAGATGGAAAACGTACAAAGATAATAACCTAAACAAATAAAGTTCATTGAATAAATATGTACTTAACTTTAGGCTTTAGATTTTCGCCACAAACTCAATTAAGAAGAAACAATACGAAACCCGACACAGGAAAACTTATTACACAATTACGTTGACGTAATTAAGTTTGTTAAGGATTAAATGTAAAGTAATCGGATATTTTCAATAAGCAAAAGTTTGACAGACTGCAGCCCACGCAAAGTTCTTAGGTAAATCTCTCTCTCTCTCCCTCTCTTTTCTGTAAAATATATATATAAAAAATTTCTATTTGTTTGCCATTAAAGAACAAACTCTCTTTAAAGTGTGTACTTGTGAAGTATACTTTCTGGTGCTTTCTAATTAAAAGTTACCGTTAATGTGCTTAACAACATCAATGTGCTTGAATATTGCCACCTTATTTCATCAGACGTTAACAGTTATTTACTGAAAAACTAATTAAGTTTCTGGAACAAATATGGCGCAGTTGCTCAAATTGTTCAAATTCAGTGCGTAAAAAGCCATTATTTATTTCAATGCTAATTGTTTTAAGAGGCTTTTTATGCTAAAAATTAAGTGTTAAAGAGTTCTATTGAATATAAAAAAAATTATTTGTTATTTTTTTGGCAATTAAATTGAATTGCTTACAAAACATATGCCTGTAAATTTATGGAAATTAATGCTACCCAGCGTTAAAGTATTTACATTCTTGGCAATGCGCTATAAAAATGTTCAATTGTAAATAGTTTTACGAAAAAAAAATTAAAGACAAAAATCAAAAAATTTTCCAAAAATATAAATAAACAAAAAGAAACAGACTCCCACTCGATACAAAGTAATATTAATTTTTTTCTGCAACATAAAATATTTTAATACAAAAATAATATTTTAGTTTCAATGAACGAACAGTCAATGACCAAATAAATATTTAAGAAAACTGCAGCAGCAGTGGCCATAGCCACTGGCTTACTTTTACTATTCCAGCGTTCATTGAGACCATACGCCCGAATTTGTTTGAAAGAGTAGTCAAAAATTAGATTGATTGCAGGCGAGCTGGATATATGCCGGAATTTATATTTAAAACATGAATGCCATGAAATAAATTGTATAATCATTTGAAGCTTCTCAGGCAGCCAAAAAAAAAATATATGTAAAAGCCAATTTTATAACTTTTATGATTTTAGAATCTTTTTCTTATACAAAAGTATGTCATATATAAAAATTGTATAAAAGTAACGTTCAGTACAGTTATTTGTTTTTTAAGTATTATGTTTTTAAATACTTTGCATAGCCATAAAAACAAAGCACATCATGTATAGATCGATTTTGTAAAGGTAACGTTCAACACAATTTTTTTTTTATAAATATTATATTCCATAGAAGTTTTAATTTCCATGTAGTTTTGCCAGTCTGTGTGTTCGTAAATAAATTTTATCGCACTTTTTTCTACTAAAAAACTTAGAATTATAATATACCGATAATAACAACAATTTTTTTATCCCCTGAACCTCAGATCGCTTTTGAAACGTTATATAACATTTATTTCCAAACATATTTTCGAAATTGAATTAAAAACATTTAAGTTTTAAAATGAACCTCTTAATTATAGTCGTACACCAAATACAAGTAATGAATTAATAAAAAAGAAATGCATGGGTAACGTTCAACACATATTAAAGAATACCAATCATAAACGATTTTTAGTAGCACTCTTAAAATATTTTTAATAAATAAATATAAACGAGTTCGTTAATTGTGAAAATGTTGTCGTAATTGTAGTGATCATGCGGATTATAGAAAACAAGTTCGTGTGCATGCATAAGCATGAACAAATTTGCTTAGCCAGTGTTAAGGAAATTTTACAAACTTTTCAGTACAACATTTCTAATCAAGAGTTTTAATATATTTTTTTAGAATTTCTAATCTAAAATCTTTATAATAATTTTATACTTTCTAAATATACAAAAAATTTACAAAACGGGTTTTTTGCTGAAATTCGTGTATTTTTTCTTCGCAAATATGTATGAAAAATATTTTTATAAAACTATATAAGCTGCTTTAAGTTACTGGTCTTTTATATAAATATTTTTCATTAAGAAATTAATGGCAAATTATTGTTAAGCTCTTATTCACGTTAAATTTTCAATTTAGTTATTTGATTTATAAGATATTTTGCAAACGCTAAAAGTTTCTAAAAATTAGGTTTCTCTAGAACTTTTAAATTCCAATATGATATTGTTCTTGGTATAAACGAGTGCTTTGTAAACTAAAATTTCCATTCAAATATTTCTCATTACAAAACAAATTTTTTTTATCCTTAATACTCTGAAACAGGAAAATTCGCCCATCAAAATGAAAGTAACATAAAATGTTTTGAGTGCCATGTATCCCTGTTTTCATTCATTATCAGCTTAACGCTTAAGTAACAGTTTCTCGTTGATGCGATTTTTCTCGCTGGTTTCTGAAGGACAATCCACCATTTTTATTGCAAACAAAAAAAACCAAAAAAATTAAAAAAAAAGAATCAGCAACCCAAAAAAGAAAACAATAAAAATCAGTTCAAGGGATAAACAAATTGCTAACAAGCTAACAATGTAAAAGGTGAAGGTAAAATTCATGATGAACAAAATCCAATCACAGTTACGCAGGCAGACATGGACACACAGACAAGCTCAAACACACATTTGCACGCCCATATACTCGTACTTCCAAGCGCTCGCATTATTTGCCTCAAATTGTATGCAATTTTGTCTGGTTTTATAGTGAATAGCAAATAATATGGTGATAAAGAGGAGAAGGAACAAGTTTTAATCTGCAACAGATTTTTTTCCCTTGTTTTTCTTTTGGTCTTTGCAACATGTTGTGCAGCTCTGAAATATTCCCAAAGTTTGAATTTCAATAGAAATTAAAGGCTAAAAATTTAATGAAATTCTATTCAATTCGCGAAAACTTGAAAACATGCGTGCAGCTTTGAATGTTTTAATTACAGATTAAAATTACAAAAAAAAAGAATAATTAAAAGCATACGCTTTTCGAGCAGCTGCTTAAAAAAAGGAGTAAGTGTGCTCTACTCGTGTACACCCTTTACCCACGTACATGAGGGGCGGTATACACAGACAGTAATTGCAACCCTGGAGCCACAATTTTAATCTTTCTACAAATTTATGTATTTTTAAATTACCATACAAAAAAAATTTGTTTTATTTAGTGACTTTTATAACCCAAAAAAACAAAATTAAATTTTCCAGCTCTGGAGTTACCGTTTTGACTTCTCTGGTTCCTAACACCTATGAATTTATTTATTTCAAAAACATTATATATCTTTAATTTATAAAGGAAAAGAAAAAAATTTTATTGTTGCTTATTTTGATAAACAAAATAAAATTGCGATTGCCCAACCCTGGAATTGTATGTTTGATTTATTTTAACAAATTTAATTTTTCCTGAAGTACAAATAGGTTTCATTAACAAAAAACAAAAATTAGTTTTGGATCGATACCAAAAATTAGTTTAAATTCTCCAGCTCTGGAACCGTATTTTGGATTTTGCCGGTTTTCAATTTCAATCTATTTAGGACTATATCTTATAGATCTAAAAGTTTTCTGTTGGGTTAGGAAAAAAGAATTGATACTTTATTGATATGATGCCACGCAGTGCGCTGTGGATGTTGGGTAGTTATGCTATCAGCCCAATGGTTTTTGGTTCGGTTCCCGCCAGAGACCCTTCCGCAGACTGTTAAATTGCTTCACGGGCTGTGCTGTAGTAAAAAATAATATTAAAAAAATATATAAAAGATAGGGTTAAACCATCTATAGAATCAACTCTGGTAGTCTTTTTGGCCAGCATGTTTTTCAATTTTCACTTGATCAGAATTTTTAAAAAATTTATTATAGAAATTATTGATTTATTTATTTACTGCTCGGCAAAAATATAAATCGCCTTATATGAGAATTTTTATTAACTTTCTTAACGTTGCGTAAATAATTGTAGAAAATTTGGAAAAAATATTTTGGAAATTTTCCCGTGGCTGAATGAAAAATGGCAATAAATTCAAAAAATGCATTTTCGCTGTCATATTTACGACAGGAAAATAAAAAATTACTAATAAAAATTGGCAAATTAAATTGTTTTGTTTGTTGGCTACTAACAATTATTTTTTGTTTTTCTTTCTTTCTTTTGGCCAAATTTTTCGTTTTTATTTTGTTGTTAACACCGAACAGCAAACAGCAACTCAAATACATGCAAAAATTTACAAAAATAATTTTGTTTTTGTTTGTAATGACTGGAATATTCATTAAATTTATTTTTTTTTGACTAAAAACACAAAAATTATTTGCTTGTCTCTTGGCCTGCAGCCAATGATTTAAGTTCAAGTTTGATAGAAAGAAGAAAAAAAAAATTAACCAACTGACAACACAAAAATTCAAAACTAAACGTTTATTAAAAATATTTCATTAAAAGTAAAAATTATAGCAGACAATAATGGCTTTTTGGATAATAAAAATTGAAAACAAATAAATTTTATAGGGAAATCAAAGAGAATAAAAAACACATAAATATGAATTATTATTTTGTGTACTCGTTTTGCATCAAATGGGACAGAGAATTTATTGACGCTGAAAAGTCAGTGGCAATCCGGCTAACAAATATTTATGAAAGCAGTTTTATCAAAAGAAGCCACTAATTCGTGCATTATTTATTTTTAAATATTTCAGTTAAATTAATCGACAAGGAAATAATTGGCGGTTCTAAAAAAATGTATTGATTTCAATGTTAACAAATATTCACACTACAGACGATGAGAGGATGACTCGAGAACTTTTGACAAATTGTGCAGCGCTACACATCATTATCTAAGTTTTATGTCTTTAGGTAGGGCCATAAATAGCAAATAGAATAGATTGTCGGTTCCACAATTTTACCAGCTCTTAACTTTAACATCTTTCGAGGTTCGGTACAATTAGCAATAACTTAAACAGCGGCTGTCGGTAACTTTTAATGATTTTAAATGCTTCAAATGTGATTTATGGGCAAACCACAATCACAGATAATTTTTCTTGTTGTAATTTAATTTTTTTTTTGCATACAGTTTCTGTTTTTGCTTTGAACTTGCAAATGCCTGCACAATTTTGCACTCGTGCATAATGAAAATGTGCTAAAATTTATATTGAATGTAATACGCAACATTTTGTTTTTAATTCGATTGTTTTGCAAATGTGTCCACGTTATTAAGCGTGGGTGTGGTACGTAGGCAATCGCAGAATTAAATTAAATTTATTAGCGACATTTTTTATATTATTTGTAAAAACCGACAGTTTGATTATAGCCAATTTCTTCTTTCCGAAAGATAACGGCGACGAAAGTATTAAAAAAAGGCTTTTTATATTAATAGAGGCAAAAGTTCTTGTTAAATTGATTTTCAAGATCCACTTCCTCTATTTTTACTGGATTAAATTTATATGTTCGTATGCAACTAGCAGCTTCCTATTTAAGCTAATAAAATTTACTTCAATTACTTACATTTCAAAACGAAAATTTTCTACAGGTCTAAGCAATTCACAATGGTTTTTTAATGTGTTTGTCTTATGAATACGACAGTGGGCTCACAAATAAAATCTTGAAACATGAATCAAAATTGACTTCAAATTACAAAATTCCAAAATTAACTACAAAAAATAAAACCAAAAATTGTCTATAGGTCTGAGAAATTCACAATAGTTTTATAATATGTTTCTCTTATGAAAACGAGAGTAGGCTCACAAATAAAATCTTGAAACATAAATCAAAATTGACTTCAGACAACTAAATTTCAAAATTAACTACAAAAAAGTAAAGAAATATTTTCTATCTGCCCGCATAATTCACAATAGCGTTTTGAAATGTTTGTCTCAGGAGTCACAGAGCCGCCTTAGGAGTATATTTGATAGACTAAAGTCTTTATTATTACATGAATCAAAATTTCCAAATTACAAGATAAGGATATAAACATATTCTTTTGTCCTGTGTAATTCACAATAGTGTTTTAAGATATTTTTCTCGAGGATCAGAGAGAGGGCTCAAAATGCAATTGATAATTATCAAAATGATAATTTAAAATTAACTATTTTTGTTGGCCTGAGTAATTCACAGTAGCGCTATAAGGTGTCTATTTCAGGAGTCACATAGTCGACTTAGAATTGCAATTATCAGACTAAAAACTTCATACTGACTTGAATCAAAATTTACTCCAAATACTAAAATTCCAAAATTACGAGAAAAAGCAATAAATAAATAATTCACAGTAGCGTTAAACTAGATTTACTTAAACAAATTTAATGGATTAATTAAGAAGTTCATGAGACACATTTATAAAAATTTAGTACAAATATTCAAATTTGGAAAATTTATTCACACAATCCAAAAAAAAAATTATTACCCTGCTTCATTCACAATAGTGGTTTCAAAGCATCTACAATTTTGTGTATGCTTCATATTTTCGAAAATTTTCTAGACCACCTTCGTATATGTGGTCTTATACGCGATTGTGCGAGTAAATACTTTTCACTGTGTTTATTAAATTAAATGCATTCCGATACGAATTTGATATGATAGGAATTCAGAGGGATAAAATTTATTG
The DNA here is from genome assembly GCA_951800035.1 of Linnaemya tessellans. Lineage (NCBI taxonomy): Eukaryota > Metazoa > Arthropoda > Insecta > Diptera > Tachinidae > Linnaemya > Linnaemya tessellans. The sequence continues at coordinate 98,280,688 of OX637536.1, read as the reverse complement.
CATTGAGGTTGTGTAGATATTTGCAACTGATGCCGGCCGATACTTAACAAAAGCAATATCAAAGAAAAGCGACATTTAATTGAAAGCAAAACACAAACTAAAAAATAAATAAGGTGAAAAAGTCATAAATTACAAAATAATTCCTTGTGAACAAATAATGTCTCTAATATTTAACATTTTCCTCACATTCTTTTCAATTTATTTTAAACTTCTACCGCCATGTCAAATACATTCCATGTTTAAAGTATTATTTACAAGTATAAATAAATGCCACGTGTTCTCCTCAGAACAGGCCAAAATACAAATTATTATACGAATATTTTGGGGTCCTATAAAGCTGTCAGAGAGAAAAAACCAACAAGGGGAAAAGTTAGACACGTGTCACTGCCAACAGTATTATTATGGATCTGATGTCAGGTTTGGAAGTTTCTATAAACTTGAGAACATAAAAATCATTTACAGCTGACATGAAATACAAAGACTTTAGGCCAATATTGGCTGTTTGAAAATGCCAATAGGTGGTCTTACAAAGTATATCATACAAAGTGACAAAATTATCTAGAAATGTGAGTTGTTTAGTTGACAATGGCATGTAAATGACAAACACAAAATCCCAATGAAATAAAACAAAAAGTAATAAGCAACAAACTTAAGCTGTGAGTAGTAGATACTAATTGGACATGTTGGTGTATTGGCCTTGTTTACTTTTTGATATGCCTGCACAAACAAATATCTGGCTGTTAACGACTTTGGTAATATTTTATAATTTTATGAGTATTCATGTCCTTGAACTATATAACAAAAATATGCCATATGCTTGATCTTGTAGGAAGTCCTTGGAGTTTCTGTCAAACTTAATCTTAGCCAAAATGTTAAAAAATTTATAATATATATATTTTCTTCAATTATATTCTAAAAGGTAAAAATAAAGCTGTTGTAGGCCCCGCAATTTAAGAATATGACATATAATTTCAAAACCACTTAAGCGATTTCAGGAATCGACGTAGTACCTCCAACCGAGAAAATTTAATAAACTTTGATAACCAATTTAACAAGAGCTCTAAGGGCTATTATAACAGATTGATGACTATTTAAATAGATTTTTTTTTGGCAAATAAGCGTTTTATTTCTTTAGATCAATACATTTAGTCCAGTTTCTTACCACCCAGACATTTCTTCAGCTTTGGAAAAAGAAATTTTGTCTTGTCGCAAGGAGCAAAATGTAGAGAATATGAATTTTTGCCATAAATTGGACTTCGTGTATTGCCTGGGTTGCCAGCGGATAGTGTTTTCATATCAAAATATTCGTAAAAGTAGGATTTTGTGGGAGGTATAAAAAGTTTCCATTATTATAATTTTACTCGAGTCTAAGGAGAGCAATAAAGCTGCACACAAGTAAATCTCACCTAGTAAATTATAATAGCGCGATTATGGATTCCAACCGAATATTAATTGTTCTGCCAGTTACTGAAAACGATATTGGTAATGGCAACTGAATGTTGTCAGTTTCAACTTATATTTTCATTGATTTTTAGGCAACTAAAAATTTTCAGTTGCCGGCTGGCAACGCAACTGAAATCAGTTGCCATCGGCAATCAAGCCATAAAGTAACGTTGTAAAATTGCTACACTTTTTAAATAAATTTTTAGTTGCCGACCGGCAACGCAACTGAAATTTAGTTGCTATGTTGTGACTGTGGTACACTTTTAAAATAAATTTTCAATTGCCGACTGGCAACGCAATTGAAATTTGCTGCCGACTGGCAACGCAATTGAAAATCAGTTGCCATCCGTAATCTCGCCATAAAGTAACTTTGTAATAGTGGTGTACTTTTTAAATAAATTTTAAGTAGCCGAATGGCAACTAATCTAGACATAAAGTAACGTTGTAATAGTGGTAAATTTTTTAAATAAATTTTTATAGTTGCCGACTGGCAACGCAACTGATATTCGGTTGTCATACGTAATCAAGCCATAAAGTAACGTTGTAATAGTAGTACCCTTTTAATAAATTTTCAGTTGCCGACTGGCAACGTAATTAAAATTCAGTTACCATCCGTAAATGAGCCTTAAAGTAACGTTGTAATAATGGTACACTTTTTAAATAAATTTTCATTTGCCGGCTGGCAACGCAACTGAAATTCAGTTGCCATTCGTAATCGAGTCATAAAGTAACGTTGTAATAGTGGTACACTTTTGAAATAAATTTTCAGTTCCCGACTGGCAACTCAAGTGAACTTCGGTTGCCATCCGTAATCGAAGTGGTACACTTTTTAAATAAATTTCCAGTTGCCGATTGGCAACGTAAGTGAATTTCAGTTGCGGTCCGTCATCGAGCTATAAAGTAACGTTGTAATAATGATAAGAATTTTATGGGTTCGATAAAATTGTACTTTTCATTTAAATAGAGTTGGGGGAAGTGAAAATTATCCTTACAGCCTAAATTTTAATTGCAAAATGTTGCTTTTTACATGCCTCTTTGCGTAGCACTTCAGCATGCAGCTTCTTCAAATGTTAATAATTTTATAAAATTGTTGTTTAGGACAAAAATCACAATTTTCGATTTTAATACTTTCGTAGTTAAAGAGAACCATAAAGCATACAAAAATTAAGTAGTTGTGCAAATTGTTTTTCTAGAAACTATTTTTACATAGAAATTATTATTTTTTGTTTCATATCTCTTTTTTTTTGCTATCGATTATTTTCTTTTAATACATTAAAGCTTTCGCTACTTGTTGGTCTTTAGCAAAAATATTCTCTGCATGTCTTCAGTTAGTAACTTTGGCATAAAAATACATCATAATGCTTAAGCAGTTGTTTACAGTTGAGAATTATTCTTGAAATGTGGCATAGTTTCTTTTGTTGCAAGATTTTAATATTCCTGCCCAGTTACTCATAGTTGCTTGAGTTTTAATGAGATTTCTTTAAAACAAAAATCATGGCATACTTTTAGGGAACATGTTTAAAGCATAATAAGAGGCAGACATACACATACAGGCTGCCATATAAAATCAACAGTATTATGCCGTTTATGAGAGGAAAAAGCAAAGTAAATAACTAGTTTGCAAAATGTTTAATTAATTTACTTAAAAACAAGCATAATTTATAAATAACTGCAAGTAAATTATGAGCGATGTTTTATATTAAACAGTAAATTAAAATGCAGCAGAATTTTTAAATGGTTCCATAAAACATACAAACTTAATAAAGCATATATGTTAAATATATTTGTACTTCTACAAAAAAAAAACTGCAACGTAAATCGTCAGTCATTTCCTACTCAATTGAAATGAACTTCATGCCAAGTTTCCTTGAGCAAGTAACTTTTGTATCTTGAGCCAGATTAAATTATCAAAAATCTTCATGGATATTTTCGAAAGTGATTTACTTGAAATGATTTGTTTTTCTTGTACCAGCAGCTGGATATCCTCTTTAAAATTTTGTGATATTTTTTGTGTAAATACCAGCAGCCAGAAGACAGAAATTATAAGACAAATTTTCAAAATATTTCTTGCATACTTTTAGGAAGTAAGCAAGCAGCCTAAAAGACGAAGAATACAGAGCGGAAGCATAGAAAACATTAGTTAATGTTGTAAAATGTTTGATATATTGGTAAAAATAATACCAACTCTTATTGAAAGTTAAATGGGGAAAAATGTCAGCAGCCAGTTAACAGCAACATTATTTTCTTTATTCAAAAGAACAAAATCTAAGTAATTTGTTTACTTTGCATGGATGTCATTTGGAAGATTCAAATATTTCAAAATTGACAGAGAAGTAGTTGAGCTTTGTTTACGTGTTTTCTGTGTGTGTGTGTGTTACAGTATAAAATAAGGGGGGAATATTTTAGCAGTAAAGGAATTAAAAACCTCCAGGCAAATTTAAAACTTTCACATGCTGTTATTTGATAAGGAAAATTACATTATTTTCGTCTATAATACTTTAAACACAGTGCATTAGAATATATAAAGCATACTTAAGGGAGGTGTACGTTAAAAATGAGGCAACCTTTAGTAATGTGCCCATAGAGCACATTATTTAGTCTAACAGTCTGTACTTGAATTCCAGCAAAGGCTGAAAATTTATAAATTTATATACGAATTGCTAATAAAAGAAATAGTGAAATAAATTAATGGCTTCAAATGGAAAATATATTTAATTCAGCGTGCAATAGAGCTGAAAGAGCAGATTTATTTGAGTTGAACATTTTTTCAAGAAAAGCACAAAATTTTGTGTTCGAAAGCCTGTGATAGATTTTTTTGTTAATTTTATTGGAAAAATTTCTCAATAAATAAAAAAAAATTTATTTAAATATTTAAAAGAATTTTCAAACCAGCCCTCGTATGAAAAGCTATTTGTTAGTTTTCTTATATTACATTAGCTGTAACGTGAGTAAAGAATCACTTATACATGTGAAGTGGTTGAATTTTGACCACCGAGCGATCCTCGTGTTATTAAATCTTTTTAAAAAATATGTTTTACTACTAAATAAAATATTTTTTTTTATTTTAAAGAATATTTTTAAAAAATTTTTGAGGCATTTTTTCCCCCGATTTAAAACCATATTTTTAATGCTCATATATTTGGTTGACCTGGCTATGATACCATACAAAATGTAAGGCATACTTTTAGGAGCACATATGAAAAATTATAATATTTCTAACTTTTTAAAGGTTATTTAATAACAAAGTTTACTTGATTGTATATAAAAATGCGTAAAATGTGTACAGCATTAAAAAAAATACACATACATACATACATAAATATTAAATTAGTTGTTGAAGCAGCTATAAAGTATACTGCAAAATATCACAGCATACATTTTGGCTTGCTGCATAATAAATAATTTAACAATGTACATATATATATGTAGTATTATAATTTACGCATATTTAAGTGTGTTTGTTAGTTTTAGCTGCATAAATTTTATTAGTATTATTATTAGTATTTAAATTTTTTTTTTTTTTTTTGTGAAGACTATCAAAAACATTAACTAATTTTCATATTTAGTTTTATAAACTTAATTGCTTTAAAAATTAGAAATTATTAAAAACAGCAAAATATTTGCAATGTTTTTGGAATTAGTTTAAAGTCTACTGATGATTTGGTATAAGAGTCAATGAAATACAGGCATGTAGACAGACATACGACTACTGAACCGCCAGTAATTGGTTAATATTTGGTAGAGTTGATATTAGCAGAAATATTAAAATAATTTTACTCTGCCAATTTTAGACTCATTTGGCTATTTTGTATATACATATATCACGATGTCGAACGTGGCCATTTTAAACATTGAAGACTGATGTTTATTTTGCCAAAAAGGTTTAGATTGAATAACAGGCATAAATCAAAAACTCAAATGATCTTAAGACATTTTAGGTATTCTCTTAAGTATTTGTGGTACGAAAATTGTATGTATGCAGAGATTTAGAATATAATTTTAGGACAAATATTTTTGTAAAGCATTCCAATTGGTTGGGAGCAGCTTTTTCCCAAAAAAAAAATTTTTCACTTGCAAATAAGTTATTTATAAGTTCTATATAAAAATTTATTTTATTCGCTGAAAATTACGAAATCACATTAAAACTTTTAAAAGTTATTTTATATATTTTTTTTGTAGCGTGCGTAACACAAGTTTGTATTCAATTATTATGTAAAATTCGCTAAAAGTTACACTAGAATTTTCAAATTTACTTCTATTTTGTATGTTTTCCTTATTTTGTCGCGTGCGTAACACATCTTTTTGATCAATTATTATGCAAAATTCGCTAAAAATTAGACTAGAGCTTGGAAAATAACTTCCATTTTTTGTCGCGTGCGTAACACATCTTTGCTATCAATTATTACTCAACATTCGCTAAAAATTATACTACAATTTTCAAAGTAATTTCAATTTTGTATTTTTATTTTGTCGCATGCGTAACACATACTTGCGATGAATTATTATACGCAATTCGCTAAAAAATTATACCACAACTTTCAAATATACTTCCATTCTGTATGTTTCCCTTTTTTTGTCGCGTGCGTAACATATTTTTGTGATCAATTATTATGCGCATTTTGCTAAAAATTACATTAGAACTTTAAAATTTACTTCCATTTTGTATATTTTCTTCTTTTGTAACGTGCGTAACACAAATTTGTGATCACTTATGTCGCAGCAAATACGTTTTAAAAAGTTAAAGGGCAATAAATTTATATATATCTTAATGTGAAAACAATTACGAATGTAGCGTGCGTCACGCAGGATATCATCCATTGCTTATTTAATTCTTTATTCAGATTAGGGGAAGTGGAATATCATACAAATGGCTTCTTATATCACTATTTATTCGTTACGCAATAACACTTTTTTTTAAAGTCTTTTTCAAAAAGACTTACATGTGAAATATTTTTGGAATTCGAATAATATCAATTAAAAAAAATTTTTTTCAAAAATTGGCTTGAGAGGATTGGAGGCCATTAATGAAAAATTGGAATGGATACACAGATGCCACTATGCACAAAGAGAGCCCTTTATATTGCAGAAAAACTTTTATATCTGAAATTAATTTGGAATTCGAATAATATCAATTTAAAAAAAAAGAAATTTTTAAAAATTGACTTGAGGTCATTATGGAGTATATTTAGTAAGTATTTCTTGGGCCATAACTTCTATTCACTAGTTTGGGGAGAACTGTCACCAGTTCCTAGATTTTGGCTTACAAATGATCGTAATCAATTTTTACTCCACATGTTAAGTGGTTAACAGAGCTCTGTTAACTGCAGAAATTTAAATTTGTCTTCACACACATAGATTTTTGTGATATCCTCCTAATGGTAGCAGTTTTAGCGTTCAGTGTAATTTTTATATTTCAGCAACTTATATTCTATAGAGTCGAATTCTATTGATTTCTGTTATTTTTTTGAATTTTTATCACAGGCTTTGACAGGATTTGTCACTATATATTTATGTACATATGTATCTCTTATTTATTTCCTGTTTGTTCATCCTATCGTTATAGTTTGATTTATTCAACAGCTATTTTCATAATAAATAAAATAAAAATATTGTAATAAATAGCGCCCATTCTTAAAGCAGATTAGATAACAAAAAAGTAAATAAATTGATCGTTTTATAAAGAAACAAGTTAGAAAATAAAATCCTTTAAAGTGAATGCAGGCGATAAAGAAAGAATGTGGAAAAATATAAAGGATGTTTTTTTCTTCTCTTTATTTTATTTTTTTTTTTTTGAAGAAATAAAATATTTTCAGCTATTCAGACAATATAATCATTTAAATACCCACACACACACACATACAGACTCGCTTACTTACAAACATTCAAGTACTCATACGTATAAACTCATTCAGCCTGTTTGTTATGCAACAAATAATGCTTGTTTACCAGCCGTGCAATATAAGTTCATTTTACTCAGAAAAACGAGGGAGGTATGACAATTGTTCAATTAAATAAAAAATACTGCTTAATTCGATTCGAAAGGAAATGCTTTCGACTTTCAAGGTTAATAACATACAATTTCGAACAGTTTTCTTTTCGATTCGAATTATGGAGAAACCCCCCGTTTCGTTTATTTATTGCCTACAAAGAATATACTTTTTGGAACTGCACTCGTGTCCTAGCGTTTATATACACGATGTGCTTGTGCCGTTTGCTTTAGACTGTTTTAAAGTAGACATTGTAGGTTGTTGTTCACATGTTATTGTTGTTTTTGCTATTTTTAGTTGTTGGCAAAATACAACTGTGTAAACTAACAGTAATTTTCATATTACAAAAGATTGCCATCGACAATAAAAGTCTTAGTTTTTTTTAGCTTTTTTTCTCTACTTTTAATAACAAATAAGGCGAAAGGGAAAGAGAAAGGGAGAGATAAAAGGCGAAAGAGGTATATTAAGAAAAGAAAAGAACAGGGAATGAGTATAAGGCCGCTTAGGAAAATGATATAAAACTTGCACTAAATAGGCAAAAGCCTGCTTAGTAAGAAATGATGTTGCACAATAAAAATGTTGAATTGTATTTTAGTATTTTAAATGCTAAATAAAGAATGGGAAAATTGTCTATATAAAAATATAAATAATGCATACAGGCATAAGTGTGTGTGTATGAGTTTAAACAGAATCACTTGGATAAACAGAGTACAGAAAAATGTGTAGAATTTATATACCGCGAAAAGTAATACTTTTTGTTATTGATGAAGTTTTTATTGATCTTAAAATTATTCTCGAAGAGAGGCAATGAACCTCTACCGCATGCTCATTCACATAAGCACATCCTCTTCATCGTAAAGATTCTTGCAATTCTGTGAATTTTTGAGCTGCATAGAAAAACATCCTTCAAAAACCAAGTGTTTGCCAATAATCTTTAAAAAGGCCAGACACGTGTTTGAATTAAACGCCTCTCTCTTGATTCCATTTATATTAATTCTACGAATATGAATTGTGTATATTTTGCTCAACTTTTGTTGTTGATTTTCTTGTATTTCACATGAAGACGAAGGACTTTTTGTGCCCATCCATTTATAATATAAATAAAATTCTGCTGCATAACATTTATGATTTTGAATATAAATTTGGCAGTTTTTGAAGAAACAAAATACCAGTATTTGCCAGCAAACATTTATTTTCCCTCTATTTCTCTTTTTATTATATTTTTTATAATTTTTTATTCAGACTCAGATTCAAATCTGCAAATTATTTATTTAAGATTTTATTTTTATAATTAAGATAGGAATTTTTTATTCAGACTCAGGTTCAAATCTGCAAATTACTTTTTTATTTGTATTATTTATTTTTTTTTTATAATTAACATAAGAATTTTTTTCAGACTCAGGTTCAAATCTGCAAATAATTTTTCAACGAATTTTCTTAAGAATTTTATTAAGAATTGTTTTTTGCATATATTTTTTTATTTTCTTTTTCATGGTTAAGATAAGATTTTCGTTTATTCAGACTCAGGTTCAAATCTGCAAATTATTTATTTAAGTTATTTTTTTGTAATTAAGATATGAATTTATTATTCAGACTCAGGTTAAAATCTGCAAATTATATTTTTTAAAAATTTTGTTTATGTTATTTTCTTTTCTATTTCATATATAAGATGAATTTTTTTTATTCAGATTCAGGTTCAAACCTGCAAATTAATTTTTGGAACAATATTTTTTATAATAAGATAAGAATTTTTTATTCAGACTCAGATCCAAATCTGCTAATTATTTTTTTAGATTTTTTTTGTAATTAAGATAAGTATTTTTATTATATATTAATAATTAAAATAAGAATTTTTTATTCAGACTCAGGTTCAAATCTGCAAATTATTTTTTTAAAAAATCTTATTTTGGTCAAATGTTTTTCTGTGTCAAACCTAAATTATTAAGATATTGAAAATTGCGTAATTAGAATGTCCATAGGCCAGGACACAGTGGGAGGGTTTTATAAAAAAAAATGGAAATTCTACTGCAGCTTCTAAGCACGTAGTCTGCTTTTAATAAAATTTTATACAATATTAAAAGAGCTATTGTTAATTTTAAGTTTATAGTTTGGATTTTATATCTTGAAATAGCAAGGAGTCGTGAGACACCAAAATGAGTCAGGTTGAGGTTATGAAAAATTCAAATCTGCAAAAGAGATTATTTTTTTGCAAACGAATTAAACTATTCAAGAGCTCAATAAAGTATCAGTTTTCCCCTTATAGTATTACAATCGCAACAGCTGTTTAAAAACTGCGGAAATATTTTAATTTAATTTTTTCAAATCTCCCTACTGTGCAGGATTCCATTGTATGCAACTTTATTACAATCGCACTAGTTTAACTGCGGAACTATTTTAATTTATTTCTACAATTTCCCCTACTGTGCAGGATTTCACTGGCTGCTACCACAAATCATCAGAGAACTTTAATCTAATTCTAAAAAAATCCAATTCTGAAAAAATGTTATTATTAAATTTATTTATTTTTTACCAAAGAAATACAATTAAAACCATCAACATCAAAACAAAACTTGAACTTACTGTTTTCGAGAGTCATTACGTTCTCGTATTTCTCTTTCACGTTCTATATAATTTTCAAGTTTAAATAAATTTATTTCGTTTTAAATTTTCCTCTCTCCACCAGCAAAAGCCAATAAATAAACATTTTCTAATTTTATTGCTTGGAAAGCCATGTGTTTTTTATGTGGCAACAAAAACGATTTAAATATTTAAAGTTTCCTTTTAGTACTTGATGTACTTTTAATACTATAATTTAAACGCCTAACTGTAGGCTTTACACACTTATTTCATAGCTCTATGTGTGTGGGAGTGTGTGTGTGTGTGTCTAGTACAGAAAGTGAGCAAAAACTTGAAAATTTTTAACACTCGCATGCACACAAAACCATTAAGTGGATACAAAAAGCAAATACAATAAATTTCTTTTATATAATTATTAAATAGTTGTTAAGTACGGAATAAAATAAAATGTAATAGTAAAAAAGAAAAAAAAATGAAATACAATTTTCCAAGAAGACAACAAATTACAAAGAAATATTTTATAAATTACGTTTTGTATATTTGAATTGGTATCGTATAAAACGTATTGCGACATTGTTGATGCATCGTAAAAATATAAAAGCTTAGGACACACGACATAAATCAATTAATTGAACTCTATTCAGAAAAAGTTGACTGTCTAGAAAAAAGGACATTTTTTTGTCAATATAAAAATTGTTATGAATAAGTAGGAGTTCTTGAGGTATTTAATAATCTAATTATATAACTGATATGTACGAGGTCTGTTCATAAAATAAAGTAATGTTAAATTTTTCTTAAAAAAATTTTTTTTGTTCGTGAATTTATATTTTCAAAATAGTTCCCCACAGATGTAAAATATATTTCTACCAGACTTTTCTGCTATCCAAGAAATAGTTCTGACATGCACTTCTTTGCATGGGTCTCTCCAATCTTGTAGGTGTAGGAATAGATGCAAGGAGACAAATTTGACAAATACAATGGCTGAGATCGAGAGTTTAACGAGTTGTTGTTGACCAAAAAAATTGGGTTTTTTATTTTTAATTTTATTACGAAATTTGCTGTATTTGCACGAAATTTCCCGAAAAATTGCAAAGCAAGAGCCAATCGATATGCCAAGATCCTCAGCAACTTCTCTATAATAATTGTCTTCACCTTCTTAAGATTTTCAGCGGTTGTTGAATTCCTGCTGCGCCAAAATGAGGGTCGTCATTTATGGTTTCTCGACCTTTGTACCACCTATAACATTTTTCTGGCTCCCAGTACAATCACCGTATGCCACCGTCAACATTGGCCTTTGATAAAATAATTTTTCTTTCTCTGTATAGATTTTAGTGAATGACATTTATTTATTTAATCTACAATTTAATTTTTCGGCAATATTTCAGTCAAGCTATTTATTTGTTTATTTGTGTACTAAGAAAATAATTGTGCTCCTAGTGAAAAATTATGCCTAAAAGCGACAACAACAAAAAAAAACACACTTGACTTGACTATAAGTGTTTTTAAAATGAGTAGGAGTTGATATCATTTTCAACACAAATGACAGTATCTTTTAGGCGTTATTTGCGTACTGTTTGATTTGTGTTTGGCTTTTTTGTGTGAGTCTCCTTAAATAACACAAGTTTATTGCTTTGTAATATTTGATAACGAAACTTTTGATTTATGTGTTTCTATTTACATTTCATTTGATGTCAACACGGGCAAAAATATATTTTTCTTGCTGATTTTTATATGCTTGTGCGAATTTTTTTTTAAAATAGTTATATGTTGAAATAATTATTTTGACCGGTATGCTTGGGAGCAATGGGCTCCAAGAAAATTATTTAAATATATGTATATGTGCATTTTCTTATTATACGCCACTAAATGCTTACCAATTTCAAAATATTCTATTGAAATAAATAGCATATTGAAAAAAGAGTGAAGTGATAACAAAAAACGTCTACAAACTGTCAATATGGCAATGCTGTTGCTATATTTTCTCTCTCCCTCTCATTCTATAGATAAATTTTAATAAAAAATAATAAATATTTTTCGCTGGTTACATTAATATTCATATATTACTAAACTGTTGTTTGTTGTTGTTCTGAAGTAGCCTTAAAGTATGCAGTATATATTTTATTTGTTTTCATTGTGTCTATTAGTGTTGAAAACTAGAGTAAAGTTAGAAAAACTTTTTTAATTTCGCGTTATAATTACTTTTGTTTTTTTTTTCTTGAAAATGAAAAGAAAACCCCTATAGAATGCACCGCTTAAACATAATGGCACAAATACATATAAAAAGTATGCTCATACATACATATTTTTGCTTTTGTTGTGTTCTCTATTTATTCCTTTTTATTGCTGTGAGTAGCATATTTTAATGATATTATTATTTTTTTTAAATTGTGTGACAGTGTTTGTTTAATTACAACAATTTTAATAAATATTGTAAATTTGCTTTCCCTTCAATGCCGCCCCCAACACATTCATCACACGTAACCTACATATATAATTTAAAATTATTTGTGGAAAAAAATTAAAATAATTTAAGTGCTCATATTTTTATTCATTCAATTCTCTACAATTTTAATAAAACTAGGGTTGAAATGTCAAGTTAGTGTGCTGTAGCGTGCGTCACAGAAAATAAAATTATGTTTTTATAAAAAATGTGTGTATATCATATCGCAAAGATTGGAATTAAGTATTAAATATAAGGTTCATGATATGTAGCGTGCGTCACAAAATATTAGTTTTTATAAACTAGCAAATTAATAAATAAAAAAAAAGAAAAGTTTTTTTTGGAATGTTACAAAGATTTAAATTAGATATAAAATACTATATCTATGAGTTGTAGCGTACGTCACGCAAAAAATATTATATATAAGTTATATTGTGAGTGGAATAAAATAATTTTTTCTCAGCAGTCTATAGGCCTTATTTATAAAAAGAATTCCCGGTTTCTAACAGTTTAATGAAACACATTTTCATACAAAAATTTATTTTAAGTCTCTTAGTATTTTGAAAAATTAGGCTTTATAATTTAAATTAATTTTATATCCTGAGTTTTAGAAAATTAAACAAGATAAAAATCGTGAATAAAAACAAAAAAAAATTTATATTAATTTTTGTAGCGTACGTCACGTTTGGAGTTCCACAAACAATTGCTCTATAAACCTTTGAGATCATCACATTGTTTTAGCTCCTAATCACTATACATTGCCTACACCAAGACACATGTAAAGAAAATCCTTAAATTAAAATTTAAAAAAATAAAAGTGATTTTTATGTATTGAAAATTTTTTAATTTTGAGTTGGCTGTCTTCAGAGGAACAAATGCGATATGTGTATTTCGAGAAAACATTTGAGACTTGTTGATAAACTCATTGTTCTTATTCGTACAAAGGAACTAATAATATTTTGATTATTGAACTAAAGAAAATGTAACGTGTGTTGTGTAGCGTGCGTCACAAATGATTCATGACTTTCGATAAAAACCGACACACCTCTTTTAGGCTGCAAATAAGTTGTCTTAAGACTCATATAAATTCTTAGGTTTTTGTAGCGTACGTCACACAACTTTGCATTCAATTTTTTAAGAACAAATACCTGACAAAAAGTAAGATTTTATACTATTCAAAGGTATTATTAAATCCTACTAAGTACTATATGGTCCGGCCTGTAACGTGTGTTGTGTAGCGTGCGTCACAAAGGTTTCAAGGCTTCCGATAAAAACCGACACACCTTTTTTAGGCTGCAAATAAGTTGTCTTAAGACTCTTATATACATTTTTGGATTATTGTAGCGTACGTCACTCAATTTTGCGCTAAATTTTTAAGAACAAACACCTGATGAAAAGTAGGATTTAAGACTATTCAAAAGTATACTAAAATCCTACTAAGTAATATGTTGTTCGGCCTTATATCTTCGGAATATCTAGTTAAATCACATAAAGTGTTGCATGCTTTTAGGAAAAAGGTTTTAAAAAACTGGCTAAAGCTATAAATGTTTGTCGTTCTCAAATAAAACACATAAAAAAGTAATTATTTAAACGATATTAATATAAAAGAATATATGTAAGGCTTTAAGCAAAATTATGTCCACACTTTCATATTGAAATTTTGTTATTACAAAATTTATAATTATTCTTTATGTACAACCACATTGATGTAGAATATTTTGTTTGTTTCCTTGCTAAATATTTTATAAATTATCTCCCTCCAATGCCTAAGTAGTCCTTTTTATTTTTCTATAGTCATATGTAGCATATATTAAGGGATTTACGGGCATAATCAATACTAAAGGCAGTGAAGTGTATTAAGCAAAAAATAAATAAATACGGAAAAAGTTTAATACAACACTAATTACATTTAACAGTTAACTGAATTGTAAGGCTTAAATAAATTGGCTATATAGAAGAAGAAAAAAAGAATAGAAAGTAAAAAAATAATCTAAAGCAGATAATAAGCTTTGTACTGGCTGTTTGGGAATATAAAATTATTAACTTGTAAACATAATTTGCTTAAGTTACCAAAAAAAAAAATGGGCTTCTATCACAGTGGCAACGACATTTTCACAGGCAAGTGGATTTATGTTATCACAATTACGAGTATAACGGTTGCCATAACTAAGGCAACCAAAATATATTAGTTAAACAAACAATTTTATTTTGCATAAAGTGTATTGTTGTTGTTTTATTATGCTGGAAATACAACTGCGAAGAACGACAAATTTCTCTCAGCATATATTTGATATTGAAAATAAAACAAATTTATGTATATGAAACGTCACACAATCAATATTTTATCCTATGCCGCAAACTATGCAAAAGATGTATTTCTATTTTTTACGCTGGCGCAATACCATATGGCCATTCGTTTCAGTTTCTAAATATTTTTTTAACTCTAAAATTTTTTTAATTTTTCTTTCATAATTTTCAAAATCAATAATCAAAATAGGTAACAATAAAAACTGTTTATGAATTGTACTTCTTTTAATTTTTATATACATATGTAAGCATTACTTTTCTTCCAAATGGTCACGCTGTCACACAAACAGTAAACAATTATAAAAATTGTTACATTTTAGTCGCTATTGTGTTTGATATTAGGAATTTCTGCAGCGAACTTTTGCCAAGGAATTAGTCGTATTGGGCGAAATTCGTATTAACTCTCAGACGAAGTTCAAACAATGTAGCATATTTTTGGGCTTTGTTTGTTAAAATAATATTTTGAATACCTTGTCTTTGTTGATTATTTCTTATATATTTAAGGCTTTGTAATTAATTTATGAGACTCCTTATTTTACTCAAATTCAAATTATATAAATTAGCAACTACAGTAGTATAGAAAGAAGTCCTTATAAAACAGGACAACTTTGGCGTTGTTGGTGAGATAAAGAAAAGATAGTTAAAATATTTCCTCAAATCTCAGATATTTTTTTATGTGATTTTTATTTTCGATGGACTTTATACAATTTTTATATAAATTTATTTATTACTTATATTTTTTTGATCACATGCATATTTTTATTGATTTGGAAACATTTTTACTAAAATTTTTTATTAATAATTTTGTTTAAGAAGCAAACGAAACAATAGAAAAATATCTCATTGAAAAAAATGTCACGTGCGACATGCCTAGTCGCATTTGTAAATAACAATTTTTGGATAAAATCAAAACAATTTAAGAAAACTTCAGTTTAGAACTATTAACATTAAAATAGTGTTTCGCCGCAATCAGTTTTTTAATCGTTCGTCAAAAGAAAAACAACTCTGCTGTCATAACTTGCGAATTTTGGATTTTTGCAATAAACTTGCAAAATAAAATTTGCTCAAAATCCAACTTATCATCAATTACAGGATTAATAATGGGCTGTAAGTTACACTGATTGTCAACACAAGAATATATTTTAGTTAAATGTCCACGGCAGTCACGTTCGACATTGTGGAAAAGCCCATATACACATACACACATATATTTAATTTCACAAGAACATTATACTATGAAACTGGATAGTGTACTTTCTTAAATTTTTATATAATATAAGCTAAAATAGAAAATGAAATATGTTTAGTTGAAATCTTTTAGTAGTTGTATGTAGTGCCCCATACACACCTCCCTTTATACATTTATTATAATACGTGTTAGCAAATGTTTTGTAGACTCAAATTTTATATTCACTACGAATTAAAGTTTATTTTTAGATTTAATGATTTGCGTCGTAGTTCCAAACATGAATAAATAAATACGTACGTGTATTTTGTGTCAGACCAGCAATCAACCAAAAAGCAAAGTCTATTTTTAGGCTCTTAACATATGCACACTTGAACACATAGCAAAGTTTTATAATAAATAATTATTATATGAGTACATATACGGCATAAAACATTTCATAGTTGTATGAAAATTACTTATTTCTAACATACTTTTAGGCTAAATGAAACTTGAGGTGAAAGCAAATGAGTATAGAAAATTGTTCATGTCGTTGGTAGTTTCTTTAACATTTAGTGATGATTGTTTTTGTTTTTTTCGTTAAAGCTCACAAAACATTGCCTTTGTTTATTTGTAAAATAAAAAGCGGATAAGCAGAAAAAGCAGCGTAAAAGATACTGCATAAAAACAGGGGCTGGAATAATTTCCTAAACGAAAATCGCCAAAAATGCCTAAAGATCGTGTAATTTTACAGCAAAGGAAAAAGATCGTAAATTTATCCAAAAGGGAAAAAAGCAATAAGGACTGTACGAGGTCAGTTCAAAAAATTATGAACTTGCATTTTTGCTAAGAAAATATTTATTTATTCGTCCAATTTCTATATTGTCGCCTTCAAAATGGTCCTCCGCAGATGTAATGGACCAACGTTTTTTCCAATCCTCAAAGCGCTTTTTATGTTCTTGAGTTCTCTGTGCGATTTGGGTTTTATCTTCTCAATCGTCGCCAAACGCCATTCTTTCATGGATCTTTTTAATCTTTGGGTATCAAATCTAGTGAATATGGTGACTGAGGCATGATTAAGGTATTGATTCTGGCGGACAAAAAAAATATTTGGTAGCAAAATACATTTAAACTAATGATGTTGCGTGCTCCGAAAACAGACCATCATTACATTCTGATATATTACAGTAATTCGATTTTTTTAATATTTTTTTTTTTTGCTTTACAGTTTTCTGCATACATTTTTTA
Organism: Linnaemya tessellans; assembly: GCA_951800035.1. Classification (NCBI taxonomy): domain Eukaryota; kingdom Metazoa; phylum Arthropoda; class Insecta; order Diptera; family Tachinidae; genus Linnaemya; species Linnaemya tessellans. The sequence continues at coordinate 98,263,521 of OX637536.1, read as the reverse complement.
AATAGTTGCAATAAAATTTAAACTAATTATTGTAATAATAATTAAACTAATTACCATCTCGTAAAAATAATCACAAAATTCGTTAATATATAAACATGGAATTTTTCCGCACAAAAACAACATATTTATTTTGTAGACAATGTAATACAAGCAAATATTTCAACACTTTTATGCAGAATAAAAATATTAATTAAATTACAAATTATAGAAAGCAAATTTAAATTGATATGAAGATTAATAGACATTCTCGGAAACGTGCACACACAATCAGACATTCAAACATATAGTCATAGAAAAAATAAAACGCCCTATCTAACAACAAGTACAACCTTTCGGATCTATCAGGTATAGGTCACCTAGCCTTATTAGATTCCTCAATGCGACGGGTTGGACCTAGCATCCATCACCGTATGCGAGATCTGGACTCGGTTCTACACAGGTTGACACTGACGAGTGGAGTGGTCTTTCAAAACGAGATCTCAGAGATCCTACTTGGATGCTTGTGGGTTACAGGCAGCCACGTATACTAACCAACCAACCAACAACAAGTACAAATTTGATTTCTAATAGATTTTGAAATTTTGAAAAATTGAAGTCATTTAACAATTCCCAAACATATAAATTTTAATAAAATAAAGTTGCCAAACTCCACATTATTTTGTATGCAGCGAAGTACCTAGAATTTTTTAATATTTTAAAAAGAGGAACCAGCACGACTCAAATTTAAAATTATAGTTGTCTGCATATTTTTCATTTAAACAAGCTTTTCCTTCTCCGGTAAATGTTTTAAAAATTTAGTTAGCCCCTTTTGCATTTCCTGTGACTATATATTACAATTTTACCAATAATGTGTATATATGACATTAAGCTTATTTTCAAATTTAAAATATATCCTAATATATAAGATCCTATCACTTGAATAATGCACAAAAAAATGATAAGACTAATTTGCGTTAAAAATTAACTTTCCGAAAAAAAATAGAAAAGCGAAATAGGAAGGCTTATAATATTAATTAAATAGTTGTGTAAATTTTCTTCAAATGAAGTATAATATAATAGCAATAATTGGTAACTAAATATTAAAGGTCTAATTTCAAAAATATTTTTGTGATTTATAACAGTTTAATAAACAAATTTTTAGACAAAAATTTAATTTAGAAGCCTCATATGAACCAGTTTTTACATAAAATTTATAGAAATTGTTTTATTATTAAGATTTTTGTGTATAATGATTTTTTTTACAGTAGTTGGCAGATTTATTTTTGCATGTGGCAATATTGGCATGTCGCTCAATATCAGTTTAAATGTGTAAAGTCTTTTAAGATTCAAATAAATAATAATACTTTAACTTCTTACATTTAATTTATTTCGTTTTATACTTTGCTCTACTTTGTTTTCAGACGATAGTTGCCAAAGTTGCATTGTTTTGTTTTGTGTTTTTACATACGAGAACATGTACATATTTGTGCTCTTGACAACTGGTGAGGTTCTTCCCCAAACAAAATAGCTGTTGTTTTTTTTTATTGCCTCCTTGTTGTGGTTGTACTGCCACCGTATAAAATTAATACACCTTAGACTTATCTCTCGAAGTCGTTTAATTTACACTTCGTAAGAGTCTTTCTTTTGTATTCTCTTGTTAGTTAGTTGTTGATGACAACTCAGATGTCTAAAGCCTCCCTATCAGTTTAACGCACATCTTATAAATATATTTGCATCTATCTTGCATTTGTGGAAAATGTTTTATATGTATAAGGAAATTAAAAACAAAAGCAAATCAGCATTGGAAAACTATGTTCGATTACATTGAAAATTACGCCGTTCAATTTGTATGTAAATAGTTGTTGCATTGTTTTTGTTCTTGTTCATATACTGTTTTATTATTAACAGAGCAGCAGCAGAGTTTTAGCTGCATCTGGCATTGCATGTGTACGTGTAGAAGTATATTACTGTTATAAACAGAGCAAAATATGTTCTTTTTTTATTTTGTTTGTTATTATATTTGCATTTAATGAATATCCAACATAGTGTTGAGTATAATAAGTCCACACGTTAGCACATGATCAGGGCAATTTCACACTAAGATAGATAAAATAAAATAAAAGATAACAAAATTATTACCATCCACTGACAATGAAGTCAATAAAATCCTGAAGTGGAGATCCGGAAGCGGTAGCTAATCTGGCTCATATCTATTAACTTTCACATAGGATTGCTTCTGAACAAAGTTGTCTATTATTAATCCTATTTATTGTATTTAAAATCATATTTGCTACACTTCGCATTTAAAACTATTATTTGACATTTAGCACTAGTATGTTCACATACGATGTAAAAATTTCTTTTGCCAAGTGTAGCAAATTGAAACTTTATAACAAATATGCAAATAATAATTTATATTACAAAATAAATATTTTACAAAATAGCAACTGTATCAACAACTAGCTAGGAAAATAATCAAACACATTTACCACAAAAAAAGAAACAAATTAAATTGCTGCAACAGCATGCATACATACACAAATAAAATTGATTAAAAGAAATTAGAATATAAATAAAAGCAATTAATTTTAAACTTATGTATATAAAAGCAAAGAATAGCATACATAAGTACATACATACATACCTACTTACATATGTATGTACATATTAAATCAAACTATGTGTTGTAAAATAAAAACCAAAATAAAAAAAAACAATCATAAAACAACAGTAAATTATATTGATTGGTGAGATTTGGCAAAGAGTGCACAGATTTGTAGGTGGATGAGTGAGTACATTTGCTTATTCTCTTTTTCATTCCATAACGAATGCAGTTGTTGTTGTTAAGTTTGCATTGTAAACAAATTTACAGTAACTGTAAAGTTTATAGTTACTTCAATGCTTGTTTACGTTTTGTAAACAGTTGGGGTGAGTTTAAGTGGGGAAATTGTTTTGTTTATGTTCCCATCAGAGAAAGAAACTATTGCACAGCCAGAATTAATTAAATTATATATGTACATACATACATACATACATGCAGATGTATGCACATAAGTTTATAAATCTAAAATATAAAAGTCATTTGCATAATATTGATTAGTTGAAATTATTTTTGTGTGTAGAACTAAAAATTATTTTGATTATAAAATGTATTAAACTTACAAATAATATCCACTATATTTTCAGGAATATTTTCAGGAATTTTTATGCGTTTGAAAAATATTTATTTGTTGTGGATTAACTTAATTATCTACCAATATTTAAATAGTTTTATAAAAGCATAACGTCTATTAATAACAGCTTCTTTACATATTTATTCAGTATTTAGATATTTTTTCTTTCTCTTATTTCGCTTTAAATAAGTTCATGCCCTTTGAGTGAGAGAAATGTACTTAATTCATATATTTTAGTGTATTTCATAACAAAAGTGGACAAACTACATACACATAGACATACTTATGTGGACATATGTGGCTATAAAATACAATATCATACATATTATAATAACTATTAATGGCATTTTGAATTTCCACAGTTCTATTTACAAAAGAAGAAATATAGCTTATAAAATATGTAGTGATTTTCGGTTTTCGTTAAAAAAAAATTGTATAAGACTTTATATAGAGTTAGATACGTTCATAAATGAAAACTTATAAAAGCGCTATAAAATTTTATACATAAAATACAATATTTTGATTTATTCACTTGTAGTCATCTCTAAAGAAGTGTAAACAAACTTTTTCCAACTTGTGTACGAATAATCTCTTCAGAACTGACCCTTTTAAGAGCTTTACAAGTAAACATATTTTTGTATTTATATAGCACCATACTTCGACAACACGCAAACATACACACATACTTGGATATGCACATTTAACGCCTTATTTACTCTTTGCTTTCATATGAAGTCTTACCCTCCTCTCTTTTTCTAACGGAATATCCGAGGAAAGAAAATATCAGATGATTGTTTGTGTGATACTTTTTAATGGAAGTTTAATAGGATGAAAAACGTATAAAAAGCACGTAAGAATTATATATTCGGCCGTTGAAATTTTTATATACCCTACACGGTAATAAACAGATAAGGTTTGAAAAAAGGAGGCTCAGTTTATTAGCAATGAAAATGCTATTAAAAATATGTCTTTTTTTAATTTTAATAATTCATATAAAATTTTTACTCCCTTTAAAGTGAAAAAGGAATTTTGATGTTTAAAAACTTGTTTCCCTTCCATTAGTGTCATCAGTCATCAGTAAATTCAGTAAAAAAAAAACAATTATAAAGCCTAAAAGTTAATTAAACACTCGTATGCTTTTTCTATGTGTGAAACAGCAAGATGTTTTTTATATCCCTTAACTAGGCAGATTTGTAGCTTTACTGTCTGTTGTTTGTAACCCTCGTGCCAATTGTATTCCAATTTGAAGGTTGTTCTGGCAAATGTTGCCAACAAAATACACTCATACACACATTCAGAAAAACTTTAAACAAAAAAACTACACACATATACTCATATATGTACATATGTATAGCCTTTTTTCTAAGTTAGTTTTAAAACAAACATTGTCAAGGTTACAAATGATAGTTAGGGATTGTTTTCTTATTTATTCTAAACGACTTTTCCTTCCTTGTTGCTGTTGCTATCTATACTTTTCATATGTTAGTTGTTGTTTGTGTAAGCATTAAAAACTTTTTAACTTTCATCTCGTATGGACTTTGATTTCTTAATCTCTTATGGATAGCAATAGGAATCAGAAACAACAAAAGAGACGAAAACATTAAAGTGCCGCATCAAATAAATAACAATGGCGTATTAGAATTTTTTTTCAGTAGAGAGTATCGTTTTTGAACTAAATGAATATGTATGTATTAGGAATTTTTTTACAACTTCTATCAGTTTCCTTCTATCAAATGCTCGGAAGTAGGAGAGGTATGAGTACTATTTAAATAATATTCAATATAACTCATACGCCATGGAGAACGCTCTGTAAAACAGTTTCATTCTAATTAAAGATTCGTTGGCATGATTTGTAGATTTTCTTTTAAAAAGCCGAGCTGTTCAGTAATTGCTTGTGACAAAACATAAAATCTCTAACATATAAAAAAATTATTGCTTGTTTTCGTAAAAAAATCCTTACCTTATTTAGAAAACAATAAATATTTTATGTTTTCGCTACATGTCTTTTTTTACGTGTTCATGCTTTAGCAATTTTATGACATGTTGTTTTATTGACTTTTTTAATAATATTGGAAACAGAGTTAAGGCCTCATAAAAGAGTAAAAGCATTAGAAAATCTACCCTCAAACGTTAAACCATTTCATAAAATACACAGACCTAAATAAATATTGATAGAACATTTCAGTCACCGTCCCATATTCATTAAAGTTAAATCTATCTTAATTAATTATTTAATGAAATTATTTTCACTCGAACAAGAATTATCACTTTGTATCTATTATTGAAACTAAGACTGAATATATTTACCTAAGCATACAGACATAATTGCCATTTTGGTTACAATGAAGTGCCTAAAATGTAAATGGCAAAAAGATCTATACAGACATACATATATATAAGTATAATGGCAGGTGTACAAACATACATACATATTAATGTTATGTGAAATGTAAGGGTTAGCTTCTCATTGTAAAGGCAGATATTTTCTTCTTTATATTCTGAATGAAAACAGAGATTTTATTCTAAATGAAAACATTGAAAAGGGCTCATTTTCACTCGCTTCTAAATGAAACCCTAATTGAATCTGATTCATTTAATACTAAATTAACTTGATCTATTTTTCATTTCATGCTAAATGAGCCAGTTTAATTTTTCATATAACTTTTTCTTTATTTATTTACTTCATAAAAAAAAAATTCAATATTTACCGTAAATGCGCAAGGCCTCAGCGTCGCTGCAATATTTTTGTGGCAGGTTTCATTTTATTCTAAATAAACCAGTTCAATTTTCAATTTTGTTCTAAATGAATGTGGTTTATTTTTCAATTCATTCTAAATGAACCTGGTTACTTTCTCAATTAATTCTAAATGAATCAGGTTCATTTTTCATTTTATTTTAAATCAACTTGGTTCATTTTTCATTTTATTCTAAATGAACCAGGTTCATTTTTCAATTTTTTCAAATGAACCAGGTTCATTTAGAATCAATTGAAAAAATGAACCAAATTCATTTAGAATAAATTTGAAAATGGGACAGGAAAATGAAATGAAAAATGAATTAGGTCCATTTAGAATTAATTGAAAAATGAACCTGATTCATTTTTCAATTGATTCTAAATGAACCTGGTTCATTTTTCAATTGATTCTAAATGAACCTGGTTCTTTTTTCAATTAATTCTAAATGAACCTAATTCATTTTTCATTTCATTTTCCTGTCCCATTTTCAAATTTATTCTAAATGAATTTGGTTCATTTTTCAATTGATTATAAATGAACCTGGTTCATTTTTCAATTGATTATAAATGAACCTGGTTCATTTTGCAATTGATTCCAAAGGAACCTGGTTCATTTTTCAATTTATTCTAAATGAGCCTGTTTATTTTTTTTTCTAAATTAACCTGTTTCATTTAAAATTTTATTATAAATGAATATTCTAAGTGAACCTGTTTTATTTTTCATTTTATTCCAAATGAACCTGTTTTATTTTTCATTTTATTCTAAATGAGCCTGTTTCAATTTTCATTTTATTCTAAATGAACTTGTTTCATTTCAATTTTATTCTGAATGGCCCTGCCCCCTTATTCCGTAGCTAATTGACAACGTCACGTGAAGACAATATTAAAAACTGGACCAAGTCCTTTTGAACAATAATTAATTACTTCTGACAGGCCGGGAATAAGGGATTGACTTTATCGAGATGCTGTTCGAAATTGTCAATTGATGAAGAAAATGAGTACACCAGTGTTCTACTTTTTGTATTTTCTTGACGTGACGTTGACAAATAGATACAGAATAAGGGGGCTGGATCATTTTTTAGTTTTATTCTAAATGAATCTGTTTAATATTTCATTTTTTTTTGTTAAATGAACCCTGATTAAATTTAATTTTACAGAAAATTATATATCTCACTCTCTACCAAAAAAAATCTGTCTAACTTCCCTCCCTCTTTGATAATTTGATATGATATTAATGGTACAATATGTAATTAAAGCAACCAAATAGATAAACTCCTTCAGTTATTTCCAATGTATTCTTTTAGCCATAAACCAAATAGTCTGCGAAATCTCAAACCCTGTTTCCTTTATGATTGTGGCTTTGGTGGTTCAACATTGATAACATCTTTTGCATATTGAGAGAAAAGCGCACAAGGACAGACTCATCAGGCACATAAAAATATGATATATTTTCATATAAATTGTTGCATGTACAGAAAGTTATTCCTTTTAAATACTTTCAACAATGCCAACGAATTAAATTATGCTTTTCATGATAATGACGATAATAATAACTTGAGCTCTGTTCGGCAGGGATATATTTATGAAGGCTGTTTAAGAGTATTAACATGCAGGTTAGACTTCCAAGAATATATTTCACACACACACACACACACGGTTTGTGTTGCATATTTTAAAACTTAACAGCCAATTGATATTTATATTCCACGAAAATGTCTGCGTATATTTCTTCCTTTGCTACTTCTCCTATTCGTCTTTGGGACATTTTGTTTAAGTAATAAGTGAAACACTTAAATATTGCAGATAATTATAATACATTCATTATGGTTGAATGAAAACGCTTAATTAAATTGCTTTTCGTGTGCATGCGAGCACACAATATTTAAAGGATTAACAACAATATATCGCATTTGAAGAAATTAAATTAAAATCCTTTTATGCAGCACTTAAAGCGACATTTTTCCCTACAATTCTCTTAGCCGTTTTCCTAAAATATTTACAATGTGTGCAGATTTAATTAAATATTTGCAACACTTATACAAGACTGGCCAAATTATGAAATATCCAATAGATCCTTGAAGTTTTACTTATTTTTTGTTATAACTTAATTTTGTTTCAATATTGGCAATTTGTTGCAACAATCCATACAATAGCTGTAAAGTCAATCTATGAAATTTTTCCCAAATGCTATACACAATTTTGTCTTTATTCTTGTTTGTTGTTTATTGGAGAATAATTTTGTTACACACACACACATACATATTTGTTCAGCTGAATTCTATGAGAGACCTGTTTAAAGTGTCCTTATCTAGTGTTTGCGCCACAAGGACTTGCTTCTTAACATGCCAAGAGAAAATGAAACGAAAAATTAATTTAATTTCAAAGTTAATTAACTTTGAAGTAAAATTTTAAAGAGCAAAATTAAAATATAAAAAGCAAATTACCAGGTCTGCAACAATGATTGGCGATAATCACTTGATTTAATTATGCACTCAAGTTTTTATTATTTTAATATTAAATATTAAAATAAGACATCACCGGTAGTGAACGTATTATTTGGGTGACATATTTTCCTTAAGGACTGCAAATATCTGGCGCTTGTTAGTAAAGGCTATTTAAATTGGGCGATTTTGTTGGCTTTGCCAAATCGGTAAATTACCCGACCAGAAAAAGCTGCTGCCACAATATTGATTGTGGCTCCTGTTGTGAGTGCTTTTGCACTAAAACTAGGGAACAAATTATAGCACCTGATATCGGTAAATTGATGCCAGACGTTCGTCAAGCCGTCCTTTTAGATGTTGTTTATCACGACCCTGTATGTCCTCCAGTAACAGTACCCATATTACCGACGGCGTCCACAAAAAAAAGACTTCCCAATCACTCCTCTAACGTAAACTAAAGAAGCTAAAGAGCAGAATTCGAAAAAAGTCCAATAAATAATATTAGAACTAGAAAAGAAAACAAAAAAAAAACTTGTGCAAAAAAGTCAGTTTTTATAAAAAAAAATATAAAAAAAACTCAAGTGCGAAGAAATTTATTGCTGCCTACATTTAGGCTACATATATTTTAAACTAACAAAGCATAAATTTAGGGAAAATGATTTTAATATCCTTTTTGTGTGTACGTTTAAACTTAAGTATTTGCTTTATAAATTGCAATCTAATAATATTTAGTCGTGCGTGCAGTTTATTGGTTTAAGTCAAATAGAAGAAAAAAAAAGCAAGAAAACAAATTTTATGTTTTTTCAACAACTTTTTTCTTTCGGCCAAATAGTGGCATATGTGAGTCAGACAGCTTACAATGGAAAATTTATGAGGATAGCTTTTGTAAAATAGGATTTTTTAAAACGTTCAAGTAATTCAAAGTTTTTAAATACTGTGTGCTCATCATGGTAAATTTGAGGCTAGAAAGTAAATTGGCTTAAAGATACACTTAGTTTTGTTTGGAAAATTCAATTATATCGATACCAATATAAAGTATAAATATGCGAATTAATAATGGAATATGATGGCGGGCAAATATCTACCCTTAGCACATCGGCTGACATCCGCTCTTTTGAACCACATCTTGCTTCGCCTATCTTCTCATTGCAGTGCCGAATTCCAACTTTCAGAGCATCAGTTGTTTGTGGTTTGTTCACATAAACACGCTCTTTCAAATGGCCCCAGAGAAAATAGTCCAACTGCGTTATATCGCAAGAACGATTGACATCTCTAAATCGAGAAATTACACGACCGTTAAATTCCTAATGCAACAACTGCACTGTTTGGTCGGCTTTGTGTCCTGTGGCGCGTTCTTGCTGAAAGCAAAGTTCACTGATGTCAACATTAGCCAATTGTGGCCACAAAGAATCGGTTGTTAGTGTTTGGTAGCGCAGAGAATTCACGGTGACGTCGTTTCCTTGCTCGTTTTCGAAAAAAATACGAGCTGATGATGCCGCCTGACCACAAACTGAACCATACGCTCACTTTCTTTGGATGCAATGGTTTTTCGAGGAATGTTTGTGGATTTTGTGAGTTCCATATACGACAATTTCAGCACACCGTCCTCAGAAGAAGCCTGATTACAAGGAAAAACTGCTCGAATTTTGACCATTTTAATAGTAAATTTTCACAATTAAAATTCTTTGTTCAAGAGTGTAGTGTTCCGTGGTTAGAACTTCCCAACTTTTTACTAAATAAATGTAAAAGGATGACATTTTACCATTTGACAGCCAATTTTCTTCGTTTTGTTGTGCTATTCGTTCTTATAAACGTGAAGTTAGCTGCAGCTTGCTATTTCACATTTCTTTTCATGTTATACCTCGGTGAAACATATGAGAAGAAACACATATTACCGTGGAAGAGACATTTTACCGTGGAAGATTACTTTCTTATAATTTTTTTAACACAAATACATTTTTTTAATTTGAACCCATAATAGGCTTTTTACACGAATTAAATAGAATGAGCTGTCAAAAAATTTAAAATGTCAAAAAGTAGAATTGAAAAGAACATGAGAAGTGAAAATTGAAGTGTGTAAACCGGGACTAATAAAAATAATTTATATTATTTTAAAATTCAATCATGTTATGTTATGCTTTGCTTTATTAAGGACAACGTGACCTTTCACACATTTTCAATGTGTATCGTTATTGCGTTTCTACAAAATATGTATGAGCAAATGTATAAACAATTCTGATAAGACCATAAATCGCAGCACAAGTTTGCAAATTGTATTAAATATATTGTTCGCGAAACTCGAAAAGCTAGATTTTTATTGTCATGACTTAATATTGTTTTTCTACTGTTTATAGGTTATGATGATTTTCTTATTGTGAGAAAAATCACTCGTAAGTAATATTCCACTTATAACGTAATACAGCTGCTAAATGGAAATAATTGGGGAATTCAAACTGTAGTCATAAAGTCATATGTTATAAAATAATAGCACAAAAAAATATGACTGGTGTGAACAGCCTGCCATAATTTAGTGTGATATTTCAAAATGTGGTCAGCCGATAAGAATAAAAACACATTTGTAATTATTTGTTATTAGAAAAAACTAAAATATTTGCAAAATATAAAATTTTTCCTCTGGCTCAAAAATAAAATTGTGTGTACTTATGAAACAAAAGCTGCTGGGGATGATATCAGCTCAATAAACTTTATTTTGGTGTCATCAAGTGGTAAAATGTTCAATGGCTGCCGGTTACATAAGTTTAAAACGCAAAATTTTTCACTTGTATATTTTTATACATAAGGCTTTCTTTCGCCGTCTTGACTAAAGAGTTTCATCCGTTCGACACAGATTTTTAGAGCTATTTTATAGCACAACAATTTTTAAAAGTTCTCTAAAGTAATAAGACATTTTGACAATGTGACTAAATAGCACATAGTGTGAATGCCCCAAATATATATAATGAATAAGATATAACACTTTGACCTGCTTTATATGTTATAGAATTGCTGCCACCAAGTCCTGCCAATTTTCTAAACTGATTGGGTACTATCATTAATTTATAAATGCGAAATAATATTAAAAATTTTTTTTGACAAGTGTGACCGAGCCTTAAGGCTCGTAATGTTATATTATTCGCATATATCCGTTGTAGTAAATAAAAAACCACTTGAAAGCACTTTTCTATCAAACAAATTTGTTCGAATTGTAGCAAAGTATTTTTACTTGTAAATAATAAACGAGTTTTATTGTATATAAGATTGCATACATACTTAAATACTTACATACATATGTACATATACCCATAAGTACAAATGTACAATGTACATACATATTTATTTACAATTATGTAAATGAGAAAAAAACCAAATAAATAAATCAAACTCATTAAATCATGTTTTCTTCTATCTCCATTCTTTACAGTTATCTTGTTGGTAAATAAGAGATTTAAGCACCACAGCAAATAAAACTCAACCCCACCACATGTTTACAAAGAAAAATAACAGTAGTAACATTTGCAGCAACAACAACATTCCATTGCTAAGAAAAAGACAGAGACGGAGAGTGGGAATATGTTTGCTGTTAACTTAAATAATAGTGCTGCCAGATCCATAAAATGAAATACTCTGCATTCATTGATTAACCACCAAGTCAACATAGTCCTCGCCGGATTCATAACAAAAAAAAAATAAAAAGAAATGTTTCTTTTTAACAGTGTAATACTCTAACAATAGACTATTGTTCTGTTTATGTTTAAAGAAAAGAATTGAATTTACACAAAGGAATTGATGAAATCGTAAAAAATAACACGATTGGCTGACGTCTATGCAGAGAAGCCAAAGAAGAGGCGTTAGAAGTATTACTAGATGCAGTTTTATCTATAAGTTCTTTATTTATATTAGCTTGAAAGTTAATAGTTTTAAGTACATTTGTTTTGAAAACAAATTAAAAAACCAAAATGACCAAGAAGTACGAATTCGATTGGATTATACCGGTTCCACCGGAATTGACAACCGGCTGTGTATTCGATCGTTGGTTTGAAAACGAAAAGGAAACTAAAGAAAATGATTTTGAAAAGGATGCCTTGTTTAAAGTGGATGAATATGGTTTCTTTTTGTACTGGAAAAGTGCAGATAGGGTGAGGACAATTTTCTGTAACAATGATGATCCTATTAAAGTTTATTAATTTTAAATCATATACATATTTTGCAGGGTGGAGATGTCATTGAATTATGTCAAGTTAGTGACATAAGAGCTGGTGGTGTACCTAAGGTGAGTTATTTACTATTTCTCTAATGCACAATATTAAAACCCTTATTCTTTTTACAATATTTATGTTTTAAAAAAACATTACTTAACTATTAATGATTACGCTAGTAATCATTAATATATTATGTTTAAGCGACATAAACATTATATATTAACAATAAAAAAGATTAATAAATTTGTGAAATTTATTAATAATCATTTATGTATTCGAGTCTTAGTCTCTTAGGCTTCTTGCAGCATCAAGAAGAAGCATCTCTTTTACAATTCTTTCTTTCCATTTTCTTAAGCCTTGAAATGTTTCCCATCAGAATAAATACCGTTAGTTACTATTCTCATTGTTGTTGTTCTGTCAAAAGAATTAACATTTTATTTTTTACACTGTTGTGACATTTAAATTTGTCACTGTACTTTCTTGTACTTTATTTTTTTTTTCTTCACTCCCACTGCTAATTTAAAGTATTATTTTGCAGTTACATGAATATGTTAACAAAAATGTTCATTAATATATAATGTGTGATACGTGTTGTCAGTACAACACGTTTTACTATTTACATACATACATACATTTGAAATGCTGGATTGACAAAAGAATGGGGAAACCCCAAAATATGTGTGCTGAAATTTTATCATAGTTTTCCTGGAATTGTGCAAAGTAAAACGCAACATATGTAAATGGCATTACATCGCAAAAGACTGTAAATATTTTATTTAAGAAGTTGAGACATTATTGCGGATACTTTTCTATCACAAATTTCAATATGTAGTTACATATAAATATTTATTATAGGTATTAGGATTGTCAAGTGGTCAAAATTCGGCCTCAGTAAAATAAATCTTTATTGTATTAAGATTTATGCATATGCGAGACTTTTTGCTAGTTATCTCTACTTAAATTTAAAAAAGTTACAAATGACTTTTCATATACATATGATTTTCCCATTGAAAGAACTATACAGGCGTCTACAGAAAAAAGAGTTTGTGCGCACAAATACCTTTCAAAACATGTATGTCTCATCAGTATTAGTGAACGATAACATACTTCAAAGTGTACTACAAAAAATGTGTAGCATTCTCCTCTATCGCTTTCATTGGAGCATATATGTGTGTCTTTACTGTCATAAACTTTGAAATGTATTCATAGAGAAGTATGGGATAGAATAGAATTTTAATTTGAAAATAGAATTGTCAGATAACCTCTTTTCTGTTACAGTTGTTAACTTATTGACTTGTTGAACGCCGCTTAGTCTATAAAATTTTTCTACTTCATTTATTCTATTCATGACTGGACAATTACCACATATCTTCTTCCAGGCATAATTTGGAAACATCATCCATGTAAACGATTTACTCTTTGATCATTTGAAGCTCGTCAATTTCAATGTCGCTATGGTCTGAATTAATTTCCCCTCAAAAGTGTTCAATAAATTAAAAGCAAAAAAAATTCTTTATAATTTGCTCCCTGGGTAATTTAAATTGCTCGAGTGGCGACGTGTTCTAATTTGAAAATTTCCGGCTCTACTCTATATATTTTGATATATTTTATTGCATAAAAAAATGTCCAATCAAACAAGCCTTTGCCAAAAGTTGCCAGAACTTTATTTAACTCGGCCTCTTTTGTTTAACTTATTTTGGTATCACGTTTTACTCTCTTAAATTTACATATTTTAATTGATTCAACGAAATTTCCACATTTTATTGCCTTCGGATGGTTTATTTGCCTAATTATAACCTTTTTCTTCTCATTTGAAAATAAATATTAAAATCATGCTGGTTTTAATAAATCGCTCTTTTTACGTTCCCCTTTTTTATTGAAATAAAATATTTAGGTTATTTTTTCCTCTTCCTTTATAGACTACATTTTTATACTCATCCCTCCTCCAACTTAAATAAATAATTCTGCAGTTGAAAACAAAACACGGAATACCGAAACAAAATATATATAGTACAAAACAAAAAATGAAAACATTTTCATGTGGATTGAAATGCAGTGCAAATTATTGTGTAAAAATTTAAACATAAAAAAAAATCGGGGTATTACTTTTAATATATTTTTTTTTTGTTGTTGTTCTCTTTTTGCTTACATTTGCATATGTTCTTTATTTTCCTCAATACGATGTGAATGCATCAAATATAGGTTGTGAATTTTATTGGAAAAACAAATTGCTAACTAAATTTCCATATTGGTCTAGTTTAAAGTTTTGCTGCATTGTGTATATATTTGCATTGGAAATTAAAAACTGTGATCAATCATATTAATTACATAAAAGTGTTAAAAGTGCTAATCTGGTAACTCCACGTGAAATGCTTATACTACAGAGTTGCATTATTGGGTTTAAAAACATGTTTTATTATTGCTCCTGCAAACATTGCGAGTATAAAAAAAGAGGACATGTCAGTTGACAATTTAACTAAATTAAAGGAATGAAAAATGTATTTACTTTGCTTCAAATCTCAAACGATACATTTGCTTGTAAAAATAGGAAGCACAAAATTCAGGATATTGCAAGTTTAAAATTTAATTAAAAACAATTTAGTATCCGACACTGCATCACATAACTGGGCAGGCATTTGGCCTAGTTATGTACTCGTACGAGTATGTTTGTGTGCATGTGGCATGGACTATAAAAAAAATATAATTGAAAACCATGTCAGTAGTTGAAAATCAAATGGTATAAATGAATTTAAAAGCTAAATATAAATGAAAATAAATTAGATAAATATAATTTTTACAAATAAACTTCCAAAGTGTTTTAATTAAATATTTTGTAATTTACTATATTCACATCTAACCTTGATTTAAATCTCTAAACTGATACTCAATTCTATAAAACATAGTAAGCGTAATAAGAAACTAAAAAAATATATATATTTTTCACTTCAATGTGCCACATTTAATCTTGTCAATTACATGTCAGGATGTTACAAACAAACAAATTGAAAACGCAGAAAATATTATTTACTTTACTTCAGTTTTACAACTTTTTATGCAACGCTATTCTCAATGCAGCGAACAACTTTTGCTTTTCCCCCCTTTAATTTTGATTGACTGTTAAAAAGTTCAAAACAAAGATTTATTATATAACAGTATGAACTTAAGAAAATAATTAATTCTTTTTCGTTTTTGGTCTTCCAGGATCCCAAAATTCTCGACAAAGTGACAAAAAAATGTGGCGCCGATTTAGCAGCCTTGGATAAAAAGTCGTTAACTATATGCTCGAATACGGACTATATAAATATAACATATCATCATGTCGTTTGTCCAGATGCCGATACGGCAAAGGTGGGTACAACTGGATTTACATAACGCAAGTAATTTTTGCAGCAGAAAAAAGAGACCATTTTGTATTACTCTCTTCCCCTTTCTTTCTCAAGCAATCGAAATTGTGGCAAGAAACCTGGCTTTTTGTAAAGCCTAATTCCCAGTTTGCTAAAAAACAATGTCTTTATAAAAATATTTTAAAATATATCTTAATATAAATTCAAAACTCAGAATATATTAAGACAACATTTTTCTCACACTTTTATATAGAAAATTAAGTACTCGTATATATGTATGTACATATATACGATGACTGCTTGAATTGATAACTCCGTGAATTTTTGAATTTCCCTCGCAGCTACTTTAAATGCAATGCTGCTGCCGTCAACCAGCATTTATTAATAAACAACTGTCAAATTTTAAACAAACTGCGTCATTTTAATTGCCTGCTTTATCGTTTATTTTAATAAAAATAAAAAAAGTGGATTTCATATGTTGAAATTATATACTTTTTGAGTAGAAAAACCATCACAAGTTGGTAAATACTTTGGCAACTCTGCACAATCAATTTCAATAGTTAAATGGTGTTCAGACATGCATTTTTAATTTGTCCGAGTTCAAATCTGGGATATCGCTTTTTTTTTTTTTGTTTTAATTTTCTAATTAGTAATAAATTTAATATCATTAAGCTTACCTTCCTCATGGCATCGTTTATTTTTTTTTCTTGCTTTGTTCACATTTTAGTTGCTGGCTCTACGAACTTGGTTCAGTGAGTTGTGTTTTGATCACTAAAAGCACTTTTAAGTAACGCTGCATTTGTAATTTTACTCAATATTGTAATTAATTAAGTGTTGATTGAGCAGTCACGTAAAAAAATTGTGTATGATTAAATGAGTTCAATCATGACATTGACATAATTATCTTTTTAATCACGTATACAAAATTATCGTACGACAACAACAAAAATTTTTTTATATTCGTGAGGGCCTCGAGTCAAATCTCGGATCTTTAAAAATTGTTTTTCTTTTTTTTTTTAATTTTCTAATTAGTAATAAAGTTAATATTAATAAACTTGCCATCAATTTGGCCCGACATGTTTTTGTTATGATTTTTTTTTTTTTTTTGCTTTGTCCTTATGTTAGAATCCAAATCTCAACAAACTTTGTTCAGTTCATTTGTAATTTTACTCAATATTAAAACAATTAAGTGTCAATTGAGCTACTACTTACTTAATTAATATTTGATATGGTTAATTGTTTGCATATCTGAATACCGTATTAAAAGTGATTTGCTGAGTTCCTTTGGGTCGTACCCGTAAGTCAGGTCGCCGAAAGAAAGCGTTCATAAAATATATGGAATAATATTGGACGATAGGAGAATGAAAAAATGTGACGCGGCTGAGGCTGTAGGCATTTCAACTGAAAATTGTCCTTAAGGCTTTATGAAAGGAATTCAAACATAAAAAATAAAAATAAAAAAAAACACTGGACTGAAAGGAGTTTGTGTTGAAAAATAAAAAAAATCGGTTTATTCAAATATTCACGTACTTATCAAACAGCCCTCGTAGTGTCGCATAATTTTCATATGCTGACATGAAAATAAATATGTAATTTAACAAAAACGTTCTGAACACCGAACACCATTTTTTTTTTTTTTGTTGCCGAATTTCGTAACCGGACACATAATAAATGTTATTAATATATTTTTTGCATTTCTTTACATGCAAAAAAATGGATATTCAAATTTGATTGAATTGTATAAAAATTATTCAAAACACTTATTGATATTGTAAGATTAAAGAAACATTTTCCAAGAAAACTAATAGCAACAAATAAACTACTATTTGTAAAATATAACAGACTAGTGATAAAAATTATAGTAATATCTTAATCCACCAAGCCAATCTTGTTGTCCATACAATTTTAACGTTATTTTTTAATTTTAGATTTGGTTAGATGGCATACGTAAAATAACCCATAATGTAAAAGCCAACAATATTTGTCCGATGATGTGTTTGAAAAAGCAGTAAGTTCATAATCACAGCGCTACTCCGTCCACAAGCATGTCCGTTTAACATGTTCATACATGCACATACTATTGTTTATATATTAAACGTTTGTTCACACTTCCGTTGCAGACAAGTGCTTTCTTTTATTTACTAAACCAATATTGCATGACAAATTAACATTTACTTCTTTTACTAATTCTATTATAATGTTAATGTTTCTTATATGTATTAATTATTTATTTGTGTTGCATTACTGTTACTGTGTTGCCATACTGTTAATATCTAATAAATGATTTAATTTTAGTGTTAATAATTGAATTAATTATTAAAACAATCCTTCCAGCGAAAAATATAAGTTTGCCAAGCAATTAATAGCATGCAACATATTATTAGAGAACAAATAATTTAATTATCAGGTGTATTTCTAGCTGCATGAAAACTATCAATATAAATCATTATGGTTTGACAGTTAAGAATGTCCAAATATGTTTTAAGTTCTCATGCAGTTAGAAAAAAACACCCGATATAATAGTTATTTAACTATTCAATTTAAACTAACCTAGTTTTTGCAAAAGTGAAAATATTTTTCAATTAACTACCCTTTTTATATATATTTTTAGGAAAAAAAATATTTAGACTGAAGGTGGTTTTATTTAAAAAACATTGGTTTTCAATGCCACACTATTATTAAAATTAAACATTTCACAACTTTAATATAAAAAGTTTTATATCCTGTTTTTATGTGCAGCAAAATAAATAAAACGCCTCTGGCTTAAATGTTTTTAAAGCTAAATTTATTGATTACAAATCAGTTGTTAATAGCAAAACATTTTAGATTGCTCAATTACTGCAGATACCCTCTAGCGAATACCTGGATTATGAAATATATTATAAAACTTATTTAAAAAAAATGAACTTAAACAAATATTTATCATTGTTAATTTTAAATAAAAATCAGGTCGTTATTAAATATAATAATAAAATAATCATATTAAAAATACAAATTAAAAAGTACAGCTCTGCATAATTGTAGAATAGCAAAAATTAAATTTTGTCCATTCAATACTTCTGTAGATATAAAGTTTTAAGTAAAAAATCGTATTTGTTTAATTAATAACAGAGGCTGGCAGGAGGGCCAAAGCTAGACCAGGATATAGTCAAAGTTCCAATATATAATATGGTATCACATTTATTTAAACAGCTTAAGGAGTTCAGAAGATATAGCGTTGTCAAGAAAATGCCTTTTCGGGTAATGCTATATTACTATTTTACTATGTTGAGCTTATATTTTTAAAGTCCAAAGACAAATGAATACTGGAGCTAATATTGCTATCTTTCATAAATAAAAAAAAATTTTGTATGTAAAGTAGTTTGGGAGGTGTAAATTATATCAATAGAAACCGCAATTTTTACTTACAAGGGCATCACCATACCGCAAAGATCAAATGTACACAATTGTAAGCCAAAAAGAAAAAAAACACCGGGCAAGCATAGTTTTAAAGCTATAAAATGTACTACAGAAATTATATGTCACATAAATAACATTTAAAATAAAAACCTGTTTTAATAATTCTTGCGACATTGTTCAACAGGCATTACTTCCATTTTTATATAACAATTTTCTAATATTTCTAATTGGAAAGATAAAATAATTGCTTTCCCTTACAAATTACAGTTGAAAAATATATGGCTCCCAAGAAAATTAAACGTTTAATAAAATCTTTAAAATGTCCTCTAACTAACACCATAACATTCATTAAAATCGATGCAGTAATAACAAAGTTATAAGCGTATAACCTAAATTCAACGAAAATCATAAATTCACTGTTGTAACTAAAAGACCATATGCTTAGTATTTGTTGTTGAATTGAAAATGTTTTGAGTCGGTAGATTTACATTTTCTCTTTATTTCAATATTCACTCCATTATTTTCAATAACACAAAACATAACTCACAAATGTTGGCAAAATCAACTTACAGTATGATAACAGCGTTTAACAATAAGCAACGACATGAAAAATAGATGGTGATTTACTATGTGATTCTGTGGTGCATACTGTAGAGAGGCGTAGTTAACAGTCAGAAGGTCCCATGTTCAAATCCCAGTCATGCAAGTGCAAAATTTAATTAAAATAAAAATCTCAAAGAAGTATAGCAAAGCGCAGAGCAAGCAGACGGAAAATAGTTGGCTTATTCATATGACTTCCGTGGCGTACCAGAAGAGTAGCAGGCTGTAAACCAGAAGATCACGCGTTCAAATCCAGCTTGAAAATAATGTTGAAATAAAATTAATAAACGCAAGTTAGCAAATTCTCCAACCCCACCTCAGACACAAAGCCAACTAGTAGCGTTGCCAGATCCCACCAAGTAAAAACACTTACCATAGACAACTACCTACCACCACCACACATGAACCATAGTTTCTGTTCCCATCTGGCAATACCCGGAGGGGAAAGATGCGTTGTGCTGCCACCAGCGGAGGGTGTACCACACCAACAAGAAAAATTTCCCCACAAAAAAAACATTTCGAGGGGGAAATTCCCAGAAAATGTTTGTGGGAGGAAAAAAAATTTTTAATGTGGGTTTTTTTCGGATAAAACGGATATTTTTTTGGCATAAACGTGTAAATTTTCACATTTACACGTTTTTTACACAAAATGAAGCCATCAGGGTTGCAACCTGGACGTTTTTCACATTATCTGGTAAAAATTTCGTCAATTTGTAGCTATTCAGCTATAAAATTCATAAATTCATTTCATTTAAACATAATTCTATAGTTTCGCATGCACTACCAATCATATTTCATATATTTAATGCACTTTTTCCAAATAAATTATTAACGAATCAAAAATTAATATCCTATAGCTCAGAAAAGTGTGTGGCTTTGCCTTGTGAAGCTAAATGGTCCATTATTTTCCAAAAATCATATATTTTCTGGTGTTTGGATAAACACACAGCACTAAGAAATTTTTGTTGTGCATGCGTACAAATATTTTTGCCTTTTGGCAATTATTTAAATTAATTTACCACTCCAAAACACCACCCCCCTACTAAATGTTAATTTAATATTCCTTATCAACAATATTTTATTTTTATGCTACTGCTGGTTTGTAATTTTTAACATATTAAAAATCTCCATGCACACATTTGGGGATTTGAACACCGAACCCTCTGATTCGTATTCTGCTGCTCTACCACTGCACCACAGAGTTGTATGGTGTGTTATCAACTTTATGTGTATTTAGCCCATGATAACAATTGTTGAGGTGAATTTGTTACTTTGCTTAGCCAAGACACTTACTAGTCAGTGTTTTGTTGCCAGTACACAATAATAATTAATTATTGTGTGTTATTATCTTCTACATACCTACGCATATATTACATGCATATACTTGTATGTATATGCTTTCAAATGAGAAGTCGTATATTTTTCGACAGTAATTCGTGAAGGAAAACATATATTTTAACTTTGTAATTAAAAATATTGCAAAATAATATTTACAACAAAAACGATTTTTAACATTAAAAATTTCACCTAAAATGGACATTTTATATTATAATTTTATATAACTTGTTTGTTTTTCTTAACATTTCTACCACTTTTTTTATATAATCAAACTTTATTTTTTAAGCTTTAAAAATATATATCTAAAGTTTAAAAAATAGTTTCATTATTTTATTTACAATAAAGTTAAAATAATAATAAGATGTATATTTTCGCCTGTCGTGCTTTAATTTCTCCAGAGTTTTTGATCGTAGAAGAAGGATATTTGGCGGGTGTATAGAATATTATATCGTGCAAAATGTTATATCGTGTTGATTAATATTTTTAAGATCCATCCGACTGGACTACATGCAGTTTTTCAAACATAGAGCTTGAATTTGGTTTTATAGCAGCTGTGGTAAGGTTTTTCTTCTCCTATTGTTATTCGTGCTTTTTTATACATGTCGCTCAATATAAAGACATCGATTACTTTATTTGTTGAAGGGGTTTTTTTTTAATATTAAGTCCAAGTTTATTTTATTCCTGTATTGCGACAGTTGGATGGATGACTTTCTTTGAGTTTGTTTTGAGCTACAAAAAATTGTATAGCCGATAATGTGTGTCCATTGTGCGTATTACAAGCATTAGTAAGGAAGCTAAAATTCTGAAAAATGAGAGGAAAAAAATTTATTTAATATAAGTTTTTAAAAAAGAACTACAGTTGAAATGGTTTAATATAGATAACTTATAATATATTCTTTATTATATTTATTAACTGTTTCAATAATTAAATATTTTTCAAGATACGTATTATAATTGTTTTTAAATGTCTTTTTTTTTGTTATGTTCTATTGCATGCCTGTTCTTAATGCACCCTTTTTTTCTCATGTATATACACACTTAACAAACTTAATTGTCAATAATTACAATGTTTCACCACTGCTTTACATATTGCAAACTGTAACAAAATAAAATTAAAAAATAATAATAACAAAAACAGCGTTGGCAAAATGGTTTGCGGTTTATCACACATAATAACAAGGCGACTAATGTGTGTCCCACCACCAATTTGATGAAACAGTAAGTACCACTTTTAATAGTAAAGTATTCCTTAATATAAAGGTAAGCAAAAATCATTAGTCTGATTTGTTTTTATCTAAAAGATTAAACGAAAATCTCATATATGCCAAGTTGCAAATTCTTTGTTAAGCTTACATCTTGAAAATGCATAAAAAAATTTAAATTCAAAACATTAGCCCAGATTCATAGTCATAAACAAAGGTCTGTGGTGAAAAATATTTTACGTTTATTTAAATAAACATAAAAAAAATATATTTTTTCTTTATTAAACAATTCTTTGACGAATTTCTATACAAAATTTTAAAAGAAATATTTTACCAGAAATGTGTATTCCTGAAAAATGCTTCCCAGGAGCCCTTTTGCAAGTCATTTGAATTTTTTTCAATCTGCACAAATCTACTGATATAAAGGTTATAACTCACCAAATCTTTTTAAGAACACTTACAACATATAAAAAACATTTTTAAAGAAAATGTAATTAATGGTAAAACGTTGTTTTGCTATTTTTATTAAACAGCCTTTTTCATAAATAAAATTATATGCTCTTTTTCCTCTATTTTTAAGAGCCACCGCTAAAAACTGTTATAAGTTGGCATTACTAAAAATTTACAGTTTCGTAATTTAAAGAATTTTTGTTACAAAATATAAAGTCGTATATCTAGAAGGAAATTTAATATTCATATTTTAAAATTTCCAGTAATATTTTCATAAAATTTCAACAAGTTGGCCATTCGCAAATGATATTTTAGTGACTCTATGCCTAAATAAACATTACAAACTAAATACTGTTCTAAAACGTTTGTCTAATAAAATTTTTGTAAACCTATTAAAATGTTTTTCTCAATATTATTTACAATAAATTAATATATTTATATTTTTCTCTTTGAAATATTTAAAAAGTGACATTTATTTTAAATATTTACTTGATTTTAAAAACAGCAAGCAAGAAATGCTGGGATTTTTACCCACTAACCTCCTTCATTCTGTTGATTGACAATTCATTTGAGGGGCGCGAAGTTAACAACCCAAATTAAGTGAAAGCTTGCCGCCACATGCATTCAATGATTTTTCTTTTATACACACACACACACAGACGTAAACAAAATTTTAATTTTCGTTCATAAATTTCGCATGTCAACAGAAAATTTTATGTGTTGACGAATTTTTTTTTTCGTGTTTGACACACAAAAGCAAAATAAAATAAATAATTGACCTAAATTTTAAAAACATTTAATACTCATCGTACAGCTAAAGATATGCAAATAATTCTATCTCTTTTTCGCACTGGTTTCATATGTTTCCTATAGAAATTTCAATGAACTTTAACCTTTAGTTGGCTTTTACTTTAGTCATTTTGAGCTGCTCTTTTTGTATTGTTATTGTTGTACTTTATCATTGTGTTTCTTGTTATTGTTGTTGATAACAAATTATGCATGCCATTAATAAACGTATTGTTAAGTAAAAAGTTTTACAAAATATTGGAAAACAAACAACAATTGCAAGTATAATTTCATTTTTATTATTCTGCAATATTTTGTTTTTCCATTCTTTGCTTTTTTACAGTTTAAAATTTATAAATGCCAATTCGTGTAGCCTGCGTGGGGGAGTGAAAGTAAATGTTATAAGAAACTGAAATGTTGTGAAAGTTTTCTTATTGATTTTGCTTAGAAAAATATATTTAAATGGAAGTTAAATCTCTTTGCTGGTTGTACGAGTACTAAAACTTGCAGAACTTTCGAGTTTTAAAAGAAATTGAATACAAAATTTTTTTGGGGGGCAGAGAAAATTGCAGCAACTTTACTTATTTATTTATTTTCTTGTTGGATGTTGTCAGTTGCCTGTGAATGTCTTCAAAAGAAATCGAAACTTATTTTAATATTAAAATACTATCAACATTTTCCTTTTTAGTTACAGTTGGGCTGCCAGGTATTGGAATTACTGCAATACATATTTAATAATGCCATGACTTTTCCGGTAGCCAATTTTCAATTCTTTTTTTTTTCTCACAAATTATTTTCTTTGTCTCATCATTAGCATTCACATTTCTACAAAAGCTACAGTTGCACAAACACGAAAGTTTGTCAGGAACAAGAAAATGAAATAAATTTAGAAAGAACAACTTTAGGAAAAGTTTGCTAAAGAGTTCGTAATGCGGGCAAATTGGTTAAAGATATAATATGCCATCATCTTTTGATGTTTAAACTTTAAGAAAGTTCGAAAAAGCAAACGTTTTGCAACAATAAAAAAAAGAAGTTAAATTACTCGTATATGGCAACTTTAGGAAATTTATGAAAAATACTTTACTAACTTAAAAGTCATTTTCAAAAGTTTACTCAATAAGAAAAAAAAAACTAAATATAAACGCTTACCTATCTAAAGCAAATTGTTATTCACAATAGAAAAAAAAACTATCACAAACATTTTAATTAAAATTTTAAAATATTCAACTCTGTTCTGTAAATCGAATTCGAATAAATTTCACGTTATTTTTTATTTTATTTTTTTATTTTTCAAAAAGATAAAATTTATAAATTTCATAGCTATACTATTTTAAGCTTTAAAAAAATAGAAAACTTCATAAAAATTTGGAAAATGTTGTTATTTTTCTAAGTGCTTTTAGTCTTTTTAAATAAATTCGGTTTACAGAACAGGCGGGGGATTCTTAGAAAAAGTGTGGCCAATTACTTTAAAACAAATTGAACATATTTCCCAAAAATCCGGTAAGTTTTTATAAATTGACATCAAATCACTTTAAGGCAGGTAAGTGTTTTGCGCGCTACTTTATTTCTTCTTACAAAATCAGTAGAACTCTAGATATATATTTTTTAATTTTCTATAATTTTTGTTCTAACAAAAAAAAAAATTTTTTTTATTTAAATTTTTTACACCAGTTGGATGCGTTTATCATTCCTAACGGAAAAGGGTGGCAAAATACCCGTTAAAACAGTGGCCAAAACCTTTGCTTCGGGTAAAACAGAGAAATTAGTGTATCAGTGTTTCAAAGATGTCGGCTTGCCAGATGACAAAAGTGCTAATATGACGCGAGATGATTTCACATTCGATAAGTTTTATGCTCTGTATCACAAAGTCTGTCCTAGAAACGATATTGAAGAATTGTTTACAACGATGTAAGTGGAAACTCTTATAAAATGAATAAAAGTGGGAGCGATCTGTCATGTCTCATATCAAGTTTGGTTTGGAAGCAGACAAGTTTCAGCTAGCATATAGCTGGAAATTATCTGTTCAAAAAAGTAAAATTTATTGAGGGATGGGCGGGAAATTATTCGCAATTTTAGCAAAATTTATTGGAAGAAAAAATACAAATAAAATAAGATTTTTGTTATTAAGATAAGATTTTTGTATTCAGGCCCGGGTTCAAATCTGCAATCAATTTTTTTTTTTTTTTTTTTTTTTGTAATAAATTAATATTAAATTCAAATTACTTTATTGTGCAAGATTTTAAATATTTTTATATAGTTTTTTATAATCATTAATCTGGCAGAACGGATACCAGTTCGAAGCCGCTTCCCCATTCTCGTCACTGTTCTTTCTTTAACTTTTTTCCACCTTTTACGGTAGGCCGTAGTCATTAGGAATATGAACTATTATGTTTTTAACAAAATAGAATATAAGAACAATTCATTTTTAAGTTAACCCACTTCTGGCTAGTACGAAATTCCCGAACCCCGATGTTTATTATTCCAAATATTCCATTTTCTCTTTGCTTTTCCCAGAGCCATCGGTTGCTGAGATTAAAAGCTTTATGTTCGTGCACAATTGATTAGTACTGATCCGGTTTAATGATTATAAAAAACTATTCTAAATATTCCACTCGTAATAGTAAAAGTAATTTGAATTTAATAAATATCTTGAAAATAAAAACAACAAAAAAAATTAAAAAATAATAAACAATAAATATAAAATAATTTGCAGATTGCAGATTTGAACTCGAGTCTGAATAAAAAATTCTTAAGCTATTACTTAATCCCTTTTCTCTTTGCTTTTCCCACATCAAAAGCTTTTCTTTTTTATTTTTACTTTTTTTTTTGTTATTTCTCTTAATGAACTAATTTGAATTTAATAAAAGAATTTTAATTTCCTGATTTGCTATTTGAACTTGAGTCTGAATAAAGAAATTCTCATATAAACAATAAAATTAATAAACTCGAATAATAGAATTTACATTCATAATTTTTTTTAGAACAAAAGGCAAATCCGAGGTAATCGAACTGGTGCAAATGGTGCAGTTCATGAACGAGAAGCAACGTGATCCTAGAATGAATGAAATTTTATATCCCTTGTATGATGAAAAGAGATGTACGGAAATTATCAACGATTATGAGTTAAGTGAGGAGAGAAAGAAGGCGTGTAAGTAACTTTAAATAGAAGAAAATAAAATAAAAACAACACTTTTAATTTATAAATTCTCTCCTTAGGCCAGCTTTCCATGGATGGCTTTAAACGCTATTTAATGTCCGATGAAAATGCTCCCGTATTTCTGGATCGTTTGGAAATTTACATGGAAATGGATCAACCTTTGTCCCATTATTATATAAATAGTTCACATAATACCTATTTGTCGGGTAGGCAAATTGGTGGCAAATCTTCGGTGGAAATGTATAGACAAACGATGTTGGCCGGATGTCGGTAAGATCTTTTATTTATTTTTTTTTTTTTTTGCACAAAAAATAGTGTGTGTTGAAATTTCTTTTGATAGCTGCGTGGAATTGGATTGTTGGAACGGCAAGGGTGAAGATGAAGAACCAATTGTTACTCACGGCCACGCCTACTGTACAGAAATTTTATTTAAAGTAAGTTTATCTTTGGCATAACTCACAAATAACATTCAAAATATTTGAAACGAATACAGGATTGCATACAAGCCATAGCCGATTGTGCATTCGTTGCCTCGGAATATCCCGTTATATTATCATTTGAAAATCATTGCAATCGTGCCCAGCAATATAAATTAGCCAAGTACTGTGATGACTTCTTTGGTGAATATTTACTAAAGGAACCTTTGCCAGATCATCCGGTAAGAGAGTTTCTCGTTTGCTTCACATTTACTTTCTGTAACAAATTCGCTTTAACCAAATTGTTGAAGAATAAGAATGAATTACCTTAATATTTAACTTGCTTAAATTATTTTTGTAAACAACATATATTCTTTGTACATTTTAATCAAACTTTTTTCTATAATAATGAAAATAAATTTTCTTTCCTATATAGTATTTAAAACTAATATCACCTTTTAACAGGTTATGGGCCCTTCCGCGGTGTAAAGATCAAATATATGTATATATATATATAATTATTTTAAGTAAGCGTACAAGAAGTTTGTTCAAGTGAATTCAAGATCAAAGATAATTCAAGAATGACTCACAACCATCAAATTGAGAAACTTCGTGGAAGCGAAAATTATGAAGATTGGAAATTTGCTGTTGAAGCCTATTTTCAAATGAAAGGTCTTTTGAAATCTGTCCTGGGTACAGAGACAGTAGAAGAAAAGAAGAGTCAAGCAAAATCAGAATTGATTCTTTTGGTAGATAAAACTATTTATCCTCATATTCGCAATTGCAGTAACGCTCAAGAGATCTGGAATACTCTAAAAACAATCCTTGAAGATAGTGGACTTGTTAGAAGAGTAGGATTAATACAAAAATTTTGTTCAACGAAATTACAAGGATGTGCAAATATAGAAGAATATGTAAATGAAATTCTAACGACAGCTTACAAGCTTAGAGCAGCTGGCCTTGATGTCAATGAAGAATGGGTAGGTTCCATGTTATTAGCAGGCTTACCGGAAGAATACAAACCAATGATAATGGGAATTCAAAGTTCCGGAATCAAAATAACAAGTGATGCTATTAAGTTAAAATTATTGCAAGATGTTAAAAAGGAATCAGATGGAGATTTAGCATTAGCGGGAAAAAACAAATATTTCAAAAATAAAGGACCTAAATGTTACAATTGTAATCAATATGGACACATTGCTTCAAAATGTCCCAGTAAATGCAATAAACCCAAATACCGAAAAAATATGAATGCAATGATTGGATGTTTCGCTGCTCGGGAACTCGGTAAAAGTGAATGGTTCTTTGACTCTGGAGCAACGGCACACATGTGCTCAAATTCACAATTTTATGACGACTTTAAAGAAAAGAACGCTGAAGTGACAATTGCTAATAACGAAACTATGCAAGTAAAGGGTATAGGCGAGGTTAATATGATTGCGGAAATTGGAAATTTTAACAAAGAAAATATTTCTTTCCGAGATGTTCTATATATTCCCAATCTTTACGTAAATCTACTATCAATTTCAAAAATTGTCCAAAGCGGTTATAAAGTGGTATTCAATAAACAAGGCTGTAAGGTTTTAAATAACAATGGTAATACGATCGCTACAGGTGACTTAGTTAATGGAATGTTTAAATTGAATACAGCAAGAAACAAAGTTCTTCTCTCGGAAGTAAGTACTTCAAAATACAATTTGTGGCATAAACGCGTTGGTCATACAAACAACGAAAATTTGAAGAAAATGAATTCTGGAGCAGTTCTTGGTATTCAATGTGATGTAAATAATCAAAACTGTATTACTTGCTTAAAAGGTAAGCTATCAAAGTATCCGTTTAACATCTCAGGAAGACGAGCCACAGAAGTACTAAGTTTAATACATTCAGATTTATGTGGACCAATGGAAGTACAGTCTATAAAAGGTTCAAGATATATTCTTACTTTCATTGACGATTTTAGCAGAAAAACATTTGCTTATTTTATTAAAAACAAATCTGATGTTAAAGACAAATTTTTAGAATTCAAAAACTTTGTTGAAAATCAAACGGGAAGAAAAATTAAAGCTCTGAGAACTGATAATGGGTTGGAATACTGCAATAATAAAATGAAAAACATATTCAATAAATGTGGAATTGAACATCAAACAACAGTGCCTTACAATCCTCAACAAAATGGTACGGCAGAAAGAATGAATCGAACAATCATAGAAAAAACAAGATGTCTTTTAATTGAATCTTGTCTAGAAAAGAAGTTCTGGGCTGAAGCTGCAAATACAGCTGTATATTTAATAAATAGAACTCCCTGTAAAACACTGAACGATGTTACTCCAGAAGAAGCTTGGTCAGGAAGGAAACCGAATTTAAAACATCTTAAAGTATTCGGATGTAAAGCCATAATACATATACCAAAGGTGAAGAGACAAAAGCTTGATGCAAAAGCAAAAGAGTCTATTTTCGTAGGATACTGCTCAACCACGAGAACTTATCGTTTTTATGATCCAGTAAATGTTATCGAAGTTCTTTCTGAAGATACTGTAAACAATTCTGAAGTTTCAAACAGTATAGAAGAAAGCGTATCTGAAGATGAAGAATACTTCTCCGAAACTGATGATACATTACAAAGAGATAATGAAAATCAAAGCATTGATTGGGTTCCTGAATCATCAATGGTTAGAATCTCATCACCTGAAAATATAAGAAAATCTTCAAGAGTTCCAAAACCGGTGCAAAGATATGGCTATGACTGTAACATTATTCAAGTTGAAGATGAAATACCAAAGACAATGAAACAAGCATTAGAAAGCAACAATAAAGAACAGTGGCAATAGGCAATAAATGAAGAACTGATTGCTTTAAATAAAAATGAAACATGGGAGATTGTTAAACTACCAAAAGGCAAGAAACCTATAAATAGTAAGTGGTGTTTTAAAATCAAGAGAAATTCCGAAGGTAAAATACAACGTTATAAAGCAAGACTAGTTGTAAAAGGTTACTCTCAACGCTATGGAATTGATTACGAAGAAACATTCGCACCAGTGGTTCGATATTCATCAATTCGTCTACTTTTAAGCTTAGCAGTGCAACATAATTTGGACATTGATCAAATGGATGTAGTAACAGCTTTTCTACAAAGTGAAATAAGTGAAGAAATATATATGAACGTCCCTGAAGGTTGTAATGAAAGAAAAGATATGGTATGCAGACTAAAGAAGTCTTTGTATGGGCTTAAACAAGCAAGTAGAGTGTGGAATCAAAAGCTGGACCAAACGTTAAAAAATATGGGTCTTTCACAATCTAAAACAGAACCTTGTATTTACTACAAAATATCAAATGATGAAATAACTTATGTTGCAATATATGTAGATGACATTTTGATTTTCACAAATAATAACAAAAGTAAGAATGATATAAAGAAAAATCTTGCAAAGAATTTCAAAATGAAGGATATAGGAAGAGCTAATCATATCCTAGGTATGAGAATTACTAGAGATCGAGATAATGGCAAGCTATGGGTTGATCAAAGCCAATATATTACCGATATTTTGAAGAAGTTTAAAATGGATGATTGTAAACCCGTATCCACGCCTCTAGATGTCAATCAAAAACTTTCTAAGGAATTTTGCCCACAGAACGAAGAAGAAAATGATGAAATGCAAAATATACCTTATCAAGAAGCAATTGGAAGTATTATGTATGCTGCACAAGTGAGTCGTCCAGATATATCATTTGCAGTGGGGGTATTAGCCAGATTTAATAATAATCCCGGTAAAGTACACTGGCAAGCAGTAAAGCGTGTTATGAGGTATCTTAAAGGTACTATGAACTACAAGTTACAATTTTCAAAAGATGACAAAGAATATATTGAAGGATTTTCTGATGCTGACTGGGGTGGTGATTTAGATGACAGAAAATCAACTTCTGGATATGTATTTAAGCTTCAAGGAGGGTGTATTTCATGGAATTCTAAGAAACAACAAACATCTGCATTGTCAACAACAGAAGCAGAATATATGGCCTTAGCAGCAGCAGGTCAAGAAGCATTGTGGTTACAATCTTTGCTTAA
Source organism: Linnaemya tessellans (assembly GCA_951800035.1). Lineage (NCBI taxonomy): Eukaryota > Metazoa > Arthropoda > Insecta > Diptera > Tachinidae > Linnaemya > Linnaemya tessellans. Next base: position 98,232,240 of record OX637536.1, on the reverse strand, counting down.
TGAACTTGGAAGAGCGCCATCCATCAATATTAAATGTGACAACAAAAGCGCTATAAATTTATCCCATAATAATAGCTATCACTCCCGGTCTAAACACATTGATATAAGACATCATTTTATAAGAGGTCTAGTTAATGATAAAAGGATTCATATCGATTATTTAAACACCGAAGATATGGCAGCAGATGTTTTAACAAAAGCCCTAACAAATGTGAAACATTTTCATTGCTGCAAAATATTGAATGTTGGAAGTCATTCTAGTGGGGGTGTTGAAGAATAAGAATGAATTACCTTAATATTTAACTTGCTTAAATTATTTTTGTAAACAACATATATTCTTTGTACATTTTAATCAAACTTTTTTCTATAATAATGAAAATAAATTTTCTTTCCTATATAGTATTTAAAACTAATATCACCTTTTAACACAAATTGCAGCTTGAACCTGGTCTACCGCTCCCACCGCCAAATAAACTTTTACGTAAAATCATGATTAAAAATAAACGCATGAAACCCGAAGTGGAAAAGGTTGAACTGGAGTTGTTTTTAAAAGGTGAACTAACGACAGACGATGATCCTGTAGAAGATGCCAGTGCTGCGAAGCCACCTGAAGCCGAAGCTCCACCACCACCACCACCGGCTGAAGGTGCTCCGGCCGGCGAAGCGGGCGCTGAAGGTGCCCCTGCTGAGGGCGGTGAAGCGGCAGTGGCCTATAGCGGTTCAACGACCAACGTCCATCCTTGGCTGTCATCAATGGTCAATTATGCGCAACCTATTAAATTCCAGGGCTTTGACAAGGCCATTGAAAAAAATATTGCCCATAATATGTCCTCGTTTGCCGAGTCGGCGGGCATGAATTATCTCAAGCAGAGTTCCATTGATTTTGTCAATTACAACAAGCGCCAGATGTCGCGTATTTATCCTAAGGGCACACGTGCCGATTCTTCCAACTATATGCCTCAAGTATTCTGGAATGCTGGCTGCCAGATGGTGTCGCTAAATTTCCAAACCTCCGATTTGCCCATGCAATTGAATCAGGGCAAATTTGAGTACAACGGTGGCTGCGGTTATTTACTGAAACCCGATTTCATGAGACGTTCCGATAAAGACTTTGATCCTTTTGCTGATGCGCCAGTGGATGGTGTTATTGCCGCCCAGTGTTCTGTCAAAATAATAGCCGGTCAATTTTTATCAGATAAAAAAGTTGGCACCTACGTTGAAGTGGATATGTATGGCTTACCCTCCGATACAGTTAAGAAAGAATTTCGAACCCGCTTGGTACCTAACAACGGCTTAAATCCTGTGTACAATGAAGATGCATTTGTATTCCGTAAAGTTGTCTTGCCCGATTTGGCTGTGCTGAGATTTGGTGTTTACGAAGAGAGTGGCAAAATGATTGGTCAACGTATACTACCTTTAGATGGTCTGCAGGCGGGCTATCGTCATGTCTCCCTACGTACGGAGGCCAACTTTCCCATGTCTCTGCCCATGTTGTTTGTCAACATCGAATTGAAGATCTATGTACCCGATGGCTTTGAGGATTTTATGGCCATGTTGTCCGATCCTAGAGGTTTTGCAGGCGCTGCTCAGAAACAAAATGAACAAATGAAAGCTTTGGGTATTGAGGAGCAGAGTAGCGGCGCCGCCAAAGATGCTGGCAAATCCAAAGAGGAGGAAAAGAAAGAGCCGCCTTTAGTTTTTGAGCCGGTAACGTTGGAATCTTTGCGCAGCGAAAAGGGCTTCCAAAAGGTGGCCAAGAAACAGAATAAGGAACTGGATACCTTAAAGAAGAAACATACCAAAGAGCGCATGGGTGTACAAAAGACACAGAATGCTGCTATAGATAAACTTATCAAGGGCAAAAGGTAAGCGATAGTTGAAAAACTATTCTCTTTCTCTCCCTATTCATTAAATATGAAATTTTGTGAACTAAATTAAATTAAATATGTACTTCTTTATCTATAATTTCATTGAAAGTTTAACGTTTTCAAAATAGAATTAAAGCCATCCTTGACTCGTGATTCAAAGGATTTTATATTCCTGCATATCAATTTCTTGATAAAAGCTTTCAATTCTCTTTTTAACCGTTCCCACGTGTCATTTTAAATAAAAAACTTAAATTGAATGTTTCATTAATGATGATTATGACAACAGCGGGAATCCCCTTCTTCTCTTTTCACTCTTCACCGAAATCTTCACTAACCAGATACCAGATTTTAAAAAAAATTAATTATTCTACGGATTGTTTTAATAATATTTTTATTTTATTTTTGCAGCAAAGATGAAATTCGCAATGATTCCGCTATTAAGACTGCAATAGCAGATCAAACCAAACAATGGACTGAAATGATTGCCAAACACAAGAAAGAAGAATGGGATCTATTGCGCCAGCATGTCCAAGACTCACAAGAAGCCATGAAGGCGCTCATGTTAACCGTACAGGCAACACAAATCAAACAATTGGAAGAAAGGCATGCAAGGTAAGCTAATGAAAATTCGAATGCAACAAAAATAGCAACTTGAAATATAAAATAATGTTTTTCTTCACAGAGACATCAAGGATTTGAATGCTAAACAAGCCAAGACCTCGGCTGATACGGCCAAAGAGGTGCAAAATGATAAAACCCTAAAAACTAAAAATGAAAAAGATCGACGTCTCAGAGAGAAAAGACAAAATAATATTAAACGCTTTATGGAAGAGAAAAAGGTTTGTGAAATTTTTTATTTTCCAATTAATGTTTTTTTCTTCTAATTCTTTATATTTCTTGTTGTTACAGCAAATTGGCGTTAAGCAGGGCCGTGCTATGGAAAAGCTTAAAGTGGCTCATACCAAACAAGTTGAAGAATTTAGTACGGATGTACAAAAGGTATTAAATGTTTGGGACACATTTCAAATAAACAACGCTGTAGGTGACTTAAGTCAGCTAAATGTTGCCACCCCATTTACTATTCCCAGTAATAGTTTTACTACTGAGAAAATTCCATTAATTTAGTGATTTTGTTTCCTCATTTGATACGATAGCGATACGATATACATATATTCAGATTTCTATTCATATAAAAAAGGTTATACATAAATTGGGTACTTTTTTGACAGCTGAGAATGTCAAACTGTATTGACATTCTCATGAAATTATCTAGCCGATTTTATTAAATTAAAAAAAAATTCATTATACCAAAACTTCTGTCTTAAGGCTTTATCTAAATCAATTAACAACTTACCATTCAGGGGAAAATGTTCCTTTGGTTCCGTTTAGACGGCAAACCTGAAGTTGTCCAGTGAAACTGAAAATAAACAAAAGTATAACAATATTTTGCATTATTTATCATGAAGCATTTATGTTTTTTTGGGTTGTAATTATTAGTTTATGTAATTCTAATAATAATGAACATACTTTAATAAATACATATTTTTTTATTTCTAGCTTCTAGACATGTATAAAGTCGAAGAAGAGGCCTATAAAATACAAGGAAAATCCGAATTCTTTGCCTAGGATTCAAAGTCACAGGATGTTAATAAAAATTCCTGAAAATTAACAATAATTTTAACTATTATGTATAATAAAAAGAAACATAAAAACCTAAACTGGAATCTATAAAATATTTTTTCTATAAAAAAAACAAATCATTAACGCCAAAAAAAACAAGAAAAACTTTGCTAGAAAATTTAATTTATTATAAAATGGCTTGAGAAAAATGCAATCGAAATATTTAATATTTAAGAAATCCATAAAAAAAAACAAAAAAAAACTTTGTTAATTAATTTATATTTAAGAAAAACTTTAATAATTCTTAAGTAAATATAACTAATTTAAAAGAAAAACATTTAAATATTATAAACTTAAGTTTAAAGTTTGAAAAAGAAAAATCATATAATTAGAAGAGAAAAAAATTTAAAACCCAAACAAATATACACCGATTATACAAAAATTTAATTAAAATAAAAAACAAAGTAAGATCATGATAAACTTAAAATGAAATCTAGTCAAATTTATGATAAAAAAGAGAACTTGTAACTATAAACAATTTAATAATTCTTATTAAATATTTCAAGCAAAAGATACAGATGTTTTGAAATTATTATGAAAATGATATACAACAACAGTATTTAATTGAACCTACTTCCTCAAAAATAAAACTAACCTAAAAAAATAATAATAATAATAAAGAAATAATTGAGAAATAAAATTCAGAGTTTCTGTTTAACCACCTAAAACTAATAAGGATTTCAAATACAGGGGTAATTAAACGAGTTTTTTTTAATCTATACTCTCGCATCTCATTCTTTAGATTTATTGCTGACAAATTAATAGGAAAATTTATAAAATTATGCAAACAATTCCTCTTTGTGTATATGAAAATAGCCATTTTAAGGACATTGGCGAAATCGATCATACGAAGCGAACAGATTTCTTTCCTATTTCTTACAACGAACAGACTTTATGAAAGGTGGTCTTACCAGACCAAGACGAAGTTGTTTAATAGGGTTTATTCTTACGGCTGTTAGTGGCCAACAAATATTGTCTCCAAATGTAAATAAAAATTACATAATTTTTAGTTTGCTTTTACAGACTTCTTTAGGGGAATTTTATTTATTAATATGATTTATAACATTTATCATCATAAAAAAACCCGACTACACGACACAGATATGAATAATAAATATATAAATAAATAAATAATTATATTGTCACCAATATGACAAAATTAAGCAAACTGTTCAATGTTCGTTTTATTTTGTAAATAACTTTTTGTAAACCAAACTTTGACAGAAGTGGAGACAAACAAAGTTAGAGCTAAACGTCATGTCAGCTGTTTATTTCATCATGCATGTTACCATGTTTTTAAGATTTTACTTTTTCATTGTAGAAACTGTTTGATTTTTAGTTTATAACATTTAAAAGATATAAACAGGAAAATGTCAAAGGAAGCTAAATCTGGGCAATACAGAAGTGGCTGAGGTATAATTACAGCGTTGTTTTCATCCAAACCTTACGGTTTGTTACATATAATTTTTTTTATTTATTCTATTTTATTTATATATAACTTTTATATTTTTTTATTTATTTATTTTTTTGTTTATTAATTTTTAAAATTTTTTATTAATTAATTTTTTATGTTGTTATTTATTTTCTATTATTTATTTATTTTATTATATTATTTTTTTATAATATTTAATTTTTTTATATTTTTATTTTTTTATATTATTTTAGTTTTTACATTATTTTACTTTTTATATTATTTTATTTTTTTTATATTATTTTTTTTATGTTATTTTATTTTTTTATTTTATTTTTTTATGTTATTTTATTTTTTTATGTGATTTTATTTTTTTAAATTAATTTATTTATTTATTTGTTATTATTATTATTATTATTATTATTTTTTTTTTTTTTTTTTTTGTTAAAAATGTATTAATCTTGAAAAAAAATTTAGGTTATTTTTTAGACATTTTCCAATCCTTCCATAATGTTATTTATTTCTTTCTCTTTTATTTAAATTTACATATATAATAATGTACGTAAGTAAAAATTAAAGAACTTTAATATAAATCTCAAAACGAACAACAAAAAACGAACCTTAATACTTTAGTTGTTTAAGCTGAACAAAAAAGGTATTACTAATGAAAAAAGTTTATAATAAAACAAGTATTTATTGTAACACATAAAAAGTAGTTATAAAATAAACAATAAAAAAGTATATATTAAAAAAGAAATAGATTTATTTAATTGGGGAAATATTTGATAAGTGTGACCGCACCTTAAGCCATCATTTTACAAATATGTATATACGAACAAAATTTTATTAAAAATTCCCTCATTGGCAACGCTGCTAGCAATGGAGAAATTACATTAAGCTTTACCAACATACACATATTCACCACTTTTGTTTATATTTACCGCAAATAAAGCTTTTCGAACAGCTGATTCATTAAAGATGTATTTTGTTGTACCCGACATTTTATTACATTATTTTTCTGCTACATAAACATATAGTAAAATGAATTTTACATCAATTGATAAAAGTAAAGCCCCGGGTTAGCACCAAATTTTACTGCTAAAAACAACAGTTCAAACAATTACTTAGAATTTCATCATAAAAGATACACAATTACATATTTACAAGTATAATAAAGACGGTTACAAAAAAAATGTCAATGTTTGGTAAAGAATTTGAGCAAATTTGGCCTAAAGCTGGCACACAACTAAAACTAACAGAATTCGGACGCAAACTACTAAAGCAATGTGAATTGGTTAAAAAGCCAGATACCCAAGAAGTTGATATCAATGAATTTAAAAGAAAGTCATCTAATTTTCCTCTAGAGGTATGATTGAAAAATAAAATTTCTAGATGTATTAATTCTTATGGTAAATTTTTATTGAACTGTTGCACTTGCAATTTCATTTTAGTTTGGAACAAATACTTGTCGTGTTCTAAGCCAACCCAAAGATCGTTATCCTATTATACAAAAACAAATCGCTTCAGCTTATCCGGTCATTCATGAGCGTGTCTTGCAATTGTATTTGGACTTTTTGGAACATAAATGCAAATACGGTAAGTATATATTTGTATATACACTAGTGCACGTGCACTTAAGTGTGTAAGTACATACATGCGTACTAATAATAAGTATGTTTCGCGTAATAAAACTATTTCACAATATTCAAAAATTTGTGCTGAATTCGGATTATAACAAAATTACAGAGAAAAGAAAAATGCTGAACAATTTTGCACTTAACTCGGTTTTAAAAATATATACATATAATTTTTTTAAAATTCAAAGAATTATTAATTCATTGACTATTTAAAAAACTTGAAGAGAATTTTCAATTTATAACATAAATATTTTGTACTTTCGAGACGGCTTTAAAATAAATTTTGTAAGGAAATTACATATGTTTTAAGTCTATTATATTTTTTATAAATAAACGTATTATTAATAAACCTATGAAAAATAATAACCACAATAGAATGTTAAGAAAAAAAACACCACAAAGAAGCAAAGTGGGAGTTACTGTGTAGTTCGAAACGAATTAAAAATTTACAGTATAATACCTCAGGGCATCTTGTTTCCAAGATAATCAATGTTTAGCAACTTTGTATATATACACTAATTTGATAACGCCTGATATTGATACTTTTTGGAAGTCAAGGAATATGACATAGTCTTTCTATGATTAACGAATTGGTCAATTTACGTCTTAATTAGTTCATTAGAACCGTAAAATAAAAATATTCAAAACAAGTTAAATGATATTTTGTTATACTTATTAAGCTTGAGGCAATTGTTTTTTTTTTAATAAAATTACCTATTATTTATTCCTGTTGATATTTAGAAACTGTTAACAAAATATTGAATGTAAATAAAATAAGTTTTGCCATTTTATAAAAAATAAATATATAACAAAATAAACCAAGAAGTGAATATTGAAATTTAGTAAAAATAAAGGAAATTAATCCCCCTTATTCCGTAACTATTTGTTAACATCACGTCAAGACAATATCAAAAATAAGACACTTGCCTACTCCTTGTGGAGAATATTTAACTTCTTCTGACACCCTGCGACTACTCTCTAGGGTCTTGAATATAACAAGAGGCTGTTAGAAATTGTCAATCGCTGAAGTAAAAGAGTACAGAAGTGGTCTATTTTTGATGTTGTCTTGACGTGACGTTGACAAATAATTACAGAATAAGGCTGAATATTTCTAGGTTTTTGGTTAAAAAGACTTCATTGTTTAATAATAAAACTGAAATAAAGAGTTTTACACTTTGGTCTCTTAAGAAAAATTATGTACATGAAATATTCCTGCTTGTTGTTGTATGAATCGAGATGAAATCGATTTAGAAAAATTAAAGTCACTAAAAGAAACATTTTTCAGACTTTTTTGTAGTTGTCCACTTTTTCAGCTTAAAATATCATATCTGCTATTAATTTATTATATAGGATATAAAATACATCAATGTGTCCATTATTTATTTGCGGACAACGGGAAGCCTGCTTGGATGCAGTTTAAAGAATAGGGGTCATTGTTATTTTTTATAAATAGGAATATGCTAAATAAAATATTTTACAGAACTGGACGTAAAATCTGAAGTTTCCCAAAAGGTTTAAAAACCACAACAACTCGAAGTTCAAGATAATTTTAAATAACGGAAAAAGGAAAATTCGCAGTAATTCGAAATGTAAACATAAAATCGAAATCTTAAGCAAAACGTTGAGTAATTTCAAATATTTAATCAGTTTTTCTACAAAACAAATTTTATTTGCTTATACGATATGCTCGTGGTGTTAAAATAAAATTTAAAATTATTCTTTTTCGAACTAAGCAATAAATATAACACATGCCCGTTTTATTTTCTAATTTAATAATTTTATGATATTTTTCAAACTGAACTTGTTAATTTATATATGTACATATTTGTAAGTTTTTACAAGTTTATCATTTCAAACAGCTTTAAGGTTTGAAAACTGTTTGCGTTTCTTTAAATTTCAAACTTTTTCCAGGCAATGCCAAAGAAAAAGAAATCTATGAAAACTTAAATCTGACATCGTTTGTACAACGTCTTTTAAGTCAACGCTGTGCCAGTTTCTTTGGTAAAAATGATAAATTTTTATTAGTTTCGCGCGAACGTGGCTGCAGTGGATTCATGGATGTGGGTACCGACAATGAACAGCCACCTTTAATATTAAAAAACGTTTTGAGTTACGATGAAGTAAAAGTAAGTGAAAAAAAGAAATTTTTTCCAGTAAGAGGAAAGATTATTTTCAATTTTGTTTTTATTTAGCTTTCGGCCTTGTTAAGCGTTTCTTCGCATTCCGAACTCATAAATAATGGCAATCGACAGAACTGTGGCGTTATAGAAAAAAATAAATCTCTCATAGAAACACAAGGTGTGATTGTTGGCATAATAGGCGCCCGTTTAACCCGCCGTGATGTAATGGAATTCCAGGATATAGTTATAGCAAAAACGCAAAATACTAAAGAGAATGGTTATGGTTTTCCCATACAAGAAGACACCACAAATAGCAAAGCGAAAGACTATCGCGGCATTTGGAAAGCATTTTATGAAGAGCGGGACTTTTTATTTACGGAAGTAAATAAAGACGACAAACGTTTCGGCAGCTCCAAAAATAAATCTGATATCTTTGATAATCTAATTATGAAAAAACGTTATACTATATCATTTGATACTTTACTGCTAGAGGCCAATGAACGGGCCAAAGTTGAGGGTAAAATGGCCTATGTGCACGTCGTAGGCATTGGATTGGGTGTATGGAAAGCAGCCGAGCAACAAGAGCATATATTTTTACAAACTTTTACCCAAAGAGTAAAATATTTGTTACCCAAATTGCATAACATAGAAGTTTTGCATTTTTCCTGGTTCTCCTTAACAGAATGTGGCGATTTAAGGAATGGTTGTATTTTTAAATCGGAAACACATCCCAAGGGCGGCATAAAATGTTTTATATCCAAAAGAAATCCAGCTGATAAATTAAGAGCGCCTGAAAATGAGAATATGCTTTTAGTCATATCCTATGCCTGGGATGGTAATGCTTTGCCGGGTAATGAGTTTTGGATGGTAAGTTTTAAAAGAATTAGTGCATGCAGTTCCTTTTAGTATTTACTATTACTTATTTATTTTACTTTAGAAAATGTTAAAATCTACTGGTGATTCTTCTACAGCTTGCAGTACCTTAATAACCGAATTGCACAATCCTCATATAAATGACAAATGGGTGAATGGCAATAATTTGCATGTTGCCGCGGAAAAATATGGCGTGATCCATATTGCTGAATATGTTAAAAATATGGAGAAATAATTTATTAATAAATTTTAATTTATTTAGTTAATTATTTTGATTTTATATAGGCACGTTTTAAGTTGTGGAGTATTTGTGTATATATTTTTATTTGTTGATATTTAAATAAATTTGCTATACATGCCCATGTATTGGTAACACAAGTCATCATATAATTTATTATAGGGAACAATAGCAATAAGAGAAGTTTAAAGGCTAGAAAAGTTACTTCACTGTTGCTAAAAATTCGCCAACGTAGTTAGAAGTAAAATATGGTTACAACAAATTCTCTATCTTCTCATCTGTTCTTTTAACACTATCTCCTCCCCCTCCTCTAGTTCAAAATACATTGCAAAAAACATTCACTACGTGTTGATAACAGGCACAGAAATGTTTCCATGAAATTCACAATAGCTAATTTTCCTTCCTGAAGGATAAAAATTTCATGGGAACAAAAATTTCACATTTGATTCAGGATAGGAATATTTAGTTTTGTTTTTATTATATTTTTTTTAATAATTAATTATTTTTAACTTATTCGTTTCCCTACAAGAACTGGGTGACCGAAACTAATACACACATAAAATTTGTACTAATACATTTGCAACAATTTTTCGTATTACCGAACATATGACTGTCACTCTTGACGGAGACAAATATCATCAGTGACGAATGTCTATGTAGTAGTTTAATTTTTGGCATTTGTCATTCCAGTTTTCATTTTATATGTGTCAGCCAAAGTATAATAAAAATTAAATAGTTTTTAAATTCAAATGTACATATATTTAATATTCAATTTAGGTAAATAATATATGTAAGTATACTGATCTATTCATTATTGTATTTGCTATATTAAATTAAATTAACTCATAGGCTTATTGTTCAAATATGTAATGAAACGTTTGAAATCACAAGGGAAAGTCAACACCAGCTATCAAAAAATGTGGTTGCAACAGGAAACGTTGGGTGAAGAGCATGAAATCTTTAATTCCAACAAGTTGAAAGCGATTGTAAGTATCTAAAAATCTTCCTTGTTTTCCATTTGTACTGAAATATTTGATATTTACTAGGTCGCATCAAAAACACGGAAGATGGAACAGTACAACAAAACAGAGGATAGAAGCTTACATGATTTTTTTGGGTATGTAAATAAATAAATATGTATGTAACATTTTTCTTAAATATTTAATAAAAATAAAGAATTGAATTGGAATAAACGTGTTTTATTTCATAAATTTGAAAGGTATCAATTTCATTGGTGGCTATCACCAGTGCCACCATATTCTATCATGGGTGACTGTCACCAGAGCCAGCATATTCTATCATGGGTGACTGTCACCAGTGCCAGCATATTCTATCATGGGTGATTGTCAGCAGTGCCAACATACCCTATCACCAGTGCCATACATTTATATATAGTAATAACATTAGAGTGAGTAGTTCGGATATATGTTTTGTGGTCGATAAAATTCATAGGTTAGAGAGGAATGCAAAATCACACGTACACAAAGGTTTCTATCACTTTTCTCACATTGGCCTTAATAAAGTGATAGAAACTTTGTTCTACGTGCTGATAGAAACGTCTTCACTAGTGACAGGCATATTACCGGTAAAATGACCGACACTGTTCTTGTAGGGTTTATTATTTTTTTAAATTCAATTTTCTTTATTTATTTTTCTTTAAATGATTGATTTTTATTTACTTTTTTATTTTATATACACATATGGACAGAAAAATAGGTGTAAATATTTTTTAAGTTTAAGGTTTGACAAAAATTGTAAATGCTAACTCCTATAAAAATAAATACTTAATCCAAATGTCTGGCATCAAAATACAAGTATGATGAGTTAAATTCAACTTGAAAAGATTTACGGTTATAAAGAATACCTTGCTTTTTTTCTTTTAACCGTTTTTCAACTTGGACAGAAAAATAGGTGTAAATTGTTTAAAATTGTGATAACCTGATTTTAAATTAGAACTAAAGATTGATTTCTATTAGAATAATATTTGTAAGCAAAACGCCAGATTAAATTTTATTTAAAAAAGATTAAAATGGGTCGCGGACATCATTGCAGTGAAGAAGAAAGATGACTTGTTCGCCAACTTCGCGAACAAGGGAAAACGTACAAAGTTATTGCCACATCGCTGGGACGTTCACAAAACTTTATAACAAATGCTTTAAAACCAAAGCAGAATGTTGAAAGACGTGGAGTAAGTAAAAAAAACCTCACCAACTACGGATAACCACATTGTGACTTTGGCCAAAAGAGACCCTTTCATGTCTTCAAAGTCCATCGCGCGGGAAATTGGCAGTGTAATATCATCACGAACCATTCGGAGGAGATTGCAAGATGCAAAACTACCTGGTAGAATAGCTCGCATAGTTCCTCTGCTTAGACAAGCCAATCTTCAGAAGAGGAAAAATTTTGCTTTGGCTCATAGATCATGGTGTGGGCCAGAAGGAGAGAAAAACTGGCGAAACATCCTTTGGAGCGACGAAACCAAAATCAATTTGTTTGGTAATGACCCCGCAAGAAACGTACGTCGGCCCAAAGGAAAGGAATTCCATATTCGCTTTATAAAAAAAACAATTAAGCATGTGGGAGGAAATGTGATGGTATGGGGCTGCTTTTCTTGGAATGGTGTTGGTCCAATTCATTTAATAGAAAACACAATGGATAGATTTGTGTATAAGGATTTGTTAGAGACTGTTATGCTACCATATGCTGAAGAGAATATGCCTCTTAAATGGAAATTTCAGCAAGACAATGACCCGAAGCACTCATCAAAGCTAGTAAGTGCATGGTTTCGGCAAAATAATTTGAGTATAATCGATTGGCCAAGTCAATTCCCCGACTTGAATCCAATAGAGAACCTATGGGGTGAGCTAAAACGAAAAGTATCCAAGCTTCCATGTACTTATAAAACACAATTATGGCAAAAAAATTCAAGAAGCTTGGAATAACATCCCTGTAGGGACTTGCCGTAAGCTGATTTCATCTATGCCTCGTAGAATAGAAGCTGTCCTTAAAAATAATGGTGGTTATTCAGGATATTAGCAATGTTCTTTGATATTTATTTGAAAAAAGTAACCTGCGTGTTAGAATTCTTATATTTGTCTTAAGTTTTTTCTTACACACCTATTTTTTTGACCAAGCTAAAATTTTCAAATTCTTGAATTTAAGTTATTTTTAATTTATTTTCCGTTATTTTCACTTTGATATTAATTTTTGTTAAACAAAATATGTGTTCTTGAAAAATCAGTTAAAAAAATATGAATTTAATAAAGAAAAATGTAAAAACACTGAAATATTTACTTCACACCTATTTTTCTGTCCATATGTGTACATATACATACATATTCATATTTAGTTTTTTAATATATTAATTTTTTTCAATTTATTGATTTTTATTTTTTTTTGAATTATTTATATTTATTTTTTTTTTATTTATTTATATTTATTGCTTTTTTAATTTACTGATTTTTATTTTTTTATTTATTAATTTTTATTTTTTTTTTATTCATTTTTATATATTCATTTTTATTTATTCATTTTTATTTATTCATTTTTATTTATTCATTTTTATTTATTCATTTTTATTTAATTTTTTTATTTGATTATTATATTTTGACAATTGTGCACTTGTTTTTAACTAAGAAATGGTTATTAAATTCTTCAAATAATATTTGATCTCCCATATAATTTAAAATACAATAAAATATCTTGCTGATTTTAGGTTACCCTGTGGAAAAACAAATCTATCAAAATCTTAGTCTTACGGATTTAGTACAACGTTTATTAAATAAACGTTGTGTTACTTTTATGGGCTCGAGAGACTTTTACTTGCTGTTAACGGGTGAAATATGCTACGCCGGAAATAATTATATTGATGTGGGTACGCCGCAGGAAAGAAAACCTCTGGTATTAGAAGATTTACTATCGTACGATGAAGTCAAGGTATTTTTTTATTTTTGCCAACTAAAAAATATGTCCAACTTTTTAAACTTTTAAAAAGCTTTCAGCCTTTTTATCGGTAAGTTCACTAACCGAATTAATAAACGATGGCAGTCGTGCTAATGAGGGTAAAGTCGAAAAAGATTTATCTGCAATCGAACGTGAAGGAGTGGTAGTTGGTGTTATTGGTGCCAGATTTGAGAAACCTTTTGTTATGGAATATCAAGATATTTTAATAACTAAAGAACAAAATGTCTCAGAACGTGGTTATGGTTTTAATACGGAAGCCCACGGCATACATCAAAATAAGGAATTGGAATTGGAGCGAATTGTAGAAAATCGCAAATTGTGGCAGAGATTTTATGACACTAAAGATTTCTTATATGAACAAGTATTGCAAAATGATGAACCAAGATTTTCCACAATTGCCGCAAAATTTCCAAACGAATTTCCACATAAATTCGACAATGTGATGATGAAAAAACGTTATGCCATAACTTTTGATACTTTGCTATTGGAAAGTCAGGCACGGGCGCAGGCATTAAACAAACAAGCCTATATTCATATAGTGGGCATAGGACTGGGTGTTTGGAAAATAGCCGATCATCAAAGTAAAATATTTCTAGAGTGTTTTATGCAAAGAGTAAAACATCTACTACCTCGGCTGAATAATGTGGGCGTTTTACACTTTTCCTGGTTTCATATGCAAGAATGGCAAGATTTAAAACATAATGGATTTATTGCATCGAGCACACATCCTTCAGGTGGCATTAGAACTTTCTTGGCCAATCGCAATCCAGCTGAGAAGTTGAGTGACGACTTCAAAGACATGTTATTGATTATATCTTATGCTTGGGATGGTAATGCGTTGCCAGGAAATGAATTTTGGGTGGTGAGATTTTTAATTGAAATAATAATGGCAAATGATTTAAATTAAATAATATATTTCATAAAGGGGTCTTTGAAAGGATCCAATGATCCCTCTACCGCTTGCAGTACTTTGATATCTGAACTGCACAATCCTCATATAAATAATGTGTATGTAAATGGAGAGAATCTACATGTAGCGACTGCAGGATATGGCATTTTGCACGTGCAAGACTTTGCTAAGAAGGTGTTTGAAAAGGAATGAACTTCTTTCTTATTGTTTTTGTTACTTTTCATATTAGTATTTTGTAATTCTTCTAAAGAAGTATTCATCAAATAAATTATTATTATTTGTGAATTTTTTTGTAATCAAATAGGTATTTTTTATTTAATTGTTTAATTGTTCGTAAGGTAAGACAAATATGGTAAACACGGGGAGCATTTATTATTCGCCACTTTTACTTTTTTTCAAAATGTATATGTTTTCGTTTACCTTCAAATGTAGTGGAATTAATATACTCGTAATAAGTGGTGACAAATAAAATACTCTTAAGTATTGAAGATGAAGGTGTAGCGGCTTTCGAAAACAGCTGTTGTGATCTGCTGGTTAAGTTGAATAATTAAAAAACTGATGTTGACTTTCCTTTATGCCTTGGAATATTTATCATGTCTTTCGATAAAAATAATTACGTAAAACAGAATCGTTTTAAAGTTTCTAATGTAACATAATGAATACGTGTTTTATCGAGCTCATTCTTTTTAATAACTAAAAACTTCATTTTTTATTGTTATCATGTTTTTTTATCTTGCCACTGCCACCTTAAATTGTTACACCATGTGTGGTGCAGTACAAATGTTGAATAAAAATTAAAAAAGAGAGAGCACCAAAGAGAGCTCTTGCGTATACTTGATATAGACGTAAATACTTTGAATTTCACAATGTTCATTTTTCTTTACAACTTGAAATTTCTTTCGTTCTTGGAATTGGAATTCCCCCCAGTGACTGACTCATGACAGCAAACCATACGAAAGAAACTTTATTTTTAAAACAAAAACTAAAAGCTTGAGAAAAAAACTCTACTAAAAACAAACAGTTTGATGTAACAAGTTTATCACAGAAGATGTCGTCGTCGGTGTTTGGTGAAGAGTTTGAAAATGATTGGCCGCCTGTAAATGATTTTGACAAAAATTTAAGTACTTTCGGGCAAAAGCTTTTGCAACGGTGTTTAAATATACAAAAACCTACAAATAAAAATGTTGACATACAAGAATTTGTAAACAAATCTAACGAATTCCCCATTAAGGTGAGAAAAAATAGATTATGTATCCAATTACAATTACTTGCATACACGTACTTACATATACCAAAGTAAATAAATACTCATCTGTACGTAATTTAGTTTCCTATTGATACCTGCCGTGTTAAAACACAACCGGTTGAAAATCATGACATTATAAAGCAAGAAATTTCATCAGCTTATCCTTTGCTACATGAACGTGTGTTCTTCTTGATTGTGAACTTTTTGGAGCACAAATTGAAATATGGTAAGTTTGTGGATGGTGAATTTTGGTCATATTTGGAGGTTATGAAATTTACAGCTGGGAGAAGTTGAAAAATAAAAATGAAAGCCACACAGCAATTAATTTCTAATTTTTTTATTTTCTGGTTTTA
Organism: Linnaemya tessellans; assembly: GCA_951800035.1. Classification (NCBI taxonomy): domain Eukaryota; kingdom Metazoa; phylum Arthropoda; class Insecta; order Diptera; family Tachinidae; genus Linnaemya; species Linnaemya tessellans. The sequence goes on along the minus strand of OX637536.1, from coordinate 98,215,941 downwards.
ATTTTTATGCAAGAAATAATTATTACCTTGTGATTTTTAAATTTGGCAAAGTAATTATTACTTATTATTATCTTTTTTCTTTGATTTTTTTTAATTATCGTTAGTCTCTGATTTTTGCTTTTTATTTATTTATTTTATTACTATTTTTTATTGTATTAGTATTATTTTTTATTTTATTGTTATTAGTTTTTATTTAATTATTACTTTTTATTTATTTATAATGTTTTTTTGTTATTACCATTATAGTTTTTTATAAAATTATTTTAGTTTTTATTATTATTATTTCTTTTTTTTATTATTATTATTATTATTTTTTTTTTGTTAAGATAAGAATTTTTTTATTCAGACCCAAGTTTAAATTTGCATTCTGCAAACTATTTTTTTAAGAATTTTTATTAAATTCAAGTATTTTATTAAGAACGGAATATTCATTCAATACATTGAATATACATTCATTATTATTTTTTATTTTATTGTAATTTATTTTATTATTATTAGCATTATTTTTTTATTTTGTTATAGTTAAAATTACTCTTTCATTATTATTATTATTTTATTTTATTATTTATTCTATTATTTATTTTATTATTGTTATTTATTTTATTTTTATTTTTTTTTATTATTATCAATCTTTTCCCAAAATCTTTTAGAAAAATTGGGGATATCAATTTTATTTTTGCCACAAAAAAATAAATACAAAAATCATAATGCATTGTATAGGTGGGGATAATCTTCTGAGTCCTAGTTAAAAAAATAAATAAATAATAAGACATTAAGAAACTGTCAACTGAAATAACGAAAAATATTTTAAACTTGATTATTAAAGGCACTTTCCGCGAAAAGCAGATTTATGAAAACATGAGTCCCACTGATTTCGTGCAACGTTTGCTGATCAAAAGATGCGTTAGCTTTGTGGGATTTTTTGACAGCTACATATTAATTACTGGAGAAACTGGATACGGAGAAAATAATTACCTAAAAATTGGTACAGATGAAGAAGAGGAACCATTAACTTTGCACAATGTTTTAAGTTACGATGAAGTCAAGGTAATATAGGTAAAATTCTTTCTCAGAAATTTAACTAAGATCTTATAGATTGCAGCTCTGTTGTCCGTGACTTGCCATACTGAATTCATAAATGACGGCAGTCGTAATAATTGTGGCAAAGTGGAGCCAGATTTAAATAAAATTGAGAAAAATGGTGTTGTAGTGGGTCTCGTAGGAGCTCGTTTTGCCCGTCCAAATAGAATGGAATGTGAAGATATAAAAATTACTAAACAACAAAATACCACAGAAAATGGTTACGGTTGTGAGGAATCAAGCGAGTGTGCGCCTCCTAAGCGTTTACAAATATGGCAGTATTTTTTTCCTCGCAAAAATTACGCTCAAATGGAAAAACTACAAGACTATAGACGTGTGTGGAATAAATTCTACGAGGAACCAGATTATTTATACAAAAATGTCTCCAAAGATAATAAAAGATTTGGAGAGTGTTACCATCCTGAGGAAATGTTCAATAATTTAACGATGAAAAAACGTTTTGCCATTTCTTTCGATACATTGCTTCTGGAAGCGAATGAAAGAGCCTTAAGGCAACAGAAGCTAGCCTACATACATGTAGTGGGTATTGGTTTAGGTGTTTGGCTAGCAGCTCCTCAGCAGGAAGAAATCTTCATGGAAAGTTTCCAGCAGCGTTTAAAATATTTATTACCTCAGCTTAACAATATAGGGGTGATACACTTTTCGTGGTTTCATTTAACGGAATGGGATGCTTTGAAGAATGAGGCCGTTTTGCAGTGTGAAGCACATAAGGAGGGTGGCATTAAAATTTTAATATCAAAAAGGAATCCTAATGAGAAATTGGTAAGAAAACAAGAGAAATAAAGAATTATTTTAAGATTGTAATTTCCTTGCCTTTTGTAAGCACCCTCCCTATGACAATATGTTGCCGGTTGTGTCATTTGCTTGGGATGGCAATGCCTTACCGGGTAATGAATTTTGGATGGTGAGTAAAAGCAAAAAAAAACTTGTTTTTTTTGTTCTCAATTTATTGAATATAATTTTGTGTTTTCTTTAGGGTTCCTTGCATACCTCTAACGATCCCTCAGCCGCTTGCAGCACCCTAATAACGGAACTTTTCAATCCTCACATTAATACGGAGTACGTCAATGGTAATAATCTGCATATAGCTTCCCTTCGTTATGGCATTATTCATGTCAAAGATTATGTGGAGAGGTTATTAAATGAGCAAGCAAGCACTCAAAATATTAATTGAAAATTTAAAAATAATCGACAAATAAAGAAGTAATAAAAAATAAGAGTGTAAATATGATAATTATTTTTCGTTAGGGAACGCTTACTTAAATCGTGAAATTGCTTTATCGGTGAAGGTCATTAAGTAAATGATTTTAATAAGTTCACTGTCTAGTTTTACAATCATAAGATTATATTTTTCTAAATGTGTTACCTTTTTAGATAATTGGCCACAAGCCAACGTATAAAAGTCAATAGAAATTATTTTTAACTACAATTTTCTTTATGCACAGTGGGGCCAAAGGCGCCCTGAATTGATTAGAAAAAATGTGAAGTACCGAGGAAACTAATGTTGATTTCTTTTCTGGAAAAGAAGGCAAAATTTTTTACACTTTTTAATGAAAAACTGCACCACCATGCCACTTCGAAATAGTAAATCTATTATAAATTAATCTGCCATTGCTTAGGTAAATATATTATTGTTTTAAAAATCCGCTTAAATGCAACATTTTTGGATTAGAAGTGAAAAAATGTTACATGTTTTCTAGAAAAGAAAACGCCATAAATATACTCGCTTAAAGTGCATAAAATTACTCATCGCTAGGCAAAAATAAATATCAAAGATGCAACAATGTGTTTGTAATTACGCGTGGTAGTTAAAAACTTTAGGGGAAAACTAAAAGCTCTTAGTGATAACCCTAACCGTGCAACAAGCAATGCTAGCCTATCAATCCACTGATCGCGCGTTCGATTGCCGCCGGAGCCCTTTTGTAATTTTCACAGTCTAGAAAATCGCCTCGAGGTTTTCGTTAAAAATAATAATTTTTTTTTTCTAATTTTTTTTTTAGTTTTTTAAGTAAGTAAACTATTTCTTTAAGCTCTAGGTCTATATGTTTTGTATTCACTTTCAATATTTCCTTAACCTTTGATTATTTCTTCAGAAAATGTGTTTTTTTATATATATATTTTTTTTTTGGGTTCTATCAAACACAAATTAATAATTAAATAAATCAGGCTTGACTGGTTTTAAAAAAATATATCATACGTGATTTTAAAACTTTAATTCTCACGATTCCTGAGTACTTCTCAGACTTAAAAAAAATATTTTTGAATAACTAAAAATCCTGGGCATTCAATGGCAGACAACTCGAAGCGTGTGTGAATAAAGAAATGATTGTTGTATACGTATTAGCATTATTCGAACTATACCTATTAAATTGCTTAGTTAAAAATTATTAGCCGAACTTAAGTTCAAATCTGCGAATTTGCAATCATTTTTTTAGTATTTTAAGAATTTGACTTGAATTAACAATTGTGTTATTACTACTGGAATATTTAGAATATTGTTTGTAATTATCATACTGGCAGAAAGGACAAGAATTGATTTCGAGTCCGTTAGGGCATCTGATCAGCAGCCTTTATCTTTTGGGAATGTTTGAATTGATCCGTGGAAAAATGACTTTGGGTCCCACTGTGCGAAATTAATTATACGAGTTTGTTTGGACATGGAGGAAAATTTGTCCTTCAAACGGAAGAGAAACTCATTGGCCAGGAATCACATTACTTAGTCTGCTCTTCAAATAAGCGGCTCCAATGATCCGTCTACTGCCTGCTTTAACAGTGGAACTGCATCATTCTCAAATAAATAAGGACTTGCACTTGGCTACTGGCAACCACAACATAATCAATATCTTCGTTTAGGCTAAAATAATATTAAATGCCGATAAAATTGAACAATACAAATAATTTAAGCAAAACCATTTTTGAATAAATGTTTTTTAAAAGTTATCAAACACTTTGTTACCCCCTGCTAAACACACATAAGGGATTTCAGGGGAGGCAGGAGCGGCAAAACCATAAAAATTCAACCAATAATAAGACAGGACTTGAAAAAGCTCACCCTTACAAGTATAACCACCCACTCAATACTGGCAACCCTTAGGGAAAAAAGCTTTCTGTGTGTAAGAAAGAGATAAAAAAGCATCATATAAATTAAATACAAAATGGCTAACGTTTTTGAATAGCGTGATGTTTTGCTCTAAAGGGGGAGGTAATTTACCGTTAATTTTAGCAGTTAAGAGAGTACGAATACACAGTAGACGCATTTTATTTTGACATTTTAATGCTGCTTTGGTAAAGCTTTAGCGCGTTGAATGCCAGTATTTATTTGTAATTCGTTTAGTGCTGTTTATCTTTAAATCCTTTTTTCCAAATTGGCGGTTGGGGAGTCTTGGTGTGTTTGATTTGTTAAAGGATTTAAAATCTATTTGGGTAGCTGGCAATTCAAAATACAGTTGTTCATTTGATGTGATTTAAACTACAACAATTTAGCGGTTAGAACGTTTGGGGAGTAAATAAAAAACTATAAGAAAAGGAATTTAATACCGACGGCAGTTGAAAATTTTAAAAAAGTTATTTTATATGCATTGCAGTGTTTGATAAAAATAAATAAATAAATAATAGGAGTAATAATAATTTTTGGTTGTAATTTGTGGTTTAAGAAAAGCCCAAAATGCACAATCAAAATTCTAAATCTTTTCTGATAAGAGATCTATTAGGAGATCTAATAAATCGGCAACAGCAGCAGCAACATCAACAGCAGCATCAACAACGGCAACATGATGATGGTAAGATGATGGTTGCAAGCAGATAAAGTTTCAAATGATTTCCCATTCAAAAATTTAAATTGAAACGTAATTATTTAAATTCGCTAAATAATGCAAGGAGACCACGAATAATTTATAACGTCTTGAGTGTTTTTTTCGAAAGTTATGATTTTATTATACTGATTTGATGTGATCCTTTCTTAAATAGTATTATAAATAATGCAACCCCTTCGCCCGGATATTTCTCGCATAAAAGTCATTTTCGCTTTGACTATAAAAATAATAGAATAATTACAGCCATTTCCCTAGTAGAAAGACATGTCATATACACACGCAACCACTGACGGACGTATAAAATTTTAACCATTTCTATATGTTAATTCACTGAAAATTGTGAGGCTAAGTTTCTTAATTTTATATTCACAAAATTTACGTTAAATATTCTAAGAAACAACAGAAAATTAACTTTAATTCAATTTTCCAATTTACGGAAAAACATTCAGCCTGATTACGGTTGGCGATTTTCGCCTTCAAATTCGACAGTTTGTAATAGATTAAAGAACAATTCAATTTTTTGTCTTTAATCTATTATAATTTGTCGAACTTAAAGGCGAAAAACGCCAGCGGTAATTAGGATGGTTATTTTCGGACACCGCTACATTTTCATCATCAGTACTTAAGTATAGTTTTCAACCACAAAACAATTGTTAGAACATTTGGTATGACAACAAAACAAAGAACATGTTATATGAGAAAATTCGGCAGTTTTTTAGCTGCATGAAATCTATCGATATCAATAACTATGGTTTGGCAGCTGAGAACGTCACACAGTAATGATATTTCTGTTCATTGAGAACAACGCTTCCGAATTGGGGAAATTTACTCTAAAAAACCTTAAGCTTAAATAAAACATATAGCAATTGTGGAAATAAAAAGGTTAAAACAATATACATATAACAGAATTAAGTAACTATTTTTTTTTAAATAATATATATATTTTTTTTTAAATAATCTATTTGCGAAATTCGTCCGTTTTACGATCCACATTATCGGCTCCAGTGTGCAAACATTTCGAGCAGTTATTGATCGTTTTCCCACTAATTTTACTCCTCTCGATTGAAAACCGTCAATAAGACATAGAAATGTGTCTAGCGAACAGAATACTTCAGATGTCGTGAAATGAGCAACGATCTGCCGTAACTATTTATTTCATATCTTTAGTTTTACTAAGAACCTTTGGGCATGATCTGCCCCAGGGAAATTTTTATAGGAACTAATCAATTTATAATAAGTGGTGACAAACACAATACACATGAGCACTGATGATGAAAGCGTTGCGGCTTACGAAAACAGCTGTTAAAAACAAATGTTGGCTTTGTGCCTTGGAATATTTATCATGTCTTTCTGAATTTAAAACAAACAATTTCGAGCAATTAGCCTATAAATCTTAATTCAATTTAATATAATCAATTTAAACTATTTAAAACATTTTGGAAAATTAAATAAATTAAAATAGAAACATGTCCTTGGGCAAACAACTCTTATAAGGTCAACCACGATATTTATTTTTGGTATGTTCACCCCCAATTTATGTCGATTAAAAACCCCTAACACCCATACCTAAATACGGGCGGAAAGCGGAACGTTTTTTTCCGCTGAGCGTTAACCCTGAAATGTGATACCTAAACAAAAGCGGCAGCGTTATGTAAAAAAACAATAAAAACAGGGTTATCAAACAAACAAATTAAACAACCCTGATTATTTTAACAGCTGGACGGACGACATTTGTGATTTTGTTATTGAAATTTTGTACAAATTACAATCGTGCATACATATGTATATAATCATATTGTAAATATTTTCTTACCACCATTTTCTAATACGAAGTGCACAAATTTTTTCTTTTATTATATATTTCACTTTTGTAAATCTTTGCTCTTTTTCTCTGGTTACAATTCTCTTCTTTTGCAACCAACTTCATTAGAAAACGCTCTGTCAAAATCGGATTTTCCAATAGCAAAGCGTTGCCGCCGCGTTATTTCGGTACGCTCCATACAAAATGTATGGACATGAGAACTTTTGACAGTTAAAAAACGCTTGCCGCCCGTATTTAGGTATGGCAGTAAGATATTTAGTCTCCAAAAAAAAAATTAAAATCAACTCAAAATATTTCCAGGGAAATGAGTTCCCGGGGAAATCTTTTTTTCTCGGGAATAAAATCCTCTTATTGTATCATTAGCGTGTTTATGAGATGCTAGATTTTTTTAAAATAATTTGTGTGGTTTTAAGTGGTCGAAAACATCACCCAGACTTATATGAACTTGCTGCTTGCTATAGAATAGGCATATTTACAAAATTACTGCATGAGACAAAATTGTTGGAGAGGTATTTCTTAAATTTACTTAATTATGAAATTTATAAGCATCTTAATTTTGTTTAAATTATGTGTAGAAAATATTCAGTACTCACCACTTAAGTAATGATGACTTGCAAAATTCCTGCCTTTCAAAAATCTGTAAAGAAAAAAAAAACGAAAAATATTCGTTATTTAAAGAGTTTTTAAAATTTTTAAATAAATTCTACATTTAAAAGCCACTATAATTTTAGAAACATCACGAAAAACTTGTTTGCCAATCAAACTGACAAACGTTTTTGTTGTATGCAAGGAATTAAAAATGTTCAGTGGTTCCCCAACAATTTTCTATTCAGGACAATCGCCTGGTTTCTATAAGCAGCCCTTTAGCAGTACATTTTTTAATATAAGGGCACTGGGAAACCAACGGCTAAAATTAAAATCATTCCCAAGCCGATACGTTAATTGATTGTTTTTACGTTTTTTAGCTGCATGGGAACTTAAAATGATAATACAAGAACTATTTACTTGTAATTAATTTGAGATATTGTCTCAGTTAATTTATTGAACATATAAACCAATTATCCGCAAGAAATTTCTCTCTTTTCCATTTTACTTTTCCCGAGAAAAAAATTCTCCTATTCTAATAAACTGGGAAACTCTCCGGCATCTGTTAATTGAATTTTTGGACATAAAATAAATTTTACAAATATTTTATTCAACACTTGAATATTTCTTTCTTCTTAATTTACTATATAAACATTTTGTTCCCTGGTTACTATTGTGGGAAATATTACGAGGGAAATTGTAATTCAGAATAGGAGGAATAGGAAAGAGGAAAATTTTCCAGATTTATACTTATTTCAACAGGAATAAGGGCCGATGGTGCCGTTAGCAGATAAACCGCACCAAACAGTGAATTTTGATGCATTTAACCCTAATTGGTTGACGTCTTGAATATTGTCTTCGCTATAAATGCGGAAAACGGAAATTAGGTTCATTCTGGTGACCGTACAATGAACGAAATGCTCTATCAACTTCGCAAACAGTTTTATTACAATTTTTAAGTAAATTTTCACAATTTGTAGGCGCGGTTATGACTTGATAAACTCTACTGAAGCAAAAGTTCAACTCAGTTTGACATTCTCAGCTGTCAAATCACTGTTATCGATATACGTAATGTCCATGCAGCTGCAAAAGCATATCGGGAGCTTTTTATAGTGTTATTCGACAAAAAAAAATTTAAAAAATTTCTTTACAATTCGGAATTTTCCATATTCAAGTCAAGGTTTTAGAAAACATATTCAGAATTTTCCAAATTAAATACTATAGTTTAAAAATAAAAACCAGTTTTTTTTAAATAAATTTGTTGTAATAAAACCTAATTTTGATTCTTATAAACGTCGAATTTGTTTTTGAAAATTATGAATTTCAATTGAAAATTAATTTCCAAAAAATATTAATACAAGGTGGGCCAAAAGAAGGCATCCGATGACTCCTCCAGCGTGAACAGCGCACCATGCAGTCACTTTGAGCGGGTGTAATGGCTCCTCGTGCTCCTCGGTGCCCCAATAGCGATAGTTCTGCTTAATCACGTACCCGCTGAGGTGAAAATGAGTCTCATCGCTCATTATGATTTTGGTCGAAAAATCGTCCACTTCGTCCTCGAGATTGAGGTTAAGGAGTGAATCGCTCCATGGCTTGTTCCCTTGTATTCTACATCTGTCTAGTTCACAAATGTCCAAATATATTTAACATTGGCCGCCATTTGTAAATATAAGAGCAATAGGGTGATTTCTTTTGGCCCACCTTGTATACTATTAGCAACAAATTCAAACTTTTCCATAACAAATTGAAGGCTTTAGAAAATAAATTCAAAATTATCCAAATCAAATTCGGCAGTTTAAAAATTTACAATAGGGTTTTTTTAAACGAATTTGTTTTAATAAAAGCCAATTATGATTTCTATTTAAAATAGGCTTTTTTAAAAACGAATTTGTTTTAATAAAAGTTAATTTTGATTCTTATAAATGTCGAATTTGTTTTAAAAAATACTGTCAGCAGATTCGATATCGCTGAGTATTTTCTTTTAATTGTAAATTTTTTTTATTTACTTATTTTTTTTTTTTTTAATTTTGATCGATATCAAATGCGGCCTCTGAATTTGATTTAAAAAATGCTACATTTTTTGTTTTAGCAAACTGAATATGATTTGGAAAAAAAATCAATTTGAAAATATAAATATCTACAAAATGTTTAAGGAAAAGCCCAAATGCAAATAATTATTTGCGATTTTTAGCTAAAGTGCTTCACCTCCTTATCTGCGAATATTTCAAATAATAATAGTTTATTCGTTTTATAATTAAATTATTGTATAACTTTTGAGATGCTATTTGTCTCATTACGTTTCTTATAAATCTTCAAGTTGCCAACACATTTGCACATAATCCTTTATCCTTATGATCCTTTTTACTTAAACATAATAAACTTCTTACTTTCTGAATCTAAATTGTGTATTTAACATTTAAATAGTTGCTAATTGTTTATTATGATACTTATGTTTAGATGATAAGTTAACTTATCCTTATGTGTTACACACACACACAGGCACGCACATCAAAATAGACAGACGAACAATTAAAGCATACAAGTTGTACACTAACACGCTAATTAACATCTGACAATAAACCACATACACAAACACGCACACATATATTGAAGAGAATTTTCCTTTAGGCCAACTTGAGCAAAGTCAAAAACGAATCTTTTGTTTTCCACATTTTTAATTGCTGCCACACACACACATACACACACAGAAGAGTAACAAATAATTTCGTGTATAAAACAGGCAGGCAGGCAGCAATTTGTCATCAGATTTTCTGCTCGTTTTACACTTGCCATGCGAAATAGCGCAACAAAACGTAAAATTGATTTCAATTGTCATTTAGGGCGGTTTTGGGCTTCTCTACTGTTTTTCTATGTCGTACGTGACAAATTGTTTATAAAGTTGTTAACATGGCATTATTTTGTTAACTTGCCTGCGGCCTTTTGGTTATTTTATTTTCAATTTGTATTTTTCTTCATTTATTTTGCACAAACTGTGCGGTGCTGCTATTGTTTTTGTATAGAAAAAAAAAAATTCGGTTTCACTTTCAGCCCTGCTCTCATACACTTCCTCACATTACAGCTACTGACTGCTGCTCCTCTATCACCCTTGTGCTGACAAGTGTTGAGCCATTAACAGTTGTGGCCTTTGCTAAACTGGCAACTGAAGATTCATTATAGTGCCATTAATTGGTCGGGTTATATCCTGTGGTTCTTTTGTGCAACTTTAAAACATTAAAAAGAGGATGCGACATTTAAGCGTCATTTAGAATAGAAATGTCGACGTCGTCGACGGCGTCAAATGTCAAAAAAAATGTTGAATCGTATGAAATTGTATGAGAGCAGTTAATCTCAACGCGTTGCAACGCCGTAAAAGTTCAATCTATTTCAACTTTTTCGGCGTTGAAACGCCGTCAACGGCGTCGACATTAACTCTAGCATAAAACAGATTTCAAATACGTTTTATTTTTTTATGAATACCGGGGTAAATATATAAAATTTTTTTTCTATGGAATAAATAAAAATCAAAATATAATTCTTATTTTCTGAGGAACAAACAAAAATGAATAAAAAAAAACTAACTTTTATTTCCTATGGAATATATAAGACTCAGAAAATAACTTTTATTTTCGAAGAGCAAACTAAAACTCAGGAAATAATTATTAAAATGTAATTTCTAAAATAAAACTTATAACAGTTGCGGTCCCCGCATTGTGCTGCTTCAAAAATAAAATATTTAATCTCTTTGCTTGTTAATATTCTGTTCTATTGAAGCAGAAAAACATTTGCAAAGATTTCGTTAAGCATTTTTATATCCTTAAAAAATATCCTGTAATATCCTTTTGTTTTTAAAGCTAAAACACTTGAAATCCTTAAAAGGATATGAGCTGTTATGTGAATGCAAACCCCACCTGATACATGACTTTTTCCACATGCGATGTCAACAACATGTACGTTGTTTAAGTCAATTATCTAAAAAGATTTGTGCAAGATTTTACCCCCCCAAAAAAAGGGGGAAAAGAACTCTTGGATTTTGTGTCTTTTCGTTGAAAAGTCACGTCCAATCAATTTAAGAAATAAATATATGAATTACTTTACATATTATTTTTCTTTTCTCTTTTGCAATAAAAGCAAACACCCAGTCAAGTAGCAATTATTTGAATTGGTTTTCGTCAAACAAAAAAACATTATTGATAAATATTTTTTTAGTATTGCAGGATTAATTCATACGTTATAATACATATCATCTATAACCTTCAAAATAATTTAAGCAATAAAAAGATTTTAACGAACAAATATTTTTTAATTACCCTTGTCTTAATATTGGCTGCACAGGATTGTAGTGGACTGTTAAGCGTCACAGCAAAAGCAAAACAGCCTATCTACCATTTTACAAAATTTACAGGAGAAACAAAAAAATTTATTCAAATGAAAAATACCACAAAATGTTGGAATAGGGATCAAAAAATGTATTTCTGCAGAAAATAAAATGTTATTTTTAATATTGAAAAACTTACAGTCATTTGGTTTGTTATTTTATGAAAGAACAAGTAAAAACTTTATATTCGACCGGGTCGAATATTAAATACCCTCTAAATATTTACTAAGTAAATTTTAAATATTTAATTTGGGGGGACAGAGTTCCTTTAAGACATCTCTGCACCCAATTTTAAATCCCTATTTTGAGAGAGTCATTCCGGGAAGGGCCGTAGGAGAGACGTTTCACCACTGCAAGATCAGAGAACATCTCTGCTTCTTATACGTCAATTCCCACTAAAGGGGGCGGGGTCCAAAAATAGACTATATCATGTTTTCCACAGACGAACATATGGGCATTGCTAGATCGTCTCAGACTTCATCACTGATCAAGAATATGTATATATACTTTATGGGGTCCAATTCTTTTTGGAGGGTATTGAAACTGTATTTTGCCGGGGTCTCTCTGGCAAGGGCCGTGGGGAGACATTTCACCTTTGCCATAAAACTTCAAAATAAATGTTCGGAATAATTGAATGTAAAATTTATTTCTTTTTTTATAGGCTCATTTAGGAGGCAAAGGGGAGGAAGAGGAGGAATTTTATTTTTAAGGAATGTAGGTTTAAGTAAAACAATTTGTTACATTTTTACACTATATTTGCATATAATAACGCCCACTAAAGGGGGCGGAATCCAAAAATTAATTTTTTCGATTTTATGGCTGCAAGTTTAACGCGTTTGACCTTCTTTGACATAAAAATATATCATTTGCTTAACAAAATTAAAAAAAAACTTTAAAAATCATGTTGGGTTTTAGAGGTTGGTGTAGTTCTTCTTAGGGGAACTTTTTTCCCTCTTGCCTGATTTAGCCTATCTCCGAACTTGACCTATGCTATCCTTCAAGATATATTTATATCAAATTTCAAGAGCTCTTTTCGATTGGACTGAATCGTGATTTCCACAGACGGACGGACGGACATGCTCAGATCGTCTTAGATTTCATCACTGATCAAGAATATACATATATACTTTATGGGGTCTCAGATGGATATTTCGCTGCGTTACAACCAGAATGACAAAGTGAATATTTCCTCCAATTCCTTTTTGGAGGGTATAAAAAAACAATTTTGAATTTTTTGTTAGATAGACCCTTTTAAAGTTTCTGCGACGATATGTAACTTTGAAAGTTTTAGTAAATTTCCTTATAACACAATCCACTTTTGTGGCGGTTGAGAGGCGGTTAAATATTTACACCATTTTCTCATGCAATATGTAACTTCAAAGGGGCGGGGCACAAAAATGGATTTTAATGATTTTCTGGTTGCCAGTTCAAAGCTTTGGACCTTCTTTGTCATAAAAATATTTCATTTGCCTAATTAAATTACAAAAAAAATCTTTAAAAAATTATATAATTTTTTTTTTAATTCGGACCACCACTCAGTGAATGACCCCTACATTTGCACTGCATTGCGCCGGAACTAGAAAGGAGGGGACATATGAAGAAAGATGAGAAGATAGAGAATTTGTAAAGCTATTTGAACCTTTTTACTTCACCGGCTAATTTTTTGCTACAAGGCACACGAAGGAGCGTGCTGTTCCTCTGCTCTTTAGTACATGATTGTGTCAGTCGCTGCCATTTATGTTCAGTGACCAGGCTGACAACAACTAACACAACCATGCACTACTGCTGATCAGAAGAAGTTGACACAATATTCATGACTGAGTCCATTTACTAACTTGAAATCGCTATCTTTCAAAATGTATTCATACCAAATTTCAAGTGACTGGCTCTTTTTGTTTGGAGTGAATCGTGATTTCCACAGATGAACGGACGGACGGACGGACATGACTAGATCGTCTTAGAATTCATAACTGATCAATAATATATGTATATACTTTAATGGGTCTTACAGGGATATTACGCTGCGTTACACATGAAATGACAAAGTGACTATGCCATACAATTTTTTTTGGAGGGCATAAAAAGACGGGAAACTCTCTGTCAGACTATAAATGTCTTTGATAATTTTGTCAACTTCACATGCGAGTTAGACAAGTTTGGTGATCCCTGTTACCTTCGCTATGTCGGGATAATTTTTATATATATAATGCACGATTTGCAGAGTTAATAAAAAAAATTTAATAGACGCAGAATACATGGACTCCATGAAATAAAATATATGAATGAAATTATTAAACCTCCTCCTTCAATATGTGCAACATCAACTAGAATCATAATGTGAATCATTGTTTTCCCTCTTACCACGAGTATTATTCCTTCAATATACTGAAAAAAAATATATTGGCACACATACTCGTATTTTAAAATAGATATTCTTTTAAAACACGTGAACTTAATCGTTCCTACTGCGATTTTTTCTTTAGCACGAAAACAGTCTGAGAGTGCAATAGCAGTAAAATTTTCAACAACAAAAAAAGTCTGCCAGAGCAAAAGCACAAAAAAACCTCAACTAAACAATATTCTTAAGTATAGACAGGATACAAGAAAAAAAAAGGATAAAAATAAAACAATTATTTCGTTCAATACTATTTTTATACGCCATTTTAAGCATGTGGCTTTTTTACAAGGAAATCCTTTAGCAAATGGGAAGCAAGCGTGTGTTTTAAAATGACTCGTATTAACAAGCGAAAGGGAGGAGAATGTTACAAATGAGGATTTTGAAAAGGATGACGCTGATGATGATGAGACTTTTGAAGAGGAGTTAAAAGTTATTACAGAGAACGAACGAACGAACGCCCACTTGAAATAAAACCACATTAATGGATATTTGATAGATATTGTCTGGTAATGACTGCACAATTATAATGGCGGGGGGTAAATCACTATTAAATTAAAACAAATTCACTTTTAGTATTTTTTGGCTTTGTGGGATGTTAAGCGTTGACACGTGGTTCGCTGCAGGTTTTTACTTGTTTTGTTTTTCTTCATAAAGCGAAAAGAGTTGATAAATTAATTGATTTTCTTGCTATTGTTGTTATAGATTCCGATATTTCGGACAACAATTCCGACATTGACATCGAAGACCGCTCCTCACCAGATTCAGAGGCTTTAAATTGCCACTTCAATAGCCCTCAAATGTCAAATAGCCATTTAATTTATAGCAACAATGAATCTAGTCTCGACTCATCCCACTACATCAATGATAACGATCATACACCAAGCACACAGATCCAGCAAACTCAGAGCAGTTGCTTTCTAAGTGAGCACAAGATGGGCTTACAGAAAAGCGGGCGGAAGCCTAGACGTAGACGTACTGCGTTTACTCATGCTCAATTGGCCTATTTAGAGAGGAAATTTCGCTGTCAAAAATATTTGAGTGTGGCGGATAGAAGTGATGTGGCCGAGACTTTAAATTTATCAGAGACTCAGGTGAAGACCTGGTATCAGAACAGAAGGTAAGTGGAAAGCAACACAAGTAAAGTTTTATATTTAAAAAATCTCTTCATTACTCTATTATAGAACCAAATGGAAACGTCAGAATCAATTGCGACTTGAGCAACTGCGCCATCAAGCGTCTATGGAAAAGGAGTACGTAACGGAAAATGGTTCGGCCAATCCGCTGGGCTGTTGCCCACCTGGCTTAACTTCATTTAGTGCCACAAATCCCTGTAATTTTCTAACATCGGCCGCAGCAGCAGCCATATTTCGAAATGTCGGTTATGTTCATGGCTGTCCGTTGTAAAATCTTATGCGGAAAATATATAGTTGATGTTGTTTTATAATTTAATATACACTAGGAGTTTATAGTTAATATTTGTTAAATACGAGTGCAGTTAATATTTGTAATAAGATTTTGTAAATAATTTTTTTTTAAATAAATGGTTCGATTACGGCCTGGCATCTCTATAGTGGTTGCGTTGCCAATTTACTGACAACTATATTACAGATGGCAACATGCAAATTGAGTGTTGTCAACTGCAATTGATATTTACAGTGCTTTTGCAGCAAACCCCATTGAAGTTTGGTTGCTGTCCCTAATCGACTTAAAAATAATATTTAAAACGCTGAATTGTGCAATATACAGTTTAATTTAAATTAATTGTATAAATCCAAGAAATATTGTAATATAACATGAATAAAAATTCAAGAAATAAAATATCATGATACATTTTAATTTATAAAATTCTTGCGCTGATGATCCACTATGAAATAGGTATAAAGACAAACGGACTGGGGATCGATGGCGGGCATTCATTCTAAAATATTAGGTATTTCTTAGTTGTGTTGGCATTTCTGTTTTGTATACAGGGGCCTTTTGATAACACCGTGGTTATTTCAATAAAAAAATTGTTTAGACGTTTGTTTTGGTTATAACCTCTTCATTCGGCCCATATCTCTTATCAACCGGCCATTTTCATAGGTCTGGAAAAGGTAAGAAGTGGCAGGGGACTACATCTGAAGGATATGCCGGAGGTGAAGCTATTAATTTTGCAGGAACTACTTGTTGTAGATGTCAACGCGGTGACTATGAGAAGTAGAGGCTAAAGAATCCGTAAAGGCGCCCCGCACAAGGAGCGGTACAGGCATCCGCCGCAATGGGAACAATACGTCAATAATTTACGTCAGTACCTGCCGTACGGCTCAAACTGACGGTGCTCTTAACACCGGGTGAAAAAATAAGTGTTACCAGCACCCCTCTTAGTGCCCAAGAACCACCCGAAGGTGACCTCGGGTCACCCAGGTGGCAATTTCTAGAACATGATTTGGTAAGTCCCATGATCTAACACCTTGCTTAAAGTGCCGATCCTATCTAGATGATCTTATATTTGTTGATTCACAACAACATATAGGTTCTGCTACTATCACCCGGACCGAAGTCCAACCACAAGGATTGAACATCAATCCTTATCTGACAAACCTTCCACCAAATTGGTGACCACAACCACCACGTGTACTCCCGAGGGAGACCTCACCAATATCCAGCCGCAGTAAACTGCGAGGCTTGTACTGGATCCCGTGGTACCAGTTAACTACTGGTAAAGCCTCGAAAGTCAAACCAGTGTAGGTTCTATAAACTTTCTATCGACTTCGGTCTCCTTTTTACCCAAACCCAGGTGCCTCTTCGCCGCAATGGGAACAGTGTACACAGCGGCATACATCGCGGCATTCATCTCGCTAAAAGCTTTTTCAAGTCCAAATATTTATTTAAAATACGATGTACTCGCTCAGTTGAGATGCTTACAGCCTCAACTTCTACAAACGAAAATACGTGAAATTTCCCTGAATTTTATCGACAATTTCTGGGGTGCTACCCTTTATTGGGCGACCTGAAAAACCGGCCTCACTTATAGTGGCACGACCACAACGGAACCCATTGAAATAGATGGTGAAGAGTTGCCAGAGTATTTATCGAGTCTTTTCTTGGTTTCAAAAATTAATTTCGTCTTGCGTTTTTGTTGAAACTCAAGAAGATGCGTCCTCCTAATGGCTGTCATCCACAAACTAAATGAAATATTTTGGACAAAAGTTTATTAATAGATGGTGGTTGACGGCAGCAGTGTTGTATTTTAAATTTACTATGAGGGAAATTCAAAACTTCGCGGAGTTATCAAACAGGTCTCGTAGTTTGGCAAGTCATCATGAATCACTTTCGAATTGTGAAAATTTTCTTTAATAAAAATAAATTTGTTGGCAAAGTTCATAGATCACTTCGTCCTTTTAACTATACACAAAAAACTCGCGCAGTTACTGACCGTTTTCAGAATAATTTTACTGTTTTCCATTCAAAACTAACCCTCAGACAAAGAAGTTTTATTTCTTTTGAAATCAGCAAAAAGAACTGTTGCTACGGGTAATGGCGATCGCCATAGTGCCAAATTTTGTTTCCAAGGTTAATCAGACATACACTAAAGACATTTATCTGCGGCAAGACGGCGCAACCGATTTATTACAAAATCAATTTGGTAATAAATTTATTTCCAGAAGTGGACCGGATCACTGACACACTCGTTCATGCGATTCAACTGCTATGGATTACTTTCTATGGATCCTTGGTAAATCACTGCTTTATGCCGACAAACCAGCAAATCTTGAAGCATTAAAAGCCAATATTGACTCCATGTGGCCAGACTTATGGTAGAAAATGATCAAAAGTTTTACCGATCATGGACATATTTTGGAAGTCATATTTAAAATATAAATTCCAATAAATTATCTACCAGATTAGAATTCATTTCATCAATATTTCACACTCCTATGAGTATTATCACTTCAAGTTCTCATACAGTTATAAAAAAAACACCAGATAGTGCCACCGATATTGGCAGTACAAAAAAATATCCTAATCCACAAACTCTACTTGGAATTACATCGTTCTTTTCATGATATAAAAATTGTTATTCAAGATCCAGAATATAAATCTGTGATTAGATAAAAATTCACTAAATTACTTGTTCGCTTAGTTCGCTTGTTAAATAACCTCACTAATTGTTAAAATACAACAATCTTGCCACTTAAGTTCCATTACGATTAAAAAATTATTTCATCCGTTAACAAAAGTAAATTTTCTGTGCAACAAAATATGAAAATTATTTACCAAAAAAAACATTTTTTTAACATTCAATTCTACGCACACACACTTGTGCAAATGAAAGGAATAGACCAACAAAAAATTCTGTATATGAAATAAAAATCAAAACTGAAACTCTTTACAATTTGCGAAGCTCTTCACAATATAACAGAATTACACAACCATATAAATGAAGGTAGACTGCAATACAGAGGGAAACAGCATTATTATCAATTTCTATTAGGACGGTGTAGATGGATGGATATACGAAGTGTGGAAAGTGGGAAGTGAAGTAAACGTTAAACGCAGTAAGGGGAGCATAACAAAATGGAAACCATAATAATAATGTAGCCAACCGGAAAACAAGCAACAAATTGTAAATAATGTTATGAATAGGGTTTAGTGCCAGCACAGGGAAGAGGAAGGTAAATAAATGCATTGAAGTGATACCAGATGGAAAGTTTTGTTTAAAAAAATATTTAAAAATTTTAATTGTGTAGCCTTTCTTGTGGGCTTTTATAGGTTATCAGTCCAGAATTTGGGAGTTCCTACCAAAGAAAACTTCACAAATGTATTCTAACGGCCTTAGCGGCCATTAATTCAGTCAATTTCGCACTCTATGGTAAAGGCTGTTGGCTGCAGAAGTTAACAACAAAGCCGAAGTCCTTGAGTTCATGGAATCGAAGTTTTGTAATTCGCTGTAGTGCGTGTTTGTGTTTGTTGCAGTACACATGTCGAACATCATTAAAGAGTGAGCGCAGGAGACCACTTGTGTCCAAGACTCCTGATTGGAGTCTTTACGGGGCACAGTGCCAACTGACATACATATGTCGGATCGTTATGTTTTACAGTCGGTAGAGTGACCGAACTTCTCTGGGGCAACTCAGGGTATTGTTGATAATTTGCCAGGAAGAAGACGAATCACCCGAGCATTACAAGTGCCACTCTACTGTCTTATATACATAGATGTCGAACTAGTGTCAAAAGTTTATTTACATGCTACATGAAATGTTTTTTTTTTTTTCTTAAACCTGCCTTATTAATGATGCTTCTTGTATCGTAATTTTGACATTAGCTCTACCGATTCTACCAACCAAATACGTGTGGTTTTTGGTGTTGTTAATTGTTGTACTAGTGAGAGTACCTGGTAAATCTGCCTTGTATAGAATACTGGGGCCAAATTACCGCATTCGATATCGATCGAAATTTCCATACAATTTAAATACAAAATTTTGTTCGATATCGAGTGCCGTAATTTGCCCCCTGGCCTCTTAATCTAATCAAATTTGATAGGTTTTTGGTTTTTATGTATTGGGAAGTCTCCTCAGTTTCTCCATAAGAGCGCACAACATGCCGCAGAGGTATAAAAGTGATCATTAACGGATTGGGACAACATAATTGCTCTTCTTTGCAATCCAACCTAATCTAATTAAAAGTTATCTCTCTCTCTCTCTCTCTCTCTTCAGCTCTTAACTGTATTTCCTACATTCGATAGTTGATCCCATGGTGAAATAAATATAAGGTGGCAATACTATGGCAGCAAATACAACAACAAATGGAATTTTTGTTTGTGTAAAGCAGTGATGTCAAATGCGATTGTGTTGGTGAGATCGCTCTTATCTCTTACATTCCCAGCGGGAGAAATGTGCGGTTGCGATGCCTAACTAATGGCCTTTTCTAAGAGTACCCTTTTATTTACTAATCATATCTTCTAAATTTATATTGCAGTTTCGTAACAAAAAAATTTTTTTTAGGTTTGCGGACTTTAATTCTTTGCGTTGTTTTGAGCGAATGTATTTCAAATCGGAAAATATATGTTTGCAAAGGTATGTTGAAGGGAAAAGCGACAAACATTTAAATGAATTTTTTTTTAATACAGGATATAGCGCCGCGTCTAAATTTTTCCAGAACTCAATAATATTTTCCCTATCTGGAGGATTAAATTCGCTCCTAGGTATGATTAGTTTTTAAGCTGAACATTTGGTTGGTTTATATACAAGAGAAACAATTTTTACAAAAAGCCTTACTTAGTAGTTCATTTAAAAGCTACTTTAAGAAATTTTCGAAAAGATGTACCTACATACAGTGGCTCCAACTTATTTCAAACCTCTTATATACATATATTGTATATATATTTATATAAATATATTATTTATATTATTTCTGTTTAGAGGCCTCAAAACAGGACTTGCGATACTTCCCGCTGGATGAGAGTGTTTCTCAGTAAACAGTTATATTTTACGTTCTCAAAATAAAAGAGCGTAAGCGTACATGTGAGTATTGTGTATGACGCTGACATCACTGGTGTAAAGTCATGGTCCACGTCAAAAGTATAGCAACAAAATACATTGTATTGCTGCACACATGCACACAACACCAGGAGCACTTTTTGTACATAAAAACTTGACATCAATGTAGACTCACCACTATCACATGGCATAGCTCTACCACCTTATATTTATTTCACCATGCATGGCATGAGCACGGATCATCCTCTCTGAGTACCGTCCTTAGTTAAAAAATAAATAAATAAATAAATTTTGATTGTCGGAAGCGCTTAGCGAAGGGAATATGTTATATTTTTTCAAGCGCCAGGACATATAAAGACTTTCCCACTCAGTAACAATAAATTTACGACTATTTCGTAAATTGAACTGCTTCCAAATGGGAAATCCTCATAAAAAAATCCAAGCCCCAGGAAACTTCCCTGCCCTATTAACTGGCTAATATTTAAGCTTCAATATTTCACTGGGTATCTTTTAGTTGCCTTAACAAATACATAATAGTTTAATTTCCATCAGATTTTATATCGCCCAATAATAAAATGCCGTGGTTGGTTTAAGTAGATACAAAGTTTCCTCACTTAAGCGTTTAATATAAATGCAATGAATAAGCAAAATGTTGCAAAACTTATTGCTACAGCAACAACAACAACAACAGCAAATAATGTTGTAAATATGCATGCAGAGCTAAAATCATGAAAAAGAAATCTATTTATAACTGGTATACAACGCTAATTAATGAATACTTCAACAAAAAAGACTTGAATAAATAAAATACTGACAGAAACTTGTAATAAAAAGGAAAAAATTATGAAAATTATACTCGTATACCAAACGAAAAAAAAGGGATATACGAGTACGATAATGATGGAACTGAATGAAAGAAGGAAAATATCTATTATATATTATGGAAATAAATAAAAATTAACAAGCATAAAATTTAGCATGAAATTGCAAAAATCATATAATGGAAACATTAACATTTTATTCAAATACAGATGTAAAAAAAAGAGGGAGTATTACAGAGAAACTTAATTGAAAAACTCTTGCAATTAAATGCGAGGACAGAAACTTTGAACGAAAGAGTAAAATATGATAAATAATTTATTATGTAACCGAAGGTAAGTTGATGAGTTTAAAAAGTGAATCAAATAAGAAATGCAAATGATATACAACCATTTGAATGGCTATTAGAAAATTGCTATAGCCTAATTAACCGCCATTGAAATATAAGAAGTCAAACATTTACAATAAAATTTTAATTAGAATTTCAGAATCCTGATTCCTAACGAATTTCTTCGGACGGCAGAGTGACATGCAATGCCATAGATTCTCTAAGTTATGTCAACACAGAGGATGAAGAGGATCGCCGAACGCCATCCAACCACAGCAGATCAGAAAGAACAGTTAAGAACGTTATATTCGAACGGGCCGCACCTTAAATACCCTCCAAATATTTAGTAAATAAAAACTCTATTTTGTAGGCGTCACTGCGGAGGGGCCGTTTGGCGGACATCTCAACTTTGCCGTAAAACACTAAAAAGTCTATTTTTAGGGTTATTAATGAAAAAAAATTTTTTTTTGATAGGGCCATTTAGGGGACAGAGAGGGGGGAGAGTAAGACAGAGGGAGATCAGAGAACATCTTAGCTTCGTCATAAAAGCTTTAAAATTTAATTCTTAAGGAATTTATTTAAGAATTTGTTAAATATCTACACTATTTTTCCATGTAATATGTAACATCAACGCCTACTAAAGGGGCGGGGTTCAAAAATTAATTTTCTGGCTTTGGACCTTCTTTGACATAAAAATATATCATTTGCTTAACAAAATTACAAAAAAAAACTTTAAAAATTATGTTATTTTTCAGATGTTGGTTTAGTACTCCTTAGGGGAACTGTTTTCTCTCTGACCCGATTCAACCCATTTACAAACATGACCTGAGCTATCCTTCAAAATGTATTTATAACAAATTTCAAGGGTGTGACTCTTTTCATTTGGACTGAATCATGATTTCCACAGACGGACGTACATGGCTAAATATACTTTATGGGGTCTTAGAGGGATATTTCGCTGCATTACACACGGAATGATAAAGTGAATACATACATATATCCTTCAATCCTTTTTTGGAGGGTATAAAACTAAAACTATACTGATTAAGCAACTAAACAGATTCGCACCACAAAATTACTTCGCACGAAAGGATAATTCTCTGACGGTTAGCTCTAATGAAAATTCTCGCGATGGAAGTGATTTGAAATACACTAGCGAGATAAATAAATAAAAAGAAAATAAATAATTTTTCTAAATCGATTAAATTCAAATTATTAAAATACTACCAACAAACTTTGAATTAAAATTATTAAAATGAAATTTATAATGCAGCAAAATTGTTAAATTTGTTACAGTCCTTACAACACAAAATAATTTGTCTAATATTGATTTCTATTTAATAAATAAATGAGTCTTTTTGCTTAGAAAAAAAAATATGTAAAACGTTTTTAATTGAAAAAAAAGTGAAAAGTTTAAGTATGTTCCATTAGAAAAGAATGCTAAAGCCAGTCAAATTCTAAACGTCAATTTATTTTCAAAAACACACAGCGAAAACACGCACAAAGAAATGATAGTCATCGTCATTATCATCATCATCATCGTCGTCGTCATACTGTCACAAGTTTATTTATGCCTCAAAGCATAAATACAATTTATAACATTTTTCCAAACGGAATAATAACAAAAAGAAAATACATATAAATTTAACTTTTTTTATTTGTATGTTTTATATTTTCTTTTTAACAAATAAATAATAAACGCCCGCCCTTTTTGTTTATCTCATTCACATGGAAATATTTCATAAAACCATCAAGCACTTGAAAAAGAGAACAAAAATGAAATCAAGTCCTTATTTTACGTTTTGCTTTCTTTTTTTCCCATTTTGCAAGTGGCAACACAAACCATTATCCTGTTGTTTGGGTTTTTAAAACAATTATAACGTCTGAAAATATGCAAAAGTTCACTCTTTTCACCACCACTCATTTCGAGGCAAGTAAATAATAAAAAATAACAACAATTCTAATATACATACATATACAACGCACACATACAACAACTGTTATACTTAAACGAGTTTAGTCGTATAAGAACGGAAGTCAAAACCTTGTATAACACTAATGAGCAGATAATCGTCATTGTTATAAATAATTGAAAGTTTGCCTTTAGGCGGGGGGTTAAATGGGAACAATGAACCAGATACAGACAGACACGCTGCGTAACAAATATAATAGTTTGAAGGGCTCTTAAAAGGAACAAAAGTACCACTAAAATATGTTCTTCTTTTTTTTTTGGAAACTCCACTCAAAAACCCATTTGTGAACGTGGTTTGCCCAGAGGTTTGAAAAATAGTGGTGGGCATAATACAAAAATCAATTTTAATTGATGACTTTTCAAGTGCATTATCTCTCCATTGTTTTCTTTCTTTTAGCAATAAAGTATTTTTTTTTTTTTTCAAAATACTTTTAACAATACAACTACTTGTGCAAATAAAACAAAAGGAATAACGAATTAATAATCGAGAAATTCTCACGGATCGCATGAAATTCCAATGCTAAAGTAGTAATCGTTTTACGGCACTGGTTTATTAGAATATCAGTAGCTTCTTCCACCCAGGCAGCACACATTAACCCAGCTGTTCGAATAATGGATCACAATAGCAATCAGCAGCCTGAAAAACATTTTACACAGTTTCTACAAAATACAAAATTTTCCAAAAACATAAAGGGTGTTTTTTTAATGCACAGCATTTCCAATAGGCCAACGTTTATAAATCGCAAAATTGGCAATCTCTTATACATATACCCTTCCAACATTTGGAAGTTTCTTTCGTCGTCCATCGTCATAGGCGTCACGTCTTACTCACTTCCAGACGATAATTGGAAGGTCGTTTGAATTTCACAATAACAATTTACATTGCAGTCGTCTTTTAATCATCCAGACAACGTTTGGAAGATAGTTTGTTGTTTGCAACGCCAGCCGAAAATGACATGTGCCGTTAAGGATATAATAAACAAAAACAACACTATGCACTTCTGGGAAAGTCGCACTGACCGCGAAATAAAATTAACAAAATGAAAAGAATCCAAAAAAGAAGTTTTCGACATTATCGAGATTAGTTTTTTTTTGTCTTTTGCTGTGGTCGGTCAGTGGTAAAGTGTGATTTTGTTTTGTTATTGTTGTAGTTTTTACATAATGGTTAATTATTTGTTTTTCATTAATTTATAAACTTAATAAATTACATTTAATGAATACAACAACTTTTATTATGTTGAGGATAAAAATTCGACTTCCAGAAGTGAATTCTTGAAGTAACGCAGAAGAGACTTCTTGAAGTAACGCAGAAGAGACTCCTTGAAGTTACTTCCGGGGGTGTACAACTTCTCAATACGGAAGACGCTTCTACGATGAAAAATGGTATCGCAGATGAGATTCAACTTCTTAGCGTCACTTCTGGGTCACTTCCGCGATAGAAAATGTTGGCAGGGTACATATATGTACATCCCGCGTACAGTAAAAGAAATCTCCGCTGTAGAAGCGAGTGCGAGAGAGAACTCGAATTTATCAATCCGGTGTCGTTTTCTCATTACCTCAGTCTCTTCCCGTTTACTAAATTGAAACTTTTGAAGAGAGCTCTTAATAACATCTGAGTACCCTACGGGAAATGTTGTAACTGTTTAAAATGAGAATGTACGTGTACCGTCGACTTTGCTGGTTATCCTTAAATGCTACATCTTACTGCTCAATCTCTGAAATAACAGAGCAACGGAAGAACAGAGCACTTAGGAATTTAAAATGAACTGGGTTCATGTACTGGTAGAAAGTGACGAAGCAGTTAAGGTTGCTGTAGTCGATTGTTCGAAATTTAACCTCAATTGGTTTGCTTCCGAAGCTATCCTAGTAACAAGAGACTGTTACCACGGGTGCCGGTATAACCCACAAATGGCATGTCTTTCGAAAGCTAAGCGGTGCTGCTCGTCATTAGGAACGATAAATATCGGCTACGGACAGATGTTCAGTAACAAATTCCGTGTGCTATTGCACCTCACCCAAGCATTTGTGCATCGATGTTAGAATCCATGTGTTTTTGTAAATCACACTGGTGTGGATGCCCAGTGATTTTGGGAATAATGCTGATTACTCAATTCCATATTGTCTTGGTGACAACGTGGGCCAAGGCAGTAATATAAGGCTTAAACCTCAAACGTATCTGCATGAGCAGGGGTCATTCCCTTAGCGCCGGTCCCAGTTAAAAAAAAATTCGAACATTTATTTAAATTGTGAAAGACATGTTAAATATACTACCAAGGCACAAAGGAAAGTCAACATCAGTTTTTAATTATTCAACTTACACGGCAGAGCAGAACAGCTGATTTCGAAAGCCGCTGCACTTTCAGCATCAATTCTCATGAGTATTTCTTTTTTGTCACCACTTATTAGCCAGATTAGTTGAATATCTGAACTCAGAATTAATTCTGTAATTCGGTATATTTTTCTGAAATTACAAATAAGGGTTCCAGTAGTACAGAGGTCGTGTGTTCGATTCCCGCCATAGACTTTGGGTGTTTGTGACGTTTTCAGGCAACACAATGAGATTTACTAGGACCCATGTTGGCTAGATTTGTTAATCAAAACCGGCAGCCTGTACAACCTAACCTAAGCAATATCTAGTGGAAATAAGGATTGCACATATGCTGAATTCCCAACCATCAAAATGTGCTGCAGTGATGCCAATTCTTTTGTGTCTTGTGTTTGTAAACAATGTAAAGTGACATCACTGAAAAGTATTTTGATATTTTTTATCTCCGTTTTACCATCTTTCAATCAAATTTGGTAGGCATCTTTATGGCTTGGAGTTGATTTACTTGCATGTACACTACGCGCTACAGCAAGCAATGAAAAGGTAGATTTCTTTTTGACATGGAGTAGATGCAAGGATTTACTCTTTACAATTATTAGAACGTCTAGGTTCTTTTTAATACCAAATATTCTAAACAACGGCTCATTTACAAAGATCTATCACACCATAGACAAGCATTCAACAGTTCTGTATGTTTTTTTAAGAAAACTAAAATCCTTGTCTTTATCATCTATTAGATATATTCCAATGTCTTTTTAATGTTATTTAATTGACACTTCAAATTACACTAAATAATAGTCGATTTTTTTCCAAAACTTCCATAACATTTATTCCTTCCTATCTTTATTCTATATTTGTTTTTTATCTACCAATTTTACATGATTCTTATCAACAATTTGTTAGTTATTGTACTATAATTACAACATCAAATATTCAAAACAGAATCACACAAATTAACAAAACTGGGCAAAAGGGAAAAAGAGGGCCAAAGTATGAGAGAATAGGGGTGAGTGTTCAGTTCATTCAAATAATACGGCTGATATAAATGAAACCACAAATTATTTAAATTGTGACATAATAACAACAATAAGATGACACTTGTTTCGTTTTATTTTCACTACTGCTGTTGCTGCTGCTGCAGTTATAAAAACTTTTTTTTTAAGTGTCAAAAAGGGGGAAATTGTTAACTTTATGCCTTAAGAGCTAAAATGTATAAATTTCAGAAAACACCCTTGTTAAGCTACAGGAAAATTTTAAATAAACTTCAATAAACGCTTAACAAGAACAGCATACAGTGTGTCAATTAATTATTTACCTAAAGAAGATGTATTAGAATAAGAAATCCATTTAGTTGCTTACAACAATTTTATGTAATCTGGTGATACAGAAGAAAATAAAAATATTGGGTGTTTTTTATTGAGGTATAGAACTTTAAGTTTAACTTTTTTAACTGGCGGCCATTTTGTCAGCTGTCAAGTGATTAATATTTAGTTTGGTTTGCCATTTCATCATGAACAGGTTGACAAAAGAACAACGCTTGCAAATCGTGCAAATTTATTTCGAAAGTAATGGTTCAGTTCGCGAAGTTTACCGCAAGCTCCGTCCATTTTATGGTCGACATAATCGTCCATCAGAGCAATTAATTCGGTTAACCATGGATCGTTTCCGCACATGAGACCCTTGAGACGCCATTACATCCACAAAAACTGACTGTTTGGTGTGCTCTATGGGCTGGTGGAGTCATTGGGCCATACTTCTTCCGAAATAATGCTGGAGAGTCAGTTACCGTTAATGGAGACCGGTATAGAGCCATGATAACCGATTATTTTGTTCCCGAATTGGATGGCATGAATGTGGATGACTTGTGGTTCCAACAAGACGGCGCTACATGCCACACAGCGCACGTCACAATCGATTTATTGAAGGAAACGTTCGATGAGCGCATAATTTCGCGGAATGGACCTGTCAATTGGCCACCAAGATCGCGTGATTTGACACCATTGGATTATTTTCTTTGGGGATATGTGAAGTCGCTCGTCTACGCCAACAAACCAGAAACGTTAGGGGACTTGGAAGCCAACATTCGTGGCGCTATTGCCAACGTACGGCCCCATATGCTCGAAAAAGTGGTTGAAAATTGGACCTGTAGAATTGGCTTTATTCGAGCCAGCCGCGGCGGCCACATGCCCGAAATCATATTTAAACATTAATGGCATAAAATTATCCTTCCAATAAAGCCAAATTGATGGACATTAAAACGATTTTCTTGTGTTTTATTTGAATTCGAAGTTCTATACCTTTAAAAAAACACCCTGTACATGCAATAAAATTATTTGTAATATGGTGATGGTTGTGCAAACATTTAATTGACATACTGCACATACAATACAGTAAGAGAGAGACAGAGAATTATAGTGGGTTGGCTAAAGGAAACAAAAGGTGGGAAGTTCAGATAAGCTAAAATTAAAGTGTTTGACAAAAAAAAAAAAAAAAAAATTACAGTGATTGTTTGTTGACATAAAGATTAAATATTTTCTCATGCCATTTTTCCTGTCTTTGTATTCAAATTAAGGAGTTTGAGTGAGCAGGAGATTTATAATAACAGGACTCTTGTTGTAACAAATTGTAAATTTGCCAACAAGAAAATTTAATGGTTAATTAACTATGAATTGTTGTTATTTGCATAACAAACAGATAATAGTTAATGTGTGTATCAACATTTGAACATTTCCCACACCCTTATTGTTTGAGGTTAGATAAAGCAAATAAATGAGGTTAGATTGTATATCAGTTAACAAGTGCATCAATTGTATTTTAATAGAATAGTTTATTATTTTAAGGATTACTTTATATAAATCGTAAAAGAAAATTACACATAATTATATTGTAAATGTTGTTAAGTATTTGATATGATCTGTTCCTTGAAAAGATTGTTTGCCAGTAATAAGATTTTTTTCCGTTTCTTTGTTTTCAGTGGCAATATGCGGGAATAAAATAATCTTCTATAAAATGTTTTGCATGCCAGACTAAATATATACACTTTGTTGCATCTTTTATACTTATGTTGTCATTAATTTTAATTACAACTTTATAAAATGAGCACCGTAAATATATTCAAACTTAAGCACATACAGAAAATATGTAAAAAAAACACCGTACATATTTCGTAAGACTTTCTAAATATAGTTTAAACAAATTATAACACTTGAATCCTAAAGAAAAGTAAATGTGACTAAACACGCCTCAAAATAACTCAAAAATATTACGCTACAAACCGCCCAACTACTGTGAATAGCTTCAGAAAAAATTAGGTTAAGTTGAAAAAAATATTGTTTTCAATTATTTCTAAAAGGGCTTCCAACAGGGACCTCCTAACTTTGACAGTTGATAGCGGCCATATTTTTGAAGCTACATACATATGTATATCTATCAAATTAGATGTCAATTATTCATATTGAGCCAAATCACCATGGACGACGAATGCAGCATTTAACAATACCTGCAAATAATAAAATTATGCAAAAACGGGTGTTGTGTTCGCACAACGCACCGCGCGATTTTTAATCGAAAAATCAATCATCTTCAACGATGAGACCCATTTCGGGATGATTGGGTACGTGAACAAAAAAAAAATTGGCGAATTTTGGGACCACACAAATCCACATGAGATCCAAGAGAGCCCAATTCATCCTGAAAAAGTCACTGTTTGGTGTGGATTTTAAACGAGGTTCGCCAACGGCGAGCACCAAGTTGTCACATTCAGTACTTCTGCGTCAAAGCAAAGTACGAAAGTTGGTAAACTTTTAACTTATGACGTACGTTGAATACTTTGACAGAAATCGATGAGTTTTTCAAATTGTTTTAATAAATTTTTTGTATTGTGTGTTCAGGAAAAATTAAATAATATACAAAAAAATTTTATAAAATATATGAATTTAACATAAAAAAGTTGAAAAAGCCGATGTATAACGTATGACGGATTCTATGTGTTTCGGCCCTTAAAAATAGGATGTGCTTAACGAAGGGCCCTTTATTAAGGAAAAATATTATAACAAATCTTCTTTAAGGAGTGTTTGATTTCTATTTTTAATTACTGCTGTTGATGGTCCTGCGATCGTCTTCCTCGTATTGACTAACACTTAACCTCAATTTTTAACTTAATAATTAAATGGTGGTTTTAATTTAAACCCTATTTAAATACAAACTTCCCTTTAAAAGTACATAACTGATTTATAAGGCGTAACTGAACGACTTAATTTTTTAAAAATGAGAGTGTGCTAATTTTTTTAAAATACCTTAATAACTTATAGTTTTAATAATTTCAGAATATGTATTTCAGTGTCATCTGTAGCACCTATAAAAATAGTTCTGATTATAAAATGCGTTTCGTAACATGAAAAATTTATCTCGTTATTTATTCATATTTTGCCATTATTTTATTTGTGCATTTTTTTTTTCTCTAGTAAAAAAAAGGCAAACATGTTTATTCAAATCTATGCAAGATTTTGCGTGCTACCTTTTGTATTCATTAGAAATAAAACTGAAGATGACGAAAACAAACAAGTGAACATAAACAGATTTTTTTTCACTAACGAGATAAAATATAATGTTTTATGTACAACATAAAGATTCTAGCAAAAAAGAGGTGTTAGTTAGTACAGATTTGGAACATTATTAATAAGATTATATATTATTCAAACTTATGTGATATTATTAAAAAAAATTTAACCTAACAAATTTATTTTTTTATTTGAAAGTACAATCCTTCCGGTTAATAATGGAAAATAATTTCATTCAAATGGCTGCATGGCCCGATAACGATCGCCATTGACTGTAACGGCCACTCCTTGCTAATTTTCGAAGAAAAATGGCCCAATTATGCCTCTGGACCAAAATCCGCACCAAACAGTGACTCGTTTTGGATGCGTCGGCTTTTCAACGTATGCGTGCGGGTTTTCTGTGCACCAAATGCGACAACTTTGCTTGTTGATATACCCGCCAAGATCAAAATGAGCTTCATCTGAAAAGATGATTTTTTTTGGCAAAATCGGCATCTTCTCTAAGTCGATCGCAGGCCCACTTAGCGAAGCATTGGATGGTCAACCCTATTCGTTCAGCGCAAGGATAAAACTAATTATCTGTCAAATCAGACATGAGCTAAGTGTTACCATTCACGAAATAAGCACTTGCTAAAAAAACGATAGATTGCGGACCCTATAATTGTCAATTATTTTTTAGCACTTGGGTTTAACGTTTTCCAACGTAATTAAATTCAGCATAAACAAAAAAACTTCTCTTATTAAAACACTCTGTGCCTACACACTTTTTATGCATTTAAATAACTGCTCCTTTTTTGCATATTTTCTTTCAAAAGTTGTGTTGTTTTCTTGTGCTGCAGATGCCTGTTTTTTCTTTTTGCATAAAGCCAAGGTATACAAAATCAAAAAAAAAAAACCAAAAACTTTTTAATAAATTTTAATTATTCATGCACATGAAAAGATTATCAACTTTCTTATTTGGTTTGTCATAAGTATCGTAAGTTGTGCATTTTATTTTTTAATTACTGGGATGGTTATTTAAATACGGCAAAAAAGGAGAGGAACAAAAAAATAAATGCAGCTGAGAAAGGAAATGCATAAATGAAAGGCTCAAGTAAAGAAGCGAGAGTGTTGGAGAGGTGGCTTTTTAAGAATCTTATTTATTTTAATTGGTAAAAAGTTGTTGAGATACAAAAATAGCAACAACAAAATTCAGGTCAATTAAAAATGTATATAAAATTGAGAAGGTTAAAATATTGTAAATGTTTGATGAATGAAGAACGAAGGATCCTAGGTTTCATAGTCAATATCAAAACATAATTTTTATCAAGAAATTTAAACGGAAAAAGTATTAATTTATTGTACCCTTCGATGTAGACACGACTAATGACTTTTTCTAGCATTTCTGACCATTATCTTTTAACGAATTGCATTCCGAATTATTTGCTCAACCTATTCCATTATATCAGTTTCTCCGTATCCCTCCAGTACAATTAATATCAAAATAAGAGTAGTTTGCACATCTTCTGTCTCGTTTCTTAAATTACACCATAATTCTCATTTGGTTCATAAAAATATTTGAATAAACATGCTTTTGGGTAATACATGGCAAATTAAGAATCAGACAAAGTGAATCATTTCTGGATTCGAAATGTTAATTTATCTTTCTGAAAAATTTCGAATTTCGAAATTTAAAGTCTCATAAGTAATTTCGAATTTTTCCACAGATAACTTTCCAACATTCCCTAGTAATATCAAAAATTCCTTTATAATTTTCCTACGACTTTCGCTAAGACCTAATAACAGGAAAATCTTCAGAGTTTCATCTGATAAGGAGCTCCGTTTTCTTATCAATTACTAATATTATTTTCCGACTGATTTGATATAAAAATTTATAAACTTGTGCAGTAGCCACAAATAAAGCTTACTTGGGTCCTAATATATCTCCTTGAGAACAAAACAAATACACAGAGTACAAGGTGTGAATCGAATTCGGGTCCACCGTACTAACCGACTAGGCATCTCAATGAGGGTATAGCACTATTATTATAAGTGGTGAAAGGCGAGAAGAAAGAATATATGGAAGCTATTTTTTTTACTATTTTACTTAGATGGTGAAGGCGGGAGCTTCTTTAGTATATGATTGCGTTAATTGTTGTCAATTCTGTTCAGTGATCAGTCATTGAAACAGACATTTGCGTTTGATATTTTTTCATGTCCTATTTTCTGAATTTTTGCCCCATTTTACTCAAGTCAAACTTTCGTGGTTGGAATTTTATGCTTAAGTGTAAATGTTCTTCTAAATACATATACATATACATCGAACTTTTTTGCTTTCAATTAATATAGCGAAAAAATTAGTTTAATATAAAAACAGAGAGGCACATTGCGGCATTCAATATCGATTGAAAATTGTTTTGAAATTTCGTTCGATATCGAATACTAAATTTTGGCTCCTGCTTTGAAAATCAAATTAGCGCAATCGATAGCAATCGAAATGCATAGCAAGAGGTAGCGATGAGGAGGGTGTAGCGACTATCGAAAGCAGCGGTGCAATACTGTACTATTGCTACTGTTATATAATTATTGTTATAAAATTATCTTTTAGGATTTGTTGTTACTGAATTGATAAAATAAATAAATAAATAAAAAATAAAATTGAAAAATTTTATCTAAAACAATTTTTTTATTGATGTATTTATTATATTACATAGTAGATTAATATATTATATTTTCAAATCATCCCGCCGGATATTAGGAAGTGAGAGAATAAAATTTTATTGAGTACAAGATTAGACTGACTAATTCCGCATTGAAATTTTATTAGTTCATCTTATATTTTTAGCAAATCAAATATGGGTTTGTTCTCAGCAAAATAACTATTAACAGCAAATATTAGACAAGAATACACAGGGACTACTCTGAAGTTTTTTTTTCGAAAAAGTGCTTGTTTTAAGTTATATGTTTATGTTACAAATATACACATATGAATTCACTATATTTCGAGTTTAGTTTGCCATTAGCCAGGTAAGTAAAAGGTACTAATAGCTACAAAAAATTCTCTAATCTTTCTTCATCTGTCCCCTCAATACTATCCCCACCTTTCTAGTTCCTCCGCAATGCACTGCATGGTCATCCTCTGAGTGCAGGTCCGATTTAAA
Source organism: Linnaemya tessellans (assembly GCA_951800035.1). Lineage (NCBI taxonomy): Eukaryota > Metazoa > Arthropoda > Insecta > Diptera > Tachinidae > Linnaemya > Linnaemya tessellans. The sequence continues at coordinate 98,182,225 of OX637536.1, read as the reverse complement.
AAAATAGCAAAAAGTGCCAGTACGTTTTTTTGATTTAAAAATAATATTGGCATCCCAAATAAATAAGCATAGCATCGAATTTAAAACAACAATATACTCAAGCACTCCACATGACAATTTAACAATAACTGATCAAACAATAACCAACAAGGTACGCCTGGTAGTTATTATTAGATTTGAAAGAAAAATTTTTTAAAAGCTAATCCGAAAAGTTTTGCTTTCGGCTCCAATAGCAAAATAAATTCCTATACTTATTAACTCGATTATAAAATGAACTATAACCAGATTATTGGGTTATTTTGATATAAATTGCGTCAACAATGTCTTCCATTTCGTCCTGAATTATAAATAAAGTGTCTGTTCAATTATGTTACTTGGAAGATCGAAAATTAAAAAACCCCAATTGACTTAATCATAAACTGATATTGAGCAAGTAGAATCGGAATGTAAATAGAAACCGAAAAACTTTAACTATTTTGCTCTGCTGCATCACTTCATAAATTTATAACATGCAATTAAAATTCTCAATTTCTACATTTATTGTAACAATTGAAAGTGCTTTTAAATACCTTCTCATTCATCCAAAACATTGTCCAACCACTGTTGTATCTCTTCTGCTCCAGCTGAACTAGCTGCGGCTTCAGATTTATCTTGATTTAAAACCGATGTACTTGACCCCGACTTAACACTGATTTTGGACATTTGATCGGTAGTCATATTTAACAATTCATCCAACTCATCAGCCTCTGGGTTAGATTTAGGTTTCGTCGATTTTTGACTTTTAGCAGAATCAGTCTTTCGGCTAGCGGATTTAATTTTAATTTTCGGATTTTCAATGTGTTCTTTGAGAACATTTTGATATAACTTTTCCGCTTGTTCCGCTTCTGCTTCCATGATAGCCAATTGTTCTTTATTAAACATACTTGAGGCATAATCCATGCGTTTGTAGAATGGAATAGTTTGTAGCCCCACATTTAATACCTTCAAATTTAGGGTAAAATATTCACTTGCTTCAGTGTTATCAAGAAATTCCTCCATTTCACCTTGCTCCCACTGTTTCTCAGAGGAGAATTTAAAATGTCCACCTAATCCCGAAGGTAATTGAGACATGAAATAAAAGTCGCCAGCCTTCATTTGTTCATTTTCTTCATTTTCGATCGGTATTTCATGTATATCTTGGGGATAAGTTTTCTTAGCCTTTCCCTTAGATCCACCCTTTATCCATTCGTTTCTATCTACAAAACGTTCATCACTAGAATCTACAACATCCACATAACCACGCACTACGTCCATTTGGCCCGATGAAGATGAGGTAGTGCAAAATTTGCTCTTGTTGCGATAATGGGACTTCATTTTGTGACGCTTACTGAATCATTAAAAAATATTTTACTTCTCTAGATTTTTTTCAGTATCTAACCGATGGGTACTAAATACTTACTCCTTAGATCGATTATCCTTGCCCTCCATTGTTGGTTGGTTTGATTTATTGCATTAAATTCGTTACAATTGAAACACTTTTGTATACACTTTTATTAATTTACTAGGCAACGGCGGGACTAATCAGCTGGAGAAAGCGTCATTAAAAAGCTACCATACCAAATTTAGTGAGGACAGAGATGCCATCTAGTTAGTAACTGACTGCTTTGTATACAAACTACAAATCTCCGTTTGTTTTATATTGGAAACAAAACAAAATTTGTGAATTTGAGTGCTACCTCAGCTTTAATATCTAAATGAAAAAATTTATTTTGTATAAGCAAACAATTAAGTAAAAAGTAATAATTAAACAAACAATTGTTTCGTTAATGGCTACCGAATGTTTCGTAACGGTCTACACGTACCCAAACTCTGGCAATATTAAACATTTGTGAACGGCGTTGTTTATAAATCAGCTACTTCGTTTTTACATTTCTCCATATGTTAGCTCATTAAGTTTACTCACGGAACGTGTTTTGTTTTCGCCTTCTGATAAAGAAAAATTGCAAGTTGTGAAATTTTTACATATCGAAACATAATTTGGAAACATTATGTCAAATTTTACTTGCATAAACTGTAGCGTAAAATTTGCTTCAGCAGATATACAACGTGAGCACTATAAAACAGATTGGCATCGTTATAATCTAAAGCGGCGTGTTGCCGAATTGCCTCCAATCACCGCGGAGGAGTTCCAAGCGCGTGTTATTAAAATACGAAATGATGAAGCCAATGCCAATAAGGAGAGACAAATGAGCTTATATTGCAACGCCTGTCGCAAACAATTTGGCACCCAAAAAGCCCATGACAACCATTTAAACAGCAAAAAGCATAAAGACAATTTGATTAAGTTTGAAAGGGAAAATCAAGGAGAAAACAAAGAAATTACTACTAAATCTCTGATACAAGCCAAACCACATCCAGCTATAGCGGCTGCTGCCCAAGGCAAGGGCAAATTTGCATTACAACAGATTAATCAAAGTGAGGAAATGGATGAAGACGATGATGACGATTACGAGGATGTTGAAGAAGAGATTGTGGATTCGGATGAACTAGAGGAATTGCCTGAAAATCCCTTAACGGATAGGGATTGTTTGTTTTGTATGCATAAAGCTGAAGACATAATGGATAATCTAAAACACATGTCCGAGCAACATTCCTTTTTCATACCAGATCTGGAATACTGCACCGATTTAGAAGGTCTGCTTAATTTTTTGGGAGAAAAAGTGGCAATATATTTTATCTGTTTATGGTGTAATGATAGAGGCAAGACGTTTTATTCTTTGGATGCTGTTAGAAAACATATGCTAGATAAAGGTCACTGTCAAATGTTGCATGAAGGAGTGGCTTTGGCTGAATATGCGGATTATTATGATTACAGTTCCAGTTACCCCGACCATGTTAGTTCTCAAAATTTTTAATTAATATAATTTTTATTGATTGAATTTATATTGCAGAAAGAGGGCATGGATATAGACGAAGAAGTTGTACCAGATCTTTTGGATGGTGATGAATATCAATTGGTTTTACCATCAGGAGCTGTTATAGGCCATCGTTCTTTGTTGCGCTACTATAAACAACACTTAAATCCAAATCGTGCTTTGGTACCTAAAAAATCCGATCGCAAGCTTCATCATCTTTTAAGCACTTATCGTGCTTTGGGTTGGACTGCTAGTGACCAAAATGCTGCCGCTCGTAAAGCTCGTGATATACATGTAATGAAACGTGTGCAAGCTAAATGGCAGATGAAACTAGGATGTCGTGCAAACAAATTGCAACATCACTATCGGGCACAGGTCTTATTTTAAGCAGCACCCTACCGGCATCTTTAGTTTTAGTGAAATTATAGCTAGTACATATGTTATCCGATGATGTGTAAAGTAAATAAAAGAAAAATAAACTTGCAGATTGTGCTGATTGAAAACCGTAGGAATTTTGCCAACTAGATTTGGGCCAGTCTCAAATTACTGTTTTAAAAGCAATACTGGAGGATAAAATAGAAACAATATAATAATAGATTTTCGGCTTTAAATGCGATTTTTTTAATAGATTGGAGAAAAAGCCAGTATTTTTCGCATTCTAGTACCAAAAGTCAATTTTTCAAGGCCTAAAATGCCAAACACAATAACTATTTCACATACAAGTTTTTAATATTTCTTTACAGAGATATGGAAAACTTCCAAACCCAACTATTTGTTCTGAAAACTCCGAGATCTGGGGGGTTACTCTGTAATGCGATGCGAATGAGAAACTGAACGCATTTGTATGCTATTTACATCGAAATGCGAAAGCCACTCACTTGATTATTTGATCTCAGTTTATTAGCTTCCATTTTCATTATAATTTTCAAGAATAGTTTGGAATGTTCTTTAAAAAAAAGCTTGCTTCTTTTCATTCTTATTTTTTTTATAAATTTTAAATTTATTCAAATTTTAGGACCAAGTAATAACTAAAAGAAATGTTTAACTTAACTACATAGGTATTTATAATTTATTTTTAATTATATTTAATTAAAGAAAGTACATTTTGCTTTCTACGGTAAATTAAACCAAAATAAAACAAAAATGCCAAGGATGATTTAAAAACTGTTCAATTCTTAAAAAACGCAAATGTTTATATGTTATGATTACTGTGTTTTAATGTACATATTTTACGTTAAAAATTAAATAAAACAAGGCGAGGAAAAAAGTGAATGAGTGTGTGTGTAAAAAAAATTAACTAAAAAATTAAATAAATTATGAAAAAATATATAAATTTTGCTATTGTTTTGTTGTGTATATTTTTATTTTTTTATGTTTAAATTAATGAAATATTTAGGTATATAAAAACTATTGAGTCATATTTTATAGTTAAATAATTAGTTTTACTTTAAATTAAGCTTAATCCAACAATAAAATTATAGTTTTAATTTAATTTTGTAAATTAAATTTAAAAGTAGCACTTTTTACTTCTTTCTACAGCTAAGCTTTTTATTATAAATTATTTATAATGATTAGTGTACTTTATAATTATGGTAATAATTATTTGAAGCTGCTATATAAAGATGATTTTTGTAATTTAGAAAAAATGCTGTTGTTTAAATGTTTTATATTAGGGGTATTCACATATTGAAGTACACGTTACTTTCCCTTAGGTAATCTTTCAATTACTAATGAAAGAATTCCTGTCTATATAACTTATTTTATTGTTTTTGTGAGTAAAAAAATTAAGAAAACCACTATGGACGGATGCAAAAACCGTTTAATTCAAATGATATTACAAGGGAAAATAAATTTAAAGCAGTTTGTGAACGAAACAAACGGTTGGACGAACTGATATCGATATTCAGCTTAATTTCTCTTTTTCTTTCTTATTTTGAGCTAACAGCAAACTTGTAGAAACTAAATGAATTTACTTTTGGGCTATTTGTTCTTTTGGTAAAAAACAAAAATATTCGTAGCAAAAAATGTTTCTTTACACTTGTTCAAATTCAAATCAGTTCTGTAACTGCAAATTATGATTTTTTATGGTTTTGTTATTAAGAGTTGTTTTGGAGACACTTTTGAAACGGGCTCTACATATATTCTTAATTTGGGGTTTAGTAAATCATGTGATTTGATGTAGTAGAATTAGAGAGCACATACAAATTTAAAAAGGAGCAAATTCACTTTATAATACGATGCGAATGGAAAACTGAATGCATGTGTATGATATTTATAGTTAAATGCAAAAGCAATTGCTTTTGCATCGCATTGCAGAGTAACTCCTCAGCTTATTTAGAAAACCCAATACAGGTTTGTTCCGCAGTTCTTGTATAGCAAACTATCTGTTTCATCATAAAATATTTTTTGGTTAAAAGAAATAGTATTGATCATGGTGTCTTATATTCTTAATACGAAGATTTCTTTGTGAAAATAGTTTTCTTTTTTACTTCAGTAACTAAAACTTATGTTCATATTACATTTATATAAATACATACATACATACATGTGAATATTCCTCATACGAATTTGTATTATATTCTGCTTCTTTTTATAAAATTCTCAATCTTTTTAAACCAATATATTTGAACATTTATTTACCTTTTTTTCTTTAATTCTTGCAAACTAGTTCACTTGTTAATATTAAATTACTGAAATTTCCTCTTCTTCCCCTAACCAAGCCAAAATGTTTGATAACATTGTAACAAAAATGTTGCCAGCTTTTTTTTGTCTTCGCAACACGAGTAATTGTGTCTTCGTAATACTTTCATGTAAAAATATTTGTTCTTTACAGAGAGAACGCATACAGGGGGTTATTAGCCATGAACACAGATGGAAACTAATATATATACACATATGTATATGCATGTACATATTTTTCAATACTTAGTCGAAAATTGATGATTAGGAGATACAGGGTGGTCACTCAAAATATTAATAACTAAAAAGTTGAATATATTAATTATTTAAATATTGGATATACATTTTTTTTACAAAACGGAAATTGAGTACATGTACATACAATGTAAGTTAAAACATATTTATAAAAAACGAAAGTTATGTTAATAACAGCTAAGTATATAAAAAATAAAATAAATTTAGAAATTCATGTTTCTTTTAGGGGCATTATTAAAACTTCAAGGTAAGTTCATCGTATTATTTACTTTAAATGGCAAAGTTATTGCATTGATCACTGCAAAGTACAAGCAGCCTCCGGCTCTATCATGTGCTAAAAACCGCATTACATGGCCCCGTTTGTCTGAATTGCATAAAAAATTCGCCGCGATATTATATAACTCTCTACTTTCTTTTCATCTGCATTCGTTCTCTCAAAACTATCCTCGAATTGTTTTCATAGATCAACTTCTTTCTATTGGTATGAAATTAGAGATTTCTCTCAATATATTTCTTTATCCCTCTTTTTAACTATTTTAATTTTTTGAAATATTGTAATTTTAGGCAAATGTCGTACAATTCAACTATAAAAAATATATACATTAAATTAAATTGACCCACAAAAAATCATATGTAATTGGCAGAAACTGGCTTAAAAGAAAAGAATTAATCATGTGTAAATAGAAAATTTTAACAGCCGTGACAAGTTGTACAGAGGTGACAAAATGGACATGGAAAACGGGACTTTCACAATTTTTTTTTAACTTTGCTATCAGTATTAGACCAAATTTGCTGTTAATTTTTAATAAATAGTTTACAATAGTTTAGCAGCTTTTTTCCACAAAAAAAAAATTTAAATCAATAACAATTACGTATACATAGTATGTATGCATATACATATATACATGGTATATAGTATGTATTGCTCAATTCAGAAGCCCTTTTATAAACTTGCGTTTGAAATATTTCAAGACAAAAAATTTTACAATTAATTTGTTCGTGTTTTGCGACCGCACAACTTTAAAATATATAATAGTGTTTGTGAATTAAGCACATACATACATATGCAGATATGTATAGCAAAATATTACGTTTAATTCTAACTACATATTATTATGTATTTAAATATTATCATAGATGTTTATACATAAAAATGTCTAAAATATTAATTAGTTTTCTTTGAAACAATACATGTTTTAATATATAAAATAATTACGTAAATACAAAAAAAATATGTATATAAATATAGAACATACATACATACATTTTTTCCAATATATAAATAACTATTGTAAGTGTTTATATGTTTAAAAAGAAAAGGAGCAATAGCAGTTTAGAGCAGTAAAGAGAGATAAGACACTCTTTATTAACGGGGAAAGAAATACAAGAGTCAAAAAGAGCAGTTTTCGAAGAGAAAAACCTTCTAATGAATAACTACTGGACTTTGTTGAACACATACGCCGACCATTGGCGAAGAGGCATCTCCACTGCTGGCACCATTGTTGTTGCCAGCACTAGAAGAATTCGAAGTGTTGTTAGAACTAACAGGCGGCAGGCGTTCTGGACCGCCACCACCGCCCGCAAGCCTTTGAGAATGTTGTAATTGATGCTGTTGTGGCTGATGTTGCATTATATGTTGTTGCTGTAAATGAGCGGGAGCACTTGCCAGTGGATCCATTTGATTGGTCATACTTATGCCAGCCAGCATGTGAGAGGACGGCGGTGGTGGTGGCATGCCAAAGACATGATTGGTCGGTAAAACCGAGGGCCAAGCGGAATAAGAGGCAGGTCCTGTAGCTGAGCCAGCTGTAGAGGCAGTTATAACACTAGAATCAGTCATCATAAGATGCGAAGCAGCCGCCGACAGCGGATGATGTACCAAATCTAGGGGTAGTGAAACAGGGGCATAGTTGTGATGATGTACCAAACCTCCACCGCCACTAATGACATTCGCCGCAGACGTGGCTGTTGGTGTTAGTTGACTTTTGTTTTGTAAATGATTAAAACCTCCAGCACTACTGGCCGAATTTTGACGTATACGCGATGAGTTTAAAGAATTCGTACTGCCGGAGGTAGTCGAAGTTACTCCACCGCCTTGAAGATTCTGTCTATCGACAGCGAAACGTTGCGGTTGCTGATGCAGTTGTAAAGGTGGCGGTGGTGGTGGCATTTGTTGTGCAGCCAAGGGTGGATCACAATCCATGGCCAAAGGATAATTATTACTACTTACACTGTTCGATTGTTGTGTGGTACTGCTGCAGCTACTATTTGAGCCTGGCGACAGCAAACCTTGCAGCGATTGTTGGGCAGCCAGCAATTGTTGCTGCTGCTGTTGTTGTTCATATAAGGATTTCATCATTATACTGTTTTGATCGAAGTTTTGCGGTCCCACAGCACCGCCGCCACGCGCTGAACGCATATTTGTAGAAGCTGCCGAACCAAAACTATTTATGCTGTTGGGCTGTTGGCTTGAGGGATGTATTAAGAGTCCTGTGAGTAAAAGCAAGAGGTAGAAATACTATTAGAGAATTAGAAATATGTAAACAATTGTGTATGTAGTATTTGTGTAATTTCTTTATGGTTCAATCGGACGTGTCACAACTTGTTCGATCCAGCTTTATGGAAAATACTGTATTCGATTATAAATGACCTGAGATAAGCACAACCATAGAAATCAAATACATTTTGTTTTTCTGTCGCAATCATAAACAGCTGTTATAATTATGCCACGTCTAATTGAACCTTTGAAGCGCCCCATACACTTGCAATATTATTGTACAAATTTCCATATTATATAGTATAGGGCGCTTAAGATACATATATTTCGGAATAAAGATTTAGAACTAAGCTACAACAAATATTCTATCTTCTCAACACTATCCGCTCCTTTCACAGTTTCGACAGAATGCATTGTAGGGTTCATACCCTGAGTGCGAAAAGATTTTGTTGTTTAGAGAAAACTTGTTCTACTTCAAAACTAAGAATTTTAAAAACAAAAAATACTTATATTGTGCATATCTACATAAAAATATCTCTCAAGCCATATATAATTTCATCAATGTTATTGAACGATAAGACACTTAAAAGTGTCCCACAAAATGTGTAGGGTATTTGTATATAAGATTCTAATAATTTGCAAATAGTTGTTGTTTATAAATTTTTAGAATAAAAGCTAATATACCAATTTAATTATGAGAATTCGTTTGCGCATGGAGGAAGAATTTTCATTGGAAAAGAAGAAAAAGTCAGTACTCAGTAATCATCCGCATCAGCTGTTTTGTATCAGCTGAGCTCGTCAAGATGCGGCGTGTACATATACGATTATTTATAACTAGGCCTTTTTTTTCATGAAATATAATTGCTTTAAATTGGAAACTGTAAAAAGTAAAATCTTATCGGTGTGTCTAATGTAACTGCAATATAGTGAAAAATATATAATTTTTGTTGATTATATCATAAATTTTTTATTAATTTTTTTTTTATTTTCTTGCTTTTTTCGTTTTTCATATAATCATTGTTATTATTATTTGTTTTTTTTTTTGTATTATTTTTATTTTTGTTGTATTTAATAATAATTTACGAAATATTAACTTAAAGTTAAATGAAATATGTTTTAATAATAATTATTATTTTTTATTATTATAATTATTATTTTTTATTATTATAATAATTATTTTTTATTTAATATTATTTTTAATTTTTTGTTTCATGGTTGTTAAGATGAAGTTGCGTTTTTTTAATTATTAATTTTAATTTTACTTAATTTATAAATGGCTTACAGTTGTATAACATTTCTTTTTTTTGTGGTTTTTATGCAATTACGTTGTTTTTATTATTATTATTTTTTTATATATGTACTTGATGTTTTATTCATAGGTAGAAAAAAATTAAAATATTTATTTATTTTCTTTTTTTCTTTGTAAAAATCGTAAATAAATCGTTTTATTTTTTATTTTAAATAAAAATGTTTGTTTAATCTTTCCCAATAAGTGTCTGTTATTTGTTTTGCTTTTTTTTGTAAATAAATATTTTCCTTTTATAATATATTTTTTAGCTGGTTTTCTAATATATGTTTTAATTTCTTTTACGTTTTTAAGGTTTCAAGTAAGTTACCGTTTGTTTTTTTGTTTTGTTTTTTTTTCAATACTGTTCGGGTGTGTGTGTAAGTTTTTTAAATATATAACATTTTTTTAAAGAGCTTTTGAAGGATATATCAAAGTTTCCTTTGAGTAATTGCCATCGAAAAAAGATTTAAAAAATAGTTAATTCTTCTGTTCTTGCTTAGAATATTAAACCTGTTTAATATTTTCAGAATATAACTTTGGATCCAAAAGCATAATAATTCCACATTCACAGTTTTATGTAAAAGTCAGTTGCAATACATATAACCATATACACGTATTTAGATAGCATTTCCATGAACGCTTTCAGTGAATATAATTTCATTTCCAAGTAAATTTTTTTATTAAATAAATTTAATATATAAAATTTATTAGCTGACCTTTAACGAAATCGGTTTTTGTGAAAATGTTTTTCTTGCTAAGATCTTTTGAGAATATAATTTTATAAAAAGGAGTTTGTTAAAGTATACTTTTTTATGACCATGGATACAGGCGTAAGTGATTTTTAGATTAAAGAAAACTGCCTGTATGTAAGAACCTTCAAGCAAAAGATCTTGCAACAACCTCATTATATCTTTTTTCCTCTTGCAGCAACACAACACGCAGGTAAACGCTATTTATTTCTTCAATATCTGTATATTTTTTCTCTTACACAAATTAGATATAAAGTAGTAACAAATAGGGCACAATAGAAGCTATTACTATGACATAATTCACAATAGCAACGTTTACCCCCAAAATATTCACAATACCTATTAGGTGGGAATGGGGATATAAATATGTCCCCATAGTGGTGAATATAAGCCAAACAAAGATACGCGACATTGTCGATACTTGTGTGATGGTATTTCTTTTTAAAAATTTGTCATTTAATATAAATATAAAGTTTGGTTACATTTTCGTGTTATTATGTAATTTTTTTATATGTAGAAAATTGTCTAAACTTATCCGAAAACTTTTTTCCAAACAAAATTTGTATAAAGAAAATCTACTGCATATTGGGTACGTGCACAAGTACAGAAACAGATCAATTCAGTAAACTTTCTATTATAGTAAAGAAATAGTACCTGACTTGTTATTAACATCAAATTCTGTTATATAAAGTTTATTTAAAAGTTTACTAACTTCTTATTTTAACGTTTTCGTTAAAAATATAAATATTAACCATTTTGATGTTAGCAAACTCTTGTGAATGGAAATGCGCAATTTTTTGTGAAAATATCTCAAATATTTTATTCTATTTATTGAGCTCAAGGTGTTTTTATAAAATTATTAAAAATTTTATTTATAAATAAAATTTATAATAATTTTATAAAGACCTAAAGCTTAATGTAATAAAATAAATAAATAAATTCCATAAAAGTGAATTAAAATTATGTGAAATTTTTTCAACATTAAAAAAATTATTTATTTTTAAGAACTAAAGTTTCAAATATTTTTCTCAGTTAAATTCAAATTTAACTAAAGTTTAAAGTTTGACCTTCGTATTCCTAATATTCAAATGAATTTGAAATGTATTTTATTCAAAATTTTTTTCTTAAAATAGATTTCAAATAAATTTTATTTTTTTATGAATATGGAGGGTGAGTGGTTTATTAACTGCAGTTTAACTTTTTTATGTTAAAACGGAAATGAAAAAATCGAATGTTATTAATTTGTTTGTTCAGAGTTTCTGTTCTTTCTTTTAATTTCATTAAGTTTTACTTGTATTTCTTTTGGAGCTTCTTCCTTATGGTTGGTGATTTAATTTATAATTATTTTTTATGTACTTTTTATTTTTTGTTTGTTTTTTTTTATAATTTAAGACTACATCTAACTTTAATGCTTTACATACTGTTTTACTTTTAAGTTTAATTTGTTTATTTTTTCTTTATGTTTTTATAATTTTTTTCTTTGTTCAATGTATTTTTCTGTTGTTTGTCACTTCCGTTTATTTTTAAGAAAGATTTCTTTTCTTGAAGTATAGAAAAAAATAAGTGAGTTTTGTGAAAGAAATTATAGTAATAAATTTATGAGTGGTTTGTTTTTTTTTTTCATTTCTTTTTAAGTTTTATCTAAAATGTATGCTATATTAATTGTTATAATTTATAATTAAATTTATAATTTTTACAAACACGCACGCATTTATTTGAACATTCATTCACATTTTTTTTATTACTTTTTTAATATTAATTTTATTTATATAAGTATGTAGTTTTCATTTATTTTTTATATGTATATAAACTATGATTTGTTTTTATTTTTATTACTTATTTTTTTATAAATTTCTAATATTTTATGTTATGTTTTTTTTATTTATTTTTATTTTAATTATAAATAATATTTGTATAAGAATTGCTAATCAATTTAATATTTTACAAGTGTAGGGTGCGCGGCGAAATGATAAGGTTGTTTTCATTTTTATTGAAGTATTGCTTGAATTGAATTCACGATCAATATATTACATATTCCGATCAACGAATAAATTAAAAAACAATGTGCACTATGCACTTATCACTTTGACGCTTTGCAAAATGCAATTTTTGATATTTTGTTAAAATGAAAGAAGAAGTACAAACAAAATAAATATACCATTATCTTTTTTAATACACATAATTTAAACACCAATTATTTATTTTACTTTTCTATGCAATACCTTTTCTCATTTTTTTAATTCAAAAAGCACAAAAGTTAAAAAAATAACCTTATCATTTTAACGCGTTTACTTTGCATGTTTTATTTTATTTTAATTTTTTTTTTGCGTTTTTTATGTTAATTTTTACAGCATGAATGATTTTGTTTAAATGTTATAAATATGTTTTACTTTTATATATTTTATCATGTTTTTTATTATTATTTTTGCAAATAATGAACTCTATGGTGGTTAAGTCACCTAATAAATGCATATTTTTTTCTTTAATTTATATATTTTTTTCATTTTCTCATTTCTAAATTAGTAATTAATTTTTGTGATTCTTTTTTAATGCTTTAAGAGTTAAATTCTTTTTTTGACAACAAGAAAGTGGCAAAATATACAATGAAAAATTATATTAAAAAAAAATAAATAAAAAATATATGAAAACAAATTTTAATAGTAATTTTTTAAAGCCTTTTAGGCTTAATTTGATTTGTTAAAATGAAAACAACACATAAAATTTAATGGCTTTTTTAAAACCCTTTTGAAAGCATCAAGATTCATTCATACATAAAATTAATCCCTTAATTAAATTCAACAAATGGTCCTTCGCACTCGCAACCTATTACATACATATATATGTATTTGTATGTAGGTATTTAATATACAATTTTAAATTAAATACAAAATCAAACTCTTTGAAAACCATCACCAGAGTTTTCACATCGGGAAAAAATTAATACTTATGCTTGTCATGCTGTTTTTGCAGGGTGATCCATACATTATTATATGTATCATCCTAAGAACCCATGGTGAAAAACTTATTTCACCATGTAAAAACCTAATAGAAGTATAAAAAATATATACATTCTGACTCATGCTGTGTTTCACACAACAACACCAACTTTTTGGTGCCATAATGTCTCACACTAAATACAGAAACGAGGCACTGGCCAATATTGATGCATGTACAACTATATACTTGCATTTCTAAGAGGTTTGGGACCTTAAATTCTTTCCATACAAAATTTATCAACTCTAAATGTTGAGTTTTACAAAATTATATTCTTACATAATAGTAACATGAAATTATTATATTTTTTGTATTTGCAAAATACCAAGTTAAGCTTACGATTTGCTATGGCGCAAGAAGGATCAAAAATTGCCCGAATTCAGAAGGACCAAAAGTTACCAAAATTCAAATATTTTACTTTTTTCAATGTTGGCATATGAGTTGATATTTTTTAGTGGAAATTTTCAGATTATAAAACTAATAGATATTTTATTGCTTGAAAATATTTAAGTTTGAATTTTAAATAATTTTTTTATCAATGCTAAATGTTGTGTTTTCCAAAATTATATTCTAAGCAATATATAAAAAGCATTTGTTATATTTGCAAAATATCAAGTCAAACTAAGCAGTTGCTTTAAAGCAAAAAGGACCAAAAGTTATAAAACTACAGATTAGTTTTCTTCGTTTTTAAATGTTTCTATGCGAATTGTTTAAATCTTAAGAAAGTTTATGTTTTCTTTTTTTATGAAAATTTTCAGATTATAAAATAAATTAATATTACTTCTGCTTGAAAATAAATAACTTTAAATTTTAAATAATTTTCTTTTTTTATAATTACGAGTACCTTTTTCTTGTTTTATTTCTTTATTTACTGTTATTTTGTTGGTAAATATTATTGATTAATTGGATAAACATTGCCATAGAGTCCAAAAAGTATGTAGAGAGGGATAATGTAAACATATGATTTTTAATCATTTCATTTTCTGTTAAATATTTCAACATTTTTTTCTCGTTTTTTCTTCCAGTGTAATAGTTAAGTAATAGTAAGTAGTACATAGTTAAATTTTCTCGTTTTTTTTTTTGTTATAGTTTTTAGTAGAGTTCGATGCCAAAAATATGTGTTTTTTTTTTAAATTTTAGTTTACTTCTTTATTATAAATCATGTTTATATAAATTTAATTTTCTTTTGTTGCTGTTGTTAAAAGGATGTGTAGAGGGGGAGTGTTTAAGGAAGAGGTGAATATTTTTTCCATTTAATTTTTGTTTGTGGATTTTTGAAAAACAAATTAAATTATCAAACTAAAGAAAGCCAAACGGGAAATAATTTTCTTTTATATAATTATTTTTTCTTTTTCAAATTTTAGTTTATAATATGCCAAAAATGTTTTTAAGTAAGTTTTGTTTCTTGTTTAGTTATTTCATATATGTATATATATTTTTTGTTCTTCTTTATTTCAAGACTTAAATGTCTAAAAACAAAAAACTAGTAGAATTTTGCTTTCTCTGTTTTTCATATATGTTATAATATATATAATGTTAGAAGTAATTTTAATTTTTGTATTTGTAGCCAAAAGTAGTAATTTAATTTAACATTTTTAGGATGTTGCTTTGCTTTCTTTTTTTGAAAATGACCTAAAGTTTTGTGTATTCATGCTTTACTTACTAAAACTGTAAGTTTTCTTTTAAACGTTTTATTTTCTCAGTGTATTTTTTACTTTTAATTACTACGTTTTTTTGTTTTTATTACTTTAAATTATTATTATAATCTTTTTTATATAATATATAATTTTTTATATAATCTTGTTTTTGTTTTTTAAATATATATAATTTGCTTTTGTTATTTTAAATTTCGATTACGACAATGTTAAACCAACTAATCGTTTGTTTTCTTAGCATTTTTTTTCTCTTTTAAGTTAATAAATTACTATTTTTCATATTTATTTTTCATCATCTTAAGAAGTTTATTGAGTTTAATGCATAGAAAATTTAGACACAATCGATTATTAAACTGAGTTTGCAAGCGATGGATATTTTAATCGAATTTTCATGGAAATGACTTTAATTCTCATTGTTGTTTTACTCAACTACGCAATTCATTTTTTAAACCAAGCTTAATAATCGTTTATGCATATGCAAGGCTTTTTAATTTTCATTTCATAACAACCCTGTAATAGCTCATTCATGCTCATGCTTGTTTGTGGCTTAGATGCATTTCATTTCTATGTATTAAAACTCTATGGTTTGTTATTGTTTTTGTTAAAATAAAATAGTAGCGTTTTGTTTTCTTTTATTTCTTGTTTTTTGTTTTTTAAGTTTATTTTATTATTTTAATTAAATAGAAATGTTTAGTGAGAATTTTTTTGTTTTAATTGTAAACTTCTTTAAGTTAAAAATAATGGCAGTCAATCAAGTTTTATTTTTTTTTTAGTATTATTATTTTTTTCTTTTAACATTTTCAAGTAGAAAATTATTTAGCAAAAAGAAATTGTTGCTGTTGAGATTTCATTTTTACATTGTTTCAAAGATTACAACCCAATGAAGCAAAAAAGAATAAAACCAGCAAGAAATTTCATTGCAATACAAGAATATTTATGAAAATATAACAATTGCCTTTTTCACTACGTCGTAAAATACCATTTAGCCTCAAAAATTATACTTGAAACCAAAACAGATTCTTTAATTTTGTTTTTGTTTTAAATAAACTCAAACGAAAATCATATAATTTTCAGTATATACCACATATTATAAAAATGTGTGCCCATTCCACAAAATCACCTGTATCATGTTTGGTGTTTGTTTACGTCAAATTCGAAATTTTGTAATATATGAAACAAAATTTTGGATTTTGTGTTTAATAAATGTACATATTATTAAATGGCGACTATCAAGACGAAAAGCGCCAAACACGATAACACCCATTATTTAATTGATTTGACAAACCTAAAATTGCTTAAAATACAACTCTGCACAGTACATATTTAACTGTAATAATAAATAGCCAATAGTTTCATTATATTTCCATAAATCCAATCATAAATAGATGCTCACAAACTACAACTCCCAGTAATAAGAATTTCCAGATATTAGAATCTATAATTTCAACAAAGTCAACGCTGTGAAATTATTCACTAGGAAGATCTCTCGCATGAGCTAATTTTTATTCCACAAACATAGCGAAATATGTTTGTATTAAACGTAGCTGAAATTAGTTCAGATGCTTGACGAGTTTTGCACAAGGCATGTCATGTTTTGCAACTTGTGAAATGTTCAGTCGTATAATTCTTATATAATTCATAAAGTGAGGCTTTAACGAATTTGGTTTGACAATTTTTTTGAATTAACATTTTTTCACAAAATTCTTTTAGGAGTTGTATATTAAATACAAGCGTTTAACAAATAGCCAACGCCAGGGCAATTCGAACTTTTTTTCTGTTATATGTATATAAAAGAATGCTTAAATATATAAAGAAAAATATTTAAAAAATTAATTTAAAAAATATATTTAAAAAACTAATTAATAAAATATATTAAAAAAATTAATTAAAAAATATATATAAAAAATTAATTAAAAATACATTTCAAAAATTAATTAAAAAATATATATAAAAAATTAATTAAAAATATATTTAAAAAATCAATTTAAAAAAATATACGTATTTAAAACATTAATTAAGAAAATATATTTAAAAAATTAATTAAAAGAATATATTTAAAAAATTAATTAAAAATATATTTAAAAAATTAATTAAAAAATTTATTTAAAAAATTAATTAAAAAAATATATTTATTTAATTAATTAAAAAAAGTTTAAAGAATTAAAAAAATGTTAGAAGAAATAATAATAGAAATTTTTTTAATATTTAAATAAAAAATTCTAAAAAATGCAAAATATAATTTAGAAATAAATAAACAAAATAAAAAATAAATAAAAGTAATAAGCACTGTTATGAATGACGACGTCGACGTCACATCAACTCAACAGTAAAATATTATTACTTGTCTGCAAGTTGTCGATAACAATTAAATCGGTAGAACAAGTCAGGCACATTATATCGATAGAACAAGTCAGTTTCTGTCGAAAAAACGTGAACAAGCGGCAATTTTTTGCTGTCGTCTTGATATGGCGTCGATGTCGTCATTTATAATAAGGGCGAATATAAAAAAATATACACATACATATATAAAAAAGAAATTAAAAATATATATGTACATATGTATATATACAAAAAATTAAAAAATTATTTTAAAAAATTTTGACATATACTCAATGCATTGCAAGATCATGCCCTCAGTGCCAGTCGTAATAAAAGTATAAAAACCAATAAAAAAATAAATAAAAATAATTAAAATATACCTTTTCGCACTAGATTCCAATACGACCAATTTAGTTTTTGAATTAAAATAAAAATAAGAACACAATTTTATTATACTTTTTATGCTCAAATGCATATTCATTAGTAAATAAAAGTAATAGTCTAGAAGTTCGAAAAATTCCGAAATTCGAATTGCCCCGTAAAAAAAGAGTTTTTGGTTTATTAGCACGTACAGTTCGGGGCATTAAAATAATTAATACAAGAATTTATATTGAATTCGAATGAGTGTCAAATTGTACGAAAACATTTAAAAAATATTTTGACTGATAGTTGTAGTTGCTGGTTAGAAAGCTAACTTTAGCTAGAATTTGACAAGAAACGGAACTGCTATCCCAAATTTCTTATTATTGAATTATAAAGAATCCAATTCTCTAGTTCTTTTCTTTCAACTACTTTCATCAAGCGTAATCTTTTGTTTAAAACTAAATTTGAATAAATAACTAAAATTTTCTAACTTAAATAGAACTAAAAGGAATTTGTTTCATTTTTGTTTGTTTGTTTGTTTGCTTGTTTGTTTTTGTTTTCGTATGTTTATACATATTGAAATACTTAAAAATTACAGTAATAATAATATGCTACACTTGATGTTACACTAAATTAATGCAACGTGACGTTACATTTTACTATATTAAATTAAATAAGACGTGTGGTTGCTAATATTTATCTCCTTAAACTTTCACAAGAAAACTTTAAATGCACAAAAACCGGGATTACAAAAGTTGATGGTCAACAAATTGGTGGTTGTGATGCTGTTGTTGTTGGTGGCAAACCATACTTTATAAAAGGAAGTTAATTAATAGGCATTACTTTGTTATCTCTTATACTGTATATAAAACAAAAAAAATGCCAACTGTTTTTGGGAAAGAAATAAAAAGGATCACATTTAACAAACGAAAGGGAAAATTTATATACAAAATGGAAATTTAGAAAGAAAAATATTTTAAAAGATTTTTTTTTTTTGTGTTTTATAAACTTAGAAAGAGGTGAAAGATAATTTTGATGGAAATAGTAATAAAAATATATGTGAAGTTTTTTTAAACCAAATGATGTATAGTACCATGTGTAGATTGTTGTTGGTGTTGAGGATGCTGTTGTTGTTGTTGCTGCTGTTGTCCCACTGTATTGGTTGTTGAGGATGTATATGCTGAAGTTGTTATTGTTGTTATGGTTTTATTAAACATATTCCTGGTAGCTGCTGCATTCGAACCTGAGGAAGCGATTGATGTTGTTGATGAAGATGTTGATGATGCTGATTTTATTGATGTTGAATGTTGTATGGAATGCGACAAGCCAGGTCATCGTCTATCGTCTTTAGATTTTTAGTACGATTTATAGCACAAATTGGTTTTAATATGAGTTAACATGTTTTTTTGAGTGGTTGTTTTTAAATTTTACAATTTTTTTTATTTTTTTAATTGTTATAATTTTTTTTTGCAAAATTTATTATAACAATTGTCATAGAAATAGAAAAAGAGAAGAAAAACACGGTAGTTTATTTAATACAACAATATTTCACAATAATTTTTGTTCAATTTAATTAAATTATTGGTAGAATATTTTTAAATAATACAAAACTACAAAGAAAATAAGCTACATTTAAGATATGTAAATTATATTAAAATTAAAACAATTGAAATTAGATTTAAAAATAAATTTACAATAATAAAAATAATTACAAATATAGTTATGTTTTCATTTTTAATTAACTTTTCAAACAAACATTACAAGTTTAGTGCAATAATTCGAAACTATTGGCCTATTTTTGTGAAAGCCCTTGTTTCTTTTCAGTTTGAATTATAATCATTCACTGAGCCGTTAAGACAATGATGATGAATAGGTATTTCTTAAAAAAAATGCCTACTGAACTTCTTACTCATGAAACTATGCACGTCCTTTATAGAAAACTAACAGTTCTATAGAAATCAAAAACAGCGAATCTGATCTGACATTGTAAAGAAACTTTAATAACTAGTTTCATAGCCAAAAATTTTAAAATACTTATTTTAAACACATTAAGTTGTATTATATTAAGCAATTTCAGGATGGAAACGGATAATTTTAAACTAACAGCCATGGCACAGGGCGGTTAGTGGTTTTAATACTGAACATCAAGTCTTTCTTTATTTATTTACTTTTTTTTTAATTTTGGTAAGTTTCGAAACATATTTTAACGGAAATTGGCATCCCCATTAGTGGCAAGCTATCATCCTTTTTAAATATTAGTGCCTTTTATTTATTATGTGATCAAGTAAGTCTATATGCCGTATTTCATTGGTTTTTACACCACATCTCCATAAAATCACTAATATTTAATAGATTAATTGAATTAGTCTAATATTTAATAATTAATTGAATTGCAATTGTCGAATAGCCGATAATAAATATATAATTTTTTTGTATTGGCAACTGCATGCATATTCAATTTCACTTGTATGGCAGCACTGTAACATTTGCTGTGGTGGATTTATTTACTTGCTTTTAGCGTTGCCAGAATAATGATGATTTTGCCACATTTTTCATGATTTTTTTTGTTAACAATAAATGTGATTTGATGATAATCTCTTTGGAATGATTTTTTTATAAATTAACTTTATAGATGTATTTGTTTGAGAATATTTTATGAAAATATTAAAGGGTATGATGTTAAATGAGTCGAATAATTTAGATATATAGAGACGTGTAAGACAACTTGCGTTTTTTCACAACTCGTAAAACAAAAATACAACATTTACTGCCTGTTCGCCGATGTCGAAAGCTATCGTTCGATCGAATAAATAACATTTAAAACAAAACAAAATTTTAAAAATTGTTTTTGTTTTAAATGTTATTTATTCGATCGAACGATAGCTTTCGACATCGGCGAACAGGCAGTTAATGTAATTTATTTGAGATATTGTCCCAGTTATTTATTAAACATTTTCTTTCTTTGTTGCATGCTAAATATGAAATCTACTGATTTAGGACCCTATCAAATGCAGCCATAAAGAAAACGTTAATATATATTTTCTTTTTTGTTTATAGTGAAAAGTTATGTCTTTAAAATCTATAAGAACAAATCAATTTAAAATATGAAGAAAAACTCATAAATAAATCAAAATCAAGATAAAAAAAAAGAAATAAACAACTACAAATAATTTTTAAAAATCACGTTTATAAAACACATATTCAAACTTACCATGACTCTGTTGTTCTGAATGTTGCACCGCACTGGCCGGTATCATTTGACCACCCGGCACTAAGGCGGCCGTCGATGATGATGTTGAACTAACGGAAGGCGAAGATATTGCTATACTACCAGATTGTACCGAACCAGCACCCGTATTGGTACCCTCATCCGTGGTACGCTTAAAGAAATTATGCTGCAACGCATAGTACGGTGTGACACGTGTTTTGGGATCAAAATCTAACATTCGTAATATTAAGTCTTTAAATTTTAAATAATCCGCCACCGAATGGCCGGGCTCATCCATACGTCGGCCACCCGGACCGCCCGTTTCGACGCCAAGTATATCGTGTAGTTTGCGGGACCCAGGTGGTTTATATTTACGACCATTTTGGCTTTTCTTCAAAACATACGAACCATCCGAGACAATTATATCGAAAAATTTACGTGTCTTATGACCCTGATCGAGCAAATATTTGGGCGGCATACCCAAAACCTCGACGATTTTGTTCATTTGATCGACTTCATTGCAGCCAGAGAACAATGGTTCACCTGTGTGCATTTCGACTAAAATACAACCCAATGACCACATATCAATGGCCAAATCATAAGGTATGCCTAATAAAACTTCCGGTGAACGATAGAAACGTGATTGTATATATTGATATATCTAAAGGAAACAAAGAGTAAGAGAAAGAGACAGTGAATATAAATGATTAAATTTTTTATATTAATATAAAAGGTAATATCACTTACCCTTTGACCCAATTGACATGAACTGCCAAAATCAACTATTTTAATAGCTGATCTTTTGGGATTGCAAAGCAATATATTTTCGGGTTTAAGATCACAGTGGATTATATTCAGTTCGGGAGTACTCAAGAAGAGCAAAGCAGTGCATAGCTGTTGAGCAAATTTTCGTGTTAAATTCAATGAGACACCACGAAAATTTGTATTACGTAATAAATCATATAAATTATAGGATAATAATTCAAATACTAAACATAAATGATTGCGCCACATAAAATGCCGTTTTAGTTTAACTAGATAAAAGAGAAAAAATATATGAAAAATATATAAAAATATATTATTAAGGGCCATTATTACAACTTAAAGTTAGTTAAAAGTAGGATTTTATATTTTATAAAAACTTTATCATTTGCATAATTTTATTTTAACCGAAAGTGAGCGATAAATTACAGGTAAGTTCATCCTACCTGGTTAAATCCAATTTGCAATAATGGAAAGCTTTTTATACATCTGATAAAATCTTACTTTCAACTAACTTTAAGTTGTAATAATGACCCTAAAAATATTTAGATTTTTGTATTTAACTAAACTTTGTGAAAAATATAACAAAACAAAGTTGTGGGAGCAAATTCACAAGCTTAACAAATATGGCATCATCAATATTGCCAATGTTTAGGTGATGCCATACTTGTTAAGTGAATTATTTTACAAAATAGATTCCCACCAAGTCTCAATGAGAACGGCAAGGGAGCATGTAAGTTATGATTTTTATTTAAGGTACGACTCTATTGATTTACTATTTAATTTCATAAAAGAAGTAAGCAAATATATTTAAATGATCTGAATATAAAAAAAATGCAAATCACATCCCACATTAATTTATGACCTCATACAGTTTACGCGATTTTTGGGCTTGTCCCAGGACTTTCTGCACACTGCGCAAGTGCAGCATACTATTAATTTCTTAAAAAAAAATTATTTTTACACAAAAATTTAATAAAGTACAAATTGTTAATAAAGTACTAAAAAATTAGTTAGACCACAATATTTATTTCAATAATATTCCCAATAGGGATGTCTAAAGATGCCACATTACCGAGAACTGTTTGTTTACAAACTAAAATTAACGTGCCATCAAAGAACATCATTTATCACAAGTTTAATTAAATATGTCTATAAAATTGTCTAAACAGCGTATTTCTAAATTCTTACCGATATAATATTTATTTTCTGCATCTGCACGATTCATCATTTCCAATAGTTTAACCTCAATTTGTGCCTGATTTAGGAACGGTTTCTTATTCTTAATTATCTTTATTGCTACATAACCTTGCTCTTCGTGGTCGTAGGCCTTAACCACTTGTCCAAAACTGCCTTTACCTAAAAGATTTTATTAAAAATATATATAATATACATAAAAAACAATTCCTATAATAATACCTATTAATGAATCAATTTCATAACGATCCAAAAATCTTTCACCATGTTTAATTATATAATCATGATTATCGTCATCATAGCCATCATTATATAATTTACGTTCCTTTTTATTAGAGGAATCATCTTCACCTTGGGTCTGTTGGGCACGACGTTTCTTTTTTGCATAATAGACCTGGAATTTGAGGAACAAACAAAAATACCATAAAACAGCTACTTTTTTATAAATTTTCAAATTTCAAAACCCACAAGATGACCCATTTTATTAATATATACAAAGATGAGAAATAATAAAATCTAATAAATATAAAATGTATTTTTTGACACAAAACACAGAAATTTTTAAACAACAACTTATAAATATTATTCATTATTTTCGGAATGTTTATAAACAACAACAAATTGAAATTAAACCATTAAAGGAAACAGAGAATAAAAATAAAAATTAGTGACATTTCAAATGTTCTAAAGAATTTTAAATACATATGCTTAAAATTTTACTGTAGACTTTATGTAGTCGCCTGAAATGTAAAAGGTGTTAAGTGAAAAAATTTCAAATCGACTTTTTGATTGATTATAATGTATTTTTGTTATTTGCATCATAATCAATTCAAAATACCATTTTGTTCCTATGCCATTTTGGTCATTCAGGTCATAAACAAATTATTTTAATATTTTTTCTTATATGCAAAATATTGAAATAATTTTCGCTATCGTTTGTGAATGAAAGTATAACTCGAATTTTCTTTTTCGATTTATTTTGTGCCGATTTACACAAACAAACTGATAATGGAAATGTAAACACAACTAAGAGCGCATGTGCTTTAGTGCTACAAGAAATAGCACAGCAATAAAATTGCAATCAAACTCATTCTTTGCCAAAACAGAATATTTAAGGGAAATTTCAAACATTCAAAACCTAGCAGCCAAGCAGAAGATAACCATGGATAGACGAGCAACCCAATCAAACAGCCAGTCCAGGAACAAAAAATGCATTCACACACACATACACCAATGCTAAATATCCTGTCAGTTTGACATTTCTTTCATGTATCTATAGAATTTATAGAGAAAACCAAAGTTAAATAACCAACCAGCCATACAGCCAACCAGCCGGCCTTCTCATCCTACTTGCAGTTTTACTTCCCGACATGTATAGACTTGCATCATACAAACATACATTCATATGCCAATGTATACATGTACTCCTGTAGAAATGTGTTTGTGCTTATGCATGGGAGTGTGGCTCTCACCCATAAAAGTATGCAATGAAAAATCAAAAATTGCAAAAAAGTTGTTGCTAACCCGTAGAACATTTAGAATTCTGGCTGTGTATGTATGTTAGGCTACAACAGAAAAGAAAGATGTAGAAGTGATAAACAAGAAGAACAAAAAAAAAACATACACTCACAAAATGAAGAAACAGCAACGGAAACAAGCACATGCAGAAATTATGAGAGATAAATAACAAACTAATAGAGACAGCATGTAAAAATCCCTTATAGACAGCGTTGCCATGGTGGAATTTTCATTTCCTCTCAAATGAGGCAATTTTTTTTAGATTAAGATATTTTATTTATATATTAGGTAATACATTTCTTTATTGATGAAGAATTTAGTTCCCCACTGTGTGTAAACTTACACATATGGAAAGTCAAATGAAAAATTTGTAATATATTAAAAAAGTTTTTTTAGTGGAACTGAGACCTAGAAATTAATTTCTGAAATTTTCTTTAGGTTTTCCATATAAATTGCGCGTTGGTGATATAATTTACACAATTATCAGCCATGCCACATTGTGCAATTCCGTTCGGAATTGATTCCATGTATCGAAAAAAAAAATCAGTTAAATTGTACACAAAATATTAAATTGCAACAAAAAGAAGTTCAAAGTAAAGAAAACTCAGCAAAAAAAACCTTTTCGTAAACGGTATTTAGCAAACATAAAATAACGAGTACAAAAAATCGTCACCGAATTCCCAAAAAGAAACAAAATGGCAACGCTGTTGCAACCACCCGAGAAAGGGAGAGATGTTATAAAGGAAAAAGCAACAATATATAATTAAGAAAAAAAAACAAAAACAAAACTTTATGCTATAAGCAACACCAACCTTAAAATTATAGTGCGAAAAATAAATATATGCATATACATACATATATAAAGAACAGAGAATATCAAACATTAAACACTGACAAAAATTTCAATAAGGATATTATTCCTAGAACAACAGTGTAAACAAATAACGAAAAAGAGAATTTCAAAAGAAGACAAAGTTTAAACAAGAGAACTTTAGAAGAGCTACTTTTTAATGTTAATGCTAATAAAGTTGCGCCTAAAAGTCTGCTTAGATATTTGCAAATTATACAGGAAAAGTAGCAGCAACAAAAACAAGCCCCAACCCAACATTGCCAGCACATGCAAACAAACCGAATTCGATAAACGCTTAAAAATGGGTGTATGCCAACAGCAGCTGACGTTTACGTCCGAAGCTAACGTCCCTTTCACGAAATAAACCCTAAAGCCAGCGCAACCAAGCACATACACTAACAAACTCTCGCTCATATCAAAAATGGCCCATCCATCAGAGAAAATCAGCAAAGAGAGAAGTTATTTGAAATAAGTGGATGATAAGTTTTTGTATACAATAATTATCCATTTATTTTAGGGGGCACAATGCAAAGTAAACAGTGCGGGAGAGAGTATACAAATAAATGAAGCTTTAATATTTTGTAATATTTATGTTAAGGGGTTTATGCCATTAATAACTATTATTTCAACAAAAAAAAAAGCTTTATTTTTCGGTAAAAATTTAGTATTTAAGGCAATTGTGATGTGACCGCAATTCGCTGTGTATTTCTACGTTAGTATTACATAGTCGATGTCTGACACTTTACATTATTAAACTTAAGCAGCTGCCAAGGCTGCCAGATTGGAAGAGTTTAATCTTAAATACAAACGGTCATATGAACATTAGAGGCGTAATAACATATTAAGCAGTGTAGCAAATACTAATAATAATATATACAAATTATTTTAAAGATCTAATTCTTAAAAAATAGTTTATGCTTATGTGATTTTTTGTTTTAAATTTGTCAGATAAGCAGCTTATTTCTTCTTCAACAAAATTAAAAGTATTTCGATAACTTTCATCAAAAGAAATTCTAGATCAAACTAATGATTTAGGAAATATAATAAAAACAGCAGATAAATGCTTAACATTTATAATATATCAATATATTATAATCAAGCAATAATTAGAGATGGGGAATTACGTACTAATCAAAAGTGCGTTAACTTATAAAATGGATATACAGTCATGTCACAGAGTTCCTTCTTTGGTTCTTCAGAAAAAAATTTAACTATTTTTAGCAACGAAATCATCTTTCATCATTAACACCTTGAGTGAAATTAGAGAGTGACATTAAAATTTATTTCATTCCAAGAAATTATTTGTTCAATTCCTTTCTAAATTAAATAAATAGCAACCGTTTAGCCAAAATAATGGAAGATTTGATTAAAACTCTAAAGACTACATGACAAAAAAAAATAAATATTTCTAGAGCAGACATTATCATTTATTGTAATTGTGTTCAAATCACGAAAAGTCATAATCGTTTTAATAAATAAATACAGCTTTGGAATAGAGCCATGAGAATTTTTTTTCCTTTTATAAAGAATTCTCGACAGGAATTTTATGTTGCAAAAAATTTATTTACTTTTAATAATTCCAAATCGAAAAATTCTCAAAGATTGGTTCTGTGGTTTGTTATTTTCAGGACTCATTACCACTTGTCCAAAATCCCAAAGAAAACATTCCCCATTATGTGGCATCACCAAAAAGGTTAGTTTTTACCTCTAGCCAACACCAAGAAATGCAAATACCAAAAACAAAGAGTCCACAAACATAAACAGACACTCTCCACACAACAAACTAAAAACAGAAAATTCTGTTCAGATCTGCAGCCATTCCAAAAAATAAAATAAAATGCTGGCAGCGCTGCCTCTGCTGCATGCAAACTAACAAATTAAAATAAAACATACTTAAACACAACACTAGCGTTTTTCATACTGCTAGTCAGGCACACACACACACACACCTTCCAACGGGTTTTTTACATGACTTCATAAGGCAAGTTGTGGTGTTGTCTGCCTGAATCTGTATTGTGGGTTTAGTGCTCAATTTTACATGGCTCTCATTGACAAACAACAACAATGGCATAACCGTATGCTTAGCGCCACTCATTTCCACAGACACAACCACACACACCCGCTCACTTTTTGAAACAATAATAAGAAGCAGCCAAACAGCAAAAATAATGCAAATTAAACAACAACAAAAATGGCAACAGCATCATTATTATCATTGACTGGCTACGTCATTATCACCAACATCACAATTATCATCATCCATATTGTCATCAAGAGAATCGTGTGATATGGAAATGAAAGTACATATTCAACAGCGTGTTAATGGTGTACATCCGGTTTTCTTTATATTTTGGGAAGTAAAATACTACATTTTTTTTATTTATTGTTATTTTTACTGCCTACACAGTCATACATTTGTATGTAAGTATGTACATACATACATTATATATGGATATGTAATTAAATGAATAATGAAAGCAAGTATGTATATTAAATAAGAAACTTTTCCAAATATCAATAGAAAATAATATAAGAAATAAAAGTTAAAAGAAACATTACATTGGAAATAATTTTTTATCCTCTGTCATATGATGCCCATCATCACGAAGGGTTCTGATAATTACTATTTTTTTATCCTCGGACTACAAGTTGCGCAAGGAATGGCATTTTTTATAGAACTTAAATATGCTATCCATGAATATCAGCTTTCTGAACTTGCAATTTTGATCGCTTACTTTATGTTCATGTGTTTTGTTCTGAGGAATATTACATATATATAGATAATTCACACTGCGAACATTTTTGTGTTCGTTTCTGATATGTATGCAATATTTTCCAAAAAAAAAAATATTTAATTTTGTAATAATTCTTTAAGCTTTTAGAGGTCCTTTTATGTAAAAAATGTTAAAATATTTATATATTTATATTTTTTCAATAACAAAAAGATAGATTTTGAACAAAATGAAATTTCGTCTCATTTTTTGAACAGACCTCGTACATAGTGTTTAGTGAAATTTTGCGATACGCTTTCGAAAATTAAAAAACTATTTTTTAACCGTATTTATAGCGACATAATTGCTCACAAAATTGTGTGACGCACGCTACACAAAACGCAAGTAGGTTTAAAAGCTGAAGTGTGATTCAGATAATAGAACTTTCAAACAACTTATTTGAAGGCAAAAAGTGTTGCTGGTTTTTATCAAAAAACGTGGCGCATACTATGTGATGCACGTTACATTTTCTCCAGTTCACTCAGTAAATCAACTACGATCCTTCCACTGAGGTGGCTTAGTTTATAATTTTTGATAGTTCACATGAATATATTTATTTCATTTAACTCTAGGGAATAATTCATTGCAGACTGTTTAAATACAAAATGTATAACATATATGACAAGCTAGATGAGAAAAGTGCTTGATTTTCTTGCAGTGTAGTATTTTCTTAGACGCCTTGGCATAGGCGGAAGGTAGTGACAATAAGCGAAAATATAGGAAAACAAAAGAAAAATAAATGATATATTTTTTTTTTAATTTTTGTGAGAAACGCAATTGTGACGCAAGCTACAGAAATTATCATAATTTTTTTTCTAGAATTTTAATTTTTGAATTACATATTACAAAAAACTTTATTCTACTCACACTATAAAAATAACATTCTGTGACGCACGCAACATGGCATGGGGACCTGACATTTTATATCGCAAATTGTTTACTATAATTGAAGAGAATATTGAAAATACATCTTTTGATCGAACGATGCGTCAAGCATCTCTTAGTATAAAAATTAACCTTATTTTTTGTGACGCACGCTACAGAAATTATCATAATTTTTTTTTTAGAATACCAATTTTTTATTACTGTAAAAAACGTCATCCTACTTACAGTATAAAAAAATAACATTCTGTGACGCACGGCATGGGGACCTGCCATTTTAAAGCTAATTTCTAACTTTGCGAAATAGTGAGCAAATTGTTTGCTATAATTAAAGAGAATATTGAAAATACATATATCTTTTGATCGGACAATGCGTCAAGCATTTCACAGTATAAAGAATAACCTTATTTTCTGTGACGCTCGCTATAAGGCATGGGCACCTAACATTTTATAGCTAATTTCAATTTAGCATCAAGCATCGTTTATGTTAGTAATAGATTTTAACACTTGTATGGTGACCTTAAAAACAATAAAAAAAACATGACCTTTAACGCGAAAGAAGCTTCCTGCTTGAGGTATTTCGCCATCAGTCGAGTTCATACCTATAAAATCATTATATGTCTGATTGTTTAGTTCAGCGTTACATAGTCTGTTGCGTGTTACGAGTATTTTGAATTTAGACTAACGAAGAAAAAAAATTTAAATAACATATGAACAGCAAGAAAGAAAAGAGCTGTATATCATTAAATCGACACACGTCGCTCACTTGACAATGGCAAAGATAGAAACATTATAAAAATAAAAAAAAACCAACGAAATAAATGACAAATAGAAAACAAAAATCCAACGAACAGTAAATAAAATTTGAAATCAAACGACAAACGTTTGCTTAGAATTGCCCTTGACCCATAAAATGATTTAAAAAACCACGCAGTACGTATAAATAAATAAATAAATCAATCAAATGGTATAAAATAAAACTGAAACACCAACAACAACAACAACAATTTGTTGTTTTATTTATTTTCTTGTGGGTATTTGAAACTCATGTTCACACGTATTTCTTATTATTATTACTATTTTTTTAAATTTTTTCTACTTTTACGAATTTTAAAGAGACTTACCTCATTTATATGCTTGTAGGTCTTGATTAAATCTACACTTAATTTCCTTAACGGCGCCGATGCAGGATCACGGAAATGTGTTGGAATTCGTGCTTGCATAGCACGCACTTCGGATGAAGACGTTGGACTAGATCGCTGTAAAAGAAATAGCAATTATTAAATAATACATAAACTTTTATAATTTGATGAGAAAAAAATGGAAATAAATCTGCAGCTTTTAAATGAACTAATTTTCCTTTGAAGGCCTGGCAATTTCCTGATTTTAACTTTTTTTTTCTAAATTAGTCCATTGTTTTCATAATAGGGAAAGGTCTTGGCAACTTTTTTTAGAATATTGAATTTAGGGTAGCCATTTTATTTATTATTTCACTTCCGTCAAATTTACTAAAATACCGACATGGTAGTGAAAATTGTTGTCAGTACTGACCAGCAATTGGTGATACACCTCCGCCATTTACACAGCCCGAGCACTAGAGCGGGCTAGAAAAATTTGGCTAATTACTGGTGTCAATCAATCAATTGGAACTTATTTACCTTAAAAAAAAATCCTCTGCTCTTTTGTTGCATAAAAGTTTTGAGTTTTCAATTTAAGGCCTTAATTTTATAAATCACTTTGAGTTAGTGAAATTTCAAAGAATTTTACTCTCTAATTTTTTCATACTGATTTTTAACGTTCTCAAAGGCTATCAAATTGTGTACGAAACAACAACTATTTTTTAAATTCTTTACAGATTTGTTTTGGTTAGTTACGAAATTAAAACCTAAACAAAAAGTAAAGCTGAATAGTCAAGGAAAATTTGTCAAACTTACATGATGCATAACATCGCGATGTGTAGCAGGAAGCTCTTCTTCACCTACAAAACGGCCATACAGAGGAGCATGACGCTGACGTCCACCACCACTGCCAGCTTCAACGGCAGCTGCCGCACTGGATACATAAGCTGCAGATACTGGAAATAAAACAGAAAAAATATTCCAATTAAAAATTTTTACAAAAATTAATATTAATTAAAAAGTAATTTTTTTCTTTTTTAATTTAAACAAGGTTATTCAAGATTATAAACTTTTAGTAATATTCTTCTTCACAACGAAACGATATGGCAAAACCTTTTATATATAAATGAGTCCCTCATATTTTTTATACTTCTTTCTTATTTTATTTTATTTTTATTTTTTTGTGGTACACTTTAAAGCATTTTATCGTCTATCAATATTGATGAAACCGCTATGGTTTGAAAGATATTATCATACAGAAGTGCACAATGCATAAAAATATTTTTTTTGAGCTTTTAAAATAAAAGTGTTTTAAATTTGCTCAAAAAGTGGCAAAAAAATATTCTATTTTGTTTTTGCTGTTTATAAACGTTTAAAAGTCTCTATAATTGTGCTACACACTCGTTTGTGCTACACTTTTTATTTTTAATTATTTATTTTTTTATATATTTATTTTTTTATATATTTATTTTTTTATATATTTATTTTTTTATATATTTATTTCTTTATATATTTATTTCTTTATATATTTATTTTTTTATATATTTATTTTTTTATATATTTATTTTTCTTTATTAATTTTTTATTTAGTTATTTCTTTTTTTTAATTTATTTTTGCTTTTTGTTATATTATTTATTTATTTTTTGTTATTTATTTATTTTCATTTATTTACTTTATTTTTAATTTATTTTTTTTTAATTTATTTTTTTTTATTTTATTTATTTTTTTTAATAATTTTTTCTTTATTTATTTTTTTAATTTACTGTTTTTTTTATAAATTTTTTATTTATTTATTTTTTTAAATTTATTTATTTTTTTTTAATTTATTTTCTCTTAATTTATAAAATTGTTCTGGTTTCTTGACCACTTTTTAATTATTATTATACTCTAATATTTTTAAGCTTAAGGTCTCTTTATTTTATTTATTTGTTTTAAATATATTAATTAATATTTCGTCACTCCTTTGTGTGACTTCTTCAGGAAATTAATTATTTTATTTGATGTGAAAAAATTGTTGTTTATGAAACAAAATTATTTCTCAACTAAATACAAAAAGCTGCAAACAAAATTAAATGTTGTTTGAATCTTAATTAATATATGTATTTTACGAAATATTAATTAATATATTTTAAATAAAAATAAAGAGTCCTAAAGCTTAAAAATATCAGAGTATAATAATTCTTTTAATTTATATTATTTTAATTTATTTTCTTTTAATTTATTTTATCTTTTTTTTAATTTATTTTTTGTTTTTTTTTTTGTTTATTTTTTTAATCCATTTTTTTAATATATTTTTTACTAATTTTTTTAATCTATTCATATTTTTAAATTAATTTTTTTTCTAATTTATTTTTTATAAAATTTATTTTTTTTTTAATTTATTTTTCTTTTTAATTTATTTTATTTTTTATTTATTTTTTTACTTATGTTTTCTTTTAATAATTTTTTATTTTATTTTTTATTTATTTTCTTTTTAATTTATTTTCTTTTTAATTTATTTTTTTTTTAATTTATCTATTTTCTTATTTTTTTTATATATTTTTTTTTATATAATTTTTTATATATTTTTTATATATTTTTTATATATTTTTTATATATTTTTTATATATTTTTTATATATTTTTTTATATATTTGTTATATGTATGTATTTTTTAATTTTTTTTTGTAGTATATACATACATATATACATGTTTTAAAACGTATTTTTATAGACATGCAGAATATAAATATTTCGTCTAGATTTTTGTCTTAAAAAAGCATTTTAATGGGTTTCAAAATCAGAAAATAAAATATTTGTTTCGATTTTCTATATATAAACGTCACAAAGGTCTCCCTATAATTATTTAGTGGCTGGTAGAAGGCGAACAAGGGTACTACCAACAACTCTTAATATATAAAAAGAAATGTATTTATTTTAATAGCCTAAATTGCACATACATACTTGTTTAATAAAGATTTATCTCGATTATATGTGAATATCAAGCGGCCGAATATTGACCATCTGGCGTAATAAATAAACAAACAAACAACTTTGTATTATTTTAATAGAAATGTTCAAAAACTAAATGTCTATATCACGATGTCGAAAGAATTCTTTCTTGCGTATAATTTTATATATATTTTTTGTTTTAAATGTAATTACACGACAGAAAGAACTCGTTCGACATTGTGAAAAAGGCAGTAACATTTCCAAAATTCCTGAATTTAATTTCAATCTACATAATGATAAGCATTTCTGTCAGACTCTTCATCACGACAACATATATTTTCCATAAATTTAGAATACAACATGAATATTAAAAATATGTTCCGTCTACGAATTCTTAAATGGTTAACAAGTGCTTTTTGTTCTTGCTTTCGAAATTTTCTAGTACCATTTCCCTGATACACACACAGAGTCTGTGTAACATATACAAAAATATGTAATAATGAATGTTTGTTCTTGTAATTATAATAGGAACAAAAGATGAAAACAACAACAAAAACAACGGCGGCAACTTAAATCTCATTCACCTAAATCAGTTGGATGCCAAAAAGTCTCGTTTTCCGTTTAGGTAGACATATAAATGACAGAATATTCTTTCCTTTTTTTTCTTTTTTAATTCTATGTTTATCTGTTTTGTAATAATAAAAAAAAATTATGTATGTCGTTGGGATTTTTTTTTCTTTCTTTTTTTTTGTAATTTTTATTTATATTTAAGATTACATATAATAGTTTTGTTGTTGCTGTTTGACTAAATTAGAAAAGGGTTGTCACATATGACAATTTTTTGCCAAATATGACGATTTTCAAACTTATTTGGAATCGTAATATTTGATCTGACGACGGCAGCTTCTTAATGCACCAATTCAGGAAAATTCTTTCCCAGATTTACAATGCCCAATAATCCTCTGAAGCCAATTTTTTTTTTTAATTTTGTATGTGAGTAAAGATAAATATGCCGGGTTAAATATGTTTTGACGTAAGCAGTTACGAAACAACGTATTTAGCTTTGAAGTTAAATATGTTATGACGTAACGAAATGGCAGTCAGTGAAGTTTTCTATTGTATGAAAATCCATATTCAATAAATTTTTTGAGCATTTTGTGAAAATATTTACAGGCCATGAGAGCGTGTGTGATCTTAGCCCAAGTGGCCAAATAAGGATTTGGCATGCAATGCCAGAAAATAACAAATGATTATGGGAGTGTCTTCTATCAAACACAACAATTGGAAGAGTTGAATTGAGTTTGTGAAAATATTTACAGGCCATGAAAGGTCAATTTACGGGCCATGAGAGTGTATGTGATGTTGGAGGGATTTTGGACCAAGTGGCTAAATAAGGAGTTGGCATGCATTGCCAGTATATAGAAAATTAAGTATGGGATAGAAGACACTCCCATAATCATTTTGTATATACATAAATATGGATTTTCATACAAAAAAAAAACTTCACTGATTGCCATTTCGTTGCGTCATAACATATTTAACTTCACAGCTTAATACGTTGTTTCGTAACTGCTTACGTCAATACATATTTAACTCGGCATATTTATCTTCACACAAATTTTTTTTAAATTGATATTTTTCGAATTCCAAAATTATTTCAGATATAAGACTGCAACTATTTGAGGAATCTAACCAACTAGTTAAAATGTTAATAATATTAAAGTGGACATTTTAAAAGTATTTTAGCAAAAATGTCTGAATATTCACACAAAGAAAATGCAATCACTTAAAATCAGTTCCTTATTGTCTGATTGACGAGTGAGGCGTATTCAAAGTCTTACACACAAAAAAAGATCTGGCAATTTCCCTCAGTCTACGCAAAGTTCTTTGTTTACTTAAACATTAAAACAAATGAATTCTTACAAAAAAAAAAATATCCCAAATTTGCCAGAAAAAAAAATGCAATTGAAACACAAAGCAAGCAAAAAAAAACAAACCAAAATGACATAAGACAAATTCAAACAAGACAAAGAAACATCAGATATAAAAGAAATAAAATTAAAACTAAAACACCTACAATTTCTAAGCAGCTGATGACTGCGGGCCACCTCTTGATCAACCATCATTTTGTTTTTAATATTTGCATCACGATCATTATTACAAAATGTCCTCAAGCCATCAACGACATCATCATCACCCACATCACCATCATCATCATTATCATTACCATTATTAAAATCATTGTTGTTACCAACCTCGTCATCATTAAAAACATTAGTGCTGCCAATATGTCGAACAGAATTACGAAGGCCAACAAAACGAAGATGTTGGTCACGCTGTTGGTCATCTAAAACAATGATGTCTTTGTTTTTGTTATTCTGGTTATGCTGATAAATGCCGTTAGTTTGCATTTCCCAATCATTGCAATTATTATTGTTGTTATAAAAGTAAAATTTTTCATTTTTGTTACTGTTGTTGGTGCTGTAGTTGGTATTGTTTATATTTTGATATTGACTTTTTATTGTGTTGCCACTGTTTAGTGTTTTTATCCCAGGGGTGGTGGGTGACTCAGCTGTTAAAGTTAGGATTGGAGTGGGACTGGTTGTACTGTCGGGCATTAAAGCGTCAGATTGCGCCGAAGAATTTTGCCAAAAACATAAAGTAGCGGCCGACATTGTTGGTTTATTATTATTATTCTTATTTTATTTATTTCATGCAATATCGGTATATTGTTTATTACTAAATTTATGTTTTTATATCAGGGTATTATTTATATGAGGGTATTTTTATATTTTGCACATTTATTTTTATATTTGTTGTCCTTTGAAAAAAATCATATCTAAGTACTTTTTTTAAGCAAATTAAATTTATTTAAAAAAAGTTAACCATACTTTTAAGTGCACATTATTAGCAACGGTTTTCAAAAAGCAGCCCAAACACTTTGTTTTACTAGGAAAAATAACTGCAATGCTTGATGTACATTTGACTTTTATTTTGCTGTCATTTTAAAAGGGAGCAAATTGTTTTGACAACCTTCTCAATTAAATGAGAAAACTAGCGAAATTGTCAAACGTTGCCACTAGTACATACAAGCGTGTTTGGTTGCGAAGTCGCAAAAATTAAAAATATGTACGGTGCGTAAGGAAGTGTTTACCTAAATGCTTTAAAAACTATTTAACTTTATTGTTTTTATCTTTTTTATTATTATTTTCTTGCATTTTAATTCATGAAATGTTAGTTTTAAGCAAATTGAAGCACTAAAATTCTGACACATGAACACGGTTACCAGATTTGACTATTTATTGCCATTTTGACGACTTTGGGCATTGAAAATAGACGATTTTGGACAATGGATGTTATTTAAAAAAGTTTTCGTTATGTATTAGCAATGCTGCACAAATTGTAAAGAGTTTAATGTAAAACTGAGTAAATACATTTTAATAAGATTAGACCTCTAATAAAGAATTGCTGGTATATGAAGGCTTTTTTGCGATTTCTGATAATTATTTGAACGGATTGCTGCTTGAACTTAAACGAATTCAATCCCATTTCTGGCAGCTATGATTATGAAGCCATTTTTTCTCACTTAATCCAATTCCATATCAATTGAAATTCATATGAATGCTAAACATGGAGAATTGCGATTCACAGAAACAATGTTCTGTGGAATTAATAAACGTCAACTGTTCCACAACGACGTTCTAACGAAAATAGTAAGAATTAAAGCATACAATAAATAATTACATTACAATCATATTTCATTTTACTATTCATAAAACTAGACGAAGACATTAAATTGTTTGTCTTAATATATTCCTGACATTTATTTCATGACATTATATCATACTTCTATAGTTTAGATAAACATGATTTTTTAAATTAATTTTTAGCTCAAAAGCATAATCGCTCTTATTCCGATAGTCGTAAAAATAATCCGATTTAAACGACTCCAAGGTTGCCATATTTGATCGATTTTGTCAAGAGAGACGCACAATCATAAAAATCTGATTATGTTGCTAATATGCAAATGTTGGAGTACATACACACACACATACATGTATGTATATAAATATTTTTATATATATTTTCCCTATATTTGCAGTGTAGAACTTTTTTAAATTTATTATGAAATCTTTTGATTCATTAAACAACTTCAAAAAAAATATATGATCAACTAATTTTTATTTTTCGGTCCACAGAACTCGACAGTTTATAGCAACTTTAGATTTTTCTACACACAAACAATATTAAATATTACTTTTTAAATTTAGTTATTAGCACTTTTGATTTTACTTTGAATTTAATAGCCGCCCGTCCGTCTTTTGTTGTATAATTTCTTTTTTTTTTTAATTTTTTTAATAAAAAATTTCACAATTCTAATTTTATTACTTTGAAAATGTATAAATATTTTTTCGACATTTACAGGTTTATGTAATTTGTGCTTAAAACACTTTTTTGTAGCAATTTTTTTTATTGAAAATTTATAAATATTTTTTAAACATTTACAAGTTTTAGAATTGTATAGAGGGTTTATGTAATTTTCGTTTAGAACACCTTTTTTCAATTTTCATAGGAATTTATTTTAATATTTAATTTTTTTGTTGTTTATATTTAATTTTTCATTTATGCAAAATTTTTAAAATTCTTCAAACAATGTAAACAATTTATGTTTGCATTTTTAGCAATATTTATATTCTTTGTTTAAATATTCTATTATTTTAGTGAAAAATATACACGAATTTCAACAATTTGATAAACCGAACGATACGAAATTCCACAGAAAACTGCAGTACTTGTTTTAAAATTAAATTTTCCCATAAAAACCGAAATTCTCAATTGTTTGTATTTAATTTTAAACCCCTCGAAAAATAGCAACAACAAATATATACAGGAAAAAAAATACACAACAAACAAAATACAGAAATTTAAACTAAAATGTCTTAAATAATATTAGAATGAAAATTTTTAAATGAAAATAAAAATAAATGGGAAAAAATCAACTCAAAAACTTGTATGTTAAAAATAAAAAGAGACTAGAGAGCTTTTTCTGTAAAAAGAAAAAGACTACAAATCATCTATTTCAAAAATACTCGTGATCGTTCTTTATAATTAATGACGGCAAACAAACAAGTGGAAAAAGGCGTCTAAAAAAGGTAGCAAGACCAAAAACACACACACCAGGAAACTTAAAATGGACACAATCTTAGGAAATATTAATTATTGAGTGATAATCTCGTAGTCTAGTTTCGTTTACAAAATTTAAGTTACAAAAAGTGAAAAAGAACGGGGAATAACATTTTAATCTACTGGCAAATTTATATTGCGTTAGTTATTTTTTTTAATCTTATATTTTATAATTTAATATTATAATCATAAATTTTCCAAATTACTTGGAAATTTTGTGTGAAATTGTTTTTTCAAATACAACTTTTAACGATAGCTGCCAATATTTTGCCTCGTTATATCTGTAACCATAATTAATATCATATCAGCCATATGCCAAGACATTAAAGTAAACTTATATCACACTATGTCATTTAGCGGCATAGCATGTGTGCTGTCACATAGAAATTTACAGTTTGAAAGGTAATGCCACACATACGAAAATGATAGACGTTGCCACTTGTACGAGAGTAACCAGTATTGGGATTGCTTGTGATGCCACAAAATGCCATAGAATATTGCAACAAATTGCCAGAAAATTAAATTCCTTAGAACACAACAAACTTTAGCGGTAAAGCAACATTTTTTTATTTACACCCTAAGTCTTTGTTGACATCTATCTGTCATTCATAGAGGATAATGATGTCAACAATAATAATGTAAAATATACACAAAAATTTAATTTGTATATATAAAACTTTTGCTGACCAGTTCGACAATTTTGTTGCCATCAAACTTTGCTCCATTCAGTTTGTTGTATTTTCATATGTTAACCAGGGGCAACTATTCAAAGGATATTCTGCTATTTATTGTTCCCTTAATATTTCCTTTATTTTTTTATCACTATAACATTATATCACCCTCTTTAGCACTTTATGAAAAAAAAGCTTGCAAAAATATACATTTAAACAGTATTTTTGTCTACTTATAATGATTATCAACTGAAAAGACATGTCAAAGATGTGCAGTAAAACTTTTTTTCTTTGCTTCTTGTATTCAATTGAAAATGGAAACTGTAAACTGTCGTCAAGTGCACAGATATTCTTAAGAGTAGAATAAAACAAGTAATAAAACTATTACACAATTTGGCATATTACATGTATGGGGAGGAAAAGTCTCTACAAAGAAAAAAATCTTAAGATAACATTCATTTTTGCATAATTCAACACAAACAGAAATCCCTTAGAATACGCGAAGTGGTGAAAAATCAATATGGAAGGGAAATATTTTGCATTGTTAAGCATCATTTTTTATTGTTATTACATATGTATATATATTTTTTTTAAGAAACAACAACATATTAAAGCAAGTAATTGTGGTTATAGTCTATTTGTTGTTTGGATTCAGAAAGTGTTTTGACAAAATTGTTGATATTAGGATAGAGCGGTGGTCAATATTCAATTTTTTTTTCAATAAATCATACATGAATATGATTTCTTTTAACTTTTAATGACCATTATTCTATTTATTTAACGAAATTTATAAAGCTTGATGTCGTCTTATAAAATTATTAAACATGTTATTTATTAAAATTCAATATTTGGTTAACAGTTTGTTAACATCGTCTAGGGTTATTGAAATTTAATTTGAAAAAAATATAGGAAACTTTATTTATACTGTACATATTTACCAACAAATACCTTTTAAACCATATTTATTTCACTGATATTAAAGGACGATAAGATGTTTAAAAGTGTACTACAAAAATATGTGTGGCGTATTGATAAGGTAAAGCACAATGTATGGTTTTATTTTAAAGGATAATTACTACGATTATAGCTTTTTTTAAGATTCAGACCTTTATAAACTTATGTTATGATAATGTAAGATGTAATATTTTTCTTTTGTCAATTTATGTCATGACATATTGCTACCCCTAAATTTATGTTATGACATAATTCTTTGAAATTTTTGAAAAATTGTAAATCTAAATGTTACAACTGGCTGTGGAAATTAAAAAAATTCAAATTATTACAAAATGTGGAATTTGAAGAGGAAAAAACGCCAAACACAATAAGCTCAGTATCAGTACCCCGGTTAATTGTTTATTAAAATTTAAACCTATTACGGCTTTTAATGTCTTAGCATTTGTCTGACATAATTTTTATTTAAACTTAAAGTTTTTTTTTATTCTTTAATTTTCAGTGAAATATTTTTAATTCTACTTTAAATATTTCAAACAATTCTTTTCAACTGAAAATTAATTGAACTTATCGATTTATTTTGGGACTTTTTTTTGCTATTGTTCTTTAGCGTCAGCTGTCACACAACAATGTACGTTGACATTTTGTTGGATTTTTCTATTCTTGTCCCTTGTTTTTTTTTTATTTTTTCATTTTCTTGTTTACTTTGCTTTATTTTTCTCAGGGATTTATTTTAAGCAGCAAGTTTTTAAATATTTTAGGACAGACGATTTAGCGTTTTTATTTATTTAAATGAAGATGACGACGTATAAAAAGAAATTATTTAGCACTTACTTTATCATGTCATGCGATGGGAAAATGTCATAATTAAATAAAAAATGCCTGATAAAAAATTTTAACAACAACACCAATAAAATATTATAATTATTATTTTTTTTTGATGAGCCATGAAAATTTTGCGATTGTAGATCAGTTTCGTTGATGCCATCTTGTTGCATAAAAGCTTGGCTGGCATTGGAGTTTTGTTCGAACAATCTGACATGGACACACCAGAGACGTATTGTCTACACTGAAGAATATGAATAACTTTTTTATTTATAAATGAATATGAATAACTTTTTTATTTATAAAGCAGTAGTGATCCGTTCTGCTGGTTTGATGATTATAAGAAATATTCTTAATATTCCACTCTTAATATAAATAAATAGAATTTGAACAAATTCATTTATTAAATAAAAATATAATCTGCAGTTTAGCAGATTTGAACTTGAACTTGAGCCCACTGAAAAATTAACATCCTGCACTATAAATTTTTTCTAATTATAACAATGCAGCAATTATAATTTTAATAATTCGTTTTTTTTTATCGAAAAATCAAAGTGAAAACTTTTGCTGAATATGTATTAAAACAATAAAAAAATATATAATTTTATTCGGACATAAAATTGTTTGGTAAAAAAGATATTTTGGAAATTACCGAAAGTAGAGTACTAATTGATGTATGATTTTCAAAAAACAAAATAAAAACAGTTTTGATTCAAAATTTTAAATTTGTTTAAATATTTATGTCATGACACAATTTTCATAACAACTATTATGGCACGACATGCTTCTTGTGAGCGTCTTATCAACGATGGCGCAAACTTTCGTTCGAAACCAATTTGTAAAATTTGTTTGTCGTTTTAAATGTTATTTGTGCGATAAAATATGTTATTGAAATTTATTAACTAAAATTCTGGGAAAACAAAATATGCTAAAACATGCCTTGGACAATTTTCCCATATCTGTATTAGAAAGTCTATGGTGTTTGTAGCTGATTGCCAGTCGTTAAGTTCTAATAAAAAAATTCACAAAATCAAAGCTGATATGACGTACATCTGCTTTTTTAAAGACCAAAGTTAAACGCTGATATGTTGGTCACATGCTAAAAACAATTCCTCTTATTTAATTTTACAGTGTTCCTTTATTACTCAGTTT
Organism: Linnaemya tessellans; assembly: GCA_951800035.1. NCBI lineage: Eukaryota > Metazoa > Arthropoda > Insecta > Diptera > Tachinidae > Linnaemya > Linnaemya tessellans. The sequence continues at coordinate 98,140,512 of OX637536.1, read as the reverse complement.
GTTATAACAGTTTTTTCTATAGCAATTAATCTAGAAATTTTACCTGCCTGTCTGTCCGTCTACCTGTCATATACGAGTACATCATTAACAACAAAAGAGATTTTCCAACCTCAAATAAAATTTAAAAAAAGAGCAATATTGAAAACAAAATGTCTCACAAGTAATTAACAACTAAATTAGATATTCGACAGATAGATACAAAACCAAACAATACAAAAATATGTTATAAATACAATATATTGACGTCAATTAAGAATATAAGTTTAATTCTTTTTCTGCTTGTTGCTATTCAAGTGTTGACAAAAAGTTCAATAATCTTTGGCATTTAAGATTTACAAAAAAAAACCCCCAATGCAAAGCCAAAAAATGTGCGAGTGGAAGAAAACGAATAGGATGAAAATAGAATCATACCACAGCAAACCTTAATATCGATAAAGTACAAGGCAATGGCTAATTACAACTGGAACCGCCGTCGCCAGGCCGCTTACTAACCAAAATCAGAGCCTTGATTGAGGTGTTGAATAGAAATTGATAGGACGACGAACTGAAATTAAGCCATCCTCGACAAACACGATTTAACGGTATTTTTATATAAAGAAAATAATTAAGCACGTTTCTTTAAACATTTTGTTTTAGATGTGCTTGAAAATTTTGTAATATTTTACATTGCAAAATTTTAAATATACGGCAACACCACTTTGGGAATATGCTCTAGAATTCAGGGAGTTGCCAGAGAGTACAAAAAAAATAAATAATCCAATTGGTCAGCATTCTGGTTATTAGTACTTCATACAAAATCTATATCAACCCATTATCGGCAGTGATTATGGCGACGCCTATTGTTGAAGTAAAAATTGTGATCTTTCTCCAAGCTTCGAAACAGCAAAAGGTGAGAAAGCTTTAAAATAATAGAAGCCTATTTAAAATATTTATAGTTTTATAATAAGCTGGGCAACATACTTTAGAAAAAATTATATAAAAATGTTATTCAGCTAGCTGAATAACAAAAATATCAACAACGTTTTGTTGTACAACTCGTATTATATCTGTTTTGTTAATTACGGTGCAATTCAGCTACATTAGAAATATGTGTGGAACTTTTTGAGTTAAAATCACATGAAATTCTTATTCAGCTAATACCCACAGAATTTATGTTGTAGTCATGTGTAGTATTAACTTCATTATTCCGTTGGCAATTCAGCTATTTGAATAATGAATATATCGTAATTTTTCTGTGAAAATCATATTGCAAGCGATTTCAGCCAGCTAAGTAATATGTGTAGAATCAAGCTAATTATTGCTGTTTATAACTGAATAAACGTGTTATTTTTTCACAAGAAACTATTTGTTTGCCTAAAAATCAAATAAGAATATAATTCAGCTAGCTGAATAGAGAAAATACCAAGAACACAGTGCAGTAGAAATCAAATTATGACTGTTTTATTAACTATGGTGCAATTCAGCTGGCTAATCAATATTACTGCCATTTACAATTCAGAAAAAAACTTTTTTTTTTCATGAAAATCAAATAAAATTACAATTCAGCTAGCTGAATAAGAAAAATATCAGCATATTGCACTAAATAGCTTATTATATAGTTTTTGGTGCAAATCTGCTTTAATAGTATGTATAATATTAAGGAAATTGTTGCCGTTCACAATTCAATTGTGTTTTAATTTTTACTAAAAGATAATGAAATTTAACTGAGCAAATAGAGCAATGAATTTAATTCAGCCATAAACGTATTAGAAGCAAATCACAAATTGTATTAATTTAGAAATATGCTTACGAAAAATTGTCAAAAATCCATTAATATGTTTTTTTATTTTAAGTGGGTATGTTGCCATTTAATTTTATTTTTAATAAAACACATGTTACCAAGTGCTTGTAATCCCACGCCGAAAAAAAGAACAAATAGAAAGTAAGTGGTAATAAATATTTGATATAGCAATTTGTAAATTCATTTTTTATTAGCCTAAACTCTACCAAACATTTTTTGAATATTTTATGGATTTTTGTATGTATAATATATGCATATACATATGTATATACGTGTGGATGTGTTTATATGTGTTTGTATATAATAGCACTCACTAAAATAAATTACTTAAGGCAAATAATAAAATAATCAATGATAAAACAAAACAACAATAGAAAACTTTATTTAATTATTTAAACAATCGATAAAGTAATCAATGTTGTTATTGAACTAAAATTATTTTATTGAAAAAAAGAAAAAAAACACTTGTCAATAGCTGTTACTGTGTTTGGTGGCCACTGATTCAAAGTTCTTTTTCTCGGTCTCTCATACTGACGTCATTGTAAATGCAATACCAAACAACAGAACTTTGTGATATTTTTATTCAGCTGCATCATAAGCCATGCAAACTAATCAAATGATTCAAAACTTCTATATTTAGCAAGACCAGTCAGTCATAGTCGGACTAGGCCCTTAGTTTTTTTTTATATTTACATTCATTCTTACAAGAACCTTATCTAAAAAACAACATATTTTAGATTTTTTATGTATAACAAATAAATAACTATACCTAAAAATAGAAATATATAAAAAATGGCGTGATATTGTTTTTAAATTATAGATTTGAACTACATATATTTTTCACCCCTTATGCTTGAAGATTTTCATAAAAACATGGATTAATTAAATAGCCATACGTTATTTATATGAACAATTTTCGTTTACTAAAATAATTTTATTAAAAAAAAAAATCCCATTAAAAGAAATTAAGAACTGAGGTCGTTAGAGGATCTGAAGCTTCGACATCTTGACATTTACACTTGAAATTAATCTTTATTGTACATGGGATTTTTTTCTCCCTACTTAGAGCCGTGGTGATATAAATACGTATGGTGGCGGAGCTAACTGCCATCCCTAAATACGGGCGGCAAGCGTTTTTTAGCTGTCAAAAGTTCTCATGTCCATACATTTTTTATGGAGCATACCGAAATAACGCGGCGGCAACGCTTTGCTATTGGAAAATCCGATTTTGACAGAGCGTTTTCTAATGAAGTTGCTTGCAAAAGAAGAGAATTGTAACCAGAGAAAATGAGCAAAGATTTACAAAAGTGAAATATATAATAAAAGAAAAAATTTGTGCACTTCGTATTAGAAAATGGTGGTAAGAAAATATTTACAATATGATTATATACATATGTATGCACGTTTGTAATTTGTACAAAATTTCAATAACAAAATCACCAATGTCGTCCGTCCAGCTGTTAAAATAATCAGGGTTGTTTAATTTGTTTGTTTGATAACCCTGTTTTTAATGTTTTTTGACATAACGTTGCCGCTTTTGTTTAGGTATGGCATTTCAGCGTTAAAGCTCAGCGGAAAAAAACGTTCCGCTTTCCGCCCGTATTTAGGTATGGCTGTAAGACAACAAATAGAACAACCTAGAAATATTCAGTAAAAAAACTATCATCTGGCATAGTGCTGCCACCTTTTATACATATATCTCACCATGGTTAGAGTTTGTAAAACAAAATTGAAAGGTTTTATTTTTATTGTATATCTAAGCAAATTTAAAACCTGTTTTTACCAATTTAACCCTAAACATTTATATTGTGCATATCTGCACAAAAATACCTTTTATATCACATATATTTCTTTGATGTTGGTGATGGGTAAGATGGTTAAAATTGTACCACAAAATGGGATATTTATATATATAAGATTGCCACATTTAGAAAAATAGTAGAAATTTTTTTCATTAAAGGGTACCTTTTTAGTTGTTCATTTGAAGATTGTTTTGTATGCAACAAATTAGTTAAACTAAATTATTTAAAGTTTTATGTTAATTTGCTAAGTTATTTAAGAAATAAAATTTTATACTTACACTTTTGTTTAGCCTTATCCATTGCGGCTCCGCTTGTATCCTCTAATCTATACATATAAATAGTTTTAATGGTTTCTGTGCGGGAGTTCTGAATTAATTCTCGTTCTAAACCACAATTTAGAAATTAATTTTTACTAAAAGTGGTTGCTAAAAAAAAAATCTTCTCACAACTTTATTGCTGAGAGATTTTCTTCCACTGGATTTCGTATCAGTCTATTTCCTTTTTTTCTTATTCTTTATTTAGATTTAAATCATGAACACTTTGAGGAATTTTATTTTTTCAAGTCTTTTTTTTTTAATTAGTAATTATTTGGTGTATCTTATTTTTTATTTAGTTGACTTTATTTTTAAAAAATCGCATTGATTTTGTAACTGTGATTGAGTCTTTTCTTTAGACAAATAGTCTTGTGTAAATTTTTCACATTCAAAATTAACGCCACAAAATTTATATGACAACGAAACATTTTATAAACTTTTCTTGTTTTTTGTCAATTTTGAAGTCCGTTTATTGTTGTTGGTTGTGTTCGAGTTTCATAAAATGTTTTATAATCTAATCATGTAATTATTACGTCTTTTTTCTAAATGTTTTACAAAAACGTTTTTCTGTTAGTTGTTTTAACACAATTTTATAATCCTGTTATAGCTAAATTCGCTCCGTTTTATTCGCAGTTTTGGCTTAGAGATCTGTAATGAGAAGGAAAACATAAGAAATATTATAAATATGAGTTACAATAAAATATTTTTTAAGTGTAATACTGTCTTTCTGGTGTTAAAAATTAGTGATAAATATATAGTTTTTGTGCAACGTCTTCTCTTTTGACCACGTGATCTTAATCGGACGTTCTTAAAAGAAGTCCTTTTGCAGATATAATAAATAAATTGTATTCAATTTAAAATTAAATTCTACTGCATAGTGAAATTTAATGAAACCCTTTATTTGACTGATATTCGATTTTCGAAATCACGCGATTTTAAAGCGTCGTAGTTTTATATATTGAACGTTACGGTTGCGATTTTTTAACTTTTCTTTTCAGATATCCTACTTCAAAAGAGATACTAGTGGAAGCACAAAAAATCAATTATGAAAAAGTATCAATCTAACGGAAAATAAATTAATTATATTACAAAATTCCAAAAATGTACATAAATTTCACCCTATCGTGAATAACAAGGGGAATTTTTGTTCACGTGAAAATTTTTTTCCACTCGAAGAGAAAAATGGTATCGTGAATCAACCTTGAGAAATTATTCCCGCTATCAATTCTCAGTGAATGCAAAAATGACAAGAAGCTGAAAACAACATGAAAAATCAAAGTAATTTGTGTTTAAAAATTTACATTTATGCAATTTAAAAAAGTATGGCTAAATATTTAGTAGTAAAATAAATTCGATACATTTTGGAAACCAAACAAAGCAAATTAAAAATAATCTTACTCCGGTATTCATAAAAAAAATAAAATGTATTTAAAATCAGTTTTAAGAAAATTTTGTATGAACAAATTTTATTAAAATACATTTCAAACTCATTTTAAATTTTATGAATACCGGGGTTAATGTTTAGAATTGGATCAACAAGTTTTACAAAGACGCAGGAAATAGATTTGTTGGAAAAAATATCAGTTTAAAAACTCTTGCCCCTAAAATAAAACTTCTAAACTCTAATATTCGAATTATAATAGAAAATACTTACATTTTCTACTCTATTCCCCACCAAAAACTAAGTGAATTATTAAAAGGGAAAAGTGAAAAAACTCGCGGGAAAAAATCATTCACGATAAGGTAATTTTAATTTCAGCATGAAATCATTCAAGAGGAATTTTTTCATGATTGCAATTTTAGGGAAAAGGGAGAAATTATTCATGATACTTGTGATTATGTTTTTCTGATTTTCCCAAAATTAAAGGAGTCACCCTCGTATATGTATTAAAGAATATAGCGTTCCCACTCCTTTTCCTAAAAAAAAGAAACCAAAAAGGCAATTAATAAATAATAATAAAACTGACTAACAGCCAGTATCTTCCTAAATAATTTATGACGTCATTTTTGTAGTTGAATAATTTTGTTATGTACAAAACACGCTTGGCAACAACAAAGATTAAAAAACTAAACACATACTTTCTATTAAAAACCAAAGACAACAAAAACGAAAAAAACTGATAGACAATGAAATAAAATAAATTCAACAGTTATGAACAAGAGCATTCAATTCCAATTTATTATTTGCCCAAAAAAAGCCAAACTTCACAGAATTTCTGCGCCTCAAAAAAGTCAGAAATGATTTGAAACAAAACTAACACTTTCTCTTGGTAAAACGGGCGTAACAATATGATGAGAAAAAGCTTTAAACTAGTAAAACAAATGTTTTTTGAACCAAATAACTAAATTATTGTTATAACAATTTTTTTTAACTCATTTATATATAAATAATGAAAGTACGAGTTTATACAATAAATGGTAAAAAAAATAACAAAAACCCGAAATAAAAGAAGCGCTCAAAAACAAAATAAATGAAACTCCAAAAAGCAAATTTAATCAATAAAAAACACACGATATATAAAAAAATAAATTAAACAATTTTAAACATACTCGTATGTATGAGTGTGTGGAAAAAATACTGGTGATACGAGGGTTAACAAAAAAGCTTTGAAATGATTCTATCATCCGGCTAAGTTGTGTTTGCATAAACATTTTGGGTTGGTTGGCTGGCTCTTCGCACACATACTCGAACATTTCTTATTGTTAATTTGTTCCCTTCCTTTTTTTAATTTTTTTAATGCCGACAAAGTAATCTGAAAAATTACCGAAATACGTTCAGACAAAAAAAAAATGAAAACGACCGGCTTTTTTTAATATATTTATATTTCTTTTTTTCAGATCGTGATTGGTATTTTTTGTTTTTATTCTGATGACAACGTACATTCTGTTGCACATATAAGGCAGCCAGCCGTTTGGGTTCATTCTCTAGTATATTTATGAGTAATCAAAAATTAAAAATTTCTTGATATTTGCACATTCTTTGCAATTTACTGGCCCAGCTAATGTTAATGGCGGGTGCAGGAGTGGACGAATTATCGTTTTCATACTTAATAAATTGTCTTTAAATATTTTCAAGTTAATTAAAAACAATAATTGTTTTTTTGTGAAACGGATTTTTGAAGGCTGGTTTTTGAACTGCGAAAGCATCAGAAAAGAAAAATTAAAAACGTTAAATTAGTGTTAACGTTTATCATTTTCGATATTTTTTTTGCTGTGTGGCATTTTTGTCTAAACACAACAATTGCCACATTTCAAAATGTCATCACATTATGACTTATTTTAAATTAAAACTATCCTACTATCCAAAAAAAAGGTTAGTTTCATCTAAGCGGAGTTCAAAATAGTGACTTCATATTATTATCATTAATATTTTCTAGCCGTTAGATTCACCACTACAAAAAAATAAAAAACAAATTATATATTAACGAAAAAAGAAACTTTGAACTTGACGTTTAGCAGCTAATTAACCAAACATGACGTAGGTCTTTCGGCTATTTCTGTGTTAAGGTATAAAAAAAAACAAACAAACAAAAAATATATTACGAAAACTGTACAATTCGAAATATTAAAGCTATTTCTGGATACAGCAACGGAGTTGAAGAGAAAGCTACTTTCGGTTACCAAGCATTTTATAAACGTTTTTTTTTATTTTGCTATTCTATTTTAATCTAATTCTGTTTAAGTCAGATAACAAAATATATTTTTAAATAAAAAACAAAGAAAAAAAAGTTATGTACGTATTTGCGTTTTGTTTGATTGATGTTTAACTAGCGATTGTGAAAGATAGTGTACAATTTAACGTTAACTAAATATTTATTATAACTTGGCGCCAAGCAATTAATAAAAAAAAATTTTTTTTGGAATTTACAATAATTAGCTGTAATAATGGAGACACGTGAAGTTCACTTTAACACGTCAATTTAACAAATTGACCGTGACATTGACAACAAATGAATAAGAAAAACAAGCGGTCATAACAAAACTGATTATTTCGTATGGTAATTAATTTAATTAAAATTTTAATAGATTGTTCGATAAATAATTAATTTGTTAAATACCCATATTGGAAGTAGCAAATAGCAAATCAAGATAATTTTCAAATTAATCTAAAGGACTGTAATCAATTTATAATCAGTTATTACACAATATTCACCACTATCGCGAACAACTGTGTCCATGAAAAAAAGTCCCAAGGTGGCTGATTAGCTATCGTGAATATTTCCCATAATAAAGTTTTGAGAGCGAATTCACAAACTTAAAATAATATGGCATCCCCAAGTATGGCATTACCGTGAATTGTTTTACAAAATATATTCCCCATATATGTTAATGGGAAGAAGAAGATAACATGGAAGTTATACATTTTTATTGAAGCCAAGACTTGATTGAATTGCATTTTTAGTTTACAAAAGGAGTTAAATAATATATTTAAAATCAGATTTTATGTAAATAATATAAAAAAGTAGAAAATTAAGGAAAAATAAAATCGCCCTTCAATTTATGAATCATACATAATAAAATGTTAAAGCTTGTGGTTCGATTTTCTGCGACAGTACTATACAGTATTTTGTATACTGCGCAGGCGCAGCATAAAGCTATTCATTAATTCAAAATTCTTTTTTTTACACCAATGCTGTATTTTTATTTTTACAGAAATTATTTATAAAGCACTAACAAATATGTTCACATTAGAAATTATTACTCTCAAACAATTCACAATAAGACTTTTACTACCAAAATATTCACAATACCGATTTGTTGGGAATGGGAATACGTATTTAATCAAAAATAGCCCTTCTTCAGTCTTATAACTTATAAATATGCGAAACACACGGCGCACAATGGGGCATTTCGAAATTTCTAAACGGTTAGTGCGATTATAATAAAATTTCATGCCACATTTAAAAAGTTGTTGGCGAGTTTATGTTTAGAAAATATGGATAAATTCAAATGTTATGAGATATTTTTGTCTAAGATTTTTTAACGCATTTTGATTTCGTTTTAGTGTTTTTTTCTATCAAAATTTTACTAGAAGTTGCCTTTTTAAATAGATTTTAAGCGATGGAAAATTTCAGTTTTTCATGGAATATTTAAAAAATATTAATATATATTAATCTATACCTCAGTGAGGTACTAATTCTTTTTTCTTTTTTGTTTCCAAGAATTAATCAAGTATAATTTATGACGGAACAACTTGCCAGAGCGTTTAACAATCGATTTATTTTATAAGCAATTTGGCGACAAACTTTCTTTCCCGAAGTGATCCTGTTCACTGGGGCTCCTCAGTCGTGCAATTCAATGTCTCTGGACTATTTTTTAGAGTTCTATGTTTATGCCAATAAACCAAGCAAGTCCTGAAGAATAGCAAGCCAGTACTGACGCCTTCCGGCGGGATTTATTCAAAAAAAGGAGTTTAAAATTGCAATAAACGAATGTATCTCGTATTTATTTATGACTTTTCTGAATTTAAACAAAAAATTTCTAACAATTAGCCTATAAATCTGAATTGAATTTAATATAAAAATAATTTTTTTGCAACAATATTTCTTTCATTTTAAAAAACCACTAAAAAAATCACCCGACATTTTATATTGCACATGGATGTACACATTATCTACACAATGACAGCCATTACCCATTTTTTTATTTATTTTATTTTATTTTTGCATCACATTATTTTTTTACTGAATGTTATTACCTAAAAAAAATTTTATTACCAAATTGTATTCTACTTTTCCAAATTACTCTGCTTTTTGTTTGGCCTAAATTTAATTATTTGACATGTATGTACTCGTATATGTGTGAACCAAACTATATATTATAAAAAAAATAGGTTTGAAAAAGAAAAGAAATTAAGTCAAAACATCCACTATGAAAGAAAACAAATTATAATAATAATAAGAAAAAGTAATAAACAAGAGAATTTGCTTTAAAGTTTAAAATAAGAACAGTTTGTTGGAGCTCAAAGAGAGCATGACGTTTACAAAAGGGTACAATGACCCTCGCAAATACAACTACAGCAACAGCAATTCACACAAACAACTAATCCAAACTAATAAAAATAAAGCAAAAAAAAAGGCAAATAAAAAATCTGTCTGCATAAGAAAAAGCAACAAATATGAATATTAATTTATATAGAAATGAAATTAAACAGAAACTATACAATTTCTTTTTCTTTCAACAAGTTTGTGTGTTTTAATTCATTTCCTAAGTTTGTAAAGGATACGAGGGAAGTTTGCAATATCAAGAATAAGCAAACTACGCAAGTCAACTTGAAAATAGCTCTTCTTTTTGCTATTTAGAAGCCAGTTAAGCTAATACAACAACCAGGTAATTTATTACTAAGCAAATAGGGGTTTTTTTACTACTACCGGCACTGAGGAGATGTATTCTCATCCTGCCATTCCATTGCGCCGGAAGTATAGAAAAGAGAGGAATAGTTTTACTCTGGTCAAATGCTTCTTTTTCCTAATGCTAAATACAGGCAATGAATAAATATACTAAATTAAGTTTGCAGTTGTTATAAACTATAATATAAGTGTAAGTTTTTTATGAAACTTTTTGGAAATACATATAATTTATTGAAGGCATATATCCGAAGCCGTTCTTAAAAAATCACATTTGATAAATAAAATAAATAAATAAAATAAAAAAACTTCAGCAATGAAAGAAATATATTAAATTTTTATATTCACATACACCATAAAAAAAAGAAATAAACATTTTTTGTTGCTTTTTATCTCAATTTGCATGCTCTTTTCTACTTTTATCCCAATAATTTAAAAATATACATATTTATACTGTGCATATCTGCATAAAAATACCTTTTAAACAATATATGTTTCATCAATATTAAAGGATCCTAAGATATGTAAATGTGTACCACAAAAAAAATTTTCTGAACGCAATTGTTGAACGGAATTTTAGAAAACTGCATGGTAACTTCAATGTCAATTAACAAAAAAAAACTACCTTCTGTTCTAGATATATTTAAATTTTTCATCTACTATTGTTATTTATTAATTTTTTTTCATGCCAAGGACTTTTCTTAATTTTCCAAACACAGTAGATAGTATTGCATTTGACAGCACACATATTTCAAAAATTTATATTTTATTTAATTCATATTTTTTGTTATTTAATGCCGATTATAAATACGATGACGCTTATACAGATATCCGGCTTCTATGAACAAAATAAACAATAAGAATATTTAAAAAATTTACAGAAAATCTTTACATTTCGCAAAAGCGGTCACAGAAAGCAATACACTTTGCTGTTACAGGGTGACCCTATCGGCAGATGTTATTGGTTTGGCAAACGTTGTCGAACGCAAATTAGACAGCCGTAGTATACAAACAGGCAAGTAATGGGGTATCTATACTTCGCAATAATCTTCTTTCACATATTTGGTCACTGGTTTTTAGAGCAGCATCAATTTCCTCATCAATTTCCTAATGATATGGCGGCACCTGGGCAAACATTACACCTCTTAAGTGCTCGATTCGAAAAGAGCTTGCAGGGTGTGCCGCCACAGGACTGCGAGTTGGATCTGGAAACTCTTTTAGCAGCTATTTCATGGTCCATCGAACTGGAGCTTTTTATAAAAACATCCACAATTTATCAACATGCGAAGGCCATTCAATTTATGACTGCGGACTTTTTTAAAATTTACAATACGAAATTTCTGGATAAACGAAACAATAAAATTCTGCCCTTCTCAGCGAAATGCAAAGTTTAAGTAAATAAAACATTTTTTCTGAGAATTCAATAGCATTTTATTTTAAACATTTTTTGCAAATTAATTTGCGCACTTGAAAGCATTCGAAATAGAGAAAGAAATGCAAAGCAGAGGCACACAAGATTGAAATTCTTCATATAAATCGCAATGATTGAACTTGTTGGAAGCAAACACACGCCACAAAAGTAAAAGTTTATAAATAAAATTTTGTTGTTATTAACGAAAAGGTCAATTATTTGTTGATAAAATTGATTTGAAATCAAGCAGATATATACAAATGAAATATATTGAAAACAAAGTGCATAAGGTAGAGAGAATTTTCAAGGAAATAAAATTGATTTTGTTCAAAAAGCGGGTACTTAAAATAATATTACAACAAAAAGGCGTTTTTGTTTTAGGAGTATAGCAGTTAAATATAGAGAGCAGCCAGCAATTTAACATCCGGCAATCACAAGTTTTTCAGTAGAAAAAAGGAGATTTCTTTCTTTTTCTGTTTTAAAGCAAATTTAAACAGATTTTTTTTTAATTTTTGTGTTAAGAATATATGAAAACTATTTCTGTTCTGCAAAACTACGCGAAAATTCCTTTCAAGCCATATACGTTTTAGTAATATTAATGGGCGATAAGATAGTTAGAAGTGTACCACAAAAATATGTCTAGGAATATGAGACTTTCATATTTGCCTTCTTTGAGATATAAATTAATTTTTTGTGTTAATAGTTTAATTTAAATTTCTTTTTGGGGGATCGTTCTGGAACTATGGAATAGAAGGACTATTTACTGAGAGGAAAGATTATGGAAGATTTGAAAGTAAAAAAAAAAAGATTATAAAATAGAGGTTTATTTTTCTTTAATAGAAACATTATTTAAAGATCATCAGAAACGTTCCTACGCTTAGGACATTAAATCCATTTTTTCTGTATTATTTTGAAGACGATAAATCGTCAATATATAATCCTCAATAGTTAGAGAATAACATGTAGAAGAAAATTAAACTTTAAGACAACAAGTGCTCCAATACATTTCGAAATAATTTTATTCAATTTATTTTATAATATTTTTACATAATTTTATTTATTTTGGCCTAAATTAAAATATAAAACTTATTTTATTTCATTTTGAAACCGTTCATAATTCGTTTACAAAAAGCTGCTAATGAAAAACTTTGTTTGGCCATTTATTTCTTCTTAAAAAAAGAAACAAATTTAAGTAAAACATTTGACTTTGATGAAAAACTCGCTTTTATGGTTCAGTTGCTAAGGTAAACTGACTGACTCTTCGCTTTTTTTTAACACGCCTTTTTCGGCAGGTGCAAAAATTAAGATTCTTTTTTTGTTCTTTCTTTTCTCTTGGCCAAAGGGAAGATGTTAGTGTGTGGTTTATTGACGTTAAAGCAAAAAGAAAACAACTAGCTTTTTTGGTTGCAACTTAGCACCTGTTTAATTTGAACCATGGCGTGGGGGATTTTAAACTGGTTTGCAATTTTTTTTTCTTTTTTTTTAATACTTCAACTTAATTAAAATATATTAAGTTATGAATATTAAATTCAAATCGAATTTTTTGCGTAAACAGAAGGAAGGTTAAACTAACTAACTCATCAAGATCTTTTGGGAGGTAATAAAATTAAAAAAATTTATGAATAGATCACTTCATGGCAACTGACATCTATTTTAAAGAAATAACTTATTTCAAGTCTATCGTCAATATTATTATGGTAATAAGTTATTTGGGAGAAAGTGTATGCACATATATGTATATTCCCCTTGCCATGAAATCGATATCGTAAATATTTTGTTTAGGTAAAAGCTCTATTGTGAATTGTTTTAGGGGTAAATATTTTTTGGGGTAAAAGTTCTATTGTGAATTGCTTTGGCAGTAATATTTCTAACAGCTTTTAAATAATTTGTGCGAAAAGCGAATGCAGGTTTTGTGCAAAAAATAAAAAAAATAAAACTTTTTTATAAGAAATTAATATTGGAAAGGATTTTATGTCCTCAGGCCAACAATTTAATAGAATAAAAAAAGTAATTGAATAAGTCTTGCCATAAAAGCAAATTACAACTTACATACATCTTGCCCTCTTGGTGAATTTATTTTGTAAAATAATTCACATTAGCACCCATTGGTGATGCCATATTTTGAGATTTTGTGTTTGCTCCCACAAATTTTTTTAGCGGAAATAAGGTTTGGGACTTTTCTCATGGGAATAGTAAATTGTTCCGTAAATTGCAAATCCGGGATTGTTCGATCCCATAATCATCCATGTCGTGTAAACAGTATAGAATTTGTCTGGTCTGCCTGTCGTTAATTGTTGCCGGCCTATTTAAATGACAAAAGCATTGCACTGGCTATTGAACAGTACCGGCACCGATTAACCCTATCATCTACCAAAAAGCAAATTACAGCACCGCCCTACATCGTAATTTTTAGAAAATACCGCAATAAAGTATAATAAAAGTATAATAATAACATACCTAGTGCCTGTATGAGTAGAGATCATTCATTGAGCACATTCCCGGTAAAAAAAAAATTTTAATTCCATGTATTTATTCTGGTCCTTGGCATTTCCTCTGGAGTTGTCAAACTATGTTTCCATGCACATAAACCAACATTAGACTCTTAAGCCATTAAAATACATGTTTCCTTATACTCTAATCACATGACCGCGTCAAATTCTTCAGAGATGTCTGGCTGTCCGACGATAGTTTGTGACATCGTGGAACAAACAATTGACAAAAAGGAGATCTGCCGGGAGAGAATATTCACTGAAGTGCTCCATTTTAAAAGGGAAACACACGAATTAATCTTAATTTGGTTTTGAGTCAAAAATGATTCAATGAGTACAAATATGTTAGATTAATACTAAGCAACAAACATAATTCCAAGAACATAATTCTTACTTTTTTTTTTGGGCATCCCGAAAATGTCTAATATTTTTCTAATAATTACTAACTCTAATAATCTGCTATTTTTTCCTTTTTCCATAAAAAAATAATAGCTCCGACCTGAATATGCTTTCTCAGCGGACTCTAAATGTCTGGCCCTTAGTTCGGCTGTGTATTTTTTTAATAATTAATTTTTAAATGACAAGTTTAGCAAATTGTTGTTGTTGTTGTAATAGGATTTTTGTTTTGTTTGCTACACACTCCCAATCAGTTAACTGTTGTTTTTTGTTTTTATTATTATTGCTTTTTTCTGTTAATTCGTTAATTTCTGTATTTCTTTCTTTATTTTTTAATTGCATGTGTGCGATTTTAACGATTTATTTACTTTTTCTGTTGCTGTCGCTCTATTGTTGTTGTGAATGAAATGCAATTTTTCTTTTGTTTGGTATTGGAGTGTTTGCATGTGTGGGTGTGTGTATTCGAGTGTATAATTTTTCTTCAAATAATAATTTTAATCTTTTTTTTTTGTATTTCACTTTTGTCTGTCAAACGGAAATTCCACTTAAATATATTTTTTTGTTAATCTTTCTTTTTCATACCACATATTTTCATTTATTGTTTCTCCCATTTCTTCGTTGGTTTTTTTTTTTTGTGGAAATAAAATTGATGTATACCTATACCTACTCGTACATGTGAGTTGTTATTGCTGTCATTTATGTTGTATACATTTTTTAATGACTTGACAAACAAAAAATAATAATGCGGCAAACGCCGCAGCCGGTGGGTGGGTTAACCGGATTCGAATACATGGAATTCGGTATTCTTGGAGGATTTTGCAGATTGCATCATAACTAATGGCTTCCAAGCACAACTTTTTTACAAATAACAAACACAAACATCTAAGCTCTTATATACGGGGACTGTTTAAAAACTATTGTGAATTTTTAAATTCCTCGCTTTTTATGCTGCCATACGATCTCCAAAATATTTTGTGTAAAAATATCATTAAGTGCTAAAAAGCACTTGCTATACTTTGTGACAGAAAAATGTTTACAAACATTGCAAAGAAGATCGAGAATGACTTCTTCATGTCTTTATGATCGTCATGCAAAATCGTCTAATTACTATGGGGGAATATAGTTCTAAAATATTGGATTTTATAAAAAAAAAATTTTTTTGACAAGGACATCTCCGAATCTCATGCCTCTGCAATTGTGTTTGTCAAAAACAAAAAGCTGAACTACTGTGAGGACCCAAAAAAGGACAAAAAAGAAATGGTTAAATAATTAATTTAAAATGTTTTGAGAAAATAAATAAAATCCGTATTATCTTTTAAAATAACCTTGTAAAATATTAATCATATCTAGAATGTTAGTAGCAGATATTTTAAAATATAACACGAAAGCAGTAATTTTGATAAGATTTTGTACAATGATCAGTTCTGATCCTGCCGGAATGAGTGTAATAATGGCGCGACATAGACGAAAGTATTACCACTAAAGCAAACAGACGGAATTATCGGAACGCTTAGGTATTTAAAGATATATAGAAAATATCCTTAATGGAATAAGAAAAAGTTTTGTAGTAAAAATAATTTTTATTAATCCTCCACTAACTGCTTTATACATAAAGAAATATTTTTGTTTTATAAAACAAATTTTTGTATGGAAATTTATTTTACAAAACGTTCATACATGAAAAATTCCCCTTATTCTGTAACTATTTGTCGACGTCATGTCACCACAATATCAAAACTAAGACATCTACATACACTTTTACCCCAGCATTTAATTTTTTTAACAGGCTCTTTTTATTTTGTAGGGCTTTAAAAATAGTCAGAAGCTGTCAGCAGTAATCAATTGGTACCCACAACCAGAATATAACTGCTCTATGTATGATATTGCCTTGACATGACATAGACAAATAGTTACAGAACAAGGGGGAATATTTTTAGGATATAAGGCTCTATGTCTTTAGTATTTAGTTTAAATACAAGCTAGTATACATAATAAATTTATAATTTTTTTTTAAGTTCTAATAATATGGTCTTGTATTTTATCCTCCTTAGGTTGATATTGAACATTTTCTTCTATTTTTCTATACGTGCTAAGATAATGAAATTATTTAAAACAGCTAAAATTAATGTATTGCTAAATTTTGCTGCAAAATGCTAACATGGTCACACTGAATTCAATGCACTATACTGTCTGCAAATAACAGCTGATTCAGCATTAAAAACAATAAATTAAGAGAAAACCATTATTAAACAAAAGAGTGGCAATGTCAAAGAGTACTATTTAGACAACAAAAACAGAATAGACAGATATTTATTATAGTTCTTGCATTATTGGGTATTATTTCATACTTACTTTTTTTCATTGTTGTTTGTCTTTTATATTATCCAAATTTTGTGATATAGTGTTAGTTTCTTGAACCATTTCATATAATGTTTGTTAATTAAAAAATAAGATTCTTGGTAATCCACTTTAAAAGTTTTGTTTAGCTGGAATTTTTAAGTAGTTTTTTATTTCTGTTATTCGTTTGGTTTCATTGTTTGATTGTTATTGTAGTTGTGCTAAATTATAGCAAACATACTGAGATTATTCGAAAATGTTGAAATGAGTGCAATAAAATGACTGTCGCCATTTAACAGACACTTTACATTTAAATTCTACAACAGTAAAGAACATGAGCCAAAAGCATCATCATTAAATTGTTAATTACGACGATGGTAATGATAATGATGATAATGAAAATGTTTACGCAGAAGAAGAAACAGAACTGCACTAACAACAACAAATAGCAAAACAACACTTTTTAGCATACAATTTGTGTACGCTAAATAATTGCCAATGAACTGCGCGTTCCACAAGCAGAGCAGTTGACGTTGTTGTCGCGGTTGCAACAGTGGCAGCAGCAGCAGCTCAAAGGCAACAAAAACATTTCATTGGTTTTTTGTGATTTCAGCTTTTTTCTGCTCCTTCTTTTTCCACTTTATTATATTTTAATAATTCTTTTTTCTCTTTTTTTTTTGTTTGCAACCAAAAAAGAAAAATGAAGCACTTTAATTTATTGGCATTATGGAAATTTTTTTATCATGTAAACTTTCTTTTTTGTTTTATGTGAAACTAATTAAATTCTTGTTGCTTTCTTTGCTTATATATTTTTTGTTTAATTTCATTATTTATTGGTAATTTAATATATTTTTCTTCCATCACACGCTCACTCACACGAAATTTTTTATGGGCGACGTCGTCGTTTATACATTTTTTATTTTTTCAAAATTAATTTCTGGTATATTTTGTTTGGTTTTTCTTCAATTTCCAAACTTTTCTTTAACATTTACATAAACATTTTCATTACATTAATTTTTATATACATAGTTAAATTAAAGTTTCTTTATACATTTATTTTATTTAATACATATTTTTTATTTGAACTTCCACACAAAAGAACGCAACACACACTC